>CM069533.1:42934500-44301500 GCA_035773235.1 Eospalax fontanierii | reverse complement strand
AGCCAAAATAAACCCACCCTCCTTCCCTCCCTCTCTCTCTCCCTCTCTCCCTCCATCCCTTTCTATGCTTTTGTGAGGTATTTTGTTGTAGTAAAGAGAAAAGTAACTACTAAAAGAACCAAGCAAACTGTGATTTCTGATTCTTTACGTCCAAGTTTTCTTTTTTCTTAAAAGTTTGTAGCATGTCCTTTTTGCCTCTAGTCTACAAATTGCATTCTGATTCCCTAATGAGAATGACACTCAAAACAATGTTTTGACTGGACTCACGTGGCTGCTCCACAATCAGGTTAAATGCCACAAGCCATAAAAAAGGTCTTCCTACTAGGTTTGATCCTCCTTTTTCTGTCCTCTGCCTGTATTCCACTGTCTGTGGTATGTAGTATCATTCTGTTTATCTATGCCTGATTAAACCAAAGCTCTTTAGACCAAGGGAATCTGTGAATTAAAGTGTTATTGAGCTGTTATTGATACTAGCCAGAGAAAAGACCAAGTTCTGGGTCAAATCTCTGTAACTATTGCAAGTAGAGTTTGGAAACCATTAGTAGTATGTCCACTGCATTTATTTTAATGACAAAAGTTTGTGAGAAGGAAGGCATAAATTGTTTATAATGAGTCTCTATTGGCTGTAAATAAGAGAGATAGGATTATGCAAAGCAGACAAGGCTTTGGAATAAGGTATTTGGTATACTTTATCAAAGAAAAGGAATTGTTATTCTGGGCTGGTTGAAGTCTGAGCAGGATGGATGCTAGGATGTGGTAGGATTGGAGTTATATCTTAAAATACCTTCAAGGGTGTGACATGATCTTGTTTTCTTAGTCCACAGCTTATTAACTGATTTAACATCCTCCATTTCTCCTTTTATCTTCTGACCCTTATAATGAAATGAAGACATTTGAGTTTTCTTGTTAATTTAACTAATTCCCATGTTTCATTTTGTTCCTGTTTTGTAGGGCACAATGCAGAATGGACCTTAGCCAGGTCACTTGCTGTGAGGATTAAGGGAGTGGCTCCTGTGTATGATGCAGTGTGGACCTTAGCCAGGTCACCTGTTATGAGGATTAAGGGAGTGGCTCCTGTGGGCATGGTGCTCTGCTCCAGCCAGGCGTCACAACAGCTTTCACCCTGTGTCTGGAAAGAACGTGCACCAGATGATCCATCCAGAGACAGAATACTATTGTCTGCAGTTGGGAACGACCCCATAGGGGATTGGCTAACCAAACTCATAAAATCCCCTGCATTTCCTTGAATAAACGAGTTTTGCTGCTGCTTGTCCTCTGCATGCTTCCACCCAGCTCCTGGGGTCTGTGTGTTAACTCCGTGCCTCTCACCCGCCTCACAGTGGAGACCCTGCATCCCACTCTGGCTGGCATTGAGCACAGGGACCACAACCAACACTGTATGATCTCCTCACTTCACATATGATCATTATCATAGTGTTTTTTCTCTTTTTCTATAAGCTCATTGAGATTTTGTCTTCTGACTGTATTGCTATAAGCTGTAAGTATTTGTTTCCTTATTTACTATGGTGGAGTCCTCATGGATGACTGTTACATTGTGTGCCCACATAGAAATATTACCAGAGCTATCAATCTGAATGTAACTCTGACCTTGGCCTCTGCTAACAACCCTATACTTCCTATTTTTGACAAAGTGAAATAGAGGTCCCTCAGAGAGGTATTTGAGGTTTTCCACCTGTCTGTCTCAGTTATTTGGGCTATGACAAATTAGCATGGATTGAGTGGCTTAAGCAACAGACATTTTTCTCAATTTTAAAAGACTGAAAGCATAACGTCAGGGTGCTAACATGTTAGATGCTGGTGAGCATACATTTCTTGGTGTGTGGATGGCTATCTTCTTGTTGTCTCCTCACATGACAGCAAGAGGGTGCTCAGTGTCTTGCCTTTTTATGGGGGCAGGAGTCCATCATGGGTCTCCATTCTTATGACTTCATCCAAGCCTAAATGGCTTTCATATATGAATCATGTGGGGATCAAATGTCAGTCCATAATACTACCAATTTAGCCTCATCTCCACTGACCACATAGCTTACTTATCATGCTTTATATTCATACTTAGGACACTGGAAGCTATGAATTTGTCTCAAGATGCCTAATGTCACCCCACACTTCTCTATATTTATTTTTGGTTTTCTTTCTGTCTTAATTGCCTGGCTTAACCTCTTCATGTGCGTAGATTTATACCATTTTTAATGCAACCTTAACTCAACGCTTCCTATGCTTCTTGTTTGTTGTTTGTTTTTTCAATACTGGGGGTTGAACTTAGGGCCTCATGCATACAATACATACAAGGCAAGCACTCTACCACTTATCTACAGCTCCAATCCTCAACTCATTTCAGAATTCAACTGAAATGTTATAGTCTCTAGGAAACCTGTGCCCAACCTCTGAAACAGAACAGTTTCTTTCTTGCTGTAAGCTCTTAGTGCCCAGAAGCTTCCTTAATCCCCTGAGTCCCCCTGTAGTTCAGGAGATAGCTGGTTGTGTTGTCCTTATCTGTATGCATTACTTTCCCTGAACAGCAAGTACCTGTACTCTCTATTACATCATTTATTTTTGTTCCTACTGACATGTAGAGTGCTTGGTCCATGACAGGCACAGACAGATATTCATTTACTAGTGAATTAGAAACTAAATATTTCATTTTACTTACGTTAAACTATGTGAACTACCTCAAATTCTCTGAACACAGTGCTGGTGTTTGCCCCTCTCTCACTGTAGTTTTTCTTCATTATCTGTGTTGAAATACTTCATATCCAAATTATAGACTAAAAAGTTTAAACATCAGCACTCTCTTTATAGCATGCAGGGATTTATATGCTGAGACTAATGGGTCCCATTTCAGGCATTAAAAAATTGTACCTAAACTTTGGCAGTAATATTTCACCCCAGCAGATTCTTAGACGTTGACCAGTGGCTCAGAGAGAAAAACCTTGGATGTAGGAGAGTCAGAATTGTGTGATAGTTATGTATAACAAGGCTAAATAGTTTAGATTCTAGAGTAGGCATCACAGATACACTGTAGATCTGGTTTGTAAGAAGCAGAACAGTAGACATTAAGAACAGCATAGATCCCCGATGGGATGACAGCAAATAAGTTGAAAAAGGAAAGGGAGTCATTTTATAGGGGAAGTCCTATAAAGAAACTTATTTTTAACTGTAAAAATGCATTGAATTGCTTAATTCTGAAGTCATTATTATTGTTCTTAGGGCAAGTGTGTACATTAACGACCTGTTTCAGCTCAATCAAGTTACTTAAATTGCCATATTGTCCTATAACTAAAGATGAGGAAATTGTGATGATGTTTGCATTGAACTCTAGTAGCTATTAATTCTGGCTAAAAAGTAGCTGTCTTATGATCCTGTGCCTATTTTTATTTTTAAAAGACCCCACTACCTGGCTTTAAGGGTTATTCAGGCTTTGCCAAATTTAATTCTCCATTCTTGTCACTAGAATAGGTTTTTGGAGGGATGGCTCCAAACAGAACCAGTTAAGAGTCCTTCCCTGGGATGTATGTAGATGGCAGGAAGGCACTTTAGAGGTTTATATGAGATGGGGTACTGCAGATATTAATGGGTCTGGGAAGTTGCCTATGACTGCTCTGGGTATTTGAAATAACCTATAGGTAATTTCATAGTAGTATATAATTCGAATGAATTCTTTTCTTTTTGGGTTAATCTATTTTTAGCTGCTTCCACTTAACCAGAGTGTGCTCTCACAGACACATCACTCTTAACCACTATTTCTCATTCCTTTTCCTATGGCTCTGTTTCACTTCCTAATTGCATGGTGACTTGGACGTTGAGTCCAAGGACCTGGAAGCCAGACCTGAGTTTAAATATTGGTTCTTCATAATATTGGTTGTACAACCTTGGGGAAATTATTTAACCTCTTTGAGCTTTGATTTGATTTGAGGGATAAAGACCTTGCTGTTTTGTTTTGCATAAATTATGGAACCTAGCATAATCCCATGTTCATAGTAAGCATTTCCTTGGTCTGCTTCCTTGGCCTGCATGTTCTCCTGCCATATTGCCAACAGGGGCCTGTGACTCGCAGCCTCATTTCTACCTTGATGCTTTGATCCACTTTTTCTGTTCATAGTTTCTCCTTTGACCTCAGTTTGTATTTGGTGCCAGGCTCTTGCTTGACTGTCCTTTCTTCACTGTGCTTTTGATTCCTCCCCTGCATATGCTATTTCAGCTCATGATTCCCCTCACAAAAACCCTTGATGAGAAGAGCTTATACTAGCTTCACGTACACCTGGAGAGCAGGGTCAGTGTAGTGTCTAAGTAATTCTTATGATTAAGAAATTAGAGAACATGTCTTAAAGCAGTATTTTTATAATCTCATAGTAAAGTAAGTTAACTGACTGTGTGACCTATTATAGACTTACTAAATTTATGCTTATCAAATCTGGCTTTTCTCAGGCCAATATCTTCTTCAACGATTAGTTATTCTTTGTGGTTAAATAGTTTGGTATAATTTTTCTGTTAAAGCAATTAGGAATATATTCTTGAATACTTAGAAAAATTTACATGGTACTGACCTGTGTTATTTGGGTTATGAATTCATATGCCTTGAGGAGTTTAAATGATGAGACATAAGTGACTGTCATCTGTTTCACAGAATCCTCTGGAGAAACAATTGAGAAGATGAGATAATTGTACAGTTCCTTTGCCAATACTAAATGAGATCAACATTCAAAGCAATGGAAACATAGTAGTAGATATCATTTTGGGAACTGTATGTGTCCCAAAATCTCCTGCATACTTTATTTACATATAATTACATGTATGTAATTTAGTGTATAAACAAGTATTTACAGAAAGTCTCCTTTGCAGAAGAAGAATGCAAATTTTTAGAAGTTAAATAACTTGTGAGGTCAAGTTAATGAAGTGTATTCGTCACTTCTGTTACTGTGATAGAACCACTGACCAAAGGAACTTATAAAAGAAAGACTTTATTTAGTTTATGGTTCCAAAGGGACAAGAGTCCATCATAGCGGGGAGGCATGGCGGCAGAGGTGGTTAGAGTAGATGCCGAAGCGAAGCACTCACATCTTCAAGCAGGAACAGGATGCAGAGAGTGACTGGAGATCTGGCAAGGCTTAAGAACTCTCTAAGTCCACCTCTAGTGATGTACTTTCCTCCAGCATGGCCACCCCCCCTAACCCCCCCCCCCCCCCCCCCCCCGCAAAGCACCACCAACTGGAGACAAAATCTTCAAATGCTTAAAGCCTGTGGGGACATTCTCATTCAAATCACAACATAAGGTCAAGGTAATGTTTGGGGACTTGAACCCAAATCCAGGTCTGTAAGGCTCTGAAGTGCACTTAGTTGCTATAGTCTACAGCCTGTGTAGATTTCATTCAGAAAAACTTCATTGAAGATGAGAATTTTATGGACTGTTGAAAGAACAGCTTGTCTCAGTAGCACCTAGCTTTGATTCTTTCGGAAGTTCCTGGTAAAAGAAGAAAGAATATAAAAATAAGGGAGACTAACATTGTGTGTTTGTTGGTTTGTATGTGTGTAGATGCGTATGAATACAAGTGTATAATCTGTTGTACATATGTTGCATATATAACTTACTTGGAGTGAATTTTAAACTATCTCTGTCTGAAATTTTAGTTGTCATTTTACCTTCTGAAAGTTCATTTTTAAAACCAGCCAGCTTTTGTGCAGGAAAGGAAACAGGGTACGCCATGTCTGTTCAGATCACCAGTGCCCATTGGTGAGTATAATGAATACTAACATCTTGGTAATTTGCCTGGATCATTATCCCTAAGATTATATTCTTCAACCAGAATCACTGGAGAAGGTCGGATAGCTTGCTTTATTGTATATTATTTACAATAGATCCATTAAAAAACATTTCTTGAAAGGCCATTGATAGAACTACTTGCCAGTATCACATTTTCCCTTCTGTTTTGCAAAAACTGACTTGGAGAGAACTTTATTTTGCTTGCTATGCTCAAAGCCCTTGATACATATTCTCATCTATTTTGCAAGTGAACTCTTTTAGCTCTTTGACTTAAAATACTTCACTCTGGAATCTCATGGATAACAAGAACCTGCCCTAACATGTTTTCTATTGTTGTACTTGATCCTTACTGATTTACATGTATCCCTAAAACTTAACACAAACCTGTAAACATAAATATTCACCTGGGTTTCTAATCTTGATAATGATTCTATTTGAAGGTGCGAATATAGATGTGCCAGGTTGTTTCTCAAGGTGTGCTCTGTGGAGCATATATCATTAGCCCAAAATGCTTATGTTAAAGAGCTTTAATGAAGTAAGTTCTGAAATGTTGCACAATATATTTTTCTCTGAGACATTACTTTCATTATTATCCTTTTATAGAGGACTCAACTCAAATTGGGAAAAGGTAACAATGTTGGGTTCAGCATTTTCTAAATGTTTGTTCAAGTTAAAATATTGATTCTTAATCTCCTATGGCATGCAATATCTTGAAGCATACATTGAGAAATACTTTTTCTTCTATGACTGGAAATTTGGGGGATCCCTTCACGTTTGCCATATGATAGTAGGGAAATTGGGGTCCTCTCTTGCAATTTTTAGTCTAAATAATATATAAGAATTCAAGGATGGACTCAAATGGAAGTGTGAGGACAATTTTATTTACACTCTAGGGCAGGTGTAAATCTTGGCAGCTGTCCAATGGAGGAGAATGGGGAGGAGGAGAAGAAAACAAACAAACAAAGCATGCAATTTGAATTAAGCCAGAGTGGAGGTCTACCACATGGCAAGCAAATAGTCACATGGTAGAGAAGGGACCTTTAGAGAAAGAGTGACTCTCAAAGTGTTAGGCAAGCCCAGCATGTTAGGAAAAACATGCTTAGAAAAGAGACAGAAAGAGATAATTATCCTGTCTCTGTAGTGTGGCTTGAGGTGAATTGACCTTCCTGAGGGGTAGTTCTATGTCCAGATGACTGACCTGCCCAACTGGATTAATTCCTGAGAGTAGACACTGGCACCTTTCAATCTAGAGGTAGATTACACTTTTTACTGTGATACTTATGCATTAGCATTTAAGTCCACTGAGGTATGGATTTGAGTTTTAGCTCTATTATTTGGGTAGTACATTTGTGTTTCGTAAGCCAGACTGCTCTTGGGAATATTTATCTCACTGTGTTGTTGCTGCATGCGTTAATATATCTACTGCAAATGACCCAAGGTATAACATGAATTTTACTTCTCTATTTTCCCCCTCACATTAAAAAAGGTGTGAAATCTCATTTCCTTTATGAATTCTTTCCTTAGTAATTGATGTAGAAAGACATTCAGGACCTAAATGTATCTGAAATAGATTTATTTGATTCTATTTCCAAATATAAAATACAAATGCATTTATGTTTCATCAGGTACCCTGTTTTAAATAGTAATAATAAATGATCTTTACATAATGAAGACTGTTAAACAGCCAGGCTGAAGGGTCAGTGGGGATGAATCCTTCCTTTGTGGACTCTGGGTTCTAATTCCTCTTCTCAGTAAAAGGAAGTGTCTTTTTAAAATTTAAATTACTCTATAAAAAAGTGGAGATGTCTGTTCTTAGCTGAGGTCTAAGACCCTGGTAGAGACCTGACATTCCAAGCTACATGAGGGGAAAATAATTATTCTCTTAATCAGACAACGAACCCGTCCTTCCCAGAAGCCCCTCCGCTCATTATATTACGCCGGTGCTGGCCTGATGCTTTTCTGAGTCCCAACTTTAAGTATTCATTCTTTCTATCCTTTTCTTAAGGATACTGGTCAAAGCCTGGATATGTTTTCCTTGATTCTCTGGGCCTTCTCACTCATTCTCTGAAGCTTGACCCTGTCCTCCGTTTTGCCAAACAGCAGCTTGTTGTCCATTGCTGAACCTGCCTGTTTACAGGACCCTAACTTAAAGGTTGATCTCTCTCTCTCTCTCTCTCTCTCTCTCTCTCTCTCTCTCTCTCTCTCTTTCTCTCTCCTTTAGCAACCACCTTCTAGCAGCTGCCAAGATTCACTGCTTTCCTGCCTTGTTTTCCTCTCAAACTTTAATTAAGTTGTTCTCAAGCTTTTGTAAAAATCTATTTTAAAAAATTCTTTTATTAATGAGGCCAAAAACCTCAAAAGGGGACCCCAGCTCCCCCAGAACATCTTTCACCCAAAGTACGGCTCCCTAAATTTTCCAGTATCACAGACATTCACTCTTAGGGTTTCAAGAAAGGGAATGCAAAGTAGAATCTCTAATAGTAGGTTTTGCAGGAAGTGAAACATTAAGATTATTGGAATACACCAAAGAACAAAGAATGTTCTTTAGAAGTTGTGTGAGTCAGTTGAAAAGTGACACGCAATCATTTGTATCGGAATGGGGTAATGCCATTGATAGTAGAGTACTTTTAGAGCCTGATAGATTATAATATATCTTAGGTCAATTTTGCCTCTGGATTCTGATTGTGATTGCTGACTACTTTGAACCTACTGATTTGATGGTTCTAAAACCAATCTTGCTATGGGAATAAAACTGAAAGGATTGAAATTCCATTTATAAAACTACTGTCTGGTTGTTGTCTATAAAGAGAGCCTCAAAGGAAAAAAAAATAGATGAACAAATGTAAGTTATTCATGACGCCGTTTAAGAATGAATTCTGGGAGGCCTGAGTAGCAAGCACTGATCCATTATGCACTTTTGATGTTGGAGGGAGGCACAGGCAAGATAAGAAAAGCACAATTTCTACTAATGGACCAGGGAGATGATGCAGCCCTTAGAATGATTCATTGAGGTTCCAGCTAACTCTGTTCAGAAACAGTCTCAGGTATACCAAGCATTCACTCGGGTTGCTGTTGTTATTTTTTAATTCTGTAAAGTCATAATTCAAGGTCATCTGGAGACAGATCTTACCTAGAAGACTTAGTTTTTTCAATTTTAATAAAATGGTATATGTAGGAGATATATCAATCCTTTTCTGGCTCATTTTTCTCTCTTTTGTAGTATGATATTGGAGAATATTATGCTAAAAGATTAACTTGTGCAGAAGGAGGAAAGGAAGTAAAAAGTTCCTTAGAGGCATATATCTTATCTTTCTACTCCTATAGCCTTAGAAACTGCCTTAACATTTGTTCCTTTGTCTATGCATTCACTTTTGGCTGACTTATTTGGATAAGATCTCCTTTAATGGAAAGCAAAGCCAGGGATTATGAGCAATTTGTGGTAATGGGTGGTTCCCAAGATATAGAATGGCTAACAGTGTTTGAGGGCTTTAGATTGAGAAGTCCCTAGTTGGAGTGAACACTCTACCAATGAATATGTCACCTTGATGTATAAGGTTCAATTTTTTTCTGATGGTCTACAAACATAATATGACACATTGGCTGTAATGACATGCTTGCTTCTCCAGCATTGACTGCTTTCTGGGAGTAAGTCTGACCTCACTCTTAGTTCTGTGCATGAGTTGCATTTTACAAGAGGCAGTCATGATCCTCACCATAGAGACTGTGACTGAGTCTCAGTGCATAGCATTGCCATGGCATTTGTGATTGGTTAAGGCTGGTCCAATCTGAGTGAAGTTCAGTTCATTTACAAAAGATACATACTGTCCTTACTTTGGCTTGGGAGTTTAAGGGTGAAAAGTCTGGAAATCTGCAGTAGCTTTTCATTCTCAGGAAAGATGATAATCTGTAGATAAAACTAGTACGGTAGTAGAAATAGTAACATAAATGTTGGGGTTTAAAGATTATGTTTGACTGTATTCTTCCAAAGCTTGCTCTACTTATGGAATCTTTAGCTCATTGGACAAACAGACTGCTTTTGATTAATCCAATTTGAGTCATCCTTTTATTAATTTCAAAGTAAGGGCTCCTAACTAAGAAATATACTGTAAGTTTATCTGACATGACATATATGTTGGATAGAGTATAGAGAAATATAGAGGGGAATAAAAGGAGATGGGTAGAGTGTGTAGGATTCAGGGGGTACACAACTACAGCTGAAGTGATGAAGGGCTGTCTGGGAAAGTTACTTTTCAGTTAAGGTCTGAAGTAGGCAAGGAAGCAGACCGGAGGAACACCCGGGTGAGGTGCATTCTTGGCAGATGGAAGAACAAGTGCCATCTGAACAAGGGACTCTGAATCAGGGTTCTTCTGGGTGCTTTCTAACCGTGGGAAGGAGGCAAGTCTGTCTAGTCTACGGAGAATAGATGGAGAACAAAAAATAAAGCCAGACCGGTAAGTTAAAGTAGAAAGGCTATGATGAGTCTTGAGGCCATTGAAAGTATTTTGGATTCATCTTAAATTAAAGAGTGTTGGGGGGGTAAATGTAGAGAAATGACACGATTCACTTACGTGTGTGTGTGTGTGTGTGTGTAAATTCTTTGAAAATTTCATACATAGGTATAATGTATCTAAATCATATCTGTTCCTGACTTTTGTAAAGGATTGTATGGTTATTTTTTGAGTCTAGACTAGGTGGTGTGCTAAGTAGGCTAATGGTGTGCTAATGGTAAGTAAGTTGGAAACTAGGGGACACATTTTGGGGGCCAAGGTAGAAGGCTGAACTATGTATTTTTCCAAATTCATATGCTTACATTCTAATCCTCAAGGTGAATATATTTAGGGATAAAGCTGGTAAAAAGGTAACAAGGATTAAAATGAGGTCAGAAGAGTAGAGTGATGGCCTGTGAGGACTGGTTCCTTTACAGGAAGAGGAAGAGACACTGAGCTCACTGTCACATGAAGACAGGGAGAGGGAAGGGGACTCTCACCAGAAACCAGTCTTGCTGGCATCCTGATCTTGGATTTCCTGGCCTCTGGAAGCAACGGAAAATAACACTCTGTTTCTTCAGCCACACACTCCGTGGTATTTTATTATGGAAGCACAAGCAGATAAATACATAGTCTCAACATGCTGATTAGGTGACAGGAAAATTAATGTAGACAGAAAGCGAACTTTGTTGACACAGAATGTTCTCAGAGGTAAACTACACCAGGGTGAGAAGTTTTGCTTCCAATTATTTCAAATAATTAAGGATAAAACTCAGGCTATGATCAACATTCCCCAAATGAATGAAATCTGAGTAGCAAGCTGCTGAGAGAGTTGATAATTACATCTAATGGACTGTATGCAAAATCCTAAGTGCACAGTGCTTTTGATTTTGTTGTTAACCTTTTCTTATTTAGAACCTGTGAATTTTAGTTAAGGGATAAGGCAGGCTAGGTCAGATGCACTGAAAAGGGGCAAAACTGAAGGATGGTGGGAGCAAAGGGTATTCTCAGAGCAGTTTGGTTGGGGAAGCTCTGCCTAGTGAGTTACAAACCAAAGAACAGCCCTCTGACTCATCTTGTAGGGCATAGACTTCTCCCTTTAACCTCTGCTAGCTGTACACAGAGCAGTTTATCGTGCTCATCAATCAAGAACAAGCTGCTTCATTTTAAAGTAAGAGGCTTACTTCTATTTGTCTGTGAACATTACCAAGTGAAAATGAATGGCTATGGCCAGGCTAACCACAGAATTCGGAAAAGCTGCTTGTAGTATTTTAAATTCTTGGACTGGATGGGGCTGGAGAGGTGACTCAGTGGTTAAGAGCACTTTCTGCTCTTGCAGAGGACCTGGGTTTGATTCCCAGCACCCACATGGTGGCCTACAACCATCTGTAACTCCAGGGATCTGATGCCCTCTTCTGACCTCCGCAGGCGTTGTGTGATACATGTGCACTTAAACACATTCAGGCAATATAATCATACACATAAAATAAAAATAATAAAATATTTAAACAAATCATTGGACTGATTTCTTGCTGTCTTCTAGTTAGCATATATATGCTTAATCCAATTTATTAAGATTATATTAAGATTCCCTGATTTTAATTAAGATTCATTAGGTTAAATTAAAATTATATTAAAATTCTCTGTTTGCTCATGAATATACTGAGGAGAAGGGAAAGAAACCAATTTTGGAGCCTGCTGGCCCATAGTAGATGCTGATCTGCTGTGATTAAAATTCCATCTAGAATACTATTCTGTGAGTTTAATTTGCATGTAGAAAGTTTGCTATGCACAAAGCTTGTAGCTACTTGTGATCTCATTTTTCCCTTTTCTTTTTATTCACCCATAAGCAATGATTAAGGCTCATTTGGTTACTTGCTCTTTGGAGGCTTCTGTGAAACGACCCTGCTGTCTCCGATTTTGGTCAGAAGGCGACCCCATGGACTGACAGGGTCTTCTCAGATTCTATTTATTAAACTTTCATCCTTGAGCCTCTGTGTGTAATATCATAGCTCAGTGCCTGTCAGTATTTAAACTGAGGCCCCTGAGAGAGCTCCAGTCCCTTCTGTTGTCTCCTAGGGGTGATTTTCATGGCCTCAGATCTTTGCATGACCTTTATGCCTTGATATTTTAAAGAAAGATTGGATGACATGGTATTGGCTATGGTGATGAAGGTTACTAAAATGACAAGTAACTGACCCTTTAATAAGATTTAAAACAGGTTTATTGAGCTGTGAGGTTGTCAGTGTAATGAGATTTTATTCCCATTTTCTCACATCTTTTTTAATTTACAGCAGTGTTGAGAAAAAATTGTTTTTAAGGGCCACCAAAATATGATTCATGGCTTCTGCTCATGGATATCTTCAGCTCATTAGAAAATTATGAAGATGCATAATGCCCAGGGTAAACTAAAGGCTCATAAAACATTTCGCTTAAGGTAAAATTGATTTCAAATGTGCTGGGGGAAGTGAATATTAGTTAGCCTTAGATTAATTCTCTTTAGCTTCAAGACTACATTGTATGGGGGCAAGGTAGTTCTTTAAATTAAAGATGGCATAATTAAAAGTGCAATAAATTGAAGGAATTACATTATTTGATATAATTTCCGTGCAGTCTGGCTGCACTGTCTGACTCTGTTATGGCATTATCAATGAGTGGTGACGATTAGGGGCCGGGTTTCAACTATATTATTCTTCACTGTAATCACCCTTTATTATAATACTTATCTGCAAGGGTACATCGATCAGAAAATGTCCATTAATTACACTGTTAATGGTCAGCAAGTGAGAGGATTATGCTAGAATGAATCAAGAAGGAGCTTTAAGTACCTTCGGGAGAGCCATGTAACTACAGCAGTAGACTCCGGGCAATGCTGAATTGGTAGGCAAAGCTGCCGGCCAGAAGCCAGCAGGCAGCAAGCGTTATTGACCTTTCATTTACTTGGAAAACTGCAGGGGCCTGAAGCCCAGTATTAACCAATGATATTCTGAGCTTCCCTGGCTTAGTGAGGCCTGAGGAATTTAGTCCTCTGATAATGTACAAAGGCGGATATGTTTCAAAATAACATAGTTTTATTCTTGGAGGTTTTGATCATTTCTTTTCTGGACAAAAAACCATACTGAGACATGGATCTAAATTGTTGCATACTCAGATGTAAAATAGGCTGAAGAATAATGAATTTTAGAGAAGTTCTTTCCAAATATTTAGTAGGGTAATGAGTATATGTATTCAGTATACTCATGTGTTGAATTTTTTCTTCCATTAATCCTTAAATGCTTTAGAATTATTATAATGCTTACTAATATTCAATATAATATTTTAGAAGTGATTGTATCTTAATCCTTTGTGCTTAAAGGTGGTTCTATTAGTATTAAAACTACATTCTTATTAAGGTTAAAAAAAATCACCACTTTTTCAAATTTTGTTCTATTTTTGTAGCATGGCATATATTGTTGGTAATGGTTTTAAATGCCAAAGTTGGAGGAAGGAGAAATGAAATTATTTTAAGTGACCTTGATAAAGAAATGAGAATAAAATTGCATAAATTGTTTGATTATAGACCGTTTACTAGAGGAATTTGGATAAAGGTTGATTTTTAACTGAGGGGACAGGAAGAACAGGCTGGAGAGCTGTGAACACTCTTGAAAAGAAGTGGAGCTTCCTCTTCTCCTCCTGCCAGCTCATTGCCCGCATGGAAGAGTCAGAGCGTCTCTGGACTACTTAAAATTTTTGGTTATTTATTTATTTATTTTTGTTTTATGTGTATGTGTGTGTGTGTGTTGCCTGCTTGCATGTGAGTTTGTGTCTGTGATGCCTGCAGAGGCCAGAAGAAGGTGACAGATCTCCTAGAACTGGAGTTATGAATGGTTGTTAGCCACCATGTGGATACTAGGAATCAATCTCTGGTCCTCTGGCAAGAACAGCAATTGCTCTTAACCACTGAGTCATCTTTCCTAGCCCTTTGGACCAGCTGGAAGCAGCTTTCATTAGTGAAAGCAACATCCCAAATACATGAAGAAACAAGTAACTAAGATTCTGATTTTCTTAACTATCACAGCTCCTCAGTGGCCTCTTGATTGAAATGCATGAAAACAAAACAAAACACAGCCATACTAGGACAGCTAGTTTCTAATAAATATATATCTCATTTTCTCAACTTATTCCTTTCAATTTTCTGGAAAAAAACTGATTTTTATTTTCTGACTTGTCTAGGTAGACCCCTTGTTTTTGGCATGGGAAAGAAAATGCTTTTGTCTTTTGTAGATGGCAAATGTGAGAAAAATTTACATTCAACATACCTGTTAGTGGGAAATTAAAATACCATCACATTTCTTCTGAATGAATTCTTTTATTACAAAGATATATTTAATTAGGCATTTTACAATGAAGTATTCTTAGAAATTTGGAAGCAATTCTATTATTACCATAATTCTCTTGCCAAATTAATTAGATATTGTGCACCAAATGTGTAGTTTAAAATCATCAGATTAATGCAAATGACATTTTGTATGTAAAATTAAGTAGGAGACTTTTAGAGATTTCTTAATTTAATATGAAAGGCAATTGTGAAAATAGGGTCTCCATACTGAACTTAAAGATGTTATTTAAAATTAATTTTGAAGTTAAAGGACAAGCAT
This sequence comes from Eospalax fontanierii, assembly GCA_035773235.1. NCBI lineage: Eukaryota > Metazoa > Chordata > Mammalia > Rodentia > Spalacidae > Eospalax > Eospalax fontanierii. The sequence goes on along the minus strand of CM069533.1, from coordinate 44,286,596 downwards.
TACTTCAGATTAAACGCTAAAGGACAAAGATTAATGGTGAAAAATCTTTAATTAGTAGGAAGGAATTGAGTGGAAAATTATTAAGTTGTACCTTCGTAAATCTTTAATACTAATTGATTAGTGCTCTATATTTAAGGATATAATCACCAGAGTATAAATAAGCAGTGTAATCTCTTTTTTAATAGTGGGTTAAAATATTTCACCAGACCTATGAAAAGCATATCCTCCTGGAGTTGTTAATTCTATCCTAAGAGTATTTGGAGCTTTTTGAATAGAAAAATCAAATTCTCATGAATTTTGAAATCATTCCCCAAATTTTAAATTTCTGTCTCAGTCTTATTCTCTCTCTCTGCAAGTTCCATACCATTTCAGAAACACTAAATTTACCTGTCATTAAAATAAAGTGATTTCTCACACTCTCCTTAAGAAGTCATTGAAAAATATCTCTAAGAGTTTATTTTTAATCTAATAATCACATTGTCGGAAGTGTCAATACCTGTCCACTTTTATCTTGTGGTTGAACTCTGGTCATTGCCAAAATGAACTTCTTTATTAATAAACAGAACTGGGAATCATCCTCCCGTCTTCAGTAGAGATGGCTAAAGAGTAAGCCCAGAGTAAAAACTAAAAAAATTTTTATTAGCCTGTAAGTACTTAAAGAAAATTTATTCATTGAATTTTCCTCTTGGGGCAATCATTGAGAGAAATACTTTTATTAAACCATTTTGGTGTATAGTGACTCCCAAGGTCATGTGTAGGTAATAAAGAAAATAGCTCCTCATCTTTTGGGAATGATATAAGAATAATTTGTATTATTTCCAGAAGGAGAGGTAGTAAGAAGTGTGAATAAGATGTGAAGAAGTAAATTTCCAGAATGTGACGTGACATGGTCAGTTTTTGTGATCACTCACAAATTATTCATTATTCGTGTCACTGTATTTCTTGAGGAAGCCTAAGATGGTACAGAGTTTTGTAAAACATGTTGATAAAAATTGGCCAGAGATTGTATGCCCTGAAATAAAAGCCAGAAGTTTCTAGACCTGGAGCTGAGCTCTAACATACATTAAACAAAACCACTATATCAGAACACGAAGGAAAATCTCCAACTCATAGTCTTTAGCATCCATGAATGTGATTGAAGAAGAAAGTTTTCCTTACTGTGGGCTAGAGTAACAAGTACTATAGACTGGGGAACTTAAGGGAGACTTCTTTCTTACAGTTTCAGAGGCCTGAGAATTCAAAGTCAAGGTACCAGATGGTTGAACTCCTGGTGAGGGCTCTCTTTACAAAGGACTGTCTCCACACTTTCCTCTCATGGTATCTATCTCACTGTGTTTTTTTTTTTTTACCTAAAAAGACACTGATTCCATTCATGAGGGGGTCTGCTCTTAAAACCCTGTTCCAACCTCAAGGCCCAATACCACCATATGAGAATTAGTGCTTCTGGCATGTGTATTTTTGCAGGGGACACACATATTTGGTCTTTAGCAGAAACCTTTTACAAGAGACTGAAAAAAAGTTGATTTCATTACAATATACAAAATTCCCCCCCCCAAAAAAAAATTTGACAGGGCAGCAATTCTGAAAGTCTCTTTTTAGAAAGAAAATTTTAAAGAGATCATTTTCAATAAAATACATGGTCATCTCTCTGCAACATATAGTATTGTCATGTTTTACTGTTTTCAGGATTGCTAGTTAAATATGACTTATATTAGGAATAATTTCTGGGAAGAAGTTCAGTGATGGTTCAAGGTGTCACATTCATTCCAAACTTCGAGTAACACTGAATGATATGAAGTAAGGTTTAAAGCAGAGTATACAGAGAATAAGACAGAACTCTTGTTCTAGTCTCTTCTGTTGACTGATGGGCAGGCTTAAGGAACTGATATTCAGTGCAGTATGCATTTCATTTTTCCTAGCCAACAGTGCTGCTCTGCTTAACACAGTGGGGTTGCAGTTCTTGCAGCAGACACACTAAATGAAAGGGTGGAAGAGAATATAGTGGTCTCATTTACATATGTACGTCAGCTGAAGGTTAGCTGTTTATCAAAGGCATTTTTTTCTGGACTAGACTATTTCCTAGACTCACTTCTATTTACGTGCATCCGTGTTACTGAATCTAGCTGACAGGGTATGAACAGAATGATGTTTTCTACTTCCAAGCCTGGTTCGTAAAAGCTCACATGTGTACTCCTAAATGCTCTTCATAGTCCTGCTGACTTGGTGACATGAACATGGTGACCTTGAGAGCCAAGTGTGAAAAATAGTGTGCCTATTTATATTTGCTACATATCAGGCCTTATTCTTCCAAAAGTTTTGCGAGAACAAAATGGACATATTTCTCTTCCTTTCCCTTCCTGTCCTCTCCTTTTTCCTCTTTTTCCCTTCCTCTTCCCTCCCCTCTCCCTTCTCCTTAGAGGAGATTCTATAAATACTGTTAGCAATCCATAATTAGGTAGCTTACATCACATATTCAGGAGAAAGGATAAATCTTAAACTCCGGATTCAAATTCTACCTTTATCTCTTTGTAGCTATGTGATCTCAAGGAACTTACATTACTGCTGTCGACATCAATTTTCTCCTTCATAGTGCAACAAAATTATCTATGTTGCTTATAATAAAAATTAAACAAGTCAATGAAAACGTGGGCATTGCAGAAGCAAAGTACACGGTAGATGCCAGGTATTGCTATTAAACATAGATATTTCTGCCAGGAAGTCTTCTGGCAGTAAGAAAGAATGCTTTGCTCATTTATTTGGAGCTTTGATCACTGTCTTTTATCTGCAAGTATGTTCTTTCTTTGTAACTTGGATGAAACTATCTGTGAGGTTTGGCAAACAAACTGCATACATTGTCCTGAATTCTTCCGTGTCCTTTCCTGAAATACCTCCAGATGTTCACCCTATTTTGAAGGGTTAAAAATAATATGAACACATTTAATTGCAATTAATTAAAAAGGAATTTCTGAAGAGATGAATGATGGTCAGAAATCTGAAAGAAGCAAAGTTCTAGTAGAAAGAGCAAGAGATGAATTTGTAGGTCAGTGGGCGCCGGTTGTGTGAGGAAAGACACAGATGAAAATGAGCAAACCTCACATGGGAGATGGCAGGCAGACCTGGCTGGTTAGAGTGGAGAGGCTGTGGCGAGAGGTAATGAGAAACGAAGGTGGCATGGGATCCTGGGGGGTGTAATATTAGTGGAAGGCCCTGAGGGCCAGAGATGGCTTGGGGTATGCATAATAAGTGACACTGAAGCTTCGGAGATTGCTGAACATGCAAGGCACCTGAAGGAAATGGAATTAGAGGAAAATCATTAGGCTGTCAGTGAGTACGAGAGATTTGATGAAAAGAGATTAGAGATACAAAGACCTACTCCGAGGCCATCAGAGTCAAAGAGGATGCTATATTGGGTAACTATGGCTGTGAGAAAATGTAGGTTAAATAGAATTTTGATTCTCTGACTACCTATGGCACTCGGATATTCCAGTGGTATGGTATTTGAAGAGAAGGCAGGGTCGGGGCAATGGGAGAAGAGAACAGAAGGCTTTCAATAGGGTTAGAATAAGGCCTATGGAAATATGTGCAGAAATTACTTTTGGATTACAGTAATGAAAAATGAGGACTGAACAACACTACTGCATCAAAGTAGGAAAATTAACATGAAGAGCTATTTGGAACTCTACAGAAATTGAAATTGTGTGCATTCTTAACCACATATTTTTGTTTGAATTTGCATATGGTTATAAAACAGTATGCTAGAGGAAAATGATTCCTGGTTGTGTGCTTCCTTGGATCATGCATCCAACTCTTTGTCTGCCCTCACAGTATCACCTTGAGCACCTTCAGCTAAAGAGTGGGAATTCCTGGACAGAGTTTCTATGACACTTGGTGCCTAGTAAGACATGTCAGAGTTTTGGTCTCTCTGAAACATGAGGGATGCAAGATGAGACAGGAATTTTCTAGACCTGGAATTTGTTGAGGAATTACCTTACATGCACGGATCATTACTTGTGAGATTCGAGGTCCTAATGACTGACACATGATGAGCTCTTACTTCCTGGTCGTGTCCTATCCTTTGCACATGGCATCCCTTAAACACTACTACTTTTGTGTTCTATGCAAACTATGCAGTCAGCATTGGAAGTGAAATCTTTTTTCTTATAAAAAGTTCCTGTGGATATCAATTTCAAATCCCTTTCTCAACTCTCTTTGTGAAGGAGAGGAAAAACAGTGCCCTTTCAAGTTTTATGAGATCACAGAATTACTGTTATCTTTAACACTTTTAAGGTACCTTTAACTGTGAAGTAAAGTGTAAATTAGCAAGGAAAACATATTTAGTTTCTTGACTAAGATAGGGAGGTTTCTATAGTTCACAGTAAGCTGTGTTTTAATTTTGATTTGTAAGTGTTCTGTTTTTAAAAGTGCTGACAAAACTTTTTTTAAAATGATGACTATCTATTAAATGGAAGATGTAAGTCCCTGTCATAAAGAATGTTTTCTGATTGATTGAGTACTGTATACTATTTTCTATATAATTTATTAAATTGCAGCCATCAGTTACCAAAAATTCCTTAGGTTGGGTTGGAATTTTTTTACTCACTTCCTCATATCTATGCTGGGATTTTGTCTGGTCTGATTTTGCATGGAACTTGTGCATACTGTCACCATTGCTGTGAATTCGCATGTGTAACTGACCAGCTGTCTGGAAAATTTGTTTCCTTCTGGTCGTCCTCCACCTCTGGCTCTTACAATTTTTCCACTCCCTCTTCCGCAATGATCCCTGAGGCTTGGGAGGCAGAAGTTTGAAATAGGTGTCCTATTGCCTAAAAAACAATGGTCCAGCAAACAATTGCTATTGGTACAGTAGCAGCATTTTTATATTGGGAGTAATCAACAGCCTAATTGAAATTAAGGCCCATTCAGTGACACAGAACTTCTGTGCGGTACTGTAAATATCGTCAAATACACATAGTTGAAGGGCTCACAGATCTTAGAGAAGAACTCACTTTTACCACATCCCTAGACCAACATAATTTCTTACTCTTTTAAATATGCATCCTCATCTTTACAGACAAGTGCACTTTTCATCACTCATCAAAGCTTCTTTTTTCAATAGATGGGAGACTAATAGAGAGTTCCATAAGGGTCAAACATGGAGAATAGTTATCTATGAGACACTTAGTCCTAAGTGACACATCTTCAGTGCAACCTCTACACATAAGATGAATGTATCTCTGAACTCTCACCAGAGAAGTTCCTATGCAGCAGATAGTGATTAACACAGAAACCCATGATTGGCCAGTGTTCAGAGAGCAAGAGACTTCTCAGACTTGAAATTTGTATTTTATTTGTGTGTGTGTGCACATCTGAACATATTTTATTTGTGTGGAGGTGAGTGTGGACTTGTGGTATATCTACTCATGAAAGCCAAAGACAACCTCAGGTGTCATTGTTTAGTTCCAATGCACCTTTTATTTATTTATTTTGAGACAGTCTCTTATTGGCCTGGAACTTGCCAAGTAGGCGAGGCTGGATGGCGAGCCCCAGCTGCCTGTGTCTGCCTCCCCTGTGATGGGATTACAAACGTATGCTACCACACCCATCTTAAAATTATTTTTTGAAAACTGAGTCTGTGCATGGAATATATTATAGTTATATTCGCCATTACCCCCTACTCTCTCCTACTCTTGCTGACTTCCTTCTTCTTTCCCATGATTCTCCTTCCTAACCCAATGTCTCTTTTGCTTTTGTGCAGGTCTTAAGCAGGTATCTACAGCTACCACGTGTTTGTGATTGCAACAATTATGTCATATTCAGAAGGCAATGTTTTGTAGTGCACTTCTCTGTCTTCTGGCTCTTTCTGTCCCCTTGTTTGTGATGTTCCCAGGGCCTTGGAAGAGTTGTTAAAGATGTTTCCTTTAGGGCTGGCCTGAGTACTCATCAGTCCTTACTTTCATCACTTTGGCTAGTTCTGAGACTGTACATAACTATTGCCCATTGCAGACAGAAGCTTCTCTGACCAAGACTGAAGAACACTGACTGATGGGTATAAACATAAATGTTTAGGAGGTGGTTTGGCTACATGTTCTAAATCATATGCCAGCTACATGTTCTAAATCATATGCCAGCTTTTTTTTTTTTTAATGTGGATTCTTGAGATAGAACTCAGGTCCCAATGCTTTTAAGATAAGCACTTTACTGACTGAATCACTGGACTTTAGTATTTTTACGTTAATGACTATAGTTAACATATTATAAAGTTGTTATTTAACTCTATTTTAAAAACTACTTTTGGGTGATCTGAAGGTTTAAGTTAAATGCATACGTATGTGAGTTTTCTATCACTAATGAAAACATCTTACTTTCATTAGAGATGATTTATAGCAGAAGTAGGCCTTGGGACATAGGCCTATAATCACACTAATTTGAGAGGCTAAGGCAGAAGAATTGCAAGTTCAAGGCCAGCCTGGGCTACAGTGTGCTTTCAAAGTCAGAATAAATTTTATCTCCAAAAGTGAAATGAGAGCTGGAGACACAGCTTGTGGTAGAGCACTTCAAAGTATGCATGAAGTCCCAGGTTCAAGCTTCAGTACTACAAAAAAGATGAAGAAAAAAATGAAAATAACTTGTAATGTAGTAAAATAATATAGGCACAATATGCAATGAAGGAGTTAATATATATTTTGAATTTTTAAGAACTCTTCTTTAAAAAACAACTCAATAGCATAGAACATTAATATAGCCAATTAAAAACTCATTTAAAAATTAGCAAGTAAAATATTTTAAAAATGAATTAAAAAAATATTTGGTCAGGTGTCTGTAGAATTAGGTGGTGACTAGATTATGTGGTCATTGTGCACACAGAAGGAAAGCTTTCATCTTAGACCACACTGAAATGCCAGAAAATGAGTTGTACATTCTCTGCTCATGGCTATGTGGGCCAGAAAGTGCTTTTCAAATTGCATTCCACATTTTCTGAAGCATCTTTAAAAGTAGCAGCTCTTTGAAATAAAGTGATTTTGATACACAGGTTTCTAGAAGCAGACCAAGAACTTCTTAAGCCATGAATTGGAAAATGGCTTCTCTTCCTTAGATCCCTTTGAAGAGTTCTAAGCTGGCACTGAAAGACCAAGGAGGACAGGTCCTCCATAAAGTGTCTCATAGCTCTGGGGATTGAAGCCCAGCGCTGTGCTGGCCCACTGTCTCTGTTGTCTCTCGCTGACTGACCCAGCCCTTCTTGCTTCTCTGTGTTCTTAGAAGTTTGCTGGGTATCTGGGTGAGGAGAGTTCAGCCATTGAGACTTTTCTTGCTCAGCTCCTGATGTCTTTTTCAGAATACATATTCCAAAACTCAGCTCCAAAATACTTCTGGTCAACTTTTTGGGAAACTGACTCTCATCTCCTCAAAATGTTGATGAGATCTCCAAAATTAAGATTCTAGGCTTGAAACCCTACCATAAGAATTGGTGTTAGGGTAATACCAGGAATAAAATTATATTTTATGGTAAAGTTGATTATTCTCAAGGGCAGAGTTGCTGTGGCCAGTAGGAAACTGAAAAAGGAATAAAGTCAAGAAGATTAGTAAATCTCAAGACTGACAGGGCTCTGTTGACCCATGGACCTTACTTCTGAAGCATTATCTCTAAATTATTCTTAAGAATTTTAAAATTTTAGAGCAGGAATGTTTACATTTAGATTTGTAAATTGAAAGGAAACTCAGCTTCTGAGTTTTTTTTTTTTTTTCTTTAAGTGCTTTTCTTCGTTTTGGGTACGTTTTGAAATTTGTTCACTAAGTTCAAGTTACTCTGCTGTTTCTTTTAATTCCAGTTAAATAGCAAAGAGTGGGTCTGGAAAGATGGCTCAGTGGTTAAGTGCAGTGGCTTCCCTTACAGAAGACCCTCCTGTTTTGCTAGCAGTATTCCCTGGCCCCTGTAAGCTTCCATTCACAGACCACAGAAGTATGGGGAGCTGAGAAATCTGCATATGTGTGAGGCTTACAAAACATGAGGTGGGTGTCAAATGAAAAGGAATCTCTGTGGGTCTTTATAAAGTCTTTGAGCCTTCCTTTTTCATTACTTCCTGTCTCTGGTTTTGTCCTGGTCTCAAAAGAATGATTTCATTTTGGTATCAATATTTACTGGGTAGAATGAGTGGACTAACTTCACCATCCCATCCATCTCCTTTTACATGGGAATGCACTGGGCACATTTAAAATCAAACACTGAAGCTGTTACTCTTCCCAGACTAACAAATGACTGTGAATAACGCACAACTCTTTCTGGAATTTGTGTCCATTCTTCTCACAAGTCATCACTCCTCTACACAATGGCTTATCTCGAGGAACTTAGATATGAGTATTTTGAAGAAACTAGACATGTGCCTTATGCTTTCTGGAAGGCTGATGAACCTAAGAGGAAGTGGTGGAAAAACCCTTGTCAAAGTTGCTTCAGGAATGGAAATTTCTGTTTTAACCTGTGTTACTGGATGCTTTCTAGACTCTGGAACGGGAACCTGAGATTCCTGGGTAGAAAGACTCTGGAACGGGAACCTGAGATTCCTGGGTAGAAAATGTTAGGTCCGTGATCTGAGAATGATCGAGAAAGACTACAAATATAAATTTTTGAAAAGACAAATTTATTTAAGAGTAATTATTCCAGCTAGCTGGGGCTACAGCTCCATGTCCAATATGGAGCACAGCAGCCTTGAGCAGGGGGCAGAGCTATATTTATAGGACAAAACTGCAGACTGCATGACCTTTATTATGATTGGCCGGTGCATTTGTAAGACTTGCTGGGGCTTTTTCATTGGTTACATTTTATTCAGTAAACCATAAGTCCTTCTTTCCCCACTGGGGGATTTCCAAATGCAGTTACATCAGTTGAGGCACCAAGCCATCTGATTTCTGGTAACTCGAAACTCAGACATTAGGGAAATGTAAACTTCAGGCCTAGCATAAAATAGAAGGTGCAAGTTTAAAATGGCGTTTGTGTGGCTTTAACCATTTTTCACAAAATATAAAAGCCACTGAAGATTTTAATTTCTGTGTGTCTGTCAGGGAAATAGGAGAAGGCAAGAGTCTTCAATTTCTGTATCAGGACTTTTAAAATAGCTACTGATAGAATATTCAACCCAAGTGAACTTATAGGTTACTTATCAGTTCACAAAATGAAAAGACTATTTCTTTGTGCACTATAAGGCTGAAATGATTTTACTGGGTGATGTTTTTCTTTTCGTGTTCTATTCAGCATCAGGCTCCCTCTCTATGGTGGAGCTTCAGCCTCTTACCCAATCAGATTAAGCTTGCCATCACTTGACCTTGGTCTGAGGCTCCTTAGGGATGATTCACTCAGACCAACTCATGGGCTCATACGTGCCCCATCCTTGTCCTTGGGACAAGGAAATGATGTGATGGATCAGGCTACCCCAGAAAAAAATGAACTTAGCACCCCCATAGTCATGTGGTCTGTGAATGGAGGCTTACTGGGAGCAGGGAATGCTGCTAGCAAAATAGAAGGAATGGATTCTGGGTAATCAGAAACAACAGCTATCTACTTTGCCCTTTTAGCATTTTCTTCTAAAATATGTTTAGAGGCCTGACATTTTACACACCAAGGTTATATTGTTAGAATAGCAAACAGCCCCAGAAAATTAACTGAGATAGACTATAAACTCTCTAATTTATCTTTTGAAAACCCCACATTTCTAGTTTCACTGGTCAATCACATGATCATAGGACCACCCCTAGGAAAGTGGATTTACCTTGTTATACTAAATAGATGGGTGCCATACCTAGTTTGTTAATTAGACAGTGAACTTTTCCAGCCTGAACCCCACTCCCAGTGCAGTTCTTCTGGATCTGGCCACAGACATGTAGCTCTCTGTAAGTCTATCTGCTTTTCTGACTTTTTCAGAAAGGTATAATCTCTCCTTTGCTTCTTCATGTCCTTTTTCTAAACATGCTTTCTCTAATGCTTTGGGCTGCCCTAGCATCATGTGCTTCTTTACTTTTTCTCTAAAGACTCCTTCTCCCTGACATGTGGCTGCCAGTTGGCCACGTGTCTGACCCGCATGGCTTCTTTCCTTCTCCCTGCATTCTCCTCCTCAAGACAGCTGCTGGGATTCCCAGCTTGCCTGCCCTGAAGATTTTCCTTAAAATTTTAATAAAATTGTCCTAAAGCTTCTGTTTGGGTCCATTCTTAAATTCTTTAATGACTGAGACCAAGAACTCCCTAGGGGACACTCTTTCTCCCCGTTTCAACCTAATAAAGAATACCTTTCACCAATTATCTTCTTCAGGCCTCTTAAAAAGAATATGCTACATTGCTTAGCTTAACTCTTCATTAAATCTATTGATGACAATACAGCTATCAAACATCATGTATATAATGTACTTGGGACAAATATTTGAAGCTTGTGTTCTTAATTCTTTACAACTAACACGAATAGACTAGAGATCTTTTGAAACTTTTGAAATGCTTGCATGGCTAGACACAGCCATACATTAAATTTGCCCACAAAATTTGAAGAAATGCAAATGGGGCAGCAGAGATCAGTGAAGAAAAGAAAAGGAAATAATAGCAGATGCTAAGGTTATACAATCTATTATTTATCAATTTTCTTTTATCGCAAGATCTTACTTTTAAAAATGTGTCTCGTGTCTAAAGAATACTGTGACACTCTTTCTTAATAGAAATCTATAGCCAAATAGGAAATCATAGATCCTGCTGACATCTTACTTATTCTTTAGATTTTACTACTTCAAATAAAATTCTGCAACTGTCAGTGTTTCATCCTGTTTTATTTTTTGCCTTTCTTTTTCAGCTTCTCAGCATACCTGATGAGGCTTCCATCTCCCCTGTCAATGAGACCTGTTTTGTAAACAATTGGCAGAGCACTGCTGACAGCCTAGACAGGTCTTAGAGATTCAAAGGTAAGAATAGAAAACCAGTGCTGAAAATTGACATAGAACCAAAAATTGTGAAATGTATTTCATGACAATATTTTGTATTAAATATTGCCTTTTATTCAATCATCTTAAGAAGGATTCCCATGTCCACACATGCCTATATGTATTGTAGTTGATGGAAAGGATTAACTCTTAAATAAGTTATGCACTTTCTATACAGTGCTACAGAAATTCTATTTGGATAGAATTAAGCTAAAAATTCTACTGTCTTTAGAAACATCATAACATCATCTCCTCATCCATGAAATAATATGGTCTTGGTAGTTTCACACACTAAAGAGTTTCATCCTAGACTTGCAGATTTGTTTTTTTGTTATTAGAGGCAAATGGGTCCAAATTGAAACTTAGTTAAAGTGACCAATAGAAGCAGATATCAAGACGGCATTATAGTTCAAGGAACAGGAAGAAATGCTTCTAGGAAATACTCAGATATAATTAACAAATGGCCGAGTACTTTTTAAGCCAAGAGAATAAGTACTTTGTACAATTCAGACTATATTTAACTTAAGCTTCTGCTTCCCCCATTATGCTAAATAGCTTCAGTTGTCCAACTTGATATACCAAGGAAGAAGGAAACACAATTGGGAAATTTCCTATATCAGATCGGCCTGTGGCCACGTCTGTGAGGCATTTTCTTGACTGAGTGATGTGGGGATGAGGGAGAGTGCAGTCCATTATGGACAGTGCTATCCCTGGGCAGGTGGTCCTGGGTTGTATAAGAAAGCAGGCTGAGCACAGGCCAGAGAAAGCAAGCTAGTAAGCAGCATTCCTCTGAAGTCCATGCTTCAGCTCCTACCTCCAGGCTACTGTCTCATGTTCCTGCCCTGGCTTCCCTCAAAGATAAACCGTGATTATATATAACATGTGTAAACCAAATTAACCCTTTCCCTCTCAACTTGGTTTTGGTCAGTGCTTTATTACAGCAATAGAGGAACAGACTATCATACCTCTTTTCCCCAGGTGGACTGGAAGCTCTAAGTCCAGGTGCCCTCTGCATCTACTTTAGAAGTTGTCTCAGCATGCCTACCAAACCACTACTGAGTGCACCCATGTAAAAGACATGCTGGCTTAGAATACTAGAAATTAGCAGCAAGGTTTCTATTCTTGAAGGGAAGCAAGTTAGAGACATAGGAAGCATATAAGAGCATACTTTTTATACCAAGTAATGTCAGTAATGTATCCAATTAATATAAATCAAGAGTTAACAGTTATTTAAAGGTCCAGCCAGTAGGTATTTTACACCCTGCATGCCATTCAGTTTCTGTTGTGACTACTCAAATTTGTTGTACACAAGACAATATATATATGAATGAAGAAGATGGAGTTCCAGGATAATTTTATCTGTAGACATTGGAATCTGAAATTTATATAATCTTTATGTGTTGCATATTTTGCATTTGAGTTTTCTCAACAATTTAAAGATACAAAACCCATTCTTAGCTTGAAGGCTAAACAGAAACAACATGGGTCTAATTTGGCCTGGGGTTTCATAGTTTGCTGATACACAAAACAGGCAATAAGTGACCTGGTCTGTTGGGATACGAGTGTATGACATTTCCTTGGTTGATTCTTCTCTGGGAGGGAAGGCAGATATACAAAGCCACACACTTGAGTTTAAGATATACAGATTTTGGCTGTAACTTTTTTCAGTTAACCAATAGGTTGTTTGGTTATTTGCAGTGAAAATTTACCTAGTAATGTTTGGCTTTTTCTTCCAAATTGAAGCATTCCCTTCTGGAGAAGATTTTGTAAGGCTTAGTAAGCAAATGAAGATCAAAGACCCATAAAGTAAACAAAGCTTAGGAATCTCAGGAAGCTCTGAAAGTCACAAGATTCACACTGTCCCTCCCCAAGATTATATAAACAATTTCTGGGGAGAAAAAAACCTCTTGGATCACCAAACTGTCTGCAGGTCATACAAGCAGCTCCAGGGATGCTTTGCATTGACCCAGGAAAAGTCATACAGTATCTGGGCTGAAGCCATTGTGTGTGTGATGGTGTGTTTTGTTTGGCTTGCCATAAAGGTTATAATAAGCCATCATCAAAGTAGAATGGTAAAAGGGGGGCGGGGATGGGAACCGTGATTTGGATGCCGAGTTGAATCTGCCATTCTTGAGGAGCAGGAGGCCCAGAGGTTTTTTAGTATAGGATAATCATCTGATCAGATGTTACTTCAGTGGTTTAGAGTTTAGATCAGAAAATTGAAAGGAAAGGTAATTAAGAGAGTGTTGCTTAACTTCTCTTATAGAGCAGCCACTTGTTAGTTATCTATTAAATCCTTTCTCCATATAGTAGAATGAAGAGAAAGGTCAGTTTCTAAAGTATTGCATGAATGAGAACTCAAAATGTGTCAGTGTTCATTTGCTATGACATAAACCTGTGAAAAACAGCTTAAAGGGGGATTTTTTTTGTTTTTGACTCACAGTTTCAGAAGTTTGGGTTCATGTTTATCTGGCTCCATTGCCTTTAGACTTATCTGTATGTGAGAGAAAAACTATGGTGGGGAGATGTGTCAGAGCAGAGCTGCTCACCTCATAAAGTCAGGAAGCAGACTAATAGTAGAGGACGGCAGCAGCTGTGTCAGAAACAAGGGAATAGATGCACTTGCCAGCAAGAAGTGAAGCTGAGCAGACAGAAATGCAGCGTCTTTTTCCGTGAACACCTTATATCTGGGATGCTATAGAAGATGATGCCTACTTTGTGGGCAGGTTTTCCTCCTTCATTTAATCCTTTGATGAAATACATTATAGACTGGCACAGTACCATGTCTCTTGGTTGATTCTAAATCTGGTCAAGTTGATAACCAATATTAATGATTACAGTGGTCATGCTAGGAAAGTAGTAGATTTTGTGGCTGATTAAAAATAATTAAATATGTTATGGCACACATACATTTATATATATATATACACAAATGCATATAGAGAGTGATTATGAGTTTAGTAATTCCAGAAACTGGATGTTTTACAAGAGTAAATTGCGTTAACTCAGACTTCATTATGTCAAAATTCATATGGTTAACACCTTTGTTTAACATATGTCTCTAACATATTTTGCTTTTTATTCCCTAACATTTGGTTTCTGAGAGGGAAAATAAAAAGGAGTTAGGTATTTGATTCGGAGAAGATTCATTTTTTTAGTTTTCTGAATTGTAGCACCTCTTTTTATTCAGAAAAGAAAATTCTTCAGAAGAAAAAAATAGGTTTTGACTCTGGGCCATTGTGCTCAAGATCCTTGTGGGACTGGACACATGTACCACTGCTCTACCCAGATGTCCTCTGAGTGGGTCCATTATTCTGTCAGCTTTTATGATTCATCTGCCAACCTGCTCCCATTTTCTAATTTAGGGAATTAATAACAATTTCTTATGATGCCTGTCATCTGTGATTTGTTTTATTGATGTCTGTGGACGCTGAGGGTGCTTCAGTCACACTTCCTGCTATTTTCATCTTTCTAGAGAACTGAGGACTCAAACCGTTCTCCTAGCAGGCAATACCCACAGAATTAATGGATGGCTTCACGTGGCTCTGGTGACCGGTATAAAGACAAAGCAATATTTCCTGCCTAGTTTCCTCTCTCTCTCTTTCTTCCTTCTTACTTTTTTCCCCTTCCCTTTTCTTTCCACTATGCTCATCTAGAAGGAACATATAAACCCCTGTAATTCTGCTAAGTAGGAAGGAAAGTATAGGAAGTATAGGAAAACGGAGGCTTTTTATCACAGACAGTGCCTTAGGAAACATGTCAGGGATGCCTCCTATGGTCCTTACAGAAGTAGAAGATAGTCAAACACTTGCCAGAAATCCCTGTAGTGCGTGCCAGGGCAGTTGATTCTGCAGCCACCAGAATAAAGGCCTCTTAGTTTGCCAAGACATGCAAATACACAACAGTAGCTTCTAGGCTAGACAGTATGGACAGGGAATACAAGGAAGACATTCCCAGCTCTCCCCTGCAATAAGAAGATAATAGAGATGGGAATGACAACAACAAGGAATGGACAACACTCTAGCACATTTCTGAATCTGTCAAGTGAGACAAAGATGACTGTGGCGACTTCTACCTTCCAGACTTTGACAGCCTGAATAAGTTGACTATAGGTTCATTTTCTAGGATGGCAAATTTTGCTTAGCAGCTATTCTGGGACAAGACCACTGAGTCCCATCACAATATGGATGATGACAGAATTGGTTATATTATATCACAGCTTATCCCAAGTCCCCAGGCCTTTGTACCGTCTTATAGAAAAGCATGAAATATAGTGATTCTCTGAAAGTATAAACACTGTTTTCCTTAATATAAGTAGTACAATGTCACTAAAATTTCATGCCGCTTTTAAAAATAGAAATATGACTATTACATTTTGTAAGGTATTAATTTAAAGATAAATTATTCTTGGATTATAATATCCTCATTGAATGAGTAAAGTCATTTATATATGAAACAAAGTCTTACATAAGGAAAAAGTCATAAAACTTTTAAGCAGCTCTGTTCATTTAATGTCATATATTAATCCACACAAAGAAGCTTTTAAATAGGATTTAGTACCTATAGATGCTACAGAATTCAGAGAAACTGGTAAATTTCCCATCAGTCCTGGCAAGCAGAGGTTGTCTTGCCATAGCAACATCTGATAGCTAATGAGAGATGGGCATCATATACTACAAGAAATCAGTAGTGTGAATTTAGTCATTGCATTAAGTTACATATTGTTTCTTACAGATTTGGTTTTCTCCATTACAGCTTAGATGAGAAAGTAGTGGAAAGTGATATCAAGATGATGTCTTTGTAGCAACTATGAATGATTATGCATCTCTGTACTCAGCCTCCTCAATGGCTTATGTCTTAATCAGCTATGCTACCACCTAAAATGCTATATAATGAGTATCAGAAATTAATTTTCTAGTGGTTTTAGAGACTTGGAAATCTAATATCATGGTTTTGGTACACGGTTTCTGGTGAGGCCTCTCTTCCTGGTGTGTAGAAAGCTGTGATCCCACATGATGACAGACATAAAAGGAGGGAAGAGAAGGAGGGAGAGAGGAAAGACTAGAGAAGAGGGGACAGGATGAGAGAGAGAGAGAGAGAGAAAGAGGGAGAACTTAATTGCCTTTTACTGAAACTTACATCAGATATAAAAACACTGGAGTTAGGTCTTCAACAGATGAATTTACAGGAGAGACACCCCTGCTTATAATTACACTGAGCTCCCAGTGCTATATGCAGAAGAAAATCCACATCATGACTAAATCAGAGTCTCTTCAATCTCAGAATCAAGGCTTCCTCATATTGGACACGCCAGTTTTTCTAACCCTTCCATAATTGTTCTTGATATCTTGTATCTAGGTTTTTTTAAAAATTTTTTTAATGAATTAATTTGTGTATGCGTGTGTGTGTGTGTGTGTGTGTGTGTGTGTGTGTGTATTTGAAGCACAGAGAAAAACTTGCAGGAATTGGTTCTCTCTACCATGTGGCTATGGGGGAATGAACTCAAGTTATCAGGTTTGGTGACAATCACCCTTACCAGCTAAGTCATTTTGCTAGCCTCAGGTAGCTTTGTAACACTACTTGCTCACATTGAAACCCTGCTCTCTTTCTCCTCTGCTTCTGTAATGATTGTCCAAACCAAGCTGGTATCTAATCATTTTCAGAACTCTGATTTTGGCCAGCTGCTGTGCCCTTTATGTCTCATGGGACCTGGTATAAATCTATTTTTCCACATGCATTTTTGTTTCAATAATTTGCTTGTAAGTTCCTGGATGAGACTAAATCAAAACTCCTCAAAGGCAGAGAATGTTTTTATGTAACTTGGCATCCTTTGAGTGGACCCGAAGTCCCAGGACAGAATAACTGCTCATTAACTAATAAATGAGTCAAGGAATAGAGCTTGGGAGCAGGCAACCTCTACACGTAATGATAAAATGAATAACACAGAACTAACTTTACACTCATCCCACTTAATTTCTTTATAACTGCAATGGTATTAGAATGTTTTCATCATAATTCTATAAAAAGGATAGGAATTACAGATCTTTCATAATGCTTTGCCTAGTGCCAAGTATTCTATTGGGGCCCACTGTACAATCAGAAATGCTCATAATAATGAACTAAGTTGGCCTATACGTATACATATTTTTCCTTCCAATTAATTCATTCTCCCAAGTTTACCTTGCAAATCCAGCTGCCGAGAGATGCTCTGATGGTTATGGGGTTAAAGAGGAAGTGGTCATAATTTTAATTTAGCGTTTTCCATATAAATGCACCTCATTATCTGCTGCACCTTGTTATATATGATCTATTTTATGACCATTTAGTTCTCCTTAGCAGGCCTATTTTTATTCTATTATGCTGGCTGTCTAAACTCTCAACTTTATGACTCCATTACTCCGGCTCTCTGCGGCCTGCTGTCCCACTCCCACGTCTGAGGTGGATAATGTAGCTTTTCTGTTGCCAGGCCAGCATTTCTAATAAATCCCTCACACAGAGACAGGCAGTGGCGTAGGGCACAGCGGCTCGTGTCAGGCTTTCATATCACATCACTAGATGCTCATTAGATCCTTGTGAGAGAAATTACCACTGAGCCTTCTTCAGGCACAATAGCATTAATGAAGTTAGGAAATGACTCCCACAGATGTTTGACACTCAATCAATCCCACTTAATTTAATTACACTCCTGAAGGAAAGACAAAAGAGATGCTCTTGTAGTCCAACCCTTGCTTTTTATTTTCTCAAACACTTTTTACCCCCTTCTGACTTACTTAATCCTTACTGAGAAATATCAGTGTAATTAAATGAAATTATAATGCTATAATTATTTAAAAGTGGACTTTGTTATAATACCTCGTATCACTTTCCTCATGTCCACCCCTACAAAACTGTAAATGTGTGAGTACTCTCCTATGTAAATAGAGAGGTGGAGTGGGCAGGAAGGTGCTCTTCTCACCAAGGAAACAGAACTTCTTGCATCTGTAATTAAGGCTCTGATGACACCAGCACTTGCAGCTTTATGTCTTGAGATTTTCTTCACTTAAGATGTTTCGAGGGCTTATTCTTATGGTTAAAATAGATTCTGGGAGATTTTTTTTTTATACCTGTTTCAATGGTAGGATAGATTTATAAAGTAACAAAATTAAGAGGAAAATTGACACTGGCATTTCTTTGTCCACTCACATGTATAACTTTCCTCAGTCTTTTCTATGTCTTGCTGGCATATGTATAATTACTATTTTAGAGCTAAGAGAATTGAGGAAAGGATGGTTAAATGATTATCTGTTGAAGATTTTATAGTGAATAGCCAGTGATCCTAAAATTTTGACATTCATTCCTTGATTCATTCATTCAGCATCCTTGATTCAGCACTGAACTAGTGCCAAACCATTTCTGGCACTGAGAAAAGTTGAAAAAGAAGTAAATAACCCCAGAAATGTGAGGCAGTGCTTGGAGAGAGGCTTATAAAGGCTGGCAGCCACTGCAGGGAGTGAGCTAAGGCTCCATGACAGGCGTGGGTGAAACAGAGTAGAAGGATTCTGAGGAGTCTGGCATATTTATTGAAGTGGAAGGGACTCGCTCAGGGATTTTCCCCTTGTGAGGAAGGTGATCAGTTTGAGTTTTAGACAGAACTGATCTAGCTTTAACATGGGTCATGTCAAGGAAGTCTTCCAGAATTCTGCGGCCTTTAAACATCACACACATAGGAAGAGAATCAGGATGGGGAGGGTAAACGGTGATTTTCATTTGAGCTTAGCTTTTTGCCCAGGGCATTGAGATTGTCTATAGCTCTCTGGGAAGTCTTCAGTTATGGGTGTGGTTTGAGATGCATTTATGCAGATGTGGGGGTTAATAAGCTTTCTCATTAAGAATGTGTAGCCATGAAGGCTGATTAGATTGATTTTGAAGCTCTGAGATCTTGTTTATGCTCAATGGCTTCCTGTGGGCCGCAGAGCCACAGTCCATTCAGAATGTCATTTGTTCTTTCTAAAGGGGAAATGCTATAAGAGGCTCCTCCTGAACATTCTGACTTCCACTGTGCATGCCAGAGTCTTGGTGACCAAGGTCTCAGAATGAAACATAACCTGAAACAGAGAGAAACCCGGTGAACACTCTGTGTTATTAAATCAGAATCAGCTGTTTCCTGCTTGGGCAGACTCCTGTGGACCAAGGTTAGACTCTGTTGCCCAGAGCTTCAGCTACTGCTAAGGAGAATAGGCTTGAAAGCTGATCATTTACTCTTTCAATTTCATCTAACCCTCCTTCCCATGCTGATTCCTGAGCTGCTGCCCTTCTTCAGTAATCAGTCAAGTTATCACTATGACCAACTGTTATGGTGCCAGGACCCCTGAGAAGGGCTACTCAGATTCCAGATGTTTCCAGTCAGTCAAATTTTATTAGCTGGACAGTGACTCCTCTCTCTGGATCAGGATATAGAGAACACAGTACTGACTTAGAGGAGAACAGAGCTTATAAAGACAAAAACTGCATCCTGATGGACCAGGTGATTATACAAGATTGCACAGGCATGCAAGTGGTTACAGAAACCAGTTAAACATTAAGGAAGCAATTACAAAATTACAAAAACTGTAGGACATTAATTTAGGCCTTCTGGATTTTGTGGGGGATATTTTTCTGTGTTTAATTCTTCCTGGATCAGCTTTGTGGTCAAACTTTTCCTGGAAATGCCTGCCAGGGTTAGGGACAGCTCATCAAGATGGTCGCCTTATACAAAATGGAGGAACTCAGGCCATCACACAACAACTGATTCATATAAAGTAACTGGATTTTTTAAAAATACAAGGTCTTACTGTGTGGCCAGAAGTCCCTGTGTAGACCAGGCTGGCCTCTAACTCACGGAAATGCACCTGTCTCTGCCTCCTGAGTGCTGAGATTAAAGTCTATGACACCATGTCCAGATAAATAACTGTTTTAGGGCCAGGTGTGGTAGCACATACCTTTAATCCCATCACTCAGGAAGTAGGCAAATCTCTCTTAGTTCAGGACCAGCCTGGTCTGCAGAGGGAGTTCCAGGTCAGCCTGAGCTTTATAGTGAATCTCTGTTTCAAAAAATTGTTTTGTCATATGCATATTATATTGTATAATATTACATATAAAATCATACAGTATTACGAGAGAGCAGCATCCTTGTTGATCACTAATTTCCTGAGTATTTATATATGCTTGTATATCTATAGTGTATCTATAGTAGTTCATTTATCCTTTAGAATAACTATGTGAGTTAGGAATTATTTAATCCAAGTCCACAACAAAATATGGAAAGTTTTAATAGTTTTCTAAAAGTACAAGGAAGCATATATGGTAGGATCAAGGTAAAAATCAAGCTGGACTTCAAAACCTATGCTTTTACCTTCTCTATTACAGTACTATTTGTATTAGTAGGAAGTCAATCATGCTTTAAGATAATAAACTTACTAAAGTCTATTTGGATGCTCTAATTGGAATACGATTTTTATGGAAAATGGCAGAAAAGCAGTAGCATTCATGATTTTTCTGAGAATTTTTGACACTTTGCTTTTAGAAAAGTTTAGGCAGTCTTTCATTTGATTCTATATTTTATCTTTTTAAGTTTTTACTTTGCTAAGGTGAATTTTATGTTAATTTTAACTTTTTCTTAGGACTTTGTATGCATTTATGATATGTGTCTACAGATCTTTGAGGATAGTGCAGTATAGTTGATCTAAATGTTTTCCTTCCTATCCCTATTTCAAATTAGTCTGTTTCTTGTCCTCTATTTTGACTCTTGTAAGGGGATAAAAGACTCCATGAGGATTACTTGTACCGAGAAGAATCCAGTGTAACTGGCTTTACAAAATGAGTAACTTCTTAAAAATTATGCATAGATACCAAGGTAGCACATAAAATATAGGCTGCCTAGTTCAATTTGAATTTCAAACTAACTGGTTTTTTTTTTATTCAGTCTAAGCAGGTCTCAGTTACTGACTGGGTAAGGAATGTGTATGGCATATGCTGATGAACAGGAGACTCCCCTGAGGCCTCTGATTCTGCGGCACAGAGTGGCAGGTCTGTAGGTATAGTGAATAAAGTTGGTTTAGTCCTGGCCTTAGGGGTCCAGCCTAGTGGACAGGCCCCAACTTGAATTACCACGGCACTGCTGAATCACATTAGAGAGACTGTTTTGCAAGATGTTTGCCCACTAGATTTCAGAGTTCTTGTTCACACATATTGGCCTGATTACTCTTCCACTTGCTTCCAGAAACATTTAGAACCAAGGATTCCTGTTAGGCGTGGGCCTCTAGGCAAGATCAGAACATGATTTGCATCCTCCCTCAGGCTAATGAAGACTCAGTTAGAAGATAGCTAGAGGCAGGCAGTGGGGTGAAGGGGTTCAGGCAGGCCGGGGAAAGGTCCAAAGCAGGAAGAGTGGCAGTATTCCTGTCTGACAGGGCAGATGGACACTGCTTGTTCTAGCTGTCTCTCTCTAGGTCAGGATCATCCAGGATGGGGATGCAGTACCAGGAGAGAGGATGAATGGAAAGAAAAACCTGCTTGGGGGTTTACCCATTCTGGAGACCCCACCTTTCTTAGCAGTGTGCTTTCTACTCTTTGCTCTCTAATGTCTGCTTCAACAAATGCCTGTTTTACCTTTCCTGAGTCTTTACTTCCTTCATCCTGGTGTGTACAGTTCTTTCTCAGCCTCCTGGAAAATGGGCCCTCAGCCCTGACCTGCCTCTCACAAACATACTTTTGTATTGTCTAGTGATATTATCTTGCTGTTGCAGACAGGAAGCAGAGCAAGTTCCTGTGTTTTCAGTCTTCATGTCAGACTTTCTCTCAACAAGAATTTCACCGGGAAGTTTCTCCTCTGCTTCTGTCTCACCTCCCTCATACATACTCAGGTGCCTTCTGTCCAGTAGGGAATACATCTTCTCCCAGGCGGTTGCTCACTATCTTCATATCCCTGGGCAGAGTGGTGGTGAATAGGCTGAGGTAGGAAATGAAAACTACACAGGCTTGATACTTGAAAAGTAATTTCCATTTTAAAGCTAAACTTATTGAGTTCTTATTGTGTGGCAAAGCCTATTCTGAAAGCTTTAAAGACATCATGTACTTTGAGAAATAAATCAACACCAAGAAGTAATTGATCTCTGGAGCCAGACCACTCTTGTTCAAGTCTTGGCCATGTGACTTTGAGCAAGTTACTTAATTCACCATATGACTGTTTCCCTTTTGTGAAATGTGCCTAACGATAGTATGTGCCACAGAGAGTTTTTGCAAAGGTCAAAGGAGATGCTATAAACAATGCATCAAAAAATGCTGATTGATGTGTTTTAAGAACTCTCTAAAAATGAACTATTATTGTTATTTATTTCTCAAATTCTATGGGTTATTTGTCAGTATTCTGGCCCCCTCCATTGTTAATAAATGTGGTGGTTTGAATGAAAATGTCTTCCATAGTAGGTAGACACAGCTGGAAAAGCTTTGGACATAGGGGAGGCATATATGGATTAACGATTTTCTCATAGGAGTCATTACCATAGACGACCGGCCTCCTTTCTTCTCTTGAGCATGTGTCTGACCTTGTGCCCTGAGACTCTTACCAGGAGCTGAGTGGTGCCAGCACCTCAAATTGATCTTCCAGAGTTGGGACAACATAAACCTAATTTCTTTATAAATTACTTATTTTGGATATTCTATTAAAGCAACAAAACAGATTGAAAGCATATTACTTTTTAAATTAAAAGTTTTATCATTTTTTATATGTATGATGAGTATTACCTACATGTAAGTGCACAAATGTTGTGTAGTGCCTGAGGAGGCCAGAAGAGGGCATTGGATCCCCTGGAACTGGAGTTATGGACAGTTGTTAGCCACTATGTGGGTGTTGGGAATTGAACCTGGGTCCTCTGAAGAGCAGCCAGTGTTCTTAACCACTGAGCCATCTCTCCAGTCCTGAAAGGATAGAATTTTAAGGCAAGAAGAAAAAAGATTGTGCATGTGTGCGTATGTGTGTGTGTGTGTGTGTAGAATGGATTGATTCTCCGAGGGAAAAGCCTGATGAGCTGTGGTCATTTGAACTAAGATCATGGCAGTGGGATGGAGAGAAAAGGGTGCTTAAGTAGTGTTTAGGGTTTACAATGAAGTGCATTTAGGATAGCATGCATAGATGTTTGGGTGAAGGGAAAAGCAAGTATTCAATTATTCAAAAGCAATTATTCTTGTGTCTGATGAATGATGAGCTGAGAAGAAACAGGCATCCCAAAAGAGGGCCAGAGCTGCACAGTTTGCTTATTTCAATCCTTTCATTGCCCTTGTTTGGGACAATGGACATCTGTGATGTTAGTCTATGCCTAACTGTCCTCAGTGACCAATAAATGGAGAAGAAGGGAGCTAATCATCTAGGTTTCAAGATAAACGTTTCACTTGGATGATCCAGAATCCTAGTGGCAGAATGGAAGACAAATCTGAGAAGCAAGAAGCCATTTGGCCTCATCGGTCCTTGGTACAATTACTATTCAGACATGCACGTGGTTACAGAGCTTGGTATCACTTACTCATTTTGCAAAAGGGATTTCTTGTCATGCTTTCATTTCCTGTTCATTTCCATTTGTGTTGTAATTCTCCTGTATTCAATAAAGAAACATTGTAGATGCAACATTCTGGTTCTTGTGTTTATTATTATTATTTATTCATTTTAATCATTTAAAATCTTCCTATTTGTAGAAAATGATTAATTTTAAGAGAAGAAAAATATATAATCAAAGCTTTAAAATAGTGATAATTATTCCTTTTGTGGAGGAGTGAAGTACTCTGTCCTCTGAAAATTGAGTGGTTACATAGTAACATCAGGGGACAAATTGGTTCTATTTATAGACCAAAAGTTGATACATAGGCCTTCTTCACCTGCTCTGATGATTAATAGGTAGGACTTAGTGTCTGATCATCAGGCTACTATTATCATATTTGCTGGCATAAGCAGGACAATTATTGTTTCTGTTTTGGGGGGAGGGTAACTGGTTTTAGGGAACTGAAAACAGGACTGGAAACAATGGCAATTCAAATGGGGCGTACAGCATGTTAAAGTGGCCCCGGTTCCACATCGTTCTTTATAATCACATCTTCTGTCATGTTAATGTGCAGTTACCTGCTGTTTCCATGTGAGTTTATCTGTATGATTTGATTCAGTCAATGTCCTGCTACCAGTGTCACAGGACCAAAACCTTACAGGGTGTTTACACACTTGGACTTGATTGATTCTGATCTTATCATGAGAAGAAATTATCTTCGTTAGTCTTGTAGTCACAGTGGGATGAAAGACTGTAAAGCTGGGCTGGATTGTCCTTGGCAAGCCCAGTCTAAAGCAACCAAATTTCTGCTGACTTTCAGGAGCTGAGTTTAGGTATGGTTTATGGTTTATGCGACATTTTCTGACTAACACAGGGAATCATATACTCAACAGAAAGATCCATAATGCTAGTAATTGAGGAGAAATGAAATTGAGAGAGAGAGAAAAAGAGAGAGAGAGAGAAAGAGAGAGAGAAGATATGCATTAGTGTTGGATTGAGAGATAATTCAGTCCAGGAGAACATGATTGTTTTGATTTTAAAAGTGGTACCATTAGGAAAGTCTTGGGAGGATGGTGCACTTAGCTTTGAGAGCCCAGAGATGCTGCTAAACATCCCACACTGTGCAAAGACACTTTCCTCCCCAACAAAGAATTACCAAGGCCCAACTGTCAGTAGTGCCCAGCTTGAAACATTATCATATGTGCCTGGTGTGGCCTAATGCTGTAAAATTCTAAAAGCCAAAAAAAAAAAAAAGTTGAAGTCAGATAGAATTATTTTTATAGAACTTGCTCTGTCCCAAATTAAGCAGATGACTAAGCAGAAATACAAAGATGAAAAAGCAGCTGATCTCATCTTCACAGAGCAAACAGTAAGAGAATGAAAAGAAATAAGAATGAAGAAAAAAATGAAGAAATAAGATTGTAAAGTAGTGATGGAAAAGATCTGGGATTCATGAAAAGAATCTGACTTAGGTAAGCTGGAAATGATTTTAACAGTATGTAGGAGTTTTTGTTTGTTTTTCTGAGACAAGGTATCCTCAACTGGCCTACAACTTGCTATGTAGACTAGGGTGGTCTAGTCTCACATGGAGATCTCACAGAGATCCACTTGTCTCTGCCTCCTGATTGCAAGTAGTATGCTTTTTAAAAAAATTTATTATATCTTATATGCAGGGGTGTATTGCCTGCATATATGTAAGTGCAAGGTGTCATGCAATGCCACAGAGGCCAGAAAAGGAAGTTGGATTCCTTTGAACTGTAGTTAAGGATAGTTGTTAGCCACTGTATGGGATCTGGGTGGGTCTTCTGGAAGTGTATTCAGTGCTCTTAACCACTGAGCCATCTTTCCAGTCCCACCAAGTAGTATCTTAACTGGTACCTGAAGAAGGAACTGACAATAACTGTTAAAGACAGGGTGGGGCCACTAGTTAGGCAGAGAGACAACATGCTAACTCTCTATTGTAGGCAGCTAGGTTTAAGTCAGGGGCCTGTGGGGTTGGGTCAAATTGTTATATCAACTCACATTCAAAGTGTTCTTATATTTGGTTGCAACCAGAATTCCTTGGGAAAAGAATTCTGAGGATGTTTCCTATGCTTTATTTATGGCTTGGACTAGCTCTGAACTGTGGCCAGTCACTGGCTACCAAGGCAGCAGTATGATGCAAAAAGAGATCCCTATGATACAAGGGAAACTGCCCAGGAACATTCCCATTCATCATCTCTGGTACAAATAAAGCATGCTATGTGAGATCTGCCTTACCCAAGGTATTCCTCTCTGGTCAGATTTCCTTTTTAAATTATGACTTTGAATTAAGCTTCACTGGGGTGATGGTTATGTTTAAATGTCGGCTTGACACAACTTAGAATCACCTGGGAGAGAGAGTCTCATTGAGGAATTATCTAGAGTAAGTTGGCCTGCTGTGTGTCTGAGGGTAGTGTCTTGATTAGATTAATTGAGGTGGAAGCCCCACCCACTGTGGGTGCCACTATTCTCTGGGAAGGAGATTCTGAACTGACTAAGGGGAGAAAGTGAACTGAGCATAAGGATGCATTCACCCATTTCCCCTGCTCTTGATTGTGGATGTGACCAGCTTCTTCACATTCTTGCTGCTTGACTTCCCTGCAGCGATGGACTCGTGCCTGGAACAGTGGACTAAAATCAACCCTTTCTCCCCTGACTTTCTTTTATCAGGTATTTTATCAAAGAAACTGGAAAGGAAACTAACACAATTGGAAATGTGCCTGCCCTGAAGTGCTTTCTCTGTGACTTTGTGTAGATTTCCTGAATAAAATCCTGGAGCTTCCTATGTTTGAGCAGAGTGTCACTTTGGAGTTCATCCCTGAGCTCTCCTTCCTGCAGCAGGTAGTAAATCTTTCACCACCCTCTTATCTTTAGGCCATGTTTTTTTCACTTTTACATTCACTAAGAAGCAAACCCAGAGTGCATGTGTACTGTAACCAGAGGGACTCGGTACATCTGAGAAATCAGAAGCAAGAGATATGGCTAAACTACTTTAAACAAGGGGAAGGTGTAAAGGAAGAGGCTGACAGGGGCCAGAGTACACAGAATTTATTCATTTTTGATCCTTATTCCAAGTGAATACCATACCACCTGAAGATTTTATAAGGAATGGCATGATTAGGTTTGGATGTTGCCTAGTGGATTGATGTTTCTTGAAATAGGTAGAGAAATGACCAGAGAACTTATTTTTCAAGGAGATGATTAATTGTATGTCACCTGGGCATTTGCTTAAAAATGAAGAAACTCACTGGAGGTGACTAGAAGGAACTTAGGAATGAAGAAGAGGAAGACAAATGAGAGCAACTGAGTCAGAATTTGCCTGTCACCCCATAGGAACTTGGCAGGGAAGCAAAGCGGCCAATCCCTCTAACCTGTATATAGCAGTTTGATGTCTGACACAGGAGAGTCACTGAAGACCTCACTACCCATCACTGTCACACTTGAAGAGCATATCAGCATTCATTTCACCTCCTATGATTCCTCATTGCGTAATTTCTTCTTGGCTACAAGTTTCATGCATCATTGACGCATCCTTAGTCACTTCTCCCCATTGCCTTAGTTAGCATGTTTTGCATATGGTCTTTAGGTAAACTTACTTAAATAGATATTACTTCCTGTGTAGCAGACCATGCTGACCAGACTATGTTCAGCGTTTTCCTAACAGCATGACTTTGGAAAATTCCCTCACACACACTCCCAGTTGCATTCTTTTTTCATCTGATGTGAGCAAAACAGAACTGCTACCTCACAGTGTTGCGAGGATGAATTCACCCTATGTGTGCAGGAAGCAAGCCTAGTACATAATAAGGTTTCAATCATAGTTAGCTATTATAATAATTGTTTGTTAGGCGCTGGAAATGGAAAGATGAATATAAATGATCCCTGCTCCCAATGAATGCACA
This sequence comes from Eospalax fontanierii, assembly GCA_035773235.1. NCBI lineage: Eukaryota > Metazoa > Chordata > Mammalia > Rodentia > Spalacidae > Eospalax > Eospalax fontanierii. Next base: position 44,259,178 of record CM069533.1, on the reverse strand, counting down.
GCACATTAGAGAAGACAGAGAGTAAATGTATAATTTCAATAGGATGATTAATACAATGACATTATAGATACAAATTGCTTTAGTCTCGAAGTCCAGAAGAAATGCTTCTTCCTCAGAGGTCTCTAACTGCAGCCCAGATCATCCTGTTGAACTCATGATCTCTGTATCAGGCTGCCAGAGGAAACCAAGGCAACATTATCCTGTTCCCAGAAGGGAAAGCCACAATTCTAATGTCTCCCGTCACTGTTGCTCAGTCAATCACTGAGTATGGCAGCCTCTACCTCCTTAATAGCTTCTGCAGTCAGCTCTGCCTCCACCTACACCGCAATAAACTTGTTCAGAACAACTTCGTATTCCCCTAAATTGCTGCAGTAGTCTCCAATTGTTCTTCCTTCCTCCAGTATTGGCCTTTCTACCTTGTTGCCCACACTGTAGACCAGGGGATCATTTCAGAGCACAGCACTGTGGTTTATTGTCCTAGTGAAATTTCACATGCCCCCTCCCCCCAACTTCTTAGGCAGTCCTGCAAGCTCTTTACTTAGGAGAGCTGCCTCACAGCCTCAGCTCTGGCTCCTTTATTTTTTTTAAATAGACACTTTAAACATTCTGAACACTTTGACATTCCATGAAGATGGATATGCTCTGCCTCTTTTACTCCTGGACATTTGAAAATGCATCTTTGATCTTTTTTCTCTCTGTTTTGACAAATACTTAATAGCAACTTCATTACCTGAGACCTGGAAATCTGGGAAAGAGAAAAACATGATGACTCAGGCTAGCTTCTTCATTTTCGGGAGGCAAACGTGAGGCCACATGCCTTCTTATTCCCCTCCCAGTTTACTCTTCTCCTCTTGGTGTTAGCATGGAAGGCCAATTACTTGATGTAATAATGTCTAATATAGCTGCTAATAAAATTTAAAGTTAATATGACCTCCAAACCCCCAGGATTTTAGGTTAGTCTGCTTTGTAAGTTGTAAGAAAGATATGCTTTAAATATATAGCTTTTTTTATTTTGAAAATATTGTGTTAATGAATCTTGAGGTAAAATTGCAATTATTCAATTCTCACTGAAGGGGCAGAATATATAACTTTCAGTCACTCCTTACCAACACCCCCTTGACAATCTCAAATGCAGTGTCCTTGGTTCCTGTTCTAGGTTAATTGGTGTATATTATATAATGATTCTCCTTCACACGGGGTTGTTAACCGTTTCTGTAAGGTCTGCATATGGTTTCAAATGATTCCTCTTGAACTAAGATGATTGTTAGTTATAGTAGTTTTCCAAATTTCAAAGCAAACCTTTCTTAAAGTAAATCTTCCTTAGATTATAAACTGAGCTATTCTCTATCAGATCATATAAAAATTGGAGAACAGTGTCTTGAGAAGCTTCAGCTTTATTTTTGGGGGACTTAATTCAGTGGTCTGACTAGATTTACTAATAGGGATCTTTGACAGAATGTTAAATCACACTACTACTTTAAATTTTAATCAAGTGCTAAATAGGGAAAAAAAAAAACATCTGAACAGAAATCCTGAAACTCCTCTATGGGTCAGAAATCTATTTAATGAGACTTGGAGTCCTTTCTCTAAAGGACAGTTATCTTTAAGTAGTTTAGTTAAGTAATGATCATGGGAATAATACATTGGCCTATGAAAAAGAGTTAATTGAATTTTATCACCTTCAACTGAACAGAGAGACACATATCATAAAATCCATCACTGTGCTTTTTCAGTGTTCAGGAAAGTACCTTGGTTAACAATTGTGTGTGACTTTTTTGGGATGTGATTATTGATGATTGGTATTCATATTGTCTGGAGGTTGTTCTGTGTGCCACAACGATATACTTCAAGGGAACAGAAGTCTAACAATTTTTAGCAAATCATAGGAGCTGTGTTTTAATAGTTTTGTAACCCAGGTGTCTAAGGAATTGCATAGTAGCATTGTCTGGTATCTCTAGGGGATGAGTGTCTTGGACATAGAAGGGGGTTGTCTGACCTGTAGATAGAAACAATATTCATGGAACAAAGGCAATGGTTATGTCTCCATGGTGTGTTTCCTGAATTGATTAGTGGGAATATTTGTTTTTTTTTTTTTTCGAAGACCATTTGTACACATCTACAGATGAATTTGTGTTCTAATTATTTGATATTGATCCTTTTTTTCTTATGAGTTATAGTAATAGAGACTTTGCTCCTCCATGATTTTAATTGCATTATGAAATCATATATATATGTATATATATATATGTATATATATTAGCTGACAACATATACTACTCTGCACACACACCTTTTATTGGCGTTAGATTTTGGTCCAACCTTTGTAGAAATGGAGGGAAAATTCAGAGTTTTCCTGCTGTGCTGGACAGTTTTGATTGTCAACTTAACATACCTGAAAAGAGGGAATGTTGGTTGGGGAATTTCCTCTATCAGACTGACCTGTGGGAAGATCAGTGTGGTATTTCTTGGTTGTTGAGTGATGTGGAAGGCTTAATCCACTGTAGGTGATGCCACCCCTGGACAAGTGGTCCTAGGCTGAATGAGAAAGCAGGCTGATCGTGGACCAGAGAAACAAACCAGTGAGCAGCATCCTTTATGGTCTCTGCTTCAGCTTCTGGCTCCAGGTTCCTGCTCTGCCTGAACTCCTTGGTTTCCCACAGGGATGAACTCTGATTGAGAGATATAAGCCAGATAAACCCTTTCCTCCAAGTTGGTTTTGGTCAGTGTTTTATTAGAGTGTTAGAAACCATCTAGGGCACATGTAATAAGAACTGTGAACAAAGGTAGGGACGTTACAGGAGAAGTTTTCCTCCGCTGTGAATGCTTGTTTTCACCCTTTCTAACTATCTTAATCTTACTTTCATTGTGTTTACTGTGATCACCTTAATTCTTTTCAATCATAATTATCATATAGATTATTGTATTTTACTAACTTTTTAATATTTAGCTCTTGGCATAGCACCTGGCATTTATTAATGGAGTCTCAATATATTTTTTGATTGAACAAACAGGGTGCCTCTGGCATGAGAAAAAATTTGGTAGTTCTCAACAGATATTAAAAACATAGCAAAATATCAGTAGCTAGTTTTCCAACTCTTATTATGTGCCAGACACTTGCCAAACACTATAAATTGATTTTCCCATTTCAATCTCAATAGCCCTATGAGGTGGGTACCACATTATCCTCATCTTAATGATAAACAAGTGGAAACAGAGTGAGCTAAAAAATTTCCCAGGGTCCTATAGTGATTGAGAGAGGAATTCTAGTGAATTTACACTTAATGTCTAGTCCAGATAAATAAAGAAAGATGTAAATAATTGTGATACTGTGACTATTTACAATGCTAGACCTGTATGCTTAGCCCAATTGTGACACCAAAGATAAATGATTAGATTTACTTGAATAGTCAGGGAAGGGTTCCCAGAAAGGGTGGAAGGTGTTGGCAGGCACTGTAGTAAGAACACTTGACCTAGTTCTTTCTTTTTTTTTGGTGTTTCCACCCAGTTTTAGTAGATTATGCTGGCTTCATGAAAAATGTCACTAAATTCAATCATTCAATCACTTTTGCCCTTATCTTGGAAAGCAAAGAATTAGAATGGATAACATTTCATCTTAAATATTTTGATTAAAAATTAATCCTTTCACTAAGTGTGTCCAGTGAATTGTGCTGCTGCCATTAAAATATTATCTGTGTGGCTGTTATAACTTATCATCTACAGTTGTACATTAGTGGAACTTGCCTGTTACATTTTTCTCTTTTGAAATTTCCAAATACGGGGACACCATCATTTATTACAGTTGAGTTGTCCATTTGATTATGATTTGTTCTTTTTCCTTAATTTCTAAGTGTGCATCAGATGCTCTGTTTTGATGCGATCATAGCTTATCACTATATTTCTGGTAAACATAGAAGGGCTGCTAAGGAAGACTCTAATGGGGCATTTATGTCACTTGGGTGATAACTCACAGAGGCAAAGAAACTACAGACAATGATTCAAAGTCAAAATGTTAATCTCCAGTGGGGATAGAATTTGTCATATCTATGAGAGACACATTTCTTATCTATATTTCACTTAGAGAATAAATATTACTTTGTTTTAAACTATTTTTAGAAATAAGCCAAGATATTCTTAAGGTACCAGTAGAAAGCAATTATCTGTCTCAGCTGGACCCAGGGATGCTCCACAATTGCCCGGGGTTTGTACTTAGTGAGAGTCTAGAGGATTAGTTTGTTATTTATTTTTGTTTTAATTTATTTTTTGTTATCAATTTTAGTGACTTTTGCTCCTCATTATTTCCTTCCTTCTGTAAACTTTGGGTGTAACTTCTTATTTTTCTAGTTACTTAAAGTGAAACTTGGTGATTTAAAAGTCCTTCTTGGGGCTGGAAAGATGGCTCAGTGGTTAAGAGCAATTGCTGCTTTTGTCAAGGACCCAGGTTTTGTTCCCCGCATTCATATCAGTGGCTCACAGTTCTTTGTAACTTAAGTTCCAGGGGATTTACCACCCTCATCTGGCCTCTGTCTGTCTTTGGTGCACATACGGACAAGTAGGCATACACACATACACATAAATAAAAGTAAATAAAATTAAAAGATTAAAAATATCCCAGACATCCCTCACTGCAAGTTGAGGTCTAGTCGGCTTATCTAGAGTCTGTGCCTTCTTAAAGGACCTTCTTTAAGAAGGTCAGATCTTCCTCACCCAGCAGGTACTACTAGTTCTTAGCTAAGATTGGGGCCTGCTGCCAATTTCCACAGTTCTGTGATGGATTTTTGTCTGCTTGAGTTCGCATGGTTCTTGTGCATGCTGACACATGCAAGGTCTTGTGCAAGGTCCCAGTTCCTATAAGACTCTGTTTCCATATGGTCATGCACCACCTCCTCCCTGGCTCTTATAATCCTTCTGCCTTGACTTGACAGGCCTTACCATAAATGACAGAATGTATGAAATCCGGGGGGTTGGGTATAGTAGGGTGCAGTGGGAAGGAGTTATAAAGATGATTAAGATGTTTTGTATGAGATTCACAAATATTCAAAAAAATTACAAAAATTAAAAATGTAAAATCCCTTCTTGATTTCTAATGCAAATATCCAACGCTATAAATCCTCCTCCAAGCTACTCTTAGCTATGCCCCATACTATTAATGTGTTCAACGTTCATTTCAATTTACTATAAAACATTATCTTTCTCTCTTTTTCCTGTAACATCTGAGTAATTTAGGAGTATATTGTTGAACTTATAAATACTGGGATATTTTCCAGATAATTTTATACTATTGATTATGAGTTGAATTTTGGTTTGGTGAGAGAATATTGTTATTTTAATTTTTAGAATTTGTATAGAATGTTTTATGGCTGAGAATACAGTCTATTTCCATGACTGCCCCATCACAAACTTGAATACAAAGCTGGCAACCAGGGAAGGAATATTACGAGCCCAACCATTTTCTTTTTAGAGTTTTCCAGGATTATGGGAACTTGCTAATATGAACTTACAGCCATGGTGACAGCATGCCTAAGACCCATGTAAACTCAACCAAGTCAAAAACCCAGCACATAACTAGGGAAATGGGCAAGAAGCTCCAAATTTAGCTGAGGGACTAATGGTAGCTGATCACTGCTGAGTGAAGGAAAATTAATTATCTTTAAGGGACTGACGCTTGACAGACTGACCAGGCTCCAATGAATGAATTTACACTGAGGGACATCTGTCTTGAAAGGTCAATAATGCATGAAATTCTGGGGGGAGTCTAGGTGTACATATAGGAGAGGGTGCCTAAATAAGATTGAGATGTATTGTAGGAAATGCCCAAAATGTAACACAAATATATATTTTAAAAAGTTTAGACATGGCATTTAAAAAAATCAAGTATCAACTATCTTTTCAGCACCTGTGAAAAATTTCTATATAATTATTTTCTCTTTTCATCTCTAGACATGTAAACTATATATTAGATTTCCTAATAGTTAAATATCCTTGCATTCCTTCCATAAATCCTTCATACCAAAAAAGTTTTAAAAATGTTCCATTTTATATCTAGAGCCCCAAACAGGCAAAAAGCAGTCTTTGAGTTTCCCTGTGTTATTCAAATGGTAGTCATTGGCTGTATTTAGGTGTCTTTAAATTAAGGTCTTTAAATTAAAATAACTGTATTTTCATTAAATTACCACAGTAGGCATAGGTGAATAGTCACATATGTGTAGTGGCTGTAGTGTGCATTTCCATCACCTCAGAAAGTCCCGTGGAAGCTCTGTTCTAATGTATATTCCAACGTTGATCTTTAAGATCTCACCATTATGGTCTGGGGAGATGGTCCAGTGGGTAAATTGTTTGCTCTACAAGCCTGAGGACCAGAGTTCAGACTCCCAGTGCCCATATGTAAAGCTAAGAGTCGTGGCGCATACCTGTAGCTCAGCACTCCGTGGTGGAGACAGACAGATCCTGGGGGCTTATCAGTTAGCCAAAACTGTGAGCTCCATATTCAGTGAAAGACCCTGTATCAGAAAAATAAGGTACAGAAGTGAGTGAGGAAGACATCCATCGTCAGTCTCTGGTATACAAATGTGACTGACTGCACTTGCACCCATGCATACATGACATACACATGTACACACACAAAGATCTTACTACTCTTCTAACAAGGTGAAACATGGGGAGACTAATCTGAGAAGATGCTCAGGGAAATCAATGTCCTTTACATGAGGTTTAGAAACAAAGCTTGCCAAGAACTGAACTCCCTGACTCTGGGATAATGCTGCTGCTGCTGCTGCTGCTGCTGCTGCTGCTGCTGCTGATTAGGTTATTATTATGAAGGAGGGAAGCATAGGCTTTTCAGAACTGAGAAAACACCAGAAAGGAAATACGTTAGAAAATGAGTGATTCCACTTGGAAAGAAAATATAATTTTTAACCTATTATTTATATTAGACAGTGTTGAAGTAATGTCTTAGAGTGTCAAGAACTGAGGCTTTCTGGCTTATGTGGTAGTACTAGTCTGGTGTGATCACTGTAGTATTTCACAGAGGAAAAGCCAGGATCTCAGAGGGGAAAGTTTACAGCTTTTATTCCTCACATATGTTGTATGCTTGTCCAGAGTCTCTTTTGTCTACAGGACTGTAAACTGTGTTGTGGAATGAAATAAGCCAACATTGTTCATCTTGTAAACTTGGGAGCTAGCAAAATGCCTGGCATTGAGTAGGCATTCAAAATATTTGGGATCAATGTCTCTGGGAGAATGTCACTATTATGAGTTATTTTGATGTTATGTCAATTTGCATTAAATTAATGAAATATGTTCTATTGAGTAGCATTAGTTCCTATAACCTCTTACAATCTGACACTTTTTAATTCTTCAAATGTTTGGCTACCAGAACTGTGTGTGCTATTAAACTTTCCTAGAGCTTGTAGCTGGGGTGCACTGAGTCCCTGGTCATTCAGGGATCTATATATTATTATATGCCCATGTACATTTTTTCAGGGTTTACAGCCTTAGATTTCATCAACTGTTCAAAGGGAGCATTCCTCCAAATGTTAGGAACAATTAGATTAGTCAATGTTGGACATATTTGAAATGTTACTCCTTAGTTCTGTGACATGGTGTTAAGAATGCTTAAAATCTGGGTACAATAGTTTTACCAGATAGGCCTTAACATAATGCATGGAGGGATGGCTCAATGGTTAACAGAATGCATGAAATCTACGGGGGGTGGGGAGCCATGGGGACTTTGGATGGGGGAGAGAGGCTCTTAACATAATTAAGATTTATTGTATGAAATGCACAAAACTCAATAAAATATACACTAAAAATGCTTAACTCAGATTTGGGAAAACTGAGTTCTTTTACCTTATTAGTCTGGTTTGGCCCCAATTTTGTTTTGTAGAAACAGAGTAACAATGATGAAAGATGTCCTCTTAGGGCCCTAGGTATCCACATGCTTTTGTATTTTGAAATCTGATCTCCCAAACTGACTGAAGCTCTTTTTGATTCTCAGGCCTATTAATCCATACCAAGTCTCCACTGTGAGAAAAAGGTTAATTTTAAGGCCTCTATGGACTTATATCATTATCTATCATACTTTAAAATGTTATAAGTATCAGTCAACTTGTGTTTCTTACACATGCTTCAACTGAAGTAGTTTGACTTCCTCTTTTATGTAGAACAGTGTTTCTCAAATGGTGGTTCATCGAGTCCAGGTATGGTCTATGAGGGCAAACTGGCTGCCCTTGCAGAGGATTTGGGTTCAGTTATCAGTACCACGATGGCGGTTAACAACCATCCATATTTCCAGTTCTAGGGAGTCTGATGTCTTCTTCTGGCCTCTGTGAGTGTTACAGGCATATGGTGCACTCATGTGCATGCAGGCCAGACACACACCCTAAGGTTAAAACAAACCCCAAAACTGTCCTCATAATAACATTAAGATATTGCTTCATTTGTTCACTCATCCTCTTGAACAAATGTGTTTGATATCACCATGAATGGAATGTAGAAATAGGCATAAAGATCCAAGTGCTGCAGAGAGGCTCATAATTAAGAGCTCTTGCTGCTCTTCCAGAGGACCCAAGTTTTCTTCCTAGTACCCACTTTGGGTAACTTACAACCACTTGTAACTGTAGGTCCAGGAGATCTGATACCCTCTTCTGGCCTTCTCAGGGAACCTCTCCCCCAACATAATAAATAAAAATCAATCTTAAAGCTAATCTAGCCATCTTTTCTTGTTTGTTAAAATATGGCTTTGCCATGCAGCCGAGAGTGACAGTTATGTTAGACCAGGCTGGCCTTGAACTTGAGACAACACTCCTTACTCTGTTTTTAAGGACTGAGATTACAATGAATGAGCAACATGCTCGACTCGAGTTGTTCTTTACTAAGTCACACATTATAGAGGCTTAAATATATGTAAACTTGGAGTTGGAGAGATGGCTCAGTGCTTAAGAGCACTGGCTGCTCTTGCAGAGGACCCAATTTTGATATCCAGCACGCACATGGGACCTAACAACTACTCCTTAACTATAATTCCAGGGGAAGCTGATGCTCTGTTCTGACATCTGAAGGCATTGCATGACATGGGTGCACCTACATACACGCAAGTAATAAACTCATACACATAAAAAAATAAAAAATATATAAACTAATGGTACACCATTAAATAATATTTTATTTTTAGAAAGTATATATTTTCATAAAATATGTAGTTTACATTGATGTGCAATGGTTTGATCATTTTCTTTTATTAAGTTTTGGTGTATATTCCTTATACATAGTGATGGGGTTCCCAAAGATAATTTCATTCAACAATATCATTACTTTGATCATATTCACCTCTCCAGTACTTTCCTCTTCCTTCCCTTTCCCCATTGATGATCGCTCTCTGTCTCTGCCTCCTTTCTGCTTTCATATCATATAGCTATATATATGTACATATAAATGGTTTTTTGTATTTATATATAATCTAGTATCCACAAATCAAAAAAGTCAAAACCATACATTGGAGAAAACGCATCCTCTTGAATAAATTGTGTTGTCAGAATTGGACGTCTACATGCAGAAGAATGACATCAGATCAGATTCCATTCCTTAAAAAAAATCGACTCAAACTTTAAAATCCTTTATATAAGAGCAGAAACTCTGAAACTGATAGAAAGCTTAGGGGGAAACACTTGAAGACACACCACAGACAAGTGCTTTCTGAAAAGGACTCCAAATGCTCAGGAAGTAATACCAAAAATTGACAAATGAGATTGCATGAAACTGAACTCTCCTACATGGCAAAAGAAACAGCTGAGTGAAGACACAGCCTAGAGAATTGAAAAAGATATTTGGTAGTTATACATTGAACAGAAGATTAATATCTATTCTACTCAGAGATCTAAATAATAAAAAACAAACAACTCCATCAATGAATGGGGTAATGAATTACATACAGGTCTCAAATGATGAAGTACAAGCCTCTAAAAAAAATTCTAAAAGTTTGGTTCAACATTAGGCATCATGGAAATGCAATTAAAATTCATGTAGCTATAAATGGTGTGTTTCTGCATCCAGTATTCTCCTCAAATGAGCTATGTGCCTGATTTTGTGGCAGTGCCATACTGTTTCACTACTGCTCTGTAGTCTAACTTGATATCTGGTACTGTGATACCTCTGGTGTTGTTCTCTTTGCTTGGAATAACTTTGGTTTTCTGGGGTCTTTGGTTCCCATATGAATTTTAAGTTTTTTTTTCAATTTCTGTGAAAAAATGTCATTGAAATTTTTATGGATCTGCAGTGTGCCTGTAGATCACCTTTGAGCATGGGAGGTCATGTTGGCTTTCGCCTGTAACTCGCTTTGTAGACCATCCCGGGCTGACCTCCACCTCAGAGAGATCCACTTGCCTCTGCCTTCTGAGTACTGAGGTTAAAGGTGTACCCACCATGCCTGGCTTTCCTTTAATTTTTGAAGTTACTGCAAATGGAAAATTTTCATTTATTCTCAGAATACTAGGTATTGGCATATACAAAAGCTCACAGGTTTTCTGTTTATTTTATATCCCATTACTTTGCCAAAAGTATCAGTTCTAACAGTTTTCTGGTAAAATTTTTAGGGTCTCTTATTGTTTGTGAATGGAAATACTTTGAATTTTTACTTACATGTTTGTATTTCTTTATGTCCCTTATTGCTGAGACTTCAAGGACAGAGAAACTTAACACCTTGTATTCAGTTTTTGATTTCAGTGGAAATGCTTTGAGTTTTTCCTCATCTAGCATAATGTTGACTACAGGTTTGATGCATATAGCCTTTATTATGTTTTGATATGTTCCTTTTATTTCTAGTTTATTCAGAGTTTTTTTAAACATAAAGTGAAGTTAGATTTTTCCAAAGGCTTTTATTTTTACAGTTATTGAGATGATCTTGTTATATCTACTCTCGAGTCCATTAACGGGATGTATTGCATTTATTTATTTATTTGTACATGTTGAACCATCAATGCTTTTCTGGAATGAAACCACCTTGATTGTGGTGAATGATCTTTTTCATTGATCTGGTGTATTGTTCCTTTTGTTTCCATTTCATTAATTTCTTCCCTGATCATTCTTATTTCTTTCTGTCTAGTGGTTTTGGATTTGGCTTATTCTTATTTTACGATTCTGAGATACATCATTAAATTGTTAACTTGAAATACCTTTGATTTTCTGGTGCAGAAGAGATGGCACAAAGGTTAAGAGCTCTGGCTGCTCTTGCAGAAGGCCTGAGTTTGATTTCCAGCACCCAGTTTCAGGGGAATTCGATGCTCTCTTCTGACATCCTTGGGCATTGCAAAACACAGGTGCACTTACATGCATTCAGGCAATACACTCATACACACAAAATAAAAATAATAAAATATCTATAAAAAGAAATATCTTCGATTTTCTTATTTTGAGACAAGATCTCTTTTGAGACAAAAGCAGCCTTGAATTACAGGCATGTGCCACATGTCCATATTTTTATATGGTGCTGGGAACTGAACTCAGGTCTTTGTGCATGCAGCCCATGGGTCACTGAGAAGAATGAATATGCTGCAGTTTGGAAGTAGATATTTTGTGTGTATTTCTCAAGTTGATTTAGTATATAATGTCATTTAATACAGATGCTTCTTCATTTTTTTTCTTTTTTAATCTTGATGACCTACTATTGGTGGGAGCGGGCTACTATAGTCACCTGTGATTATAATGTGAGTTTCATCTGTGTCTTTCCCATCTAGTAGTGTTTGTTTTATGAAACTGGGTATGCTCCAGTTCAGTATATCTATGTCTAGAATTTTCAAGGATTATTTCCTTAATCATCATGAAGTCACTGTTATCCATTCTGATTAATTTTGGTTTGAAGTCTATGGGGTAAGATATTAGTATAGCTACACTTGTATGCTTTCTAGCTACATTTGCTTGGAATATTTTCTTCGTCTTTTCACCTGAGGCTGTGTTTGTCTTTGTTGGTGAAATGCATTCCTTATAGGCAACAAATAGATGGGTCTTTTTTTTTTTTTTTTTTTTTTTTTAAATACGATCTGAAAGATTGTGTCTTTTGGTTGGGTGGAGAACTGAGAACATTCAGGGTTATTATTTAAAGGTATGTATTCTCATTGTTTGCTGTTTTGTAATGTCTGGTACTTTCCTGCTACTTATTTGGTTCTCTTTTGCTGTAATGCAACGAACTGATTCTTTCCCATGTCCTCATGGGTATGCTTCCCTTCCTTTCTGGTTTGTAGGATTTCTTCAACATCTTTTGTAGCTTATGTTTGTAATGAAATGCTTTTCTTTCTTAACTAATTATGAAGGATTGCTTTCCTGGGTGCAGTAATCTTAGTAGGCAGTTATTGTCTTCCAGAACTTGAAATAATATCATTCTATCCTCCCTAACTTTTTATAAATATATTTTTATTTATTCTCTGAAAATTTCACATATGTATAAAATATATTCTGATCATGCTCACCCCACATCTCCAATTCCCCTGAACACTCCCTTCCTCATCTAGTTCCCAACTTCATGTCCTTTATTAACCCACAGAGTCCAGTTGGTTCTGCCAGCGTGTACACGTGTATAAAACTATTTGTTGGAACATGGCAACCTATCAGGGACCACATCCTTGACAGAAACTGACCCACTCTTCCCGGGAGCCATCAGTTGCCAGCAGTTCCTCAGGCAGTATTGAGGCTTCATGAGTCCTCTCCTTTGCACATGCTGGAATTCTGACTGGTGTGTTGCGCAGGTTTTGGGCAGGAAACCACATCTGCTCTGAGGATGATGGTACTGTCATGTCTAGAAATCACAGTTTTGTAGCAGTCATCCTAACTTTTAAGGTTTCTGTTGAGAAATCTGTTATTCTGATATTATGACACTTATTCCTTCTGACAGGAATATTCTTTGTCTTTTCTGTATACTTAGTGTGTTTTTTTTTAATTATCAAGTTTTATTTTGGTACAGTTAATTGAAACATAGAACTATGTGAGTCACAACAACCAAATTAAAAGTGAGGAACAATAGCATTTCATCTAATTAGTAAGTTGATAATGGTTTTATTAGCCTTTTAAAATTAATTTTAATTGAATTTTTGCAAATTTCACACATGCATTTGGTCATCTTTAGATTCCCTCCCATGTCTGCGCCCCTCTTACTAATGCCGACCATTAGAATCAGGTCTGTGTCCCTAAATGCCCTACGATGTGGGTTCATCCACTGGAGCTTGGTCAACCCACTAAAGAGTCTCACTCTTAAATGAGACTAGATCTCCCCTTCCCAATGCCATTAGTTGCCAATAGCTCTTCAGGTCGGGTTGGGATTTCTTATCTACTTCCCCGTGTCTGTACTGGGATTTTGTTGGGTTTGAGCTTATGTGGGACTTGTGCATTGTGTCACCATTACCTTGAGAAACTGATTAGCTGTCTGGAAAACTCCGTTTCCTTGTGGACTAAACTCTTGTTTCCTCTGGCTCTTACAATTTTTCTTCCTCCTCTTCCACAGTGATCCCTGAGCCTTGGGAGGTAAACGTTTGATATGGGTATCCTTTTGAGGAGTAAGCATTCTGCAGCCTCTTATTCTTTGCACACTGGCACTCTGTGTTAATTATCGTCTTGTGTATAAGGGTGCTTCTCTGCTGAGAGCTGAGAGATGCATTCATGTATGGGTATAACAGTAATTCACTAGAAATCAGTTTATCACTATATGTATTTAAAAGAATAGTTATATTAGGCTTTCACCCATGGCCTGTGATCTGCCTAGCCTAGGTTCTGAGGCCTAATGCCAATGTCAGGTATTGGTTCCATCCTTTAATCCAATTAGAAAGTAGCTGGTTACTCATATAATATTCCTGCCATTATTGCACCAGTGGGCATCTCTTGCCAGGTCATTTGTTTTAGCTCACAGGATTCACAGTACACGCTACATTTTCCCTTCAGGTAGTTTGTATAACACCTACAAGCACTATGAAAGATAAGGGATGAAGCTTTGAAGTTAGTATCAACTTGATTTTTCCTTCTTTGTTCTGTAGTTTATGTATGTAATGTCTTCAGTAGAGATTAAACCTTGAAGTCAGTACCAGCTTGATGTCTCGTTTCTTCTATCACTCATATATGTAGCATCTTTGGCAATAGGGTCTTACTGTGAAGTTCTGGTGAGTAATAAGAATATATACATATACATTACATATATTTTAAGATGTCTCTATAGTAGTAGTCTTCCATAGATTGTGAAATCCTGGGCTGGGGAGATGGCTCAGTGGGTGAGATGTTTGCTATGTAATCATGAGGACCTGACTTTGAATACCTAGAACCTGGGGAAAGCTGAGTGTGGTGGTGTGCATCTGCAATCCCAGTACTCATATATATCAAGATGAGAGCTGGAGGCAAGGGAACCCCTGAAAGCTGGCAAACTAGTTACCTTGGCATGCATAGTGGCAAGTAACAAGGAGATCCTGTCTCAAATAAAGTAGAAAGTAAAGATAGGACACTCAAGGTTGTCTACTGACCCTCCGTATGTGTGCCCTGACATGAATGTGTCTGCACTTACACACACACACACACACACACACACACACACAGTGAATTACTAAAACTAATATAAAATAGTAGCCACATTTCTACTCCAAGTTCTCATCTGACTTTTGTTGTCATTTAGGGGAACTATAATCTGGTCCTCACTGTCATTGGTCTCACTCTTTGGGTCTTAAAAAGCTACTGCAAGTCCCCCAAAATCTTATTGTAAACTTGTTTTTCAGTGTCTAATTCTTTAAACAGTATTTTATTATTTTTATTTTGTGTGTATAAGTGTATTGTCTATGTGTATATAAGTGTACCTATGTGTGAAATGGCCATAGAGGTCAGAAGAGGGTATTGGATTTGTCTGGAACTGGAGTTACAGAGAGTTCGTAGCTGCCATGTGGGTGCTGGAACTTGAACTTGGGTTCTCGGTCAGAGCATCCAGTTCTCTTAACCACTGAGCCCCTTGTGTCTAATTCTTTCCTCCAGAGTGTGCTTAGTGTTCAAAGGCCCTGTCTATATAGTCAGATTATTAAGTAGCTGTCACATGGTCTATAGAATGCTATCATGAAGGAAATGTAATATACTATGTATTTATATAGTTAGTAGCCAGATAATTTATTTATGTATTTATTTTTTTATATACACGGTGTGTAGGATGATTCTGGCAAGGCCAGGCAGGTTTCTGGCCTGCTGGCCTAGAACGAGCTAGAACCAATATTGAGCATGCGTGCACAGTGAACACCTCCTGGGATTGAACCTGGGGCAGCTCTCAGGCTGGTGCCCTGGCAGCCAACACACAATGATTTCTCACTAATTTACACAGATTTTACATTGTAAGGGGTTTCATTATGACATTTCAATACATGCTTATAATCCAATTTGGTTATATGTACTCCCAATAGTTCTTCTTATTCATTCTTCCTTTTACCTTCTTCTGTTTCCATATTGCTAGCACTTCCCTGTTTAGTTCATGTCCTCCCCCACATATCCTGCAGCTTGCACATGTGAAGGACAGCTTGCAGTATTTGTTTTACGGAATGATTGATTTCACTTAAATGGCAATCTCAAGTTTCATTTCTTCTTTGCAAAATGACATAATTCCATTAGCTTTGTTTGAATAAAGCTCCACTGTGCATACATATCATATTTTCTTTGCTCATTCTTCTATGGGTGAGTACCTAGGGTGATTCCACAGTTTGGAATAGTCAGGAAGGATTTCTATCATGGACTTCCACAGCAGACTTTGCTCCAACAACCACCCCAATAGTATTTTATTACTTTTCTGTTCCTGTGGTAAAACACCATGATCAAGATGACTTACAGAAGAGTTTACTGAACTTATGGTTTCAGGGGGATGAGTCCACCATGGTGGGGGAGGCATGACAGGAAGCAGCTGGAGCAGAAAGCTGACACCTCACACCTTTAAGCTTGTACAGGAAACAAAGGGAGCAAAACTGGAAGTGGGGCTAGGCGATGGACTGTCCAAGCCCACCCCTAGAGACATACTTCCTCCAGCAAGGCTGTACCTCCTAAATCTCTGCAAACAGCATCACCAACTGGAGACCAAGTGTTCAAATATGTGAGCCTATTGGGAAAATTTCTTATTCAAACCACCACAAGTATTTTGTCTCTTGAGGTAATTTTTCTGAGTCAGAGCTATTCCTGGTCTTGTCATGGCAGTTTCATGGAGGACTATTTGAGTCGTTTTTATGTAATCATTATTTAAGAAAAAAAGAAATCCTAGTGGCTTTCCTGTCAGACCAGTCCCATCTATAAGCAATTACTTTCCAGTTTTGAGTACTAGCAATACCCAAGGGCTTGTTGGGAGCAACATTTCTATTATTGTTAATGATGAAAATGTTTGGCTGGTGAGCATATCCATTTTCTTGTTTGTCATTTTAATAAGTTGTTCACAGTAACCCTAAGTGGAAAGTGTATTTTTATGACAGTTGTGCTTCAGAAAGAGAACAGGAATCCCAAGTTATTTGTTATTAAGTTTTGCCTATCTATAACCTTCTCATTTTTAGGGCAATTGTGAAAGTAGAAGGTATTTTAAATGTCAAATTAATTTTAGTATATTGTAAAGTATATGGAAGGAAAATATAGCAAAATATGTTAGTTCCAGACTTTGGAAAATATGTCAGTTACAGCCTGATAGGTATGTGTATATATTCACACATACGGATACATATGATATATCAAGGAACTGAATTTAAAAATGAGAGTCCTTTTAGAGGACATTATTTTCCTTTAGATCTTTGCCTAAGAAAAATGTGGAAACTTAAAACTACTTCTGTTCTGTATTTGCAAGAGTGGAGGAAAGTTCGAAAAATTGCTGTGTCTCTCTTGTTTTACTGGTTCAGAGTCTCAAACTCCTGAAATGAAAGGTTCAAGTAGATTGTATTTTATTTTAACTCTTGAAAAAATGAGTACTAAGACATGGAAGAAAAATAAGGGGACAAAGTCAAAATTCAAAAGGAGCAAGGAAAAAGAAAAACAAAAATAAGAGGCAAACTCTGAGACCATAAATATGATGACAAAGATGCTTTGAATAAGGTGGTCTGAGTTGAAGTTAAAAGAAGTGGAGCACATCCACATTAAACTCACAGAATTTTCTAGAATTTTTGCACATGAAAGGTGATAACAAGGAAACTTTGAAAATGGAATGTTGAATGAGCTTGATGAAAGTTGACTTAGTTGAAATAGAGCAGAAAATTGGGGTGAATGGAAATGCCCTGTGATGAACAAGATGCTAATTTCAGTGTGGCTTATATTTAGAAATAGAACTCCAAACCTGTCATGCTGGAGTGTGTAGGAATGGGTGTTCTATTTGCTTCCTGTTGCTGTCATAAAACACTGACCAAAAGCAAGTTGAAGAGAAAAGGGTTTATTTGACTTACAGGTTATTATCTATCATCAAAGGAAGCCAAAGTAGGAACTCAAGGCAGGAATTGAAGCAGAGATCAAGGAGGAATCCTGCTTACTGGCTGGCTTCACCTGGCTTACATGGCCCAGGCCCACAGAGAGCTGTGGCCTACATCAATTATCAGTTAAGGAAATGCTTCACAGAAGTGGCCACAGACTAATCTTATCTAGCCAATTCCTCAACTGAGGTTCCTTCTTTCTGGGTTGACTCTAGGTTTGTGTCAAGTTGACAACTGAAGCCAACTATGACATTCCACCTCTTGTTAACTTTGACAAAGAAAACATCACTTTAAACTATAATGTTTTATTTCTTGTTTATCCCCAAGATCTCACATTGATATCATACTATAAAATACAGCACAACTTTAAAGGTCACAGTCTTTAAAAATTCAAATTCTTTAAAAGATTAATATCTTTTAAATATATCAAAAGTCTTTTAACTATGGGCTCCTGTAAAATAAAATTTAAGTTACATGTTTTATTAGTCAAAAAGAGAAGAACTAGATCACAGTTACAATCAAATCACAACAAACTCAGAATCCAACATAAAAAAAAGCTCAGTGTCTGACACCTAGGATTCACTCCTCATCTTCTGGGCTTCAAAGGTCTTGGATAAACCCACTTTTCCAGATCTGCACACTAATAGAAGTGTGGTCCTTGGAAACAAGACCAAATGATCCCCAGGAGTTGAGTCAGAGGAATGTGTCTTTTATAAAGGTCAAGATAAAAGTGACTATCTAAACCTAATTTATCTAAAGCTAATATCAAAGACTTTAGGCACCTTCCTGGCATTGAGGACACTAAAATCCATTCCTAAAGCTATAAATGTTGCTCTATTTATAATATGCTGGGGAAAACATACCAGGGTTACTCAAGGGCAGTCGTGGCTGCTTTGACTCACAGTGGTGGAAGCCAGGTCTGACTGTGTCCATACAAGCCACTGACAGAATCCGTAACAAAATGAAATTGCAAATAAAATCAATGTTAGTGTAATGAATTGTCTTCTTGTGCCTTCATAGAAATATAATTCCATAAAGAGCTAATAATAAACCACATAATTCAATGTCTGGAAACAAGAATAAAAGTTTCCTTAAATATTAGCAAGTTTCCAAAAACGGTGAAGAAAATATTGGGGAGCAGATACCATAAATAGAAATCAGGAGTTCTGAAAGAAAATGGTGTTTTAACTGTAGGATCATAGGTAATTTCAGGAAGGAAGTTGAGGAAACATCGAAAGAGATCAATAAGTGAGCTCTTTGATTTCAGACATTAAACGATCATGTACAAAAGAAGCTTGTGTTCAAGGATGAACACAAGAGAGCGGCCCAAATATAAAGAGTATGGCAGAAGAGCTCACATTCAGACGGACTTTGTAAAAAAGGATAATGACAGAAAGATCCTCAATGTTTTGTTTGCAGTTTTCTGAAAAGACAGAAAGAAAGATTCACACTCAGGAAAAATAAGTTCACAGTAAATTCAGAGACCAAGTAAAATGAGTTTTGTAATAGAACCCTAGCCTATAGAATCATATGAAAATGAATTGCTGCCAGTAGGAGTGCTCACACGTAGAAGTGTTCACCTGAGGGTTTTCACATGTGTTAAGGCTATGAGACTTATCCATTGATGAGTAAGGTAGAATTCTAGCTTAAACAGTGTCAAAACAACATAGTGTGGATCCGCTCGTGTGACCCATCAGTGTGTCCCTGTAGGTTTTAGCTTTTTGTCTGTTTCCCTCTCTCTTACACACACACACACACACACACACACACACACACTCCTAGTCTTCACATAGCAGCCAGAATGGCAATTCCTTCCACGGAACGGTAATTCTGAAACATAAAGGAGCTATCACTCCTCCATTTGACACTGTTAGTAGGCTATGCAGACTTTTTTCTCACTAAAAGTGCTGCCAAACACTGCATTCTTTCCCACTGCTGGTGTCTCCTAAGCTGGCACTTTGTTCTCTGCCTCAGAGGTCTCTTAACCTCTTTGTTGTTTGTTTCATTCTTTTTCCATCAATGCTGCTGTGACTGAATTGCACCTCTGTGGTCGGTGGCCTCCCAGAACTAGGATCTCATGTTGGTAATAGAAGTTTTAACTCGATCTTCCTTCTTTTAAAAAATGCATTTTATTCATTTTTATTTTATGTGTATGAGTGTATTGCCTGTATCTGAGCCAGTGCGCCCATGTTGTGCAATGTCTATGGTGGTCAGAAGAGGGCATCAGACCCCCCCCCCCCGCCCCGGGACTGGAATTATGAATGGTTGTTTCTGCCATGTGGGTGCTGAGAATCAAACCTGGTCCCCTGCAAGAGGCACCAGTGCTCTTCACCACTGAGTCATCTCTCCAGTTCCATTGATATGGTCTTTTTTTTTTTCAGAAACTGAATATACTGAACAATAACTGTCATCATGAGGGATGACTGCTCCCTCAGTTGTGCAGTTTTCAGTAAGATGCATGCTCTTAGTTTGCTAGGACATATTAAACAAAACATGATGAAAGCAAGACTATATTTTCATATTTTATCAACTAATTAAAAATTTTTTATTGAATCATTGTGTATTTCCTACAGAACATCTCAATCAATCTTAATCACCTTTATACCCCTTTCCAACTGGCACACCCCTATAGCCTCCAAATTGAAATCCATACATTCTTTCATTTGTGCTAAGGTATATTGTGTCAAGTTAGTGTCGTCAAGTGACCTCAGTGTGCATTCATCCACTGAGGTTTACTCAGTCTATCCAGAGTTCCTCACTTTATGAAGATTAGTTTATTCTCACTCAACAGTAACAGCTTCCAGTATTTCTTCAGCAAAGATTGGAGTCTGCTGCCTTTCCCCAGTGCCATGTTGTCTTTTTGTCTATTTGAACTTGCATGGGTCTTGATCATGCAAAGACCATTGTTGTAGGTTTATATGAGCAAAGTCCTAGGGCCTTGTAGGATTCTATTTTCATTTGGTCATGCACCTCCTCACTGACTCATAATCTTCCTGACCCTATTTCCAAATGGTCTCTATGACCTCAGTGAGAGAAAATAAAGGAGTCCTGTCCAGTGACCCACTCTCTGCAGACTCCTAATCTTGATGCTTTGGCAATTTGTGACCTTTTGTCTTGCTGGCCCCTGTTGCATGAGGGAGTTTAATTAATAAGAGTTCAGATATTCATTAGTGTCCTCTTTACCCCTTGTTGTATACTGTGTGAGCCTTAAGTCTAGAGGTTGCATTGTAGATGTTCTGCTTAGGCATGGGAAATGCACAGATATTGTCTGTGTGTGAGCAGTTGTGGTACTCTGTAGTAATCTCCATCTGGTGTAGATGAAGCTTCTTTGATGAGTGGTGACTGGGATACTTGACTGTAAATATAGGGATACATATTTTGCACTTAGTAAGAAGTTACAGTAGTCTAGGGATGTGACAGTCTTGGGGATTTCTCTAAGATCTATGACCTCTTCAGTCATGTGTATTTGGCTAAGATTGCAATACCACACCTGAGTTTCCTCCCATTGAATGGGCTTTAAGACAAATTAGGTAGCTATTGATTGGCTCTAAGATAAAAGTGCTACTGCACCAGTTGAGTGCTGTGCCAGTCACTGATGCGGGTTTTTGGTCATGACGCTGGTGTTGGGTTATCAATTGATAGTCTCCCTTAGCAGCTTGTGTATTGCTCTCCAGAGTTATGCTCTTCAGGAGAGGTGACTTCCAGGTCAGTTCCAGCTCCATTGCTTCAAATCCTGTCTTCAGCAATATGGACTTACCTTCAAGTTCCCAAAATTACATAGGCTCTTGTCACAGCCTTTGATTTTCTCCCAGAACTTGAAGGTAAGACCATATTGCTAAGGTTTTGTTGTGTTGTATTGCCTTTTCATTGAATTCCAGAAATACTTTTACAGCTTTCTTAAATTCTCCTTTGCCCATTCATCATTCAGTAGTGTGTTGTTTAATCTTCTTGAGTTCATGACATTACTAAAGCTTCTTCTGGTGTTGATTTTAAGCTTTATTCAATTGTGGTCTGATAGAATGCATGTAATTATTTCAATTTTTTTGTTGTTTTGTGTCCCTGTATATGGTTGATTTTGAATTCCATGATGTGCTGAATAGAATGTGTATTGTTTGGTATTTGGTTTGAATATTTGGTAGATGGTTTTATGTCCATCTGATGTATGGTATTGTTTAATTCAGATGTCTCTCTGTTTATTATGTCTGGTTGACCTGTGTAATGGAGACTGTGGGACACTGTATCTTAATGTCCTGTAGTACTGTTTTCATGTAGTTTGGTGGGCCAGAGTTTGATGCATATATGTACATTATTGTTATATCTTCTTGGTGAATTGTTCCTTTGATCAAAATGAAATGACCCTCTTTATATCTTATGGTTAGTTTTAGTTTGAAGTCTATTTTGTCAGATATTAGAGTGACAACTCCTGCTTGTTTCTTAGTGTCATTTGCTTGGGATATTTTTTTCTGTCTTTCACCTGAAGGTTGTACCTATCCTTGATGTTGAGATGGGTTTTTTTGCAGACAACAAAAGGATGAATTTTGTTTCTTCATCCATTCAACTAGCCTATGTCTTTTGACTGGGGAGTTCAGTTCATTTATATTTAAAGTTATTATTGAAAGATATGTACTCATTCCCATCATTTTAATTTCTATTTGCATTCTTGGTCTAACTTTATGGTTCCTCAGTTATACCTTCATTTAGTTTCTTTCTGTTGCCCCTTGGATACAGTCATTTCTTTCTTCAGTTCTTTGTATTGCTTTAAGTACTCTCTGGAGGGCTGGTATTCTGGACATGAATTCTTTCAGCTTCTTCACATCTGGAAGATTTTTCTTTCCCTTTCAATCATAATAGACAGTTTTGCTGAGTAACTTATTCCAGGTTAATATCTATGGTCATTTAGTACCAGGAATACTTTGATCCAGCCTCTTCTGGCTTTCATAGTTTATATTGAAAATTCAACTATAATTCTGATGGGTTTTCCTTTATATGTGACCAGTTGCTTTTCTGTGGTAGTTTTCAGTATTCTCTCTTTGTCTGTATGCTTATTGTTTTTATTATGGTATGCCATAAGGAATTCCTTTCCTTTTTCTGTCTATTGTTGTTCTATGTGCTTCTTGTATTTTTTATGGGCGTGTATTTCCTGAATTTTTGAAAATTTTCTTTTACAATCCAGTTGAAGATCTGGTCAATACCATTATCCTGAGTTTTTTCTCATTCTTTTATGCCTATTATGTGCGTTTGGTCTTTTCATGATGTCCCACATTTCTTGCATATTCCTTTCCTATATTAAATAATTTTTATAATCTTCACTTGAGTGCTCCACTTCTTCAACTTCATCATCAAGTCTTGATATTAGGTTTTCCATTTCTTTCATTCTATTGTTGAGGCATTCTCCTGTCATTTCAAATTGGCTTCTTGAGTTTTTCCCTTCCTTCCTATCTCTTTTGGGAATTCTGTCAGAAGTTTATCCCTGTCTCCTTTTAGTTCTTTGATTTGTTTATGTGGTCTTTAAATTCATTGAATTCTTTGATCATGTTTTTGATTGTTCTTTTAAACTCTGTATACTGGGTTATTTCTATAGGGTTCTCATTGTAGAACTCTTCTATAGGACTGATGATCTTTGGTGGGGGACATATTATTTGAGTTTTTCCTTATTATTTTTTCATTGTGACCTTGGCATGTGTGTTTCTTTTGTCATTTGTGATTCTGATATGAGATTCAAGCCTTTGTTGAGCTGAAATCTGATTCTGTTTGGGCCAGATGAGACTTATGGTGGAAGAAGGCTGGTCATAGGAATCCAGTGCAGGTTTGGGGAGGGGACACCAGGCTAGATGGGTGGTCTAGGGCAGGCAGAGGCAAGTTGGGGATGGGAACAGCCTGTGAAGGCTCTAAGAACCTAGACTGAAAAACAAAGCCAGTTTGAGTATAGGGCATTTACTATTTTTTTTTCCTACATGAAAATGTGATTAATTCCTGTTTCATTTTATTTTATTTTTTTAGCTTGAGTAATAGTTTTCTCATATTTTCATGTTTATTACCTTCAAAAATTTAAATAACCTACTCTTGGTAATAAATCTTTGAACTTGACTTCAAATTAAGTATTTTATTCTCCTTCAGTCAGGCTCACCTAAGCAAGTCGTCATCAGAGAGGAGAGGAACTCTTTCCTCTTTTTCTCCCACCTCTGTTTCCACTCCAGATGAGCAGGTGAAGATGCAGGGCCTTCTGCGATGTGGACATGTGGAGATGGGAAAGCAAAGACAAGTACTATAGTTTTAAAACTTGATCACAAATGCTTTTCTGCCTCACTACTGTAGGCAGAGTACATGTCCAATACCTCAGATATTGGTAAGTTCATGTGTTTCTTGACCACAAGAATGTAAGAGAAGTGATCTTAAATTACATGACCTCTGAGACTTAGTCATGTGAGGTCACATACTTTCTGCTTGATACTCTTGACATGCTTTAGTATTTTGGAATGCTCTTTTTCAGTGAATATCTACTTTGCTTATAAAAACACAAGTCACACCGAAAGGTGGGTGCTGCTTCCTCATTTGCCTGCTACAAACAAACTCAGCCTTTGAGTATCCTGATGTCAGTATCTCCAGGCTACTATGGGTGTGAAATGTACAGAGACATTCACTTTAAGAATCTCAGAGTACAAGGTAAGCTATTATGAGACAGTAAGTGGTGGCAACTAGGGAGGGTCTTCTACAGAGACTCCAGCTCTACCTGAATATCTATCTTTGATATTCAGCTGAGCTACCCTGATCAAGTTCCGTCAAACATCTATATTGTTTTGTGCTCCTCAAATTGTCTGACCTATATTATTGTTGATCTAGTTTAGCTCTTCATCCTAAGAGCTTCTAATTATACTTTCTTTGTACAAAGTCTGAATTCCCCATTCTCTCTAAATTATATTTCCATAGAACATAGATCTTAAAAGTTTATTAGCACATCTTTATTTTACAGTATTATGACCTCATTCCAGTAATTTAAAAATGCTTGATTATTTCTAAATTGTTACACATAACGAATACTTTATTTATTTAATGTGTAGGATTGTTATGCGTGTAAGTATGTAAGTGCAACCATCTCATGCAGTACTTGCAGAAGAAAGAAGACGGCATTGGATCACCTGTAGCATTGGAGTTATGAATGATTGTTAGCCAGCATATGTGTGCTGGGATTCGAACCTGGATTTTCTACAAAAATAGCCAGTGCTCTTAACCACTGAGCCATTTCTCCAGTTTCCAAAGTATACATTTCTAAGCCGGTGTCCTAGTATGTTTCTCCAATATCATCTTGTCATTTATTTTCCTGAGATAATCTGTGTTCTGGCCCAGTTGGAGTACTCATATTTGGCTTTTCATGATTATATTTTGATTATTGGTGAAAGAATCTTTCCAGATAAATTATGAGATTCCTAAAGGTAGGGATTTTTATGTTTTTTTTTCATACTTTTAAATGAATAATAGTAATGATGATGATGATGATGATGATGATGATGATGATGATGATAAACCCTGATCTTTGGAATCAGGTGTATTTACAGTTTGGGGATGAAGTATGCCTCAGAGGTTCATATGAAATTAAAGGTTTGGTGTCCAGATGGTGGCACATTTGAGAGGTAATAGGATCAACCAGCAGATTCATCCATTGATCTGTTCATCTGTGAACAGCCTATTTAGGAGGTGGGATCTGATTGGAGGAAGTAGGTCATTGGGAATGTGCTATTGAAGAATGTATTCTCAGAGTGTATCTTGTGACTGAAACCTTGGAAACCATTAGCCAAATAAATTCTTCCTCCTTAAAATAAATAAATTTGTTGTGGATAGTCACAAATATAAAATAAAACCACCATTCTGAGTAATCTGGGAAGTTATGTGAGATGGTGTTAGTGTCCTTATGACCCTTTCATCTAGTTTCAATTTTTCAAGGTTAAAACTGAATCTTGAGGGATAGGATGGAGAAAGGACTCTTATACCAGAAAAAAGAGCATGGCATATGTAGATTGAGCTGTGGCTTCTAAGAACTATTTATCTACAAGGGGGAATTTTGATTTTCATTTCCTGTGGTATGTACAGATCTCTATTACAGCATTTCTAGGCTTCATTATAATTATTGTTCATATATTTTTTCCTACTAGATTTGAAAATCCCTAAGAAGGTTTTATTATCTTAGTATAGTGTCTAGTAATTGCTCAAAAAAGTTTGTGGAGCAGATGGGTAGACAAATGGATTGAATGATAGTGAAATCTTCAAGCAGTGTCTCTCTTTTAATTACATCTATTAAAACCCCAGTGTTTCAGTTAATATGTTGAAATTTCTTTCAGCTTCCAAGTGTTAAGTGAAAAAAAGAGCTACTTAAGATGACAAACATCTTCAAACACTGCTTCATACTATGAATTACTTTAAAAGTCTTGATAACTAAATAAAAAAGCAATTAAGGAAAGCAAATTGACATGAAGGTTTGAATCACTAAAGAAATAATGGGAGAATTATTTTATGTGTGCAGATGTTTAATGCATAAATGTTAGTGCTAGTAGCTTGACACAGTTCTGCACTTACAGCATTTGTGATGTTGAGAAGTGCAAGATGTTGGGAAACAAAGACAGACAAATGAACTGCTGATGTGTTGTTTCAAAACGATGTTCTCAGATTAGCCAAATGTGAAACTTTAATTATGATTAGCCCTGCTCACTTCACATTTGACAGAATTAACACATGCTTTGGAGATGTCAGTTCAAAAAGTCAAAAAATCTACTTGCCTTGTTTCAGTTTTTTTTATCAGAAAAAGTATGTTCACAGTAAATGCATTTTAATTTGTAGACTAAAATGTTATTAAAATATAATTAGGCTTTTGTTTGTTTAATTTTAAATTTATTCTAAAAATTCTCACATGTATGTATTGCCTGTTGAGGATTTTTGTCCTCGAAGCTCTGAACATGCTGGTCATCAGTCCCTATTTTCATTTTCCTCAGTCCATGTTTTTCTTAATTAAATCACAGACAGAATATGATTAAAATATTATCAGTTAAATAATTTAAAAGTTATGTGTTATTTTCTAATATAAAATAGTAATAGATATGCTTCATAGCATTTACGTTAAAAACAAAACTCAAAATGCTTTGATACCTGGAATGCAAGTTAGATATGAGGTAGCAGGGCTTGCTGCAGCTCTATTGCCATAGCTGTGTCTCCCCCAGGATGAAAATGTTGCTTTGTGGCTAGTGTTCCGGAAGCTGCAGTTAAATTACTCCTGAGAGATCAGAGACTAAGGCACACTCCCAGATGACACATTTGCACTAAACTGGAGCCTGCAGTTTCAAAAGTTTCTGACTTCATTATAACATCTGCTGGAGCCAGCTGGCTGAAATCAAACTGTACCTGAAGAAGGAAGTGAGGATGAGAAAGAGAGAGAGAGAGAGAGAGAGAGAGAGAGAGAGAGAGAGAGAGAGAGAGAGAGAGAGAGAAGATAGATTCCGGAGGGCTGTCAGTCAATACTGAGGCCCTGACTTTATTTTGCTCAGTGTATTTATACCTTTACAGCTGTATGAGGAGCAAAACAAGTCAAGAGCGCCAAGCAAAAACAAATGTGCATTTACATAGGCAGAACCATTCAAGCCACCCGCAGTCTTCTTACATTGGTCCTCAGCCTTGGGCCCAAGGCAGACGTCCATTGTTCAGGAGCCATAAAGTATATGTATAGCAAAGCACCCAGCTCCCACAGCACTTCTGTGACTGACTTCTGCTTAGCCCTAAACTAGGGCATAGTTCAAGGCAGGCAAATGGCTCCCGACAAACATCATTAACCCTATGATTTTAAAATCGCCCATTTATGGTTTTCTAGAGGATCATGGAAAATATACTTTAAAAGGGCGATCTGGCCCACCATGATTTGGGAAGGAGAAAAGGTTACCTTATGCCAAGAATATTCTTCCCGACTCAGTAGGATCGTGGATCCTCAATGTGGACTACTGTGACTTGCTTCAGTCTCCCTGTAGAGTGTTTGCTTTGCTTTGCTAATAAACTTCCATTTGAACTCTCTGTGTCTTTGAATTTTCTTGTTTGAGAGGATAAGGTTTAAGTGACCCCAGTAATTCTTTAAAAAAAAAAAAAAGAAAAAGAATAAAACATTTTGTGATCTGTCCTCTGTCCTTAGCTAGAACTTACTTTTCTCTAGTTTAGCTATTCTATGTGAGCTATTTTTTTTTCTAAGCAGTTCTTGAATCTTTAGAAGCTTGCTGCCATTTAATCGAGGTAACACATATTAGTAGAGAAGACAATTTTCAAAATGAAACACAGTATCTAACATGTTGGACACCAAAGGTTTTTCATTGAAAGATAAAAACAAACAAAAAATTAAGAATGCCAAGAACCAGTGAGATGGGATAGTAGGGACAGGTGCTACTGCCAAACCTGGAGCCCACGTGACAGAAAGAGATAATTGGCTACTGCAGGTTGTCCTCTGACCTCCACACCCATGCTATGGCACGTGTTTGCCTTCCTCCAGGGTACTTAACGCATGTGCATACGAGCTCAATATATAACTAAATGGAAAAATGCTCAAAGTGAAGCTAATAAAGAGGAAAAAAAGATGCACACGAGCCCAAATCCCTGCCAACTGAGACTCCTTCAGATAGTTCTGTGCTCTATCAAGTTAACAGCTAAAGCTAACTAGGAAAATCCATCCCTTGTCAACTTGACACACAAACACACCAGCTTAAGGCATAATTTTCCCCTTCTTGTTGGTCTCTAAGAGCTCACATTGATATCATGATACAAAATATAGTGCAAATTTAAAAGTCCTACAGTCTTTAAAAATTCTGATGCTTTTAAAAATATTATATTTATTATTTTATTTTGTATGTATGACTGTATTGCCTGCATATAAATGCACCCACGTCATGCAGTGCCCACAGAGGATAGCAGACGGCTTCAGATGCTCTGAAACTGGAGTTACAGACTGTTGTTAACTACCATGTGGGTGCTGGGAATTGAACCCATGTCCTCTGCTAGAACAGCCAGTGCTCTTAACAGTTGAATGTCTCCAGCCTCTCCAAATTCTGATGCTTTAAAAGTTCAGTCTTATGTTATAATATCCAAAGTCTCTTAACTGTGGACTTTTGTAAAAATTCAAAACAAGGAAATATTTTCTTACTCTGAAAGAGAAGAACTGGAACATACGAATAATCATACTTAAGTGAAAACAAAGTTCAGTATTGCAACTCTGTGTCCAAGACTGGAGCTCACTCATGATGTAATCATCTGGACTCCAGTAGGCTTAGGCAGTCCCTCTCTTCACCTCTGCTATCTGCCGCATGCATCGCTTCTCTTGGCTCAAACCAGCTTGACTCCACACATGCCACTACCTTTGGCAGACATCTCATAGTCCTGGCATTTCCAATATGCTTGGGTCTCTACTCCAGCTGAGGCTACCCCTTTGCCAATGGCCTCTCCTGGCCTTTCTTCAGAGTCTCTGACCCTGTAACATGGTGCCAAACCTCAGCTCTTCTCTGTGACCCCTTTATGCCTTCAAAACCAGTATCACATGTGAAATTCTTACATGTTATTTGCTAAATTCTGTTACAAGATTGATGTGTAGCCCTGACTTCCCTGGACCACAGCTCTTGTGTACTGACTCTGAGGAAATGCTTCCCCGGTTTCATTTCAGTGAGGTTGAGCTCTTTTAATCACAGATAATTTTTCAGCCCCAGCTAACCAGCATCCATTGTCCCACTAAAGGAAAAGTATTACTCCATTAATGCTTGTTTCTTGTTAATCACAGTTCATTTTTAAGCCCTAGCTGACCATCAACCACAGATTCTTAATTCAAATATATCACATGAATGGTCATGCTACAGTCTTGGCTTCCTTCTGAAACCTCACAAGGCAGGTCTATACTGTTTACATTTTTTTAAACCATTCTTCCAAGTTCCCACAACAGTATGTTACTAAGCTCTGACAATTCACAGGTTGTTCTAGACAAAAGTTTCACATGCTTCCATAATCCTCCCCTGACCCCAAACAACTTGATCAGGTTCATCACAGTAATGATCCCATTGGTATCAATTTTTGTTCTAATTTGCTTTCATATACACAATGACCAAAAGCATTTTAGGAAGAAAAGGGTTTATTTGACTTACACTTACAGGTCCGCATTCAACTGTTGAAGGAATTGAGGGCTGGAACTGAAGCAGAATCATGAAGGAATGCTGCTTCCTGGCTCTTGCTCTGCCAGCTTTCTTATACAACATAGAACCATCTGCCTAGGGGTTGTACCATGCACTGAGGGCTTTATAAGAAAGGTAGCTGAAAATGAGCTTGAGAGCAAGCCAGAAATCAGTGTTCCTCCCTGCCGTCTGCTTTAAGCTCATGCCTTGAGTTCCCTCAATGATGGACTGTAACCTGTAAAATAAAATAAACCCTTTCCTCCTCAAGTGTGTTTTGGCCATGATATTTATTACAGTGACCAAAAGTAAACTGGGATACCTCCTCATCATTTTCCTGCAGTGACTCTTGTCTTAAGCAGTATGTACTTTTTAGGAGCTTGCTTCAGGGGTCAGATGATTAAAGTCTACAAACTGTCTCTTTTCAGCTGTGTAGCCTTGTCCAATTCCTTCTTCAAGGCTCTAAGCCTTGGTTTCCCCACTTGCCAACTTGAATAATAACAGTATTTCCCTCAAATTATGAGCACAAAAGATAGACCCCAAATCTCTGGAAAATATCAGTCCTAACCAATTCCTAGTTATTTTGATTTCTCCTTTGCTCTTTCTCCTCCTTCCTGTTTCTGTCCTTCCTAGTTCTCACAACTTGCTCTGCAGCCCCAGCTGGCCCGAAACTCACAGTGTAGCCCAGGCTGGCCTCAATCTCACAGATCTGCCTGCCTGTGTTTCCCAAGTCCTGAGATTATAGGTATGTATCACCACCCTGGTTATTTGTGTGTTTGTTTTGATGCTGGATCTCTTCTTCTCATCCTTTTGAACATGAAGGGCAGTGGTCTGATTTAATTAATTTGTCATTTAGTTCATTGTTATTTTTAAACTCATTACACATGAAAGTTCTCTCTCCTTTTCGGTCAGACTTTCTCTATTTCTGCACGCCACACTCCAGTACAACCAGTTTAACGTATTCAGGGTTCTTCTATGTTCCTGTAGATTGTGCATTCTTCCTTGGCTTGACTGTATCATCATTTACATGAATGTTACAGTAAGCATTAGATCTCATTCTATTATGTGCCTCCTCCAGAGCAAGATTGTTTTACCCATTTCAGTCTCTCTTCAACTGCTTAATAGTATTCACAGGTGAGCATCAATCCAAAGCTTCTCAAAGTTTTCACTAAACAACTTACAAAGATTGAGGAGAGTGGGCTTTAAAGCATTGTGACTCCCAAAGGCAATTCCGAAGCTCTAGGCTCAAACCCCATATAATTTAAAAAATGAATTTTCTGTTAAAAAGAAGCCATGCAGATTTTGCATTCTATTTCACAGTATATTCATGTTTGTTTCCTGTAAAAATATTCTGGATCATGGTTGTTTGACTTTTATTTTAGTAAATCAGTGAAATTGATGTTCTTAAGATGCCCCAATATTTTTTCCCGGGAGTGCCCATGTTTCCTGCACACTGCCTCCCAAGCTTGAGAAGTGTGGTTTTGATCTGAAATAAGCAATTTTATTTATTATTTTTATTTTATGTGTCTGAGTGTATTGCCTACATGTATTAAATGCACCTGTGTTATGCAGTGTCCATGGAGGTCAGAAGACAACATTAAATTCCCTTGGAACTATCGTTATGGACAGTGTTAGCTATTATGGAGGTGCTGGGAATTGAATCTGGGTCCTCTGCACGAATAGCCAGTACTCTTAACTGCTAAGCCATCTCTCCAGTCCCCCAAATAAGCAATTTTAAAAATGTAGAATTGTAGGCAGAATTTTGCACGAGAGACAGAGTCATACTTAAATCTTTTCTTATGAGGAATGAGAACCCTGATAAAGATAGTTAGCAGTGAGCACTCAGAGCACATCCCTTCCCACAGCAAACTGCTGAGACTACAGGATTCTGCTTTATTTAGCTATAATAACAGAGGATAACCAATGTGTTCCTAAAAGAACATGATTTGACAGAAGTCAAGCTTTCAGGAGAGTTGCTGTGAGATGTCTGTAGAGTGATACCACGAGAGATCTTATTGCAGTTCCACAAATCTCCCCTCTATTTCTGAGAACAGTTCCAGAATCACTCAGAATAAACATATAATCAAGCAATAACCTCACATTCCACTCTTATCTAGCTGGCAGCCCACATCTATTTCTGTGAAGATATTCTAGAGCTTGTATGTTGTATGTGGATGTCTCTGCTTCCCCAACTTGGCTAATTGTTTTTTAGTTAGTGTAAAAAATAACGGGCTTCATTCATTCATTCTCTCTCTCTCTCTCTCTCTCTCTCTCTCTCTCACACACACACACACACACACACACATAGGTCTGAGGTCTATCAGTTTTATCTTATTCCAGGTTTTATTCCTTTTTCAGTTTCTCTGAACTCTCTTGTCACGTAAAATCTCCAGCATTTAGCCATTTTCTTACTGTTGTACGCTTACTTTGATTGTAGGCTCTAGCGCGAAGGAGTCTATTCTATGTATTCTTCAGAGTCTGCCTTAAAGCCTAGCACAGTGGACACAAGGCAGGCCCTCATTTTGTACTTACTGTCTGATTGATTGCCATACACAGAGATGTGCAGCTGAATGTTAATTATATATACATTAGTCTTGCCACTCAAAGTGTGGTTCAGAAAAGCAGAGTGGGGTCCTCTCTGGGAGCTTGTGAAAAAAGCCTGGCCTGAGCCTGGGGATGCAGCTCAGTGACAGAAGGCTTGTCTAGCTTGCACAAGGCTCTGTGTCAATCCCCAGCACTGAAAAAGAAATCATGCCTAGAAGTTAAGACCCTGGGTCTTGCCTCACATCCCCAAAATCATTTGCATGTGATGTAGATCTCCTAGGTGACCGATAATGCATGTAGCAGTTGCGATATCTACGGTACTTCACGGCTAATTTTGGTGCCACTAAATGTTATCTGAAGCTTAAATAATTTGGAGCAAAAGAATGGTAATTTGGAGTGTAGTCATTTTACAACTTTATTTTTAGACTACAACTGCAGGCTAGTCTTGTGGTCTCTGAGTTAGAAATTTGGTTTCCACATTTTTTAAATGGTTGAAAAAAATACGAAGAATATTTTATGACCATTATATGAAATCAAAATTTAGTATTGACAGATGAAGCAGTGTGAGGAACAGCCACACTCATTTGCTGACAAGGCCATAGCTACTATCGCTGTTGAGCAGAATTCTATAGTGGTAACGGGAGCCTTAAAACTGCAAAGCTGGAACTATCAGACCTTTTACAGAAAAAAAAAAAGTGCTGGTCTCTAACCTATATTCATGATGATGTTTACACAAGAGAAAGTCCACAGGGATTCTAGTTAAACTGATTGGGAAAACAGTTGTGAACTTTATTCATGTGTTGGTTTTAATATGTTATATGCGTACACCGTATGGTGAGGCATACAATCACACTGTATAATCACACGTGAAAATTTTATTTTGAAATGTTGCATGATAATTATTTTGTGAAATAGGGACTTTGCTTTCTAAGGAGTTCCAGGGAGTAAGAGAAATAACAGTGCTTGAAAATATCCAGTATGTCACTGTCATTTGGAACTCAATAAACCGTTCCAGTTTTGTCAGGTCCAGTCTCCAAGGAGCTGAATGAAAATATATATGTGGGACAATCTGACCCCATCAACATCGTGCATCGTGGTTACCCTGACATCTGAAGAAGAACAATTCTCCTCTGTCATGTTGGAGGCTCAAATTTGCTGGTAAAGGTCACACACTCCTTCAACTTTAGCTACTGGGTATTACATTGAAATGAAAGTGAGGAGGTACAGAGAAATGTCCTACAACTTCGGCCAAATTATCCTAGTCCTCATTAAATTGTACTGCTAATTCATCGTGCTCAAAGGGCTCCCAGCACTGTGAGAAATATCACCTTCTGACTTTAATGGACTTGACAGTTACAAGACATTTTAGTTTGAGTTAGTTCTTTCTAATGATCTGGTGCTTAGAGGGTGTGTGTGTCTTTCTTGGTGACATACATCTTAGAAATACAGATTGGCAACCACATTTATTGACTAAATAAAGCATATGACAAAAGAAATCTAAAGGCTTCCTGAAGTACTTGTGTTCTGTATCCTTCACAAGATTTTCAAAGCAAATAAGTGGTATGATAAGAATAAATTTGATAAAAAGTGGTAGATTTATCAAAGATTTTCACTTTCAGAAGTAACAAAGTCCCATCAGAAAGATACAATTACTGAGATGTAAGCTCTTGCTTAAAAGAATTCACTTTAAAAATCATGTTCTTTAGTCGACATTTGGTAGATAGTAGTCAGAAAAGCATAGGTTATGCTTTCTCCACTAGTAAAATACTTGCAAGCTATTCCATGTTTTCATAATTAAGTTTTTTTTTTTTCGTATTATGTAGACCGTGATGACTTCTTTGCAAACAAAATTTCTATGGAGAAGGCCTGGAGATCTGACTCAGCAGTTAAGAGCACTGGCTACTCTTGCAGAGGATTGGAGTTTGGTTTCCAACACCCACATGGTGAATAACAATCATTTCTAACTCTGGTTTCAGGGTATCAGATGTCTTCTTCTGGCCTCTGTAGGGCATTGCATGGCACTAGTGCCCTTGCCTACATGCAGTAATATGCTCATACATATAAAACAGAACTAATAGATAAAATACTTTAAAATGTTCTATGGTGATAAGCAACAACCTTAAAAGCACCCAAGTGACTTGAAATAGAGGTCTCAGTGCAATTAGTCATGAATACAAGCAGACACAAACATAGGAACTCTCAGTGCCTTCGCTTTTCCTTACTTTTGGGGCAAGAATTAGAGTCTATA
This sequence comes from Eospalax fontanierii, assembly GCA_035773235.1. Taxonomy (NCBI): domain Eukaryota; kingdom Metazoa; phylum Chordata; class Mammalia; order Rodentia; family Spalacidae; genus Eospalax; species Eospalax fontanierii. The sequence continues at coordinate 44,224,793 of CM069533.1, read as the reverse complement.
GAGAAAAGGACACTCAACAGAATATATAATACAGAACTCAAGTCTCACCAGAAAGTATATTCCAAGACCTGACACTTCACAAACTTTAGATGCAGATGGGATCATAATAATAACAATAACAGTTAGAATCTCATTATTTCTTGCTCCAAAGTTTGGTGTTGAAATTCCAGGCCACTGCCCTATTTCCCAGCCTTATTGCATTTCTTTTAAGACCTAAGGTCTTGGAGTACTGGTGATACTGTTAGGCATGGTGAGTGTGGTGAGTGAGGTGGGTTGATAAAACAATTCATCCTTTAGACCAGAGTAGGAAAAAAGACAAATTTATTTATTACACTGTAAAGAGAACAAAAGACATGGCAATAATAGAAGAAGTACCTTCACCTGGGCAGAGGCTGTGGGGTCTCTGTTTAGGAGACTGCCTTTGAGTACAGTTAGCTACTATGAGTACAGTTTCCTGGCATGCAATCCTGCAATGAGAGCAGTCGGGATTGGTCAGTGCTCAGTCCTAGTAGGTTAGGGGAGCCACTCTGCATGATTCTCATCATTGAGTTCTCATCTTACAAATGAGGGCAGCTCTGTGGCATCAGCTTGTGACATTTTCTTGGTTAAGGTTAATCTAGTGTTTTGACAGAACAAGCTACAGTTATCCTGTTTGGGGTTGCTTTCTGAACTCAGGATAACATTGGGGGACTTTTCTGTTCTCTCTGACATGGCTTTCTCTCTGTATAGAATACAGTTTTCAAAGCACCCATATTGTGCAGTATCCACACTGAATCATGAGAAAGTTCTCTATGCTCTGTTAGACTGTTTCAGAAGTTCCAATATGGTTCTATTGTGTAACAGTAATTTACAATGTAGAAAATCCTCATAATTTTACAGATTCTTCTTTCTATGTACTAGAGATTAGCTATGTCTGTGGGCCCAGTCCATAGACAGGTTCATCCAGGTGCTCTTGTGATGCATTACTGCATGACTTTTCCTGAGGAGAAATGAACAGATGTCTGTTCACCTCAGAGAGGGCACCAGTGACTGAGCAAAGAGATGATTAGTCCATGCAAAATGATAGCTTTCATCACAAAAGGAATAAGAGTCAGTTTACTCTGGAGCCAAATATGAGTGATCACGGTAGAGGAACATGGATTCTAGTCACCCTAAATACCATGTTCCTGCACGGTCGCAATTTCATCAAGTTTTTAATTATTTATTTTTATTCATTTAGTTTTTATGTGTATGAGTGTGTTAATATCTGCATGCATGTAAATGTATCTGTGTCCTGCAATGCCCCTGGAGGACAAAAGATAGTGTTGGATCTCCTGGAACTGGGGTTACAAGAGGTTGTTAACCACCATGTGGGTACTGGGAGTCAAACTGGAATCTTCTGCAAGTATAGCCAGTGCTCTTAAACCACTGAGCCATCTCTCCAGTCCCCAATTTCATGAAGGTTTTATAGAACAAAGGAACATCATAAATGGAGTCACTTCTTTTTCAGTGTATATTTTTATCATATTTTATGCATTTCATACAATAGATTTCATGATTAAAGACCTCCCCTGTCCGCACCCCCACCCCATAGCTCACTTGCAGGATTTTAAGCATTCTGTCATATACATTGAGGCGTAGTGAGTCAAGTCTGTGTAGCCAGATGTCCCTCCATCTCAGTTCATTCACTGGAGCCTTATCTAGCATCACTTATAGAATATCGACCTTCCCTCACCCAGCAGTGATCAGCTGCCAGTAGATCCTCAGCTAAGGTTAGAGCCTCTTGCCCATTTCCTGACCTCTGTGCTGGTTTTTATCTGATTGAGTTTGCATAGGTCTTGTGCATACTGTCACCATTGCTGTAAGTTCATATGGATAAATTCCCAGAGACCTGAAGAACTCTGTTTCCTTATGATCATGCTCCACTCCTGTTCTTACAATCCTTCTACCCCTTTCTTCTGCAGTCGTCCCTAAGTCCTATGTGAGCGAGGTTTAATATGAGTCCTGTCCAGGGACACACACTCTGCAGTCTCTTATTCTCTACATTTTGGCCAGTTGTGGTCTTCTGTGTACATTGCCCTCTGCTGTGTGAGGAAACTTCATTGAGAGAGTGGAGAGATCATTAGTGTTCTCTCTAACCTCTGTTCCACTATGTTCCATGAGCCTTAGTTGTAGAGGTTCATTTGTAGATGTGTCACTTAGAGCTGGGCATCTCATAGTCACCTATTCTTTGTGTTTGACTAGTTGTGTAATTCTGTAATAGTCTCCATCTGTTGCAAAAAGAAGCTTCTTTGATGAGTGGTGACTGGTGTACTTGTCGGTGAATACAATACAAATTTAGCATATAGTAAGCAATTACATTTGTTAAGGAATGTGACAGAGACAGGGTTTTCTCTAGGCTCTTTAACCTCTCTAACTCTGTGTATTTGTCTGTTTATAGTGCCACACATGAGTTCCCTCCAACTAAATGGGCTTTAAGCTCAACTGGATAGCTATTGATTACTCCCAAGATAAAAGTGCCACTACTGCACTGAGATAGTTGCTGTGCCAGTTATTGTTATGGTTTTTAGGTTTTAAACCCGGGTTGGTCTGTTGATTGATTTTCTCCCTCAGCAGCTTGCATAGTGTCTTCCAAAACCATGAGAGCTAGTCTTTAGGGAAGAGGCTTCTAGGTCAGTTCCAGCTCCATTGCTCCAAGTCCTGTGTCAGAAGTATGTCTTGTCTTCACCAGTAGTGTCTTTACCTTCCATTTCTGTGAGGTAATCAAAGGCTGTGGCAATAGCCTGTGTTATTTTGGGAGTCTTTTGGACTAAACTGACCAACAACTTCGAGGGAGGTTTCTCCTCCCCGACACTGTGTTTCTTTCAGCTACACCAATACACTCATATACAGATATTATATGTGTATTTTTCAATAGGCTTTTGAAATAATACATTTCCTCTGGCTTTTCATATTGCCTGAACATTATTTATCTCTCATCTCTCTCCCTCTCCCTAACTCTCCCTCCTCCAAATTTTTTCCCACATTTTTTTCCATTTTTCCCTTGCTTATACCTGTCTTCTATTAGTCTCCTCTCTCTTGAGTTCCTTCTTCTACTTTATTCCCATGGTTCTTTGTACATCCTTCCCTCCTCCCGTCCCAGGAAATCCCTCCATTTTCCCCATTTCCCTGCTTGCTAACATCGGTTTCCTATTATCTCCTCTCTTGGTTGCCTTCATTCCCTTTACCCCATGATTCCTTCATTTCTCTTGCTCCTTTAATAACATCAGGATATATTCTCACATACAAAGATTTGGATATAAGATCCACAAATGAGAGAGAACATACATCGTTTGCTTTTCTGAGTTTGTGCTACTTCACTTAGTGTAACAGTTTCTAGTTCCTTTCATTTACCTGTAAATTTCATTTCTTTACTGCTGAGTAGGACTCCATTTTATAAATATATCACATTTTCATTATCCATACATTAGTTGAGGGACATTTAAGTTGTTTCCATTTCATAGCTATTGTGGAAAGAGCAGCCACAACCATGAATGTGCACGTATCTCTGCAGTGGGATGAGTCATTTGGGTGTCTGCCAAGGAGTGGTATCATGGGTCGTACGGTAGATTCATTTTAGTTTTTAAAGAGTTTTCCATACTGCTTCCTGTAGTGGTTTCGTGAATTTGCATTCCCATCAGAAATGAAGGAACGTTCTTTTCTCCACATCCTTGCCAGCATTTGATATCTTTTGTTCTCTTGATCTGAGTCAGTCTGACTTGGGAAGGTGGAATCTTAAAGTAGTATTGGCTTGCATTTTTCTAATTACTAAGGATGTCAAATATGATGTTTCTTAGCCGTTTTTATTTCTTCTTTTCAGAACTCTCTGTTTATAGCCATAGCCCATCTTTTAATTGGTTCATTTGTTTTGTTGTTGTTGATTTTTTTTAGTTCTTTATATAATTTCTGAATATTAATTCTCTATTAGATGTGTAGCTGGTGAAGATTTTCTCCCACTCTGCAGGTTGCATCTTCACTCCCTTGGTTGTTTCTTTTGTTGTACAGAAGCATTTTTTAGTTTAATGATGTCCCATTTGTCGATTGTTGACCTTATTTCTTCCTGAGCAACTGATGGACAATTTAGAAAGTTCTTTCCTGCACCTATAATTTTGTAGGGTATTACCTATGTTTTCTTCTAATAGTTTCAGAATTTCAGGTTTCATATTGAGGTCTTTGATCCATTTGGAGTTGACTTGTGTGCAGGGTGATAGAGAAGGGTCAAGTTTCATTTTTTTCTGCAGATGGAAATCTAGTTTGCCAGCTCCATTTGTGGAAGATGCTGTCTTTCCTCCCCTGTGTATTCTCGGCACTTTTGTTAAGTTTCAGGTAGCTGAAATTGCAGACGCTCATGCTTGGATCTTCTTTTCTGTTCCATTGATCTGTGTGTCTGTTTTTGGGCCAGTACCATGCTGTTTTCATGACTATACCTATGTAATATAGTTTGAGATCAGGCATGGTAATCCCCACAGCATTGTTCTTTGTGCTCAAAACTGCTTTGGTTATATGGGGTCTTTTGTGATTTCATATGAATTTTAGGATTTTTTTCTGATTCTATGAAGAATGTTATGAGGATTCTGATTGGAATTGCATTTTAATCTATACATTGCTTTTGGTAGGATAGTCATTTTCACAATATTAATTCTTCTAATTCATGTGCATGGGGGATATTTCCATCTCCTTGGGTCTTCTTTAATCTCTTTCCAAAATGAAGGCCCTTTTAAAGTATATTGGTAGAATGAAATATATTGGTAGGTGGGTTACAGAAAAGTGGGAAAATCTCTGTTCCAGGTCTCAGAGCCTATAAACATTCTTAGCTTTTAGGTTGGTAGAAGCTAGTGGTGTGTACCTTCCAAGAAGATTTACCTAAGGTAAGCATTCACAAATGAGAATGTTACATCAAACACAGAGGTGGACAATGACTGTCTTTCTTAAGTGGGCCAAAATAATTTGGCTCTGGAACTCAACATTAAAATCTCTTCTCCATCATAGAAACTACAATCAGTCCCTCAGCCTATATTATTAACAGAGGTAAGGATTTGTCCTGAGAAAATTAAATCATATGACCCAAGTTCGTCTTAGTGAGCAAATGGATTTGTTAAGCTCACTTATAAAGATGTGGATGAGGAGTTCTGGGTGACCTCAGAATAGCTCCATCACTGCAAAGCCTCACTCTATCATGGGTGATAACCTCATAGAGGCTGCATCTTGGAATCCATCCTTCAGTGAATCTTAAACCTTCAAAAATCACATACAGCTAGTGGGTAAGCACAGGAAAGGGTAATGGGTAGAATCCCAACTGAGATTTCTGTGACCTCATTTCCTACCTTCTACTACAGTGGATTAACAGCCCTATTACTAACATATGTACTGCTTATCTCATTGCCATGACTATGGGGCGAAGCATTTTGTAGGACATCCCAGAAACTCTATGGCTGATAGTAATGTCAGGCCTGGAGGAAGCTCAGCCCCATCATGCTTTTGCAATCAACACCTGAATTACTGGTTTTGCTAAAAGGCCAATTCATTGTGCTTTTTGTTCTGCTTTTTTTGATTGTTCATGAGTGTGTTCAACTCCCAGTTTATGGTTCTTGACATACATTTACCAAGTCACAGTGCATTTTCATCTCAAGACTTGGCAAGAAGTCTGCCAGCTCCTCTACAAACAGACCTCTTATGGATCACTCTTCTGGTCCCATTGATATATCTAGCAACATTATCAGTGGACACAACTGGCTCAAAGCAGGTGATTTTTGTGGCAGAAGGGATTTTCTATAGCTGCATATTTGAATGCCATTTTCAAGTGGATAGCACGACTAGTATTGCTCCTTTTCCCTGTGAAGCATAGGGAGACGCCACAGTTGATATTTTAAATATTAATTAAATTAAATACCTTGAGGCAAAAAGTAGTTTTATTTGAAATACTAGAGGGGAGTGCTTCATCATATAAGGACTGTAGCATATGATATTATCTAAGTTAATTTTTATAAAAATCTCCTTTATTTTTGCAAGTTACATTGTTAAACCCAAATAAAACAACCAAATAAAGAAAAAAAAAAAAACAGAGGCTGGAGGGATAACTCAAGGGTTATCCTTGAGAGGTTATCCTTCCAGAGGACCTGGTTTCGGTTCCCAGCACTTGTATGGTGACTAACAACTGGCTTTAACTCCAGTTCCAAGGGGATCTGACACCCTCTTCTGGCCTTTGCAGCCACTGTACAACACAGATGCACTTAACATATGTGTATACTCATATACATAAAATAAAAATTTAAAAAAATTTAGAAGATACAAAACAAACCCAATATTCAGGATTTTAATTACTTGCCCAAATTTATTCAGTTGGAAAATGGCAGGAGTCTCAAACCTTTGTCAGACTGCAAAATCCATTTTAAAAATTCTAATATATTGAAGATATTTTAATATCTTACTTATGTTTGAAATGTCCACTAGATTCTTCTCTGTATTTGGGGTTTATTTATATACTTTCTCCTGATGTTTTACTTCATACTCACCCTTTTCTTGTAACTCGAAACTTTTCATACTAATCTTTTCCAGAAGAGTTCTCCCAGTACGTCAATCAGCACAAAAGAAAAGGAGCCAGTATTTAAACAAACAAGTCTACACAATGCTATCATGCTCAACACCTTGTAGCTGACAAAAATTAGCAGCTTATGTTAACTAGCAGGCTAGGCCTGGCCACCTGCCATTTCCATTAGTGCAAGATGCTTCCACTCAGTGATAAATTGGGTCTAGTGACACTGACCATGCTCAGCCAGGAGACCAGCAACCCCTTCATCATACCAAGAAGCAAGAACAAAGTTAATGCCAAAAGAGAACAAGAGGGTGTGACGTTTGGTTCATTGTACTCTGTCTGTGGACTGGTTGTATTCTCATAACTGTGCTCCTGACAGTGCTTCTCTGAAGCTTCAATTATAGAGACAATGGGTACATTTTCAGCACAATTGCTTTGTGCATTCCAGTTTTGTCTGTATGTTGTAACAAAGAAAATAAGTAATTAGTGGCTTTTTTCCCCCCACTAATTGGTTTAGTTGCAATTTGGCCAAATTATTTGGAATTTAATTGTTTCAGTGTTATTAAGGCATTATCTTGGTAAACAATACTTTGAAATGAAGATTCTTACTCGTACAATGAATGAGTCCTTTCATGTTTTCCTTGTAACTATGATTGTTTTTGACTAACATGTATGTGATTGATTTTAAGATACTAAATTTTAGATATGTTCTCTAAAATTATGATGACTAAATGCATGAAATCAATTAATGGTATTGTTAAGAAAACTGAAGGGTTTTAGTTAGAATCTAGAAATAGATTTTATGATTTCAGGATTGTATGTGTTTGGTTTAAAAAATAATGATATTCATGAAAAGGCATTTTTTTTTTCCATAGAAAACGCTCTTACTCTGGGTAAGTCTAAGTGGCTGAGAAGTGAGGTAACATGTACTATATTACATTCTATAAAGTACATGGATAAATGCATGGCTGACAAAAGAGGTTTATTATTCATTTAATGCATAATGCGAAGAAGTTTTCAGAGTTATGTCAGATATAGAAAATGTTGTTTTGGTAATTACTTGATACTTTCTTTTTCTGCTAAGGGAATGAACTTACATTGTTTCGCCAGTGGAAGATTCACATAGAATAGTAATATCCTAACAATTCTATTCCCTCAGACTAATTATTTTGGGTATGCTTCCAACATGAGAAATTGTCTGGAAGCCCTTTGTAAGAAATCTTCTCAAAGAATTCTGTGCATAAACTAGCATGGCTGGGGGGGTTATGATTCTGTAAGCTGTGGTTTGAGATCTATGCATGAATATTTTATTTTATGGATTTTTGTTGTTGTTGTTATTTTCAGACAGTGTCTCCTGGTAGTCACCATTGGCCTGGAACTTGATATGTAGATGAGGCTGCCCTTGATCTCACAGAGATCCACCTGCCTCTGCTTCCCAAGTGCTCGGTTTAAAGGCTTGTGCCATTATACCAGGCTGCATGAATATTTTTCCTAAAACAATGCAAAATTTTGTGAGTAACAGACAAACTGCCATCATGTAATAAAAAAGATGTATGTTCTCTCTTTTTTTTAAAAAAGATATCACTGTTTGTTATTTATAGTCAAAATATATAATAATTCTATCAGGAGTACTGTAATTTTACTAATTTTTGATGCATTATCAATAAATTCTAAGATTTCTTTCTTGCTCAGTAAGAACACTATTCAACTTAATTTTCATCTTAAAAACTAAGAGCATTAGATCTGGTTGTGATGATGCATACTTACAATGCATCTACCTGGAAAGCTAAGGCCAGGACGATCACCTCAGCTCAGATGGTTATCCTGGGCAACCTGGGCAATATGGTGAGACACTGTCTCAAAAAAAGTATTAGTCACGCTTAGAAAGCATATCAGCAGAGGCTACAAACTCAGGGCTCCTGGGGAAAGTCACTGAGCGTTAGTAAGAGAGAATGGTGGAGTCAAATGATATATAACAGGAGAGCAAAAACCTCTTCTGAAGGCATTAAAATCTGGAATAGTGCATTAACTGAGGAAAATGCTGTTATGGATTATTTACCTGAAAGGGTAGTTTTTACCCTGAAGAAGTCCAATGTTCAGCCTCATGAGAGAGCTCTATGTGTTCACAGAATCATTAGGTTTTCCTTCCATATTCTATTTACTGAATACCCTATGTGAATAAGACTTCTGGTTAGGTAAAGGGAATTCTGCCTTAAAACTGTGGTCCCTGTTTTGAAGGAAGTTTTGTCTCTCAACTCAGTGGGTTCATGATTAATTCTACTAACTCGGTTTCCCTCCTCCGTGTGTGTGTGTGTGTGTGTGTGTATGTGTGTATGACATGTGGATATATGTATTGTTGTACATGTGGTCATATGTCTTCTGGGAGCCCATGCATGTGTGTGTGTGTGTGTGTGTGTGTGTGTGTGTGTGTGCATATGTGTGGAGGCCAGAAGTCAACATTGTGTCTTCCACAATTACTCTACCTCATTCTTTGAGCAGGGTCTGTCATTTGACTTGGAACTCACAGATTTGGTGACTGACTGACCAGTGAGCTCCAGGGATCCATCCCTGTGCTGGGATTGCAAAAACACATTGCTGTGCTCTGCTCTTCACACAGATGCTTGTGATTGAACCCAGGTTCTCATGCTTATGCAGCAGGCACTTTGCTGGCAAACCATCTCCTCAGCCTGAAAGCACAATCTTTTTGAGGAGTACTTCTTTTTTAGTATCTGAATAATCAGACTTGTAAGGTAAATTGTTTGAAAGTTGATGTTATGGGTTAAATTGCCTCTAGCCTTTAACACAGAAACAATCTTAGGATCAAAAAGCCCAGATGCTTTCAGTAACAATCACTGAATAAAAATTAATACACAGGGGATGGGTAGTTTTAACACAGCAGGAAGTATTGGTATCTGGGGGAGGTTTGTAAGTTATAAAACCATTCCTGTTTTCAAAATATGTTTTCTTCTGGGCCAAATGAAGTGTACTTCATTATACCTAATTTTCTCTGTTACCTTTCCAAAGCATCAGTCTTGAAACATGAGTGTGAAACACAGCACCAATATCTTCCAGTTTTGAGAGGGAAATCTTTAATTAAAGTAGCAATTTTACTCCAAAATTGCAGCATCTGACACCAAATCCATAACAAACCTCTCCAGAACAAGGTTTTCTTCTTACTAAGAATTACTTAATTCATTTAAAACATGCCTCACAGTTCCAGGCACGGAAGACAGAAGCAGATCTATCATATCTTAAAAATAAAATTGGTGCCCCAAATCACAAGGTTATATAAAAGCTCAGCTTTTTACATTTGTGGGGAATATGTATTTTCTCACTGTGGAGGCAATAGGCATTTCATGCACCCTCCCCCACTTTATAGGTGCATAGATTTATTTTCCAATTGTAGAAAACCATGCCTCCTCCATCTAGCAGCAAGAATGCCTCATATTTTGAGAAGAGATGTTTGAAATTTTGCTGCTTATGGGCATGGGAAATAATACTGGAGAATCCTTTGTACCAATGATCCCCCGGTAAAATAAAAATCTTTTTGAATCATTATGTTAAAATTATTGCATTTACTAGTGCTGGAGAGGTGGCTCAGAAGTTAAGAGCACTAGCTATTCTTGCAGAGGATTCCTAGGACCCACATGATGGCTAAGAGCTATCATAACTCCAGTTCCAAGGCATCTGCCAACCTCTTCTGACCTCTGCAGGCATTTCATGACAAGGGTGCACTTATATATATGCAGATAGTATACTCATAAACATAAAGTAAAAATAACAGTAAATAAAACATTTAAAGAATATTATATTCGTTCTAAAAGAAGGGAAATCAGGTAATGGTTCTATGACACATTTTCATTTGCTTAAAAATACAAAGATTGAGGCATTGTACTTTTCAAAGCATGCATTAATGACCACTACAATTATCAAAAAAGAGTTTTAGACTGCTGTGTCCTTGCCCTTGACAACCTACAAAGGAGGACTTTTTTATGATGCAATTCTCCCAAGAATCTGGGATACAATCAGTAATTGATTTTGCTGAGCGATTTAATTGTTTGATAAAAGCATTATTTCATTCTTTAGAATAGTAACCTTGGAGGAAGAGGATTCAACCCTTCTCTTTCCTAGAGTATTGAAAAGATACGTCTCTAGATTGAATGGCACTGCTCCCTTGACTTTTTTGAATTAATTGATTGGTCATTTCAACTATATAGTCAATTCATCTCTTTTTTTCTCTATTTATTTTCTTTGAGATATTTTCCGGTTGTTTCCTTTGGTTTTTGCTTGTTGCAGAGGAGAACCAGGTTTTGTGTCATCCAGAACCAGAGTTTATATTCTGCCTAGGAGCAAGCTGCTGAAAGTTCTAGAAATTCTTCATCCAGACGTTTTCAATTAAGGTATAGTTTTAAAGAAGTTAAAACTCTATTAAAAATGATTCATATGCGCTAGGAAGGTGGCTCAGCAGTTAAGTGCAGAGGATTGTTGCTCTTACAGAGGACCTGGGTTCAGTTCTTAGCATCCACATGGAGGCTAACAACCCTCTTTAACTCAATTTCCAGTGTGTCTGATCCCCTCTTCTGACTTCTGTGGGCATTGCATAACATGGATGCACTTATATACATGCAGGTAATATTCTTATACATATAAAATAAAAATTAATAAATTAATAAAAACCTACCCTTAATTTAGCATAAGCCAAAGAACCCAAAGTGAACTTTTTACTTTATAACCATCTAATCTGTTCTGTCTAAATCCTAAATTCTACCACCCATGATTCCCTTAGTATAACTGACTTATGATCACTTTGCTTTTTGTTCAGAAACACTCGACTCCTCACTGTTTGTGAATCAAAGTTGTTTTAAGATCTTTGAGATCTGGTGTTGATTCAGTTATTTATACTGAGGGGATAATTCAGTACCTTTTAATAATAACCCTTTAGAGAACTTGTCCTTTGAAATAGCCCTTTCTTGGTCTATGCTGATCTGGTTCAGTGGATACATATCCCAGTCTTTCAGTGGGCACTCTGGCCTTGAGCTCAGTATACACTGAGTTTTTATAGAACTTCTCTAGGCCACACCTTCTCTAGGCCACACCTTCTCAAACTGTGAGTTGTGACAACAGATGGGGTTGTGCAACTGAATATGTAGGTCAGGAAAAATTTGGCAATACCACAAGGTTTCTGCTTGCACAACCAAAATAAAATGTGTGAAGAATCCAAGGTGTTTCTGACAGTGCTACTTGGGTGATATTGTGTTACTTCACTGAAACTTTGGTTCTGAACACAAAATAGGAGCATGGGAACACTGCCACACCATGCAACATTGCTGAAAGCTGCTTGAAACAGCTCAGCTCAGATTCAAGACCTTCATATGCTTTGAGCTGCAGTGTTTGAACTGTACATGCAGAGTTGTTTTCCCTGTGTATCAAAACATAATATTTTAATGATGAAAAACAAAGACTTTGATATTTCTAATCATCATTCCTCAGCATGTAAATATCAAATTGTTTTGTATTGTATTTGAATATTTTATTTAAAAAAAATTTTTTTGAATTACAGTTCTGAGTTTCAAAAAACAGAATTAGCCACAATTTATGAAATAGCCCAAAACATAATTCTACAACTTTTCCTATGAATAAACTCTGAAAAACATTGAAAATTCAGTGTCCTGCAGTAGCAAGTATTCAGGCAAGATTTGCCTCTTTTTAGAAAGTAATATTTATTTATGTGTATAAATGTTTTGCCTAATTGTATTTATGTGCACCACATGTGTGCCTGGTACCCCTGAAGGTCAGAAGAGGGTGTTAGATTCCCTGGAACTTGAGTTAAAGACAGTTGTAAGCCTCCATGTGAGTGCTGGGAACTGAACTCTGGTTCTCTGGAAGAGCAGTAATTGCTCTTAACTGTTAAGCCAGTTCTTCAGTCTCAAGATTTAATCCTTTATGTAAAAATAAGCAAGCATATTCATCTCATTAATGTCCAAATTTGTTTTTGTCTTTAATAAATGGAAGAATTATATGTATACCACATAACATTTTTTTTTTTTTTGAGACAGCTTCCCAGCCGACCTAGAACTCGCAGTGATCTGACTCCCTCTGCCTCCCTAGTGCTGGGATTAAAGGCATGTGCTACCATGCCTGGCTTCCAAATAACTTTTTGAAAATAAACTTCTTTATGATTTATTACCAACAGTGTAAATTATGTATACCTATTTTTTTTATACACCTACACACCTTGGATTATTTAAAAATTTCTCAATGATGAGGGGTCATGAATGGAAACCTTTAAGAATCCATGCTCAAGGGCACTTCTGAGGGAGATCTTTTCTTCCTTAATTTATTTCCATAAACTTCTTATAATCACCAGACTGTGATATGACCTAGTTTTTCAGGCAAGAACTCTAGAATATTGCCTGAGTTCAAGACTCTGTGTAGTCGATGCGAAAAATTCAACTAACCTTGAACTCATGTTATTGTTATAGTAAGATTATTCAACTATACTTTTTTAGGCAATTCTAAGAACACTGTGGACACCAGTTAAAAATTTAATACCAGCATCATTAGCAATGATGGAGGCCCACAGTTTTGCAAACTAGACATCAATCTTAAAGTAACTTGCACACAGTATTCATCACTGATAAGATAAATCCACAGTAGCTGTCATCTTGAACATAAATGAAAATATTTCTTTGAATTGCTAGTGCCATCGGAACATTGTCTAGACAACAGAGGAATATTGGATATCTGAAGAAATCTGAAGCACAGATACATTCAGAAAAAAAATGAACTCTGTTTACTTGAGGGCATGATATGGCCTTAGATCTATCTTCAATTAACTCTACATCAGCACATATCCAGAGGCAGTCTTTGTGTTCCACTGTCTTTTTTTCCCTCATAAATGGGAAAAAATATTAACACTGCCTTCTGCTTTGCTGTTGTCTAAGACGGGATGATGACAGCCACTGAATTATGTACTGAACGCTCCCCGCCCCCAAGAACTGGAAATATCTTTCTAATGTTCTAGCCATGCAATGGTAATTCTCTCAAGTCCTTCCAGTAACCTGACTAGGTTGAGGATGGAACTCTCTGTTCAGAGCAATGTAGCAAACAAAATTAATCTCAAGATAATGATCTGGTGTAAAGCGGTTATCACAACACAGGATGTACAAGTGCTTTAATATTTTTAATCTCAGGTAAAAAACTCCCTAGTTAAAAGATGGGAATTAGTGGTTGGTCCAGAAAAGTTATGTACTACTGAAACAGCAATTCAGGAAGAAATTTCTATGAGTGTGGATTCTGTCCCTTCCTGCATAGAAAATTGAGCCTCTGAGCATTTGCTTATTAGGGTCTCACTGAGAAGCTGACTGAACTACCCTGGGTTAACAGGATTTCTCTGTGACTTTTGAGAAAAGTTTTTTTCCCCCTCAATCCTCCATAACTTCCATTCTACTAGTCTCAGAAAATTTTCAGACTGGCATTAAGAGATCTGAGTATTTTGGGTTTGGGTAAACTTGACTTCGTGCAGTGCACTAAAGAATATTTTTGTTTTTTCCATATGTATATCATTTTAGTCAAAAATCTTCAAAGAAATTTAATACTGCCGTCAAAAGAAAGTCAAAGGAGCTAGCAACCTTTTAAAGCACTAACCATGTATTCTCAGGGTACTTGTGATGTTTGATGTTAATTGTCAACTTGACAGAATCTAGGATCATCTGGGAGCAGGGCCCTTGGACATGCTTGTGAGGGATTGCCTTGATTGCATTACTTGAGGTGAGAAGATCCTCCCAGGCTCAATGGAAGCATTTTCTGGCTGAGATCCTGAACCATAGAGTGGAAAAGGGGAGCTGAGAAGCAGCGTTCATGTTGTTTTGTTTTGGTGTAAGTACATGACATTTGTTTTCCCTCAGTACAATACAGTGTAGAGCACATGGCATTTTCACAGCTTTTATAGACCCCTTAACTTACTTTGTGGGCAGAAATTTATACTGAGATTCACTTTATAGACCACCCCAATCCTCCATCTGATGAAAACACAATCAGCATCCTGTTGTATGTACTGGTCTAGAACTTTAAAAAAATTTTTTTTAAATTATGTGCATGAGTGTATTTTCTGCATGTATATAAGCACACCGGGGACATATGATGCCCGAAGAAGTCAGAAGAGGGCATCTAATCCTCTGGAACTGGAGTTACTGGTGGTTGTCAGCTGCCATGTAGGTACTGGGAACCAAACGGGTCTTCTGCCAGAGCAGCCAGTGTTTGTAACCACTGAGCCATCTCTCCAGCCCCAGATCTCGAGTGTTTAACAAACACATTCATTCACAAATCATTCAATATTTTATTTTTTGTGCTTTTTGCTTCTTGAATGTGGGTGCAATATAACCAATTCCTTTAAGGTCCTGTTCTTTGACAGTTTCACCTTGATGGACTAGGCCTTGAACTGTATAACTATACTATGTATCTACTTTTCTGTATATATTACTTTTCTGTTGCTATGATAAAATACTAGGATCAAGGCAACTTATAGAAGGAGAAGGTTATTTGGGTTTATGGTTCCAGAGTGGTAAGAGTTCACCGTGGTGGGAAGGCATGGCAGTAGGCAGCCAGTACAGAAAGCTGAAGGCCCATATCTTTAAGCACACACAAGAAGCAGAGAGAAAGAAACTGGAAGTGGGATGGAGCTATGAACTCTCAGAAGCCTGACCCCTCTGACATATTACCTCCAGCAAGGTCATGCCTCTACACCTCCACAAACAACACTACCAACTGGGGACCAAATGTTTAAATATGTGATCCTATGGGGGACATTTCACAATCAAAGCACCAAAAACCGTGAGCTAACACATACCATTTCTTCCTTAAGTTGCTTTTCTCAGTGCTTTTATTATAGTAATAGGAAAAAAAACTCTACTAGAATAGCTAAAAAAAAAAGAGTTGATTTAAAATCATTAGGTCAGAAGCAATTTTGAAGACTCAAATTCTAAATTTTAAAAACCTCAAAGCATTTTATTTCTGTCTTTTTGACTTCCTCTATAGAAACAGAATTTTATACCTGGGAACATGTCCGCCTTCTCTGAATGACCGCTTACTGTACCCTGAACAGCTGGTGTGTAGTGAGGTGTTTTGCTAGTGGAAACTTAAAAACAGTTTAAGTAATATGAATTATTTTAATGGAAGCTTGTGGGGTTTTTTGTTGTTGTTTTTTTTTTCTACATATAGTACTTTTTACTTTTCTGCAGTTGATATTACTTTGGCAGGAAAAAAAATCTGTATTCATAATGAACATAAGCCCCGAAAGCTCATATTTGCATAAAACATGGTATAGAACCAGAATTCATGATTCAGAGTGTCAAGGATTGTAAATAAAAACAATCACAGCTGTGGCAAATCTCACTCCTCATATGCCTATATATGCAAAGATGCGTACATAGAAGGAGCTCAGTGTCTTCCAGGCCGACAGCAGGATGCTGTCACCGTTCTCTCACTCTCCACTCACACATTTACCCTCCACAATTTTGCTCATGATCTTGCATTCTGCTTAAGTTGCTTGTGCTTTTTCTCCCAAAGACCATTTCTTGCTCATCCCAAAGCGTGTTTGGTGTCTGCGCAGCATTTCACATAGATCCTCATCATGCCCTCCTTCCTTCCCTAGGCTTCCTAACAACATAGTCTTCTGCATGTTCTTTTGTTCTGCTTCTGATCCTTAGGTCATTCTTTCCTACTTTTCCTCTAGAGAACTATTTTTCTTTGCATTGTTATTAATGTTAGATCTTAAATTTCTTTCTTTGTTTTTTTTTCTATCTATATACATCTTCCCTATATTCCCTAAATTATCTTCTTATATCTTCATATGTTTTATCCTATAATAAAGTGCTCAAAGCTGAGTAAGTTATAAAGGGTTTATTTAGTTGACAGTTCAGAAAGTACAGGAGCAGGGACTAGCACTGGCTTGGTATTTGGTAAGGTTTGGTATCTCTCCTGGGTCATGGCATGGAAGAGAGCACATGCATGATGAGACAGAGAAGATAACACAGTTATTTTCTTGTTTTTATATCAGAGTCACTCCTATGACAGCCTGTCAATCCACAGGTTCATTAACTTTTGGATTAACTTATTCACTAGTCAGAACCCTCATGATCCAATCACCTTTTAGCAATTCTACTGCTTCTTATAACCAATGCTTCACAGTACCACTAAATGGGAAAAGTAATTTCAGTAGATTCAATCATGCCAATGCAAATCTCCACCTAGCTCCCTGGTGTCATTGCTTTGAGGCTTAACCTTAATTTTCAAATTGACTGAATCCAGAGATTCCTAGGAGATTTAGAAAATCACCCTGACAGGGCTCTTTTAGAGATGATTGGCATATAGGCTAGAACGGATAGGGAGACTCATCTGAAGTTGAGTGGCACCATTCAATAGGAGGAGAGCTGGAATGGAATGGAGGAGGAGGAGGAGGAGGAGGAGGAGGAGGAGGAGGAGGAGGAGGAGGAGATCAGCTAGTGCAGGCTTTCTTTTCTGTTTCTCTGCAGCTCTGAGCAGCTCTGCTGTTACTTCTTCCTTCTATCCATGTGCTCTGCATCATCACAGACCCAGAAACAATGGAACCCTCTGATCCTAGACTAAAACCTCTGAAGTCATGAGCCCAAATGTTTCTTTTTTAAACAGTTTTTCTCTGGTATTTGTGGCAGTGAGAAAAGTTCAGCTAACATGGTTGTCAATGACATCTTTACTGAACTCATTTCAGATGTCTGCAGCAAACAACTAGTGGGCTTTCATATAAGAACTGACATTCTAGGAACAGTTGTCCCTTTCCAATCGCATGCTCAGTTGTGTTATGATGTGAGCTTTTCCTATATCATAGTTTGTTCAGGGATGCAAACTTGCTGCAAGCTTGCACAATAAATTTGCATCTTGAGAAGTTGAGAATTGAGACTGGGAATCAAGTAATACCAATTTTTTTAGTGTGTGTGTGTAGGAGTAGTCTTGGACTGGAATCATGATGGTGGCTCATGTATATCAGGATGATATAAGGACCCAGCCTTTCAGAGTGGTTACTAAATGTCTTAAATATCACTTGTAATTTTTGGTACAAAGCTTGAGACTTGCAGGCAGGAGTTTTCATTTTCAGTTGTATTCTATACTCTGAGACTTTCAGTCTATAAATCAGAATGATGAGTTTTTATGTCAATAATCATATATTAGAATGAATTTTAAAAATGAAGCAGAAGGAAAAAAGAGGAACAGAGATGAAAGGTTCCAAGCAAAGCTAAAGTCCCCGAGTGCTCTGGTAACTGCAATCCAGGTGTTGCCGTGGCTCAGGACATTTATGATAAGTTGTGCTATTTGCTGGGGCCAGTGTGATTCAAATATGTCATTCCTATGAAAAAAGATCCTAGTTAATAAGACCTCCTGCTGTCTCTTGGGCATACCTACTTCTGTGTGCCACGTCTCCTCATTCTTCACTCTCACCCGATTCCCTGCACCTGCTCTTCCTCCATTGCTCAGTAAATAGTCTCTTTACTCATTCAATTCTTGAAGTTCATGATTATTTTTTACTCCTCCTACATTTTCACACTCTCCCACCCAATCAGTCAAACCTGAGTTTGCCTGTTTTTTTCCATTGCCATCTACCACATTACACTCCACGGCCATTCACTTATTTGATTACTTTGTAGCTGGCCTTCCTGCTTCTAGTCCTGCTATCATTCAGTGAATTCTGACTCCAGAGTGATCTTTTAGACTTTAAAGACCCAGATTCAGAGTTCTTCATGATGAAGTTTGTTGCTGTCTCTTCAACTTCATCTCCACGTCACCATCTTTATAGAACATGCATGGACCATGTACAAATACAGATAGCTCCTCTATATCAAATAACATTCATTGTATCCTTAGATTGTAATTGCCTGTTTACAACTAATCTATATGCTTCTTGCAAGCAGAGATAATGTTCTGTGATCTATTGCTGCTGTATTTTAAAATGGAAATTGTCCTGTGATACCCATTCAGTAAATATTTACTGTCCTGTGATACCCATTCAGTAAATATTTACAGAAAGAAAACATTTGTTAAGAGACTGAACTGCTACATACAGTACAGACACAGAAGCAGTGATTTGAATGTGTCCAGGCAAGGACAAAGTCCCTTTTGATGAACCAAATTTTGGGAGAGAAGCAAGACTGTAACTCTGTATTCACTGTGTTGTGAATTATTGCTTAGCAATCTTAATAATCTTGAACGTACAGCTTTTCACGCACTAGTTCATGCACATCTCTCGGGACAGGCATTGATTCTTTGACATGTAGCTAGTCAGGTAGAATAGATTTTACTGTCTACAGCTGGTGGCATTTTTCTTTGTTCTTTCAGATTTCAGCTCCTTGATTTTTAAAAGATAAAATGTCAGGACTATTTGAATATTTACAATTGTGCACATGCTAGATAAATTAACTACTTAATTGTGTGAATCTGAGTCTATGGAGGATGAGTGCTGGGCTGATTTTGGCATGATTGGAAAGGCTAGATAATAATGTGCAAGTGGGATGATCGTTAGGGATTTATTAGAGTGCTTGATTTCAAACTATTCAGGCTCAAAAATCAGAGAATGTAGAAAGACATTTGAAAGCAGATGGTTAGAACCCTAGATCTCAACTCTTGATAAAACTCATAAGGCGTGGTTATACCAATAAAGTTACAGGGTCTGAATAATTTATTTGTAACTGACATATATGTGAACTGGAGTCACCTCGTCCCTTACGACCTAGGAAAGATTGGGACATCTCTGTCTTTGACTTGTCTATTTCCGCTGCCTTTTCCCCGATCTGTGTTGGAACGTAGGGCTTGTTTAGGCATCTATCTCTTTGAGATTTCATGGATGCAGCATCTCTATCATATCTAGAGGGTACTATCTAGTGCCAGATGTCCTGGCTCAGTAGTTCTGGTTCTCTGGTGCATCTGATACTTCTGCCCCTCTTCTGTGATGTTCGCTGAGCCTTAAGTGTAAGGGTTTCATTATAGTTGTACCAACTGAAGCTGGGCACCATATGGTCACTTATTCTCTGTATTTTGATCCGTTGTGGATCTCTATAATTGTCTTTGCTGCAAAAAGAAGCTTCTTTGATAAGAGCTGCACTTAACTGTGGGTAGAAGGATAAGTATTTTAGATTATAGTTAGAAGCTGTATAGCTATATATTTCTATATAACTGAAATATATAGCTGTATTGGTTTGGGAACATGGCAATAGGCTCTCCTGTATGGGCTATCATTTCCTCAGCCATGTATATTTGGCTATGTTTAGGGTACCAGGCGTGAATTCCTTCCCATTAAGTGGGCCTCAAGTCCAGTTGGACAGCTGTTTGTACCACTGAGACTATCTTGCTGGGTGGATCATTGTTGTGGTTTTACAGCTGGATAAGATCATAGATTACTAGGCATGGTAGTGCCTGCCTTTGATTCCAGCACTTGGGAGGCAGAGGTAGGCAAATCTCTGTGTGTGAGATGGAGGCCAGCCTAGTCTACTTAGCAAGTTCCTGACTATCTGAGGCTACAGTGAGACCCTATCTCAAAAAGAAAAAAAAAAATCGCACACACACAAAACAAACACCCCAAACCGAACCCAAACAACAAAAACCAAAAAAGAATCCAATTCCCCAAAGGCCTGCATTTTCATTGTTGCTTGACTTCAAGATCCAGTTTTCTTTGACTTTTCATCAGTGCCTCTGAAATTTCCTTCTCTCTGATCATCCATTGTTGCTACTGGCCTAGAAGGCATGCAGCTCTTTTTTGTTTCTGTATTAAGACAGCCATAGATATTAGACAGTTATACACAGCAGAACCAATTTACTGAAAGTATAATTTTTGAAACTTAGAAACTTATTTGTATTTTATGTGTATGAGTATTTTGCCTACATGTATGTAAGCACATCATGTGCATGTAATGTCCACAGAGGCCAAAAGAGGGTATTGGATCCCTTGGAATTGAAGTTATAGATAGTTAGGAGCTGTCATATGGGTGATGAGGACTGAACTCAGGTCTTCAAAGAGCAGCCAGTTCTCCTAACCTCTGAGTCATCTCTCAAGCCCCCAAAGTTAGAAACACTTACTAGTCATTCCTGTTGTATACGTCTCCTGGATGTGGGGGAGGCTTCTCACTGGCTACACAGCCTGCTAGGGGTCCTGTTTCTGACCTTCTCTGGTACTTCTCCTCCTCTCACTTCCTGGATGGCTTCTGGAAACTGAGAATTTCTCCTGAGCTGTGAAGAGCAATTCAGCTCTCTCTAATTGCTTTCCCCCAAGTCAGCCTCTTTTGCATATCTGAAACCCACTTAGTTATTCAGTCAAACAAAAGAACATGGGCTCATTTACAAACACAAATGATAACCTGACTTTTTTCCCTTATCCAGATTCATCCTCTTTAGAACCCTTGTGGTTTAAATCGTTCTATTTCTTTTTTATCTGCCTAGTCTAATACATTTATTCCAAGATGGGTACAGAGACGCAGGTTTTCAGCTGGTCTGCAGGGAAATAAAAATTGGAACTCATCAATAAACAAGTGGCTTATCTTTGGGATGTTTTAACAGTGAGATGTCACAGAATCCATCCCTACTGATCCTTAAAGAGCAGAGGAAACAACTCAACTTCACTATAAATCCTTTTCACTATGCACATTTAGAATTACTTGAGTGAGGAGGAATTTTTTTCCTACTGTATTCACCTTGCTGAGCAAGGACGGATGACACATGAAAGCTTGTTTGCTTTGTCTTTATGCCAGCTTCCTAGGGAGACTTTTCTGACATGAAGAGTTCAGGTAAGGGCCAAGGAGAAAGAAGACATGCAACCTTCAAACACAGAAGTACACCCTATAGAAACCGGCTTGTGGAGAGATTGACACTTCTTGTCTAGACATGTGAGATGTTGATTTCATTCTTGGGAGTTGGGAGCTTGATCACTGTTCTTGCAACATTATCTTAGTTTAAGAGCAATTCACTCAGTGAACCACAATTTACGTAAATTTTAAGCATTTTTCTAGAGTTTAACAATCAAATGACTTACCAAAGTCAGTGTTAGGTGGAAACTGAGGTTGTTATGGGGAGCAAATATATGGCCCAAGAAAGCATAAGCAAAGAAATGTATGCCCTTCACCTAGACAGAGAGGGGTCAATAAACCAAGGAAACTGTTGGCCCTGCCTTGACCCCTGACAGGACTAGAATTTAGATAGGGTTGAGTGAAGCAAGTAGCTCTTCCCAGGGGTCATCTGCCTTGCTTTCCTTTGCAGAGTCACTTCCAAGGAGTCCTGTTAAGGCAGTTGAATTTCCCTAATTTATTCATGAACCTGACAGATATCACAGGGTGGACACAATGTTCCATTCTGCTAATACTCAAAGAAAGACAGGGTTAAGGCCAGAGAGAAGCCATTTTTTGAGTTAATAGCCATATTAAGATTGATCCTTTCAGCAGGAAGATAATCCAAATAACAAAGTGGTTGGTAAGAACAGAGAGCCCTGACCTATCTAGCAAAGGCAACTTGCTGAGCAAATGCCAAATGCTCAGTGTGTCCCAGGGCTGGGGATACTAGACCTTTCTTCATATACTGGAAAGTAACACTATTTCTCAACTAAAGCAAAGACTCACCTTTAAAAATTTATCTCAGACAAACAAAAACCCCAGTAACCAACCAATGAAACAAAACAGACTGTGAACACTGGGAGCCTCAAGCATAACACAGTCAAGGTGGAGTCCAACCCGAGGGTCAGAACACTGACTTTCTCTGGCTGCCCCAATTGTGAAAACTGTGTAAATGTGCTTGTGTGTATGTGTGTGGAGACCAGAGGACCAGGTTAGGTGTCATTTCTTGCTTAGGCACTGTCCACCTTGCTTGCTTTTTGACAGTCTCTCCTGGTCCTGGAACTCTCCAAGGCTAGGCAGGCTGGCTGCTGAGCCCCAGGGATCCGCCCACCTCTCTGTCCCCAATGCTAGGATTACAAGCTTGAGGTACTATGTTCAGCTCTTTGTTTTAATATATGGGTTCTGGGGATCGAACTCAGATCTTTGTGATTGCAAAGCAGATACTTTATTGGCTGAGCCATCTCTTCAACCCAGTACTGTTTGCATTTTTTTATTTTGTTGAGACAAAGTCTCCCTGTAGACCTAGCCGGCGTGAAACTCTGTATGTAGACCAGGCTGGCTTTGATCTCATAAGATTTGCTTGCCTCTGCCTCCAGAATGCTGGGTTTAAAGACTTGCACTACCATGCCTGGCTCTATTTTTATCCCCCCCACCCCGGACTTTTTTTGAGATTAGAATCTTCTTGTAGCCCCAGCTGACCTGGAACTCCGTGTGTAGACCAGACTTGATCTCTCAGAGATCTGCCTACTTCTATCTCTCATGTGCTGAAATCAAAAGTGTATGCCACCATGCCTGGTCATCTCCTCCCTTTTATGTGTTATTCCCTTCTCCAGAAAAGAAGAAATGGGCTCCCATTTCCTTCAGTATTTGTTCAATCCTTCTAGCACAGAATATACATTTGGAATTATTGACTTTAACCTCTGGAGAGGCAAGAGTGCAGACACGCTGCACCTGTTGTCACTACACAGAGTACTCCACAGAGTTCCACTGTATTTACCACTTATAATCACACGGTTTCTTAGGCTTTTCTAACACATTATCCTTTTTAAGCTTCTTTAGGTCTGGATAAACCATAAAGGTACATGGCGTGCTTCATGTTGAACTAAGACAGGACTTTTAGATTAAACAAATATTCAAATGTGAGGCACATTTTACAAAATATTTTGCCAGTACTCCTCAAAACTGTGAGGTTCATGAACAAAAAGGTCAGTCTTAGAAATTGTCATAGCCCACAGGACATGGAGGAGTCATGGCAACCATGGCACTGTGGTTTCCTTGAGGAGGATGCTGGAACAGGAACAGAACATGGGCTGAGAAGCAGGTGGATTGAGCATGAACTCTAGGGCTGAAATAATGGCAAAGTACCATTGTTGCTTTCTTAGAGAATTTTTGGAGAATATAAAATAAAGACAATTAGGAGATATGAGACAAGGTGGCGGCACTCAGGCGCTCTCACTGCCATCACCGCAGTTTTTCTGTAAGTGTAGAATCATGCCAAGTAAAAATTTATAAAACATATTAAAAATGTTATGTGTGTAAAAGATTCATACAGATTTGGATGATAAGGAACCTGAGACCTGAATCAGGTCTATTCACAATTAAATATCAGCTCTAGCGAACAATTGCACACATGATTGGAACTCATCTTTAGTGAAATCATAATCATTTGCTTTCAAATACTTCTCAAATACCTTTTAAGTAGCAATAGTAGTTTTAAATCAAGCATCAAAGAACATTTACAAGCTGGAACTAAATTGGACAGATTAACCTTTCTGAGTTCTTGTTTTCACATCTGTGAAATGCAATAATTCTTATTTCACAGGATTGAGCTGAGGACTCCAGAGAAAGACATCCATGCAGAATGACCTATGAGCTGTGTTGAGCCTCCTTTCCAGCAGTGCAACTCTGCAAACGAGCATGACTTCACATAGTAAATCTATATATTGGAAATTTGTTGGCACATAAGCTTTCCCCTGTGAAATGAAAACATATCACAAATGATTTTGCAGAACCCATCATCCTCCTTGACTCTCTGCTGCTTGCCTGTCATCTCTGTGTCATGGAAACTGTGGGTCCATAGACTCTGCAATTCTTTGAGCTCTTCTAGACAGAAAGCAGTTAGGCTATGAGCTAAGAATTTTGTCATAAGTTCTGGAGAGCACTCCCTGACTCTACATGAACTATCACTCAGTTAATTGGATTCTTTGCCATTTCCATACAATATAATTTGATATTTAGATCCCCACACCATCCATACCTTTCCACATGGCTCACCATCCATTTCACCATACTGAACTATAGTTGCCCAAAGTTCCTTGGGTTGGGTTAAGATTTCTTATCTACTTCCCCATGTCTGTGCAGGAATTTTTGTCTGATTTGAGCTTGCATGGAATGTGTGCATGCTGTTACCATTGTTGTGAGTTTATATGTGTAACTGACCAGCTCTCTAGAAAACTCTGTTTCCCTGCGGTCATCTGCCGCCTCTGGTTCTTACAGTCTTGCTGCCCTCCCTTCCGTAATGGTTCCTGAACCTCAGGAGGCACAAATTTGAAATAGGTGTCTACTAAGGGAGAACTCTGCAGCCTTGTATTCTCTGTGCATTGACCAGTTGTAGGTTTCTGTGTTAATCACCATCTGCTGCATAAGGAAACTTATCTGGTGATAACTGAGAGGTGCGTTCATCTTACATGTAGAGGTGGCATTGAAGATGCATTGCTTAGGACTGAGTGCCTCATAGACACTTATTCTCAGCTCTTGAACAGTTGTATAACTCTATTAGTCTCCATCTGTTGCAAAAAGAAGCTTCTTTGATAAGTGGTGAGAGGTACACTTGTTTGTAAATATAAAGATGCATATTTAGAGTAAATTAAGAAATTATTTTGGTCTGGTAATCTAACAAAAGTAGTTTTTTCTCTAGGATTTATGACCTCCCTAGTCATGCATATTTGCTATGTTTACAGTACCACCCATGAGTTTTGTCCCATTGAGTGGGCCTTAATTCTAACGGGACAGTTGTTGACTACACCAAGATGAAAGTGTCACTACCGTACCAATAATAATAGTTTGCTGGGCCAGTCATTGTTTTTATTAGGCTTTTCTGCTGGATAGGACCATTGATTGGTTTTCTCCCTTGTCTGCTTGTCCTCTGAAACTGTGAGAGCTAGCTATCAGGGAAGAGGCTTCCAGGTCAGTTCCAGTCAATTGCTCTAGCCCTGTGTCCAAAACATGTCCTGTTTTTAGCAGTCTAGTGAAGAGGAAGAGTGGGAGAAAATCTTCACCAATTATATATCTGACAGAGGATTAATTTCTAAAATATAGAAAGACCTCAAAAAACAAAGAAACAAGAAAACAAATGACCCACTTTAGAAATGGGCTGTGGATCTAAACAGTGAGTTATCAGAAGAAATAAAAATGGCTAAGAAAAACCTAAAAATGTCCAACATTTTTAGTAATTAGGGAAATGTAAATCAAAACTACTTTAAGATTTCATCTAGTCCCAGTCAAAATAGCTAAGATCAAGAGAACAAATGACACCAAATGCTGACATGGATGCTGGAAAGGAAACCCTCATCCACTGTTGGTGAGATTTTAAACTGGTACAACCATTATGGAAATCATTATGGAGAACTCTTTAAAAACTAAAAGTAAGTCTACCATACAATCCCATGATACCATCCCTTGGCATGTACCCAAAAGACTCATCCTACTACAGAGGTACTTGCACAGTCATTTTGGTTGCTGCTCTTTGCACAATAGTTAAGATAAGAAATAGAAAGAATCTAAATGTCCCTCAACTGATGACTGGATAATGAAAATGTGGTACATTTACAGAACGAAGTTCTACTCAGCAGCAAAGAAAAACAAAATAATACAAATTTTAGGTAGATGAATGGAACCAGAAAATGTTATATTAAGTGAAGTAACAGACTCAGAAAAATAAGTGACATATATTTTCTCACTTTTGTGGATCTTAGATCCAATTCCCAGTTGTGAGTATATATCCCTGATGTAACTGCAGAAGTCAGAAAAATGGAAAGTAACCTTAGGGGTGAAGGAGAAGAAGGAGCTTGAGAGAGGGAGATAATAGGATATAGGGAAAAAGAAGGTACTTTAACTGAGGAAAAAGTAGAGAGGGTTTTACAGGGGGAGTGAGAAGAGAGAGAAATAATACTTAGATGGTATGAAAAAACAGAGGAAAATATATTAGTTCAAAGCCCTGCTGCAGAATATATATACAATGTATATACAGATTGCATATGTGTAGCTGAAGGCTCTATAACAAAAAACACAGTGCTATAGGAGAAACCTCCCTTCAAGTTGTTGGTCAGGGTAGTCCAAGAGACTCATAAAATAACACAGAGTATTGCCACAGCTCTTGATTTATTCCCAGAACTTGAAGGTAAGACCCTATTGCTGAAGACAGGACATAATCTCCAGTTCTTGATGTAAGATGATTCTGCTTTGTCTTAACGACAAAATAATCTAAGCTCTTCCATTGGGGACATATTAAAGTTCCTGCAGCTCTCTTCAAACTTTAAGTTTGAAAACATTAAAGCAGATGGTGATACTTGGAGGGTAATTAATTTTCCTTTGGAGGAATAATCACTTTCCTTAAAAATAAATTAGTACCTCCCTCCTTTTTTACAAGAGGTAATGGTTTAGTAAATTGAGCAATGAACTGGTCTGTCCTTGACCAAGACTTGGGGAAAGCAGAAATCTTTTTTGATTTTTTTCCCCTCTATCTGGTTGTATAAATTTGAGAGCCTTACTTCCTAAGTGGATGGAGTGATTAAAGGAATCAGAACATTAAGCCTTTAGCATGTGCCTGACACAGAGTGAGGTGATATCATTATTAAAACAAGAAGGATGCATGCAATTAACAAAATTTTAACTTTTGTGTGGAGTACCCTTACTAGGATCTTGTGTAAAAATACCACAAGGTTCTGGCATACAAGATCCACTTTCCTAGATGTCATTTTTAAAATTAATTGCTGATTAATGACCAGATTATTCTTCACATTTCATGAAATCTGGGGAATAGTTGAGTTTCTTCCTTTTTTCCAGATAGCAGTGCTTAGCATAAAACTATTTAACATAGATAATCAAATGAAATCTTACCAGGAGCCTGTATTTTAATAGTCAGAGGAACATTTTAATATATTTTAACAGATTTATTAAAATAAGGCTTCCCACATGTTTATAATTTAACATTTACATATTCCTAAACTTTGAACTCCCACCAATTCTAGGATACCAAGTGTCCTATGAAATGGAAAAATATTTTGTTTTGTTTATATACAAATATACATGTAGCTGCTTGCTACTTGAGTTTTCCTAGTTATCTAAATAATATAACAATGACATTGGGGAGAAAGTTATTGTATGATCATTTTCTTGAGCTTTGTCTGGGTTTAGTTTCTGCCAGGGGCATATTTATTGGTGGAAATTATCATGACATCCATATTTTAGCATAATGGGAGATATATTTTAATATTTAATTCAAAATAAGAAGTAATTATTTGTGCAAGAAATGAATTTTAAACTTATTTTATGTTACCACAGTGTAGAAAGACACTGACATCCCTAGATCTCGCAGGAATTACACTGATAATGTGATAACAGAGAGGTCTCTATTCCAAGCAGCACAGATTATTCAGGGTTGCAGCAACAGCGGCCCTAACTTGCTTTTTGCAGAGTATTAGAGGAGACATATTTTTTGACAAAGAGTGTTTGTTTAAAGATTTGTTCCAGCAACTGTGGAAGGGAAGGCATTTTTAGGGAGCCAGAAATAAGAGACAGAGCTTTCAGAGCAGATCACAGTCCAGTGTCAGCATGTACCACAGAGGGTCACTCCCAACACAGCGAGGTTGATTTTCTCTGAGCATGGACTGAAGGTTGATGTCAGACCCCACTAAATATTCTTTAGGCTCATTTGTATGATGGTCTACAGACTAAGCTGAATCTAATTTTCATTTTCCTTTTCCAGACTGGAAAATAATTCTGAACAAAGAGCAAATCAATTCCACTGGTTATCCCAGTAGTGTTTGGAATCAAGAGCCTGTCTCAGATGTTGTATTTAAGTGTAGTTAGCACCTTGACAGGCAATGACCCATAGAAGATATTAAAAACTCAACCTTTTGCTTTGCTTTAATGTTTCCTGTTTGTGAAAATGCATTCTGAGTGAGAGGTCTTGCTGGGTTTCTGGATGAGTCTTTAGGCATCACTAGTGTTATTATTATTATCCTTAGATATAAAGCTAGCCTGCTGCTTATGGTGGTCTTCCTCATCTCAGGGCATGTGCACTTGCCAGAACCCTTGTCCTTCAGGGAACCTTTACCACTACACAGCCCCTGGCTTTCGCAAAAGAAGCATTCTAACTTTTCCAGGTTCTACCTGCATCCCAATCTGTCCCGAGGTTAGGTAAAGCTAATGTGGAATTTGCAGCAACTCAGCAGGCCCTTGCCAGCTCTAGAGCACCTGGCTGAAACAATGAAAACTGTAGCTCCTTTGCAGACTCTTTCCTCCCCGTGGGCAGGGGAAGTAGCAGTTTCTTAGTGAGAGAGGTACCACAGGGGAAAGCTTATGGAAGGAAGGATTGTAGCCACACTAGGATGTGAGTGTTTTTCAATAGAATGGTTAATTCCCAATCCAAGAAGCAGGCATAAAGTCTGATAATCTGTAATAAAACAGCTTAGTGTCGCTGTCTTCTGTCTACTGTAGCGGGATTTCTTTCTCTTCATAACTTACTCTGTTATTTCTAAATATGCAAATGCACTATTAACATTATTAGGGCAAATGGGGACCTTAGAAACTCACTGCCTTTTGTGTCTCTTAGATGTTTCCTGTCAAAAGTTTACAGCATAAGAAACAGTACCAGGTTCAATGAAAATTCTCTCTTGGGGTTGACAGCATTACGTATTTATCCTCACACTTTCCTTAACTTTTCCTCAAATCTGACCAGCAGGTCATTGCCAGAGAGTTACCACATGGATGAGGTGCTCAGAGAAGCAAAAGAATCAGAATTCTTGAAGTTGTAGAGCTGACCATGTCTACTAAAACCCAGTTGAACAAAAGTTCTACTTTGATCAATGCCTTTAATAGCTTTCTCACTTGGGCAGAATAAAAAAAAATGTTACTGTGTACATGGGAGGATATAAAGGAAAAAGTATGCCAAGGAGGGCAAGAACAATTTCCCTTCAGTATAATCAGTGGTGTTACCAGCACCCAAGTTCTTGAGGTCCTCTGGAATTACAGATATGTTATTGGCTAGAGATTTCACCCACTGAAGAACTAATCTTATTACCAGTGGTACTGTCATGGTTTAGAATGGTACAGAATCAGCTTTGGATTCAGCTATGTGTTGCGATGAATCTCTTTCTTAAGTTTAATTTTTCCCATCAGCCACCACTCTAAACTTCCTATGCAAAGCAAAGCAGGGATGACATCTGGTAGAACTGGGTTTCTGATTAGGTAAATGATGATGCATGCAAAGTGTGTGTAGGCTGGCACAGGACAGAAGGTCAATCTGTGGCAGCCTTACAGCTGTAGCGTTATCAAAACTCTTGGTATGCACCATCTTTGGTTCACAATTGTCTTGTGTGTTACTTCCAGGAACTTCACTCTCTTCTTTCTCACAATATTTGGCAGATTGCTACTACTAGCTCTGGTTCATGTTGACCCTCTGCTTTCCTGGAAGACGTTTCCTGTTTCCCATATAGACTTATTGTTTGTCTATCTACTGTCATGCAAGGGGGTTCTGCAGAACAGTCAGGTGTGGGCTGAGGACAGAATCCTAGAATCAATTATGTGTTAAAAAAGAGGTTGAAAACATCTCATCAGGAGTTTAGTGAAGGGTCAAGATGTAGTAGGAAATCCAGGTAACCACAGAGAAGAGTTTCAGGGAAGAAGGTATAATAATGAGTAAAATGTAGCTTCTTTTCAGAGAACTAAAAGAAAAACTGGTTTCTGAGAGATCAACCACACACAGACATGTACCAAGTGGCTGGTGGCACTAGAATCTTATAGAAGAAAATGTATAGAGATGATTCCCTGTGACCTCTCCTGACCATAGTGAATTGAAGGTTTAGCCTTTTGACACTGGGCCTTGTAACACAGATGCTCTTCAACTTGCACTGTGTACTAACAAACTACCACTGGTTCCTGGGGAATTCTACACCTTCTTATAGCCTCAAAACTGGCTTGTTACTCCAGTTCCAGGGAATCTGAAGTAATTTTGACTTCTAGAGCCACACGGGTAATGCATGTACATATATGCAGTCAAAACACTGATAAAATAAAAAGAAATAAATCTTAGTAAAGAAAATATATTGTTTTGGCATCCTAAATTGAAAAATATGTAATGTAAGCGCTCCTGAATTAACGACCTTTAGTACTTTTTGTTTACCAGTATTTTAAATATTATTTTATTTTATATGTAGGAGTATATTGCCTGCATGTATGTAAGTGTACTCATGTTGTACAGTGTCACAGAGGTCAGAAGAGGGTGTCGGATCTCCTGGAACTGGAGATACGGATGGTTGTTAGCCACCATGTGGGTGCTTGGGATGGGACTCATGTCCTCTGCAAGAGCAGACAGTGCTTTTAACTGCTGAAGAGTCCGTCCACTAGTACTTTAGATTCTCGTGTTTGTACCTGTTTGCAGAATAGAATGGGTAGTGGAGAAAGTGTCTCTTGATGGGGAAAGAAAATTCAGTGCATCACATCCTGGGACTTAGGACTTCAGAGGAGTCGTGTTTCCAGGTTTATTATAGGAAGAAATAGGTTACTTCTCTGCTTATTCTCTCGAGGTCTTAGATTCAATCCATTTGTTCCTCCTCGGCAGCAAAGCAGGTATTCAGATGAGTAGTGCTGCCAGGAGCCAACCAGACCCCATGTTGAGATTTATCACTATCCTAAAACCTAGCATGGCTTGTGATCTTGATCTGGAAAGTTTTCAGCTGCATAGTGCCTTAATACCTTAAGGTATTAATGGCTTAAGTGAATTGTCTGCTTTCCCTGAGATTTTTGAAAAAAATATGTTATTATTTTTAATTTATGTGCATCCATGTTGTGCAGTACACAAAGAAGTCAGAAGAGGGTGTCAGATTCCCTGGAACTGGAGTTACCAATGCTTCTTAGCCACCATGTGGGTGTTCAGAACCAAACCTGGGTCTGCTGCAAGAGTAGCCAGTGCTCCTAACTGCTGAGCCATCTTTCTAGCTCCTTTCCGTAGAGTTTTTGATAAGCGACTTTTTGTTTTGCATTCTGCCTCTTGAGCCATGGTCTCCACTACTGCCTATCCAAATTGCATTACTCAGTAACGCCCCTCCCGGGCCCCTGGAAGCATGTGATCAATTTGGCAAATGTTTCCTAGCTAACCACATGGTATACCTCCAGTTCTGCAAGCTGCAGGAAAAGGTCTCACACATGACCTTTTCATGACTAGCACAGATACGAATTTGAGCCTAACATCACCTGGATAAAATGCTGTGGAAATGTGGGAGGTAAGAATTTTTCCCTTACAAATTGTAATTGGCCTCAGGTAAATACATTTCCTTCCACAGAAGTATTCCAATAGAAGAGTTCTCAGACCTTTTTCTCTTAGGCAAAAACATGCTTGAACAGCAAAGCTTTTCCTATTAAAACATGTTGACATGGGATTTTTTTGTAAAGCAAGAATCTTGCTTTTTACTTTTTTGAACTGTTTTCTTTGTTCTTCTTTGAAGTAAATGCCATGGTAACGTGCGTCTGACTATTTCTTCACATTAAGTTATGAAATGGTTTTCTTGACCTACTGCTTTTATATGAGGCAGAGCTTATGACCCAATTTCAATTTACACAGAGTCACAGGAAAATGGAGCCACACTTCAATGTCTTTATTTGCTAAGCAGTGAACCTTACTCCATACAAAAGCAGCTAGGTGGGGCTAGAACTAAGAATGCCTCAGTAGAAGTAAGGTCTTCCTTTAAAGCAAGATGAAGGGAGAAAAGACTCTGGTTTCAACTAAAGCAGAAGCTCAGTACTGGTCCTGGGAATGCTGACATATGTTGTCAAATTTTAAGACAGAGTTTCTTGTGTAGGAAGAGGAAACATCTCAATATAGACTGTAAGGCTTTTTTTTTTTGTTTCTTTAAAATGATATTATTGAATATGATACAATAAATTTCAATGTTAACTCAGTAAGTGGCACATAAAAATATTTGTGAATGAATGGAATTATCTGTGGCATTTTTATATGGAGATCAGTGGATAGGGGTTGAGCATCTATGAAGCTGAAATATATTTTTTGATCAAGAGAACCCAAAATGTGAGAAAGTAATCTGACAGTGAATCAACAACTCTGAAAACATAAGACTTTATTATGAAGCATATATGTTTTTGGAGCCAGGTGTGAGATTAAGGCCAGCCTGGTCTACATAGTAAATTCCAGGTCAACTGGGGCTAAAGAAGACCTTGTCTCATCAATCAACCAATGAAACAACAAACAAAAAATATTTTTTATAAACTTCTCTTAAAAATGATGTCAACAGTATATGCATGTGCCAAAACAGCATACAGAACCCCATTCATATATGTACAATATTAGTAACACATTTGTTTTTTAATATGCTACTTATTATTTTTATTTTATGTGTATGAGTGTATTGCCTGCATGTATGTAAGTGAACCCATGCCATGCAATGCCTGTGGAGATCAGAAGAGGGTGTCAGATCCCCTGGAACTGGAATTACAAATGGTTGTTAGCCACCTTGTGGGTGCGGGAATTGAACCCGGGTCCTTTGCAAGAGGATCCAGTGTTCTTAACTGTTGAGCCATCTTTAGTCCCCAAATCACATATTTATTATAGTAATACATGTACAATACTTATAAACATGAAAGATGATTTAAACTGAGCAATAATTAGTCTAGAGTTAGTAGAGCCCTCCTAGAGATGTATTTAAATTTCTTGTAAGTATTCTTCCTATTACATCTTCCTTCTAACAAAAATATAAAAATGCATGGTTTATAAAACTATGTGTAAAAATGTCTTTCTATATAAACTATACATAGGAAAAATACAAAGAATCAACTCAATGAAGAATTATTTTTTTGGGAAGATAAACAAGATTGTTTATCACTTTACTAGATTAATTAAAAGAAAGAGAGAAAAGATCTAAATTAATAAAATTAGAAATGAACTGAGAGGCATCAAAACTGATAGCAAAGGAGTTCAGAAACTCATAAGGGAATACTTTAAAAAACTATATTCCACTAAGTTGGAAAACTTAAAAAAAAAACAGTTGAATTTCTAGATGCATCTGAACTAAAAAGTGGAACAAGGAGGAAATCGATAATTGAAATGGGCCCATAAGAAGCAAGGGGGTTGAAACAGTGGTAAAAAGTCTCCTGGCTGAAAAACAGACCAGATCCAGATGGATTCACAGCAGAATTCTACCAGGTGTTTGAAGAAGAATTACAATCAATACTTCTCAAATTACAAAGAAAGAAAGAAAAAGAAAAAGAAAAAAAAGTAGAAATAGAAAGAACATTGTTAAACGTCTATGAAACCAGCGTCATTCTAATACCAAAGCCAGGTAAAGACAGAACAAAAAAGAGAACTGTAGACACATATCCCTGATGAACACAGAAGCAAAAATTCTAAACAAAATGCATGCAAACATAATTCAGGCACATATCAAAAGACCTTCCACCATGATCAAGCTGGCTTTATCCCAGAGATACAGGAATAGTTCAGTATACACAAGCTGATGAATGTAATATACCATATGAATGATCTTAAAGATAAAATTGAAATGATCATCTCAGTGGATGCAGAACAGGTCTTTGACACAAACCTTATATCCCTTTATGATAGAACTCCCAAGGAGATTGGGACTGAAGGGAATATACCTCAGTGTATTAAAGGCTACCTGTGACAAACCTATAGCTAAATGGAGAAAAACTTGGAACAATCCTATTAAGAACAGGAACAGGGAGGACTGCAGTGTTCCCACTCCTATTCAATATAGTACTCAAAGTCCTCGCTAAAGCAACAAAAACAAAGAAATTAAGGGGTATACATTGGAGTAGAAGCAGTAAAATTATTCCTTTTGCAGATGACTTGATTCTATACATACAAGATCACCAAGAATCCACCAGAAACTTCTGGAACTGAACCACCCTTTCAGTGGCAGAATACAAATTAACATACCAAATCAATAGCTTTTCTTTATACCAATAGTAAACATCCTGAGAAAGAAACTAGGGGAATAACACCATTGATTATAGTTTAAAAAATACCTTGGAATAAACCTAACCAAGAAAGTGAAAAACCTCAATTAAAACTTCTAATTTCTGAAGAAAGAAACTGAGGAAGACACTCGAAGATGGAAAGATCCCATATTCATGGATTTATACAACTAATATGTTGAAAATGGCCACCCATTGAAAAGCAATTTTCAGATCCAATGCAATCCCAATCAAAATTCCCATGACATTTTTCATTGCAATAGAGAAAAAAATTTTAAAATTCACATGGAAACATAAAAGAGTCCAGATAACCAAAGTTATATTTATATCAAAGTTACAAGAGCGAAAAGAATATGGGGCTGATGATATGGCTCAGTGGTTAAGAACACTGGCTGTTCTTGCAGAAGACCCAGGTTCAAATTCCAGCATCCAAATGGCAGCTAACAACCGCCTGTAACCCCAGTTCCAGGGGATCTAACATCCTCCGTGGGCACTCCGGGACACAGGCACACTTACACACATGCAGGCAATATACTCATACACAGAAAAAAAAGAATAAAGAAAAAATTTAAAAGGGGCAAAAAGAATAATGCTAGTGGGATTACCAGACTTGATTTCAAGTTATACTACAGAACAATAGTAATTGAAATAGTATTGTCCACGCAAAAAAATAGATCAGTAGAATAGAACAGAAGATCCATATACAAGTCCATGCAATGACTAGCCATCTGATTTAGACAAAGATATCAAAATCACACACTGGAGGAAAGAACTTCAACAAATGGTGTTGAATTTCCACATGCAAGAATGAAATTAGACCTGCACCTCTCAGTGTGTCCTTAACCCACGTGTGCTGTCAGTTCTTTCCTTAGTCTTATCCATTCTGATTGGGTAAGATGAAATCTCCTGTTTTAATTGACATTTCCCTCACGGCTAGGGATGGTGACCTTTTAAAAATAATTCTTAGCATTTTGTATTTCTTCTTGAATATGTATGTCCTAGGTTTAGATCTTTGGATTTGTATTTAGCTGAGGTACCTATAGAAACCAGGAAACAAGAAAGATCTTAAGAACAGGAGCTACTAGAGCAGAAATAACATATTCATGGGAAAGAGAATGATGGGGAGAAGGTTTAAGTATGGAGGGAGATGAAATGATAGGACAGAAAACAGCGAGGGAGAGGGACCAGTAACACTCCGGGTGTTTAGGAAGGTTGCATGGAAACTTACTATTTTACATTTCTTTAAAAATATTTTTAAAATATTTAATTGGAGTTACCCTATATATAAGGATACCATTCTTCCAAGAAGTCATCGTTTATCAAACAA
The DNA here is from genome assembly GCA_035773235.1 of Eospalax fontanierii. Lineage (NCBI taxonomy): Eukaryota > Metazoa > Chordata > Mammalia > Rodentia > Spalacidae > Eospalax > Eospalax fontanierii. The sequence goes on along the minus strand of CM069533.1, from coordinate 44,189,065 downwards.
AATTCCCAGTGCCAGGTATAAGATGCCTCCTGCAAGGCTGTTAGTCAGGCTGTTAGGTAGTTCCAGAGACGCCCTACTCCCCAAAATACAAAGCTATTTCCATTGTTCTTAGTTACACGGGAGAATTTGAGAATAAGACACTATTGCTGAAGACACCACACAGGCCATGGAGAAATAAAGATGGTGGTGACCTGGGTGCCTCTTCCTTTTGGCTAGCTTTCGTAGTACCAGAAGATGTTATGCCAACTGTTGGTAAAGAAAAGCCATCAACAATCTTACCAAGATGTGAACCCTATGATTGGCCTAACAAGACATACCCATTGGTATAATAGTGACATGAATGTTATGAGGGAAACGAATAGCTTTTTAATTGCGCTTAAGACCAACACCATAGAAAGGAAATTGTGCTTGGTACTGCAGACCTGACCAAGCACCCTTGTCTAGGAAGGTCATAGGTCCTGCTGTTTTTATTCTGCTAAAGATATATAGTTTCCATCTATCTTCTAAATACTTATACCCACAGACCCCAATGTCAGAGAAGCTTCTTTGTGGACTGAATAGCAGTTGCTACAGTTAGTCAGCATACAGAGAATAAGTGACTATGAAGCTCTCAGCCTCAAATGGGGTAGCTATACCACAACCCCTCTCCCCTAGGTCTCAGGAAACATCCTGAAAAAGAGGACAGAAAAATTATAAGAGCCAAGTGTTGGGGAAGATTGTTGCAAAATAATATCATTTAGACATGGCAGGGCCCTTATACTCATGAACTCAGGTAGCTATGGTTGCCTGCACAAGACCTGTACAAGATAAATCCATTAACAATCCAGCATGGAGAAGGGAGGGCTCAGTGCCCTCCCCCTAGCCGATGGCAGTTGAGAGCTGCTGGGGGGACTGCTTTCTTCAACAAGGGCTCATGTTAGGTTGTGCACACTCCAGTGGATGGCACCCTATATCTATGTGCTTATAGCAAAACTATCTGGACCCAGCAGGTTAGAGAAGAAGAAAAAGAAGATGAGGACCAGAAGGAGGAGGAAAAAGAGGAGAATGAGGAGGAGATGAAGACTGGAGAGGAAGGGAAAAGAGGAGTGTGTGTGTGGGGGGATATTGTCTAAATACATTGTACTTATGCATGGCATTACCAGCAAATAATAATAAAAATGTATATTTGCATTAATAAAAATGTCTATGTCTTTTATTTACATAATATATTTTACTTGAAGTTTGAAGTGATTTTTGTCATCTTATTACAATAACACAATTTCTCATGCTTACTAACAATTTTCCCTTCATGTTAGTACATATATGCAGTCAATCATCTTACCTGATTAATGTGGAATTTAAAAATATTTGCCTGTAAACTGAAATTTCATTGGATTATGAGCCCATACAAGTGTTATGTAAGATGCCCATGTAGAACTCTATTCCTTTTCCACAGTCAAATAATTCTTGCTGACAATGACAGGTATCTTTCTTATTTCTTATTTTTCTCTTTCTTCACCATTCTTCTTCCTTCTAGTCTTGCTTCTGTATTTTCTTTTATCTTGCTAGATGTTTGGTTTGAGCAGTCTAGATCATTGGAGAACTCATGTGTCTTAGAAACAGTGCTTCCTTTATAAAGAACTGCATATGACAGTGTTATTGTGCTCCTGGGCAAGCACACATGATCAGGCTAACTTCCTGGTATAGACAATGACAGAAAATAAAACAGCACCTCCCACAAGAACCTTCTCTACCAATATAGACACCATAAGGGCCACACTTTACAGAGTAAGCATTATCTGAGTGACGTGCATGGAAGCACACAAAGGCCTTAGATTTTGGACAAATTTTATACAGTGAATTTTACAGAAGGAATTTTACAATATTTTTTATGATTAAGAAGAAACTAAAAAGAATGAAATCTTTGCCACTTGGAAACAAATGAGTGCCACTGATGGTCCCTATATACCTTGTGGAAGAGCTATTTATGGAGTTACATGGTGATAATTTCAAAAGTCACAAAGCCCATAACCTTGCAGTCTAAATTCAAAAGGTAAGGTCTTTAGCAACCTTAACAGTTATTCTTTTAAAAAATACTTTTTTTGAGAATTTCGTACAGTGTATTTTGATCATATTCAGACTCCTCCTCTACCCCTACCTCCACTTACTTACACGCTGCCTGATTTTGTGTATTCTATTATGTATCTACTTTAGGACCTGTCAAATCTAATTTGTATCTGCAAATGCCCATCAGTGGGAGTCCATTCACAGGAGTCTGGTTAACTTACTCAGTATCACACCCTTAAAAAAAACCTAATCTCCCCCTAAGGTAATTCACAATGCACATGGAATGGCTTAAAGGGTGCCATATACGTGTCACCTGGGTCAGCTTGTGTAATTAGTTATGATGGTGTACATTTGTGTGATGGTGTGATTTTCAAGGATTCAGATTGAGGTTCATTCTGACTCTTCTAAGAAGTGAGAGCAATAAAATATTAGGCTCAAATCAAGACTTAGCTCTAATAGTGTGGAAGGATGTTAGATGTATCTAGCTGTTCATCTCATGCAGTCTTCTTGGCAGGTCTCCACCTCTTGTCATTCTTACACCAGTGATCACAGTGCTGTGAAGTGTCAGGGTCTTAGGCTTTGTCAGAGATGCTAGGAGTATTTTGGAGGATATCAAACAGATCATCTAACCAGAATTTTTTTTTTTTTTTTTTACCAAAGCTCTAGGAATGGTCACATGTATCAGTTGACAGTTGTTTGGCTTACATATATTCATCAGAACATCCATAAAAGTTATGAAGGATGTGATAGTAGCATTCATTCATTCATTCATTCACTCATTGTTTTGTAAGATGTTATGGTAATGAGGAACAAAGAGTAAAAATAATTCATCCTTATTGTGAAAAAAGGAATATGTAACATACAGAAATATGGACAAGGCTTGTTAGAGGCAAATGCTTCAGGAGTGACATGATAGTCAGGACCGGGAAAGAGAGGGTGTTTGCTGCATGTCAGGAGAGGCTGTGTAGAAGGCACATAGGCCCTGAACACTCAGTGTGGTAATGATAGTGGTATGCGAGGGATCAAAAATGACACATTCAAGGAATGGCAGGGAGTAATTTTGACTGGAGCGTTATCATATTATCCTGAAATAGGACTTTAGAGATGTATCTTAGAGTTACGGTATGAAAAGTCATAAGCTAGATGAATATTTCCTTCGTACCACCCCCTCTTTGTTTCTTCTCAATACTTTGCTCTGTACCCCAAGCTGAACTGAAACCTCACTATGCTTATTCTGCAGCTCATGCTAGCTATAATTCACAGTAAATATTTCTGTCTCAGACTCTCAAATGCTGGCATTAGAGGTATGAGCCTTTACACCCAGAACTGAACATGTTTCTAAAGATATGTTGTACAAAGGGCGTGGACTTTGGAGTCAGAATACTTTAGGTTCAGAAAGTGGATCTCTCAGTTGCTTGAATGGATCCTTGATCAATCACTGAGTTAGTTTCCAAATCTTTAAAATCAGAATTAAAATACTTACCTTGCATCTTGCTTGGAGCGGTAGCAGTTTAGGAAAGAAATCATTATGACATTTAGATACTGTCTGAGACTCTCTCAATGCCCAGGTTCATTACTATTTTTTTATTTGAGAGGGCGCAACTGACCTGATTTACCAAACTGAAAATGAATTGCATCAAAATTAGCACTTAGCTGAGATCCCTTAATGGTATCCATTAAGAAACTAAGTAACTTTTAAGTTGTTTCAAAATTCCAGCTAACATCTTGTATTTCAGCCCAGGGAAAATTCTTCCTATTGCTTAATACTATTTTTATTATGTTTCAATGAATTTTACTCCTCACTGTTAACCCTGATGTGGTGTTACTTTTACATTTTGTTTCTCCTTCTCTTTGAATGGATTGACTTTGGAGTATGCCCAATTCCTTTATTTACCTCTTAATCCTTTCATGTCACTCTGGAAGTACTGCTTCAGGAGGAGTGCCTGCAGAGATGGCATTTCAAACAGCCTATGAGGATTAGCTTTTGATTTTTTTCAGCATGCAAACCCAATTTGGGGAATTATCACCTCAGGCATAAGGATGACAGTTCTGGAAATGTCACTCAGAAAGGAATATGAAATAGTCCAGTCCCTTTTACAAATAATTTGGTGGAGAGCAAAATACCAACTCCATCAACTAGTCAGTGGGCGGACAGACCTTTGGAAATGTCTGCAAAACCCTGTGCTTGCTGCTAATCTGCACTCTGTAATTTCACTGACATAAGCAATAAACCCTGTAATTATATTGCACTAATCAAGAACATGGACAATAAGGGAATATCAATCACAGCACTCATATGTCAACCCAGTCAGGTTCAGAGTCTGGTTTTGGCATTCTTTGTAGTTTCAGCTCTCACCCATCTAAAAGGAGCCGAGGTATATGCGTTATATGAATTGTTTGTAGACAATTTCTCTGAGCTATCCTGAATATGCTTTCTAAAATGCGTCACTCATTAAGCTAAATTTCTTGCACTGATGTTTGATCATGTGCAGTTTCCTTCACTCATAGTTTATAATAGCAATAACATCCCTAGCACAGGGCATTTCCTGGGGATTAATGGCCATCTGGGGTTAATGTCGGAAACTAGAGCCAAAGACCATCAATTCCTTCCCTCCAGTCATTAATTCTTAAGAGATGGCCGGTTCTTCTGTCATTATCACTGAGTGTTTCTTGGTCTGACCTTTATATGAAGTGATGTGGCAGCACAGGAATTAATTCTGATGTGGAGGCTGCAGAAGATGCATTTCGCATGTGTCCCCTAAACTCGTCCTTTAGGACAATCCCAATTTACCTAGCTGCTAACCACAAGTCCTGTCCCAAATCTTAGTTTATCAGGTAAGTGATTTGCATAGAATGACCCACGTATTTTTTTTTTTTCTAGCTTCTAGGCTTTCTGGCTTCCTAGAAAGCCAGAAAAGTGGTGAGTGATCAGAACAGATTATTTGGGAGATTTTCCTATTATTTATTCCTTTTAAAATGTTCATCTCTACTAGGCAGCTCTTTGTAGAAGTGTCTCATGAAATAACATTTCCACCACATTGTGAGGATTATTATATGTTTTTCCTCTGAATTGTTTAAAAATGTGCATAAAGGCTCTTTCTTGGGGGTTTTCACATGTGTATATCTATGTTTGTGCTAAGGGGGCAGAGCGGTAGGTCTGCAAGGAATAAAAAGATATTAAACACAAATCAAACATTCACTGAGAGCCCCTAGAAGATTCCATTATGTTCAGAGATGAGGAGGATTTTTTTTTTCCTAATCAACTCTCCATTATTGTCTCCATAATTATCATGTTCCCTGAAGATTTTTATTCTTGTATTTTCTCTTGAAAGAATAATAATGGTTAAATTACTTAATAATGTTGCTTTGTCTTTTATCTGGTCTCTCACCTCAGAATCTCAAGGTGCTTTGAAAAGATTAATTATGATTCACAAGACACATAAAATGGATTTTAATTTGAAGCATTTTGAAAATTGTGAGGACTCAATCAATTAGTGCAATAGAAGCACAAACCTGAAGTTGGTGGTGCTGGGTCATCGTCATTTATTGATTGAAAAAAAGATTTTCTTCTGAATAATCTTGTGCCTTTTTTTTTTTTTTGGTTCCAGATTAGGATAAAAGATACAAGGCTAGATTCATAGTAGTGAATTAACTTCTAAGCATTCCAACTGTGCCGTTCTTCACAGGGAACAGCACTGCTTCATGTGAGTAGTGCATTAACCAGAACTGTTTGGGTCATAGATACCAGAAATCTGACTAATAATGGCTCATGAAAGAAAAGGAAGGCTGTGTACTCAAAAAGACCCACTGTAGCCTGTCTTCATCTAAACTCAGCTGCTTACATATTTTCTAAAGGATTCCCATACCTTGGCTCTGCTTTCTTGGTTGGGATTCATCTGAGATTGACTTTTTCCTTATGTGACTCTCATGACTCAGACTTATGTCCATAAAAATAATTAAGAGTCAGCCTGGCTTTAATCATACACCAACCTTGGAACCAATTATCATGTCCAGTAAGATGGAATATGATGATTTTCTTAACTGTTTCACAGGACTTTCCTTGAAGTTGAGATCAACCACACTCAAGCCATGAGAATTGATTTGGTGGATAAAGAGTCCTCAAAGGAAAATCCAGGAACTACTTCACAAAGGAGGGGAAAGTGATTTGAAGTAGTCTGTAGAAGGTGACAGGATTTCAGCATATACATTTTCTTCCAATGCAGATAATTGAAGAGCTCAGAGAATAAAACCTCAAAATCTCTATCATGTATAAACATATTTTTCCACTAATGTACTACAAAAATTATGTGTTATCAAACTATTCCCATCAAAGCATTCAACATCTCTATAAATATGGGAGGCTGTAACCATTGTATGTATATTAAAATTAAATAAGCTAGAATTGGGGAACTGGCCAAAGTGCAGAAACTAACGCTGAAGGTTCATTTAGCTATGCCAGGGAGTGTCCATGGAAAGACACCCTTCCTGCAGTGCTTTACATCTAATGTGCCTCTAGAAGCGCTCTGACAGCAGGAAATCTAGAGATTGGTATATTTCTATTTTTCAGGTGAGAATATAGTAGGTAATTGCGAACTATGAAAAAATCTGTCTTCTGAGAAGACCCTAGATATTATTCACAGCCTCTTTTTCATGGAACTGAGGTAGTGTGGATGAAGAGGGATTCAGGAATCAATGCCATTATATGGGGTCCAGAGCAAGCCTGCAGTGACACAAGCCTGCAGAGGGAGGAGACAGAGCCTGAGGAATATGTCAAGGAAGCGACTGGTGGTCCTCAGGATATGCTTATGTGAGAAGACACCTGTAAGGATGCATGTCTTTCTGAGAAATTAACTTGATACATGGGTGGAACTGATTACATGCTGAGAATGTTGCCATGATTAGTGGATGGACTCTGGAATTGGGAACACCTGAGCAGGAATCTCAGCTGGCACAAATGCCAAGCTGAGCAAGTTATTTAATTTTGTGTAAACCTGGTCTTGTCTGTAGTGAAAATAACATTATTTTCCTTGGCAGCATGTCGTGAATATAGCAGGTAAAACACTGCACAATTACAGTATTGGATATGCAGAACACATTTTGTTTATTTCATTATGAGGAAATATATCTTTAGAATGTGTGTTCCTGCTCATAGTGAGAAATGGAAGCAGTGTTAGCCATTTATAATCACTTGGGCACTTGCAGTTTAAAGCCATTGATTTCAAATAACTATTCAGACTAGCTAGAGTTTTCTTTCCTTTGCCTCCCTTTCCCACATCTCTGGGTGAGCCTGTGTTTATGTAAAGCTGATGCTACATGCTGATGGTGCATGCTGATGGCAGATTGTCCCATCAGGTCTCAGGTGCTGCCTTTTGGTCTTAGAGCAACTGGCTCTAAGGTCTTTGGACTTTGCACAGCCTGTGGTTTTGCCATCAGTTTACCCCTTATGGTACCTCTGAGTGCAGTTCTGGTATGCCAACACTCTATTCCGATTCTGTGCCCCTCTCAGAGGTTTAAGAAGCTTCAGTTTCATTTCTACCAGGCTCTTGTTCTTCTTCAGTCCCAGCTACTGAGGACATGAGGTTTCTCTAGAAGGCTCAGATCCTAACTTGGAAAGGTAGGTAACTGTCTTTTAAAAACAAATTTTAATTGTGATAAAACTTTTCCATCTCACTCCCCTTAAGTGTATCATTCAGTGATGTGAAGTACATTCTTATAAACCCAATCTTCAAAACACTTTGTCTTTCAAAACTAAAACTCCATTCAGTGAACAAAACTCTACCTTATCTCTCCCCAATCCCGGAAAGCATCATTCTAGTTAATGTCTCTGAACTTGACTGGAAGGAAGCTCAAATAATGAGAGTAATAAATTTGACTTTTTCTAACTGGTTTATTTTATTTAATATGGATTTCCTCAAAATTCATTCATTTATCCATTTCCTTCCTGTTTAAATCTTCGATATTCCATTATGTGTATACACTCTGTTTTATTTACTAGTCAGTTGTCTTATGGTGACAATGTCTCTTGGTTGTCAACTTGACTGGACCTGGATTCAACTAAAAGGCAAGCCCCTGAAGACTCAAGTGAGGGATTTTTTTTTGATCAGATTATTTGAAATGGGAAGATCCACTCTAAATTTGGGTGGCACCTTTCAGTGGCTACCCATGTAAAAAGGCACGGAAGACGGAAACTTTGCTTTTATCTTGCTTGCCTTCATTATTTTATTTTTTTTTGAGAATTTCATAAATGAGTACTATATTTAACATTATTTTCCACCTCTCCCTTCCCCTTTCAATTCTTACACAGATACACACACACACACACACACACACACACACACACACAGTCTACTGAGTCCATGAGTCTATTTGGTGTTGCTCATAAGCATGAGTATTTAGTGCTGACCACTTAGGATTAGATGATGTATTAGGGGTCTCATCCTTGGAGAAAACTGATTCTTTGTGCTGAATAGCTTCAATTGTCTTCTTGACACGCCTGGAAGGAAGAACTCTCAGTTGAGGTATTCCCTTCATCAGGCATGTCTGTGAGGAATTTTCTTGATTGTTGAGTAAGGTGGAAGGGTTCAAACCAGTGTGGGTGGTCCTACCCCTGGGCAGATGGTCCTGATTTATACAAAAATGAAGTTTGAGCACAGGCCAGAGAAACAAGCCAGTAAGCACCAGTTTCTGCATCTAGGTTCCTTCCCTGAGTTCCTACCTGACTCTTGGTGGACTGAGTTGGGAGTTGTAAGATGAAATAAACCATTTACACTCCAAGTTGATTTTGTTCAGAGAGTTTTATTACAGCAATAGGAAGCTAACAGGACCACCTTCTCTCAACAGCTATTGATTGCCTCTAGTTCTTCATCTAGAATTGGAGCCTTATGAAAATTTTCACTCTTCACTGGCATGTTAACTGGCATGGTCATTATGCAAGTCTCATTTAGGCAACCATATTGTTGAGATTTCATGGATGTGGAGAGATGGTCTTCAAGGAGGAGGCTTCCGGGTCAGTTCTAGCTTGATTTTCCCTAGGTCTTCTGAAGTATATGGTATTTTGACCAACAGGATCTTACCTTCATGTTTTGAGACTGGCTTAATTATTGTTAGCAACTTGCACCGAGAGGCATCAGGGGACACTAACTTGACTTTATAGGCCTTAATGTAATGACAGAATACATGAATCCGGCGGGACGTATGGAAAGCTGCTGATGGAGAAGGAGGTATAAAGACTAAGATATTATATATGAAATACACAAAAATTCAACATATATATGAAGTATATAAAGAATTACAGTTAATGCATCAACATAATTTGGCACATAATAAATCACCAAGAAATTGTTAATATAATTATAGTGTCTTTACCCATTTGGGTGAGATTGCTAATGTATTTTGACGCTAACTTTAATTTTATTTGAGCTCATATCCTCAAGCATAAGCCTAATGATCAGGAATTTTGACTTGGTAACCAAAGGACACTTCCATCCTTTCTCAAGCAAAGAGAAGAAACACTGTGTTTCTACAAAAGGATAAGACCACTTGGTCCTCCTCCATCTGAACTTGATAATGATGAATTACCATGTTCATAAGGGTATCATATAAAGCTAAATATCCATAGATGCAATTAGTAATATCTAGTTATAGATCAGTAACTTAAATGCTTTTTATGAAAAAAGAATATAATTGTGGTCATCTTTTCTTCTTCTTACTGGAACCTGAGCTGTATCTAAGAGGCAATGGGAGTATGTGTTAAATACATAGGTCTGCACTCACAGAGCTGTGTGTTTAAAACCAGGCTGTGCCGTATACTAACCATGTGACCTAGGAAACATTATTTAACATCTTTCTCAGCTTTCCTATTTACACATAAAGATGAAATAGCATCTACTTTTAAAACTTCATGTGAGAATTAGATGCCATAATAATAAAACATTCTCTGCAGTGTATGAACAGTAATAATACCCATTTACTGCAGTGAATGACACATGGTCGGGGTCAGACAAAGTTAGCTGTTGGTATTTATAATTTCCAACCTCATTTTTGCAGTCAATTCCACCTTAAAATTCTTCAAAAATATCTTTCTTAACAGTTTGCTGTTATTTTCTGAGCAATGTAAGGAATCTTAATTCTCTTCAGGAAAACTATCTTCACTTCCACTTGCATAGGTAGATCTTCCTTAGAACAGTGGCTGCAATTTCTAGCCTACAGACACACACACACACACACACACACACACACACACACACGCTCCACACACAATCAGCCCTGGATTCTGTTGTCAAATGCATGCATGCCACTGCATTCATTTGACACCCTACCACCCCATTCACGACTGTGACTATTTCTCTTTACAGCTTGGCACACACATACCATTGGCTCTGTTCCTCATCTCTGCCCTCTTGGTCTTTTACTATTGGGTCTAGACATATGTCTAAGAAACCAAATAGCCTTTAGCTCTTTCACAGTTCTGGCCACCAAGGACTCCACCATTGATGACTGCCTGAGTCACTGAGACTGCCTAGCCTTGGTCTTGAGTCTGTAGTTGATGCCCTTCACCACTAGACTCAGTGCTGGCATACATTTCAGTACTTCTAGCACCGCCAGTATAGGTCTTTCATTATTCAAGTCATTCCATAAGACCAAGAGGAGCTTACTTCCTTCAAATACATAGACATTGCTACAGAGCTACAATGCTAGTGGAGAACCAGAGCAGCACTACACCGTCCAAAGAATATGATATACCTCTTGTAACAGATGCCAATAATTCGGAGAATCCACATACTGCCTGTTAAATAAAAGTAATGATTTTAAATAATGCCAATATATTACAATAAACTAAATAATTTAATGAAATCAGGAAAACAATATATGAACAAAATTAGAAGTTTAATGAAAGATAGAAACTAAAAAAGAACAAAGGGTTGGGGGGTGGTGGTTCAATAGGTAAAAGTGCTCACAATACAGGCATGAGAACCTGAGTTCTAATCACCAGCACCCATGTTGGAAGCCAACCATGGGTATGCATGCCTATAACCTCACTCCTGAGGGATTGGAGTCTAGTGGATACCAGAAACTTGCTGACCAGTCAGGCTAGCTGAAATGGTGACCTTCCAGTTCAGTGAGGTACCCTATCTCAACACAAAAGGGCAGAGAGCAAGAGAGACACCCTGCTGCTCTGGCTCCCCTATGAACGCACATGGAGGTGTATAGCCTCACACTCATGTGCACGTACCATACACATGTATAACACAAATGCATACATTATACCACACACATGCACATTCATGAAAACAAAAGATCAAAATTGAAACTTTGAAGGCTAAAAATACAATGAATTCACTAAAAAAATGAAATAGTAAGTTTCCATAGCACAATCAAGCAGAAGAAAGACAACTCCAAAAATGTCCAGTGATGAGTGAGAACCCTGTAGTTGGTGGGGCAGAGGATGATGCATGGCAGGATAATGACTTTGCGTGCTTCAGTTTGGAGTTACCTGTTTGTTTGTTTGTTTTTTAATATATTGCCAGCAGGACCATGATTATCTTTGTTCTTTTTTCAGGTTCTGAATATTAATGGATTATTGAATTTGGTTCCTTAGTCTTTAAATGAAAACATTTTGCTCTATCTACCTTTATTTTAAGATTAGGATCAGGATTTATTTTGCATAGATAGGCAACTACCAGTCTTAAGAGCATCAAAGAATGAAGCCAGTGGATTCAAGTAAGAATAACACGTTTTGGAGGAAGCCACCTGAGGAATATGAGTAGATTTGGGAAAGAATGAACAGAGCTAATGATGAAAACAGACGACTGGTAAAAACTGGTCACAGAAATATTCTCCTAGTCCTAGTCTTCTTTATATGTATAAGCGACATTGTGATATTTAATCACAACAAGAACTGAGTGGTATTTTCTAACAGTAGCTTTACACAGAGTTTCATCTCTTTTATTCAATGAAATCCATGCTTATACATGTGAATCCAGTTTTTTAGTATTCATTGTTTTGCAGTTGTATATGTAATGATTTTCAGAAATAATGATTCAAAAGATATTGCTGGACTCAATGCTTCTGAAATATGTTCTGACATTAACATGGCAAAGCATAAGTTTGGGGAACCCTTTGTAGGTGAGGATCTTAGTTAGTTAAAAATAAACTCCAGGTGAGGAGTATTTTCAATTAGAATCCAGCATTTACCCACACATGTAATTCTACCTTGTTTTAAGAGTCAATAATGTCAAGGGAGAAAAATGAAGTGTGAAGTTAGGAGTAAGACTTTACCTGAAACAGTCTGAATGATTACCAGCAGGCTGTGTGAACTTGGAAAAAAAAGCTCTTGATGTCTATGAGAAATAGCAAGATGATTTTAGTTCTTTATTCTCCTTCTATGTGACTTGGTAGTTCATCCCGTGAAGAGGTGCAGCCTTACTCACTGCCTGTGACTTTGGTTTTATAGTTATTCTAGTTAAAAAATAGTATTTGAACAGATGAACAACTACATAATACTTTCAAGGCCAGACCTCTCACTACATATATGTAAGAAATCACATGAAAGACATATGCTCCTAGTTAACAATTGTCCACCCTCCAGAAGGGGCCAGACTTCTACAAGCTCAGCAGTGTTTGAAGTAGCCCAACAGATACCAGAATAATCCCTTAGCTGAATCCATTAAATAACTAAATGATTGCTACTTAAATGTCACTAACTGGATTTAGGAATCATTGATATTCAGGCAGCTTGTCTTGAAGGTGGCATGATTGTATCTGCCCTAGAAGATTGTTATGAGAATGTATAACATGAGAAATATTAAGAGCCTAACACTGCGGTTGGCATATAACATGTGTCTAATTAATCTCAGTTTCCTTAATACCCCTCTTGTCAACCTCACACCCCCGTTTCACCCCTTCCCTCCCTATAACTTTTCTCTTGATTCAAATAAGCAACTAGTCAACCTTCTGAGCCATTTAATTGCCACATAGATAGCTAAGGGGCTGTGAATATGTAATTAAAATGATGAATGCACAGCTCACATTAAAATAACAGGCATGGTGAGTGCTCAAGAACACACCTTGATTAAATCATTTGATCCATGTGCTTTCTTGCTGGCTGCTGACCAAAGACAGAATGGAGCTGTGTGAGGTGACTGACAGGCTCTGCACGACTCAGAAGAAGGTGGTCCTGGAAGCGTTTGTTGCATCATTTACATTTAGTTTTTGTGGCTCAGTGAACTATTAAAATGGGTTTTACAGCACAACTTTTATTAATTTTCAACTATTATATATATCTAATATAACCAACATATTTTGAAACTGGATTAAGATGAGTTGATTTTGTTAATAAACATTTATTGGGAAGCCACAAATATCATGAGTAGAGACATAGTACACACATAGACCTTCCAAATACAGGTCTCCTTATTCCTAGGTACTCTGGGATCATTATTTTTCTTAGGAAGGGGAGACTGAAGTTCATTGATCTGGCATTATTTCAGATTGGTTGTTACATCTGTTATAATAATGTAAGGAGGTTGATGTAACCGGGTTCTGTGTACTTTGGGCTAAATTGCAATGAGATTTAACAATGCCTCCAGGGGCTGAATACATGTTGCTCAATGACTGTGCTAAAGTGATAGCAGAATTGAACAGTTCATCTGCCTGCACTGCTGATTGCCTGCTGTTTGGAATATTCTCAGATGCCACGAATCTCTGATCTAGTTTCATTCATCTACTTTTGTAGTCATTTGTTTACTGCCCATCAATTATCAAACAAATGTACCTTCAGTGTGCCAGATACATAGACTTTGTGCTGGAGGTACTTCTGGTCCAATGAATGAAAGCAGAAATGTCCACAAGTAACTAAAGTAAAATGCTACAGTCACTAGTTTCATGGGGATTTAGGAGCAGGAATGAGGAGTCATGGGACTGACTTGAGTAACTTGTTTTCATCTTTGTGTATGGAAAAGCTTCTGTAGCTCCAGGAAGCACACCTTATAGCCAGACTTTGTGTTCTTATATTCCAGCAGCAGGCCTTTCTAATCTTGTGACTTTGCCTTGGAGTTCCTGAATATATCATTTCTGTACTTTTGAGGCTCAGTTATGACGTTAAGATTGTGAAAAATGGCCTGGCTTAGGAAGAAGACACATATGATCACAAACTGTTGGATTTATTTATTTAAAATTTTATTTTATCTGTGTGTGTGTAAAACGTCCCTATGGGTAGTATATGAGTGCAGGCTTCTGTGTATCACAGTGAATATGTGAGTCAGAGGACAGCTTTTAGGAATCAGTTCTGTTTTCTTAGTGGGTTCCAGGAATCAAACTGAGTTTGTCAGGCTTGCACCCACCAAGCCATCTCACCTGTCTTAATTTCATTATGTAAGAAATTCTCTTATTTATAGTTGCATTTTGTTATAGGTGATACTTTCATAAAGTGATTTTGTAATACTAGCATTTGTATTTAAGAACTGCCTTTTGCTATAAGTTTGGGAAGCCAGAAGCTGTCTTGGTCAGGACCATCATAGCCAAGTACCACAAGCAGGGTGACTTGAACAACAAGAATTCATTCTCTGACAATTCTGGCAGGAAGTCTGGGGTCAGGGCAATAGCAGGATTTATTTCTCCTGAGGTCTGCTGCCTGACTTGCAGTTACCTGCCTTTTTCTATGTATTCACATGGCTTTCCTTTTATCTGTTTTCTGTGTTCTAATCTCCTAAGGGCTCCAGTTGCTTTGGGTTAAGGTATATCCTACCAACTTGGTTTTAACTCACTCATCTCTTAAAAGCCATGTCTCCCCATGCAATCAGATTCTGAGGCCCTAAGGGCAATGGATTCAGTAAATCACACTTTGAGAAAAATAACTTACTCCATTATAGATTTGGCAAAAGTATTCATTGAAATTTGAACATTCATGCAGAATAAAGAATCATTTCACATTTAGCATGGCATATTATATAGATCCAAGTTTTTAAAGAAAGGAGACCTGCTGTTTATGGCACTTAGTTTCTGTTACATGTGAGCTCAATAGGCTCATATGTGAAGGAAAGAATTCTAAAGCCTTGGAGGACAGTGTGAAGCTGTGCAAGAATCTTTGGATTCCTGTGAGCGCCTTCTTATTCATTTTTTCTTAGTTTAATCATTAAAGTTATAACATATGATTTGAAAACAATTTCTTTCCTCAGTTGGCATTTGGCCAGCTTCTTTTGTATGTGTGTTGTCAGAAGCATTTGTCTTTTCCTTTCTTTGTTTTATGAGCTCTCAGCTTGATTTCAGTCCTAGTGATGCATCTATTAGCTAATGATATTTTTCTAGCTGCCTGCATCAGTGTGTGTGTGTGTGTGTGTGTGTGTGTGTGTGTGTGTACATGTGCATGTGGTGGGAAGGAGGGTGGGAAGACAAGAGAAAGAGCAGGAGAGAAATCTAGAGGAGAGAGCAAGAGAGCATATTTGCTTTGGATTAACATATGTCAACTTTTGCTATCAATCTGGAAATTCACAAAGAGAATTATCTAAGAAAAAGAGACTGAATCATTGAATTTGCTACATAGGATAAAGAATATTTGTTTCTATTACCTTTTAACATTAGAAATACATGCTTATACTTGAATATTTGGAAGAAACTAGTGAAACAAGTGAAAAGCAGTCCTGATAAACACAAAGTGACCAAATATGAAGAGCTAGCTATGTCATAGTGAAATAGCAGTCCAGTCATTTTCAGATTTGTGCATGCCTGAACATCTTAGATGCATGTACCATCCTTGAAACTTATCTCTGATTATATGATAAAATATGTTTAAGTAAAGATCCAATCATAGATCAGATGCTTTCTTCTTAACTCAAATTGGATGTTGATAAGAATGATCTTCTTTTGATAGTTGTATTTGAAGTCTACTTGACCTTCATTCTACTGCTTTGTTATGCCCAGAAACATACAGATTTGAACTGTCTTCTCTTTATGTTTATTGTGTTGAATCAGCTGATGCCACTAAAATCTCAAATGATCTTGGCCTCTCTTTGGATCTTAGACTTTGTTTGTGGACAGAGTTTCATAATTTTGCATGTTACACCCTGTGATGCACTCTGAAGTCCATGACATCAGCAACAGAGTACGCTGAATATAATTAAAAATTGTGGATTATTGCTTTTCAGGAGTTTCCTTGAACAAAGAGACAAACATCTCACTAATTTTATTTCACTAGTATTCAGAATACTAGCAAAGAAATTCCCTTTCTTCAGCAATTTTTCTATGCATGGACATAATCAATGTTTTATACTTCAAAACTCCTTTCTAACTATAATTTGCAATGTGTAATAACATATTTTAGATGACCCATGACTGTTGATATTTAGACACAAAATTAAAAATAACTAACTGTACATTCAGGAACTCAAAACTCTGACATTGTAAATGACTTCCTTATTTCCCAGATTCTTAATATATCAAACTTAGGCAATTTAATGTTAACTTTCACTTATAAATTCAGAGTATCATTAAACCCAATTCTTCTCTTAGCAGACATGTTAGTCACTTTCTTGTCACTGAGATAAAATATCAAAGATAAATCATTTATAGGCAGAAAATGTTTTTTATGATTCACAGTTTTGAGGTTTTTGACTCCTGGTCAACTGTCCTCATTGCTTTTGGTCCTGTAGCAAGGTAGCTTCATTTCAGAAACATACAACAGAGAAAGATGCTAAACCTCATGTAGAGGTAAAAGGAGGTGGACCAGCAAGAACAGGGAAAAGATTCGGGGAGGGAGAAGAGAAGGGGGGACTGAGATCCCAATATCCCCTTCAAGTGCATTCCCCAGTGACATAACCTCTTTCCACTACACTCCATTTCTTAAAGATTCCCAAAGCTCCTAACAGCACCACGGGTTGACAATCAGAGCTTTAACATATAGACTTGAGGGTGACAGCCAAGACTCAAACTATATGAGAAGATTCCTAGTGCTCATCACGCTAATGGAAACTTACCTTACTTCTAGCCATGACCATAGGTCTTCTGCTAGTTTTCCATTGCTGTATCCAGTACCTGATATAAAGCAATTTAAAAAGAGTAAGAGTTTATTTTGGCTCACGATTTTTGCAGTTTTAGTCTGTGGGTGATTGGGGTTTTTGTTTGTTTGGGGTTGTGACCAGATAGAACATCAAGGTGAAGAGTGAATGGGAACGGAAGGTGCTCACTTCATGGGAACTGGGAGGCGAAAAGAGAAGGAGCAGACCTCCAATATCCCCTGAGGGCCTGTCCCCCATGACCTCATTTTCACCCATTAGGCACCATCTCATAAAGATTTACTACTTTCAAATATTACTACAAGTTGGCAACCAGTCCTTAAAGTTTTGACCCTTTGGGGCACACTTAACCCTTTTGTTAAGCAGCATATAAGGTTCTGGAGATCTAGTTTAGATTAAGACTTAGTTCTTGTCACAGCCTAGAGAAAAGTACAGAGAAGAAAGGGGAAATTGTGATCAACTGAATTATAGATCCAAATTTTACTTGTTGATATTCTTATACCCAATGTTATAATATTAGGTAGCAGTGGCCTTTTGGAGGTCATTTAGATAATGAGAGTGAAACTCATAAATGGTTTTGTCTTTCATAAAACAGATCTTAGAGAAATTTCTAGTTCTTTCCTCCATATGATGATTCAGTGATGAGTTGGCAGGCAGTTATAAAGTTGTAAAGAATACTCACAGAAAAACTTGACAATGCTGGTGGCCTAATCCTAAACTTCCAATTTCAAGACTGCAATCGCTAATTCATTCCATATATAAAATAGATAATATCTTGTCACAACATCCCAAACCCAATCAAATAGAAATTAAGATGGAGTAAAAACATTGTGAGTGGAGAAGAATAAGGTCACAAGAGAACATTCAAAGTCTAGGCCAAGAAAGGGAAGACTTTGGAGCTAAAGAAGGAGAAGAAACAAGCTCACATAGCATATTTGACCTGGTGACTGTGATCAGATTAATCTGGCAAGAACTGATCCTATTCACAAACGTTTTTTAAATTCAGTATTAGAATGTGTGCACTTGTAATAGCAGCTGTAGATCATGCAGAAGTCATCTCCATTGAAGCTTTAGACAGAGCTAAAAAGGTGATAAATGTGCTCAGTAAGGGTCCATTGACATGAAGAACAGAGGGAGACAGCAGTGACATCCACCATTCGCTTAAAGAAAGTGGGTCAACGGCAGAATTCCCCTAAGTGCATGTCTCCGTGTTTTCATTTCTTCTGCGTAAGTCGTCCATAACCTAGAACGATGTTGCCTGGGATTAAGAATTTATTTTTACCTTTTTGGGTCTCTCTTTGGTCTGTTCTCTTTCACTTTCACCATGATGATTAGAAATATTTCGAAAAGATCGATCATGTCATATCATTTCTTTGTTAACTGTCATTTACTATCCATTATACACCTAGTGAAAATCTTCTGTCTGGCCTTTGAGTCCTGGAGGACTTATGCCCTGTTTGTCATCTAAGAGCCTCTCTTCTCATGGGGGGCCCTCTCTATGTCTGCTGTGTTTTCTGCATAGCAAAGTGATCAGGTTTTAAAAAGAAACATCACAAGCAGTAAAGCTAGAGGCTGTGCAGTTGTTTTAAAGCCCAGCTCTAGAAGTTATATGTAGCATGACTTGCAACATATTTTATTGCTCAAAACAGATTACAGGGCTAGCACATCTTCAAGGAGAAAGACATCAGATTTTATCTGATGGTGGGCAAATGACAAGGTCCTATTGTAATGAGCATACAAAGTAGAAGACATTCCTGTGGCCATTTTTGCAAATATAACCCACTACATTAGCCTAAAATCTTACTTTTTGGCCTCGAATGCAGAAGGCAACTACTACTTCTTCACAATGATCTTTCCTGCTCTTCAAGATAGTCTTTCATTATCTTTATTTTCTTTTACTAATTATCTTTCAGTTCTGTCCTTTCAGGAATACTTGATTAAATCTTATTTGAAAATTTAATTAGTTCTTTTTCAGTTTTTCAGATTTAAAATTTGAACTTCATACATGACAACACTCTATTCACATTCCTTCCATGCCTTCCTTTGCCCTACAACTCCTCCTGTGAACCCCGCTTCCCTCTAGAATTCATGGCCTCTTCTTCTTCCATAATTTTATTCTATGCCAACACATATCATATATATAAATACTTATGACGCATATATGTATATATATATATATATATATATTTATACCTACTGAGTCCATTTGTATTGCTCAGTATGTATACGTGTTTAATGCTGACCCTCTGAGCATAGATCTATCAGATGGCTCATCCCTGGAGAAAACTGATTATTTTTTAGGGGGGGGAAATCAATTTTTTTATTGAGCTTTTGTGCATTTCATATAATACGTCTTAATCAAGTTTAGACCCCCCACCCGCTACACCCCCCACCCCCAAGATTTCAGGTATTCTGTCATATGTGTTAAGTCCAATCCAGTCAAGTAATTGTATTCAGGGTTGGTTCATGAAAACAAGGAAACAGAGGCTTTTAGACCTCTGGAAATTTGCCATGAACTTGCAACAATGGTGACAGCATGCACAAGACTCAATCAGACAAAAACTCATCATAGAACAGGGAAAATGGTCATCAGGCCCCAATCCTACCCAAGGACCTATTGGCAGATGATTACTATGGGGTGAGAAAGAGGGGATCTTCTTCAAGGAAGTGACTCTAGATCGGTTGACTAGACTCCAGCAGATGAATGTGTACCAACAAAGCTGATTCTTACTCGCTCAGCAGTCATTGACTGTGTGTAGCTCTTGATCTCATGTGAGGCCTTGTGAAATCTCTCACATCTGACACATTGGCATGCCAACTGATGTGGTCATTATGAAGGTCTTGTTTAGGAAAAAATATTGTTGCCATTTCATGGGTGTAGCATCCTGTCACATCTCAAAGACATTATCTAGCAGCAGGTATCCTGGTTCTCTGGTGCTTGCCATCCTTCCATCCCACCCAACCCCCTCACCCTTCTGTGATGTTCCCTGAGCCTTAGGTATAGGGCATGTGCTGTAGATGTATCAATTGCAGCATCTTGTTCTCTTCTATTTGACCAGTTGTAGATCTCTGTAGAACCTTTGCTGCAAAAAGATAATTTAGGGGCTGGAGAGATGGCTCAATGGTTCAGAAGACTGGCTGCTTTTGCAGAGGACCGGGGTTCAATTCTCAGCACTCACATGGATGCTAACCAATCATCTGAAACTCCAGTTTCAGGGGATCCAACGCCCTCTTCTAACCTCTGAAGGCATTGCACACATGGGTGCACTTACATACATGTAGACAATACACTCATATACATAAAATAAAAAAAAATTTTAAAGCTTATTTGATTAGAGATGAGCTCTACACTTATCTGGGGGTATAAAGATAAACACTTAGAAAACATTTGGAAGCTGTATTGATTTTGGAAAATAGCAATAGTAGGTTCTCCTCTGGGTCCTTCCCAGCCATGGGTAATTTTCTCAGTTTATAGTACCAAGCATAAATTTCCTCCTATTGAATGGTCCTTAAATCCAATTAGATAGATGTTGGTTGCCCCCAAGATAAAAGGGTTGCTATTATACAATTAGAGATACTTATTGTAACTTAAATTTTTACATTTTGAGAATTTTGCGTGTATACCATATTTATATAATTTCTACCCCTTTCTGTCTTTCTTACTGTGACCCCCACCATTAGCTCTCAAATTTATGGCATCTTTTTTGTTAATTTTAATTATCTACATATGTTTACATATATATATGTATATAAATATAAAATCTACTGAGTTCATTTAGTGTTGCTCACATGTATATCACAACACTTACACCTAAGGCTCATGGAAGAGGGGGCAGTAAGCTTGGAAGAGACAGAGAACAGAGACACCTTATGCTAGTCAGTGTCTTCTAGACATGACAGGCAAGCTGTGCTCAGGAAACCACAGCAATATGGTTGCTTAAACAAGACCTACATTACCACCAAACCATAACCATGCCAATGTGAATGAGTGACTTTTTTCTGAGTTCTGCCCCTGGATGAAGAGCCATCAGTGCCTGGCACTGGTATTTTTGTTAGACAGTCTTGTTCCTTGGGGGAACACCATCACTAGATGTGTTGTAACCCAGTTTGAACTGTATGCATATATGCATGCACACATTTATTATAAAATAATGCTTCCTTCAGCTTAGTGTTATTTATTTCTCCTCCTCCCTCTATTTGTGTTATCCTCTCTCATCTCTCCCCAGATAAGAGCCCCCAATCCAGTGTTTTCCCCTTCCCCTTTCCTAACATCTGTGTCCTAAGATCTTCCTTCAAGAACTCCTTTTCCGTCCTCTCCCCACATGGGCCCTTTCTATTTTGCTGGCTTTTGAGGTTGCTTCTGGTTATATACTCAAGCCTAAAGATCTGTGGCTAGGATTCAGAAAAAGAAAAAAAAATCATGTGGCATTTGTCTTTGTAGGTCTGGGCTCCCTCATTCAGTATAATATTTTCCAGTTCTATCTAGTTTGTATCAGTAATGTCAATGTCATGTTTTGGAATGAAAAACATTGTTGTTGGAGACATAGTTTTAATACCTGACTCTGAACACTGCCTTGAAGACCTTGTGCTAGTCACAAACATTTAGGACCTTGGGGGTTGATTTACCTTTTGTGAAATGAACATTTTGTTCTTGATGCTATCAAATACTCATTTTAACTTTGATTTTTTCCAAATCAAACTGTGTCCAACTTTATTAAAGATATTTTTCATAAACAATTACGCTATTTCAGACAGGACATGAGCAGACAATCATTAACAGTATACAAGAACTTTCAAACTCCCTTCTTGTATGGACTACCAAAATCAGAAAAGCACTACAGAATTCAATGAAGTCTTCATTTTATGCTCTGAATGAGCAGAATTTAGAGTGAGGGTTGACATTTCACATTAAGTAAGTTAATTAACAACTTTTCACAAGCTGACCCTGACTTTAGTGAAATGAAATGAACATGACAGACCTATTAGTCTGAAGATCTACAATCCTTTAGAAGAGCAGCCACTGCATTTCTGAGGAACCTTCCCAGTGATGTCACTGCAAAGTCCAGATTACCCAACATATTAGCAAAAGCGATTTTAGGGGCTCATTTCCTATCAGGTCTCTGGTTAAGGAAGGTAAGTCTGTGTTGATTTGCAGGTGGACAGAGAGGTGTACATAAAAATTAATTTTGAATTTTTCCTACATCACAGACATTATGTTCCAAGGTGGCCATGTATATCAACATCAGGAAATCCCCTCCTGGGAGCCAAGAGGAGCCTTTCAAAATGAGCAGGGAAAGGTGTTTCCCCATATCAATTCAGGTTGGGAGACATTTTGTTAGTTAGACACGTTCCTCCAGCGCAAAACAATGACATGTTTTGTGGGCTAACAACGTAGCTTTAAAAATAAAGTAAAACAACATTCTGTATTTTCATAAAACTTAATAAAAATAGTAGTTCAAACTTTACAGTCACCAGAAACACAGTTATCAAAAATACCCACCCTTCACTTGACATCTCCTGCAACTTGAGTTTTCTGGGCGTGGTCTGTTCTGACGTCACGATTTTCCACAAAATTATTCCCATCCTTGCTGGGTCAGCTCTCTCCATTTTCCCTTTGGGCATCTTCCCTGCCTTCTTTGCAGGGAGGTGCCTGCTTAGGCTTGGGCTCTAGCTTTAAAAGAGCAGGTTTAGAGGATAATCTTGTAGGTCTTCTCTGTGGCTCCTCTTTTACCTTGGCTTTATCTGTGGGGGGCGGTAGTGGCGGTTTTTCCCACCCCTACATGCTCTGAACACGCGACTTGGTCTGTCCATGGATCATTCTCGCTTCTTCGTCACAAAGTTCCTTTCTTTGTTTTCTTATAATGTTGGAGATCAAATCCACCGGCTCATAGTACATACATAACACTCTCCCACTGTTAATGTTTCAGAGAAACTTGATGAGTGTTAAACATTTCTCAAAAGCAGTTGTTCAATACTTTGGGCTGGAAATATGATGCCCACTTCTTTTGCTTATTTCAATTAGTAGCATAAATTTTTAAAATATCATTTTTTTCTCATTAAGATTTACCCATCGATTATTTTTGTCTAATGTACAATTAGCTTAATTTAACACTTTGAGCCTTTTGAGTATATTAAGTATATTTTAATATATTTAATGTAATAATATATAACACAATATATTATATTTTTATACTTTTATATTAAGTATATAAAACATTGTTTTCTAAGATATAAAAAAATTATTGATTTTTATTTTATGTTTGAGTGTTTTGAGTGCATGTTTCCAAGTTCACCCACGCATATACTGCCCATAGAGGCCAGAAGAGGTCCTCAGATCCCCTGGAACTGAAGTTATGAATGCTTGTTAATCACAATGTGGGTGTTGGAAAACGAAGCCAGGTCCTCTGAAAGTGCAGTCAGTGCGCTTAACCTCTAAGCTGTCTCTTCAGTCTCCCAACATTTGCTTTTTTAAAATGTATACTTTTATTGATTGTTTTTGCACTTCATACATCTTAATCATACTTAGACCCTCTCCCCCACCTGTTGCTCTCCATAGCCCACCCACAGAATTTCATGCACTATCATATTTGTTAAGGCCTATTGAGTCAAGTTTCTGTCCCTATTGTCTCTCAGAGTGAATTCATTCAGTGGAGCAAAATTTGTTCTCACAGCAATGCCATGAAGTAGGTGACATTATTATCCTTATTTCATACGCAAGGAAACAAAAACATAAGAACTTAGGCAACTTAGCAAGTTGTGTAAGGTTATACATCCTCTGACTGGTCAAACCGGGGGCTCGATTCAGCGATTTTTGAGTTTGTTTCTTAACACTTGTGATGCACATTCATGGCTAGACATGGAACCACATAATTACATTCTTTTTTTCCTTTTGGGGAACTCTACCCATAAATTTAACAGGGTGGTACCAAGATAAGACTATAAGACTAAGGCAGCTCTAATATATCTTGGTAGAACTGAATCACTTGTATAATGAACCCAATACTGAATGATGAGATAGTTATCACAAGGTTTGGGGGATTAATGGGCTTCATCTCCAATACACTGAAGAACTTTCCCTTGTTGATCTGTCATACTTTCATATCCTGTTGAAACACCGTCCCACTGCTAAACCTACTCACAGACTACCCAGAGCCTTTCTTGCAGTTCTATTTTTATACTCTGTTGTTTCAGAAGGCTTGGATGATAAAATAACTTAAGTAATATTAAAAAAAACCAGTAACAGACTATTAAAAATAGTGCAAATTGCATAGGACTGCTAACATGTTTTATCTTGAAAATTTATCTGGAACATTTGCCTAACTGGAACAATTTTGCATATTCACTTCCATCTGCCTATGAAATATTCCCTTGGATAGAACTATTCCTCGTTCTGAATATTTAACATTAACTACTTCCCTTGGCTCTTTAAAATTCAGATGTTTATTAGAAACACAAATCAGGTAGTTTATATTATGTATGTGTGTAATCTTTTGTACCCACATTTTTTAGTTTAACCTGCCATTTATTCACACACATTGAAACGACATATAAATAAGTCATCCAAAACAATCTCCAAAGCATTAAAACCAATACACTTAATCATTCTGTGGATTCATTTTAATCCTTTACTGCCTCTAATAAATGTTGGAGTTATTAAAACAGACTTCTAAAGTGCTGTTGGTAGGAACTTGAATGAGATTTCAGTTAGAAGGCTGTTTTAGTTTGTTCCTTTTTATGTTTGTTATGTGGAGTCATATTTTATCTTAGTTTTGATAGAGATATATAAGAATTTGCTAGTGCATGTGAAGACATTTCCACAATTGTCTGAGCCATTTTGTACCTTTAATAGTTGCTCCTATCCTTGATTCTGATACCAGAGTTGCTATTCAAATCTCCTGAAACTCTAGTTCCCAGTAAGGAGAGTCTCTGATTTTATTTCCAGTGTCGATAACAATGAATACACTGTTATCTGTGAACTTGGTCCCCTTTTTCCTTCCATCCATACCTCGCTTTCACCAACCTATGCCAAGATGCTTAGGTTTAACTGTTACAGGATTAACTCCAAATCATCTATCCAGCAATTAATTGTAGATTGTCTCTCATGTTTTTGTATGGCTCTGCCTTTTCTTTGCCTTTGGCTTGTGGATTTGTCCCAATCCACTTTGTGAGTTACCCAGAATCCTAGAAGCATCTGGGATCCCAGAAACTGTTTATTCAGAAAAGAAGTTGAAAAATGCTGTGCCCATGGCTGGAACACATCATCTCTGTCCCTGTAAAGCTAGTTCACCTGTTGCAATCAAGGGAGCAGCCATGTAGTGGTTTTCCCTAGGAAATGAATGGTGTGCAAGTCCATGCACAGGATTTTGTGAGGAGACAGAAGGCCACAGAATCAAGCTTTCCCATTAGGAAAGACAGTCCCAAAGACAGCCTATTTGAAATGAATTGTCATTATACTAAGTCAGTAACTAAGTGGAGCAAGGATCTGAAAGAAAAGCTGTTTTTGTTTTATGATAAGTATCGAGTAAATAAATCCACATAGAGTTACTAAAGAAAAAGAAACATTCAGATACAGCAAAGATATAAAATGAATGTAGAAAGGCAAAGATGATGCTGTAGAAGATATATTTATCTCATGAAAACTATGCAATAGTAAAAACTATGAGCCTGCTTTATGCCTGTAGCATTTTGCTGTATTATATATTTAGCATCTTTGAGCATTTGAACATCTCCCCAATTCTTCTGCAATGAATGCTATAATTTTGGAGTCTTGGATTGTCCATTTGTTTCCTGTTCATGGTATTAGGTGGTTGATCAACTCCCATTGAGGCACAGTATGCAGGACATGCTGGTGAGAACACAAGAACATTTGAGCCTAGATGCTGCTTCTTCCACTCTTTTTTCTTAAACACTGTTGCAGTGATAGAAGTCACAGAGGCAGCTGCATACTTAGGGTGTGGAACAGTGAGCTTTGAGCTGGAAGAGATGGAAAGGATGAACAGTTTTCTAGTTTACTCAAAGAGCAGTGCTATGGGATAGGTCAAACATCTCAGTACCTGTCTGGTGAAATTCCTGTGGTTCTGGGGCAAGTCTTGCTTCTTCCCCTCACTTTCACTCTCAGAATTACAGTCCTCTTCTGTTTCAAATGGTTAAGTGTTGACTGACAGTCAATGTGTTTTTCTCTATGCTAACTTTATTTGCCTTTTATTTATTACAGATTCTTCTAATGGGCTGATAATATTGGAGTTATGTTTTCATTTAGAAGTATTTTCCCAGGAAACTAGTATTTTTAGGGATATTTAGTAGATCCTCTGTGAAATATCTCTAAACTGATCCTAAGGTAATACTTTAAAGAACCAGTCACCATCCACAAATAGATCTTCAAATACAAGAAATTATTTCATTTGTGTGACTGGGATAGGAAGCTATCTTATACCGAAGGGGGGGGGGGAAACTGAGTGGCCCTAGTTCATGCTAGAGGTTGAGCAATGAACAGAAGACCCAAGAATCTAAGATCTTTCTGTTCTCACTCTGCTTTTGAAAGATAACTCTGGGAAAGGAAACACTTATTCTCTTGTCAATAAGGGAGTTTAAATAGCAGGGAATACAAAATAATGGCTGGAGTTGAAAGAAGAGGTAAGTACATATTTTTTAACTACTTGTGAGCTGTCATCTTCATGCATGACTTCTCTTTGCATAGCTATATACCCAGTTGCTTGACACACAGATAACACAAATTGTCTTTATTACTACTGGCCTATTCCTTAGCAATCTTTTATTCTAGTACTATGACATTAGGAAGAATTGTCGCATTGTATTTTCCGGCAGTATCGTAACATGATTTTAACCACAGAAGTGACATTTACTTATCAAATTTACAGCCTGTATATCCAAATTATATTTGAACTGTAAGGTACATGTGGTGAGCACCCAAAGTACATATTAACATATGTGGAAGGCTAGTACTTTGACAAATAAATCACCTATAGGAAGCTTCCAAAATGTACTTGAATAGAAATGATTTTAGACCTATAATTATAAGCAGAGACCTCACCGGTTTTCAGTTCACCTTGGGGTCATAATTTTATATTTCGAACATTCTCTCAGAGGAGTATTAGCACTGAATGGGCTTTCTTAACAGCTTTCCCATTGAACTCTGTCCAGTCCAGAGTATGTCAGGAAAATGTTTTAACTCTGTCCTATTTCTGCTTGGTTAGAGAAAGCTTTTAATCTCTGGAAAGCTCACATTTTAAAAACATGGGTTATAAAAGTACTTGAAGAGAAAGAGAATGCCACTGCTTTCTAAATATGAAAACAAATTATATTGCCTATCTATATCTGGTAGCTATTATCAACATACCCATCTCTGGAAAATGCTTATTATTGCATAAATACCAGGCCTTATCTCAAATTCAATAAACAGGTGTCAGAGTGTTGTTTGCAATCTTCATAATGTAATTTCTAAGAAAGAGACCTACGAGAAGTTCTAAATCATTGGGAGTTCAATAATTAAATGAATGTGTGTGATGGAGACTTTAGAGGGTGAGCTTATAATCACAAAACCATTAAGCATTTACCAGCTTTGGAGAACACATTTGATAATGTTGTCAACAAAGCTTAATTTTACCTTTCCTTTTTATTTGTGGTACTGGTCTTGTTATATTTAAAAAATATTTAACCTTATAATTTTATATTTAATATTTTTGTTTTAATTTATAGGTTTTAATTTAGCCTTTTTAGTTTTTATGTGTATGAGTGTTGTCTGAATATGCATGCACTCTTGCTGTATAATGCTCGTGGAGGCCAGAAAGGGGGGCATTGAATCTCCTGGAACAGGAGTTACCTGTGGATATTAGCCACCATGTGGGTGCCGGAAACCAAATCCAAGTTCTCTGCAGTAGTAGCCATTATTCTTAACTGTTGGTCAGTCTCACCAGCTCCTGCTTTATTTTTTTAATATTTTGTGGCTCTGGGTTCGATTTCTATTTATTTATTTATTTTATTTTAAAATTATTTTTATTCATTCTTTGAGACTTTCATACATGCATACCATATATTTTGATTATATTCCCCTCCATTTTCCCCCTGTCTCTCCCAGATCTGTCCCTTATCCCCCACACCCTCCCAACTTCTTGTCTTCTTGTTTTCTAAATAACCCCCCGTGTCCAGTTTGCACTGCCCATACACTTACGGGTGTGAGGCTATGAACTGGAGTGGCTGACCTACCAGGGGGCAAGATCGTAAAGAAAACTAAGTCTTCTTTCCTCAGAAGGCATCAACTGGCAGTAGCCCCTCACCTAGGGTTAGGGGTTTGTGAACCCTGCTTCATGCTGGAATGCTGACTGGCTTGATCGTGTGCAGATTTTGTGAAGGCAACTGCAGCTGCTATGAGTTCATGAGTGCCATCATCCTGTCATGTCCGAAAGACACTGTTTTGCTCTGGTCCTCACTTACCTCTGGCTCTTACAGTCTTTCTGTCTCTTCTTCTGTGATGGTCCCTGAGCCTTGAGGGAGAGGGGATGTGGTTTAGATGACTCATTTGTGGCTGAGAACTCTACTGACTTCTTTTCTCTGCACTTTTGACCAGTTGTGAGTTTCTGTACTAACCATTGTCCACTGGTCAAAGAATCTTCTCTGATGAGGTCTGAGAGTTACAATACTTGATGGGTACAGTGTACAAATTCCAACCAGAAAGTAATTGGTCATCCCTCATAACATTTGTGCAACTGCTGTTCCATCTGTTCATTATTGTAGTTCACAGTGTTCACAGGTAGATTAGACTGTTGAGTTTTTCACATAGCAGCCTGCATAGCACCTTTCAGTATCTGAAAGCTAGCCACCAGGGAAGAAGCTTCCTGCTCAGTACCAACTTAATTTCTCACTGTCAAATACTAAAGTGTGTCTTGTCTTCAATAGTAGGATTTTACCTTAAAGTTTTGGGGAGTAACCAAGAAGAAGAGCAATAGTTTGCATTATTTTGAGAGTCTCTTAGAAGATTCCTAATTATCAATTTAGGTTCAATATCGATGCAAGGTCTCACTCTGTAGCCAAGGCTAGTCTGTAACCTACTATGTAACCCAAGATATATATCTTTAAGTTGCTATATTTTTCTTTTCTTTCCTCCCCCACACCATTTCTTGTTTTATTTCTGGAGATGGGATCTCATGTAAACCAGGTTATCCTTGAATTTAGTGTCCTTTTTAAGATCAAGGATGGATGAATGCAAGAGAATAATAACAATATCCTAACTTCAATTCTGGCATTATTGTCCTTAATTCCAATAAGCTTTTTCTGGGGTAGAGGAGGAGATAATAAATTTCCTACTGTTTTACTTCCTGTGTTTTAGCTCCCCATTTCAAATTTTAGAAATGCTGAAAATATTTCTAATGGCTTTTACTCTACATTCATGCTTTGATGAGAGACAATAATGACTGTTTTTCCCTTTGTGTCTTTCTGAACCACCAGCTTCCATTATATATTATTGTGGATGTTGGGAAAGAATGAAAATAGACAATCAGACAGAAAGTTCAGATTCTGTGTCAGAGAAGGAAGTTGTAATAAAGAGGGGTGAAATAACCTTCTATAGAAAATGAAAAGTGAGATTATAGAGGGAAGATTTCTCTGGGTCTGAATGAAAAAGGGTGAGAGGACAATCAGGCTCAGTAGATATTGCCTCTAAGTGTATAAAGAACACAATCATGTTTGCTTCTATCCAGAAACAGCACCTGGAGTCATGTGAGATGTGGTGTGTAGAGAAGGAGGTGGGAGGAACAGAAGCAGGAGGAAAATATTAGGTGCTGCTAAGCAGCCCAAGTGATCGTTATTTCATAGAGCATCACAAAGAAGTTATGATACAGTACAATGTATGTACGATACACATGATACTATTGCTCTGGTCGTCACTGACCTCTGGCTCTTAGAGTCTTTCTGCCTCTTCTTCTGTGATGGTCCCTGAGCCTTGAGGGAGAGGGGGTGTGGTATAGATAAGTCATTTGTGGCTGAGAACTCTACTGACGACTTTTCTCTGCACTTTTGTCACATAGCTATGCATCAAATTAAGTTTAATAAGTTAAATAAAATAAATTTAATTTAATAAATTAATAAGTTTAATAGTAGATATAATGAATGGAAGTATTGATGATTAACTTTTAATTCATTACTAGGTAACAGCCAATCAACATTTCAGAGAAGTGAATCTGACTCATTGTAAAAAAAAATGGGTTATTTAGAATATGATTTCTCAACTAAATCTATAATATTTTTGTGTGTTAGCTTGGGAATTTGATTAAAGAGTTTCTGTGTTTAGAACTAGTCTTCAAGTTAGTGATTAATTTATCAACAAAAAGTGGTTTTTTTTTACTTCCTATTTGTTTTTATAAGTCAAACACATACAAATGGAGAATAAACAGATAAGAAAAGTAAATAAACCTTTTTAAAGCAATCAAGATATTGTTTTTAACTGAAATCATGAAGTTTGCTCCAACTCAGGCAAACCATGAGCAATTATCACTTCAAAATGTGGAGTGGTAACCGTGTCTTATCAGTCTTCAGATAACATTCAATACTTTAATGAAACTCATTTATTAATAAAGAAAATCTTTGAAAAAGGCAACAACTTGGGAAATCTCCTGCTAAAAGTTCTTACACATGTAAAAGTTCATTCTTACCGGCACCCTAAATTTCTACCCGTCACCGTGCTTTCCTTTTTCTTTACCTTTGCCCCGCCCCCGCCTCCAATGTTAGGGTGAGCCTACCAAGAAGATGCTGATGAAAACTTGGAGAAATCCTTTCACACAGCTTTGCTGCAGTGAGGTTTCAGTACAGGACATCAGTACCAGCATATGTGGAGTTAAGTGGTTCTTCATTTTTACTTAGTGGCCCTATCAAAATTGAGAATCTTTTGGCAAAACTTATATTAGTGAATACTGAATATGTTTCTTGAAAACTGTACTTAACTCAGCCATAAGGAAAAATTGTTTCATGCTTATCTGTTCCCTATGTTTAAGAGATCAAAAGTTAGTATTTCTTAGGAAGCCCTCGCAATGTTTCTTCCTATGATCAATGCTTTGTGACACACAGCCACATGGTGATTAAAAGCTCTCAGCATCTCTTTAGAAGGATTCTCAAATGTCAAAAGCCCAGCCACACAGTAGGTATAGTCTTTCCTCCAGCGACTACAGCAAAGTGTAAAATTGATAAAATGAGCATCTCATGCTGAGAGTTCTACTGAGATTGCAAGATAACTATTAAAATAGTTTCCTCTAATAATTTGCATATTAATGCCATAAAATATTCACTAAGCTAACTTTTTAATTAAATTCTGGTCACCTATAACAATTTGTTTCAATAATTTTAGGAATAGCAATCCTTTACAAAGATCAATGGTAGTCAGCATTTAAGAAATAAATGACTGCTTTCAATCTTTTAAACTATTTGTCAGGAGTTTACTTAATTTAGAAAGTAGTTCAAGAGTTCTCATTGCCTTAATTGAAATGTTGATGAGTCTGAACATCAAAAAAATTTTTAGCATGTTAACTTTTCTTTGTAATATTGAAGAGTTCTGTATATGAAAACAAAAAATATTATGAGTATTATGGTTTACACTTCAAATGGTCCCCTACCTCACAAGGCCATGTTTTGAAGAATTCATCTCCAGCATGTGATAGTACTGAGAGACTTGGGATTCTTTCATGGTAGGGTCTAGCAAATGGAAGTTAGATCACTGAGGGTGTGTCCTTGAAGGGATATGGGGACTCAGACTTGTCCTCTTTCTCTCTCTCTTTTGCTTCCTGGCCACCACTTAGTAAATAGTTTTGCTTCCCTATGCTGCCTTCTCCAAGTGGTCTGCCTTATCATCAGTCTAGAGGGACAAGGCTAAGTGACCATAGACTGATACACGGGCTAAAATAAATTTCTCCTCCTTATGAGTTAATTACCTCATGTATTTTGTTACAGTAAGTAAAGACTGATAAATTTATAGCTTAATATAGATTATGACATAATAATATAGGCAAAACATCCAGGTAACTTGTAACTTAATACAGATTTTTAAAATGAATTTTTAAGAGCCTTAAAATTACTAACATTCATGGTGATTCCCTAAGGGAGAAAGAATAGGGAATATAGCATTTTCCACACTTGTTTTAGTACTTTTGAGAAAGCTACCTCAGGGGACCTCTCAGCAGAATATGTTTTGAGTAAAGCAGAGATGGAAGATCTTAGTTTCTGTTTATACATTCAAGGACACAGCATATGGAAAAGTTTCAATTTTTGTTAAATTAAAAAACAAAATGTGTTCCCTTGTAGTGAAGAAATCTCATGTGAAGTGGACAGAATGTGGAATATTTTTAAATTTAAAACAAAATAAATAATGAATATAAAATAAATACACTTCCCTGCTAGCCTCTATGATGAATTAATAGGTTCTTTTTGAGAGAAGATTTTTGGATTTTTCTGTTGTTGTTTGTGTTTTGTGATTTTACTTATCATGATGGATGAAAGTGAAAATTCTGGTCATCTGAGTCCTGAGAGAGTCTTAAGTGACAAAGGAAGATGAATGGCTCAGGAGAGGAGAGCAATTCGGGGAACCATGGGAAGAGCTAATACTTTGTGTTTCGCATGTCAAGGCTCTTGGCCTCTGTATCACTGGGCTGCAGATCTTGATCTATCCCAAGGTCAGGTGAGATTATACCTAATTCTCTCCTATAGAGAGACTGAAAGATAGTTCTCCAGTATGAGTTGTCTGATGATAAAGTGGAAATAATAATTTGTGTTTTTCAGTGCTAAATGTTTGGAACTGTGCTCAAGTGCTTCATGCAGATAATTTTATATAATCCTTAACAACAATAAGCAGCAACACTTCAGGTCATCCAAATTTTACTTTTGTTTTATGATGAGGAAGGCCTGGAGCATCGTATCTTTCACAGATCTCACAGCAATTAATGTCTATGTGTGAATACAGGAATATAAGAGGTGTGACTTCTGAGTTCCCATTTTCAAGCACTGGAGTTCTTTCTGTGTTATGTTTCTAATAACAAATTGCGTCTTTGGAAGGTCCTTTTTAAAATCAAGAGACATTTCTGTGGACACAGGTATCCAATATTCTTGGACACATATTTCTTACTAATTACTATTGAACTACTGGATTTCCTTAGTCTTTTGTAAGATATGACACCACAACTTGTGTTTGCACCTGAGGCTTGGGGACATGAGGACTGGTCTTAGCTAAGGAGATTGAAAACCACATTTGTTAAGAAAATGGGCTGGTGAAATGGCTTAGCTGGTAATGGTACTTGCCACCAAGACTCTTTGGAAAAAAAAAGCAGAGAACTGGAAATGTTAGCAAGTATTTTAATAATTTCCAAGTGTGCAAAACAGCACAGTGGGATAAAGATTGCAATATTGCTAATGTAGCATGTGGTCTTAAAATTCAGTCAGAGGCTACAGAGTGTGTGTGGTGGAATCCATCATGCAAATGGTGGCAGAATAGGCTCGCATTTGCGTCACGACTAATTTGTACCAGGACCATCAGTTCTTCTGCTCCTGGAGATGTGATGCGAGAGAGTTAATGGAGGTGTCACCGCTGCTGTGATCAGATCAGTTACTGCAGGTGATTCCTAATGGGTTCAGAGCTCAGCATTCTTTACTAATTCCTCATTTCCATTCCCACTGTCATAGTTCAAGCCCTTATTACCTCTTGTCTGGACTACCAGCTGGTCTGATTGACTTTGGCCTCACATCTCTCAAAATTACCTACAGAGTTTAAGGTCCTTAAAGCTCCCTTTTTATCGTGTCACTCTCTCGATCAAAAGTCTCCTGTGGGTACCCATCACGTACTAAATGAAGAGCAGACTTTGTAGTCTGGAATCTAATAGTCTCCTGAACTGGCGGTAACCCACCTGTCCTGCCTTATGCCCCCTATTAACTTACATGTGTCCTTCATCCACGCCTAACCACACCTGCCGGGAGCCATCTTCTCCTTTGCTTTCCGCTTTTCTGTTCACTAAAATACCCCTCTCTTTTACTTCCATCAGCATTCTACATATGCATTCTTTAATTCCCATCACCAAGGTGTCTTTTTCACAGAGTGCTCTGATCATTTTGACTGTGAGAGACTTTTCATCCTCCGAACTTTATGAGCAGATTTTTGATCTCTCTTATATGCAGCTAGCAAATTGATCTTTAGGTTATAGCAAGAGCTTATCATTAGACTAGATTTTGAGGTTGTGAAGTGTAGAGGGTGTATCTTAATCACCTCTATACCTCACAGTGACTGACCCAGAGCCATAACACAATAAATGCTCCAAAATATTTTCTACACACAGATGAGCTGGTTCCTGAGATTCCTGAGAAAGTCATCTACAGAATCCCAAAGCCCTAAAGGCAAATGTTCATATTTCTTTTGCTCTGCTTTTCAATACTCAATTTTCTTTTGAAATATTTCTTTTGGAATGAAGACATTAGTGTGTCCATTTGTTTCTTGAATCTTGTTATTTGTAAGGACAGATACTGTCTTCACATCTCAGCACTGAATCCTCGGTTCAGGTGAAATATATAAAGCAAGGAAGTAGGAGGAGTTAACATACACTCATGTCAGTTGGTTGGATGAATAAGTCTCTTAACTGCTTCTCCAAATTTCTGAAATAATATTTAGTCATACATGTATTAGGCACTGTGCTAGATACTTTTCCTGTTGCTATGATGAAATACCTGACAAGAAGCAAATTAAGCGTGAAGTTTTGGCTCTGGTTGGAGAATATATTCCATTAGGGCAGAGAAGATAGCTCTGTGGCTGTGGGAGTGTGTTACAGCTGCTTACTCACATCTCAGGAGACCAGGAATCAGACATACAAAGGTCTAGGTTTGAACTTCTTGCACATACACAATAACTGATTGAATTAAACGCAACCCTAAATTTACTTGACTCAGTCCAAGAACCATAGCTCAAGGTTCTGCTCTCCTTTGGGGTGGGTCTTTCCTACTCAGTTAAGTCTAAGAATAAACTTCCTTACAGACACACCGATGTATGTCTTCTAGGTAATTCTAAATCTAGTTAAACTGATATTACAGATTAATGGCACTTACTGTATTAAGCACAGTCCTAATGCTGGAGAAACAAAAATTGAAGTAGCTCTCTCATGTCCAAGAGTGAAAGCCTATATTCAATCCAGTCAACTGACTAAATAAATTAAGCAAGCTGGACTGGTTTTTGTTGACACCAACCAAGAGGTCAAATATTGCCTTACCTAGTTCATAAAGGAATCACAAAATCTTTGTAGGCTAGGTCAACAGCCGGGGCAGAATCAATATGGCCTGCCTGCCTTACCAGGGTTATTTGACATCACTAAATTATTCTTGAGTTTTCAGATGCCAGGAACAGTTTCTTAGGTTTAACCTCATGGAATAATATCAGTTGACATGCATTCTTAAAAGCACAACTCAGTCAGCAATCCAAAATGTATAAACTTCAAATACTTGAAAATTTCCTCAGGTTCAAATAATATGTTATAAAATCCTTTAGAAAGTTCAGAGATATTTAACATCAAAACATATTTAGCTCATTGGCTCAAATTTGTGTTGTTGATATATACTTCTCGGTGTAGGGCTATCCACAGGAGTGCGGTGAACCTACTAGGATCCATACTCTTAAAAGAAAATTAAAATTTAAAAACTGGACACAAAGTTGGAGATTTGAGGGGATTAAGGAGGTGGGGGTCGATCTGGGAAGAGTTAAGGAGAGGGATTGGGTGAATGTGATCAAAAGACATTGTACAAAATTCTCAAATAATTAATACAAATATAAAAAATGCCCTTAGTATTCAGGAGGATTATTGTAAGTGACACATCTTCCATCTAGTCCTCCTGACTATAAGTTTTAAATCTATGTTAGTTTAGATCAGTATATATACAGCCATGTGCAGTGGAACAGATTTATAAAACTCTGTGATCAAATTCTTGATAAAATGTAAATTAAATACATTAAATATAAATGTATTCAAAATGCTTATAGGAGGCTCTATGAGATATATTTGATTTTCTGGATTTAGTGTTATAACTAACTTGATCAATTGTGTAAGTCCAGGAGGTCAAAGCTAAACTTTTGCATGTGTGGATATTTCTTTACCTTGGTTTTAATTATATAATTACTCTCCTTTCTCTTTCCTCACATATTGCCTGACTCATTTTTTTCCTGTGCTTTTGAAAACAGTTTTCCTGTATTGATTACTTGCATTGTGGTTTGAATCAATTATTTCTGGATGTAGTTAGGACATAAATAAATAATGCCTAAGTAACTAATAGATTTGTTTTCAGGCATCCATATTCCCTCTTACAAACATGCATTGCAGGAGTTAATTGGAAATGGCACAAAATATTGCTTTAATGAATTAGCATTCATCAAGTTCCCTTGGTGTACTCTACAGAAGCCATGCAGCTCCTGATGTCTGCTCTAGCACGGCTTGCAAGGTACTCTTGTTGCGACAGCGCACTGAATTCTTCCTGTATTTTAATGAGAATTATATATACAGATTAATTTTTTATTCAGCATTCCATATTGTCCCTTCTGCTTGGGAATGAAAATTACAAATGCTTAAATAAATTAGCTGAAAAATTGTTAAAAAAACTGTAACTTCTATATGTATTTTCATGTCTTCAGTGAAATTCAATTGTTTAATGCCTGGCCCAGGTGAAACTGTTTAATGAATCACGAACAAATACAATTTTAATTCCTTAAACTAAGGGGAAAAATTCCCTCAGTTTTCACTTATATGAATGTTTCTCAGAATGTGGAATGACAAGGAGGTTAAAAACATAGTAAGCAAGTCAGGTGTAGTGATGCATACCTTTAATTCTAGCAGTTGGGAGACAAAGGCAAAAGGAGCTCTGTGAGTTCTAGGCCAGCCTGGTCTACATAGAGAGTTCTAGAACAGTCAGGCTATGTAGTGAGACCCTGACTCAATAAATAAATGAATAAATAGAAATAAAATATGGTAAACAATTCCAGCATTATAGACATGCTTGTTCTTTACATCACCAGTAGCAGATCATACAGTTCCATTTCATCTGACATTGCATGATAAATTCTCATTGGTAGAAAGGAACATTATATTAAGAATTATGTATTTACTATGTATTCCTATATGTCCAAAATGTAAAGAAGTATTTAGATCAGCTGACATGGTTAGTCAGAGCAAGGCTGACCCTTGGATTCTGTTAGTACCTCTTCCCTTTCTTCTTGGATTCTTGGACTTCATAGACTGAATTCAGCAAAGCTTTCTGAAAGATGCACATGCAAGAAAAAAATTATTAATTTTTACCTTTGGAATTTTTTCTGTTATTAAATTTGTTTTCTGACAATTTTATACATGTAGATAATGGATTCTAATTATTCTTATCACCCACATTTTCTTAACTCTCTCCCAAGTCTGTTGTCCCTTCTACTTACAAGTTCCTTTTCTACATTCATGTTTTCTTGTTTTGTTTTGTAAACCACTGGATTTAGACATGGTCACGCAAAGGATGCCATGTCCCAGCCCTTTTCCCTATCTTCTGGTTTATGCATTCTTTCTTTCCCCTCTTCCGTAATGATCCTGAACCTTAGCGGAAAGGCTATAAATGTCTTGTGTAGGACTGAATACTCAGTCGTTCCTTATTCACAGCCATGAGTCTCTATATCACCACCATTCTCTGCAAACAGAGACTTTTCTGATTGAGGCTGAGAGTATCAGCAAATAGCAATTCTTGACTAAGTAAGCATGGAAAATATTGTGAAATATACCTTAGCTTTCTTCATTTTTTCAGGATTAAGATTCTGAGGACTACTATGGAAAGAAATATGCTATACCTTTAAATCTAGCATCTACCTAAAGATTTTTAAAACTCAAAACAGATTATTAAATGCTAAGTAATTATTCTAGTTGTTTTGTTGCTTTCAAATTCCATGGAGTTAGTAAACTGTAGGTAGGAATACGAATATAAATTCTCATCTCCGTTTGGGGCTTATTTTGAGCTCTCTTTTGTTGTAGAATCGTGGTACCAGGACATTGGCAGGGTTATATAGTTCAATGGTTCTCAAAGTTAGCATACATTGCAAGAACTCAGAATAAGTGGGTGTGTATGTGGATTGCTAACTGCAATCTTAAAGGATTGATGAGGTTTGACTCAAGGCTAGAAGCCTGTATTTGAAGCACCTAGCTGATTCTGCTACTGTTATTCTGCAATAATCTATTGAAAACCGCTGGTACAGTACACCACATCCACTCTTTCAGTGTTTGAAACTTTCTTAGACATTTTCACTTCCAATTTTCTCAACTCTTAATTTTCTGTAATACATTACTTTTCCCCAAATCATTGGGTTTCAGTATGCAAACCAGATGGTCACTTACTAATTCCAGAATTATTTCTGGAAAAAGAAACAGTTTGCTTTCTCAATGAACTGCACTGCCTCTGGCTGACCTGGATCTTTGTTGATGAATCTGGACATCTGTTCATCTGAGTCTTGAGTGGGCACACGCACTGTGTTTCTGATATTCTTTTGGTGCCAGGCATACAGTAAGAAAACAGTCTGTCCTCTTACCAAGTTTGCCTTTTAGGAGGAGAGAACAAAGTTTGTGAGACATTAACAGTCTGTGGTCAGATAATGGCTTCTGTGAGAGCCGTGATCAAGGTGAGTGCTCAGGGATCGTCCTTCCGCCCCGCCCCTCAGCATTCTCCTATAGATTTCACACAGAATGCCTGTGCCTGCTGCCTTATGGCCAGCATCGCCGCTTCATTGCATGGTGAGTCTGTTTTGGACTCTCAGCTCTGTCATTTCACTTCTGGTTGTAAGCTCAGGATTCCTGGTCCAGAGTACTCTTCATCCGCCAGACCTGACTTCCATTACCAGCCCAGCTGTCCCTCCACCTCCTTGAGTCCAGCGCCAAGACTAAGATATGTCTATTATATCTTTGGTGGTGCAGTGAGCAAAGAAGGAAAGAGGTGCTTTTCTCACCTCTGTGACCAAATGCCTGGCAAAGCAACTCAAGAGAGGACTTATTCTGACTCCCAGCTTGAGGGTCCCAGTGAGTCCACTGTGGTGAGGAAGTCATGGTGGCACGAACAGCTCTGTGGTGCGGTGTGAGGTTGCTTTTGCACATCTTGATAGAGAAGAAGGCAGAATTCTGGCCCTCATTTGATTTTTATCATTTTTCCTCTTTATTTAGTCCTGTGTCCCTTGCCCGTAGGACACACGGCCACACTCAGGGCCAACCTTCCATCCTCAGTCTTGTCTAGAACCATATCTCATACATGCCCAGAGATGTGTTCTAGGTGAGTTTAAATCCAGCAAAGTTGAAAATTAATATGAACCACCACAGACGTGGCTTTTCAACTTAGTCCCCGCTTATCCACAATGCAGCCTACATGCAATGCAACATACTTTTTAATTCTTCTTTTGAACACTAGACATGTTAAAATTGAAATTGGGCTAAATTTATGACTAAAGTTTTCTTTTTAATCATTTCCCACTTCCCATTTGCTACAGTGAAAGACATTATGCCAATTACATGCGTATGTTTACTTAGACTAACTTTATGTCAGTCCCTTTTCTAAGCCTTTAAAGTAATGAAGTCATTTAATTCTTAAACAACCCTAAGAGGCTGGATTATAATTAATCCCACTTTATAGATAATGAAATTAAATCACAGTGCAGTAAAGTGGCTGTTAAAGGACCCAATTCTCCCGTGGTACCAGGATTTGAACACTGACTACTCAGAGCCAGAGTTTGTAATCTGTGTCTCTATGCAGTAATGCTGTTAAATACAGTAGAATCAAATATTCTTTTTATTACCCAGGTGAATTGCCATGCCATATCATTAGATTTACTGCAGTTCTCAAAACTGTCAAGATTCTTTTGTGATCCTTGTTCTGTCACCAACCATGTACACTAGACCTAACAATGTCACAACTTTCATAAATATAAAAACAATCCACTAAGTACTCTATCTACCTACCTATCTATTGATCTATCTTTATCAGTCCATTTATAAATGAAATGTCATCCATCATCTACTCAGAGGACCTGAGTCATTAGCAGATGAGACCCAGAGACAATGCATGTTGCCTGTGCTTCCAGTGTGATACTTTATTCTTTTCAAAATAATTTTATTAGTTCTTCATAAATTTCACATGATGCATTTTGATCATATTCCACTGCTCCCCCATCTCCTCTCAGATCCACCCCCACTTCTCTACCTTCCCCAACTTCATGTCATCTTAAAAAAATACATTATTATTTGTCTGTGAATGGATGTGTTGCTTGCATGTGTGTCCGTGCACCCCTTTTGTGCAATGCCCAAAGAGATGAAAAGAAGACAGTCAGATCCCCTGAAACTGGACCTATGGATGGTTGTTAGCTGCAATGTGGGTTCTGGGAACCACTGATCTATCTCTCCAGCTCCATGTCATCTCCTTTAATAAAGTTCAATTTGTGTTCCCCAAATACTCCTATGAAGAAAAATCACCTCAGGTGTGGAAACTGTGGTCAAACTACCAGGGATCCCCATCTTAAAGAAAACTGATTCTCTCCCTCCCAGTAGCTGTCATTTGCCAATAGCTCCTCAGCTAGTGTGTGGTGCTTCCTTCCCACCTCCCATCTGCATGCTGGCATTCTGTCTCACTTAAAATTGCATAGATCTTGTGCATGCTGTCACAGCTGCTGTAAGCTCATATGTGTGACTACCCAGAAAACATGGTGGCCTTGTAGTCAGTCATTCACTGTCCCTGTCTCTTACATTCTATTCATTCCCTCTGTATTCCACAAAGATCCTTGATTCTCAGGGGAAGGAGAAATATATATGTCCATTTAGCAATTATTCTCTGCACATTGACCAGGTGTGAGTCTCTGTGTTAACTGACGCCCACTGCAAAAAGAAGCCGATCTGATGAGGGTTGAGAGACATACTACCTCCCTGCTAGACAGCACAGGCTAGTAAATAAAAAGTGCAATTCCAAGAATGGGTTAACTCTTTTTTGGAGTTATTATCCAGGGATTCCAAAGACCCCCCCCAAAACATCACTGACTATTGCCATGGCTCTTGCTTACTCTCTAGAAATTGATAGTAAGGCCCTAATTACTGAACATACTACATATTTGAACATGGAAAAAATCAGGCTGGGACTAACTTGGAAGCTTCATTTCTATTAGCTAGATTTCATAGACTAGATGGTGATATGCACAGTACTAGTAAAGAAAAATAATCATCAGTCTTACTTAGCTGTGGACTTTGTGACCTACAGTTATTATTGTCTTGGCAAGCTATGCCCACTGGTGCCCTAGAAGCACAAATGTTATTCGAGTGACCAAACACTCTGTGGTTGTACTTAAGGCTTGCCCCACAAAATACAACCATTATTGTGACACCATTATTGTGACCAGATAGGTCATAGACCCTAAGGGAGATCCTACTGCTATTATTCAGCTAAATGAACATAGTATTAAACTGATTCCTAATTATTTGTTGTTATATTTATAGATGTGATACTTTATAATTCTTATACTCTGATAAACAATGTTTGGCCAATTATGGCTGGAAAAATGTGATCTGAATTTATTATAAAGAAACAAATGTACACACACATACACACACACACACGGTTTTTGAAACAATATTCTTATGTGGCCAAGGCTGCTCTTAAACTCCTGGTGCCCCTGCCTCTACCTCCTGAGTGCTGTTGTATACCACGCCAGCAACAAATATTGAGCTGCATGTTAAAAGACACGTATAAACTTAATATTTATTTCTAACTAAGGATCATAGAAATAGAGGCTAAAGAATAGTAGATAACTAATGGGAGGAAGACCTTTAATGTTAAGAATGGTACTATAATCATGTTTTCAGTTTGGAGGTATTTAAGAGACAATTGTGTGTGTGTGTGTGTGTGTGTGTGTGTGTGTGTGTATGTGTATGTCTCATAGAGACATAGAGACAGAGCTAGAGACAGAAAGTGAGAAGAGACACACAGATACACAGAGACAGAAAGTGAGAGAGAGAAGAGAGAGACAGAGAGAGATTGATGCTATCATGCATGGGATTAGAAGAAAATCTAAAGGTTCTTTTCATTGTAGGGAGTTAGAATCACAACTTGTTAAGAATGCTGCCCTAGTGAACTGGAAAGGTGCTTCCCCAGTGAGAGAAATGGATGCTCTGCAGGGAAGGAGGCTGGTCATGCTTCATAATACATAACACATTATGGAACATTTCCCTAAAAGAAGATGGCCATCATTGCAAGATCCCTTGGCTTTTTATTGAACCAAATATATACATATGAACAATTATTTGTCTTGCTTAATGCTGTGGTTTGGAATGTACCCCTAATGGCCCACATGTTAAAGGCTTAGTCTCTAGCCTATAGCACTGTTGGAATATAGTGAAATTTCTAGAAGATGGGATTTGAGGGAAGAAATTATGTTATTGAGGTACATCCTTAAAGGAGATATTGGGATCCTAGCCTATCCTCTTCCTCCCTTTTCTTCTTCCCATTTCCATATATTCCTACAATGATGGGTTGCCTTGCCATAGGCCTTAAAACCATGGGCCAACTGATCAAGACCGAAACCTCCCAAACTCTGCACTCAAATAATCCTTTCCTTCCTGTAAGTTGATAATTCAGCTGTCTTGTTCCAGTAAACAGAAAGCTGGCCTAATAGACTTTCTATAACATTTCTAGAACAGAACTTTAGAACAGAGGCACTGCTGCCAGAGAGGAAAATTAGCCCCTGTTGAAAATCACTGTGTTAGAACAGCAAACCTAACAGCCACTCAAATATTTGTTGAATGAATAAAAACTGTAAAAAATGAAATGCTTTCTAATACCTATTCTCACATTAATTATTTGTTGTCTCACACATTAATAACTCAGGAGTTGAGTTAGAAATCAGCACATAAAAGGGCATTATGCTTGGTAAAGAGGAAAATGCATTTGGAGCCAAATATTACACAAAATAGAAGAAAATGTTCTTCTGTTGGGCATAATGCAGGGTGGGCCTAGCCAGGCCACCTGCCAGGAGGAATGGAGGAATGGCTCTTGTGAGTGAGGTGCTCCACACCAGTTGGTTGTGAAGCCAGTTTCTGCCCAGCACCTGGAGGGAACCCGATCCACCTGGGAACAAACTGTGATTGGCTGTGGTCAGAACCCCACCCCATGAGGCTATTGGCTAACAAGACCTATAAGACTCTCTGCTCTTTCTTGAATAAATGAGTTTGCAGCAGACCACCACTGCTGGCTTTCCGCTCAACTCCGAGTCTGTGTCTTGATTCTGCACCTACTCACCCCTGAACCAAGGCGGAGACCCTTCGGGCCCCCTCAGGCTGACCCTGAGTGCTGGGCCCCCCAACAAATTCCTGTGCTCACTTCAGAAACACATATACTAAAATTAGAACAATACAGAGAAGATTAGCATGACCCCTGCACAAGGATAACACACAAACTCATGAAATGGTCCATATTTTAAATAAATAGATATTTCCTTAGGCTACATTTTTTCTTTTACAAATTCACACCTGTGGGGCATGATGACACATACCTATAATCTTAGCATTTGGGAGGTGGAGTCAGAAAGATCAGGAGTGCAAGTCGTCTTTTCTCATCTTCAGATACCTAGTGAGTTCAAGTACATATGTTGGGGTCCCAGCACTCAGGACCAGTCCGAGGGGCACGAAGGGTCTCCACCATGGTGGGGGGCGAGTAGGCAGCAGAGTCAAGACACGGACTCTGGGAGCTGAGTGGAAAGCCAGCAGTGGTGGTCTGCTGCAAACTCATTTATTCAAGAAAGGGCGGAGTGTCTTATAGGTCTTGTTAGCCAATAGCCTTGACCACAGCCAATCACAGTTTGTTCCCAGGTGGATCAGGTTCCCTCCAGGTGCTGGGCAGAAACTGGCTTCACAACCAACTGGTGTGGACCACCTTACCCAGGAGAGCCATTCCTCCATTCCTCCTGGCAGGTGGCCTGGCTAGGCCCACCCTGCATTATGCCGAACATACTTCAATTTGGTTAGCCTGGGAATTGTCCACCAGGCAAGCCTTTTCTGGAATGGAGACTGAAGTAGCACCATTCTAAAATCAATTCTTTACTCTGAAGCTCTCTTTTCCTGAAGTTCCGCCCCCCCGCCCCAGAATAAATAATCCAGAGAGCAAGGATGAGATCATGCAGTTGATTTTCTTCCTCAGAAGTTATCCAGCACTGGGGGAGTTTATGGGCTTTGTGAGGAGGGTTTAGAAAATGAATTATGAAGAGTAGGTGAAGGAAATTTCATTGAAGTCTCTAGTAATATTCACCTGCAGCTTATTATAAGAATAATGATTAAGCACATGCACACAATCTTTTAAGATACTGTTTTTTCATGTTCTGTTTCAAGAACATGCAGTAACACTAAATACCCAAAGGTCCAAGACTGTGATACACAGGAAAATTGTTTGCTACTCTAATTGGTATTTTTATGGGTTTTCACTAAATACTTTTCTTAAATAATATTTCATTTGAAGATGTCATTTTCCTGTTTTATATGTCTAGACCTGTTGATATCCTTGAAGAACTTGTG
Organism: Eospalax fontanierii; assembly: GCA_035773235.1. Classification (NCBI taxonomy): domain Eukaryota; kingdom Metazoa; phylum Chordata; class Mammalia; order Rodentia; family Spalacidae; genus Eospalax; species Eospalax fontanierii. The sequence goes on along the minus strand of CM069533.1, from coordinate 44,144,439 downwards.
CTAAAGCCTCTCATGTTTGCAGTAAGGGTTTTGGGACAAGCCAGTGTTTGAAGCCGCTAAGATGCTTTCTTTGGGGTGGCTGCTGCTGTCTGTTACTCAGTCCTTTGCTTGACTTGCTTTTTGCTGATTGTTGATTGAATTGCACTTGTTAGAGTATGTTTATGTGGGCCCTGAGTCCAAGCCCTTCGGAGCCCAGAAGGATCTGAAGGAATCCCAGTTGTCTGTGCGGCTGGAACTTTTGAATTGCTTAAATATGCTCAGTTCTTCCCTTTTGAAAAAAGACAATATATAGTTTGTTTGGGACTTATAACAATTTAGAGATTTTTTTTCCAATGTATATTTTTATTGAATTTCTGTGCATTTTATACAATAGAGCTTAATCATATCTACACCCCTCCCCTCTCTGCACTTCCTCATAGCCACCCTCATCAGATTTCTTGCATTCTGTTTTATATGTTAAGGCTATTGAGTCAAGTGTGTGTACCCTGACACCCCTCAGTGTGAGTTCATCCACAGGAGGCTGGTAAGCCTATCAAGTGAGTGTCACTCTCTTAAAGAAGATCAGCTGTCCCTCACCCAGCAATGATTAGCTGCCAATGGTTCAGATTGCCAATAGATCAGCTGCCTCAGCTAAGTCTGGAGCCTTTAGCCCATTTCCCCTACTCTATGCTGGTTTTTATCTGATTGAGTTTGCATGGATCTTGTGCATGCTTTCTCCATTGTTGTAAGTTCATATAAGCAAGTTCCATTGAGGAAGAGAGGCCAGAAAGACTTTTAAAGGATGATTTTTTAAAAGACTGTGGGACTTTTACAATTAATATTGTGATATTAATAAATAACATCATATCTTAGAGACAAGAAATGAAAAAGTTGTGATTTAATAGTGATGTGTTTGTGTATCAAGTTGGCCATAGTTCATTGTCATGGCTAGCTCAGTAGACAACTTGACACTCCCGGGTAGAGGGAATTTCGATGAAGGAATTTCCTTCATTGGTTTGGCCTTTGGCCATGTCTGTGGGGGCATTTTATTGATTACTGAGTGATGTGGGAGGGCCCAGTTAGTGCCACCCATAGGCAGGTGGCCCCTGGTTGTATAAGAAAGCAGCCTTAGCACAGGCCAGAGGACTAAGCCAGTAAGCAGCATTCCTCTGTGGTCTGTGCTTCAGCTCTTGCCTCCAGGTTCCTGACTTTACTCAGTGAGGAACTGTGATCTGGAGATGTCAGATTAAATAAACCCTTTCCTCCCCAAGTTGGTTTTGATCAGTATTTTTATCACAGCAATGGAAAGAAACTAGGACACCCTGATTATAGTCTACTACCCAAAAGTCATTGCCCTCATCTTGTAAGCAGACTGCCAATAACCACAGCCACAGGACACTGAGGGAATTTCTTTTGGCTAATACATAATTACCAGCCTAGTCCTTACAATTACCATAAAAGCAGCAGAGAGATTCTTCACAAGTAAAACATTTATATGAGTCAAACCGAATTATTCATTGAAGTAGGTGGTTTCCCTTCAAGCATTCCCTGGAATTCAATATCTAGTTCAAATCAACACATTTATATAGCAATTTCTTAGATGTCTATGGATGTGGTAGAAAAACATCATTAAATAAAGCTGCTTGTCAGACAGAGGATATTTCTTTTCTAGATATTTAGATATTATAGATCATTCTTTTATGTTTTTACTGACCTAAACTTTGACAAAATAAAGAAAATTATGGAAGCATTAAGGAAGATTTCATAATTAAATTCTTCTACAACTCAATGGCCTCTTTGATATATGGATCGCATTTGTCGTCAACAGTTATAGAAGTTGCGGTGGTTTGAATGAGAACATCCCCCACAGGCTCCAAGTAGTTCAACATTTTGTGCCAGTTGGTGGTGCTGTTTTGGGAGGTCGTAGAAGGTACGGCCTTGCTGGAGGAAGCACATCACTGGGGGTGGCCTTAGAGAGTTAAGGAGTTCTTAAGCCTTGTCAGATTTCATTTCCAGTCACCCTCTGCTTTCTGTGCTTGCTTGAAGATGTGAGTCACTGCTTTCTATTTTCTGCTTCTGCTCCGGCCACCTCCTATCTCCATGCCTCCCCACCGTGATGGACTCGAATTTTCCTGGAAGTGTAAGCTCAAAGAAACTCTTGCCTTTATAAGTTCCCTTGGTCACAGGTGTTTTATCATAGCAACATAAAAGTAACTAATATAGTCTTTCTAAATTTCTTCATTTACCCATGTAACAGAATGTTCTGAAGAATGATCTAGTATTCAAAATGTCTATAATGTCAGTAAATAGCCTTGCCTACCATTTGCTTTTTGTTTTGCTTTTGAGACAGGGTTTCGCTGTAGTCCCAGTTAGTCTGGAGCTAGCTATGTAGATCAGGCTGGCATTGATCTCGCAGAAATCCACCTGCCTCTACCGCCTGAATGCTGGGATTAAAGTCATGTGCCACCATGTCGAGTTAATCCTATCATTCCTTTTACAATCTGAATTTATCTCAGAGAAAAATGGATGTACCTTCTGGTTTTGCTTAAGTGTCCCTAAGCTTTTGTCCATGACTTATATTTGAAATCTGAGCTATGTATTCTCCATGAGAATCTGCTGACTACATCAAACTCTTTCTTGTCTTGCAAGTCTCAAGTCTCAAGAGCTGTTTCAGTAAGAAGGGTATGTCCTATAGCTCTCTCAGAAGGGCTAACACATCGCAGTGACCAGCATTCTGTCCATTCTGTTGTCGTCCACATCTATTTCCTCTTACTTCAAGAGCTTCATCTTGGTGCAGTTTTACCATTCCAAATGAAACGAGAAAACTGAGCTTCATTTTATTTTTACCTTTTATTGAAGGAAAAGAATAAAGATTTTAAAATGTGATTTTACATATATGGAAAAACATAGAGATTGTCTTAACTGCCTTGGCGGATCCTTAAACCAATTTTCTTCAAAGTAAGAGCTACTGTCTTTTAAATAATTTTATCTGAACAGCCTAGGTATATATCAACTTGTAGATACAAATTCATAGAAACAAAAGATCCATCCCCACACAAGTGAGTGAATGATGTTCCATTAGCTTGAGTATAGCCATTGGAATCATTGTTTTCAAAAGACAACCTTTCAACTGTATAACTTATAATTTATATGGATTTTTGCTATAAGCAGCTTCCTAGGCAAAGGGAAAAGATGGCTTTATGTTTCATATTGGTGCTGTATTTTGATGCTTTCCAAATGTAGAGGAATCATTTTTAAATATTTTATTGAGTTTTTGGGCATTTCATATAATAATTCTTAATCAAATTTAGAAACCCTCCAACATCTGCACCCCTCAAAGCTCCCACCCACCAAATTTCATGCATTCTGTCATATAGTTTAAGTCTTATCTGATAAAGCATTTGTAGCCAGATGTCCCTTGGTTCAGGGTCATTCACTGGAGTCTAGTAAGTCTATGTAGAGTCACACGCTTAAGGAAGATCTACTGTTCATTATTCAGCGGTAATCAACTAGGGTTGGGGCCTGCTGCCTGTTTCCCTCATTCTATGCTGGGCTTTTGTCTGATTGAGTCATCATGGGTCTTGTGCATGCTGTTCTCATTGTTGTAAGTTTGTATGAGCAAGTTCCCAGTGGCCTGAAAGTCTCTGTTTCCTTATGTTCATGCACCAACCCTGGCCCTTACAATCTTTCTACTCCTCTTCTGCAGTGGTCCCTGAACCATGGGTAGGTGAGGTTTAATATAGGAGTCCTACCCAGAAACACATATTCTGTAGTCTCTTTTTCTCTAAAACTTACCCAAATGTGACCTTCTGTGTACATCACATTCTGTTCTATGAGGAAACTTTGCTGGTGAGAGTTGAGGGGTGTATTAATACTCTCTCTACCCCCGTTCTGCTATGTTCCATGAGCTTCAGGTGTAGAGGTTCCACTATAGAGGTATCACTTAGGGCTGGGCATCTCTCAGACATATATTCTCTGTGTGTAACCACCTGTGGAAATCTGCAAATAACCTCCATCTGTTGCAAAAAGAAGTGGAGTATGGTATATGTAGTGTGAAAAAAAGAAAGCAAAAAACAGTTTTCTCTCTGTCTGCTATGAGGGATGGACTTCAGCCTGACTAATAACTGAGTAGTCAATGGCTTAAGGGGAACGCAGGGGAGGCTGGGAGAAAGTGAGGCAGACAGGGGCGAGGTACCCATCTTGGACGCACACTCGGGGGGTTCCTGTGATCAAAATGCAAGCTCTGTCATAGGAAACCTCCCTCTCCCTCCCTCAGGAGATGAACTTTTTGTGAGTAACATGGAATAAACTAATCTCTCTAAAGAACATTCTCTATTCATTCAGTCTGTTCAAACTTGGGGGTGGGACGATGCTGAATGCCGGGTCCCTCCATGAGAAAATTTATGCAACAGTATACATGTCTATTACAAATATAAGAATCCATATTTAGCACACAGTAAGATACGATGGGGGGTTTTCTCTAGGATCTATGACCTCCCCACCCATGTGTATTTGGTTACCCATGAGTTCCCTCCCATTAAGAGGACTTTAAGTCCAATTAGGTAGCTAGATTACTCCCACAAATAATAGTGCCATTACTCTACCAATAGAGATAGTTTGCTGTGCCAGTTGTGGCTATAACGATTTAGAACTGAGTCAGACCATTGAATGATTTTTTTTCCCCTTAGCAACTTGCATAGTATACTCTAGAACTATGAGAGATATTCTTCAGGAGAAGGCTTCAAGGTCAGTTCCAGCTCCATTGTTCTAAGTCTTGTGTCTAAGATATGTCCTGTCTTCAGCAATAGGGTCTCACCTTCAAGTTCTGGGAGGTAATCAAGGGGTATGGAAATAGTCCGTGTTATTTTGGGAATGTCTTGGACTACCCTGACCAAAACCACCAAAGGAGGTTTCTTCTGACTTGTACTGGGTTCCTTGTTATACAGCCTTCAGGTATATGCATGCGCTTATGTTCAGGTATTGTACATATATATTTTTTCAGGGGGAGGTTGGTTTAATACATTTCCCTCTGGCTTTTTTATGCCACGCAAGTTTTATTTAGCTCTCCTCTCTCTTTTCATGTCTAACCTCCTTCCTCCCTCCCCAGTTTAAGTGTCCCCCATTTTTCCCTTAACCCTGATCTCCTGTTATCCCCCTTCTCTTGAGCCCCTTCTTTCCCTTTACCGCCATGGTGCCTTGTATGAGAAGGATCTTTCTGGACTACTTCTCAAAATTAAGAATTCAATAGGAAGAATTTGGTCACATAAAAGTATTGCTAAAGTATTTACCAATTTGTTAGCTCCTGTTTATTGGATGTGGATTGCACCAATGAGATCACGCTCAAAAGAGGTGTGCTCTAGAACCTTTGGAAATGACTCAGTGGGACATGCATTTATGTTTTAGGAAGAACAGTGGAGAGTACTACACTTGAGTTTTCTTGGCTGTAGAGACTTTTAAATCAATGCCGCTTACCTATAAATCCTAATTTCTCTTTTAGAAGAATGGACAGACTCAAACTTGTTTTCAGTTTTGCCAGAATTGTTGTTGGAAATAGAGTTGCTTGAGAGCAGTGTGTGTTTGCTCCTGGGAGTGCATGCTTAGTGACGAATAAAACAATACCTCTACAGTGCAGCTCGAATAAACTTTCCCATGAATATATTAAATGCAATCTGAGAGGAAACACTCTCTTTCTCATGAGTTTTGTGACACATGTCAGTGTGAAGCCTACACAATGGGTGAGATTGCTTTCCATATTTTCAGTATATGAATGTCAAACTTGAAACCTTTTTTTATTGCAAAAGTTGATGCCAAAGTATTAAATAAATCTTGCATAGATTATGACATTCATGCACAGCCTAAGGGTTCATTCTGAAAGAGGTGAGCTTCGTTTCTGTGTCTGCACCTTGGCTTTCATGTTCCACACAGACACGTTCATACATACAAGCCAAGGTAAACATCATTTCATTGTAACCTTTTAAAATGCTTCAGCATAATGAGGTAGCTCTGACATGAATAAGTATGACAAAAAAAAAAAAAACTTCCTCGACAAACCTATTCTCATGCTTCATTTACATTACTCCCGGATTGCAAATAGTAAGATATTAAAACTGGGTAAGACTGTCAAATGAGATTCCCTCACCTGACAGTTCTGTCACTTTAAATTGCTTTGTTGTTTACGCCACGGCTGCAATCCCAGCCCTGTTACTTGTTAATTGCTTAGTCAATGCAATTGTATCACAACACATTTATCAGAATTTTAAGAGAAAAACTGTCTCTTGCTTGGATGCAAAATTACTTTGATGGATCAAAAGTGATTATTATCATTAAATATGACAAGCACAACATTTTTTTAAAAATCTAGTTTTAAATTCCTCTGCAGTAAAAACATAACATGATTCTTTCTGAAGTCCTTTGATAAAGCCCTTTAGTCAGTCATATAAGTATATGATCATCAAATAGTACCAAATTAAATAATTATTGAATGGCTGTTAAAACATACATATGCATACACATGAGCAGTTACACTACCAATTTCCATGTAATGTTTGAGTGTCTGTGTCTGTGTGCAGTCACATTGGGTCTTACTGAGTCATGGCACTGGATTCTTGACTGTGAGGGATTCTTGGACCTTAACAATGGAATTACCTTACTCTTTATTTTGAGATCAGTTTTTTGTACTATACAAACTCTTTTACTATTTTGTATTTTTGTTTTCATTATCTTCTTTTGTTTAAAAATAAATCATAGACAATTCTATACTTTCAAGTGACAAAATATAGAAAAGGCATCAGATTGTGTTTAGAACTGAGCTGGTTATCTGCCCATCTTTGCCTTCCCACCCGGATTCTTTTCTCAGTATTCATGTTACTTGTAAGTATTCTGTACTTAGATTTTTGACCTGCTACCAAGATCTCATCCTCTCATCTTTTGCTTACTGCTCTGCTCCCTTGTTCCTCAAGTATAGTTCACCTCCCAATCTTGCATTCTCTAAGCGTACCTCACGCCCCCTCTATTCTCATTCTATTTTTTTACTCCAGGTCCTCATTTTATCCTTCTTATTTAGACTGTTTTCTTGATCTTCTTCAGGCTTCACCTCTAACTTGGCCTTCAAGTTGTAATACCAAAGGGAAACCTGTGATGTTTTGGTTTACACTGCTATGGCATCAAATTGAAACTGAGGATGTCACCCTCCTGGTTTAAAACCGTTCACGGATTCCTACAAACTGGCCAGTCAAATTCAAAGCTGTTGTTTCTAAATCAGAATTCATTCTGGCTATGGGTCCACTCGAACCTGCCATCAATTGTTTTCTTTGTCAAACACTTTACTGTCTTCATGAGTCACAAAAATATTCACCTTCCTATGATTCCAGCCATGGTGTTTTCTAATATCCACAGGCTTCCTTCTTCTTCTTATAGGGTAAACCATGGGTTCTATTCCCAGTCCACAGCACTCTCTTTTCTTGAGATCCACTCAGCCTCAGTAGCAACTAACATTTGTTAAATGCATATTATATGACTAGAATGAGTCTATTCTTACAAATATTATAAAATTCATATTACTTCTGTCCTTTTTTTAAAGAATTGTGGAAAACAAATCCCAAAGAGACCCAGGAGCCCACATGCTTTGGAAGGAAGACTAGAAATGGGGAGATCAGTCTATGAACCAAGTAGCTTTGCATGGGACCTTGTGATGTTAATATTACTTGCATTTGCTCCAGTGGCAATGATTTATGTAGTTACATATCACTTCTCTTGGAATATAAACTTTTCAATTCAGAGAACTATTTATTTAGTTTTATTCTTTATTTTTTGACAAGGTCTCCCTAGCTCCAGTCCACCTGGAACTCACTATGTAGACCAGGCTGGCTTTGATCTCACAGAGATCTGCCTGTCTTTGCCCCCTGAGTGCTGGGATTAAAACTGTGTACCACCACATCCCACTATTTTATTCTTTGAAAATTTCACACATGTATACAAAGAAAAGTGACTTACTCTCTCTCAGCTGTCATCAAGTGCCAATAGCTCCTCAGCTGGGGTGGGACCTTGGGAGTTGGAATGTTGGTATTTGAACTTGTTTTATCTTATTTTTTTAAGTCCTGTGCAGATAACTAGAGCTACTTTGAGTTCATTTGTGTAAAAGGCATGTCACATCCAGAAAGAATAGTATTTCAGAGCTCTCCGCCCCATCCTCCAGCTCTTACATTCATTCTAGCCCCTTGTTTCACAATGTTCTCTGAGCCTTGTGGGAGAGTGAATATAGATGTTTCATCTGCAGCTGAACACTCACAGTTGCTTCTTCTCAGCATTTAGAACAATGATGAGTCTCTGTATTGAATCACTTCCCACTGCAATAAGAAGTTTTTCTGACCAAAATTGGGAATAGCATAAATCTCTGGATATAAATATAAATATTTAGAAGGCAGTTTGACAACAGGACTGTGCTGGATGCTTTAGTGTCAACTTGACACACCTGGGGAGAGGAGGCCTCCACTGGGGAATTTCCTCTACTGGACTGGCCTGTGGCAATGTCTGTGGGGTATTTTCTTGATTGTTGAGTGAGGTGGGACAGCCCAGCGTACTGTGGGCAGGACCATCCCTGGGCAGGTGGTTCTGTATTGTATAAGACAGTAGGCTAAGCATGGGCTAAGAGGAACAAGCCCGTAAGCGGCCTTTTTCATGGCCTGTGCTCCAGCTACTGCCTCTGGGTTCCTGCCCTGAGTTCCTACCTCAGGCTTTCTTAATGATGAGCTATGTGACCCAGAGATATAAGTGAAATAAACCCTTTCCTCTCCAAGTTGGCCTTGGTCAGAGTGTTTTGTTACAGTAATGGAGAAGCAAAGTAGAAAAATGATCATTTAGAAAACATCAACATTTTGTTCACTAAGGACTATATCCTCCCTAGCCATGGGTTTGATTATGTGTACAGTATCAGACATGAATTCCCTCCTGTGTAGCAAGCCTTAAATCCAACAAAGAGAGGTTAATTGTGCCCATAAGCAGTCTTGTTAATATTGCACCAGCTGTCACCTCTTGTTTGTCAGGTTAGTATAGTAGCATGCAGGGTCTGGTCTTAGATAAGGTGATTGGTATCTTCTCCAATGGCCTGCTCAGTGTTTTCCGGCTCTGTGAAAGCTAGCCAGCAGGGAGAGTTTCATGGTTAGATCAAGACTGACTTTTCTATGTCCTGCAGCGAAAGTGAGTGTGTGGTGTTTTCAGCAATAGCTTCTTATCATTTGGTTATGGGAGGCAGCCAATACCAATAACAATAGCCTGTGTTGATGTGGGTGCTTCTGAAGCCTCCCTTTAGCTCCCAGTATCCCCTGCCCTTGTTCTGTTCTTTCATAGCATGTGTGTTCAAGAACCATACCATACCAAACACACCGACTCTCATCAGAAGCATTTTTTGTGTTTTATTTTCTTGGTTTGGGTGGAGCGGAACTTGTGATGAACCAATTCAGTCCGTCCGTGGTGATAAATAACTTGTGATTCATCATGAATTCATGTTCTCTCTTTAGTAGCATAGAAAAAAACATATTCATTCACCTTGGAAATCAAGTTACTCCTTATATGCGAAATTAGAATTACAGTGCTCCAATCTATTCAGAGTGGTGATGTGAAAAATAGATAAGGTAATAAATTTAAAAGTCTTTGAAAACAGTCATAAAAATGAATGGGAAAACACATTTTTATGACTAATAACTAAGATAAACATTTGCGGGTCTACTATGTATAAAACATTAATATCAGTGTTTGGTGATATACAATGAATACAGTACAGTTTTTAATTCTCATATGTTTAGAAGCTGGACTTATCCTGTAATAATTATAAATGAGATTTTCAATTAAATAGGTTCAACAGAGATTTTGTGAGTCCCTTATCTAAAACATATTGCAATATAATTTGATTCATGAATTCATTCATACTTTCACTTATTCAGAAAACATAATTTTTCCATAAAGTGATAGGCACATTTTAGATCCTGGAGATAAAGAGATGCAGAAGTTAGACAGAACCTCTGCCATGTGAAGTAAAGGGTAACAGCTGTGTAAACTCATGTTATTTAAAAATACAAAACAAAGACCAAGGGTAATTCTGATGTACTTCTTTTATAATATTTTGAGGATATATATATATATATATATATATATATATATATAGTTACATACTATGGCATGGCTTTACAATATATTCCTGGCTTGCATCAGGCACCCCTTTGCCTCAGTTTAGTGAGAGATGATAAACTGGTTTGCCCTATTTCCATAAGATATGGATGATAAAGAGAGGAAATGCACTTAGGTGGATTCTGAGAATTAATTCTTTAGCAAAAGAAAGACCAACACATTGTTAGCTCCTAATGTCTCATGTCATATCATAGCACAATTTAGAACAAATGAGGGCAGATGACAGATCACACAGACAGATGGTGAGGAATAATACCTGCATTATAGTCAGGCTGTTGTACACTTTGCAGAAGTACCTCAAAGGAGAATAAAATAGAGTTTCATGTCTCATAGTAATCCTGTATAAGATACTGTCTTTTCTGTAAAATGGAGATAGAGAATTAATGTGGTTATGCAGCACCTTTCATAGGACTGTTCATCTTGTCTTGTCTGGAGCATAGTGTATTGCAAAGTCTGAGATGTAACTGTGACTGCATTATGTTGTGTGGTCTATGTGAAGACACACAGATACACGATAGAGCCATGGCAGAAGCATTTGTCTGTACCTGTCACTCCCACACCCTCCTACCACAGCACCTTTTCATTCCTCTCCTGGTGTAAAATAATAGATCTGTACTCAGTCTTTAACTTTTTATGCAGGACAGGGAACATACCAAGACATAAAACCATATCCAACTACATTCACGTGAGATGGGTTTGCATAAATGTTCTTCATGCCTTATTATGTTATAGTTCTGAGCCTAGGTAAAAATCTTGCAAGGTTCACCTTGATGTTAGCTATAGATTGCCCATGTGTCTTGGAGGTGGAAAATAAGAAAAGTAATTTCATTTCATAAAATATTTGTTCTCTAAATCACAGAATCTTTTTCTTTCCTGAAAGGAGAGAATGATTTTGAATGTGATATGTAGTTTTAGGTGTTAAATGTGAATTATTGGGCAGTTAGCATAAGTTTAAAGGAGAATAGGTATGTATAAGCATCAGTGTAACACGGTGTAACACATTTATAAGGCTCGATGTACAAAGTTGAAATGGAACTCTAGAAAGTCCATGATATGAGCAAATCTTTTTATATAGAGGATGTATGTGTTTATTAATATTAATATTGTCAATCTCTGCTGTGAACAAATGGTTTGGGAAATAGGAAGCTTTTTTACACAAATGCTATTTTCTAGTTCCAGCTTTAATCATATGATTTAATGATTTCCAAGGATGCCATCATGGACTCAAGTTGTTCTGACTTGAAGGATCCTATTCTTTGTATTTTGCTGCCATTCTTTTTAGTGCCTATTTCTAATTGGAAAAGTTAGAGCTTAACTTTTACTGCATACTTTGAGCTAGACATAATTCTAAGCACTACATGTATATCACAACTTTAATTCACTTATCAACCTATAGTTCAGGTTCGATTGCTTTCTGTAGTTTCATTTCAGGAAACCGAGCATAAAGAAGGTATCTTTCCAAGGACAAAAATGTAATAAATGGTCAAGACTTTAAATCTGTGGATTTCCATGGAGCCTTTGATCATGAATATTATGAATTCATGAATGATCATGAATTCACCAGATTCCTTCAAATACTGTGTTAAATTTTCAAAACTAAAACTAAATTTGGTGTTTATGAAAATTCTCTAGTGTGCATGTAGAAATGGGTTAAATTTAAGAGCTGTGGGTAAAATTCAAAAAACAAGATCACTGAAAATAGCTTTCCTTAATATACTGATGTCTACGTGCATAAACATTTTTCCTAATTGACTTCAAATAGAGGGAACTGACAGTGCTGATTTTTTAAAAATGTGATGACTGTAAATAATAAAAACTAATTTGAAATGCACTATTTATCTTCGAGAACAAAAAATAATCACTGAAAATACAATTTTCCGAATTTAAAAAAATGTTAATTTTCACATTAATATTAATTCAGTATTTAAAGATAAATATATTCTCACTGTCAGTTTGAGTTCAAAGTTGTTAATTATAAAATTGTTAGTTAGATATCAGTTATTAAACATGCTGTTTAATACTATTTTGGCCTGGCAGTGCCCTGATTATTATTGTCAATGTGAATGGGTGGACTTTTCAGTCTACGAGGTGCCCAACCCCAGTTGATACATGTATAATACAATTCCTAAACCCAAGATTCAGGGATCATCCAAGATGAGGAAGCAGTGGAAAGACTGTGAGTTCCAGAAGACCAGAACAGCTGCTGCTAGATGGTGTGTTCTAGACATGACAGGGAAGCTGTGCTCATGAAATCTCAACAGTATGGTTGCCTAGACAAGGCCTGCAGAGTGACAAGATGAGTTTACATGCAAATGTGGATATGCGAAATTTCACAAGATCCTATCTCTAGTGAAGAATTATAGGCAATCAATGGCTTCAGAAAAGAAAAGAGTTCCCTGATAAGTCATCCAGTCTCAAATGGTCAGCTCTAAACACATACACTTATGGGCACCACAAAATAAACGGACTTATTAGGATATATGTGTGTGTGTGTGTATATATATATATAAAACAATTAAAGAGGAGGGGAAAAAACTGAGAAGATGGAGAAAGAAGGAATGGAAGAAAATATGAAAAACGTTGAGGAATAAGTTGATGGGGAAGGGGGTGGAAATGATGTAAATATAGTATTTGTATATGAAATTCTCAAAATATAAAAAAGAGTAGATTTCTGCACATAAATACCAATAACATAAAGTCAAATGATGGCCACAATACAATATACACTAGATGTGGGTGAAAGGAGGAAAACCAGCTAAAGTTATTAGATTATAACAATAAATATAGATAATAAGGTGAACTAGACATCAGTTTGACTGAACCCAATAATCCAGTTACCTCTGAAACATTCTCCTTGAGAAAACAGGATAGATTGTGGCCGAGCCTCATGATACCTATGTGCAAGATTTAGAGCTGCACATTAGTTTAACCAATTTTCTTGGATACACTTTACCACCTGTGATTCGTAGAGCCTATTCCCCAGTAAGTAACATATTGATGGACTGGGACATATTGAACCAACTATTTTAGTACCAGTTAATTTATCATAAAAATAGACTGAGTTGGAAGAGAGAAGCAGATGGGCTAAGTTCGACTCAGTAAAATTAAGAAACTCAGCAAGGATAGACTTAGAAAAAGACCTTGAAAATTCTGGCTTGTGTCTGATAATGAAAATCACTAGTTAGCCTCACTTGATAGGTATAAGTATACAAGAACTGACAAGTTTGACATTCCTTTTCTGATTCCAAAACTGCTATGATTTGCTGCTTGTGAGCAAAATCCTCTATCCTTGTTTTGTACTAACCAATTCTCATTATCAAACAAGAGAAATAAAAAGATATTAGGAATCGATAAGCATAATTTAGAGGAATGGAGAAGTAAGTAGTATTTTACGGTAGGGTTTATGTTAAGTCTCACGTAAGTCTTGGTCTGATGGTCAAGCTATGGCTGACTTTATAGAATCTAAGCTGCCACAGATTGCATTCTGTCAACACCTTGTCTTTATTGCAGCTGTTAATGTTGTCAGCTGCAGAGACTCTGACTCTTGCACCATTAGCTTCTGGATTAAAAGTCTGACACGGATACATGTGATTGGCAGAGTCTAGGTCCCTTATTTATAACTAACTTCAAGAGCGCCAGGAAAGTGAGCATAATATATTTTCTCACTTCTGAGATGGGAATATATTTCTCTTGCTATGAAGTCTCATAAAGTGTAGAAGTCTCTACATAGGAAGGATGCTGAGATGCTAAGTGAACAAAAAGAAAAATGATGGTCTAGTTCATGACATCTTTATGTAAAGCTATTTTGAAGAGCTCTGACCTCTGGCCTTGTCAGAAAATCCAGTTAAGTACTCTCTAAATTTTCTCCAACTGTTCTGACTTATAGTATAATTCTGTTGTCTATATAATGGACCTTTCAGGGATATTGGCATGATCTTGAATTAAAAGTTTCTACACTTATTCATAGAGAGGTGAATATCAGTAACACTGTCAGTAGAGATTAAAATACCTGGAGTTAATAATAATATTCATGGCATGTCATTACTCTTTCATTTGATGCCAGCATGAATATGAGGAATGACCAAACACCAGAACTATTTATGAAGAAAAGAGGTGATATTTTTCTCTTGTGCATTCTTATCCACCGTGTCATACTTTCTCTGTTCCTTTTAAGCTTGTGTGTCTAAACTGTTCTTAGAGCAATAAGGATAAAATAACCTATATACTGACAGGTACCTGGATATTCCAGTATACATGCAACATAGGAGATTTTGAAGAAAGTGTTTCGTCATTAAGTTACACTTTCCGTCAGCTATAATGTTTTTGTTTGACAGGGGCTCCCTAGTCCCATGCTGCCTGGAAGTCACTATGTGGAGCAGACTGGACCCAGTCTCATAGAGCTCTATGTGCTTCTGCCTCCTGGGGCTTGGAATTAAAGCCACATGCCACCACACCCAGCCCATCAGTAATAATGTATGAAATAAAACAAAGTCACAAAATTTGTTCTAGCTTTAGAACAAGATAAATATAACTTAGTGCATTAAAGAGCCAAGAGGTAATATGAAGACAATACATTTGAGGTAATTATGACATAAACTTTTTAACTGTAAAAGAAATGAGGATGCATTGCTTGCAGCATCCATACTGTATAATCTCCAAAATGGCTTAGGGATTTTTTTTAAGAGATATTGAGAAGACGGATGGATATGTGAGTTTGTGTGTGTGCATATACGCCTTTGTGTATAATTGTGTGTATATGTCTACGCATGTGTTTTTATGTGTATGTGTGTATACCTGTGTATGTGTGTGAGTGTGTATATGGGTATGTGTTTGTATACTTCATTTGTGTGACAAAATTAGAGAAATAGTAACAGCTAAAGACATTGAGTTTCACACTGAGGAATCTGACATAAAAATCTGCCTTCTTCCAAATTATTAGTGTTATAATGTTGGGGGTTTTCTTCTGCCTTTTTCTGGGAAATTATTTTTTAAGTTAAATAGTACTTTAAAAAATTGCACTCAGTGTTAATCATTGTACTTTGGCCTATGAAATCAACTGGACTATTTTAGATAAACACCAGGAACTCAGTAAATGTTGAGCCTATTATAACAGATTATATTGACTCTATTATATCTTTTTCTCTAAATTGTGTCTTCTCTTTGGATCATTCCAAATTCTCTAAAATCCTTAAAAATATATGCTGTGCATTTTTATGTGGAGAAGAACCAGACTTTTTTAGGTCTCAAATATCTATCTATCTATCTATCTATCTATCTATCTATCTATCCGTCATTCCATCCATCTATCAATTATCTATATATTTATCTATCCCTTCACTGTATGCTTTGATTGTTCAGTACCTGTGGTGAACGAATAGGTATTTAGCTTAAATATCTTGTAGAAGTTGAAATATTTAGTCATTTGCAGAGCGTTCTGAAAGTCAATTAATATTTTCTAGAAACAAACCAAATACTTTTCTCTGGATTGACAGAATTCTTCTTTCTCTCTGTTCTCATTTGTCCTGGCATATCTGTTATATTTGAGCTTTCTGGAAAGTTCCATTTCCATGATGATTCACTTTATGTGCACCAAACTGCCATAAAATGCTGTTGAAAGATAAGAGCCAGGCTTTCCAGAATAGAGAATCAAAAGTGTACTACTAACATTCTCCGGTCAGTAGAAGGCAATAAAAAAAGAGAAATAGCGGCACAAAGGAATTATTTGTAGAATGAAAACCAATGACATCATTTATCAAAACGTCAACAGCTCAGGAATCCAAATTGGAAAGAATCTAAAATTATTTGATTCATCCAAAAACAGTCTTTCCAGGAGCATGAAGGCTAAAGCATCTCCAAATAAATAGCATGGGATATGAGGTGCTGATTGGATTTGAAATCCTATCATTTCTTTGATTATCCATGTGGATGCTTCCGAATTTGCCTGATAACAACTCATCTACTAATGACAGGGTTTGTTGGTTTGTTTGGTTTTGGAAATGATGGTTAGAAAGTTAATAAACTACAGGAAATAAAAAACATAACTAGAGTAATTTTGCCTACCCACGCAGGCAAAATTTTCTTTTGAGAAAAAGAAAATAAGAATTACTTTTTGGAGGATATGCATTTCTTGCTTTCTTTTCTCTCATAGATATTTGCTGATTACTGAATACAAGTATGCATAGATATTTTTAAAGGCCTGAAGATTCTTCATATGCCAAACCTTGTAGTCAGTCACCTAGTGCCTCCAGCCAGTGGAGGGGGAAGAGTTTTTGCTCCTGCTTGTTCCCTATAGGTTTGAAATACAACTTCAAAGTGTTAATTACAGTCACATTCAATGGAATCAAAGGGCAAACCATGGGGTTGATTCAGTTTCACAGTGGAAACCTGAGGTTGCAGTTGAGAATTTAATTAATTTTCATTCTTCTGCACATTAAGTGACTGTAAGTGTGGGGTGGATTCCAGAAACAGGGTCAATTTTTTTTTTTATTGAATGAGTTTTGCAAAGTTACCTTAGAGAATTTCCAAGGTAGGGAGACGTGGATTGGTAGGTTTTATAAACAGTCTTCT
Source organism: Eospalax fontanierii (assembly GCA_035773235.1). Taxonomy (NCBI): domain Eukaryota; kingdom Metazoa; phylum Chordata; class Mammalia; order Rodentia; family Spalacidae; genus Eospalax; species Eospalax fontanierii. Next base: position 44,127,711 of record CM069533.1, on the reverse strand, counting down.
GAAACACAAAAATTGTGGCTGGATCAACACAAATCTCTCACGACCCATGGGAAATAATTCATAAGTCCTTGCTCCATCAATGGTTGATAGAAACATTAGTTTCATAAGAAAGGGCATGCAGTGCTTATTTGCCATTTTCACTATTAATTCTTTGTTACCTTAGGCAAGTCATTTGGGAGAAGGGATTAAATAACAGAAAAGGTATGTGACCTTCTTTTGCTGTGCTGGCCAAGAGCACATTTCACTGCTTGTGTTACTCTATTCACTAAGAAATAATTCAACTCTCTTGTACCCAGTATGTGTTCTACTTTGAACCTAAGTTTCATAGGATCTGTATGCCATGTTTGCTTTAAATTTTGCTTTCTCTTTGGAGGTCCAAGTTTCTGTAATTGTAATACTACACACAGAAACATAAAGTTGATTTCTTAAAATATATTTAACAATATGACATATGTCTTATGGTTGCAAGTGTTGCAAGTAGTGGATGTTCATGAAGATCCTAAAAATTCCATGTATGTTGCAAACAGCAAGTGACATTAAATTGATGACATCTGCTTGTTATGAGAGCTCTTCTAGGTCAGTAATGGTCAGAAAGAACAAATTCTTTGATAAGACCAATTCTGCTTTTTCTTTCCTTGTTCCATGCTGGATAAACTATTTCTATAAAGAGAGAGAGAAGGACTTTGTTCAAGAGCACAGCTCTAGTAGAACTCTGAAGGAAAAGGTTCTCAGAGAGGTTCATGTCCCAATCTTGGTAAAAATGGTTTCTAAGTGTCTGGTTGTTTTTATTCAGGCATTTCTGTAATGTGGCCCTTCACTGCTGCACATGACCAAATGTTCACAGGCCCAGTTTTGTGGAGTACTTATGCAGGTAACCACTGTCCTGAGTTTATGAGTATGATATCCATGTCATGTCTGCAAGACATTATTTTACAGCAGTCCTTGCCATCCTCTAGCTCTTCTGATCCTTTTGTTCCCTTTTTAACAATGTTCCCGAACCTTAGAAGAGTGAAATAGATGTTTTGTTTAGGGTTCAGCACTCAGAAGTCATGTCTTCTCATTTCACACTTTTGACCACTGCGAGCTTTTTTACTGACTAGCACCCACTGAATAAAGATGCATTTCTGAGGAAGGCTGAGAGCTGTGCTCATCTATTGGTATGAGGATTTAGGGGGAAGTTTGACAACATGCCCATTTGGAAAACAGCAGTACCATGTTCCCTACTAGAGCCTATGACTGCCCTAGTCACAGGATCTTGTCTGATGAATCGCTATTGCAGCTTGTCGGATCCACAGATTGTTAGGACAGGAAGAGATTCATTCTTCCGTGGTTTCTTAAGGTCAAATATGACCTGTCTTATTCCTTTCTGGACATTTAAAAAAATGCCTTAGCTAAGTAATTTATAAGCAGAACATATTCATTCCTTACTATTCTAAAGGCTTAAAAGTCCAAGGTGATGCTACTGGCAGATTCCGTGTCTGGCAAGGACCTTTCCAAACATGGCACCTTGCTGCTACATCCTCATATCATAGAAGGACAAAAGGTTACACAGAGGTTTAGAAGCAGATGAATCCTATTCATGAAGGTGGGACCTTTCATGGCTACTCATATTCTAAGGGTCTTATCCTTAAAGACAAATGTCACCAACAAGTCCAAACATGTCATGAGCAGTCAAGCAGTCATAAAACACAGCTAGTTTCACATCCAGTGTCAACCAGTTTACATTTTGTATGGGAAGGTCTGATAACAAGAGAATATCATGTCACAAAGTATTATTTACTAGGTCATACAAAATAAATATTTGAAGAACAATTGAGCAATGTACAAAGAAATTCAGTCATTTTAATTTTCCTCCTAAAGTTTTTTTCTTGAAAATTTGTATGAAAAGTCATTCTTTAAATGTCTTGACATCTCAAGAATGTTCATACATGTCACTCTTATAATCAATCTTTATTTTTAATTGCAACCCATTTACCATCCCCCACTATCTGGCACTCTCTAATATGTTCTTTTTAAACATTTCATTTATTATTTATATTTTATGTGTATGAGTGTATTGCCTGCATGTGTTTAAGTCCACCCATGCTATGAAATGCCTGAGGAGGTCAGAAGAAGGTATTGGATCCCCCTAGAACTGGAGTTACAGATGATTTAACATCCATATAGGTGCTGGAATTCAAATTCAGGACTATTGCAAGAATAGCCAAGGACATTTCATAATACAAAAATGGATTTGGTCCAACTTTAAAAGTCTCCATAGTCATTAACAGTCTCAACACTATTCGAAAGTTTAAAGTACAAAGTCTCATTTGAGACTTAAGGCTATCTTTTAATTGTGGCCCCTTGTAAAATAAAAAAAGGACAAATTGCATGCTTCCACCATATAGTGGTGTGGAATATACATTCCAGTTCCAAAAGGGAGGAATGGGACAGAATGAGGAAATAATGTACCAAAACAAAAACAAAACACAGCAGAGAAAGCACCAGATCCTCAGCTCGGTGTCTCGTGTTGAAATTTTCATTTCAAGGAACTTAAATGGCTTCATCCCTCCAGGTTTGCTATCTGCAATAATACATACACGTCTCTTGGGATAGTTCTACTCCCTCTATTCAGCTCCCCTCGGGCAGATGTCTTACAGCTCTGGAATCTCCAGCATCTTAGGGTCTCCCCCACAACCGAGGCTGTCCTTTCAGCTTCACACTATAGCTTCTCAGGGCCTTTACACCAGGAATCTGCTGCCACACATCACCTGGCATCCCTGTGTCTCTCTGGAACCCACAGACGAAGACTCCACCACTGTTCCCTTTTGCATCTTTATGCCTGTAAACCCAGTATCATGAAGACTACACTGCCAAGCAGCCAGCTTGAGATGAACCCTCATGTCCATGCCCCAATCACACTTTCACACTCCCATCTGCTTTTGTATGTTGTTTCTAACACTCTCCCTTCAATCAAATGTTCACATTTGCTTCAGCTTTTGTATGTTGTTTTCTAGAAGCAGAAAATTTCTTAAGCTTTCTTTCTTTCATAAATTGAAAACTTATTTGGATAGGATCATGCCCTCAACTCACTGTTCCAGTGAAGAGAAGGAGGCCTCTCTTAATAGTGGTAATCTCCTTAATAAATAAAATCTCTTCTCCAGCACAAGCTTTAGGTACTGTGGTGGTTTGAATGAGAATGTCCTCCATAGGCTCCAAGTATTTGGACATTTTGTCTCCAGTGGGTGGGACCATTTTGGGAGGTCTTGGAAGTGTGGCCATGCTTCAGGAAGCATGTCATTGGGGGCTGTCTTAGAGAGTTCTTAAGTCTTGCCAGATCTCCAGTCACTCTTTGTTTTTGGTGCCCGTTTACAGATGTGAGCACTTAGTTGCTGCATCTACTGTAGCCACCTCTGCTGGCATGCCTCCCCGCCAAATGGACTCTTGCCCCTTAGGAACCATAAGCTAAATAAACTCCTCCTAAGTTCTCTTGGACAGTGTTTCTATCACAGCAGCAGAAAAGTGACTAATATAGAAATACTACTAAGCTTTCTAGTGATCTTTTTCTCTCCAAATGTTTGTATTTCTTTCTGCTCACCTTGATGTTTTTAATTATATACCTGCACAAGCAGTATCCATAATAAGCAAGTCATAGATTGAATATTATTCTGCCTTGAAATTTTCTCTGTCAAAGACATTATTCCATTACTCTTTAGTTTAGGCTCAATTATGTTTTTAGGATGGCAGTAGAAGGCAATCATATTCTTGGTCCAAATATCACAGAGACGGCCTCTATCCTAGTTACTGTCTGAATCCTTGTTTCCCTCTAGAGCTACATTACTGCTACATTACTCTCAATCCTATTGTCTTCTAGATTCCTTCTAGAACATTCACCTGTTTGTCTAGTCAACATTTCCAAAGTCATACACCGTTCCTCCAAAAACAACGTGGTCATGTTTTTCATAGCAACAGCCCACTCTCTGGCACCAACTTCTGTATTAGTTACTTTTCCACTGCTGTGATAAAACACCATGACCATGTCTCTGAAGTCCACAAACATGTTGTGACAGGCATGTGCTTTCACTCTCACATACACCACACACATACACACAAACACACACACACATACATACACTCACACACTGCTTTAAGAGTGCCTGAATTTGGTCTTCAGCACCCATGTCAAGTGGCTCACAATTGCTTGTACCTTCAGCTGGAGGGGATTCAAAGCCTCCGACATCCACAGGCACCAGCAGCCATATACACATACCCATATACATACATATAACGAAAAATAATAAAATAAATATTCAAAAACAAGAAAATGTTAAATCCATTTAAATATTACCTTCACAGTGACATCTAGACTAGTATTGATCTACCTAAGATTTGTATAATCAACCTAGCCAGGCCAATACATAGGATTAATACAATACTTTTTGCTAAGAAAAATTGATTCTATGATTAAGCCCACTTTTACCTCCATTTTCTGTGTTTTCAGGAAATTTCTGAAGTTCAAAACTCAAAAGGCACTCCTTTGTAAAGTTATAAAAAAATCACATAGGCTGACATGGTTATACTAGAGAGATGCATACAATGATCATATATTACATGATATTTAAAAATTAAAATGAAATTAAAGAATACATATTTAGAGGACATTTTAAAAACTAAAATGAAATTCAAGAGAAATTTGCCTGCCTTAAAAATATTTCTATACTGTTTTACTAGACACTATTTCAGACCACGTGAGGAATTTTATAACCTGAGAAGGTAGATATCCTCAGCAGACACGTATTATCAACTCTATATGAACTCAAGAATGGCAATACCACAAGTACAGAATGATAAAAATATCCTCTGAAAAAACAATAAATATAATATTAGAAACACAATTTCTTCTTAAAAAGGGAATCATCTGTCATTAAAGATAAATTAAAAATCATTTGCCTCTGAAAATGCTCTGTTCATAGGCTGGGCCATGTTTATGAGAAAATTGAAAGAAAGAAAGAAAACATTTTAGGAAATGAAAGATGAATAGTAGTCTATTGTGGTGGTTTGAATGGAAATATCCCTTTGCTGCTCTGAGTATCTAGATGCTTGGTATCCAGTTCTTGGCACTGTATGGGGAAGGTCATGCAAATTTTAGGAGATGTGGCCAAGCTGGAGGAAGCATTTCACTGAGGCTAAGCTTTGAAAGTATATAGCTTGCCCAGTTCAAGTCTGGCTCTCACTGCTTTCTGCACCTGCTTGAAGCTGTGAGTGGTCCACTTTCTTCTCTGGCCACCTCTGCTGCCATGCTTCCCAACCATGATGAACTCTTACTCCTCTGGAACTATAAGCCAAATAAACTCTTCTTTCTATAAGTTTCCTAGGTTATTGTGTCTTATCAAAGCAAGACAAAAGTAACAGAGAATGGTCTGTTGCTGTGAAGAAACCTTACCACATTTACTGGAGAAATGTGGAAGGCTTTGGGAGTCTGGACTGAAAAACAATTGAATGCTCTAAGTAGAGCTTAATGGGTCTTTCTAATAGAGGCCCACTCAAGATGTTCCAGAAGGAGATGGAAATAAGGACTTAAACAGCAAATGGCAAACAGTATGTCTGTTGCTGTTTATCCCAGGGCTAACAACTTATCTGAGGCTAATTGAAAACCAATGGAATAATTTCTTTGGTGGAAGGAATTTCAAGACAGCCTAACTTAGATTCAGTGGTATAGTTATTAATGGGGAATATTATGCAGATCTACAATGGAAAAGAACAAGTGGGGCAGAAAGAAATATGAAATGTACAATTTGGAGAGAAAAATAGCACTAGGAAGGTTAATGTTGGAGCCAAGGTGTGTACTAAAGGAGAGGCTTTCTTTGATAAGGAGATTAGAGTCATAAAGAAGAGGCCTCCAGATCTGCACTTGGACAATGAAAGGAATATCTTCAGGGTAAACCCAGATGCAACTAAGTCTCAAATCTGTGAAAGGAAAAGGCCTAAGGAATTTTGTGCTTCCAGAAAGTCACAACATATGCTATTAATGTGGACGAAGCAGGCCAGAATCCATCCCAAGATGGCAGCCAAATTTGTCAGTGTCATTCATGTGGTACTTGCTTTAGAGGTATGAAAGATATAGCAGTGAGGATGTCATTGGTTCTTCCTCTGCAGTCTCAAACATCCAACTGAACCTAAGCAGTTTGTAGCAGAGGAGTGAGTCTCTGCCAGAAGGCCCTGAGAGACCATTGTGAGAATCTGTGTAGGTGAAGTCTGGTTGGCAGTGGAGACCCCAAGAAGATGTTGGAGATGTCAGAGCTATGAGACAGCTTCCAAGGATAGCTGTATACAGTAAGTTGTACCACCCCAAGAGAGAGATGAATGTTGGAGACAGCAAAGCTGGAGGGGCTAAGCCATCTAAGCCTTTTGAAACTAAAGTCTCAGACATTGGAATGGAGCTGCAGAATTTGGTGTTTTCCCTGCTGGGTTTAGACTTGCTTTGATCTGGTATTTCCTCATTATTTTCCCATTCTTCCTTTTTGGAATGGGAATGTGTATTTGGTTCCACGGTATGTTGGAAGTATGAAATTTATTTTTGATTTTGCAAGAAGTTACAATTAAGAGAACACCTTGAGTCTTAAAAGAGACTTTGGACTCTGGACTTTTTGAATAGTGTCAAAATTGTTAAAGACTGTGGGGACTTTTCAGGTTGGATTAAATGTATTTTGCATTATGATATAGTCTTGAACTTATGGGGTCATTAGAATGTGGTGGTTTGAATGAGAATGACCCCCTTAGGCTCCAAGCATTTGGACAGTTGGTCCCAGTTCTTGGAACTGTTTGGGGAGTTTCATGGAATTTGTAGGAGGTGTGGTCATGCTGGAGGAAGCATTTCAAGAAGGCGGGCTTTGAGAGAATGTAGCTTGCCCACTTCTAATCTGCCTGTCTCTGCTTGCTGTACCTGCTTGAAGACATAAGTGCTCAGCTTTCTGCTCTGGTCACATCCACTGCCATGATTCCCCACCATGATGAACTCCTATGGAACTGTAAGTCAAATAAATTCTTCCTTCTATGTTTCCTTGATTTTGGTATGTCATTACAGCAGTAGAAAAGTAACTAGCACACCTGTGTCCTGCTTAATTATGCTCTAAGTTTCCATGTGTGATTGTTTTTGATGATTCAGTCCTAAGTTTGTTAAAAGTATTTTTAAATAGATGACTATTCTCTGGTGGAAAAATTGTTTTATGGAGAAAGCTTTCTCCATCTCAAATGTGAACTCATATTTGCATAGATGTCAAGGCTTGTAAAACACGATTTAGATAATTGTATAAAGTCATAAAATGAGTCTAGTGCAAGAAAGAGACAATTCCCATTATACCTACTCTTAATCACTTCAGATACAATTAAACTCAGCCTACTCAAGACCTTCTTTCCTTCCTTTCTTGCCTCACGTGGAGTTTGTTTTTCATAGGTAACCCCTTGTGTTGAAGATGAATGTTGCATATTATCTTCCTGATTGAAGTGCTTATGAAAAAGCAGAATTAGAGGAAAAATTTTTCAACAGTTTCTGAACCTAAAGCACCAGGGGGACCTTTCACAGAGTCCTTTATAAACAACAAATGCCCCCCCCACCATTGTTATCTGACCATTGTAGACAAAATGAGTGCAGAATGGGGAAACTCTTGCAAAAGTTAGTGGACAGCATGTAAATGTAGCATTCAAAATTTAAACTCCCAGAGAAATTAAACTCCTAGAGAAGAAAGAGACATGTCAAAACAAGTGACAAAAATGGGAGGTGGGAAGGAATGTTTTCTTACAAGTCACAGTCCACTTACCTGAGCTCTTCAACACTGAAACTTAACAGGGTTGAGTGTTTCTTTCAAGGATACAAGATGAGCATTGATGATCCTCAAAACTCAAATTCAAATACACACAAAAAATGAAATTATTTGACTACTGACTAATGATATCATAGGTGGCAAATACTGCATCTGATCCCCTGAAAGAGGAAAAAAACATGCACTAAAAGTACTGCAGAATCTCACTTCCAGCCTGTGTATATAAGATGCATATGAAATAAATGAATTGTGTGTTTAGGCTGGAGTCCCATCCAAATATATCTCATTATATCAATGTAAACAGGTTATAGTCTCCAAAACTATGAATTCCAAAATCACTTTTAATTTCAAAGATTAGTGGTCAGAGGTCCTTACTCTGCCACCTTTTCCTAATACTAAAGGGAATTTTTAGAACTTTATTTGTATGTTTATTTATTTGTGGGTGTGTTGTATGTGTATGCACATGTGTGTGTGGTGCACTTGCCCGTGTGGCTGGACATGGAAGCCAGAGGTAGACTTCAAGCTTTCTTCTTCTATTGTTCTCCACCTTACTTTTTGAGGTAGGATCTCTCACTGAATTTGGAGCTTGTTAGAGTGGCTGGCCAGCAATCTCCCAGAATCTGCCTGTCTACCTCCCAGCTCTGGAATTATAGATGCAAAACCCTATGCCTGGCTTGGCCTTTTATGTGCTCTGGGGATCCAAACTCAGGTTCTCATGCTTGCAGAGCAAGCATTCTATGCATATAGCCATCTTTCTTGACCTTAGAACTTAGCAGTAAAGCAAAAGTATTTTGCCTGAAGTCTAAGTGTTTTGCTTTTGATTATGAATTTTCTTATCCTAAAAAATAAACTTCATGTTTTGATTAACAGCAAACTGGCTAATGTGATTTAACTTTAATATTTGTATTTCTTCTCTCTCTCTCTCTCTAGATACACACACACACACACACATATATATATATATATGTATATATAACTGTGATACAATGTTCTTTAATTTTAGTTGGGATTAATTCTTTTCTTATGGGGAGTTTTTGAACTTTTCAGACTCAACGTCGTATTCTTTAGAAAAATTATAGTTCTTTTAAAAAGAAATTGATAGAGAAACAAAAGAACTAATTCCAATGTGTGAGCAGATTACATAATTTTGTGTCTCAAAATGACCAAGCAAGTGAAACTGACAATTTTAGGCCACTTAATTTTAGGTTGGGTATAGTCTATATGTTATTTTTCTTTACCTTATTCTCTTTTTCACACACACACACACACACACACACACACACACAGTAAGAAAGAAAGGAGAGATGGAGGAGGATAAATGAAACTGAAAATCAAAAAAGGCTTTTTCTAATTACCTGTGACATAAGTCCTCTGACTCCATGATCCTCTGCTGGAATTCTCACCAGAGGGGTGTGTGTGTGTGTGTGTATACAATGTAGATACTGAATCTGCGTTAATCTTATATCTATATTAGCCGTCTTTTTATCTATACAAAGGCTGTAGAAACTACAAAGCAAGACATGTATTTTAGACTAACCTAATTTAGAATGCCTTTAAATTGTATCCAACATAACAGTTTTATTAAATTCCTTGATTTAAAGTATTACTGAATTATCCTGTGATCTACAATTCTCAGGTGAAGAGACAAAAATCCCATCAAGCTGAGGAGATGGGAATCTAATTCCCACAGAACAAAACGTGCCTTTTAATAAACTGTGACAAGACAGGCAAAAAAAGAAAAACGTTTAGGAGGCAAAAGATCCAGGTTCAGACTAATGAAAACATTCAATCCATGTGTCACAAACAAATAAAACAGAAAGGAATATGGCAAGTGGGTACTGGTCCCTCAAGAATACATCTTGTCTACGATAGCAGACTTACCTGAAAGAGCAGTGAATCTCAGATAAACATTTATCTTACAAAGAAACACAGTGAACTAGTGGATTGGCTAAAGGAACACAATTCCAGTGCAGCTGTACTGAAAACAACCTTGTCACAGAGGATACTTTTCACAACATGGAAGGCTACCTGAGTGACAGGTCAGATGTGTCACTGTACATAACTCAGCTACAAAGCAGAAAGATGTGATTGTGATTCCCTTTTGTCTTTCAAATTCTAATGCTTTTTGACAATAGAAATCCAAATTATTGATTATGAGCAACATAAGTATGTAAAAGTCTTTAAGTATACATGCCTTTGGGAGTCATATATAAACCATACACTATACATATATTTACTATTATTTTGTCTGGATTATCTTTTATCTGTTCAAATTTCAGAATACTATATAAAACTTTACAATTATGGGTTATGCTATCTATTTATTGTATTTATTGTTCCCTTGCTGTGGCTGATGACTAGAAATTACAAAATACTTTCTGTATGACTGTCACTATTCAATATGCTTGTTACAGTGAAGAATTTAATCCTTTCAAGAACCCAACAAATAAGTTCATATTAATCCACTTTTTCAGATGAGGAAATGGAGGCAAAAAGAAGCTAAATAACTTCAGAATTACCAATGAGAATCCCAACTGTTATAATGTAGATCTGGAACATTTTCCAAAGGTTCATGTGTTCAAGATTTGGGCCCTGCTGGTGGTCGTTGGGAAAGCTGGCAACATTAGATAGTAAGGCCAAATTCAGGAAGTAAGCCATCGGGGACACACTTTTCAAGGATGTATTAGGATTTTAACTTTTTTCTCTCCCTTTTTTCTGCTTCCTGACTGCTATGAAGTACCCTGATCTGCCGAACAACATGCTACCCATGATGTTCTGCCTCAGCACATATCCAGAAATGATGGAACTAAGTGACCATGGAATGCAATCTCTGGATATGTGAACTGAAATAAATCCTCCCTTCTTTAGTTTTCTGAAGCATTTTGTCACAATCATAGAAAGTTGACTTAGACATAATGCAGGCAATCTGGCTCTAGAGTTCATGCTTTTTTCATGATATTTTAACATTACTACACTCAGGACCTAACAGTTCATTACTAACCTATCTTCATTTGTTGGATCCTTAATCAACTATGTCCACTTTATACTACCTGTGAGGCCAGTTCAGGTTGACTGAACAGGCTGAACTCTGAAGTAAAAAAAGGAAGTGGTGTCATTTGTCTACAGTGACTCTTGATAGCAATATTCTCTCTCTTTACATTTGTGTATGTATTCTGTGTTCATCTGTATGTGTGCACGTGTGGATGTGCACATGTGGATGATAGAGGTCAATGTAGCTGTCTTACTCTATTGCTTCCTCACCTTCTCTTGTGGGTGAGATCTCAACCAAGAGATCATCCACTGGTTAGACTGGCTCTCCAGTGTGTCCCCTGAGATCGTCCTATATCTACCTCCCCAGCCCTGAGATTATACACATCTCTGTGCCTAGCTTTTAATGTGAGTACTAGGGATCCAAACTCAGGTCTTCATGCTTCTGCAGCAAGTGCTTTATCAACTTAATCATCTCAGCCAAATAACGATGACCCAGAGATACGTTCTTGTTAAACAAATCCGTGGTAATTCCAAAGAGACTCTTACAAATGATTGTGACACTAAAATAAACATCCTATCCTCTGCCGAGGTCATGAAATGAGGGAAACTAGAAGTAATCCAGTTCCCTCCTTTCTTTTCTTTGTCGGCACCTCCGGTTCTCTTGCTTCTGAGCCCTGTGGCCTACACTTTAGAGCAGACGTTTTAAGATAGGCTTGTTTGTGCTCCCTTCTGCAGAGTCCGTTAGACTTTCTAGAAAATTAGGTGGCCTTTTCTCTAGCTTCGAGTAGAAGCACAGTTCCAGTGTACCTCTGGTCTTTCTACCCAATGTTCTTTCATCCACCAGACTTGGGGTAGAAGTCCTGCCCAAAGCCCTAGTCAATTCACTGCACAAGCAGATCCCTGTGAGTCTTTGATTTCGGGAGATGAAGACTCTTTTGTACTCTGTCTTCGTTTCTTTCTCCTTCTCTCTCTCACACTGCTCCCCGTCTTTTGTTTAGAGGCTGTGATGAGGGTGGGTGGGAGGTGAACACATGGTAGTGAATGGCAATGAATCATCTTCACAGCCTCATAAACTGTAAGCTCTCATAAGCTGCAGAGCCAATGTCTGGCTGCTGCTATGGAAAGTCACATGTGTACTATCTTTGTGCCTTAGTTTTGGATCCTAATTTCTAATGTGAACTAACCAGAAAAATCGTTTTATATATTTATTTTATTTTGATTTGGTTGTTGCTGGTCCTGATAACTTCTTGTTAGTATGTTCATTGTTATGTACCTAGATTTTAGTTTGTCATTTAAAATCATGTATCTTATAAGCCACATCTAGAATTGGAATTTTCAGAAAAGTGACAGCAAATAAAATCTGAGAAGCCATTTTCAGAAACTGACTTTTAACTCATAAATAATGCTAGTTTTGAAGGTTTTATGAATATGTATGACCGTGTGAAAGAAGAGGCTGTTTCTCCTTTTCATTTCTGCCTCCTTTTGTTATGCTAGTGTTTGTTGGAACCAGATCTGAATAAAAGTTTTGCTGCCATGAGATTTCTCCCATTTGGTTAAAGAGCTTTAGGTCCTTGGTATATGAATGTACTGGAGCTGCCATGCGGGTAGGGGAGGGGACAGAGCATGTGAAAGAACGATGAGGTGGTGACATGGCTACACGTACTGTGGTGAGAGTAACTGCCTTTCTGATGAGTTTCAGTAAGTATTAGTAATACACACCTGATCCAGAGCCAACCATGTGAAGCTGCTGGTGCCTAGCAGAGCACTGTTAAGCGTCGGGCCATTTATGATCATGCTTTCTTGATTCCCCTGTCAATTCTGAGTCATAATATTCTATACCTTAGTAAACAGTAATTCTATCCTCTAGGTATTTGAGTCCAAAGTCTCTGAGTTATCTTTGACTTATCTCTTTCTCAACACACTTCTAAGTCATCAGAATATCCATGGATTCAACTTTCAAATATATCTAGAATTCAAACATTCTCATCACCACAGCTACTGTGCATCATCTATCTCATGGTTTCTGTTCAATAGTGTACTGTCAATCTAAGAGGTAGAACAAGCTTTTAAAATGAAAGTCAAATAATGTCCTTCTCCATTCAGAAACCTCCAAGTGCCTCTCTTCTGCACCAAGAGTGAAAATTAAAGTTTTACAGTGTGTTTCTAGGCTTTAAACTAGACCTACTTTGTCTCCATACTCACCTTGACCTTCCCAATGATAATGTTTGATATATCTTATAAAGTATAACTCAGAGCATTAAGACTATTGTGTAAATTAGTGTATATGTCATATAATAAATACACAAATGAATTAGTACATATGTTATATAATATATAGTCCGTAAACTTCACATAAACCTGTTATTGTATTATGATTATTATCTTGAAAAGGAAAAGTGTGGAAATTGATACATCTCCAGTTAAAGGATGAAAAAATTACAGTTCAGTAAAAATAAGAGTCATCGCTAGAGTGTGCTAGAGCAGAGACTCTATTTCACATCTCATGATAGGATTGTCTTGGAGTTTCAACAGATTAACATCTATTGTAATTTATTTTGTAAACTGTGAGCAATTCATCTTTTAATTAACATTTTGATTTAAATTTCCCAGAATAAAAAGGGATTAAAAATTTCTAAATTGCAATTATGTGATATTTCTTATAGTACTCCATGACCATATATTTATAAGTGTTTTTATATGACAAAGACAAATTCACATTCTAGATAATTATAATTTTTGATTCTGTACAATATAAATTGAAGATGAAGTAAAAAAACAAATGAATAGTGTTGATGATGAGTATTCAGGGGTCTTGTATTTGTCTTTAAATTACTGATTGATAACGTAAGAGAAACCGTCTTAGCACTTTTAACCCAAATTTCTCATAGTTGCTTATTTTTTATCGCTTTGTTTCATTATGAGTGTTTGTGGGCTTTCTGTTCTTGAGTTTGTAATTCATATTTATGCATGTTGCAACTCCTTTATCACAACTAATTCTCATACTTGATATTAAAACTCATCTCACAAAACCAGTCATTTCCTTCATAGGGTGACATTCATATGAGTGAAAAACATTGAGTTTAAGAGCTGTGTTTGAACTAATAAGAACAAGATTTATATGCTGGTTTTTCAGTAAAGCTGTTTCTTCACTGCTAGAAATTAAAACAAAATAGCACTAGCAAATGGAACCAGAATAATCAACTCAACATAAGCCACACTTAGGAGCAAGTCTATTTAAGAAGTCTATTCCACTTATCCATATACCTTTGAGTGTGCTGCAAGATTATACAGGCATTTGCATTAAAGATACTGATGTACTGGAAATCTAGCATGGTTGTATCCTTTTAACGTTAGTTTAAATTTGCCATAGTCTGAGACTGTCAGGCTAGCATGGACAATGACCATGAAGGTTAAGGTAAGTGGCTATTTTTCAAGGGATGAATAGTTGTGTGTTTTCACCCACAGCATCTCAGATAAGAATAAATATCAAACTCTGGAGGCCTTTACTAGCATTGGCAATGGCTAATGGTGGAACATTGCAATGCAGCCTAGATGCCAAAGGGAAAAGAACTCAGTGGGACCTATTCTTCCTGGGTTTCCCATCCAACAGAAATAGGAAGAGCATTAACAGTTCACAGGATTTACATATTAATGTCTTTCAATATTATCACTTAAAATCAGGCAGTTCTTTCTTTCCATTCTTCCTAAATGGCAGGTAAGAACTTTCTCTTCTCAAATCTTAGATTGGCCTTAAGATTTTGCCCAGTATTTTAGGATCTGAATAGTGAACAGGAGCATTTTGATGATCAGAAATATTTTCCATCAGAATGCTTCAAGGATATAGCATGAATTCAAGATAGAAGTTTGTATGTTGCTCCTTTTGTTTGAAGCCGATTAATGTATGCAGAACTACAGTGAAATTTCTTTGTTGTTTGTTGTCCTCCAGTGGTTCACCTAAAGTACTAAATGCTACTAATGTCATCTATTCCATTCATCTTGAGACATTCTGCAATATCAACTTCTTAATGCTTCTTACTTTTCTTTTCATGGTTGAACTTGTCCAGTGATAAATTTATCATTTTTCATTGTTTATTATCAATTTTCCAAACCTGCACCTTGATCTCTTTCCTCCAGTGCACTAAATTCTTCATTAGTTATGGATTTAAATGTATTCCTAACTGCTAAAATGAGTGAAATATTTCCGGTCCAAAATTTTGAAGGTTAAAATTCTGTACTATCTCCCATTAGAGAAGCCACGTAGAAAAATGATTTCTGAGGAAAATTCCAAATTTTTATAATTATTGTTTCAGATAATATGCTCCTTGATGTTTTTGAAGTATGTGCCCAGTTGACTACAGTCATTAAAATGAGTTGACATTTATCACTGGAGAACTGATAGGACATAGAAAAGAAGACAATACTGAGAAAAAGTCTTTGATAACATCAAGCTATTGAAATTGACTCTCCCTCCTTCTTTCAAGCATCTGCCAGGTCCAGTATACTCTAAATATGTAGTATATTGGAATTGGAAAGGACTTTGAAATGTAAAATCACAGCTAAGTAAAGTTATGACTATGAGTTAAGT
Organism: Eospalax fontanierii; assembly: GCA_035773235.1. Taxonomy (NCBI): domain Eukaryota; kingdom Metazoa; phylum Chordata; class Mammalia; order Rodentia; family Spalacidae; genus Eospalax; species Eospalax fontanierii. The sequence goes on along the minus strand of CM069533.1, from coordinate 44,112,336 downwards.
AAGTAGGGTGTTTGGTGAAATTTACAGGTTGTCTAGAAGTTAATGTTATAAGCTACATCATGTGGTTCTGTTCTTTGCTTATGATCTTCCTTAGATTATATTTTTCCTCCTTTTATCATGACACATGGGAAAATATTACACAAAGTATATTATATAACAATCATATATAATATTAAGATCCTGCAGTTCTAAGCAATCAGTTTACTTCATGACCATCACATCCTCATCATTCTTGAGGGAGAAAAACAGGCCATTTCACATATTATATTATTTTGCTATTCAGCTTCAGGTGGGGACACTGGAGAAGTTCAATTCAAATAACATGTGGAATGAATTAGTGTTTCCTTGCTAACTAAATATCAGAAGTTAACAGTCCAACAGTGATGGAAAACAAAGTCAGTCTAGATTGTGACATTAGCACAAAGAGGTTAAAAACATCAGTGTGAGATAAAGAGAGAGAATGGTGAACCTTTCTCAGAGCAGATCAAGCTTCAAAATTAATGTTTCCTCTCTACCTTTGGGAAAAAACAGCATCCAAAAAATACCTCAAACATTTATGTATCTGAATATTGGTCCCAATGTATTAGCATTCAGAGAGAGTGGAATCTTGAAGAGCTTGGGCTCATTGTCAGGTAATTAGGTAATGGGGAGCGCTGCCTTAGAAAGAAATTATTGTAGTTTTGTTGGTACACAGCTTAGTTCCCATAAGAGTAGGCTATTGCAAAATTGTGAGAGTGACCTCCAGGTCTTTCTGTGGTTTCTTGTCTGACTATTGCTGTCATTTTTATGCTCACACCATTATGATGCCACCTACCATGAAATCTTCATCATATCTGAATGGAGGTGGTATCGTGCCTTTGAGCCTCTAGAACCTTGAGCTAAACAAATCTCTTTTCTTTATGTATTATTCAGCCTCAGATATTTTGTTATAACAAAGGAACAGAGAATAATGCAGTTGACAAAGAGAATTAGAGGTTTTACTTTCATACTTTCCCTTATAATTACACTGAGGAAAAATGATCTGGAGGACAAAAGTCTTTACTTGTACTAGAAAATTGTGTATTTAATTGTGTTTTCTTTTAACAAAAGACAAAAGATAGATGATTCCTGCCAGATCTGATAACACGTACTCTGATAGTAAAAAGACATAATAAATGGAGAAGTGAGAAAATAATCAGAAAAATGAACAAAACAAAAATGCTGTTAAGGCTAGTGAATTACACTGAATTATAAAGCATACGGTTTATTTTATTTTTGCCCTCATTGTACTTGAATTTAGCTCTTCAAACATATTTCAAAATTGGAGCAGCTTGTAAAAATCACAGTATTTGACCTTTAAAACTAATGATAAAGGCAGACTTGGGGATTTAGTCACCAATGATATGATTTCATTAAAAGTATCTATGGAAGCTTGGTTTCCTGTTAATATTGGGAAAGCTTCTTTTTCTCAGGTTTCTAACCTTAACAATTGCTTCTAACTTTTTGGATGTTATTTTATTTCAGTTTGGTACACACTCTTCTCTTCTTAACCCATCTAAAAAATCAATCTGAATTAATACTGCATTAGATTAAGGTCATTGTGTACTGTTCTAACTGGTTATGTATAAATCAGGTGTTTATACTTACGGCATATGCTTTATTATAACATATGAAGATTAAGATTTGTTCTTCAGATTAACTAATTAATTACTTATTTATCTCATGGATTGAAATCCCCAAGCATCACATTTTTAAATAGGCCAGTTTTCTGCTGCTTCAAAACTGCTTTCCTATTCAGATTCTACCTTTCCACTATAATACCAGTTTTATCCTTAGGACTCTTCAGATCAGGGTAACTGGTAGAAAATCTAGTGAAGGAAATGCTCCCATCTTCTGTTTGAATTCTAAACTCTGCTGTAATGCAGAGTCACTAAGGGATGTATCCATATGCCATGGAATCCTCATTTGCCATAGAATAGAATGCTCTGGCTGCATTTCATTCTTGAAGCCCTGGTTTTGGGGAGACAGTGCAGGAGTCTGTGGCCAACTATATGTGCATACTAGGTTCGGATTTTTCCTCTTTCAAGGAACCCAGCTTTCCTTGCTATGTTCCCTTTCCAGCATATGGGACACGTTGACTAGGCTCTAGCCAGTGGAATGTGACAGAAATGATATATACATAGATCTTGTATACAAGGGTCTTTTTTCTCCTTTATCTACCAGATGGATTTAGAGTTTCCCTAGAACAGATGTACTGGAGCAGCTAAAGTCTTTCATGATTTCCTGGATCCTTGGGACCTCTTTGGAGAGTGATATAACTGTTATATAAACAGGTACTAAGACCTTGAGATATTTTTGTTAAAAGAGTGAGTGTACTCCAACAAATATATAATATAGTGGATAAGATTGTATCTCTGCCTACACAGACATACGCATACACAGAGAGAGAATGAGAGAGAGAGAGAGAGAGAGAGAGAGAGAGAGAGATACCTGGGTAGGAAGAGAGGAATGAGTTGTGAAGAAGAAAATAGTAGGTCTGCATATAGAGGGATAAGAGGAGGCAATGGAACGGGTGTGTGGATGTGATTATAGTATGTTCTGTACATGGATAAAGTTGTCAAAGATAAATTGAAAAAAAAAATGTTTAAAAGATTGTTTCAGAAACTGAAACCACTTATTAAGGTTTACATTTTCAAGCCTTTCTGTGCCCCACTTATCATGTGAAAATTGGGAGTAATAGCATTATCTCATAAAGGAAGATACAGTGAAGATATGTCAAATATTAAAATAAAAACATGAACTTAATGTGAATGAATATATGTAGATAACAAGTTAATTGCATGTGTAATACATTATACTTTATTTGTAAAATACTGTCAAATGTTACTTTCCTTTCAGTGTTATTTATTTCAAAATAAAAGTCTGGTCAGAAAAGACCATGCGTTAAGACAGATATAGGTAAACTCCATCCCCTTCTTTTCCCTACACACATCCTGTTCTCCTTCTAGCCTTGGTCACAGACCCACTCCTGCTCTGAGCATCCCAGATATCTGGAATAACCTCTTGGTCCGGAACCACCCACTGTGTCCTGATCTCCCTTACTCAGACCAGCTCAATATTTCAGTCTAGTTTGTTAGAGCCTTCACAGGCTGTCCCCACCCCAACTTGCCTTTGCATTCCTGAGACAAGCCTTCGCCCTGGTAGTGCCCACCCACAACCTGCCTTAGATTCCAGAAACCAACCTTCTTCCCTGGTAAATCTGATCCTGCCCACTGCATATCCACCCCGTTACATCTGCAAAAATGCCAAACACCTCCACACCACATAATGTTCTCCTTCTAGTCTTGAGCACAAGATCATACTCTTATACTCTCAGGTCTCTGGACTACCCTCTTACATCTGCCTTCTTACATCTGCCTGACTGTCAGTTCTCCAAACTGCATCATGCCCATTCCCTACATTGGTATCTGATGCAGCTCATTCCACTGCTGCATTGCTAGGCTTCTGTGCTCTTTATTAGGGGCCCAGACCTTTGCAGACTGCCTAAGAAAGCCTGAATTCAGCTTCTGTCTAGCAATCTTCCCAAATTGTATTGTCCTGCTGGCTTGCGGGGGGGCAAGATCTTAAGAGAGAGAGAGCCTGAGAGCATCAGATCTCACCTAACTTGTGCCTTTGAAGGAACTCCTGAGTAGCTGGACAATATCTATCTGGTCCCACAATATAAAATCAGAAGAAAGAACCTCAAGACTTGACCAACAAGATTCCATACCCAATAAGAAAACAACCAATCACATCAAGTATATAAACAGAATCAGACTTCAACTCAACAAGAGAAGACTGGAGTCTCACGCTAGAATCACAAACAAAAATAGAAGTCCATATGCCAAGATCATAATGAAAAAATTATAATATGGAAAACCCAAATAATATGTCCCCACTAAACATTATCATTCCTATAGAAGAGTTCTAAAACAAACGCCCTATAGAGATGATCGAGGACACAGAGTTTAAAAGAATAATCATAAACATGACCAAAGAATTCAATGAATTTAAAGAACACACAAACAAATGAAATAACTAAAAGAAGATGGGGTTAAACTTCTGATGAATTCACAAAAGAAAGAAATATTAAAGAAAACTCAGGCTGAAATGAAGAAGGGAGTGAGAAACTCAGTAAGCTGATTTGAAATGACAGGAAAAAGCCTCACCAAAGGAATAGGTGAGGAAAACAGAATGGGAAGACTGGACAATAAAGTTGAAGAACTGGAACCCTCAAGCAAAGATTATGAAAATTAAAAACAAACATAGGAAAGGAATATGCAGGAAATGTGGACACCATGAAAAGACTAAATTTACTCACCCTAGGCTTAGAGGAAGGAGAAGAATCTCAGGATAATGCTATTGATCAGATCTTCAAGCAGCTTGTAGAAGAAAATTTCCCCAAATTAAAGAAAGAAATTCCCGTAAAAATACAAGAAGCACGTAGAACACCAAATAGACAAGACCAGAAAGGAAACTCAACATGGCATAGTATAGTAACAATCTTAAGCATACAGAACAAAGAAAGAATACTGAAAGCTGCAAAAGAAAAACAAGTCACATACAAAGGAAAACCTGTCAGAATTACAGATGACTTTTCAGTGCAATTAATGAAAGCCAGAAGAGCCTGGGCTAAAGTATTCCCAGTTCTAAATGCCCATAGATGCCAACCTAGAATACTTTACACAGAAAAAATGTCAAATATAGTTGAAGGGGGAAAAAATCTTCCACAACATGAATAGGATGAAAAAAATTCATGTCCAGAAAACCAGCCCTTCAGGGCAATACAAATAACTGAACAAAGGAAATGACTGTACCCAAGGGGCAACACAGAGATATTAAATGGAGGTGTAACTGGGGAGCAACAAAGTTAGACCAAGAATGCAAACAGAAATGAAAATGACAGGAACCAATGCACATCTTTCAATAATAATTTTAAATATCAATTGGCTGAACTCCACAGTCAAAAGATACAGGCTAGTTCAGTGAATCAAGAAACAAAATCCTTTATTTTGTTGTCTGCAAGAAACCCATTTCCCTTCATGGACAAGTCCTACCTTAAGGTGAAAGGATGGAAAAAAAATATTTCAAGCAAATGGCGCTAAGAAACAAGCAGGATTTGCTGTTCTAATATCTGAGAAAATAGACTTCAAACTAAAACTAATCAGAAGAGATAAAGAGGGTCACTAAATTCTGATCAAAGGAACAATTACCAAGAATATATGACAATCATGAACATATATGAACCAAAATCTGATGTACCCAACTTCATAAAATCAGTACTATAGGATTTTAAGACACAGGTCAATCCCAATTCACTAATAGTAGGAGACTTTATACTCATTGTCTTCAATAGACAGGTCAACAAGACAGAGATAATCAGAGAGACATGTGTGTTATATAATACCATATATCAAATGGACCTAACAGGCATCTACTAAATATTTCAAGCAAGCACCAAAGAATGCACATTCTATTCACAACTTCCTCCAAAGTCACCACATACTGGGGCACAAAACAAACTTCAACAAATAAAAAATTTTGAAATAATTCCATATATTCTACCAGACCACAATGCAATAGTTTAAAATCAACAATGGAAAAAGCCCTAGTAACTTCTCAAACTAATGGAGACTAAACAACGCACTTCTGAATGATGAATGAGTCAAAGGAGAAATTAAAAACGGAATAAAACTATTCTTGGAATTAAATGTAAATGACAATACAACCCTACAAAACCTTTGGGACACTTTTAAAGCAGTCCTAAGAGGGAAGTTTATAGTTCTAAGTGCCTACATTAAAAAAACAAAAGGAGCACAAATAAATCACTTAACATTGCAACTCAAGAACCGGAAAAGGCAACAACAAATGAAACCCAAACCCAGCAGACAAAAACAAATAACAAAAATCAGAGCAGAAATTTAATGAAGGAGAAAAAAGGAAACAATACAAAGAATCAATGAATCCAACAGCTGGTTCTTTAAAAGGATAAGCAAGATGGGCAGACCCTTAGCCCAGCTAACCAAAAGAAAGAACAATTCCAAATCAACAAAACCAGAGATGAAAGGGAAACATCACAACAGACAACAAAAAGATCCAGAACATTTTAAGAGAATGCTTTAAAAACCTATGTGATGTGAATTTGAAAATGTTAAAGAAATGGATGTATATCTAAAATGGGAATCACCAAAGCTAAACCAAGAAGCGATCAACATCTTAAACAGACCCACAGCTTATAAGGAAATTGAAGCAGTAATACAAAACCTCCTCACTGTAAAAAGCCCAGGTTCACATGGATTCACAGCAGAATTCTACCAGATATTCATAAGATATATATCCAATACTAATTAAATATGTTAACAAAGTAGAAACAGAGGGAGAACCCCAAATTCCTCCTATGAATCCAGCATCACTCTTATACCAAAATCAAGTAAAAATACAACCAAAAAGAAAACTATAGACCCATATCTTTAATGAACATAGATGCAAAAATTATCAAGAAATTACTTGTACATTGTATACAGACACATATCAAAAAGATCATTGACCATATCAAATTGGCTTTATTCTAGTGATTCAGAGGTGTTTCAATATATGTAAGTCAATAAATGTCATATAAAGCATATATATGCACTCAAAGACAAAAATGACATGGTCATCTCAATAGATGTAGAAAAGGCCACTGACAAAATTTTAACATGTATTTTTGTTAAAAGAAGTAGAGGGAATTGGACTGGAGAAGACATACCTCAACATAATTAAGCTACATACAAAACCCCCACAGCCAACCTCATTCTAAATGGAGAAAACCTGGAAGTCTTTCCAACAGGAGCCCATGAAGGCTGTCCACTACCTCCAGTTTGTGTTAACATAGTAATTGAAACTCTTGCTAAAGCAAAATGACAGGAGGAGGAAGTTAAAGGGTTAAGAAGGGGTCAAAGTATCTGCTTTTTCAGATGACATTATATTATATCTAAGACATGCCAAAAATTCCATCAGAAGTCTCGTAGAAATGAGTAACACTTTCAGTAAAGTAGCAGGTCACAAAATTAATGTACCAAAATAGGTAGCCTTTCTATGTACCAATAGCAAGCAATTGGAGAAAGAATAAAACTGTTCTAGTCACAATAGCCTCAAAAAAAGAAAATCTCAGAAGGAACCTGACCAAACACATTAAACATCTCTAGACTGAAAATTTTAGATCTTTAAAGAAAGAGATTGCTGAGGAAACCAGAAGACAGAAGGACCTTCCATGTTCATGGACTGGAAGAATTAATATTATGAAAATGGCCATCCTACCCAAAGCAATGTATAGAGTCAATGCAATCCCAATCAAAATCCCCATGGTTGTTCTTCACAGAATGTAGGATAAATTTACACGGAGTTTCGCTCTGGCTCGATGGAAACACCTATGGAGGGATGGACATGCTCATGGAGGCAGATGTGGGGTGGATCAAAATGCAGTGGTGAGTGACAAGCAGCAGCAAGACACACCTCTAAGAATTTGATTGGTAGACTCAAACACTTTCCAACCATCCAGTGACTTGAGGGGGAGAGCCTAGGGGAAAAGCAGTGAATACTGGGTAGGAGACGTGCTCTCACGCATGGCCAGTCACCATCTTAGTGAAGTGCGCCAGAGGTTCCTGGTGGTTCTGATCAAAATGTAGACCTCAATACAAGATTACCATCTCCCTAGCAGGAAAAAAAAAAAAAAAACCTTTGTAAGTTAGCCCCGAATAAACCTCAATTTTTCTAATTGGAGAGTATACTCTGTTTGCTCAGCTGGTCAGAACCAGAAGAGTGGGGCAGAATGTCCGTGAATTGTCTATGCCTGTGTGGCACATCTACAATGGAACCTCTACACCCAAGGCTCATGCAACATGGAACAAGGAGTAAAGAGGACACTAGTGAATTTCTCAACTCTCGTTAATGAAGGTCCCTCATGCAACAGAGCCAGGACCACAAAAGGTCACAAATGGTCAAAGAATGAATTCATCAAGAGATGAATAGTAGAAGCATGGTATGAAGTGACATGTCATTTCCAACTACATATAAGCTAGGGGTGGGAAAATATAACCAGATGTCTTTCAAACTGTTAGTTTTGAGAGGCCAGACGGGAGTGAAAAAAGTAGAATAAAGATATTAGTTTTGAATCTTCATTTTGTAATCAATTATAATCTTTTAGATGAGAAGGAAATATGGGAGTAATTGTCTCATCAGAGCTACCCACTAGGTTTGGTTCTGTAGAATTCAGAACATAGTTAATTGGGCTGTGGAACTAAAGCTGCATATATTGAATGGATAAATAAAAACCTTGCTATGTAGTGATTTTGGGGAAACAGGCAGACAATGGGACTATCTTGGCAAATCTAATGTATTAGGACAGAGTTATTCAGTGAGTCAGAACCAGTAAGAGATTTATCTATTATCTATCTATCTATCTGTTTATTATCTATATTCTATGTAGTCTATCATCTGTTTATATATCTATCTACATCTGTCATCTTTCTATAATCTGTCACCCATTTTCTATCATCTATCTATAATCTATCACCTGTCTTCTATCATCTACATATCTCTGTTTTATATCTATCATCTAGCTATTTAAGTTGACTTATTTTTAAGAACTTGCAAAATCATTCAGAATATTCAGAAAAAAACCCTGATGTTGCAGTTTGAATCTTGGGGACAATTTCTGGCAGAATTTCTTCTAATACATAAATATCTTTTTACTATTGACTCATGAAGTCCCCATCCACATCATGGAGGATATATCAGTCAGCGTTCTCTATAGGAACATAAGAATAAGATGAATATGTAAATAAAAAAGGTATTTATTACATTGGTTTACAATGATATGGTTCTGGTAGTTCAACAATAGATGTCTCATACTCAAAAGCCCGAGAATCCAGGAGATGGTCAGTCCATGAGGCTGGATGTTTCAGCAGTCCCAATTTGTCTCCGAAAGCCTGGAAGTTTCCCGGAGATCTGTTGGTCCTATGCCTGTGTTGGAAGCCTAAATAAGCTGGTTCTAATATCAGAGAAGGAATACCAGAGCAACAGAATATATGAACTGTCTAGGCAGAGTGAAGGGTAACAGACAAAAAGTAAGTTTCCTTTTCTTATGCCCTTTTATCTGTGCTGCCACCAGAAGGTACCACCCACATTTAGGGTGACTCTTCCTGCTTCAAATAATCTGCTCAAGAAATTCCCTCATGGGAATGCCTATTGACCTGCATTTTAGTTAATCCTAGGTCCAGTTGACAATCAAGATTACCCATCAGAGAGAAAAATCTGCTTTATTCAGTATACTGGTTTAACTGCTAATTTCATTGTAAATATGGATTTACACCATCATCCAGATGTGTTTGACAGAATAAATGGGTAATGTGGTCTAGTGGAACTGACACATTGTATAAAACACCACACCTACATATAAAATCAGTTTACCGAGGAAGGATGAACTCAGTTGACATCCATTGAATTTTCCCCAGAAAATTCTCTGAAAATGGTTCTGAGTTTCAGTGTTTATTGGGTTGGTATTTTAGGTTGAGGGTTGTCATGGACAAAAGGATACTCACCTTTTTGCTTGTCAGGACTTCTCATTGCCATGTGGCGATAAATGACTAGAAGTCAAATGCAGCTGCTTCCTTAGGAGGAGGTGTGCCTGTCTTCCTTCCCGATAGTCCCCAATTTATCACATGACCTTGTTCCTCATACTCCACCAACCTCTGTTGTCTGAATTCTGTTGACATTTAAGTTTGACTCTTAGCAGTATAACTGTAGTAAAGATGGGCTGAAGAAGCCTCAGAATCATTTCCATATTCTTAAGCTCAATATAATAACATGAACAAAATAAGCAATAACTACTTTAGCTGCCAAAGGGAGAGCCAACCTTCCTTACACAGTGTGTAGTTGCTTTTTGCATCACTGTGACAAAACACCCGGTAGAAACAAGGGAGGAGGAATTTGTTTTGGGCCATGGTTTCTGAGGGCCGATTATATCACCATGAGAAGACACAGCAGAGCAGCACAGTTCACATCATGGCAGGCCAAGGAATAGAGAGAGAGAGAGAGAGTGGGTCAGGAAGCTGCTGTGTTACCAAGACCTACCCAGTGGGAACTTGCTCCAGTTAGGTCCTAGCTCCCAAAGTTCCCACAGACTTCTCAAAATAGTACCACATGATGGGGAGCAAATGTTCAAAACATGAGTCTAGGGTTGGGGTAAGCATTTTAGACTTAAGCTTGCACTGAGGGTCCTTATTCCTACCACTGATGGACAGTGTGAGTTATAACCTAATACATCAAATCCCCAATTTCCTTGGAAACTTGGAACAATAAAAGCTAATAACAGAGGCATTTCTCTCTTTGAATTGCTACTGTCTCAGTAAAGCCAACACATAGGTATGTCTGCTCTGTGACTATAATTTATGATTATAACTTATAGAATATATAGTAGAAGCCTTAAGGAAAGACATTCAGGAAAATAAAGTGTTGACCAGTTCTCTTTAGAACGGTCATTCAGTGTTTCCTTTTCATTCTAATGGAGGCCTTGATTAGCCAGGCGAAAGAAAGTGCATCCCTGTGTTATGGGGAAAATATGGCTTTTAAGGTTTTGACAGCCTAAAACTTCTGAATAATGAAACTCATAATTGATATGCAGTACATTTCCTGGGCCAGATATGTGAGCAAATACGAGCTAAATTTCCACGGGCCACTGATTTCTATGACCCTGTTCTCAAACCCTTTTAAGAAGGTTCCTTTGGGTTGGCAGAAAATATAAAGTATCTTAGAAATGCATACATGAGACACTGTTCATAATATTAGCAGTTCAGTCAAGCTAAATATATTTATTACTCTTTACCTGTCAAAAGCTTTCAGGGGAGAATGTCTGCTATAGGAGATATTCCCAAGGTCTTACACAATTGAGCTTCTTACTTTTCCCATTTACTATTTTCTTGTCTCTTGGAGTTGAGCACAAATTCAGTATTTCCTTAAATGCGTGTTTGATTAACTTTTAGCCAAGCTGGACGACAAATATAGTAGAAAACGGGGTCTGAGGACAGGGAAGCCCTGACTCTCTCAGGTGCTAAATGAAGACCAAGCAACAGTGAATTCCAATAACAGATATGTGTATATGAATTACATGTGCTTAGTTTAGAGATGAGAGAAAAATGAGGAGGAGAACAGACCATAGTGACAGCAGGTGGGTAAGTGGTCATCAGCTTGGCATCAGAGGTAGTTCTGCATGGTACAGAATGGTAGGTCTATTTTCATTTTATGCATATGACATACTCTGGCATCAGTTCAGTGATCATTCAAAGTGAGGTATAGTTTGGTATTGGGTGAGATTTGCTGGTTTGTGGGACACTAGGGGAGAATATCTGGTCAGAGCAATGAAAGTGGACTGGAATCCTATGGTCATGGTCAGGAAAGTCCGAATCAGGAAGTCATAGCAAATGCTAACAGAAGCTCATCAAGAGGTGTTTCAAGGTAAGTGTGTGTGTGTGTGTGTGTGTGTGTGTGTGTGCAGGGATGCTTTGTAAATAATGTAATTTCTAAAATCAGAGATAGAGTACAAGAGATGAGAATATTCTAAGTTCTAAATAACTGCTCTTACATTGGCAAGACTAATCTGACTATTTGAAAGTCTTATTTACCAAAAAAGGCCTCTGCTTCTAGATACCTAGCATAGTCAACAACGAATCAAGAATGATCACAATTACACAGGGTATAGCTAGACTTCTGTCCAAAATTTCTTCAAATGCTCTATGTTCCTTTAGAATCATTTTCAATTTATATATAGTATTTTTTCTCATTTTGAGTATTGTTTCTTGGTATAATTAGAAAGATATAACAGTGCAATATCAATCTTCCAACATATCTGTCAATGCCAGAATCCTTGATGATTCCCCTCTGAGACTATCTTATGATCCTTCCCTCTGACTTACATATAAAACAGTTCTCTGACTGTTTTAAAATATAAAGAACTTCTTAGTTGAGAGAATTAATATTAGTGTCTGGTTTATCACCTCTATTTACTTTGCTCTGACTTTTGATTAATAAGCAAGATTCTTCTGCATTTTTAACTCCAACTGTTAGGGTTATGTGAATGAGTTGACATTTACTAACCTCGGTTTCTACTCTTCGGGAGTGGGTTATGCCTGAAAATTTAACTAGAGTGTAAATGAAACTTTTATAGATTGTAACTAGTCTCTGTTCAAGCAACTATAAATCACTCTCATTTAATGGATAACTTCCCATGGGTAGAGGTTTAGATGCTCTGCTTCTGAACCTGAAAACCATTTAGAGATTGTTGCATGCCCCAATATCTTTGCTGTACTTCTAGCCAATCTATTCTTAATATCCCCCAGAGTAGCCCAGAAAAAGTAAGGTCCGATTAAAATAAGGAATCCTCTTCCTGTTACTTCTATTGGTTATCTGTCATTAATGCAACTTTTCCTTCCTTCTTCATTTGTATGTTTTATGTATATATAGTGAATATGTCTATTATTCATTTTCAACAGTGTTCTTAAACTTCACTGGGTTGAGAATCACCATGTCTCTGCATCTAGTAATATGCTTCTTTTTTCAATATTTTAATTGAATTTTTGTGTATTTCATACAGAGCATCTTAACCAGTCTTAGTCACTTTTATACCCCCTTCCTCACTGACACCTTCCCACACCAGTCCCCTCCCCCCCAACCCACAGAATTCATTCACTTTGTCATTTGTGTTAAGATCTATTGTGTCAAGTAGGTATTCCCTGAAAATCCTCAGTGCAAGTTCATCCACTAAAGTCTAGTCATCCTATACAGTGACCCTCACTTTAAGAAAATTTAGCTCTTCTTCACCCAACAGTAATGAGACCCCAATATTTCTTCAGCTAAGATTGGGGTCTGCTGCCCATTTTCCCAGTTCCATGCTGCAGTTTGTCTGCTTAAGTTTGCTTGTGTCTTGAGCATGCTGACACCATTGCTGTGGGTTCATATGAGCAGGATCCCAGAAATTTGTAGGAGTCTATTGCCATATGTTCATGTACCTCCTCCCTGGCTTATATCATCTTTCCACCCCCTCTTCTACAATGGTCCCTGAGCCCTGAGTAAGGGAAGCTTAATATAGCAGTCCTGTCCAGGGACTCACATTCTGCAGACTCCTGATGTCCACTCTTCAGCCATTTGTGACCTTTCGTGTTCCTGGCCGTCTGTTGTGTGAAGGAGTTTTGTTAATGAGAATTGAGAGGTTCATTAGTGTCCTCTTTATTCCTTTTTCTATGTTGTATGAGCCTTGGATGTAGAGATTGCATTGTGGATGTGTCACTTAGATTTGGGCAGTTTACAGACAATGTGTGTGACCACTTGTGGTACTCTGTAGTCGTCTCCATCTGGTGCAGAAGAAACTTCTTTGATGAGTGGTGACTGGGATACAGGAGTGTAAATATAAGTATATATATTTTGTCCTTAGTAAGAAGTTACATTATTTTAGGAATTCGACAGTCTTGGGGATTTCTCTAAGATCTATGACATTCTCAGTCATATGTGTTTGACTGAGATTACAGTACCACACATGAGTTTCCTTCCATTGAGTGGGCTTTCAGTCCAATTTCGTAGCTTTTGATTGCCCCAAGATAAAAGTGCCACTACTGCACCAAGTGTTGTATGCTGTGTTGGTAACTGATGTGGTTATTTGGTCATGAAACTGGTGTTGGGCTATAGATTGATGTTCTCTCTTAGCAATGCTCTCCAGACCTATGAGAGCTAGTCTTCAGGGGAAGTGCTTTCCAGGTCAGTTCCAGCTCTGCTGCTCCAAATCCTGTGTCTGAAGTACATCCTGTCTTCAGGAATAGGGGCTTACCTTCAAGTTCTAGTAGACAAGCAAGGGCTGTGGCAATAGTCTGTGTAATTTTGGGAGTTTCTTGTAGTACCCTGGCCAACAACTCAAAGGAAGATTTCTCTTGTCTGGAACTGTATCTTCTTCTTCTGTAGATTTCAGCTCTACACATGGACTCATGTGGAGATATTGCATGATTGGTCATTGAGTTGTTAGACTAGTATGATGCCCTCTGACTCTTTACACTAGCTAGGGATTATTTATCAACTCTCTCTCTCTCTCCCTGTCTAACCCTCCCTCAGTGCCTTCACCACTTAAATTGTCTTCATTTTACTATTTCTCCTTTGATAATACCAGTCTCCTAGGCCCTGTGTCTCTTTCTTTCTCTTTATCCCCATAGTTCCTTGCAAAAATCTTCCTCCCCCCTCTCATTTAAATTCGTTTTATCTGTTCTCTCTTAGTAACACGTGTCTCCTATTATTCTCTCTCGGGTTCCTTCTAACCCTTTATCTCCTTGGTTCCTTTCCATTTTCCTGGTCCCTGCACTTACATCAGGATGCATACTCATATATAAGGATTTGGTGCTAGAATCCACAAATGAAGGGAAACATAAGTCCTCTGTTTTTCTGAGTCTGTGATACTTCACTTAGTGTAACAGTTTCTAGTTGCATCCATATACCTGAAAATATCATGATTTTGTCTTTCTTATCACTGAGTAGCACTCCACTGTGTAAATGCAGCACATTTTCCTTATCCACTCATCAGTTGAGGGACACTTAGTTTGCTTCCATCTCTTTGCTATTGTGAAAAGAAAAGCCACGATCACAGATTTCCAGTATCTCTGCAACAGGATCAGTCCTTTGGGTCTATGCCAAGGAGTGACATAACCAGGTCAAATGATAGAATCATTTATAGTGTTTTAAGAGTTCTCCACACTGCTTTCTGTAGGGGTTGCACGAATTGACAATCCACCAGCAGTGAATGAGCATTCCTCTTTCTCCACATCTTCTCCAGCATTTGGTATCATTTATATTTTTGATCTTAGCCATTCTGGCTGGAGCAAGATGAAATCTTAAAGTGGTTTTAATGTGCCTTTCCCTAAATACTAATGATGTTGAACACTTTTTAAATTTCTTAGTCATTTTTTTTTTCTTATTATTAGAACTCTTTGCTCAGATCCTTAGCCCATCTTTTAATTGGGTAACTTGATTTCTTGATTCTTTGATTTTTGAATTCTTTATACATTTTAGATGTTAAACATCTGTCAGATGTGTCACTATTGATAATTTTTCTCCCATTCTGTGTTTTCTCTTCACTTCCCTGGTTGTTTCTTTTGCCGAACAGAAGCTTTATAGTTTAATGAGGTCCCACTTGTGGATGGTTGATCTTAATTCCCGAGCAACTGTATGATTTAGAAAATCCTTTACTCATTTATGTCTTGTAAGTTGCTGCCAGTGTTGCCTTTTAACAGTCTCAGGTTTCACACTGAGGTCTTTGATCCATTTGTAGTTGATTTTTGTACAAGGTAAAGGATAAAGGTCTAGTTTCATTCTTCTATAGGTGGAGATCTACCACTTGCTGAAAATGCTCTCTTTCCTCCAGTGATTGTTCTTAAACTGTCTGTCAAATATCAGGTGACTGAAATTGTATGAACTCATGTTTGAGTCTTCAATTATACTCCATTGATCTACAGGTCTTTTTTTGTGCCAGTGCCATGCTGTTTTAATGACTATGGGCCTGTAATATAGTTTGAAGTCTGCTATCGTAATCCCCCCTCCTGCATTGCTCTTTGTGCTCCAGGTTGCTTTGGCTATCCAGAGTCTTTTGTGCTTCCATTTGAATTTTAGGCCTTTTTTTTTTTTTTCCAATTCTATGGAGAGTGTCATGGGGATTTTGATTGGGATTGCGAGAATCTATATATTGTTTTTGGTAGGGTAGTCATTTTTCACAATATTAATTCTTCCAGTCTGTGGACATGGGAACCCTTCCATCTTTTGGTTTCCTCCTCAATCTTGTTCTTTACAGATCTAAAATTTTCATGGCTAAGAATGGTGATGCACACTTTTAATCCCAGCACTTGGGAGGCAGAGGTAGGCAGATATCTGTGAGTTCAAGGTCAGCCTGTTCTACATAGTGAGTTCCAGGACAGCTGGGGTTTCAGGGAGACCCTGCCTCAAAAAATACCAAAAATATTAAAAATTTTCATTGTACAAGTTTTAAATGTCTTTGGTCAGGTTTATTCTCAGATATTTAATTTTTGGAGCTATTGTGAATGGGAGGGGTTCTATGTAGTCTTTCTCCAGTTGCTTGTTATTGGTATATAGAAAGGCTACTGATTTTTGTAGATTAATTTTATAACCTGCCACATTACTGAAACTGTTAACAATTTCTAGGAGTTTTTTGTGGAATTTTTGGCATATCTTAGGTATAATATATCATCTGTAAAAAGGGCTAATTTGACCTCTTCTTTTCTAATTAGCAGACCTTTAGTTTCTCCTGTCTTATTGCTCTAGTCAGAGTTTCAAGCACTATATTAAAATAAAGTGGAGATAATGGACAATCTTGATGGGTTCCTGATTTTAATGGGAATGCTTCCAGTTTTTCTTCATTTAGAATTATGTTGAATGAATTTTTTTTTGTATATAGCTTTAATTTTGTTGAGGCATATTCTCTCTGGTTGAATTCCCTCTAGGACTTTTAACATAAATGCATGTTGAATATTCTCAAAGGCCTTATCTGCATCTATTGAGATGACCATGTAATTTTTGTCTATGAGTCCATTTATATGATTTATGACATTTATTGACTTACATATATTGAACCATCCCTGCATCTCTGGATGCAGGACTTGACTATGGTAGATCATCTTTTTGTTGTCGCCTGTATGTGGTTTGCATGTATTTTGTTGAGAATTTTTACATGTATGTTCTTTAAGGATATGGGTCTATAGTTTTCTTTTTTTTATTGATTGGATATTTACCTGTTTTTGATATTAGGGTGATGCTGACTCCATAGAAGGAATTTGGGTTTTCTTCCCATTTCTATCTTTTTGAATAATTTAATTAAAACTGGTTGTAGATCCTCTTTAAATGTCTGGTAAAATTCTGTTGTAAAGCTACCTGAACCTAGGCTTTTTTTAGTTGGGAAGTTTTGTATTACTGTTGCAATTTCTTTATATGTTATGGGTCTGTTTAAGCTATTGATCTCTCCTTGGTTTAGCTTTGGTGATTCCCATGATTTTTAGATACATATCCACTTTTTTAGGTGTTGAAATTTAATAGACTATAGGTTTTTAAAGTATTCCTTTATTGTGTTCTACGTCTTTTTGTTGTCTGTTGTGGTGTTTCCCTTTTCAATTCTGATTTTGTGGATTTGGAATTACTTTTTCTTCCTTTTGGTTAACTTGGCTAAGGGTCTATCAAGTTCAACAATAATCAGTCACCAATATTTTTTCAGCAAAGATTGGGGTCTGCTTGTGTACTTCTCTCCAGAACTATGGGAGCTAGCCTTCAGGAGAAGTGGTTTACAGATCAGTTCCAGCTCCATTGCTCTAAATGCTATGTTCAAAGTGTGTCCTGTCTTCAGCAATAGGGTTTTACCTTCAAGTTCTGGAAGGCAATCAAAGGCTGTGGCAATAACCCATGTAATTTTGGGAGTCTCTTGGACTACACTGACTAATAATTCAAAAGAGGTTTTCTCCTGTCTTCACTGTTTCTTGTTATGTAGCTTTTACTTATGCACATGGGCTCACGTAGAGATATTGTATGTGTAATCTGTCATTATGTTTTTAGTCTAATACGATTCTTTCTGGTGTTTTGCACCAGCTAGGCATATTTTTCTCTCCTCCCTCTCTGTCTGTCTTCTGTCTTTTTTTTTAAATATAACTTTTTAATTGCTAATGATGTCATATGTTTTAGCTATAACAACTGTGATGCAAAATATAAGGTAAAACACAAAGTGCTGAAAGAAAACTGTATGAAGGTGCTGATTAGAATTAACAAGCAGGTTGGGAGTTTGGGAAGACGGTTTATCCTTTTTTTTTCAGGCTTGGGACTTAAGAGCTTGCTGGAGAAATTTTTCTCCAGGGCTGCTGTATATTAAGGTATCATAAGATGACAGCTAGACTCTTGCCTTTTCAGGAAGCTGTTTGCATTTAGAGCAAATAATTTACATCTATAGCTTAAGTGAAAAAATAGAGAGAAATATAACTTGTCTGTGGAAACTATTTTAAATATCTTATTTGTATATTACTTTGCAATTTAAGATTGTTTTTCCACAAAGAAAGGAAAATATAAAAGAAATACCTACCTATTTATAAACAGATGGTGACTTTTCCTAACTGTACTGTGTTTTAGCAATTGTAGAGGAGAGACTATTATCAGCATTCTACACATAGAGTTAATAGCCTGCAAAATTTGTCTAAATATTATGCGATACATTAATTCACGGAAAACCAAAAATTAAATCAGCCTTAAATGTATCCAGTCTTTCCAAGACATCGTTCGCATATTTGTATTCTATTGAAAATAAATGATTATTTACATTGCTTCTCTGTTCACAACTGTATGTAGATAAAATAATTCCAGTACAATAACAATTGCAAATGTACATTTTACTTTACATATCCCCGAGAATTTAAGATTTGCACAGAGACACTCCATAATGTAAGAAATATGAACTGAGTCAGAAGAAATGAGTGCAGATCCAGGGATCTTTTACTCAGAGATTAAAAGCGGAACTTGGTAATGTTGGGCACTGCCATATTTTCCATATTTTCAATTATGAAAATGAACTCACCTCCATATTATTTGTATTTCATAGATTAATTCTGGAAGTGGAAGCAGCAAATAGCAAGAACTTCACATTATACTATATTTTTGTGAGTTATACCTCTTTGGGAAGGGACTTGTACCAGCCATATGTAGTAATAATAAAGCCCTCATAAAAATTTCAATTATCCAGAGTAGGGATTGAGTTCAAATGACCTCGTAAAGAGAAGTCCTCCACAGTCATATGTAGAAAGAGAAATTAACAAACACATTTACAGGTACAAGCACCATTTCATGCATGTGTTACAGTCCCATGGGACTAGTTCAAGATGGAGCTCCAGGGAGTTGTCATCACAGCTAACTTAAACCAACAATTCTATGCCTAGACATTCTCCCAGACTGGATTCATCTCTTTCTCTTTGTCTTAGTGAAGGACCTGCTATGTGCCTACTAGTTTTTCTCTTTTTATTACCCCACTTTTTAAAACTGAATTTTTGCAAATTTCATGTATTTTGCTCATGTTTAGAAATACTTCCTTATGTGAACCCTTGTTATGACCCCCCCCCCCACCAGATATCATGTACTGTCATATGTATTAAGGGCTATTGAGTGAAGTTTGTGTCCCCAAATGCCCTCCAGTGTGTGTCCATCCACTGGAGCCTGACCACCTATCTAGTGTCACACTCTTAAAGAATACCTATTGTCCCTCTCCCAGTAGTTATCAGGTGCCAAAGTTCCTTAGCTAGGGTTAGGGTTTCTTTCTCACTTCTCCATTTATACACTGGGAATTTTTTTGGCTTGAACTTGCATAGATCTTGTGTATTTTGTTGCCATTGCTTTAAGTTCATGAGTCACTCCAACTGTCTGAAAAACGTTTCCTTGTGGTCAGCAACCACCTGCAGCTCTTAGTCTTTCTGCCATTACTTTCACAATGGTTCATAAATCTTGGGTGGGAGAGGTTTGACACAGGTGTCCTATTCAGGGTAAGTACTCTGAAGTCTCTTACTTTCTGCATTTTTGCTAGCTTTAGTTTTCTAGGTTAATAACTACCTGTTGCATGATGAAACTTCACTGGTGGCAGTTTAGAGAAGCATCAATATTCTTTCCGCCTGCTGTTCCACTATGTTCCCTGACTCTTAGGTGTAGAGGCTGCATTGTTGATGTGTCACTAAAGGCTGGGCACCTCCCAGACAATTATTCTATGCATTTCACCAGTTGTGGATCTTTATAATAGTCTCCACCTGTTGCAAAAATAAGAGTCTTTGAAGAGTTGTGAGAGGTACTCTTGTCTATAAATATAAGTATACATATTTAGACTACAGTCAGAATTATGTTGGTCAAGAAATGTGACAAAAGTGAGTCTTTCTCTAGAATCTATAACCTCTCCAGTCATGTGTATTTGGCTATTTATTTATAGTACCACACATAAGTTCCCTCCCATTAAGCATGCCTTCAGGCCAATTAGGTAAGTATTGATTACCCACAAGATAGAACTGGGCCAGACATTGTTGTGGTTTGTAGGCCTTACAGTTGGATCATTCATTGGCTTTCTCTCTTGAAAGCTTGTATAGTGTCTTCTGATACAATGGGAGATAGTTCTCAGGGAGAACTCTTACAAATGAGTTCCATCTTCACTGTTCTAAGGCCTATGATGGAAGTATGTCTTGTCTTTAGCAATAGGGTTTTACTTTCAAGTTCTGGGAGGAAATTATGTGTATTTTTCAGTAGGTTTTTGAACTAATACATTTCCCTCTGGTTTCTCACACCTCCTAAACATTATTTACCCCTCCTGTCTCCCCCCTGTGTGGCCCTTCTCAGGTAAGTGTCTCCCAGGTTTTTCTCTTTCCCTCTTTAACACCTATTTCTTATCACCCTGTCTCTGGAGCTCCATTTTCCCTCAACCCCAGAGTCTCTTTCCATATTTCAAGCTCCTGTGGTTACATCAGAATATAAGCTCAAAACTAAGGATTTGGAGCAAGAATTCACAAATGAAAGAGAACACACATCACTTGTTTTACTGAGGTGGTGTTGCTTCACTGAGCTTCTCTTCTCAACTTTTCATTTACATTTTTGCAATAACTTATTTCATTATTTGTTGGTCAGTTTCTCTATTTACACCTTTGGCTGTAGATTGAGTACCTTTCCAGATTACAATCTGTCTATCTTTCACTTCTTTTTAAAAAAAATCTTTAAAATTATTTATTTATTTATTTTTATTTTATGTGTATGAGTGTTATTATGTCTGAATATGGTGTGTGTTGTGTGGTGCCTGTAGATGCCCAAAGAGGGCCTCTAGAACTGGAGTTATTGATAGTTGCTAACTACCATGTGGCTACTGTGGTTCGGACCTGGGTCTTTGCAAGAGCAGTAAGTGCTCTTAACTGCTGAGCAATCTTTCCAGCCTCCCAATATTTTACTTCTTAGGTCATTAATTCAACAAATATATACTGTATGCTTAACTATATAGTGTTCTTTTTGTTGAGAATATAATGGTAAACAAACTGGTTAAATTTCTTGTTTGTTGAGCCTTTGATGTGGTGGGCAAACCTAATACATAAATGGAAGCAATATATACAGAGCAAACCAATGGAAGAAGATTCTGGTGTAGACAATGCTGTGTAATGAAAGCAAAATGGAGTCGTATGAGAGAGGGGCTTGTAAAGCCCTGGGTCCTACAGATAGGTCAGAAAGGGAAGGATTTCTTGTGGGATGACACAGCCATGGGGCCGAATAAACCAAGCATAGGGAGACGGGGAAAAGGGCAGGCACTGTAGACATAGGAAACAGCATCAACAGTGCCCTTGAAGCAGAAATGAGACTGTGTTGGCAAAATACAAGAACCATGATGTGGATGGAGAACAGTGAAAAGGAAGTGAGTAACCTGTGATAAGGTCAAGATCAGGGAAAGTCAGACTCCAGTCATTTGGGAACTTAAAGACCAGGTTCACAGTTAGTATATACACATGTACTGATTGCTTCTTGACTTCTTTGGCTTCATAGCCAGCAAGATCCCACTGCATTGTTACCCAGTTGCATAGTCTGCGATGGTCAGAATCTAGGTCTCAACATAGATGTTGGAATATTTCTACCAGAAATTTGTTCCTTACTCCTGAACGCTGGTTAAATTGCTAGATCATTTACTAGGTGATATCTTATACATGTTATTTCATAGCATTACAGCCCTTGCCATTTTACTCATTTATTCTTTCTTTCCTCCATTTATTTTCTACTACATTTTGAAAGCCATGCTAGAAATTAAGTTGAATTAGGCTGCAAACCCTCCTATTCCTCCTCCTTTGACAAGGTTTCATTGTAATCTAGGTGAGCTTTGCACTCATGGCAAGCTTCCTGTTTCAAGCTCACACGTGCTGGGATTTCAGGTGTGAGACACAATGCCAAACTTACCAAAATTTTTAAAAGCAGTCATTGTGTCCTGTATGAATTTCCTAGCACCCATCACCTAACACAGTGTTTGGGCAAAGTATGAATTCAGCAAATATTTGATGAAATGTAAACCAGCAAGGAATGAAAAGTTGTGGTGCCAGTGGAGACAAATGAATGCAACTTCAGCTTGGTTACAATATTAAGGTCTAGTTTCGCACTACTAAAAGGAGTAAAGTGGCTATGCTTCTTCAGTGCCATAAGTACAAATCCAGACCCCTTCTTAGTGATTTATATTTCATCAAGTCTGGTTCCCATCCCAGTACACCTCAGAGGGCAGTCTCCTCTCAAAGCTTCCAATATCAAGAAGTCCTTTATGAATCTCTGCAATGTGCCCATGGCTCCTGGTTGCTGAACATCTAGTGAAGACCCGTTATAATGAATTTTTCACTTTGGCTTTTTTTTTGCCTCTATAGTTTACTTTTCATGACTGAGATCCAATGTTACATCTAGACGAATGACCGCAGGCAAGTGAAGAGATTTATCTTTTTCATGTTGCTAAGTGGTCCTCTGTTCATTTGAATCTGAGTGTGCTTGCAACATCACTCTGTTCATATCATTATTGTAGTGCATCATTCTTATATATATGATGAATGTACATCCAGTAAGGCTACTATCTCTACAAAGTCAGAAGCATTGGCTTTCTGTTTTAGTATCTGTATTTAGATTGGCATATATAAAATAAACATTAGTTGAATGAAATAGATTTGAAGAAAAATAATACTAGAAGCTATAATTTTTATTCTGTGAACAGTAATTTTCTGCCATATTAAGATGCTCCAAGAGATTTTGATTTTCTAAGTGAACATGTGTCTTTAAGCATATCTAAGTGTATATCATTTTTTTTTCCTTAGATCAGTTTTGCTTCTTGTCACATATGTAATTGTTTTCCTGCATGGCTGCTTTTAGTAACTAAGCTGCTTTCAAGGATTAGTTTGCTTTATTTTCAAGTTCCCTGGCACTAATAAAATTTCTTTGTAGAAAGATAATTTAAGGCACATAACCCAAAATAATAATAAATGTAGTATTGGTCATCAACAATCTGATTTTTCTTTAAGTATATGCTCTTTTATTTCAATTTTTAAAAATTATGTTATTGAATATTACAGTTTTCATGCAATATATCATCTTGTCTTTTTGGGACAGAGTCTCTTTGTAGCTCCAGCTGGTGTGGAACTCACTATATAGACCAGGCTGGCCTCAATTTCACAGAGATCCCATTGCCTCTCCTCCCAAGTTCTGAGATTAAGGGCTTGAGCCACCATGCAAGAATCGTACAGTATACTTTGATGATATTTATTTATCTGTTTTATGAAAAATATTTTTATTGAGCTTTTGTACATTTCATAATTTGATTCTTAATCAAATCAAGACTCCTCCCCCAGCTCTGGGTCTCATGGATTCTGCATAAACATTAAACTTCACCTGGTCAAACATTTTGCCCAGATGTCCTTCGGTGAATCTTCATTCACTGGAGTCTAGTCAGCCTATCTAAAGATGTTTAAGAAAGGTCTACTCTCCCTTACCCAGCCATTATCAGTTTTCAACAGTTCTCAGGCTAGGAGCAGTCCACCACACATATCCCTTGCACCAACTTGGGACTTTGTCTGATTGAGTTTGTATGGGTCTTATGCTCCTTGCCACAGTTGCCACAAGTTCACATGAGCAAGCTTTGAAGGATCAGAAAACCTTGGTTTCCCTGTGTTCATGGACCAACACTGGCTCTTAAACTGTTTCCAGTCCCTCTTCAGCAATGTTCCCTGAGGTTTGATATAGGAGTCCTATCCAAGGATACATACTCTGCAGTCTCTTATTCTCTGAAACGTAGCTGTGACCTTCTGTGTGTATCACACTCTATTGTACAAGGAAGCTTTGCTGGTGAGAGTTGAGGGATGCTCTAATATTCTCTCCACGCTCTGTTCACTAGATTCAATGAGCCTTGGGTGTAGATGTCACCTAAAAGGTGAACATCTCTCAGATGTATATTCTCTATGTGTGACCGATTGTGGAATTTTGCAGTAGCCTCCATCTGTTACAAAGAGAAATTTTTTAAATGAGTGGTATACTGTATACTTGTCTGTAAATATAAGAATTCATATTTAGGATATGGTAAGACATTTCATTTGTCTAGAAATATGACAGAGATAGGATTTTCTCTAGGTACCATAACCTCTCCAGCCATCTATATTTGTCTGTAATTACAGTGACACCCATGAATTCATTCCCATTGGAGAGGACTTTAATTCTAATTAGATAGATGTTGATTATCCCCTACTCTAGCTAACAGTGTCACTTCTGTAGCACTATAGGTAGTTTTCTGTGTCAGTCATTATCATTATTTGGCTTCAGGACTAGGTTGTACCATTGATTGATTTTCTCCCTTAGCCTCCTGCATAATATCCTGTAGAGCTATGAGAACTAGTCTTCATGCACCATTGCTCCAAGCCTTGTATCAGAATTATGTCCTGTCTTCAGCAGTAGGGTCTTACAAAGCGCTCTGGTAATAGTCTATGTTATTTTGGGAGTCCCTTGGACTTCTCTGACTAACCACTCTTTTCCATATAGCTTCCAAGTTGATGGTTTTCAGATTAGCTCCATCCAGTTTAATGTACTCTAATCTATAATAATGTCTATAAAGTCTAATTTGTGTCCCCAAATGTTCTTCAGTGTGAGTCTATCCACTGAATATAGTTAAACTTCTAAGAGTCCCATCCTAGAAAGAAGTGGACTCCCCCTCTCATCAGCCATCGATTACCAATCATTTCTGAGGTAAAGTTGGGGTTATTATCCACTTCTCCATGTCTATACTGGGATTTTGTCTGGGTTCAGCTTGCATGGGACTTGTCTATGCTGTGCTATTGCTGTTAGTTCACATGAGTAACTTATCAGCTTTCTAGAAAACAGTTTTCTTGTCATCATCTACTACCTCTGACTCTTAACATATTTCTGCCACCTCTTCTGCAATGATCCTTCAGTTTTGGGAGAAAGAAGTTTAAAAAGTGTTGTATTCAGGGATAAGCACTATAAAATCCCTTATTCTCTGCACATTGATCAGTTGTAGGTTTCCATGTTAATCTTCATCTGCCTTATAGTGAAACTTCTGTGGTCAAGCCTGAGAATTGCATTAATCTATGAGTATGACAATAGTCACTAGGAATCAGTTTAATGCTACATCTATTTAATAGAAAACTAGTATTAGGCTCTCTCCTGTGACCTGTGACCTGTCCAGCCTCATGTTCCTACGCCACATATCAATGTCAGGTATAGGCTTCATTCTATGAAGAGGACCTTAAATGCCATTAGCAAGTGTTTGGTTACTCCCGTAGTATTTGTGAGACTATTACACTGGTGGGCATATCTTCCAAGGTCAGTTGTTCACCAAATTCACACCTGGTAAGGCTGATGATTAATTTTCTCTTCCAGTATCATGCATAGCACCTACCACCACTATTAAATTTAACCAATATACTGCTTTGAGGACAGTATTATCTTGATTTCTCCTTGTTTGTTTTACAGATCATCTATGTACTGTCTGCAGCAATAGGGTCATACCATGAAATTCTGGTGGGTAACCATGAATAGGTGCAATGGCCAGTTGTGTTTGAGGGTCCATGGGATCTCAGGTCAATCGTTTCTAGAAAGGGATTCCCTTTCTGCAATTGGAGTTTAATTATTTTCGCTTCTAATGTCTAGATGGGGATGCATCTAATGAGATGACAGTATGGTTTCTCTCCTTGAGTCTGTTTATGTGGTGAATTAAATTTATTGATTTGCATATGCTTAACCATCCCTGAATCTCTGGTACAAAACTAACTTGATCAAGATTGATGATCTTTTTTTATGTGTTCTTACATTTAGTTTATGAGCATTTTGTTAAGGATTTTTGCATATATGTTTATCAGAGAGGTTGAGCTATAATTTTTTTTTTTTGGGTCGGGCCTCTGTCTGGTTTTGGAATTAGAATACTAGTTTTATAGAAAGAATTCAGGATTTTTCCTTCCTTTTCCACTTTACAGAATAAGTTGAGGGTTATTGGTATCAATTCTTCTTTGAAGGTTTGGTAGAATCTGTGCTGCACTCATCTGGTCTTGGGCTCTTTAAAGTCGTAAGATTTTATACTTATTGCATCTACCTCACTGGTTGTTATGAATCAGCTTAAATTATTTATGTAATCTTGATTTAATGTTTGTAGGCCATGCATATATAGAAACTTATTACTTTCATTTAGATTTTCTAGTCTAATGGAATATAGATTTTTTTTTGTATTCATGCTTTTCTGAATTTTTTTGGGGTCTGTTGCAATGTTTCCCTTTCCATCTCTGAGATTATTTTGGGTCCTTCCTCTTTCTTTTGGTTGATTTGGTTAAAGGTTTGTAAATCTGTTAATTATTCTCAAAGAACCAACTTTTTGTTTCATTGGTTCTTTGTATTCTTTTCTTTGTTTCTACTTCGTTGATTTCAGCCATGATTTTACTTATCTCTTTCCTTGTGTTCTTTTCAGGTGTTGTTTATTCTTGGTTTTCCAAGGCTTTCAAAAGCATCATTAATCTATTTGCATGAAATGTCTCTAACTTTCTGATATAAGCATTTAATTCTATAAATTTTTCTCTTAGAACAGCCTTCATTGTGCCCCAAAGGTTTTAGCATGTTGTGTTTTTCATTTTCATTCAATTCTAAAAAATTAAAATTTTCCTTCTTGATTTCCCTGGTTATGGAATTTTCATTCAATAGGATATTGTTTACCTTCCATGAATTTGTGTGTTTTTTCCTGTTTTTTAATTGTTTTATTGATACTAGCTTTATTCTTTTGTGTTTGGATAGACTACAGGATGATATTTCAATTTTCGTAAATTTATGGAGACTTGCTTTGTGTCCTAAGATGTGGTCAATTTTGCAGAAAGCTTAATGGGCTATTGAGAGGAAAAGGTCTTCTTTGGTGTTGGGCTGGAATATGATGTTGATGTTTGTTAGGTCCATTTAATTTATGGTGTCATTTTAACTCTATTATGCTTGATTTAGTTTTTGTCTAGTTGACTGGTCTATTGGTGACTGTAGGGTACTGAAGTCACCCATTATCACTGTGTCGGAGTCAATGTGCAATTTTGGAGTTAATAAAGTTTTTTTATATATAATTGGCTGTCCCTGGATGAGGTGCACATACGATTAAGTTGATAATATCTTGTTGGTGGACTTTTCCTCTCTTGAATATGAAGTGACCTTCCCTGTCTCATCTGACTAGTTTTAGTTTGAAGTTCTTTGTCAGGTATTAGAATAGCTATACCTACTTGTTTCTTAGTTCCATTTTCATGGAATACTTTTTCTCATCCCCTTTTCCCTAAAATGATATTGATCATTCTTGGTGAAGTGTATTTCATGGAGGCAGCAAATCAGTGGATCCTGTTTTCCAATCTTCTCAGTTACTATGTTTATTTTTACTGAGGAGTTGAAACCATTAATATTGAGGGTTGTTACTGACCACTGTTTATTAATCCCGTTATGTTGGTATTATAGTCCTGTTTTCTTAGTTAGACCTCTTTTGGTTTACTGATTATTCTGGGATAATTTATTTATTCATTGTTCTCTCTTGAGAGTATTTAATCTTCTTACCAAAGTATTCCATTGAATATTCTCTTCATGTACGTGCATTCCTTAAATCCATTTTTATCATGGAAAAAAAATCCTTTCCCCTTGTTTGCAACTAATAATTTTGCTGGGGATAGTAGTGTGGACTGAAATCCGTGTTCTTTCATGATGTGTATGATGTTGGTTCATGGCCTTCTGGCTTCATAGTCTCAATGGAAAAGTCAGCGATTACTCTGATGGGCCTGCCTTTATAGGTGACTTGATCTTTTTCTCTCAGAGCTTTCAGTATCTTTTCTTTGTCCTGTATGTTTTGTGTTCTGTGTGTTTTGGTTATTAGATGATGTGGGGAGTTTCTTTGTGGTTGTGTCTATATGGTTTTCTATATGCCTCTTATACCTTGTAAAGCATCTCCCTAGATTTGGAAAGTTTTCTTTTGTGATTTAATTAAAAACATTTTTTGTACCTTTGACCTGGCTTTCTTCTCCTTTCCCCATGATTCATAGGTTTGACCTTATGTCCCCGATGTCTTGCATATTCTGCTCCCTGGTTATTTTAGAACTGACATATTTTTGGTTGAACAATATTTCCCTAAACTTGTTAAGATCTAATCATTCTTTTTCCATTTTCTCCACTTCCTTTTGATTCTTTCCTCTGTTTTTTGAGTTCCTGAGTTTTTGATTGCAAGTTTTATTTCCATTTGGCTTTTCTTCGGGATTCTATCTCTTCATTGAATTCTGATTTCATGCTTTGCATTTTTTTTAGTTGTTTTACTCAACTGTTTGTGTTTTTAAGGTCTTCAGTTTTTAATTCATATCCTCTTTCAATTCCTTAAACATATTTATAATTACTGTTTTGAACTCTGTTTTGTGAATCCCCTTGGTTGTCATTCTCAGGAAACATTACTCTGGAGTTGTTAATTTCTGTGGTAGTCATACTATCTTGGCTATACATGTTGTTTGTTTTTCCAACGAAAACTAGGCATCTGAACTTAGGTGGTGACATTCCATGGTATGGGTATGCGATCTCATGCTTGCTGAATGTTTGTTTCTTTGTTTGCTGTTTCCCCAGCTTCTCCGGTTATATTTAGCTCAGGTAAGTCATGCTTGATGTTCATTTTGGGGTCACTTTTTGTTGATGTGCAAATAGGGTGAAAGAAGTGCTCTTTGTTCGGTGAGAGATAGGTATGCCTTATAAGTTGAGATTCCAGGACTGATTCCACCAAGCCCTGGTTCAGCAGGGTGGGATGAAGGTTGCTAGGTAAACAGATTGGTTGACAGGTTATACTGGGAGATTGAAGGTTTGGGGCTCACAGGTTGTGGGGCATAAGGAAGTCTCAGGAACCAGAGTCCAGGACCTCAAGTTTAGGGTGAGGAAGGATTCTGGGAACCAAAGTAGACTGAGGGCTAAGATGGTGGGATGTTAATTTTTAAATTAAATTCAAAATATTGTTTTAAATTGCGTGTGTGTGTGTGCGCACAGTGCTCTTGGAGGCCATAGGCATCAAATATCCCAGAACTACAGTTATAGGAAGATATGAGCCACCCATTGTGGGTGATAGGAACTGAACTTGGGTCCCCTACAAAAGCAGTGCATGCTTTTAACTACCAGGTCATGTCTTCAGACCTTTAGAATGCCCTGATTACAACTATGACCTTCCCTTGCTTTCACATAGGTGGAATAGAAGTTCTGTAAATCTGGATTAATCTGGATAACAATTTAGTATTAGGATACATCCCAGATATGTGAAACTTAATAATTTGGTTGGTATTTCTTGTTTGAGTACCTTAATAATTTCCTTAAGAACTGTTTAATTATATATGGCTGTTTGGGAACAAATTTTTCTATAACTTTCTTGAATTTTTGCCTATTTTATATGTGGAAGATTTGTTCCAAATCTCCTTTGTAAAATATATTTGTATTTAAAATAAAAATTTGTATTTAAAATAAAAATTTAAAAATGGAACAGGAAGATGATGTTTTTAGAACAAAGACCAACTAACCTCTGCTCATTGCTTTTTATGGAAGATTTAGGCTTCCTCTTCTGTAATAGAATCTGCCTCAGGTTCTATGTGCCTTTCTTCTCATAATCCTGCAAACACTGGGACTTCAGAATTTGGTACTGAGTTAAGCAAAATAAAGCAGTCACATTCTCTAACCATGCTAGTTCTGTGTTTAAACAACTATTCTTTATCTTTGACCTAAGAGTCTAATGCCTTTTTTTCAGGATTCAGGAAATGATAGAAGGATAATTTCTGGACTGAACATTGGTGAAAAGTTCAACAATCTAAGATCCTTTACCATTGCTGAGAGGGGACTAGTTGGACATTCTTAGGTATGCATCTAAACCCTACTTCACAGCCTCTGTTTCAGTTTGTATGTCTCTGTGTTAAGGTCTGGCCCACAATCTTATCACAGACATATGCCCTCACCTGAAGTACAGGTCCTAACCTGTTCTCTGCACTCTACCTCTTTTTTTTTCCTGCTCAGGTGTGGAAAATCCAGGGCAGGATCTGCAAGGTCAAAGAGACTCCAGAGTTAACAGGTAGAAGGAGTCCAGATCCTGAAATGTATCAGAGACCCTGGTGGTCTTCACAGGAATGTGGCAAATTTGTAGGAAGAAGAAAAAAAATATTTATTAGGTCATACGTTTCAGATTTTTGTGCTACTTCACTACAGCAGTAAAATCTTTCTTAATGCATACTATGATAAAATTTATACTTAAATCCTTTTATGTTGAAACAGATGTAAAGCTATTTAAAAACGTATTATGTTAGAATGATTCACCGTTGACCCGTTCTGTCAAGGGAAGTTGGTGATATTCCTTTGGATTCTTACAAAGGTGTTTCATCATTTGCCTTCTTCCTTGTTCTTTTCCCCTCGTGTACTCCCTTTCATCATTATGTGGGCTACGTGGGGCCAGCATGTGTGCCATAATCACACTTTCCAGAGAGATGAGGAGCAACCCCTCATTCTGACTAGCAGAACCCGACAAGTATTTTCCCTTTTTCTTGCATATCTGGTTTCCAGCTTCCTACAAATGTCTGTACTGTGTCGACACTGAACACGTGTTAACAGATACTGACACAGAACAGGCATTTTCTTATTTGGTTGTTTGATGAAGTTACTGGTACCTCCTAGATCATTCCTTGTCTTTATAATATTCAGCTCACTCTTTGCAGAGCATATTTTGTTTTCATGTCTCTAAAGACATGGCATGATCTATAGCT
Source organism: Eospalax fontanierii (assembly GCA_035773235.1). NCBI lineage: Eukaryota > Metazoa > Chordata > Mammalia > Rodentia > Spalacidae > Eospalax > Eospalax fontanierii. The sequence continues at coordinate 44,081,467 of CM069533.1, read as the reverse complement.
AAATGCATTAATCCTTTCTTTAGTAACTGTACAGTGTCTACATAGTTATACATTCTGGAATACAGAGTAAATAAAACGAAGAAAACTCTTTGGGGTCTTAGAGCTCATATTTTCAGAGAGGGGAGGTACAACAAGGAAACAAAACGCCTAGGAATTAATAGGCTACTATCTTTACAGGAAAGTAAAGTAGAAAAGTTGCAGTGGTGTGTTGGTGGGATTGGACTTGTGGCCATAAATAAGGTGACCAGAGTCCTACAGAGAAGCTGGCATGAGAATAAAGACTTGAAGAAGAGGAATGAGTGAACTGCATCGTGTCTTGGAGGAGTGTTGTAGGCTCAGACACCATAAATACATTGACTGAAAGCACGATAATGTTGGCTCATTCATGGAGCAGGAGCTAGACAGATGTGGATAAGATAGAGGAAAATAAAAGGAAATAAAGTTCAAGAGTTCTTGACTTGCCAAACTAATTGAACTAATTTCCTTTCTTCTATGATTTTACCTTTGAGAGAGTTCTGAAACCACTGTAAGGTCTGAACATTGCAGTGATGAGATTTATATTTCAACAGGATTGGTTTGACAGATAGAAGCAAAGTGAAAGCTTAGAAGCATTTGCAATAGTTTCGGTGTTACTTGAAATCGTGTCTTAAGAAAAAATGTGGTAAGAAGTAGTCATATTTGTGGTATATCCTAAAGCTAAAATTTATTGGATTTGCTGATGGGATGGTTATGAAATATGAACAAAAGAGAAGAGACAAAGATGACTATAAATGTCATGGCCTGAGGGGGACTGAGAAATATGGTATTGACAGCAAATGAAATTTGGAAGATTAGGGAAAGGGAAGCTGTAAGTTGAGTATTTATCACCTGAAATTGAGCTAATTAAGATAAATCAAATAAAATTATGTGACCACATAAAATAACTAGGTGGATAGATATCTGAAGGAAAAGATAGAGATTATGGTTGAGAAATGTAAGTTTTAGAGCCATAAGTACAAAGATAATACTTTTAACGTAATGCTATAGGAACTACTCAAAGGAGCAGGCACAGGTTAAGATGACAAGGGTCTGTCTAAGTCCTGGTGCATTTCCACATTAAGAAGTCAGGGAGATGAGGAAAGATCAATAAACACGGCTTAAAAATAGATTACAACAAAGTGGGGGGGGGCAGTGCTTGCCCAGAAATCAAGTGAAGGAATTAAGTCAAGTGTTTGAAAGAGAAGAAAAAGATCAGCTTTGTTAAATACTGATGATTAAATAAATAAGGTAAGGACTAAGAACTGACCTCTGAATTAGTAATGTGGAGGTCATTGATTATATTGACAAGAGCAATATGAGTGGGATTAAAAAAAGATTTATACCTCCCTGGTTTCTTACCGTTTCCTGGTCCCTGCAGTTACTTCAGGGAACATACTTATATATAAGGATTTGGTGCTAGGATCCACAAATGACACAGAACATCACTGATTTTTCTGATTCTGTGTTACTTTACTTAGCACAATAGTTTCCAATTCCATCCATTTACCTGCAAATGTCATGAGTCATGGAGGTAAGGGGAAAGAAGGAACCTAAGAGAGAAGAATAATAGGACACAGGAGTTACTAAGGGAGAAATAGATAAAAGGAGGTATTTACATGGAAGAGGGGAGGGAGCGTTCTACAATGAAATACTGAAATACGGGTACGGGGAAGAAGGAGCTCAAGAGAGGTGGGGCCTTAGGACACTGGTAGTATCAAGGGAGAAATGGGGAAAACTGGAGACACTTTAAATGGGGAATGAATGGAGGGAAGGTGAGAGAGAGAGAAAGAGAGAGAGAGAGAGAGAGAGAGAGAGAGAGAGAGAGAGAGGAGAATAATGCCTAGTCAGTGTAAAACCCCTGAGGGACTCATATTAGTATAACAACCTAATGACAAATTCCACATACACTATCTCTACATGAGCCTGAGTTGTTGGCCAGGGTGGTCCAAGAGACTCCCAAAATTACATGAGCTATTGCCACGGCCTTTAATTGCCTCCCTGAACTTGAAGGTAAATCCCTGTTGCTGAAGACAGGGCATACTAGGGAACAGGATTTGGAGCAATGGAGTTGGAACTGCCCTGGAGAAGGCACTGCCCCTGGAGGCTAGCACTCTTAGCTCTGGAGAACACTATACAAGTAGCACTGGAGAACATTAATATATGACCCGACACCAGCTTCATGACCAAATAATCACATTCACAACCGACACAACATTCGACACGGGTGCAGTAATGGCACTTTTATCCTGGGGCCAATCAACAGCTACCTGTTTGGTCTTAGAGCACACTCAATGGGAGGAAACATGTATGATACTGTAATCATAGTCAAACACACAGTGTTGAAGGGGTCATAAATCTTAGAGAGATCTTCAGGGCTGTCACATCCATAAGCTAATGTAACTTCTCACTAAATGCAAATTATGAACGCTTATATTTACAATCAGGTATCCTAGTCACCACTCATCAAGGAAGCTTCTTTTGCACCAGACAGAGACTAATACAGAGCACCACAGCTGGTCACACACAGACATTATCTGTTAATTGTCCATGCCTAAGCAGCACATCTACAATGCAGTCTCTACACCCAAAGCTCACACAATATAGAACCAGGGCTAAAGAAGACACTAATGAATCTCTCTACTGTCATTAATGAAGCTCCCACATGCAATAAAGGGTTAGTAACACAAAAGGTCACAAATGGCTAAATCATGGAGATTAGGAATCTGAAGAGTGTAGGTCCCTGCACAGGACTCTTATATTAAATCTCATTGATCCATGGCTCAGGAACCATTGTAGAAGAGTGGACAAAAAGATTTTAAGAACCAGTGATGAGGTGCATGACCATATGGAAACAGAATCCAACAAGCTCCTGGGACCCTGCTCATATGAACATACAGCAATGGTTTCAGCATGCTTAAGATCCATGCAAATTCAAGCAGACAAAAACTCAGCATGGCACTGGGGAAATGGGTAGCAGACCCCTAACTTTGCTTTAGAAATATTGGCAACTAATTACTGTTGTGAGGATGAGCTAGTCTTTCAAAAGCAAGGGATTCTTGGTAGGCTGACCAAACCTCAGTAGACGAACCTGCATTGAGGTTACTTAAGGATACTGCATTACAAGCTCCAAATACTAGATATGGAGGATTTGATGTTTGTTCTGCTCAGTTTTGGTCTTGATTTGCTTTGGTTGTCCATTGTTAGGCTCTAGTTCTTCTCTTTGAAATGGGAATGTTTATTCTCTGCTGTGGTATATTGGAACTATGTGTCTTAATTTCAACTTACAATGAGTTTATTATAATCCATGACAGCCAAAATCATAACCTTAGAAGTATGTGCAACAACAACAATCTTTGTATCTATAAATAAGTCCAATCTAATTCACTTTTTTCTGTCCTTGAAACAGCACATTGACAAAAAGCCCTCTTAATTCCAAACATTTCAAGATTTTAGCCATCAAGATTATTAAAATTTATCTAGTACGTGATATCTACCAAGAATCCTAGTGCTCAGGACATTCTTGGACCTCACCGGGAGCTGGTCTTACCAATCAGTGAGTTCCAGATTCATTGAGAGATTTTGTCTCAAAGGATAAGTTGGAGAAGAATAGAGGAAGATATCCTCTGGTCTCCATTTTATGCATACACATTTGTACATACTCCCAACCGTACACACCACACACATACACATACATATACAATACCTATATCTATATAAATATATATTATATGTATAGTATATAATATATAATTTGTGGTAGTTTGACTTGGTCTTTTCATTAAACAATGATGTGTACAATGTAGGGAGACTGTAGTTCCAGTTTGGATTTGTTCTTTTTCTGTGGAAGGGATATGAACTATACTCTCTAGAGATGCTGAGCAGTAGCAATGAGCTGCATCTCCCACTAAGTCATGTCCTAGCCAGTGTAAACAATCTATTGTCTTCATTGTGTTCTGCTGCCACTATTAAGTTCTGGACACAGGAACTTAATATATGAGATATTTAGCCCCTTATCAAAATATAAACTTTGGCATTGATTTTTCCCAGTGGTAGACTAATGAAAATATGCTCAGCTTGCATAATGTAGTCTAGGATAAGCCATGGTTTTCATAGTTTGTATATATTAAAATATCTCTTAATTTCCACTTGCAATGGGTTTGTTGTGATGCCTGGTAGCTGAATCATAACCTTAGAAGTATACATAACAGCAACAGTCTTTGTATCTGTCCATAAGTCCAATCGAATTCATTTTTTCTGTCCTTGAGACAGTACATTGAAAATAAACTCTCTTAATTCCAAAACATTTCAGGATTTTAGCCATCAAGATTATTAAAATTCATCGGCTGCATGATATCTACCTAAGTGGGCTGCTCAGTAGAAACATCTAGGGACTGTTACCAAAGCAATATAAATATTTTTGTGATTTAATTAAAAGTAGATCTGTCAAGCAACCCATTAGTTCTCAGTCTGTAATGATCTTAATTCATTTATGTATTAGAGTATGTATTTATCCATAACTTAATAGCTTTTAGATCAACTTTTAAAGCATATAGTGTTAAAGAAGGTATGGTTCTCTTTTGAGGGGATAATCAAGGATTAGAGTCATATTCCACCAGCCTGACGGGCATACTGTGCTGGAAGCACTCCTTCACACTTTGCTAGTTACCCTCAAATTCTCAGCAGATGTTAAGAAATAGCATTCATTTTGCAGCATCTGGCTTTGTACTGTACAATTCTTACCAATTTGATGCCATATTGTTAGCTTCTTCTGAATGGAAGGAGTGACATGTTTCATGGGCAACAAGAAAGCCGCGGTGCTGGGAAGCTCCTGCTTCCTCTGGCTCTCTTTTTTCTCTGACAGGTGCTGCCATCATGCTTCTCTCAGCAGTCAGCACTGGGGCCACGGTGGAAAGGCAAGGAACCTTAAGATTAGTCCTGACACCTATATTCTAAGAATATTGTACCATTTTTTGTCTGGTAAGAAAGCTCACATTATCAAAATGACACTCTTCTTGACCAACTGGGTCTGCACAAACATGATTTTGTTAGACTCAATAAGCTGATCTTAGAAAATTGTGGGTTCACAGGATGTGAATACAACAGAGGCTGTGGGCATTTATTCTTTAAGTGATAAGGAGACAACAGCAGAGAGCTCAGCTCTGCCAGCAACATTTCTTGCCTTAGCTGGCTCTTCTTCCTTTTTATCTTTCTTACTAGAGCACTACAAACTGAGAACACTGTTGCTTGTCTCTCAGGGGACCCTAAGAGCATGCACTGAGACTTTTGGGTAGGACAACCTGTTCATTCAGAGTGCCTTCTCCCGCTTTGTAAATCATTCCCAGTGTGAAAATCAGGCTTTCTTTTGGACATAAGAGTGATGTGCTGTGTAAAATAGGAGTATATTTTTTAGAGCTGGCAAAATATTAGAGACTATGTAGCTGAGATGCCTTATTTTACAGATGAACTAACTTAGGCTCAGGAAGCATGGGATTGTGGCTTCAGTCACACAGCCTGTTTAGCTGTACCATGGATAAAAACTGACATTACCTGGAAGACTGGAGAGATGGCTTAGCAGTTAAAAGCACTGTCTGCTTTTGCAGAGCACCAGGGTTCAATTCTCAACACCCACATAGTGGTTAACAAACATTTGTAAGTCCAGTTCTGGGGGATTTGGCATTCTTTTCTTACCTCTGAGGGGATCGCATGGAATGGATGCACTTACATACATGCAGGCAATACACTAATACACATAAAATAAAAATAATAATATAAATAAAATATAAAGAATTGACATGTCCTGATTTTTTTCTAATTTTTAAAATATACAGCAATCGTTTCCACATTTCCTGATTTCTAGTTCACTATTCACCATGTAACTCCTCCAAGGCAAAGCCTTAAGTTACACGCTGCATGTAGAAATGTCAAAGAATCTTCTTTAGATGAATGTTGCTACTGGCCCTTCACTTCTTTGTCCACCTCTGACAGGGGTCACCTGTGCTTCACGCATCTCTCTGCAGGCCTTTCTGCCATGTGTTCCCTCTACTTATGAGCACACCCCCTTGAAGCTGGATGGGAAAGAAAAAAGGAACCGACCCTCTATGAGATTAGTTTTAGAAATGACACTATGATTTTTGCTAGAGGAGCCTTTTGAAAGTAACAAACAATAAGAAACTCTTTCTAAATTCCCCTCTTGAAAAACTTAATCTGCAGTACACATCACAAGAAATAAAGGAACAATGACATTTGTAATCAGTTTACCATAGGGTAGCTTTTGTGAAGTAACAGAAGGCAGAAGCTGCTTGTGGAGGCAAGTTCCAGGTCTAGGAATGAAAGGCCAAGGGAACCCAGTAAGTTAAATAAAATTCATGGATCCACTGGAAATGCAACATACTTTATTTTCTCCAGATGAGGACACAGGCTTTTGGGCAAATGCATGTGTACCCTTTGTCCCAGGGACTTTTTTTTTTTTTAATAGGAAATCACACAAAGGTGGCTTCTTGTCCCAGATGGCTACATAACAGATTACATCATTATTTGCTTTTGGGATCCCTGGACATCTAGTGTCAGTTATTTTGTGCTTACTCATAGTCTCCCAGATGTCTGGCATTAGTCATCTTGGCTCCTGCTAGGAATCCATATCAGGGCCATGTTGTCTAACCATAAACAGGTCCCCATGGCCTTGATTCCCTATGCTGGTTAAGCTGGCTCAGATATGGAGCCAGTTAACAAGCTGTTAGTTTCTAGAATGTATTTTCTGCATTTAACTTGGGATGTAGCTCAGCTGGTAAAGTGCTTGATTAGAATGTATGAAGCCCTATGTTTGATCCCCAACATCACATAAGCCAGCTGTGGTGGTACCTGTCTGCAATCCTATATTCCAGTCCTCCAGAGGAAGAGGCTGGAGAGCCAGTTATCTAAAGAGGTTGACATCAGTCTGGGCTACATTAGCTCTGCCTAGAGGAAAACATAACAGAACCAAACAAAACAAAAAAGCAAAAATGAAAGTGAATAAAAGCCCTTTGAAAATTTATTTTCTTAACAAAATAAGAATTTAGACTTTATATGAAGAAGACAAAATGCTAAGTTCAGGCCCAAGATATAAATGGAAATACATGAACTTATGTAGGTCAGATAATGATCATAGCCGCTATTCTCTCACTGATACCTGTGCTGTATGTATTTATATCTGGTGAGAAAATTGAAAGAATACATGAAAAGTCATGAAACTTCAAGTATGAAAAGAATTCATAGCGTTGCTGCTAGTAAAATAGCATGAGAGAGACTCAAAGGCATCTGAAATGATGCCATAAGATAGAGAATTTCTTTTTCTACATAAAAAGGGCACATTTCCACTTTTCTATCACTTTCATTTAGGATGTAAAATCATAAAACATTAAAATATTAAAACTAATAACTACTGGGAACATAATAAAACCTTTTATATAGCCTATGTTTTAAAATAATTAGGCAACACCATTTTATAATCTCAAATTAAGCTACCCTTTTTATCTGCATATTCTTGATTATCTGTTCATGAATATAATTTTGTAATATTCATGTCTGTAGAGATAACAGTTTCTAGACAGAGGCTTTCTTCTATCATATCAATGGCTATTTCTTTCCTATTGTTCAGAACTGAGTTTTAGAAGACACAGGACGTCATACATAGATGTTGCCATTTGCAGGACTGCTATGGAATAATACTCTACAAACACATGGATGCTGATATAGCCTATTCCTTATGATTTCCACCAAAGTGTACCATTAATATGATGTTCTTGACTGAAGAAAAACCTATCTAGTCATTGGTTCTCATTGATTCTTATAATGCACACATTTGATGGGAAGAATAATTTCAGACCATCTTCTGATTTTGTAATTTTAAAACCATTTTATGCCTTCTCTACCTCCATACACCTGACATCAGACATCTCAGGACATGATCTTCTCATGATGCTATGTCTAGACCTACTTTTTTGGATTAGCTTATCAGATTAATTAACAAAATTGTTTATAGGGACATTCCTGGAAAAATCATACAGCAGATTAGAAATCATAACCATATGCAAATGAATGATGGCCATGTTAGTATCTTAATTCCTACCAGTCAAACTATAAATTGAGTATCATGGAAGAATGGGGAAAAGAATGTATAGGAGAAGATGGAGTGGAAACACAAAGACAGATGGCCAATCATGATCAATTATCTTACTTAAATAAATTTGACAAAAGCATGATTAAATCAACTCCTGACCAACCCCTTCCTTGAAAAGAGTCTCTTTAAGGGAGAATCCTGAAATTTAAGTGTTTGTGGCTTCTTGGTGACTTTGTATCTCTTGGATAGAATACCATACTGCAGAACACTGATAGGTGACACACTTTTGTTGCAAACTAGTGTTGTTGTAACATTTCATAAACTCGGTGACATAATCCCTTATTGTCACCTAGATGTTGGCAGAGATTTTCTCTTCTAAAGACCTAGGAAAAAGTCTTTTCTTGTCACTTTTTGTGACTAGTGGTTCTAACCAGCTCTTGGCTTGTGACTACCTAGGTCTGGTCTCTACCTCTTTTAAAAAATATTTTATTTATTATTTTTATTTTATGTGTTTGACTCTACTGCCTATATGTGTAAGTGCACCTGCATTGTGCAATGTCTGTGTGGGTCAAAAGAGGACGTAGAATCCACTAAAGTGGGGTCACAGACAGTTGTTAGCTGCCATGTGTGTGCTGTGAACTGAACCTGGGTCCTCTGCAAGAGCAGCCAATGCTCTTAACCACTGAGCCATCTCTCTAGCCCTTGATCTCTGCCTCTTTTTTTCACATGGTGTTCTGTCTGTCATGGATCAGTTGCTTTTGGATTTTGGGACCACTTGATAACCCAGGATAATATCATTTCATGATCCTTAGTTACATCTGCAAAAACCCATTTGCCAACTAAAATTCATGGGTTCCAGGGATAGGATATATATATATATATATATATGCTTTTTTAAGGGATCACTATTCAATCTCTTATACTGCAATTGGCATATGTCATTTGGAAACAGCCAGAGAACTGTTGCTAAGTGACTTAGTTGAGAAAGAAGCTTCATTGTTTACACATCATTTTATTATTCATCAGTTTCCTAAAATTTCAGATTCAGTCATTCTCCAGGCTTTAAACCAGAAAGTTTCAAAACATGATTAATATTTGTATCCAATTTTTAAAGTAATCCAAAGTTTAATATTCATTATTTTTATGAATATGTTCGAATATATGAATTAAAGAAATATAAGGGCAATTTCTAGTTCAATTACAAAGGCAATAGGGATTAGACAACTCAGTGGCTTTGTAATGTAAGTTTTCATTCTACAGAATGTTGTCCCCCTGTGAATACATTTACCAGCGGGAGATGTAAGTGCAGATGTGTCCTCTAATGGATATTATGAGGTAGCACTATCTGTCTGGTTACACAAAATCTGTGACTTAAGACTGCACTAAAACAAGTTTACGAGACCTGCAGGTGAGCTCAGTGGCAAGATTACAGTCAAATCTAGGGATATATTACCAGGATGTGGACGCCCATGAAAAATAACAATTGCAGAATAGTGTGAGGATGTGCACTGAAACATTCCCACCTGACATCCTCTGAGCAATTCATCTGCAGCAGGTTTGCACTGGATCAATCTCCACAGCCAGGGAGAAGGTAGAAGAGGATTGTATGTGGGCAGGGCACAAAGAGCAATGAGCTTCTCAGTGCTTGGCTTTACTCACACTGGACTAATTGGCAACCGTGGGTATCTCATTTTGGTAAAGCATTTGTTCACAAAATTCTTCCAGGTTTTTTTTTTAAATGAGATGCTTTTGTTAATAACTGGCAGACTCTTTTCTCCATAATAGCCAAGCTTTAAAATGTAAGCATGCTGTGCAACCATTTGTAGGTACGTGCACAATGAACATAATTTGGATGAAAGGTTCAGAAATCTTAGAACAGGTGGAATTGTAAAGTCAATTCTTGTAGGCTTTTTGTTTTGTTTTTGCTTTTGCACCTGTGCTTATTATTTTAAAAGATCATCAAGAATACCTCAATTTTATTTGTGATGAGACCCATTTTTATTCCTACTTTTTATTTTATTTTGTCTGAGTAGTGTATGCATATGTGTAATTTTGCATCTCTGTGTACTTGTGTGTATGGGTTAATGCACCTGTGTGTGCCTGTGCAGAGGCCTGAGGAGGACAATGAGTACCTTGCTCTGTCACTTCCAACCTTATTCCTTTGAGAAAGGGTCACTTTGTACCTGGAGCTCATTGTTTTGGCTAGACTGGCCAGTCAAAATTCCAAGATCCACCTATCACTGCCTCCAACCCCAGCAGTGGGGTTTCAAGCATGCACCTCAATGTCTGGCTTTTACTTGGGTGCTGAGGATCCAACCTCAGTTCCTCATGCTTGTGTAACAAGTTCTCTTACCTGCTGAGCCATCTCCCCTGGTCCTTTTATGTATATTTTTAATACTGCTTAGAGTTTGAGAGGAAAAAAAAATCAGTTCTTATGGAATTTATATTTTATTTATTTATTTATTGTTCATTTCTTATACAAATATTTATGGAGCTCCTAATACAAACAAAGACCTGTGCAGAACATTGTTTTGTGTAAAAACAAGTTTCAATAAACATACACGCCATGTCTTTTTGACATGGGAGGAGAAGTAGCAAGATTTATTTGCTTTTAATTTTTAATATTTATTTTTGATTTTGATTTTTATTGTTTTGGTTTTCAAGTTTTTAAAAACGTATTTACCTATTGACTGATGTGTCTGTGCGTGTGTGTGTGAGTACATATGTACCATGGTGCATATTGGGAGGTCAGAGGACACTGGAACTGGTCAGTTCTCTCCGACCGTGACAGTCCCCGAAATTGAGCTCAGGTTGTCAGGCTTGGTGGAGTGCTCTTTCTGATGAGCCATCTCACTAGTGTTAGTCTTTAAAAATATGTATGAAGTATCTACTGGTGCTAGGTATTATGCTTAAGATGAAGCCCCACATAAAACAACAAAGAGTCCTATTTTTACTTGGGGAATTTTTTTTGGAGACAGGCTCTCCTTGTAGCCCCAGCTGACCTAGAACTCACTATGTAGACCTGGAGACCAGAGTGGCCTTGATCTCACAGAGATCCTCCTATCTCTACCTCCTGAGTGCTGGGATTAAAGGCAAGCACTGCTATGCCTGGCAAGATTCCTGTTTTTAAAAGCACATTTTCTGGAGAGAGCTAGACAGTTAAATTTAAGGTGTGCCTTGGCAAGTCCTACCACAAATGTGTACTCACGTGGCATGTGGGTGTAGAAAATGCATTAAAATTAGCTTGTGCATTAAAGATGTCTTTTCTAAGAAGTAATAGTTATGGTAAATTTATTTAATGAGGTTAGATATGTTAGATATGTGAAAGAGCAAAGGGAGCTGTGGAAGCCACCCAAATAAAGATATTGATATTTGACATTATATTGCCATGTTTGAAGACACTTTATGTTTCTATATAAGTCTAACAGCTTGGCTTGGTAAATCCCAGAACTTGCATTTTCTGCAGAGAGAAATAACTGAGAGTTGAGATACAATAATAAACAGGAGCAACCTGCTGTGTGGGGCAGTGGGATTATGGGTAAGTTCTGAAACTTATGTACTTTATCAGCGTCACAATTTCTCCTTATGGTCTACAGCCAGAAAGTGAATGTTGGAGTCACTGTACAATGGACTTTCAAAGGGATGCAAACATCAGTGTACATAGCTCAGTGAAATTATCTGCTAAATGGGTAATGTTGGCCTAAAAACAAATAGAATGAATTTTCTTAATGGTGTTTTTCAGAGAAGCAAGTTTTTCTTAGCATCATTTTTAGAAATACATTTGGCATAGAAGAAAGGAGGAATCAAATTATATTGTGAACTTGAAATTGGAATGTATAACAAGTAATCCTAGCATTAGTATATGAGATGCATAAATATGAAAAAGTATAATTGTAGGAAGATCATAAGATTTTTTTTCTGTAATGCCTGATACAGTATAAGGGAGGAAGTGAGTAAATGACAAAGCAGAACTCGAATATAATTATCGATATGCATTTACATGTGAGGACTCAATTGGCCGTTGTCTGAGAAATAGTCTAATAACTCCAATAGAGAAGTTTGGAGCACAAGTTTTGTAACTGTCATTTATGACCATTTACTTCACAGGGCTGTGGGGAGGTGCAATAAATATAAGAGAAATTTCACCTTGCTACACAGCCCAACAAAATTAGGTGCTTTAATAGGTTAAGTGAGTCAGTGCTAAATCAATACAAAAATAGATGATTTGGGTTCATAGGCTGGTCAGCCAAGTTTATTTCCCAGGCATAGAACTCCTTACAAAGACAGCAATTAATATGCTCACTGAATACGGAGGGTGTGTGTATAGGTAAGAAGGAGCATGAAAATAGATTTCTTGGGCTGAAGATTTCATTGGATAGGTACCATTACCTACATTTAAGACCCAGTTCAATCCACAGGCTATTTTGTTCAGCATCGAGTAATGATGACTTTCTTCTCATCATTGAGCTCTAGGAACCATGCAGTGCTGTATTAAGGCCATTGTAAAATTCCCAGAGAGTCATAAAGGAATGTTGGCCCAAATTTTTGCTGCTAATAACATTTTCTGGGACGATTAGGACACATCCTATTTTGTAGGTCATAGGTTCTAAAGGATTCTGCCATGCCTTAATTCAACTGTATTTTATAATCCTCTTCAGACCAATCAAGTTGGGCCTGACCTAACCCTTTGAAAACACAATAATGGATGTCTTGTGCCTGGAAAATAATGATCAAATCGCATGTGGTCATATCCTAACTATGCCTTGAAATGATAAAGTGACACAGAGCTGCTCTTTAGGGACAACAAGGAGCAGACATTTGAAGAAACAGGAAGAGCATAAATGAAGACCCCGAGTGTCCATGGACTCCAGGGCATGAAGTAGAGATAAGGTTGGAAAATGCTCAAGAGTCAGAGACTGAATGGAAACCTTGAAGGATTTGGTCCAGAGGATGATTAAGGAAGTCATCTTGATCCAGGCATGTTCACTGCTCTGCAGATACCCAAAGTTAACTCTCAGTGAAATAGCTCCTGATAAACATGGCCAACTACATACATCAAGAATGGCAAAGACATAGGCTTTCAGGTTACACAAAACTGTATTGAGCTAGTTATTGATTAACACACATTTCCTATTCATTCCTCTCCCAAAGGCAGAAGGCATAGGTATATTGTGATTCCCTTTTTATTGATCAGGATATTAAGAGTCAAAGCAGTTAATTTTCAAGTAGGACCTATTGGGGGCAATGAAAGCAACATTGCAGAGTTGAAAATCTGACCAGTGCAGCTATCTTGAAAGTTTAGCTGCTAATGACTGGTTTTTGATGATTCTTTGCAGAAGTTCCCCATGCACTGAAACCAAATACTCTAGAATATGGAGAGCTCAGCTATGACCTTTAAGCTATTTATTATCTGCAGTAAAAAACAGAGTTGTATAACAATTTTTTGTATTTTGTACGTTCACTGGAATAAACAAGTATTACTTCAGAAGTTGAACAGACTTTGATAATAGTCCTATAATAAATTCTTTCCATGTAAGAGATCATCCCCTAAAGAATTTATATAAAAATGTTTATGTAGAACAGCAAATAGCGGAGAGTCGCTGAGGCAATTTTAAGGAAGAATAAGATTGTACTTTTAGGAAACTCCTGGCACTTGTGAAATATATAAACCATGCTTGGACATGAGTAATATAAAATCGGCCCCACATAGCTGAATAACTGTGTCTTCACAAATCTGTTTAAATAGGAAGCTTCTCCTGTTTCAAATGACAGTTCTGCTGCTTTCTGAAACCTGCCTCCTGGTTTCAACTTTTTTCAACAGTATGCACCAATTTGTACCATATTATAGGATTGTTATTGACAATAATAAGCTATTGGGTACCTTACATGCTAGAACGGAAGCCCAGTGAAAGCAGAATAATTTGTTTGTTTTGATTTCTAATGGATTCCAAGTTCCCAGAAGCACCCTTGACATATATTAAAAACAAAGTCATTAGAATAGGTGAGAATAGGAGCCACGGAAACCAATGAGCAGGACTTATTATCAACAACAAAAATCAAGGTCAAAGGAGAAGGAAACAGAGATGAACAATAGCTCCAAGAAACAGACTCATATGAAAACAGAGTGTCACTGAAGTTAGAAAAAATGGACAATTTAGTATTGGCATGGTACAAATTGGTTGTTATACATACATTCTATAGTAATATCCACAAATATTATTATACATTGTGTTATTTCTACAGTTAGTTCTAGATGGACTAGATCACTTCATGCCAAATAAAAATGTTAAAAATTTTATCAAAAGTTGTATTCATAACCCAAGATTAGGGAAGAACTTCTGAGAGGACACAAAGAGCAAACTATCCTAAGAGAAAAAAAGACACCTTTTCAACTTAAACAAGTCGGTACAGTAAAATGCCCCATAAATAAAAGTGAAACGACAAGCCTCAAGCTCTGTAGAGATATTTGCAGCACATAAAACTGACATGGAATTATAATCTAGAATAAATATTTTAAAACTCCACATTGAAGAGAAAATGACAACTTGATAGAAAAATATGCCAACCATAAAACTCTGTCAGAGAAGGGGAAATACACCAGATATCGGTTATGCTTATTATCAGCCGTGGATAAACCATGTAAGAAGCTGTTTCATGCTGCCCCACCAGGTTGACAAAAATGAAGAAAATCTGACAATGTTGGTATTTGGCAATGATGTGACACACTGCTAATACTTCCTACTACATTGTTTGCATAAATTAAAATAACATTTGGACGAACTTTTGGAATCGTTGAGAAAATAATGCATAGTATTTTACTGAATATTGAATTATTGAATATAGAATAATATTCATATTAATTTTAAATAAATCATAAAATACAATTAAAGTTGTACATTCAGTTCTTCAGTCCTGCCAAGCCTTTGGAGGAGGAAGCCTCCTGCTGCTTTGATGCTGAGTGCATATGAGTCTTGTACTGTCCAGTGAAATGTGACAGAAGTGATGCATTTCATTTCCAAGTCAAGCACTTAAGACTCCGCTCACTGCTCTGCTATGCTCCAGAGACTCTGTGAGCTTATGGTGATGCAGAGCTCCATTAACATCCAAGCTTTCTGGACACTGAGCTAGTAGCTGTCCTGGTGCATCACCCACACAGCGATGTTGTAGGCAAATCCTCAAAGTTCTATATTAAAACACTGTGATTTTAGAATTATTAGTTGCTATAGAAAAACTAGACTATCTTGACTAATAGTCTCTGTAATACAGAAGGTATCTATCCTATGCATGCACTCTATGGAAATTTTTACATATACACATACATAATGGAGTTTTAAGTAACAAAATTTGTAGAGCAAAAGTTTAGAAACAACTTCAGTTTCTGCTACACGAATGAGTCTATTATGCTATAATCAGTACAGTAGGATAGAACAATGAAAATGAATAAGTCTGAGTCATATATTTCAGAAAACTTTGATTTTAAAAGTGTAGTAGTATTCATCAAAATAAACAGGATAAGACCACATGGAATTTTATGCATCTTCATGTGTTTATATATGCATTGAAATCATGTAAACACTTATGTAAAATTGTATTACTGTTTCTCAGGAGTGGATATTTACTTTAAAGTGATGAGGAAATACAGAGATGTTAAGCTTCAAATTCACAAGAACAGCTCTGTTTGAAAAGGTTAAAAACAAATGTTTCCATGGAAGGAGTTAGCCGAAGCCTTCAGTTACAGTGAGGTAATCTTATTTCTAACTTGAGTAGAAGGTATATGAGAATTTATATGATATTTCCTAATCTTATACTCAACAAAAATACTAATATAAATATAAATTTGTATAAATATTTATTTATTATCATTTATATTTTATAAATATACAATAAGCAAGTAGTTATGAGATATCTTACAGAGTCAATTTTGTACTATGGAAGAAACTTTAGGAAAATAAATATATCTTAAATAAATAAGGCCCAAATAGAGTTAGATATATTTATAGGAAATTTCCTAAGAAAACAATCCCAAAGTTTATCATTTGTTCATATGTGGAAATGGAGAAGGAGACATTTGTTAGACTTTCAGGAGAGTAAGAAATGTTTATTTTTGTTCAAATCTGTGGATACAGTACACAGTCAAATAGGTTTAATAAAAGTTAGCCAGCTGAGATGAAAAAATAGCTCCCAAAGTTTCAATAGGTTGACTCAATAGAAATGGTTCTTTGCTATTGAGGCATTTCAGTGTGGTATGCAGCAAGCAGACATCTATTTGGCAATTATGAGAGCAAAGCACCTTCCACCTTTGGTTTTGGTCTCCTTATGTTCCTATTTAGGCTCTGTTCTTTTCACCTTGTGAATGTGAAATGGCATGAAGAATCACACAGCGGGGACGCAAAGGCTAGCCATGAAAGTGGAAACATGATTTTCAATACATCCAGTGCCCTTGCCATAGAAACAGGGATACACCTGACTTAAAAGGGGAGGGTGGAGCTAGTCTGCTAAATGCCTAACCAGTCATGGGCATACCTTACTTGATATAAATAATAAATTTGGAAACTGGGTAAGAAACTGATTGTAATGATTAGTGATGAATCATCTAACAAAAAAAGAGCATTCCAAGATGAATAGTTAATCATAGCCAATAGCAACATTCATAGAATTTGATGTTTGATATTGAAATGCGTGACAGGATAGTTCAGCTGAGAAAAGTGCTTTCCACCAAGCTGGAAAATCTTTGGGATTTGCACACACACACACACACACACACACACACACACAAACATGCACATTCATGCACATACATTAAAATGCAAACAAAGAAACAAAAATTAGCACTAAAAATATCATCACTGGGGAACAGAATGCCACTGAAGAATACTGAATTTGGAATTATGTAGCTTTTGCTAGATCTAGTGCTGGCTTCACAGGTGATGGACCTATAAGCAAAACTTAATTTGCCTTCAAAAACCCTCTATAATGCAAGAAATGGTCAGGGCTAAATATTCCCTATGTCTTTGCCCAGTGTTAAGGGCATTGCTTTCATTTTTTTTCTAACTCATAGTAATTGAGACCTGAAGAAGTTCAAATCTTTTTGGAAGCAGTATTTCTAAAGTTCTGTATTTTATTTGCATCATGGCTAATTTGTGGCTAAAACTCCCACTTAGTAAAACCCTTCTAAAGTTCATGTAGTATTTCTCTTTAAAATTATTTTTATTGAGTCATTGTGTCTCATACAGAACATCTGAATCAATCTTAATCATCCTTACATCTTCCTATGGCCCCCAACTAGAATCCATACATTCTCTCATTTGTGTTAAGGTGAATTGTGTCAAGTTAGTGTTCCTGAGTGACCTCACTGTAGGTTCATCCATGTGTAATACTTCTTAATGCCAGGACAGGACTGATAATGCCCTGAAAGATAATTTAAACAGAGGTTGTTATAAAATTATAAAATGATTTCTGTACCTTTCAGGAGGAAATGTTTAGAAAATTCTAATACAAATCAAACAGCAGAAGACAACCAATATTTAACCTTACCAATATAAATATGCATAGCTCAGACATCTCCACACTCTTTACTTCAGATAAACATCTAATTATTACTGTTTATTTACTATTCCAAGTTCTCATTCATCTAATACTAGGTCACTATTTAATCATGATGGATTGGGATTGCAGCATTGTTTGGGTGCAGGCTATGATCTGTTGATTCCTCTGAAAAATTATTATGATGAATCACACTTGTCAATGATTTCTGAATGAGACAAATTCAAAACTAATTTGCTATCTGAAATCCAGATGTAATTGGCTATGTATCATAAATCTTCCATGAAAATATTCTGCAGTTCCATTTCTGTCAGTAAGCAAAAGTGTTCTTCATAGTTCACCCCCCAAGAAAAACAATGGAGAATAATTAGAAGGGAGGGGAGAAAGTGCATAGTTGACTTGAATACAAAAACCAGAAAATGCCTGGATCAAATTGGCTGCACAAATGAATCTCTGCTATCCAAAGGTGTGTAAATTGCTTTTCTTCACTTTTGGTCCAAAGACTAAATACTTTGAAATAACCATAAAATATTTCACCTTCACACTCAGTTGTGGCAATTAAACAATGCTGAGGCAGTCTGTAGAATTTTAAAATTACTTATGTTTTATTTTTTTGAAGTAGCTCTCAGTACAGTTATAATATATTAAAAGGGAATAGATATTTAAAATGTAGTAAGAATAAATGCAAGATTTTCACTTTTTGTTTTATTTACTAGTGGGAACTTTAGCCACAAATTAGCCATGATACAAATAAAATACAGACAATTTCAAATCAGATGTGGACTAGAATGTTTTTTTCCTTGGCATACTAATTTAAGGGAACTAGGTGAAGATTGTGTGTGTGTGTGTGTGTGTGTGTGTGTGTGTGTGTTTGTGTGTGTGAATGTAAAATGGGTATTATTGTTTGAAAGGTAAATTAAACGAAGAATTCTACCATTTCTATATCACATTAGTTGAAATGCTCATTCTATAAGTGGGAGGTCAGCGATATTTTCCTTTACGTGCGAATGTTGCACTCACTCTTCATTATGCAAATTTCGTGCATATGTGTAATACATCCTGAGTATAGAAAATAAGACATTTGGGCAAATTAAATCTCTGAAAGCATAATATACCCCTTCTCAGAAGAAAAAAAATCTTGTCTAGGATGAAATGTATCTAGTCACAAATCTTACTTCTTTTCCCCGAAGTACATTTCCTTGTGCTATTCTTCATCTAATCCATGATTCCAAACTAGCCTCACATAATGACAGCATTAATAGTACTTAGCACTTACGTAGTGCGTTCTGTCTTCAAAGTACTGCACAGAAACATTAAATAATTAATGAACATTTAAAGAAGTAGGCAGAAGAATATAACTCCCAAATTCTAATGAGTATCAAGTATATTTTATTATTAATTTTTCAATGTCGGAGTTTAATTTGTTTTTAAAGTATTTTTTACCTTTTCGTGTAAGAGGAATAATGTTCATGGTGGGGAAGGTATATGGGGCTATAACGGGCTTTTACAAATGATTAAATGCTCAGGTTGAAGCCGAGGTTTTGATAACTGCTGGAGCCATTTATGACCTCATATACTACCCCACTGTGGGACATTAGGTCTTAAATAACATCAACCATGTGCTTTTACTCAAAGGAGAAGAAAGAAAAATAAAATGCCCTTTCAAATAAAAAAAATACATATAGAGAGCCCTATGGAAATGTCATAAATACGCATGAGTGAAATTATATTTAGTGAAGGTTCTGTAATAGATTTGGGAGCTAGGATATCACTTGATGGCTGTCTAGGTAGCCCTTGGACTGAAAACTTATGAAGAAATAGTTCTTTATATACAGGTATTAAAAGAACGTTGGGCTTGCAATAGGTCTTGGCATTAGTCACTGCTTTATGGAGCACTTGACATTCGCACAAAGTGACTCAGTGCTTACGGTGCTGATCTACTTATATTGAACACAAATTTTGTTTCTCTCAGTTGACAGTTTGCCAAAACAGTTCTATGCATAGCATTGGATGGTCGGTTTCATGAAAGGGTCTACATAATGAGTGGGAAATATGGTGAGAGGGATGCCAGGAAGCAAAAGAAAGATGCACACTGCCATGTCAAATGCATTAGGCAGAACACAAATATTATTGCTTCTCAGGTTCCCATTTGAAACATGTTCCACAGGACTCTTAATCTTTTCTATAATTTTCTTGACTTTTAAGTGTCTACTACTGAATCACATTTCTCTGATCAAAGAGAAAAAAATGTAAGGAGGAAGAAGAGCTATAGAATAATGTGAATAATGGACCTATAAAAGAAGAGGGAGGGAAGAAGAAAGAATAAAAGAAGCTTCTTTTGGTAGAGACTAAGAGAGGAAAGAGAGCATATCCCTGGACGGGACACCTGTATTAAACTTCAATGCACCCATAGCTCAGCGACCACTGCAGAAGGGGGGTGGAAAGATTGTTAAGAGCTGGGGATTGGTGCATGCTTATATGAAACACAGCCTTCCAGGTCTCTGGGAATTTGCTCATTTATACTTGGAAGAATGGGGACAGCATGCACAAGACCCATGCAAACTGAATCTAACAAAAACCCAGCATAGAACTGGGTGAATGGGCAGCAGGCCCCAATCTTAATCAAAGAACTATTGGCAACTGATTACTGCTGGGTGAGGGAGAGTTGATCTTCTTTAAAGGAGAGAATCTAGATAGGCTGTCTAGACCCCAGTGACTGAACTTATACTGAGGGATATATGGGTGCTCAAACTTGAGTCGACTGGCCTTAACATATATGACAAATGCATGAAAACTGGGGTGGGGGGGATAGGAGGATGCCAATGGCAGAGGGGTATAAAGATGATTAAGATGCTGTGTATGACATACACAAAAATTCAATATAAATTATACATTGAAAAAAAGAAAAAGAAATAGGAGAAGATTTGTTTAGGTCCATTATATGCATGTGTGGGAATGTCATACTGAAAATATCTTACTTCATATAATTAATAGATGATTATAAAATCACAAGTAATTTGAATTACTATGGAATTTAAGCATTTATATGAATAAAATGCTAAATTATAAACATTGCCTAAGTTACTCATCATAATCATACTATAATACAATATTTTTATTATTCGTACACAGATGAAGAAACTGAGATATGCATTTATAAGCACTGTGGTTTACACAAAGTCCATTACAGGCTCATGTGTTGCTTGGTTTTATTGGGGAGGTTCTGGAACTTTTAGGATTTGAGCCTAGCTAGAAGTAGCTCTCTGTTGTGAGTCTTTGAAGTTGTACTTGGCCTGTAATTCCTTTCTTGCTCTCTGTTTCCTGGCCACCATGACATGAGAAGCTTTCTTCTGCCACACCTTTCTCCAAGATGGACTGAATCCTCTGAATTTTTCATATCAAATTCCTTCCTTGTTTTTGTGACATACTTGGTCATAGCCACTAAAAATACAGAATAGATATTTAGATGGAAAAGTTCAGATATGAACCCAGTACATCTTATTCCTGAAGTCTGACTTTTAACACAATGCCAGGTCTCAAATATTAGTGTTTTGATTTGTGTTCTGCTAACTTGTAGGCACTTTACACACATCAGTCATCTTATGAAAATGATGGAGTTCTAGAAAGTAAAGAGTGAACTTAGAATTCACACTCATATTTCTCTGACTAAAGTAGTTGTAAACATTTTTGTAATCTGATCTCTAGAAGAGATCTCTGTAGTTTCTAATGTAGAGTTTTATGCACTGAAGATAAATGATATGCTGATATTCCCACAGTTAAGTATCAGAACCTATAGGAAAATTCTTTTATTTTTGCAGTGAGGGTACTTAAAGCATTACGGCACTATAGTGAGAGTACTGGTCAATTATTCCACGATACCTAGCAACAGCAGCAGGCTTCCTAGAGCCGGATCAATAACTGAGTGAAAGACCCTATGTTATTGCAATAAATTTCATTTCAATTACTACCATTGCATTTACTGTCCAATATCTGCTAATCTTACATGCACACACAATGGTTCTAATAGCTACAGAATAGTCAAACAATTAATCTTTATGAATCTCTAAACTATAAGAATGGCTGATACCTTTGAGAGCCATGTTCTAGGTTCTTGGCAACTCATTTAATCCTCATGACAACTGTATCACATAGGTATAGTTACTCACATTTTACAGATGAGAAAACTGGGGTACAGAGGCTAAATAATTCATTCAAGCTTACCCAGTAGGTTAATGCTGGAGTCACTAATTTTTCCTGTCTGATTCCAGAGCCTACTCTAAGATCAATCTGAGTTTGTTTCTCAAATAAATGTTTAGTGGTTTTACATGAGAGCCAATGCTTAATGCTACTAGGTTTTTTCTGGCCCCAATGGAATATGTATAAGATTTTTTGAAAGGATACATGCTATAAGGACTTTCTAAGCGATAAATTACATGGTCTGACAATGGTATGTTATACTTCTTGTGCCTAATTTAATTGGTATTGTTTGAAATGGACGAAGTTTTTGAGCTAAGAATAATGTGGATTCCTAAAATAATACCCATTTTTGCCAATATTTCTTTATATGGAAGAATAAACAGTGAAGCGATTTTTTTTCCTCATTCAAATTTTCTTTATATTGAAAAGACTATTGATTTGACTTTTGAAATATATCAGTTATGAAGAAAATATATGCATCATTATTATTTAACAGTATATGCATAGATATTTTTCAGACTTAGCCAAAGTTATATATACATTTGACACCATTTGTCATTAGTAAAGTAAAACCTTTCCTTTTTATTTACAAAAGCCGTATATTAAAAGTGCCTCATTGACCTATTTTCTGTCTATTGTTTTTGGTTATCATACAGAGAAACGGATTTCACTGTGACAGTTCCACTTTGCTCTTATTTACATCCCGTCACCCCTGTCCTCCCTGCTCCCTGTCCTCTTTCTCCTCTCTATTTTTTCTTTGTTTCCCTTAGTCTCTTGTTTTCAAAAAGGACATTCTCGCAGTAAACTGTTAAGATGCCAGTTTGATTCCGCAGGCAGATGTGCAGACACCATTTACATTCTATTTAACATGAGTTGCACCCTGCAGATAATTTGTTAGGGGCCTATGCTTAGCAGAGCAAATGGCCATCTCATACAAATGTTCACTACTTCTCTGTAGCTAAGTAGGAAATGACTGTGAAGTGTATGTATATAAGAATTTTATTTGGAAGAGCAAGCTTCAGCTCCTTTTAAACAGGTGCAATGATAGGGCAAAGCAAGCATTGTTTAGGTAAGAAGTCACTTAACTCCTGATGTACATTTCTAATGTAATAGTGGAAGTGGTGTTGCGAAGCCAAGTCCATCAGCTAAAAAGTAGTATACACTAACAGCAATAATCATTTAGTTTTTATTTATTTAATTTATTCTTTGATAGTTTCATACATGTATATAAGATATTTTGATTGTGCATGCCATTATTACCATTTCTTATCCCCTTCCATTCCCACTGAATCCCTTTTTCTCAACAAGTTGCCTTCTTACTCTTATGTCATTTTTGTGTCTAATTCAATGAGCCTAATAACGTTTCCTTGCATGAGTATCTGGGGCATTATTTACTGGAGCACGGACAGCTACTACTACAACTCTGAAGAAAGTGGTTCCCCTTCCCCTGTGATTTACACGTAGCCACCTAATGGGTCCTCGCAGACCCCTTCCTCCTCTGAGATGGTATACTGAAAGGGCTCAAGCTTGTGTAGATCTTGTGCAGGTAGCCACAGCTGTCGAGATACCTTGAGAGCAATGGGCATGTCATGTTCAAGAGAAAATGTTTTATAACACTCTTACCTATTAAGCATTATTTAGGATATAAAGTATGGCTATCTGTTTTCTTATTTATTTATTTTACCATAAGGTCTTATAACAATGAACATAGAGATTAAGGTCCTCAAACAACAAGAACTTTTTGTATTATTTTTTGAAATAAAATTGAACATCTCAATCAATCTTAATCATCTTCATATCCCCCCACAGCCTTCCAACTGTAATCCATACATTCTTTCATCTGTGTTAAGGTCTATTGTGTCAAGTTAGTATCTCCAAGTGCAGGTTCATCCACTGAGGTCTAGTCAGCTTACGTAGAGTCCCCTGCTTTAGGAAGACTAGCTCATCCTCACCCAACAATAATCAGTTGGGAGTATTTCTCCAGCAAATTTTGGGGTCTGCTTCCCATTTCTCTGGTTCCATGCTGGGTTTTGTCTGTTTGAGTTTGCATGTGTCGTGAGCATGTCATGATTACTGCTGTAGGTTCATAAGGGCAGGGTCCTAGGAGCTTGCAACATTTTATTTCCGTATAGTCACACACCTCCTCACTGGTTCTTACAATCTTTCTATCCCCTCTTCCACAATGGTTCCCAAGCCCGGGGTGAGTGAAACTTAATATATGAGTGTCATCCAGGAACCCACACTCTGCAGATTCCTAATCGCTATGATTTAACCATTTGTGACCTTTGTGTTACTGGTTCTTTATTTCATGTGGGAGTGTCATTAATGAGAACTGAAAGATTTGTTAGTGTCTTCTTTCCCCTTATTTTATATTGTGTGAGATTTGGGTATAGAGGCTGCATTATAGATGTGACACTTAGACATGGGCAATAGCCCGTGTAATTTTGAGAGTCCCTTGGACCACCCTAGCCAACAATTCAAAGGAAGGGTTCTCCTGTCTGGCACTAGTTTTGTTATGTGGCCTTCGGCTATGCACATGGGCTCATATAGAGATATTGTATGTGGAATTGTCATTAGGTTGTTAGACCAGTATGATTCCCTCTGGTGTTTTACACTGGCTAGAAATTATTTCTCTCTCTCTCTCCCTCCCTCTCCCTCTGTATCTCTGTCTCTGTCTCTGTCTCTCTCTCTCTGTTTCTGTCTCTCCCTGTCAACCATTCTCTCCATGAATTCCCCCTTTAAAGTCTCCCCATTTCCCCTATTTCTCCCTTGATTCTGGTCTCCTAATGCCCACCTCTCTGAGCTCCTTTCCCTTTACCCCATAGTTCCTTGTACAACCCCTCCTCGCTCCTTCCATCTAGATACTCCCCATTTTATCTATTTCTTCCTTAGTAATTCCTGTCTCCTATTATTCTTCTCTCTTAGGTGCCTTCTTTTCCTTTCCCTCCTTTGTTCCTTTCCATTTTCCTGGTTCCTACAGTTACATCAGGATACATAAGGGTTTGCTTCTGGGGTTCACAAATGACAGAGAACATACGTTGTCAAACTATAAGGTTTTAAAAAATTACACTTCTGAGGTGTACATAGTCTTTTGAGAAGATTATCACATGATTTGGTAGGATTTCCCTGGGTCAGCTGGTCTTTTTTTTCCATGGTTTGCATCTTGTATAAGACTAGCCTGGGCAAGTGATTCTCATGGTGGTGCTACAGAGCCATGCAATGGAAAAGCAGAGTCACATTAGATTTTTTTCCAAACTTTTGTTTGCAGTTGTTTTGATAAAAACTAACCATCCTGTTATATGGAAGTTAAGTCCGCTAGGTCATGTGAGATGTTTTATCAAATAGATGGAGTTAAAGTCCTTAAAAGCTTCTATTTTCAGTTAGCTTAGGGAACAAACTTTCAGACCTCCAACTTCAAGTTTTCTAGTTCATTTTCCAGTTGCCATGGTTATCCACTTTTTCCAGTCCACATTTGTGACCCATATAATCCATAAGCATAGTAAGTGTTTTCGTTTGCAGCTACTAATTCAATGAGAGAATAATAATTTGCAAAATTGGAATAAGGAAAAGTAGGAAGCAGTCATTAGACCATGCCTGTTCTGAATTCCCTGCATGAAAGGAATATATTTGTTGATTAAGGTTTAATTTTGTAAATTGAAAAAGGTCAAAACACATTAGAATAAGGTGGTCTTACTTTTCTATGACTATTTTTCCTTTTCTTTTATTCTTTTCAGTATTTATTGGAATATTTCTCATTCTGTTAGTATTATTACCTTTAAAATACCATGAGCATTCTGTGTACCAGATAAAGTCCATTACACATAGCAATAATGATTTCTCAGTTGTTTTGAAGGCAGGCCTACCTCTAGACTTATAATATTTTTTGACAAATTCGAAATTAGTGGTTTGAAAAAAATCCCACTAACCAAATATTGATATTGTAAAAGTCCATTTGTACAGCTAAAGACGCTATTTAATTCTTCTGGAGATCTTCCAGAGAAACTCAAAGACCCTGTATCTAATCCTAAGTGAATATATTAATATGAGATTCTTCTTTCTTTGAAAACCGAGGATCTAGGTTGTTCCCTATGTGTATCACATGTCAGGTTAGTCCAGGCATACCCTCCAGGACCACAGCAGAGAGCAGGTGTGAAAGTCAGCCCAATGGGATAGACTATCTTAATCTTTTATTGATATCATACTTTTTAAACATTGCAATGGAAAAAGCAATATATTGTTGATCCAGGGATAGAAATTGTGTCCTCTCCTATCCTGATGAGAGGGATTAAGAACTTGTGACAAAGCATGTGGATACAAGAATGAGGTGAGGGGCAATCTCTCCCACTTATGAATTCTAGACCTTCTGTCTCTAAATTTCAAACCCTTGTGAAAAAGACCAAATAAGTATTGTGGATAACTTTAGATTTTATTTGAATTATGTAAACACTTCACTTTAGATTTTTCTGTATTTATAACTTATTTTACA
This sequence comes from Eospalax fontanierii, assembly GCA_035773235.1. Lineage (NCBI taxonomy): Eukaryota > Metazoa > Chordata > Mammalia > Rodentia > Spalacidae > Eospalax > Eospalax fontanierii. The sequence continues at coordinate 44,055,128 of CM069533.1, read as the reverse complement.
CATTTAAAATACTAAATTAAAAGTTTATTTCAGGAAAGTCATCTTTACTGTCTTGGTTAACAGATGAGCAAACTTCAAGGGAAGGTTCAAAGACACATCCTAGCTTTCTCTGCCGTCAGACATATAAATGTTACACATCTTCATGTTGGAATCATTTGCAAATTGAAACATTTGTTTTTACAATTAAGCAAGTTACTTTAAGGAATAGAAAAGTTTTCTTTAGTTGAGAAAAAGTTTTCCTTTATCTTTTATAGGAATAATCTGTTTTCTTATGAGCTGTGTTTTTGAATGAGATATTCTTAATCCAAATAAAGCTCAAATATATTTTTCAACACCAAAAAAACATTAAGCATATTTACTTAAATAGAAGCCATGCTCACCTTTACCATGATTAATTAGGATTTTCTTTAAAAATAAACTGAGTTTTCACGGGCTACATGAAATACAGATAATACAGATAGAATATTATTCTCTAAGTGTTTCCAAAGATGTCATAAGAGAAAATACAGTTCTGACATAAAAGTCCCACTTTATTTTCTTTTAATACATAGTAGTTGAAATATATGGGAAACTTTTAGCCTTTTGTGGTCTTTTGTTTACCCAAGTGGTCACTAAAGATAAATTAATTAATATTAAAGGACAGAAATATAATGCATTTTGTGACTTTCAGCCCCAAGAGCAAAACCCATTAGTAGCTATAGATTTTTCTTTGCGGCAGTGAGCTAGTGTATAATCAATTTGTGTTAGTCTAATACTGTGTGTTGAGATAGTCACCTTTCCTGGATCTGTACTCCTGTTTCCTATCAGAGCTTCTACCCAGCTGCACGTTAAGAGATGTGGCATAAACCAAATCCCAACTGTTAGAAATTAGCCTTTTGCATCTGACCAGTATCATATTCTCTTAACTATTCTTAAGCCCTAAGGACTTGTCTTAATCAATAGTCTCTTTTTAGGTGAAACAGTTTATTCATTAGAGCTCCTCAAACTTTAAATAAACTAATATTTTTCCACAGGGATGTATTTGATTAATGTTAGATATCTGCTTCTTTTCTTTGTGTGGATTTGATATATATGTATGACCTGTTTATATGTAATGTGTGTTCATGTGTGTGGGTGCCTGTCATAGTGTGTGTGGAGATCAGAGGACAACCTGAGATATTGGTAATGGCCTTCTGTCTTGTTTGTGACAGTGTGTCTTTCTTGTTTGTCCCAGATTAGCTAGCTGTAAGCTTTCTGGAATTCTCCTGTCTCTATCTGTCATCTTGCTCTAGGAGCAAAAGGATTTCAGATGTCTGCTACTGTACCTGACATTTTTGAAGTTTCTGGGAATTCAAACTCAGATCTTGAAGCTTGCATGGCAGACCTTTATTCATTGAGCCATCTTTGTGATCCTCTTTTGTTATCTTGATAGCTGTTTGTTTTTGGTTCTCTCTTATTTTTCTCTTAGGTAATGTCAAGAACAAGTTTTTTAGATATTGAAAAATGTTTGATATGATCTTAATCAGAAAAATTTCTTCTACAGTATTTATACAGTGTGATAATATAAAACACAAAACAGAAATTCCAAGCCTGTATCTTTGCACTGTATTACAGATTATAATATGACTCATTTTTTTTACAAACAAGTTCCCATGGCAATTAAAAATATTTTATTGATTATTTTTATTTTATGTGTGTGAATGTATTGCCTGCATGTATGTAAGTGCACCCATGTCATGCAGTAATGAGAAGGTAATAAGGCACAAGTGGACCAAAGTGAGACCAAATATATCACGACAAGCATTAAAGTCTACAGACCTATGTTTACTATTCGCAACACATAATGCTACATTATGGCTTCTAAAAGGCCTGGGTGGCCCTACTTCTCTGGCCTTAATGATTACAGCAGCTCCCATGGTTACTGTGTAAGGTTGGGTTTGTGTGCTTCCTGCAGCTTCCCTTGGCACATATTCCACATGTGGGACAGCCAACCTCATGTATCAGCTTGTGAGGGCTGCTGGCATGGTCTTCAACCTTATAACAACACACCTTGTGTCCTCTCAGGCATTTCTTTGAAATCTTTGTGAAAGCCTCCATGGTCTCGTAACTCTTGAGCTTTGCTTGCCTGAAAAACCAGAATTATATATTGCAGGCATCAACGGTGTTAGAGTCCTCGGGAACCATCAACGGTGTTAGAGTCCTCGGGAACCATCAACGGTGTTAGAGTCCTCGGGAACCATCAACGGTGTTAGAGTCCTCGGGAACCATCAACGGTGTTAGAGTCCTCGGGAACCGCATCTGCAGTTGTCTCTGTGTGCACATACAGGAAATGGGTCCCAGAGGCATAATTCACTAGGTGTCTGCACGTGAGCAAAGGGTTCTCCTCTCTTCCTACGGTTCTCTTCTCAAAGGAAAGTCTTTGAAAAGAATATCTACTTTTAAACTTTTGATCCTGTGATAGGCATGGTATTACTGATTCCGTGATGTCTATTTGGGATAGTCCCTGTTATCCCAGTACAAAGTGGTTAAAATCTTTTTCATGGAACTACTCTGTTCAGCAACTGCAATCTATTTGCTCATAAATTTATATGTGTCTTTGCTAGCCAAATGCAAGTTTTTCAGTTCTTTCCAATCTACTTTTGCTCCTGATTCTGTGTATCTGATTAACATCAACTATTAATATATGCACCATTTACTGGACTGCATTACTGCCTTAAAATTTCCTCCACCAGGTAAACTAGTCTATAATTTTAAAAATCAGCCCTTTTACAAATCTTAAGACAGGGGGGAAATAGAGTCAAATTCACTTTGAAGATTCGTCAATGATTACATGCAATCCAGCATGCTACATATTCCTATCTTAAACCTCCTAACATATACCAGCTACATTTTTATTCTTAGCATTCTATTCTAGTCTTTTTGATTGTATTAGAAACACTGAACAATGGAAAAGTAGAGAGCCAGGAAATACTCCTCATAAGTAGAGGTAACTGATTTTTAATAGTGATACAAATGATATCCAATGGAAAGAAGATAATAATTTTCAACAAGTGGTTCTAGAAAACTGGATAGCCATTGGAAAAATAAAAATGTGCTTCAATCTAAATATCATATCTTATATAAAAATTAACTCAAAATAAGAAATTGTCCTCAATATAAAATATAAAAATTTTAAGAATCCTTTAGAAGAAAATGCAGAAGTCTTTAAAAATATATGAATTTTTAAAACTTTTTATTGAGCTTTTGTACATTTCATACAACAGTTCTTAATCAAATTTAGACCCACTCCTCTATTCAAGTCTGCCAACCCTCCACTGGCATCATGCATTCCACCATACATGTTAAATCCCATCCAGTCAGTCATTTGTACCCAGAGATCCCCCAGAGAAAATTCATACACTGGAGAATACTCAGCCTATCCAGAGATTGTATGTAAGTAAGGCATGCTCTCCCTCACTCAGAAGTAATCAATCCCCATTAGTTCCCAGTCTAAGGCCAACCCAACATTCCATTCTCTTGCTCTACTTTAGGCCCGTGTCTGATTGAGTTGGCTTGGATCTTGTGCTCAATGCTACCATTGCCTCAAGTTCACATGTACAAGCTTCCAGTGGCCTGAAAGCTTCTCTTTCCCCATGTTTATGAACCAACCTTGACTTTTACAATTTTCTTCCCCCTCTTCCAGAATGGTCTCTGAGCCATGGGTGGGTGAGGATTAATATAGGAGACCTATTCATTGACATGCTGTAGTCTCTTATTCTCTAACTTCGCCAGTTGTGTCCTTCTGTGTGCATCACACTCTGTTGTATAAGAAGCTTCTCCGGTGGGAGTTGAGGATGCACTAGTTTTCTCTCTACCCCTTGTTCTGCTATGTTCCATAAGCCTTTGGTGTAGAGGTTCAACTATAGATTGGGTTTCTCTCAGACATACATTCTCTGTATCTGACCAGTTGTGAGATACTGCAGTAGCCTCCAAAAAGAAGCTTCTTTGATGACTGGTGAGAGCTATACTTGTCTTTAAAATCTATGAATTATTGAAGAACTCATATATATGATACTTAAAACACAATTCATTGAAAAAATGATTTTAAAAAATTAAAAAAATTTCTCCATAAAAGTTTTTGCTAAAAGCCTACAAGTTGGGCTACAGGCTATAAGAAAAATATTTACAAATCAGATGTCTGAGTAAGATTTTTTATTATTTCAAGTACATAAAGCACTCAATACAGCAGTAGAAAGCAAACAATCTAATTAGGAAACAGACAATACCTACATTTTACCAAAGAAAATACATGAATGACCAAATACATGAGAAGCACTCAACATTCTTAGTCATTGGGACATGGAAATCATAATCATACTAAGAAACCATTTCATAGACTCCAGGGTGACTGCAATAATAACAGACAGTGTGGATGTGGGGACAGTAGAATATTCATAGCTGAGTAAGTGGCAATGTAAAATGATACAGATGCACTGGAAGATAACTTGGAGGTTGATTACAAAACTAAATGCACTCTGATCCTATTTTCTAATAGTCATTCTCCCTAATATTATGTCAACACAAAAACTTGCACAAAACTTTATAGCAGTTATTAATAAATGAAACTCGAAGCAACTAAGATGCTCTCCTATGGGTTACTAGATGAATAAATTTTAATAAAACATATAGTGGGGTATTATTCAGGGTTAGACATAAATGAGTTAGCAAGCCATGGACAGACATGCAGGAACTCCACATGTATATTAGTAAGTCAAAGAAGCCAATCTCAAAAGGTTACGTACTCCAAGATTCCAACTATATGACATTTTGGAAAAAGCAGACTATGGTGGCAGAAAAAAAATCAGTGGTTGCCAGGGGCTAGGATGAACAGGTAGAATGCATCTGAACAGGGAGAACAGAGAATATTTTTAGATTGAGGAAGCTCTTCTACATGAAAATGTGAATGAGTTCCATTATACATCTGTCCAAACCTATATAATATATAAAACATAGAGTGGACCCTAATGCAAATGATGAACTTCAGCTAATGATAATATATCAAGTTAACAAGCATACTAATGCAAGTCATTAAAGGAGGAATATCTACATGGGGGTGAAGAAAGAAGAATTATAAAGAACTGTCTACTTAGGGTCGTAAGATAGCATATTAATTTTTAGATACTGAGTTTAACATCAATAACTAAAGAAAACACCAAAATAGAGATTCATACTTATAGCAAAATACTCCTTCATATTCATTAGGATAGTCATTCTGAATAGGAACAAATATTAGCATTTTGAGAATTTATGGGAAGTGGAAGCTACAAACATCACTGGAGTATTTGTCACCTTGAAATGATTATCACAAAATAACATTAACTATTTGGTTAACAATGCCTTGTTATTTCTCACTGGTTTAGAAATGGTCAAGAAGACAGGAGTGATTAATTTTGGTGAGGACCCTTCCCTGACTCACAGTCAGCCATCAATCTTTCCCATTCTAGCAAGGCACAGAGTAAACTAGAAAGATTTGGCCTCTTCTAGAAATGCCAATTCTATTCACGAGTACTCTGATCTTATGACTTAATTATCTTTCTAAGGCCCACCTGCAAATATCATCACATTTGGATCAAGAGTTTAACAAATAAATTTTAAGAAGGTGTAGCTATTCAGCCACTGTGGAAATGTGAAATGGTGCGACCAATTTTAGATAGTTCTGCATAACATCAAAAAGTTAAACATATTATGTTCTGAAAAAAATTTAATTAGCTTTTCATTTGTATTGGTTCCAGAATTTCACACAATGCATTTTGATCATATTCAGACACCCTCCCCGTCTTCCTCCTCCCCTGCCTCAAGTCCTCCATTATTAGTTGTACTTTTCTTTTTTAAAGTTTTGAATTTTGAAAACTTTCACTGACATTTAAACATTTTAAATTAAATTTTGTGCATTTCGTATAATACCTCTTGATCATATTTAGACCCTTCTCCTATTTTCACCTCCCATACTACCCCCGTACCAGATTTAAGGCATCCTTTCATATATGTTCAGAACAATTGAATCAAGTTTGTGTCCCCAGATGTCCGTGAGTGTGAGTTCATCCACTGGAACCTGGGTCTCGTGCATGCTGTCACCATTGCTGTAACTTCATATGAGCAAGCTCCCAGAGGCCTGGTTCACTAACTGTGGCTCTTACAACCTTTTCACCCCTTCTTCAGCAATGGTCTCTGAGGCCTCAGTGGACAAGGTTTAATATAGTGTCCTATCCAGGGATACACACTCTGCAGTCTCTTATTCTCTACATTTTAGCCACTTGGGGCCTTCCATGTTAATTGCCTTCTGTTACATGAGGAAGCTTTGCTGGTGAGAGTTGAGGGATGCATTAGTGTTTTCTCTGCTCCTTGTTCTGCTATGTTCCTTGAGCCTTAGGTGTAGAGGTTCCATTGTAGAAGTGTCATTTACAGCTGGACATCTTACACAGCCTGTGTTATTTTGGGAGTCTGTGTTCTTTCGCTTAGTATAATATGTTGTTTCAAGTTCCATCCATTTACCTGCAAATTTCATGATTTTGATTTTTCTTTAGTGCTTAGAACTCCATTGTGTAAATGTATCACATTTTCATTATCCACTCATTAGCTGGGCTACATTTAGGTAATTTCCATTTTTTTTTTTTAGCTATTGGAAAAGAATGAAGCAAACATGAATGCATTAGTAGCTCTGCAGTAAGATGAGCCCTTTGGGTATATGGCAAAAAATATAACTGGATGATATGGTAGTTGTATTTTTAGTTTTTTAAGAGTTTAACATTTTCAATATTGTGTGTTTTGAAATTTATTTCTTCAATGTATATTTTTATTGAAACTTTGTGTATTTCACACAATGCATCCCGACCACATACAGGCCCCTCTCCCATCTGCTTCCTCCCATACGACACCCCACTGGATTGCATGCATTCTGTCATACATGTTAAGGTGTATCAAGTTAAGTTTGCACACTTAGATGTTCCTCAGTGCAGGTTCATCCACTGGAGTCTAATTAGCCTATCTAGAACCACTCTCTTAAAGATCAACTCTTAGGGCTGGAGAGATGGGTCAGTGGTTAAGGGCACTGGCTGCTCTTGCAAAGGACCTGGGTTCGGTTCCCAGCACCCACATCGGCCTAACAATCATCTCCTACTCCAGTTCCAGGAGATTCAATCCACTCTTTTGACTCTTCTGACACTGAGTGACATGGGTACACTTACATACATGCAGAGAAAACACTTACACATAAACTAAAAATAATAAGTAAAATTTTAAAAAGATCAACTGTACCTCACCCAGCAGTAATAAGTTTCCAAGTTTCCAATAGTTTCTCAGCTAAGGTTGGGCCCTCCTGCCTATTACCATAGTTCTACTGGGTTTTTGTGTGATTGAATTTACATGGGTCTTGGGCCTGTTGTCACCGTTGTTGTAAGTTAATATATGTAAGTTTCCAGAAAAATTTGGAAAAATCTGTCTCCTTAGGTCATGCACAAACCCTGACTGTTACAGTCTTTCTGCTCCCTCTTCTACTATGGTCCCTGAGGCATGAGTGGGTGATATTTAACATAGGAGTCATATTTAGGGGCATGAACTCTGCAGTCTCTTATTCTCTATACTTTGGTCAGTTGAGGCCTTTTGTTTGCATCGCTCTTTGTTGCATCAGTAACAAAAAATATAGGTCAGCCTCTGTAATGAATATAAACGCAAAAATTATCATTAAAATACTTGCTAACTGCTAAGGGAGAAAGAACATCAATCTATGATCTAATCTGAGCTTCAAGATCAAATAACAAAGAACCACATCAATGACTGGCACAGCATATGACACTGGTGTAGTAGAGGCACTTTTATTTTGGGGGCAAGCAACAGCTACCTACCTGGACGTAAAATCCACTCAATGGGAAAAAACTCATGTGTGGTACTGTAAACACAGACAAATACACATGAATGGAGAGGTCATATCTTAGAGAAAACCCTAAGACTGTCACATTGCTACACTAATTTCTTACTATGTGAAAAATATATATCTTTGTATTTACAGACAATATCACAGGTATCAGTTATCAAAGAAGCTTCTTTTGTATCAGGTGGAGACTATTACAGAGTACTACAACTGGTCACACATAGACATTGTCTATGAATTGTCCAAGCCTAAGTGTCACATCTACAATGCAACCTCTACACCCAAGTCACAAAGAACATAGAACAAGGGGTAAAGAGGATACTAATGAATCTCTCAAGTCTCATTAATAAGGCTTCCTCATGCAACAGAGGGCAAGGAACACAAAAGATCATAAATGATCAAAGTGTAGAGAGTAATAGTCTGCAGAATGTGGGTCCTTAGCCAGGACTCCTGTATTAAACTTCACCCAGCCAGGCCTCAGGGACCATTACAGAAGAGGGGGCAGAAAGATTGTAAGAGCCAAGGAGGAGATGGGTGACCATATGAAAATAGAGTCTCACAAGTTCCTGGGACCCTGCTCGTATGAACCTAGAGCAATGGTGTCAGCATGCACAAGACCCATGAAAACTCAAGCAGATAAGAACCCAGGACAGAACTGAGGAAATTGGCAGCAGACCCCAATCTTAGCTGAAGAAATATTGGCAACAGATTACTGATAGGTGAGGAAGGGATGATCTCAAAATGAGCGACTCCAAACTGACTGGACCTCTATGGATCAACTTGCACTGAGGAATGTCTGGGGACACTAACTTGACTCGATAGACCTTAACGCAAATGACAGAATCAATGAATTCCAGTGTGGGCATGGGGCATATGAGAGAGCGGCAGTAGGAAGGTGGTAGAAAGATGATTTTTATTGATTGAGATGCTCTATATCAAATATACAAAAATTCAGTAAAAAATTACAATACAATAAAACAAAACACTTGCTAACTGAATGAAAGCGCACATCTTAAAGTCTGTCCTTCATAATCCAGTCTGCTTCATCCGGGATATGCAAGAATGGTTCAACACACAAAAATCAATAAATAAACAAACTCAAAGACAGAAATGACATGATCATCTCAGTAGATGCATAAATGGCCTTTGACAAAATCCAACATCTTTTCTGATAAAAACCATGGAGAATCAGAGATACATGGTATATAGCTCAATATAACAAAGAATATGCAAAAGCCCACAGCCAACATCATCCCTTCAAGAAAAACTTGAAGCACTTCTGTTAAAAATAGAAAGAGCAAAAAGATGTCTTCTCTTCCTATTCCTGTTCAATACGGTGCTTGGAATTGTAGCTAGAGCATTAAGGTAAGTGAACGAGTTAAAAGGGATCTAAATTAGAAAGGAATTCACAGGATTATTATTTGCAGATGATATAATTCTATACATAAAAGACCCCAAACACTCCACCAGCAATCTCTTATAACTGGTAGAAACTTTTAGCAAAGTAGTCCTATATCAACTAATGCAGAAAAATCAGAACTCTTCCTATACAACAGAAACAAACAGATTGAGAAAGAAACCAGGAAAACAATTCATTCATGAAAGACTAAAAACATATCTTGTTATAAATCTAACCAAGTGAAGGCTTTGTACAATAAAAACTTTAAAACATTGCAGAAAAGAATTGAAGGAGAGAAACTCTCCATGCCCATGGATTGATAGGATTAATATTGTGGAACATGGTCATCCTACTAAAAGCAATCTACCAATTCAACACAATTCCCATTAGAATTCCAATACAAATCTTCACAGGAATTGAAAAAGGAATTTCAAATTTCAAACGGAAACACAAAAACTCGGAATAGCACAAACAATCCTGACAATAGAAGAGCCACAAGTATCACCATTCCTGATTTCTAATTATACTACAGAGCTATAGAAATAAAAACAGCACATATGTGGTACTGACATAAAAAGTTGCATTGATCAATGTAATAGAAATGAAGACCCAGCTTTAAGTACACACACACACACACACACACACACACATATATATATATATATATATATATATATATATATATATATTCACCTGATTTTTGACAAATGGTTCCCAAACACACATTAGACAAAAGATCACATGTTGAACAAATGGTACTGGTCAAACTAGAAAGCTCCATGTAGAAAAATGAAACTAGGTCCCTATCTCTCGCCACACAGAACGCTCAATTCCAAATGAATCAAGGACCTCAGCATGAGACCAGATACTCTGAATGTGATAGAGGAGAAAGTAGGCAATACATTGTAATTTATAGGCACAGGAAAAAACATTCTGAACCGGAACTCACTAGTACAGGCATTAATAGAACAATGGACAAATGGGACCTCTTGAAACTAAAACGCTTTTGTACAGTGAAGGACACAGTCATTCAAATCAAGAGGAAGTCGATAGAATGGGGAAAAGGCTCTACCAGCTATACATCTTACAGAGGGTTTGTATCTAGAATATACAAATAATTCAAAAATTAAACATCAGAAAAACAGCCCAAATAAAAATTGGGACAAATTAAATAGTTTTCAAAAGGTAAAACATAATGACTGAGAAATAATTTCAAAAACTGTTAAATTTATTTAGCCATCAGGAAAATGCAAATTAAAAAGTAGTAATTTGAGTGGCAAGAGAGATGGGTTGGTGGTTAAAAGCACTGGCTACTTTTGCAGAGGACATGAGTTTGATTCCCAGCACTCACATGGTAGCTAACAACTATTCATAACTCCAGTTCCAGGAGAATACAGTACTTTTTTCTGACCTCATCAGGCACTACACAACACAGTCGCACTTACGCACATGCAGGCAATATACTCATACACACACAATAAATTAAAAATAATACTTTGAGATTTCATCTTACCCCTGTCAAGTGGCAGATCCAAAAAGCAAACAGTGACAAATGTTGACAAAGGAGATTGGGAGAGGGGAACATTCATTCACTGCTGGTGGGAGTGCAAACTGGTGCACACACTATCAAAATCAGTGTATAGTTTCCTCAAAAGTAGAAATAAATCTACCACACAATCCAGCTACACCACTCTTGCACATGTACCCAGATGTTCTATATCCTACCGCTCAGGAACCTGTCTATCCATATTAATTGCTGAACTATTCACAGTAGCCAGGAAATGGAAACAACCTAGATGTCTATCAACTGATGAATGGATAATGAAAGTACAGTCCATTTATACGAAATATTATTCAGCATTAAGAAAAAACCCAATATTTGCAGGTAGATGGATGGAATTGGAAATAATTATCCTGGGTGAGATAATCCAGACCCAGAAAGACAAATGTTGCATGTTCTCTCTCATAAGTGGATGCTAACTTTGAATTTTAGGTAGATGTGTTTCAACTGACTAGTCCTTAGAGGCTGAGAAAATAGTAAGGTGCCATCAGGGGTGGATCGTGGAAGGGCGATAGAATGCAGTAGTATGTACAGGGAAAGGGGAATACTAGAATAGGAAGGGTTAAATGGGTGCAGATGGGAGGGACAGGCAGAAGACAGAGTATGGAGAAGGACACGTAACCCACTAAGGGACTTTTGAAAAAGTCACGTGGAAACCTACTACTGTAAATGGTTCTTAAAATACATACAAAGAGTTTGATATATAATATATCAAACTTTTATTTCATATATGATGTAATATATATATATAAAATAGTTTGTTATTTTTAGACATATCATGGGGACACAATGTCCCTACATGATACCAGCTGCAAATAAGAAGCCCAAGGTTGGATGTATTTCTCCTCTTGGAATTGTTAGCCAGGAGGGCCACATAGACTTTGATATAATACTGGCTACACAAATTGCTCTTGTTTATCTTCTACAATTTTCTGATAAGACCCTATTGCTGATAACACCTCATACATGAATTATAGAACAAATAAGGAAAGATCAAGCTAGAACTGATTTAGAAGCATCATTTCTACTGGCAAGCTTCCATAGTGCTATAGGTGTTATGCATGTCATCAGAAGAGAAAAGTAATCATCAACTTTACCCAGCTATGAACCCTGCAAGCTACATTAATGACTGACCTGACAACATATGCCCATTTGTGTAATAGTGGCACAAATGTTATAGGAGCAACCAACTGAATTGAAGCCCCATTTCACAAGATGGAGGCCACATGTGGTACTGTAATCAGGGTCAAAAACCTGCTTCTAAACATGTCACAGGCCATAGGGGTGATCCTATTATTATTATTCCCAGTAGACATAGTATTTAATGGACTCAAACTGACTTATTTTTATACCCATAGATTACTGCATCTCTCAACTGTAACCAAAGAACTTCTTCTTTAAGCAAATGATGATTAACACAGAGACTCACAACTGGCCAGTGTGCAGAGAATAAGACACTCCAAAGGATTAAGCTCTAAATGGGACACATCTATCACACCCTCTTCTCCCATGATTCAGGGGTCTTTGTGGAAGACAGGGAGGAATTATTGTAAGAACCAGAGGTTGTGGATGAATTTATGAAAATCGTGTTGTTTGGATACCACAGGGAAGTTGCACTTAGGAACCCACAGCACTTATGATGGTATGAACAAGGCCTGCACAAGCCCAAGCCAGACAAAAGTCCAGCATGGATGAGAAAGGTGAGCAAGAAGCCCTAGCTCCAGCTGATAGCTTCTGGGAGAGGTAGAATCATTTTACTTTAAGTGTGTGATACCTAGTACATTGTCTAGGCTCTGGAGGATAGAACCACATCCAAGAGCATTCAGGGAACACAAAATAGACTCAATAGACCATAAATAAAAGAAAAAAAATAATGATAGAGAACATGAAGTTTGGGTGGTACTAAGCTGGGGATGGAGATGTAGGAGGTGATATGATTATCATCAAAAGGTGCTGAGAAACTCTCAAAGAATCAGTATAGATTTTTGGTTAAACATAGAGTTATCATTTTATATTCAAGCCTCACTCCTTTTACAAATCCACAAGGAATGAAGATTTGTATCTACATAAAAGGTTTTAAAAATGTTCAGGTCAGCATTATTCATAGTAGCTCCAAAATGAAAATAGCTCAGATACTTATCAACTAATGAGTGGATAAGTGAAACAGGATGCATTTATGCAATTAAACATTATTTCCCAATAAAGGAAGGAAGTAGTAATGCATTGAACATATTTTTCTAAGTAAATAATCTAAATATAAAAGACCACATATTACGTGACTCTCTTTATTGAGATGACTAAAATAGACAAATACAGAGTGACAGAGAGAGATTAATAGTTGCCTAAGACCGGAGGGCAGAGAAGAGACTGAGTAGGAGATGAATAAGCGTAAGAATGAAGTTCCTTTTGGGGATATTAGAAATATATAGCACTAGATTACAGTGATAATGTACAACTTAGCTATCATACTAAAGTCATAGAGTGTTTCAAGTTGGTCTACTTTATGGCATGTGAGTCATATATTTAAATAAAGGTGTCAACAAAATCAGAAAAAGACCTATTTTAGTTACTTTTCTGTTGCTGTCGTAAAACACCATGACCAAGGGAACTTATAGGAAGAAGGGTTGATTTGAGATTACATTTTCAGGTTCCAGAGGGATTAGAGTCTGTCACGGTGGGGAGGCATGGAGAAGTGGCTGGAGCAGGTACAGAGAGCAAAGAGGTATGTTCACATCTTTAAGCAGACAATGACTAGAAATTCAACAAGGCTTAAGAACTCTCAAATTCCTCTCCCAGTGACGTGCTTTCTCTAGCAAGACCACCGAAAACAGCATGACCAACTAGGGACAAAGTGTCCAAATACTCAGAGATAGGGATGACATTTTCATTCAAACCACCATAAGACCCAAAAGATCCAACAAAATATTTAAGGTAAAGGCATATCTAGAGGACTTTTTGACTTTAAGACTTACTATAAAGCTTTATTCTTGAGACAATATGCTACTAACAACAACAACAAAAAAAGACAAATTAATCAGTGGAACAGAGTAAAGAGCCTGGAAGACAGATCACACACTTAATAGGCAACTGATTTTGAAAAAAAAAGCACAAACAGTTTCACTTGTGGAAAAGTAGTCTTTTTGAGAAAAGGTAAATAACTCATTCTGCCCATGATAAACAAAGAAATAAATAGTAAATAGTTATATGTGGAGGTTTAAATGAGCAATATTCCCTATAGTCTCAAGTATTCAAACACTTAGCCCGCTGTTGGTAGCTCTGTTTGGGAAGGGTACAGAACCGTTAGGAAGTATAATCTTACTGGAAAAGTACATCGTTAGGGGTGGGCTTTGGGGTTATAGCCTTGCTTCACTTCTTTTTCTTTCTCTTAGCCTTCTCTCTGTGGATGAAAATGTGATCTGTCTGCTTCCTGTTCTTGTCACTATGTGATGGACTGCCATTTGGACTCTGTCACTCTGGAATCCTAAGCTAAAGTCAACCTTTTTTTTCATAAGTTGCTTTTAGTCAGGATGATTACACAGTACCAGAAAAGTAACTACTACAATCAATAATTAAATAAATCTATAATTTTAGATACAAACTTCACATTCTTCAAAAATAAATCAAAACAGATTACAGGTTCATATCTAAACTGAAAAACCATCACATTTCTAGAATACAACAGGATAATATCTAGATGATGTTGGTTCTGGCAGTGATTTTGAAAAGGCATTACCAAAAGAATGATTTTACAAAAGGAATATTGATGTTAGCCTTTGCTAAAATTAAAAATGGACTTCTACAAAAGTTTTTTTTAAGAAAATGAGAAGATAAACCACAATTTGAGAGAAAATATTTTCCAACGAGACATTTGATAAAGCACTATTACAGGAGAATGCAAAGAACCCCGGAAACCCATTTTAGAACTCTCAAGCATCCGATGAAAAATAGACAAATGGTCTAAACAGAAAATTTAGGAAACAGGTGGCAAATAAACAAATAAAACCCCTACAGTATATATGATTGGGGAATTATAAATTAAAGAATGAGATACACTACCTGATTGTTGGAATGCCGAGAAGCAAATCTCTGGCAACATGAAGTGTAAAGAGGAGATGGAAGGAGGATTGGCAATGCCCACTCATTGACTGTGGGAATGTAAAATGGTACAGCCACTTTGAAAAAGAGTTTGGCAGTTTCATAGCAACTATACAAATTCTTACCACACGAAAGAATGCTTTTTCTTTTTGTTATTTACTTAAAAATATGACAATTTATACACACCCAAAAATCTGCATAAAGATGCTTATAGGTTATTCATAATTTCCAATACTTATAAGTAGCTGTGCTGGCTTGGTAGCATTCTGGATTTTTAGAGCTAACATACCCAAGTTTTCATAGACTGACTGAAACAATAGAAATGTATTTCCTCATAATCTGCACACCTGAATTCCAACATCCAGGTCTAAGTCGGGTTTGCCTATTCTGAAGTGTCGTCTCCTTTGTGGGTACATGGCTCTATCCCTCATCAGCCTTCACATCATTCTCTGTGCATTTCCATATCCTCCTATTCTCTTGCAATCACTAGTCCTATAGAATTGAGGCCCCCCTCTAATGACCTCATTTTAAGTTATCTCTAAGTCTAATACTCTAATATAATAGGAGTTAGCACTTCAATGTACGAACTTGTGGGTGAGAGGGTACAACTCATTTTGTGAATATAGAATGTTAATTAGTACTAAATAAGCAATCAGGGGCTGGAGAGATGGCTCAGTGGTCAAGGGCATAAGCTGCTTTTGCAGAGGACCCGGCTTCAGTTCTCAGCATCCACATCAGGCAGTACAACTGCCTGTAACTACAGATTTAGGGGATCTGACACCCTTTTCTGGTGCCTCAGTGACATCCGTGTGCTGCCCATATCAGACACGCAGGCAGTAATACGTACACACGAAATAAAAACAGATAAATCTTTAAAAAACAAAGAAACAAGCAGTCAAACCACAAAAATAAGCAGGAATTTAAATGACTATCAGCTAACTAACTGAAAGAAGTCATTCTGAAAAGGCTACATACAGGATAGTCACAAATGTATAATATTTTGGAAAAGGATAATTATCTAACAGCAGCAGCAACAACAACATCCAAACTCCTGATTGCCAGAGCATAAGGAAGAAAGGGTAATTAGGTGGCGCAGGGACTATTTGAGTGGTGCACCTGCTTTGTGTGAAACTATAACAGTGCTATTGTGTATTTGTTAAAATCCATAGAATGCAGTACTAAGTGTCAACTGTAATTCAAATTCTTGGGCTCTATCTGCCATGTGATTCATCTGTTTACAAGTGTATCACTGTAGTGCTGAACATCAGACCTTGTGAAGGCCTGTATTTGGGGGGATGATAGGACAGTAGGGGAAATCCTGTGTGTTTTGTTCATTCCTTTTTGTGGGATTATTTAATGTCTATTTTTTCATCAGAATTTTGTGCATTTCATATAATACATCTCAATCATATTTAAGCCTCATCCCTCCACATAGCCTGCCCACAGGATTTCATGCATTCTGTCATGTATGCCAAGGACCACTGAGTCAAATTTGTGTACCCAAATGTTCCTCCATGTGCATTTCACTGAAGCTTGCTTGGTCCATCTAGCAGCACTCCATTTAAGGAGACAAGCTTTCCTTTCCCTAGATGTGATAAGCTGCAAATAGTTACAGTGTGGTAGGATTGTTTTAAAAATAAAACATCTTTAAAAATAGAGACAATGCCACATTCTAACAGACATGCAAAGAAACTAGATCTTTCATACACTAGTGCTGGGAATATAGCCTAGAACTAGCTAAAATCTTAGTCAATGGATAAACTGTGTTATGTATATATAACAGAACACTATTCATCAGCTTTGATATACATAAAATTGGATAGATTTCAAGTTATTATAATGAGGGGCCAAAGTCAACATTAAAGGACACATAATCTATAATTTTTTTTATAAAACATTGTTGAAATAAAACATATTTAACATACTAATCCATTATATATAATGGTTGACATTGTTATTGATAAGGGAAGTAGGAAGGTAAGACCTAGACTATAAAGGGCCAGCACCAATGAGCCTTTTAGCAATGATATACATATATGTACCTTCACTGAGGAAAAGGTCTAGAAATTTCCTCATGTTACTAAGTGGAATAGAACTATACACACATTCACTGCACTAATGTGAATTTCTTGGTTCAGATACTATACTATAGTCAAGTACAATGTAAACTCCAAGGACAAATAGATTCATACACATGGGACTGCATACTAATATTTATATTTGCAATAATTTCAAAGTGAAAAGTTAAAAGAAACTTCCCTGAGAAGTTATCTAATCAGAAGTGGGCAGCCCTAAGCACATGTACGTATAAACTAAACACCTCTAATGGATTCAGTACATTATGTGTGTGTGTATGTGTGTGTGTGTGTGTGTGTGTGTGTGTGTGTTTATGTAATAATAAATGAAGAGGAGGACAGAATTCTTAAGGCATATGATTTGGAGGTATTTGGAGGGGTAGAAATAATGCAAATAAAATACTTATGTGTGTGAAATTCTCAAAAAAAAAGAATGCATCATTAAAGACATTTTTATTATACAGTTGGGAGTTTCTAAAATAATTAGAATAATAAAGTCTTTTGAAAGATTAGGGAGACTTGTAAGAACATACTCCAAAATCTTCCGTGTAGTATTGACTTGTTTATAAAAAATGCTTGCTACTTCTAGAGTCTGTCCTGCATAAATAGAGATGATTGTGTAACTTAATCTCATATTTTCTTCCTCCCTCCCTCCTCTCCCCTTCCCTCCCTTTCCCCCTCCCTCCTTCCTCCCTCCCTCCCTCTTTCCCTCCCTTTCTCCCTTCTCCTCCCGTCTTCCTCTTCTCCCACTGTCTTCACCCTTTCCCTCTCCTTTCTCCTTCTCTTTTACCCTTTTCTCTTTCTATCTCTTCCCTTTGCTGCTGTTGGAATGATAGTTTAATACTAAATAAAATTATATTAGTAATCCACTAAAATAATTATATATTGCTAATATTTTGTTTATCAGTTAAAATGACTCTAATTTGAGTTTTCCCAAAAGTTTTTTTGTTTTGTTTTGAATTTTCATTCATTCGTTCACCAGCATCGAAGCCATGGCCTTGCACATGCTAGGAAAAAAATGTTCTACCCCTGAACTACATTCTTAGCATCTCTTTAAAAAACTGATTAATTTGAGACTGGGCTTCAGTGTGCATCCTGAACTGACTTTGAACTCAGGATGCCCCAGATTTCTGAGAAGCTGGGATTAAAGCTGTGCACTACGAAGCCTGGCTGGTTGTCCATTTTTTGCTTATAAAAATGATGTTAAAGCATTGGTTCAGAAAGAAATAAGAAAATGTCCTTATTTACAAGATGGTTCCAGCCTAGCTTCTCCCTATTTTAAATTCTCAACAATTCTCACATTCTCAGAAATATGTCATTCATATATTAGAGCTGCGATGATTGTTATGACAATCACTGCATGTCCTAGTTTCTTAAACTCTGTGTGAATATTTTTCCTTCCATAGCATATTTTGCCTTTACGTTTTTACCCTTCTCTTCTTCCAGGAGAGTGATTCTACTGCATTCTTAGGTACTATCAAGTTGTCATGACTACTTTCCCTATTGACATATTTATTGAATTTTTTAAATAGGGATTTTACAGATACACACTTTAAAACACATATAATATCTCCTCTGTTTTGTTAGTACGAAAAAGATAAGGGAGGAGAGAGTATCAGGTCTCAGATTTTCAGTTTTTTTTCCCTCCATCTTCTTCTAATAAATATAGAAACAACTTAAACAACTGCTCTAGCCTAGAATGGAGGATTATTACAGGCCATTTTATCAGTGCTAAATGAGCACTGGAAAATGCTAAATACATCTTTGCTCAGAACCATGACAACCATCCAACATTTAAGGATACATATTAATTTTAATTACTTGTTCAAGCCTGGCTGATGTCTACAGGCAAATGTCGACTACATTTCTCTTTAGCCTTTTATAGTAACAAACATTTATTTTATGTATTTATTTAATGTTTTATTTTTTTTAATAAGGGAGAGACTTCAAAATAATTGAAGGAAGCCAGGCATGATGGTGCACACTTTTAATCCCAGCACTCAGAGGCAGATCTATGTAAAATTGAGCAAGTTCCAGGCTAGCCAGGGCTACTGGAAGACTCTCTCTCAAAAACAAACAAACAAACCAAACGAAATACAAACAGAAACTAAACTAAACAAAAATCCCAGAGGGCCAAGACACCTGCTTCTAGTTAAGGCCTTATAGGTATGACAGGGAGGCTGCATCAGTGAAATCTCCATAGTGTGGTGATAAACAGATCCGCATGACAAACGCAGCTGACATGCCAAAGTAGAGGGTCAGGGGGAATGTCATGGGGTCCTACCTCAAGATGAAGAGTTACAGGTAATCAACTGATGCTGAGGCAGGGGGAAGTTTTCTTGAGGGACTAGCTCCATGAGAGGTTATCTAATCCTAAATGGGCATCCCTAAACCCAGGTACATATGAGACCCCTAAACGGATTCAATGCATATTGAGTATCTATCTATCTATCTATCTATCTATCTATCTATCTATCTATCTATCATCTATCTATATTATACAACATATATATATATATATATATATATCAATAATCAAACAAGAAAACAAGGAATTGAAAGGGTGTGGATGGAAATAATGCATGGACAATGCTCATGTATACTTTTCTCAAAAACTGAAAAAAAAAAAAGGGAGGCCTAAGAGATGTCTCAGCTGTTGATAGCACTGGCTGCTTTTCCAGAGCACCCAACCATGTGGCAGCTAACAAGTATTCATAACTTCAGTTCCAGGGAATCCAACTCCCTCGTCTGGTCTCCACAGGTTTGCACACACATGATGCACTTTCGTACATGCAGGCTCATAAACATAAAAAACTCAAATGTTAAATAAATTAAATGTTATTAAATGTTAAATAAATTATACTATTAGAGAGTGATTGGTTTTCATTTTTGCAGGAGCTGACACCCTCGTTGAATGCTTGACTTGCTCATTGATTCCATTTACACCACTAGGAGGCAGGATTTTGTCTCATAACACAATTCCTCAGTGAACAAAACTAATAGAATATGCTTGTGGTTGTGCTTATTATGATGAATTATCTTAGAAGTCCAGGAAAGAGCGATGCTAAAATTCAAGTTTCAATCCCAAGCAGGAAACAGCAGATGGCCCAGCTGACACAATCAGGTACAGAGGAAGAACTATTTTCTTACTCATCATTTTATTTCACATAGGCCTTCAGTGAACTAGATAAGAACCACCTTCGATGGGATGGAAATAATAACCGTTTATACTCAAATTTGGTCTTTGGTTCTGCCAAATCTACAGTTTGATAAATAATGTCAAGTCAACTTACAGTATAGGTCTTATAGTAGTTCAGGACTCAGCTTTGAAATGTTGAGATTCTACATCTTTCATCACAAGTCTTCTTCAATGGTAGAAGAGAAAGAGCAAGGGGGTTTCAGTGAAAACAACTAAGATCAACACATTCTGTTCAAAATGCATGATACTAGCTTCTCACTATTAGTTTGTTTTTCTTTTTTAAATCATTAAATGCATCCAGGTAGACTGACTGCACTGATGTATTTTCCTTCTTACACTATAGTTGGGGATGCATCCGCTCTTGCTCATTGATCTTGGAAATAGCTAAGTAGCATGATTCTATCAGTGGGATACTTGAAACAAAATGAATAATAATCATTTCAGTTGCCTGTTGCCAGGTAAGAAGCCATTCCCAAAATTATAGACTTAAATTATTTTAATTTATAATTCTATAGTTTACAGTGACCTATAAGACCTATAAGACCTATACTGTAACCTATACTGAACGTCAATGAGACAGGTAGTTCTCTGCTGTTCTGTCTCAAAGTGGTTTATGATGATAAACTCATTTGGTAGCATGATTTGGGAGTGGCGATGTCTAAGACTTCTCAGCCAAAATGACTGGTCTTGACTGGGATTCTTGTGGTCTAACCCTACAGCAGACTGGACAGAATGCTTCCTTATATTGTCAATTACTCTCCAAGATGATCAGTAGATGCAGCAAAATCTGAGTTCTGTGTACAATGTTGAAAAGTAACACTTGTCACACTATCAGTCAAGAGATTTATACACACATACTTCAATCAAGCTTATGCAAAGGAATCAGGATACTGTTTGTGAACTTCTTTACAAACAGTTATGAGACTGCATAAAAGATACTTGCATAGTGGTTCTGACTCTCTTGTTACTTTGGCTTACTTCTAACACTTTTCTCTGGTTCTTCTGCTAGAGGATTGGATACATGGAGCATGGCTATGTCTCCCATGACTCCTATACAGCTGACTTTCATGGGTGTGCAAACCCTACCAATACCAGCTAGCTAACACAAAATTAAGACCAAAATAAGAATGTCACTGGTCAAGATCCTAGAATCATTTGATTGACCCAAAGACTCATGAGCTATAAAAATATTTTTAAAAGTCAAGGGTTAGAGTACTTTGGTAACTTTTACTGGACATAGCGAAGATTCTCAGGGGAGTTTTTATATAGGTATAGATTTAAATGAATATACGTGTTTCCATGTGTGTCTCTGTGTGTGAAATTAGTGTGATAAAGGACTAGCAGCAGGCAGAACAAAGTATCTGTCAAATGGATAAACAGAGATGCTAATGAGTGCTAGCAGAGACGTCTTCAAATATCATTGAGGCATTCATGGGAGTAGGACACCAGGCAAATGTTAACTCTGTATAATTACAGATACATTAATTTATAAAAATAGTGAATGTTGTTTTGCACATTGACTGTATATTTGAGCTAAAATTTATAGCCAAGTAACGTTACAACATACCTAAATGAGTTTCTGTGGCAAAACCAGCAAAACAATGGCCTGTATAAGCACACTGTGGCGTGCAACACTAGCTCACTCAATGCCACTGAAGGTTTATTGGTTAATCAGAAGAATATGGCTCAAGAGGTGATATGCTTAGTTTAATCACTTTCATGATTAATTCACGAATCTCTGTTGTTACATTTGAGAACAAGATGTTCTTCCTCACGAAACCTTGTCACGGAATCTTGGATTTGACTCTATAAGAATGTATCAATTACCTCCTTTTTAAGGACTGTTCCCAAATGGTACATAAATAGGTAGAATTTTCCAGCGGTGGATTGAAGTCTGATATGTGTTTCCACGTAGAATTTGTCTAAAGTACAGCTTCAAACCTACGTGGACATAATGTATCACATTTGCTTCATTAAATATTTAAGACAGGTCTCATCAAGTCTTTTTATACTTATTTGTTAAAAATAGAAAAACATATAAAAGAATCTTTACATAAGTTAAATAAAAAGCTAAAATAGTTGAACAGTTTCATTTTGAAGCCTCTTGATTATTCTGGTCCTATTATTATAATGCCAAGTATTTAAATTCCTGAAATTCTTCTTAATATTTCAAAGAAAGAAAGAAGAGGTATAGAAGGGTGCAGAGGACAGAAGACAGGAAGATAGAAGGGAAAAGGAGAGAGTGAAAGAAACATACTTTCTCCTTTTCTTGAAGACATTTAATCACCTGCACGTTCAGTACTCAGTTAATGGGATGCAGCTATGAGTGTTTCTCGTGAGAGCTAAATGTTTGGTAGGAAGAGTGGTTACTAGGCCTGCAGCAATAAAAAACTGAATGGGCTTCAGTGACTAGAATCCAGGTATTCTTAATGCCCAGATCTGCTTCCAGGTGATTAAAGATTATTCTATTTTGTGAGGATAACAAATAAAATGGTGGACTGGCAGTTGCTGATGTTACAGGTACACATTCAGACCCCTTAAACAGCATGAAATGTATTTCTGGCCTGTCCTATGTAATAAATAGACATTGCTGTTGCTATTATGATTATTACTAAAAATATAGTGACTAAAAGGAAAAAAAACCACGAGCTTTCAAGTAGTCCATCCCAATCAGAATAGCACACTCATAGTCTAGCATGAGCTTTGTTTATTTGTTGCTTCTGGTTGGTGAAGAATTGTGGCAAGGAATTAGTGAGATTCAGTTCTCACCCTGTTCCCATGACAACCTAGCCAGTATTTGCCCTTGGGAAAGTGTTCTAGCCACTATTTGCCCTTGGGAAAGTGTCCTATTCTCTCCAAATTTTAGTTTATCCAATCTAAGTTATTTGCCCAAATGAAACTGTATAAAAGCAACAAACAGAATACTATCTGTAGTTTTTAAAAGCTCTATGAAAAACACTTTACAGAATATGGTTTTTTACCTTTGTCATTATTCTTACATTAAGCATTCAGATTTTTGAAACAAGGGATAAGAAGCATAATCTCTGGTGTTGTCTGATGTTTTATTATTTTAATTCAGAGTCATTAAATGAAGATTTTAATATAAGCATCAATTTCATCTCTTCATTATACTTCTTCATATTAAGTTCTCAGTGTTTTAAAGTTTGTTTAAAAATCTATAACCTTTTTCTGGTATTATTTCTATTTTTCTGATGAAATAATCTTAAGTTTAGAGAATATGAATGGTTTGTCCAAAATTGTAGAAAAGCTAGACACGTATTCCTATTAGGTCAAGGTTTATGAGTATAAAATACATGCCAGCAAGGAGCTGAGAGCTGAACAAGAGAGTACACACAACTGTTATTGAAGTCCACGGCTGAGAGTAACAAATGCCACAAGGGCAAAACAGAAATAACGTGATGAGATAGAGGAGGTAACAGAGATTAGTTTTACTCACAGGAATCAGAAAGTAGAGTTAACACTGGAGAGGACCTTTGAACGGAGTTTAGAACATGAAAACACAAAGGCAGAAAGAAATCAATTTTTGACTAGCAGAGCTTTAATGATACATTAGTGGGAGACAGAGATAAGAGGTGATATTTGGGAAATTCTGAATATACATTTCTCTTTGACTTTTTGACCATGTGACCTTTGTTCTGGCAGTCCTAGGGCGTTCTCTATGTGGATTAGTACTGACACTTGCTATCATGAGATGAAAAGAACAGAACTAAAGCAAAATTAAACTTCTAATGTGCAGGACAAAAGGTCTTATGGCAAAGTCAGTGATTTTTGGAAACCAAAGAAGCTTCCAGTTTATTTATCATATCATGCAGTCAACGTCTTCACGCTGGGCTGAAGGGCTTACACCATTGAAACTTTTCCACAGTACCTAGTAAGAAGCCTCTGTTTCCTCAAGTAACCAAACTACAAAGCTGCTTCACTAAAGGAGGAAATAAATATTGGGTATAGAGAAGGAAAGCAAAATCATTCATGCTGAATGAAGGCAGTTTCCAGAGCTCGAGTCAACACACAGAGAGAGTAGCTCTCTTCTGTATGATAGTCCAGGGAGGGTCCATTATCTCACAAAAGTCACAGTGAGATTTCAAAAGGATTGAAAGTCAGAGTCCACACAATGGGAGCCTATGAGATAAATAAAGTTCAGTAAGCCAAGGCACTCTACCAATAGTGGATGCCCCGGTATTTAAGGAACATAGGCCTATAGAGCAGAGATGCCAGGCAATCCTGAAACTAACCTCTAACATACTGTTGTTTAAAGTACATCTTTGCCTCCATGTGCC
Organism: Eospalax fontanierii; assembly: GCA_035773235.1. Classification (NCBI taxonomy): domain Eukaryota; kingdom Metazoa; phylum Chordata; class Mammalia; order Rodentia; family Spalacidae; genus Eospalax; species Eospalax fontanierii. The sequence continues at coordinate 44,030,616 of CM069533.1, read as the reverse complement.
CAGATGGTCCTGAGAGGGAGGCGGGAAGACAGCTTATTACATACACTGCAGAATTATGATTAAGAAATAAATATACCTTTTAGGTAAAAAATGGGGTATCTTGGTTAGGGGTCATATGATGCAAGGAATGAGCTTGAAGCGCAGACTCAATTTAGGCCATGTTTAAAGTGCAGGAACAGGACATGGGGCTTGTACATCTATTGTACAGAATATTATGCTCATTATATCATAGCACTCTATGTACGAGACACAATGAAATACTAAGATACACAATCAGGGGACTGGACAGATGAGGGCACTGACTGCTCTTGCAGAGGACCGCAGTCAATTCCCAGCACCCACACGGGGCTAACAACAGTCGACCACTCCAGTTCCAGGGGATCCAATGCCTTCTTCTGTCCACTGTTGGCGTTTTACAACACAGGCACACTAACACACATGCAGACAATACACTCATACACATAAAATAACAAACATTTTAAAAAGATGTATAATGAGTACAGGCATATTCAACTTGCTATTTTCTGTGATGAATACTTGAATATTTAAATATTTCAAACCTTTCAAGACAATCTATCATTTCCTAGTGCTATAATGTAGTATTTTATATGGTGAGACGACTGGGGTATGAGGACGGCAGTTTCTCTCTTGAAGAGCAAATGTAACCCTCGCTAGAGTAAGACATCAGAACAGGCTTTTCTCAATTCATTTTTTAATATTTCAAATTTATGTGAGTATTTGTATTTTCTCAAAAACTTCAAGGAATCATAATATTAATGATTTTATTCACAACACAAAAAAGATGAAAACTAAGCAAAATTTTGGGAGGGCTCAAATTTATGACATTTACATTAGCTTTTATGTAGTATGTTTTTAGACAGAAAATTAAGAAATAACAAAAATAACACGATTTGTTTATGAAAGGGCTCAGCTTTGGAATTTCACCACAGCTTTCCAAGTTGTATGTTCTTCCCTCTCTGTTCATTCTCAACGTACTGAGGTAAAAATAAAATGATGTTTTCCCCCCTTTTTGAGTCTGGGTCTTGCTGCCTTGCCTAGACTAGTCTCTAACCCCTTGCATAGCAGCCTCGTGGGTAGCTGGGACTACAGGTGTATATCACCGTGCTCAGCAAATTTGAACAACACTATTGAAAAATATATTTTCAGCATGTAATTTCAAGTTAAATGAAGATGATAACTATGAAGTGCTGTAATTCTAGGAGCCCTTACTTGTAAAAAAAAGTTGGAAGATTCGAGGTATTTTGAAATGAGTTTGAGGATATTTCTATATGTAGAGAAGTATTTGATTTGAAGAAAACGTGAGGGACAGGAAAGAGGTGTGCTAAGTATGGGAAAGTCAATGAATGGAGAAGAGAAGGTCTTACAATGCTTGTGCTTGTTGAAGAAATAAAGGGCCTAATATGTTCTTGATCGTAACTGAAATATTTGCTAGGCCAATTAAAGACAACCCTTTTGGCTCCTCCACCCTGGCCTTTTCTGTAATTATATAAATGTTAAGAAGAAAAAAAAAACAGTAAATATTTATTAGGTGTACGTTGATAAATTCTTAATTATAATAAGTGAGCCCTGCACTTATAGGACTAGACCACTGCCGAGAAAATAGAAGAATTAAAATGAATATGTACTAAAATTTAAATTTTGAATTAATACATGACTGAAGATTCAAATTTATGTCTGTAAATTAGTACAGTACTGCCACTTCGTCCTCAAAGGCTTCCCAAACATTAATGGCGCTAAATAGATCAGGAAAGTGCTGGAACAAGAGTTTTCAGAATTTATTACTTCAAAGAAACAGAAATTTGAATAACCATCCATGCATAAATAAAAATTTCTAAGAACTAAGACATCCAGATAAGAGATTCTAGCAACTGAGTAGAACATAAAGGTAAGAAAAGGCACACTGAAGAAAGGGTGAGCAGCTTTAGACTATGTAAAGGCTGCAGGGCATAAAGATACAAAGAGATATCCTCTGTATGGGGGAAGCAGAGAATCTAGCTTTGCTGCAGACTCCATAGCTAAGCACACTCCAGGACCAGTTCAGTCCCTATAGCCCCAGATACCAGATCATGCCTTAGAGCCCAAGGTTCTGGATCTAGATTCTGCATACAAACTGAGGCTTCATGACAGGACCCAGAGATCTGCCTTCAAGCTGGCCTTTGTAGACTCAGGTTTCATGACATCTGCAGGAGTACAGGCTGTAGTCAGCCTCTAGTGCCAGACCTGCACACATGCTCCAGGTCTGTTGTAGCACCATGTTGGTTCCCATGGACTTAGAGATCCATTTTCTAGATAGCACTGTTGATTTTATGCCCTCTTATCCTCTCAACCCAAAGTCAACATTTGTCTATGTAGACCGGAGGCCCTTTAAACCTAGAAGATCCCATGTACATAGAAACATCAGGTCTGTTCCAGTGGGGTCAGGTACTATCCCACCTGTCTACTAACCAAACCACCATTTTAACCCAGGACAAGATTCCTGAGCAAGTCTAGTCATCAGCCCTGCCAGGAATCTTCTAGGATTCCTGGATTAGCTGAATGTGAAGGGTTTTCTCTTTTAAAAGCCCTTCTGTAGACTGGAAGAGGTCCTTCCTTATCCAAATATATAGACAGCAAGGCCCTTGATACATGAATCATGGATAACCCTATAGGTCACCAAAGGAAAAAATAAATCACCAGTAAATGACATAGAAAAGTGGGTATTTACAACTGCCTGAGAAAGAACTCAAAACAATAATATTAAAGAAATTCAGTGAGCTACAGAGAACACAGACAGGACAGCTACAAATGCTTGTGATGAAGTCACACTGCCACAAACCCATTGTAAACCAAAAGTAATGTAAGTAGAATAGGGTCGACGTAATCAAGGCATAATGTGTGTGTATATGAAATATCACAGTAGAACCCATTAATTTGTACAATTAATTTACATTCTTATCATCATAAGAAAAAGATAATACATTTACTATACCTGACCTAACAAGCATGATAACTTAGGAACACAGTATATTATAAAATGTTGGTTATCTACCCTCAGGGCTTTGTGGCTAACTGGGACTACTCAGGGTCACAAGAGACTATACTACATATACACTAGCCTAGGCACAGAACAAAATTCTAACTGAAAATAGATTTCTACTGAATGTGAAGTATTTGAAGTGAGAAAAATCCTCAATAAATTATCATTATATACTGAGGACTATATAAAATTTGAATAATCAATCAACAAAGAAAAACAGAAGTCCAACAAAGAGATAGAATCCATAACAAAAGATGCAAATTTTGGAACTGCTAGCACAATGACTGAAAATTCCAACAGCAGTTTTGATCAAACAGAAGAAAGAGTCAGTGAGACCAAAGACAAGTTGTTTGAAATTACCCAGACAGAGGAACAAAAGGCACAAAGCAAAAGACTATAAAAATTGTCTGGGGCTTATAGAATACCATTGCATAAAGTATTATGTATATTTTGGGTCTCAGATTGACTAAAGAAAGAGAGGAGGGAGATAATTAAAGTATCACAGAAAACTCCCCCAATCTGGAGAAATAAAAATGAACTTCCAGATTCATGTGACACAAAAACCTCAGATGCATTGAACATAAAGATGTATTTAACAAGACCCTAACCTGTCAAAAGTAAAAGGCAAAAAGAGGATTTGAAAGCAGAAAAAATGGAACCTCATAACATTAGCAGCACACATCTTATAAGGCATAGTAGGGAGTGAGATGATATAGTCATTACGATGAAAGAAAAAAAAGTGAATAAATAAAAAAGATACTGAAACAAAACTGCTAACCAAGAATATTAAACTTGGTAAAGTTGTCCTTCAGAAAGCCAGAAGAGAAAATATTTCTCCAGGTGAAAAGAATGAGAATCCAACAGTACCAGAGCTGACTCTGGACAAATTCAACAACAGTAAAGACATACACTACTGTAATAACAGGCATACCCATCTACATAAGATGGAGGAATGGGAGTGGATCCGTGGCCTGCAAGAGGAATCAGATTTCTATTATGAATAATTCCTGGTCAAGTAAATACTGAAATAATAACTATGGATTCTGATGCTGATTATTTTTTTTTCTGAAAAAGACCCTTTGATAAACAGTGACTTTAATGTTCTCATGTTATTCCTTTCAAATTTAATTTTTAGAAACCAACTATATAGACAGAAATTGTCTGTGATTTTAGAACATGCCTGACCCTAATAGTCCCATGGTGGAAAAAAAGTAAGGCTACTCAAAATACTACTAAAATATGTTGCAAATAAGAGTTCATTTCCTTTTCCATTTTTTGTGAAGAAAATACAAGTTATTTGACGGTAGATTCCATTTTTAGTGGTCTTTTATTGACAGAATTCAGAGATTTCTTTGAAGTACCTTTTTGCTCAGATATGAAAACACAAGCTGGTTAAAGATGACAAGTTTGATCCAGCGGCCTTTCCACAATACAAGAAGTAAGAGGCTTTCTCAACTGCAGCAAACAGTGACCAAAACACGCCTCTTCTTCACTGAACCATGCTGAGCATTGCATTCTTTTCTTCGGAGATACCATGAACTGTGTCTTTGGCCTTAAAATTGATCATTATCTTATTACATTCAAAGAGTGCGTTACAACAGGATTATGTTTAGACCTCAAGGAGCAGAATGGAAGCTAAATGTGAATCATAGAACTGTTTTTCAGTAGACGTCTTGGATTACTGGCAAAGGCAATGGACAACGAGATATGTGTGGCAGACATTAACTCTGGGTAATGTCTGAAACTTTCTTTTCTTCACATTTTCCTTCTCCCTAAAGGGAAATAAACAAAACTAAAAAGAAAAAAGAAAAAAGTTAGGATTTAGCTTTGTGTATTCATTGTACAAATTCTTCAGGAATACTACTTGACTTTGGTGATAATTTTGACTGTATAAAATGGATCATTATTATTGTCCTGCAGGAACATTCTTCTTTAACCCAGGAAGCAGCTAAGTAACTCATGGCTGTCTTCCTGGTTTAAGGAAAAATGCTTTTAAAGATAAAAATTGTTGATTCCTTGTTGTCATTCTAACATGCAGCATTTTGACATCTTGACTCTAATGCTTTGGTTTCCCAATAGCAACTAAGACAGTACTAAAATATGATACAGTAAGTTGCTTGGATTTTAAAGTTTTCTTTGACCCCACCAATGGAAAGAACAAAATTATCTTTGATGAGTGGATAAATTATTCAATACATGACACTGTTGCCTTCCTTTGCCTATTAGTTCATCAAAATGATAAGTCCAAGTTAGCCCAGGGTCAGTCAGAATTTCTATTTTAATGGAATCATGATTTTGTTCACTGGTGAAAACATTTCCTCTTTAAGTATTCACTTTCAAAGAACAGTAAGTTCACATCTAAGGTCCTAAGAAGGGTATTCCTACACGCATGCTTCTGTCCCAGACTTACAGGTTCTATCTACAAAAAAAGGCACTATTTAGATCTACCAGATTAAGGCATATTCTACATCTTTTAATCATTTTTTGAAGTACAGGTGTCATAATATAGTCAAGATTGTGAGTAAACTTGTAATCATCCTTTTTCAGCTCTCTGAAAACCAAGGTTATAGATGTGTGCCACCGTGCCCAACCTTTATTCTGCATCTGGTGGAGTAGCATCACAAATTCAAAGGTAGCTGCATTTACCTCACAGTATTGCTGAGTCTTTGCTGACCAATTTATTATTTTAATAAACACTCTGCAGAGGATGCTATGAGCAGAAAGGGAACACCTTGAGGGTAGCCCATTGCTATATGCCTTTACTATAAAATGTGACTCCTCTGCAAAGGTGACTTTTTGTTTCAAAGCTGGCTGAATAAGATATTATTGGTCCCTGAATTTCAGCATTGATAAGAGATGTAACACAAGTGAAAATGTGTCAGGAATATGAATTATCTTCTGAGGAGAAAAGCATTTGTGATAAAAGGAATTCAGAGTAGTCAATACCCATTTGCCTGGTTCTTCCATCTGGTTCTTCTTGGGTTCTGTTACCAGAACAGTGAAAGGAAATCGGTCTTCAAGAAGTTACACCTATCCTCCATTGTTGTTGATATGGAATCTTTGTAAACCCCTTAGGGGATAAGAACAGAAGTTAACTTACAACTACAGGGTATCTGATTTTGTTCCATTAAGCAGTGAGAGTCTTCACTTAGTTGGAGAGAATTTATGTAGTCATGAATATCCTCATACTCTGACTACTCTGAGGTATTTGTCTAAAGTCCTTTCACTTAGATACATTTATCTTTCAACTTCAAGCATATTCCTTCTAGTACTATGAGAGTAACTTACCTATTATCCACTCACTATGAATTAATGTGCATACGTCATTTATCTCTTCTTTAATATTCACATATAAACTGACCAAAATTTCTCATCCTAAGCTTCATGATTCTGCTTCTTTTTGTTCAGTGGTTGATGAGAGCTTGTAGTGTTAATTGGCATATCTTCCTATCTCTTATGTCTGATCCACGGTCATGTCTGTACAACTATGTGAGCAAAGCTATGTAGATGCTTTCTGCACATTGAAAAGGAATTATAGACTTTGATTAATCTCTCTCTTTCTCTCTCTCCCTCTCTCTTATGTATATGAGTCAGGACCAACAAATCATTTCAGCTTTCAAAATCAATGCAATCCTGGTAACGAAGTATCATAGTAAATGGATTTTCTAAAGCTTCCTTCCAACTCAAGACCACCCCAAGGCACCAGTGATAATTTGAGTGACATTGTGACACTATAACCATGGGTACTAGTGTCCTATAGCGCTGTAGTGAAGATGTCACCATGTGTTCATCAGAAACATATCATGCCTGAAATCCAAATGTGAGGATTTATATGCTAGAAGAATTCTTACAAAATTTCTTACAACGATTCTGGGTCAACCAGAATTCTGGGAATACATGGTTGATAGACTGAAAGAAATTATTAAAGAGAGTATAAAATTTGGTTTCTATACAAAGACAGGGTAGGGTAAGATTGAAAACATGAAAGTAGAAATCTTCTAAGAACTGACAGTTAACAAGAAGCAGTTACCAGGAACTTGCTGTTGCTATGCCTTGTCTCAAACTGGGAGAGGAAGGAGCGATGAGAGAAGGGAAGAGGAGGCAGTTGAATAAGTGGGGAGTAGCACAGTGCCAGCACCACCAGCACAGGGATGCTGGTAGCCCTAACCTGATCCTTGCTGTCCTTCCTGAGCCTTGTTTTGGTTGTATGGACCTGAAAATCATCGTAAAGGCTCCTGTTGGGTCCATCATGAAGTGCAGCAAACAACTTACTGAAAAAGATGAAGTCTGGATCTTTGCCTAATAATTTTCAGTCTTTCTCTTTCACTCTCCTTCCTTCTCTCTCTACCCCTGAGTCTCTGTGTAAAATTTCCTTTCTTAAAAGGACATCTGGATCTAGAGAGATATCTCAGTAGTTAGGAGCACTGACTACTCTTACAGAGGAACTGGTACCCACATGGCAGCTAACAACTGTCGGTAATTCCAGTTCCAAGGAATCCAATGTCCTCTTCTGACCTCCACAGGCACTGCACAACTTAGGTTTACCTACCCACATGCAGTTAGCACACTCATACACATAAAAAATAAATATTAAAAAGAGACATCTATCTGATCAGGGACACACTATACTTCAATATAACTTCAAAAACCAACTAACTTAATAATTTATACCTATAATAACTCTGTTTCTGAATATGGTCAAATTCTGTGGTTTTGGTTCTTAGGTTAGAACTGAAGCATGTGAACTTTTCAAGGAGAGAGAATTTAATCCATAAATGATCTTGTGGCTTTATATAATTTATGACTTAGGAGTTACATTGCAAATATCCTTGTATGAAATGAAACAATGTTAAGAATATATATATATATTTACTCATGCATTTGATTTGTTTGGGGGATGTTTGGCTACAACCTATCCATTAATCTATACTATATTTTTCTGAAAAGTATTAATTTAAAAAATGAATATCAGACAAAATATTCTCTTTGTCCCAAATGATTAATTTGGGACAAAGAACTGCTCCATGTTGGCTGATAACTTCCCTGACTTACGTTCTACTTTTAGTGATCATCACCTAGCTTCAAAGACAGAAATCTCTCAAGCCTATAAATGTCATTCTGACCTCTGAATGATCAGTTTTCTTCCTGCATCATGAGGTTTGATTAAAAGATTATTGCCTGAGCTGGTTAGCTGTAAGTGCTTTTGGAGCTCACAAAAGAATCCAATCACTTTGGAACATAATTTTGATATTTATCCCAATGATAACCTGTTCATAAAAACAATTAAGGCAATTTTTGCCAAGACCCTTTCAGTCATTTTTCCAAATGAATTGCTTTGTACTTCTTGCTGCCTATTTTGCTACCACTCCCATTTAAATCTAATTTTGCTTTCTAAAATTTGCAGGCACATTTTATTTTCCAATAAACGTCCAATAGTTTTGGATGTGAAAGAGAATAATTTTGGGAATCTTTAGTTTTCCCATGTAGTTTTCTATTGCCAAATCTTGAATAACAGTAACATGTTTTTAATCTTTTCTGTAGGAGTTGCATATTAGACACTGTGGTTGCTATGAAAAATACCTGGGAAAACAGCTTAAAAAGGAACAATTTATTTAGGCTCACAGTTTCATAGTTCTCAGACCGCGTTTTGTTGCTTCTGGGACCATGAGTTTTAAAGGAGAATATTACAGCAAAAGACATATGATGGGAGTTCTTGATGGACAGTAGTCATATAGCATAATAAAGAAAGGACCTGGGGACCAGTTAAAGCCTTCAACAATATGGCCTCAGTGACCTACTTCCTCCAAATAGACCCTACCTCCTGATTGCCATCACCTCCTAAAGCCATCAGATTATAAATTCATTTTTGGAGTAATCCACTGATGAGAGCAGAATTCCCATAATCCAATCATTTCCACAAAGCCCATCACCCAGCAACTAAAACCTTTAACATATCATATGGCCTTTATTTTATTTTAAATTATGTATGGATAGGGGAGTGACATATCTAAACCATAGCAAGCTCATAATACCTTACATTATAGGTTTTTATAGTATGGAATTGGAAGCTAATTCATGACTAAGGAACTGAGTTAGGAGTTTGCACATTGAATAAGATGGAGTCATATATCACTATATAGAGGCAAGTATTAGACGCTATTTTCTGCAATTACTTAGCTATTATGGGACCCTTTTATATTATAAACCTTAATTGATGAAGACATTTTTAAAGATTAATCTACCCCCAAACACAGTTAGACATTGGGGTAGAAAATTAGATTTAGGAATCAGATAAACAGCTGTCAGCTTCCAGAGTCCATCATAATTCACATCATCACTTATATATAGGAGAAATTCAACAAAGTGGGCAGGCCAGATTCTCATCAGGCTCTGACTGCTTTCTCTGCTTTGGGTGCTCTCTGGACAGGTAATGAGATAATATATTCATCCTTTGGGATTCTGGTTTGACATGAAATACACAGAGGTATAATTCTCACCACACTTGCCATTTCTCTTTGGTGGGATTTATTTTTTGTTTGGTGTTTATCATCCAAACAAAGTAGAAAACTTTTGAGGAAAGGTCTCACACCAGCTTACCTTCCTCCACTCAGCAAACACTACAATTCCTGGCTAAGCTGCGCACATATCCCTTAATATGTAGACAAATGAAAGTCCACTTGTCACTGTTTGTCTTGTGCACAGCCATGTAGACAAGGATTTGACCCAACAAACTTTATGATCAATTAGTTCCCAAAATAATACAGACACAATCGAGTTTACTAAAGAGGCCCTTCTTTTCTCTTCAAATACTCTGAAAATGTATGCCAGAGATAATAATACAATGCCTGTTTTAGCAGCCATTAAGACTCCATGAAATGCTTTCCAAACACATACACATGCATACTACATAATAGTCTTTTCTACAGAGCAATAAGAAATGAATGTGTTTGATTAAAATAAGAATTAGTACTCCAAAAAGCACTCGCTTAGGATAATATTTCCCATTTTAATTGGGATCTTTATTGTTCCCAGCATATGTTCTTAGACATATTGAACGTATGCTTTGAATTCCCACTTCACAGACCACAGTTTACTTATTAGATCAGAACTATTAAAATTCACCTTGATAAGCATTCAAGGCAAGTGTGAATCACAAATAAGAAATAAAATGGTTTTCCCTCAAGCATATCAAGGAATTTGTTCATATTAGGATGATTAAACAAAGTACATTAATGCTGAATGCCTCTTACTATGAAAAAACACATATATATTAGCTCTGCAGATTTTAGTCCAGTCACTTCTGGTCAAATGGTTCTTAAATCTCAGTGAACACTGGGATCATTGGAGTAGCATTTCTGGTTAATGCAATGATAGTCCTGCTGAGATAGGCATTTCTGAAGAATTTCTCAATGGTTTAGATTTTACTGTGTTTGGAAATGTCAAATTTTAAGTAACGAGAGAATAAAAGCCTTGCTGTACTTCATACATAAGCCACTTCTTAAAGAAATATTAATAATTTAGATGTTTTAAGTAGTTCAGGTAGTCCCTCAAATGTTCATTTGTCTTTCAAATATATTATTTTAATATTTTATTTATTATTTTTCTTTTATGGGTATGAGCTATTGCCTGAATGTGTGTAAATACACCTATGTCATACAATGCCTGTGGAGGTTTGAAAGGGGCATTAGATTCCCTGGAACTGGAGTTATGGAAAGTTGTTAGCTGCCATGTGGGTGCTGGAAACTGAACCCAGGTCCTCTGCAAGAGCAGCCAGTGCTCTTAAGCCATGAGTTATCACTCCAGCTCCCCACCACATACCTTTTAAAAACATGTTACAGGAACCAAAATTTTCAGTGATATTTTATTTAAATAAAATGGTATGTAAATATAGATGTAATCGTAAGGTTGAAATGAAATAAGGATATTTTAGGTGCAATCATTTTGTCCAAAAATTTCTACAGTAAAGATTGTCTCAGAGGTGTAGCTGGAGTCTCTGTGAAACTCACTGTGCTTCCTGCATATCTTTCCTCCACATGCGCTTCCTCTTGAAACCAGAATAAAAGCTCATGACCAGAAAATTAAGCTAAAATGTATATTAAGGATATGTAATTTTTTTGAATCTTAATTTTCTATGTTTTAACTTAAATCTGAAATGATTTGCAAACGCTTCCCTAAGCTTATGTTACATAATGCTTCATTTAACAGGCTAACTTCTGGAAGAAAATGTAGCAGAACTTTACTTAGAGCTATCATGCAAGAATATAGGCATTACCTGAGCCAAACTTCACACACTTGAGTCACAAAAGATGGAGGACTGGTGAGAGAGAATTTTTGTTTGGCGTTTTCCCCTTTTTGAGAAGCTATATTTAGCTGTGGAAACATTTTTTATGTCCCATTGTATTTTTGTAAGTTAAAAGTTCAATAAATCTTTCTTTTTACAGATGTCTACAGAGTGTTTGATTGAAGTATTAACAATCACAGAAATAGAACTTATAATGATGATTACAATGCCAGAGTGAAATGATAGTCATGACCAGTCTGTATGCAGCAGGACACAAGCAGTTCACATGTTATAATTAGGTTGAGGACAGAGAATTCTTTGTTGAAAAGTAATCAGAAAATCTGACTGAGTACCAAATGTGTTTAGGTATAGTGGCTTACGTCCATAGTCTCAACATTCATGAGACACAAACTGGAGGATTACTGTGAGTTCAAGGCCAGCCTGGGATACAAAGTGAGGTCTTGTTTTTGAAAAGCAGAAATTCAGGGCTGGATAGATGTCTCAATGGTTAAGAGCACTGGCTGCTCTTATAGAGGACCACACCTATGTGTACACAGGTAGCACTAGTTAGACTCACTGAGTTAAAAAAAAACATGAAAAAGTAGAAGACCTGAACCAGAGAGGATGAAGGGTGGAAGGGATCCAGGGGAGCAGGAGGTGGTGTTTGGGTTAGATACGAACACGATACATGGTAAACATGTATGAAATTGCCGAAAATAAATTTTAAATGTTCTAAAAAAGTATTTATTTTTAAATATCTCTGTCTCAATTTTCCTTCCTAAATATTTAAAGGAACCTGTCTGAAATAGCCTGGCAGTTAACAAAGTGAGTTTTCATATTTGGTCAAGTTCTTCAAGTTATGTATTACACAGTTCTAGGAAATCATTCACGGTAGTCTTGAAAACCAGATGAGGATAGGGGAGAAATTTTATATTTTGTTAATTTTTGAGATTGGACCATACCCTTTTATACTTTGCTCCATATTATGTAATACAGTGTTTTTTTCAGACTATACCTTGCCACGAGAGACTCTATTTTATAACCAGTATTTATTTGACTCTATTTTGAGTAAAAACACAGAGATAGGATGATTGTACATTGGTGGTCATATAAACAACACAATCTGTCCAGCAATATCTATAAGGCACCAACTGATAACAAAACAAATTCTTAAAAGTAGAGAGGGCTCTACATTCTAAAGTTTTCAAAATAGATTGGTACAGTGTGAGCATGTAGGTATATTCAAATCACATCAGGAAAATCAGAGCATATCAAACACACCAGACTGAGGAAAGGCTATAACAGCTTCAGCTGGGACCCATAGAGGAGGACCCTGACATTGTTCTCCATAGCCCCACTGGACATCTAGTTTGTGTGGCAGGGTCTTCAGCTGGATTTGGTCATCCATCTTGACTTGGTCCTGCTCCTTACCTCTATAGCATTCAGTGTCCTTTATCCCTTTTCTACAGCTTGACTCTGCCCTGAGGCTCAATTCATCTCTCACTCTGGCTTAACCCTGCAGCACAGACCTCACGTAGACTTTGCATTTCTGTCAACATTTCTTGACACCAGTTAGGCCTCTTTGAAACTCCTTGAACTCTGCTGTGGTTTCTTGAACCCTTTCTTATCTATCTATCTATCTATCTATCTATCTATCTATCTGTCTGTCTGTCTGTCTGTCTGTCTGTCTGTCTATCTATCTATCTATCTATCTATCTATCATCTATCCATCTATTTATCATCTATCATCATCTATCTATCATCTATCGCATTTTGTTGTGTGCTGAGTAATATGTGATCTGGGAATTAATTAATATTAGTTACTAAGATCAGAATAAAAGAACTCGTGTTTGACTTGGACAGCCATCAAGGCAAATCAGGACTACTTGCCAATGAAACTGATGTAGCTTGTGAATTTATAGTTATTCAATTAATTTTGACATTGTGGGAAGACACAAGCTTACTGATCTATTTTTCTGACAGCAAGCTCATGACACTAATATTTTATAATTCCTATTTTAATTGGAAAATCAGTTTTTTCTGCTTCCTTCTGAAACATTTGTCATTGATTTAATATGCAACATAATGACAGTACAGAGCATTCAGAATGGGATGTAGAATAGCTATTTCGAGTATTCTTTCAACAGTAGTGAACTTAATATCTGAAGTTAGAGGGATTTTCCAGGGCCCAGAAGCATTAATGTTATGCAAAACTGTATCATTGAGAAAAAGCACAAATCTGACCTCACACACTAAGTGAGAGATGAATATGTCCTTAAAAGTACTTAGACAACTGCATCCCAAGTCATCTTCGGGAGTTTACACATAGTCACCACTGAAGTAGAGGACCTGAAGTACTGAACATTCTGTGCTTCATGAAAAAAAAATAGCTTAACGAGTTAATTTTGTATCAATTAAAAGGTAAGTTAAGGTGATATATAAATATGTACATACACATTTATATACTATATACCTGTCTCTATGTACATGTGTGTTTTCACTTAGAAACAGGTTTTGAGAAAAAGAAAATTTGGAGACTGTAGTCACATTTTCACATTTGTGACAGAATCAAGATTTATTATGTATTGAATGTCAAGATTTATCTCTCAAATGTCAAATGTCTCCGGAAGGAATCTCTGCTTTGATAGGATCAGATTTATTATTTCTTCTCATGAAGCTGTCACTGAATTACAGTGCCCTTCCAGTTTAAATTTCGAAGGGGAAGGTTAGTTTAACTCTTAGAAGCCTTAATTTTCCTTCACCGCACTAGTGTGAAATGATAAATCTTCATAATAAGCTTCACAGAGGCGGTGGAATCCCTTAAGTTCTTCTCTCTTCTTTCTTAATTAGAAATTTAGCTGTGGGGAGATTTTATTTGAATCCGTGGCTATTAAACATACAGAGACACAGACACAGACACAGACACACACACTCACACACACACACACACACACACATCTTTTGAAGTTTTACAGAATTTATGGGTTTTGTGTGGATAGCTTTGAAGGACGAGAGATTGTGTTTTTGAAATACACATTTATTTTGTTCTAGCTGGAAGGAATAGAAGATGAGAATTTATGCTCATGCCAAAATCATAAAAATTCTCAAAAAATGAAGAAGTTAAAATCACACAAAGAGGAAAAGAATTTAGTTCTGAAGACGTATTTCAGACATGATAGAGGAGTCAGCTTTGTTAGAATGGATTGCAACCAAGCATCAGGAGTCTTAATGAAGGGGTTTGTTTGAGAAGCATGTAGATTTGAATATATTGATGAAATACAAAATACATGTATTACTAAGAAAGATTAATAAAGGTGAAAAATTTACAGTGTTGTAACCAAATGCGTGTGTGTGATGCATTAACTTTTCAAACACCTGAGACTGATCGCCCTTTTCCCCAGCCTTTGTGACTGCCTGAGATTCCTATTTGGCATATTTAAAGTTTGAGTGAACCAGTATAAAATTACATTATCTTTGAAATAATTAGACTTTCAAAACACAAAATGAAGTATTTTGGTAAATTATGGGCAGATAAAAAGATGGAATTGAGAATGGAATGTCAGGATTTCTTTGTAAAGAATCACAAGGAGACAAAATAATGATCATCATCATTAACAACAACAAAGCAATAATAATACAGAAATCTGTCAAAGAATAGGATCAGGGCAGAGCAAAGTGACACAAATTTAGTATGTGTGCATGATTATTTGAAGATTTTTGTGTAGCTTTCAGAAGATATTATTAAATAGTTACAGAAATTGCCACAGCATTTCAATTACTGAGATGAGAAGCTGAAAGGCGACCTTAAGAAATGAACCAAGAATAACTGAAAGGTTTCAGAGCGAACCACAGAGGACAAAGTGATGATAATCCAATATCAATCAAGAGGCCGGCCAAATAGATTTTACCTATTGAGAAGGAGAGCACTGGAAAATACTCAGTGTCTCAAGTGTGATTGAATAAAAGCTTCATGTCCCTCAGAACTGTGACACAGATCGTTACAGACTCAAAGCAAGTTCAAACAAAGATATAGAAAATTTTACAGAAGTTATGAATCAGAGGTTCAAGAAGCTGACATGAGTTTGTTTAAGGGCGGGCCTTTTAAACCGCAGTAAGAGGCAAACAATATGTAAGTTTCCCTATTTAGGATGTGGACCTGGTATAATGACCCTGGATCCGAAATAGTTCTGACTATTGAGGCAAGTCACGAAGGGAGAATTTAGGTGTGTGATCTAGATTTTTTAGACGATATGAAAAATATTCAGTGAAGGAATCATCCAATTGGTTTCTGTAACTCAATAAACTGAAATTGTCGTGTTATATTTCTTTTTAACTTTTTGTTTGGACTGACTACTTGTTCTAGAAGCATTTTTGCTTTAGAATGAAAGCAAATGAGATGGTTCTCACTTCTCATCAGTATCTTCATTCATGACTTACTTCCTGGTTGCAAAAGGCTTCTGCCAGTCTAGTGTTTTCTCTTGGAGATAATGGTGGGGTTTTATTCAGTTCTTATTTTTTAAAAGTCTTATTTTCCTTAATTTTAAATTCGCTTAATTTCAGAAACAGTGAGAAAATGCAGAAATGTGCCTAACCACCACCACCACCAACAACAAAAACGTTTCCTGGATTTTTCAAATATTCCTTTTTCAAATATGCCTCTTTACACCCAAAAGAAGCTCACAGCAATCATTCTTAACATAACTGCATTACAAGAAATCAGAAAATAAAAATAATACCAGAGACAAATCTGTATGCACACAAAGGAATTATAAAGGCTATCAGTGATAAGTATAAAGTTTAAAACTAATGTTATTTTACTTATTAATCTGATAACTTGATATATATAAAAATTTCAAAAATTTCTCAAATATCCTTATATCTAAGTGTTAAGATTTTGACACTTAACCTGGGGGAAACAGGTTTATTTTTTCCTATTGTCTGAATATTCACATATGGTAATATTATAATCCTTGACAATGTTAACATGTAGGAAATAAAAATGTAAAAAAATATTTAACAGTATTTATTATAATCTGAAGATAAAAATAAAATAGAAGCCTACACTAATATAAGACTACAGCCAACTAAAACAATGAAGATTAAAAAGATCTGTAACATTAACCTTTTGTGAGACTGAGAAACTACCATGACTTTTACATATTTCTAACACAAAAATTCAAAGTGCCACATGCATAGTAAAAGCTATTTAGTAATATATTCTAGAATTGACTAATACATATCACTAGAAGACCTGGAAATCCCAGATAATCTTGATATTTACCCTGAAAAATAACTGCATAAGTTAATACAAGAGTTTTACATTGTAAAAATAGAGCACACAGACTGATAACATTCTTAAATGCCCACTGACAGATTAATGATGGAAAAATGTTGGTATAGCCATATTATGAAATAACAGCTATA
Organism: Eospalax fontanierii; assembly: GCA_035773235.1. Classification (NCBI taxonomy): domain Eukaryota; kingdom Metazoa; phylum Chordata; class Mammalia; order Rodentia; family Spalacidae; genus Eospalax; species Eospalax fontanierii. The sequence goes on along the minus strand of CM069533.1, from coordinate 44,013,874 downwards.
AAAAGAACAAGTTACTGACTAATGCAACAATATGGATAAATCCCTGAAATGTAAGAAGTCAAGCATACCTTTTACATATTTTTCTTTCATTTTTTTCCAGTTCAAAATATTTCTGTTTTCTATTGTGTTTTTTTCTCTTATTATTGCTTATTTATTTATGTAGGATGTTTCTTATTTTCATATATTTGGAGTTTTTTCAGAAGTCCATTTTGTTATGTTTGCTTATTTCATTCCTTTCAATTTTTCAGAAACTTGTTTATATAGAAGTAGATAATCAGTCTTGTGAATATTTCATGCATATGAAATGAGATTATGTTATTCAGCTATTGTTTAGTAGAATAGTCTAAAGATGCAAATTAGACCAAAATTCTTGGTGTTATTAAAGTTTTCTATGTACTTATTCTCAGGAGTGGTAGGTAGAGGAGAGTTGAAGTATTCATTTCTAATTGTGTACTTAGTTGATTTGCCTTTCATTTTTATCAGTATTAGTTTCATATAATATGAATTTCTAGTACTGAATGTATTTATACTTAGAACTGTTAGGATTTCGTGGTGAATTATATCTTTTTCTTTATAAAATGCACATGTGGATTTCTAATAATACTCTGTTCTGGATTCTGTTTGATATTAGGATAGAAACTCCATCTTTCTTTGCATTAGTTTTTGTGGGACACACACACACACACACACACACACACACACAGTCACTTCACTGTAAACCAGTTGGTTTCATTATACTAGTGTGAGTTTTTGGTGAGCAATATATATTTGAATTTTGCACTTTAAAAACTTTACTATGACAGTCCCCTGCCTTTTAAGTTATATACATAGACCTATACATTTAATGTACTTTTGTGTCCAGTTATAATCTTAATATTTATTACCTAGGTTTCTGCTTTCTCTTCTTTCTGTTCTTGTTACTGATCGGTATTACAATTTTTTCCAGGTTCTATGTCATCTCTAAATATTGTGTTTTTAACTTATTGGTTACTGAGTTATTATTTACTGGCTTGTTAGGTCTTTTTATTTATATTTTATTATTTTTAGTTTATGTGTATGAGTGTCATGCTTACATGTGTGTAAGTGCACCCATGTTGTACAATGCCCATGGAGTTCAGAAGAAGGCATCAGATCCTTTGAAACTGGAGTTACGGAGAACTATTAGCCACTATGTGGATGCTGGGTGGGAATCAAACCTGGGTTCTATGCAACAGCAGTCAGTACTCTTAACTACTAAGCCATCTCTCTAGTCCCATGGGTTGTTAGGTCTTTAACTTTTCATAATGAATGTTTTAAGGGCATGAAGCCACTTCATGGGCAGTGTAAGGAAGCCCTCTGGACTCTATACCAGTTCTGTCATGTGTTTAACTCCTACTCATGGACAAGCATGATTTTCCTACATATCAACAATTATCAGATTAATAAGTAAAATGACATTAGTTTTTAACTTTACAGTTATCACTGAAAGCTTCTATCATTCCTTTTGTATATTATTGTGTATGATTTCTGGTATTATTCTTATTTTATGATTTCTTGCAGTGCAGTTATGTTAAAAATGATTGCTGTCAGCTTCTTTTGGTATAAAAAGGCATTAATTAACTTTAAAACGTACTTAACCTGAGGCCAAAATTGCTATTGATAATACTTTTTTCAATATATATATTAGTTAACATTATATATTGATTATATATTATATATATATAAATCAATGTATTGTATATTAACTAGATACTGAAAATAAAGCAACAGGAACAAGACTGCGAACAGAAGAGAGAAGGAGGGGAGAAAAGAGAGAGAGAGAGAGAGAGAGAGAGAGAGAGAGAGAGAGAGAGAGAAAGCTTTCTCTATTGCTGCCTTTTTGTTTTTCTTCCCCAGGCTTCCACTCAGTTTTTATAATCCATAGGATTACAGTTTTCATTGAATTTTATATTGTAGAAGTTATTTCTTCAACATGTTTTTCTTTACTTGAAACTTTATTTTTTTCTGAGACTTCAATCACATGTTATATTAATATTGTGCCACAGGAGAAAAGCATACTGGTACTCTACTGAATTCTTCAGTTGTTTTTGTACATAAACTTAAATTTTTAATAGTTTTATTGCTATGTCTTCAAGTTCACTCTTCTTTTCTTCTGACATGTTGGATTTGATGATTATCCTGCAATTATTTCATCAAGTATTATATTTATATCTCTCAAAATTCCATTTGAATCTTATTTTTTGTTTCTTATCCGGTTCATTTTTTTTTTCAAAAGTCTATGCCCTTTATGAGGTTTGTAATATATCTGCTAAAATCCTTAGTCTATCTCTTCCGGTTCTCCTCCTGTTAATTAACAGTCTCCTGGCCTCAGGTCATGGTTTCCTGTGTCTTTGTGAAAACTGGCAACTTGCTGGTTTTTGCCTACTATTCATTTTATATTGTTGGGCATTTCAGGTAGCTATGTTCCTTCAGACATGAGATAGTGACTTCAGATCACTACTGACCTTTGAAGTTTGCTTTTAGCTTTTTCCAGGTATATTTAGAGCAGCTTTTAGGTAGGTCTGATTTGGATAGATATTTTAGGCAGTATCTTTCAGAAGGCAAGAGAATAGCCAATAAATTTGATTTCATTCCACTGTAGATGATAAAAATGTGAACTATTTCAGTCTGTAAGTAAACACTGGGAATTATTCCACTCATTTACTATTTTCTGTCATTAATCCCCAGCTTCCAGGAATGTGAACATTTACCTGTCCAGATCAGTGCTTCACAAAAACATTTGATCTCATGGCTACTCTCTCCAGGTAAGTCTTTCCTTATGAGTTCTGATTGTCCTGACCTATTCAAATCCTTTTCGGTGATTCCTACTTTACTCCACTGGGGGAATCTGATGGGTTTCATTTGTGTCTTTCAAGACAGGCAGGTAGGAAGCAGCAGCTGGTGACTGAGCTTGACCTATCAGGGGATGTGCCTCCTTGTTGATTATCAGGGAATCACAGATCATTATTGCCTGCTGTCCCAATGATTATGAACTTACACAGTGGCTTTTTTTTGTTTGTTTGTTTGTTTGTTTTTTGTTTCTGAATTTGTATTTTATCTGATTTTTAAATTTTTTATGGTTGGAGAAACATCTCTGTGAGCTTCATAAAAGAACTAAAGTATATTGTTCTGATTGCTATTATAAAGGAAAATTTATACCCAACATAACAGGTTAGAATAACTGTATTACTGCACCTTCAGTTTTCTGTGTCAGAAAATTTGGTAAGTATGAGTGTCCAGCTTCTGCTTGCAGTCTCTGATGGCTCTGGTGATCTGTCCCGAAGGAGGAAGCAGACTCAGTGCCCTTCGTAGCTCACTCACGTGGCCTGTAGTTGATGCTGGTTGTCAGCTGGCCCCTTTAGTATGGCACGCCTGGTAATGTTAGTCATCTTATATTACATCTGGTTTCCCTCATGGGGAATATCCCAAGTGAAATGAACACAAGCATTATGGATTTCTGTGTCGTTGATTTGGAAGTCAGAAAGAATCTCTTGAAATGTACTCTGTGGATGATGGAGATATACACTATCCCAGTTCAAGAAAAGGGGACAGTGTTCCAACTTCTCATTACTATCAAATCTATTCCTGCTTGACATATATAGAGTGTTTTCTTTGCATGACTAACATTCTAAGTCAGAAATTGCTGGCATCATCTGGAGGCTGCCATCACAACAGAACTAAATTAATGGGGCTGACTTTGCAAATGAATGTGGGCAACAATACAAATTGCAGTGGCCTGAAGACTCAGAGCTCATTCATACCATGGTGAAATTGTCACTTTCTGTTTTTACAGGGCGTTTCTTCCAAGAGAAAGTTTAAAAGACAGTGAAGGTATGCTGCCTCTAAGTGGTAGCATTTATCCAGGTGTTACTGGACAGAGATTCTCTCAGGGAAGAATTGACTGGTTTTCAAAAGGAGATCGTAGGTACTAAGAAAAGTCTGATGCTTAAGTGCATTATAAAATTGGATAGGCTCACGGGGTATCAGAACCAAATTCCAAGTTGTAGAAGGCTGAAAATAATCAAGAACTAGTAAGACTGTCAAAGAAAATAAATCAACTATGTCTAAATTATCAGGATTAAAACATTTTTTTCTACTCTCATTTACTGTTCCAAAAATCCTCAATATCATTCTTACTTTGTAAGAGAGATTTGGGATGGGAAACCAATGAGATAGGCACACTTTGAAGCTCAGTGATGCAAACAATTTGAATTTAGTTACAGAGGGCTGGGAGACTATGCAGAGATAAATAGGTAGAAAAAAACACAAGCACAAAAAGATAAAACTTGCCAAAAATGATTAATTAAATAGAAAAGTCTAGGGACAAAAACGACGGCAAAATTGGGTGAACGTCTGAAAAAGACATATATTTCTAGACACTGACACTTTAACAAAAGAATACTTCAACCTGGTGAAACCAGGGATCTCAGAGAACAATTCTTCCCGTAAATATTTGGGATAAGTTTTAGACTGTTTCTCTGTCATCAGATTATGGGCCTTTAACCTGCATCTACAGCTGGATTCCATGTTTTATATGGGCTCATGACTGCTTAGTAGCATTCGTTCCCATTGTTTTTCTTTAGCAAAAGATTTTTTTGGTGTCTACTTCACAAAGGGGTATTTTAGAAGAGGGAAGTAATAACAGCTTACCTATTCCTTGGTTACTGGGCAAGGGGTGATAGCTGAACCTAAGGACAAGTATCATGCCTTGCCCATGCGTGTACTGGAAGCAGGTGCAGTTGGCAGAACATGCAGATATTCAGGATTGTTTTGCTACTTATATGAATTTTGAACTGAATCCCCTGTTGTTTTAATTCAGAACCCGGGAACTTCATTGAGAATTTTTGAAAATGAGGAAATTTTTGGTACTGTTGACCTTCCTTTCTCTCTATAATGACTTTAGGTTACATCTTCATTATGATACAAACTATTGCTAAGACCATGACAGATCAGTTTGCCTTGGTTTTACCTCTCTAGTTAAGCCAAACACCAAGAATAGAAAAGGGATCTTGGAATGTATTAATGTAGTATGCATTCTTCAGAAGCATCACAGATTCTTCTTGGTCACAGCAATAACTCTTCAGTTCCTATGTACAGAATTCAAAGCCTTTCACGCTTCATGCCCTTCTTACAATGCCCTTAAGCAAACTCCTTAAGCCAATCAGAGATGTTTTCTACACTGATATATGCTTTATCCTCCTCTGAATCTATCAACTTGGAGGCTTAAAGTTCCCCATCTTCTGTTAAAGTTTCTTTATCATTAAAGCAATGTAAAGTAACTCCTTCTGAAATAATACAATTAGACAATCTAAATTTACACTCATTTTACTATTAATTTCCCCTGATTGACAGAAATCTCTTTCCTTGGAATCACAATGAATCTTTGAAATTGTTTACAACATACATGAGAACTAGCATGAACAATGTGCTAGGATTGATGTCAAAAACCTCGAGATACACACACAGAAGCATATCCATACATATATACTTAGTTAATTATCAAACAAATTTGAAAAGATGAATAATTTGTTCAAGTTCTATATTAATTTTAAAGACAAAAATTCTGAGATACAAAGAAATCAAGTAATTTGTCCAAGTTCACTCACATATCAACCAGGCAGTCTGTCATCAGAGTCTGTACTTTTGAACTCCTCTGTCACACATCTCTTGAAGAAATTCATTTTCCTGATTTAGGGAATACAAACAATGAGATATTATTTTTTAATTTGCTGATTTTCAAAGTCTACTTACTCAACAGGGATAACTATTATAAATAATTTGGTATGTAGTTTTCCCAGCTGTTTATAGTTCTGTATTTATGAATATATTGTCACAGAAATTAAATCTTTTGTCCAAATGTGTTTAACATATATCACATATGATCTATATATGTATATATATATCACTTTATTAAATATCATGGTACATATTTCTTTGGGAACATACCTATCCTATAAAATAGATATAGAACAAGTATAGTTTTAATAATAAATTTAATATAGAACTTCTAAATTTAATTCTAAGATACCCTTAGTAATACTTCCAATTGCAGGCATGGTATCTATTTCAGTGGTCAGTGATGAATACTGCCAAACTTTTTAAACTTGATGCATGAAAAGTTTTCCTTCGGTTTTAATCCCTAAGCCTTAATAAAACTATTTCAAATGAAATACATGTCCACTCATAGGTTTTTCTAATTTGGTGTAGATTACTTATTTATTCCCTAGTGAGTTTAAGACTTTTGCATATCAATAGAACTCCTGCATAGAACTTATAAAGAGCTCCCCAGCTTTCTGCTTCACCTTCACCTTTGCTTACCATGTCTGTTTTCAGTTACAGTGCCTTTTGATTTTAAAGGTTTTTTCATGTTGTTATTATTCTATTTAATTTTTGTCCCACCTCTGACAATCCATTTCATATAGATTGCAGCCAGAGTGATCTAGACACAGAGATGAGATCCTGTCTTTTGTCATCTTGAAGCACTTGGCTAGTTGCCCACCAGAGATATTTTTTCTGTGACTGTCACTGTCCTACTAAGTCTTCTTACGGCCTCATTTATTGTGCTCTTCTCTATTTCTCTTCTCCAGTCCTAGGAATGGAGCTGGTAGATCTTGGAACAATACTTCCTTTCCAGAGCCAGGTGCTTTATGCTTATTACTCCCCCTACAGGAGATGTTCTTCTCATTACTTCAAATAGGCTGATGTTATCGATTCATTAGTTCCCCCCATATATGTTGAAACCTTAATCTTCAGTATCATAGAATGTGACCTTATTTTGAAATAAGATCTTTGCAAATGTCATAAAGGTAGATTCAAATTCAGTATGCCTTTTTAAACAAAAATTGTTATAGACATAGCATATGCTTATAACTTTGTGAAAGATATGCAAGGTGAAGACTATCCTTCAAAATGTGCAATGTGTTTCTTTGCCAAGAAATACTGAGGATTCTTGATGAACTATAAGCTCACAGAAGCAAGAAGGCTTTTCAGAAAGGGGCTAGAGAACTTGTCAGAACCTGGAGCTCAGACTTCAGCTGCCATTACTGTGAGAACATATTTCTCTTGTTCTAAATCACTCACATTTGGGCACTTTATTTTGTCAGTCTTAGTACTCTAGTACATTTGATTTCCTCTCACCCTTTACATCTCAGTAGAGGTTCCTCTCCTCTGTGCCCCCACCTATACAACACACTCTTTTATCTTTGAAGAAGTCACAGTCTCCAGTCATTCTCATCAGGGGCTCTGTTTTTTTCCATGCATGTATCAGTTATGATTAGCTCAAGAAAACAGAAATCATCTAAAATACTTTAGAAGAAATTTAATAGTGACTTAAGGCACAAACATTGGCAAAGAAGAGTCATGAAGATCAGAAAATGCCACTGTTTATCTGAGAAGTCAGAAACTTCAGAAAATTGATATTGATTATTATAGTTCCTTTTAGTGTCAGGGTAAACAACTTGCTAGAATCCATCTTACAAAATCCCATTTGTGCTTCATGACAAAACATCCGGCTGCATGGGAGTGAGAATTTTCCTTTCCCTCAAGGTTTGAATCTGCCTAATAAAATGGCAATATGTTAATGGAAGAAAAAGCATGCAAATTCATTAATAAGCATAAGCTTAAGAAACTCAGTGTAGAACAACTGCCCATCATCCAGGGGATTAGTATATAAACTTCTTTACAGGGGAGCGAGAAACAGAGTTGCAGGCCATTCAAAAGATTGGTTAATGGTTTGTCACTTAAAAGAATATGCCCATTGTACTGACAACAGTTTCAGGCATTTTCTCTGGGCTCTGGAACTTAGGAGAGTGGAACTGAACTCTGAACTCTATGCAAATTGTCTCCTATTTAATATCTCAAAGCTTATTTGTGGACTAGATGAACAATCTGTCAGCTGGTGATGACGTTCACTCTCCTCTTAGGTTCAGTAACTAACATTGCTTGACTATTTGATGAGATTCCTAGAGAAGTGCTTTGAGATCTTTACATTTCTTGTGGAAGAAATTTCCTCAGTCAGGTAAAAGAATTTCAGAGAAATTTCCTCCCTATGTGTTAGGAGACAAAAAAAAAAAAGAGTGTCACAGATGGTGAAAGACAAGGCAGTAAATAAGAAGAACAGAAGGATCTTAATTCTGAACTGTTACACCCAGCATCCCATTTGGAATATCTTTTTCATTTAACTCCAACAACTGCCACTGTTGGATGGACAATATTGTAGCTCATTTTTTCCCTTCTGTGCTAGTCTGTTTATCTTGACTATAATCAAATGACTGAGGCAATCAATGCTGAACATTTTAGTTAGTGTGATCAAATGGCCTTAATGCTTTGGATTCTAGATGAGGTAGAACATCACAGCAAGAGTATCCATCAAACAAATCACTCATCACGTGAGTGGAGAGGCAAAAGGGAAGGCAAAATCCTGGAGCCCCATAGCCCATTTGTGGGATGTCTTTAGGTCATTTGAGTATGACATTAAAATGGGCTGTGGGAGTCCAGGTTCCACTACTTCCAATAGCACTTCCGAAGGACTGGACTGCATTTTAAACATACTGGACCTGAGAAGATATTCATTATTGCAGCTTTGGCACTTTCCTCACTCTGGTTCTTTGTTGACAGAATCTTTCCTAAAGAGTTGCTTGTTGATCTGGTCTTTCTGTTAAGGGTATTGAACTTTTAGGTACTAAATAACTATATGTGAGTTTCCATTATGATTTAATTTTTAAAAATCTTATTATTTTTATTTTATGTGTATGAGTATTTGGCTTGTATGTTTGTAAGTGCACCATGAACATTCAGTGCCCACAGAGGCCAGAAGAGGATGTCGGATTTCCCGGAACTGGAGTTCTGGATGGTTGTCATCTGCCATGTGGGTGCTGGGAGTTGGACTCAGATTCTCTGCAAGAACAGTCAGTGCTCTTAATCACTGAGCCATTTTTATAGCCCCTATGACTTAATTTTTAAGCAATAATGCTAATAACAGTATGCTTCAACAATGTGAAACTCTGCTTAATAGAAAGGTGTACTAAGAATATACACAATTTCTATCTGTTATTTTATGCATTGCTGAATGACCTTCATTTCTTTTCTTATTTAGTCATATTCTATGAAATTCTGTCAAAGATATTGCATCTATTAACAGCACAGCTGTGTGTTTAAGTCCTGTAAGTATACTTAAAGGGTAATAATAAGCAAAAAGTAAAGGACAGAGAAAAGTAAATAACATATAAATATATGCATAGCAGAGCAAAGAAAAATATGCCCATTACTGGAGTCATCTTATTTGTAGTTGGACAGAAGGGCTTTGCTGATATTTTTATCTTTCAATTATTCTACTCCCATTCCATGCTCCCTTTGCCTTAGTTGTTTGCATTTCATTACTTGGTAAGGTATGTAAATCTTTAATCATGAATCATCTAGCTATTAATACCCATGCAAGTGAAGAATTGCCTTCCTTTGGTGACTGTTAACACTGGGCCATAAATACAAAGAAGACTAGAATCTTGTGAGAGATTAGCATGAAGAAGGAAAGGCTTTGAAGTTCATGCTTAGGAATTCTAACTTTATGTCTGTAGCAAAGAAGAGTCTTTGATGTTTTCAGAGTAGTGTATCTAGTATGTCAGCTAGCTTAGGTTGACTTTTCCATTCCTGGTATATAAATTGGCTGTAAAGGAAAACCTAAGGCAGAGAGGTCAGTCATGTGTTATAAAAATATTCTACACCAGGTGATGAGGATACAAATTAGAAAACAGGAACATAAAATCATTACTGGTGTCGGGTTTGATTATGAAGTCTAAAGAGTAGGAAAAGTCTGGTCTTCTAATAAAGTTATGTATGTAAATATGGAGTAGATGGAAAATGGCACAGAAACCAAAACATAAGCTTGGATGCACTTTGACTATAGGGGTGAGAAACAGAGTCAACCTTTTAAGAGTTATCAAATGTCTAAGGCTGATGACTGAATTGGAACATTTCTTTTTAATGTGGGAGAAGAAACTATTTAGAAAAGAGGAAAAATATTTGCAAAAGTTTCCTTTGTCTTTTTTCTTCTCCTTCTTGGTGCATTTCAAAGGTTGACAAAAGGAGTTATACAAAAAATGTCATTGAAAATATTGACATTGTTTGATTATAAGAAGCTCATTCTTTGTATTTTTAATATTTATAGTGTAAAATATTGCTGCTGTTGTATCAGAGAGATTGATGGTTAATTTGCAAAACATCATTTAAGACAGAAACTAGAAGAGGTTTTTTTTTCAGCCCACTTCTTTCTGGGACACCGCTACCAGCCTTGAGTGACTCTCAGGAAAACCTGCAGTCTTCTCTCCCAGGCTGCTGGGATGCCTGGCCCAGGATTCAGTGAAGTGGAGGAGAAGTTCTAGCAAGAGGAGAAAGAAGGGAATAAAAACACACCTAAATTCAGTAAGAATAGAATTTACTTTAAAGTGGCCAGGATGGTTTCAACTTTCTTCCTTCAACTTGACTGAACTTCAAACAGGTTTTATCCTAACAGGGAATACCCAATCTGTTGTCTTAGAACACTTTTATTAGACTATTTATATGTACAAATTATTTTCTATTTCTTTAAAATATATGCCAGCTTTGTCACCTACTAAATACCTTTCTCAAGGAACTGAGAATCATCTTTTTAAAATGTACACATGGAAGGAGAAAGTCCCCTATGTCCTGAATATGGACAGGAACTAGTTTGCAAACCAGAGTGTATTGATCACAAAGATCACTTGTATATTCAGGAATAATTCACGATGCTGGATATACATCCTCTAGGATCCCCACTAACTCAACCAGGACTAAAACCTTTCTTTAATGTAGTGGAAGTGAGCTCAGTCTGTCTCCCCTATTATAGTGGTCATGAACAAAGTCTTCCTTGTCTGTATAACTTTGACTATTGCAACTTTTACTTTAAGAAAGTAATTACTAGAAAAGAGGTGGGGAGCAAGTGTTGCATCAAGAGGAAGACACAACTGACAAGTCTCCATTGCATCTCAAAGGTTTTATTTATAGAGAGGAGGACCAGGCCAAGAAAAAGGAAGTGGCAAGTGAAATGAGTTGGGTCATGGAGTAGTTCAGAGCACATTCACCATGAGGAGCTTATTTCCCTGTGAAGCCCTTGGGACAGGTTGTACAAAGACCCTTCATCAAGGGTGTGGGACAATAAAAAACTAAACCGAAGTTTAGTTAATAAGTATTTTGTTCCTATTTAACAGTGGGCAGACAGTTGATCTAATCATTTGTGAAACAAGAATAGGAATTTGGAGAGTGTGGGTCTGAGTAGATAAAGGACTTATCTATAAATCCTAGTTAAGTTCTAGCTCTGTTATAGAAGGGTGTTTCTTTGCATAAACTGTTTTCTAGAACAGCAAAGGCAATATATGTGGAAGGCAGGGAGGAGCTCCTAACCAGGTGTTTACAGAGAGTACTGGGTGCAGGTCAAATTCAAGATTGTTGGGAGCCACTGGCCTGGCCACTGCCTTACCTTAGAGGAAGTCAGCATACCAGCAGCGAGGTGTGAGAGCTACAGTGACCACTGATTCTCTGAATGAACTTCAGCAGAAAATGACCGCTGCTTCCCGTTCACCTTGTAAGCCTCAATCATTTGTCTTACGACTAACACTAATGGAATCACCTATGTGCATGGGATTATGAAAAATACAGTTTCAGCTGACTGAATTAATGTCGTACAAAGTCACCCCAATGAATAAGTGAAAAGAAAGAAAAGTAAAGCTGTGATTCTGAAGTACTTGAGCCATAAGCATAAATCCAACTCAGGACTCCTCAACATTACAAGGATAGACATAGCAACAGCGACAGGGGGTTATGTGGATAAAGTTGTCATTTGTTATTTATTTATCTCTGGCCTGATTAGTGTGATATTCCTGTGGCCCTTCCACTCTCTCACTAATGCTGCTGCACTCTAATTTAGTAACTTATTTTTTCCTGTTTGGACTTCTAAACTAGATTTGAACTCCAAGATCAAGAACTGTTTAAGTTTCTTTTGATTGCTAGTGTATATACTATGCAGTTGTGCCTGGCTCACAGAATGATCTCATCACATGTTTACAAAAGAATGATTGACTGAGACACTGATTTCTTCTGAAATGTGGACATGAATGCATGACTCTAATAAAGGAAAGATGATACATACACACACAGACACACAGAGACACACATACATATACATGTACTTTTTTCAGATTAATAACAGCAGCAGCAACAACAACAAGAAGAATTAGAGCAACATAAACATGGTTGACTGCTACTCTGAGCACACCAGTGAGATGTGAGGAATTGGGGTGGTTACGGGGTATCCAAAAACTCTTTGAGGGAGATCACAGAAATAAAGAATGATTGTCAAAACAAAAATTTTACAGCCTTTTCTCCTTTAGCACCTTTATTTTGTTCAAAGTACTATGGTGCAGAAATACGGCTCAAATTCATGCCTTTCTCCCTTTGGTTTGGAGGTACTGCAAAAAATTCTACAGCATATATATCCACCCTACTAGAACCACTGGGTTTTCTGCCTGGATCCTGCCGTTGCCTCTTTTTCACTAAGAGTGCTTTACAGCAGGCTCCTATCCTGGGCATCATGAAGCCCAGACTCACTTCATCCTTCTCAAATCCTATTTTATTTTCTTTATATATATATTTTTACTTTATGTGTATGGGTGTGTTGCCTGCATGAATGTAAGTACTCATGTGTTTCTCAATACCTGTGGAGGTCAGAAGAGGGCGTTGGATACCCTGGAACTAGAGTTATGAACAGTTGGTCCCGATGTGGATGCTGGGAATTGAACCTAGGTCCTCTGCAAGGGAAGCCAGAACTCTTATCTGCTGTACCATCTCTCCAGGCCCTCAAATCCCATTTTAAAGCCTTGTCTAATTCTGAGTTGTTTCCTTCCTGTGTCTGCTTCCTGTTCCCATCACTATCACTCTTTTCCCTCAGAAATACTCCTGTCAAGTGTTTTCTGGATCCATCTCTCTTCTTGCAAGAGAATCACCTATTTTTGTAATTTTGAAATTGGCTTTCAACTGAAAAATAAATATTAATTGTCAAGTGATGTTTTGAAGTGTACATGCTATATAATGCTTAAGTCAGTTTAAACATATCTATCTCCCCAAACAGTTGTCATTTGTGGCAAAAAGTTTCGAGATCCATTCTTCTAGTCTGTTGAAATGAAGAAACAGTACATCTGTACCTATCCATTGATCAACCTGTTCCTCCCTCTTAAATACCTTAACTGAATGTAACTAGAATGCTCAGGAAGGCCCCTGATGTACCTGAATGATATTTTTACCCAAAAGTCCCCCACAGTTGTCCTGCCCCAAATCTTTTCCTGTTCATCCTATGTTTAACTTGTTCTTGTATTTACTTACACCCAATCCAATGTTGCTTGTTCATTGTGCCAGCATAATACTTCTGCATGGAAAAAATTATCATTTAATTTACTTAACAACTATCACAGTGGCCCCTGTTATAGCCATCTTTTAAGCGATTCTCACAGACTAGCCAAAGCTAACAGACTGAGAAAAATTCTATTCTCTCCTTACTTTGCAGGTGAGAAAAAGAAAACACAGAGAATGCAGGTGATTTCTTCACATTATAAAGAATAAGTGGCAAAGCTGTGCTCTGCTCTGATAGGTCTGACTCCAGAGCCCAAACGCTTCCCTTATCTCCAGGATGAAATGGAGAATGTAAAAGAAAAAAAATGACAAAATCAAAACGACCAAGATTAAAAGACAGATGAAGAAATAGTCCTGCAGAGATGAATGTAGCACAGAAAGACAGTGATTAGAAAAAGGTAGAAGGAGTATGTGGATACAGAATGATAGAAATATGTAGATTCAGAGAAAAGAGAAGCAGAGAAAAAATGGTCAGAAAAGACAGGAGCCATTCAAGTTTAGACAAACAGTATTGAATAGCTCACTATTTGGGAGCCATGCAACATGAATTTCTTTTCCTTTTTGTGTATGTGTTCTTTTTGCAAGTCATTAGGAGCTAAGGCTCAGATGTTTAAAGGAGAAGAAAGAAAGACCTTTGCATTGAGGCAAAGATGATCTGTGAGCAGGGAAAGGGATAATTGAAAAGAAAATGCGGGAGAAGCATATTGAGCAGCTCACAGCAGAGAAGGCCAGTGACACAGTAAGAATTAATTGGCAGAATTATTGGTTTGGAGGGAGACCTCAGAATTTAGATAGCTGAAGAAATATTCTTTTGAAGTTCTGTGGAGGCTGATATAACTAACAAGACTAGAGAAGAGCTGTGCTTTGGAACCAGGTGAACTGCAGACTCTAAATTGCCTTCAATCATTCTGGTGATACCCTCAAAATCCAAATTTTAAACCAGAAAAATGTAGAGGCTTCTTTCAGGTCATTCTGTTTGTAGACACAGTATGGAACAAGCCTGTAAAGACCCTAATTGACAAAGAATTAACAGAAAAAAAAATCTGCTTCCTCATCCCATTTAAAAGCCATTGTTGGAGACAGGTGTGTTGGAGAGTCATCTTAAATTAAGTCTTCCCGTGGACTTCGAGCCTGATAGGTGAACTCGACTACAGTGAAGAATCAATGGAACTATGCTTTTGGCCTGTGCTGCTATCAACATTAGATGTGGTGTTTTTTCTCCAGATTTAGAGGAACCTGCCTATTCCCTCAGTGTCTGAAGCTAAGGAAGGAACACCTCTAGGGGGCAGGCTTCTGTTCACAGATGCTGAAGTTCATTCACGCATCCATTTGAATAGAGAATATTAATATTCTTCCCAATTTTATTGAAGCATACTTAAAGGATAGCTGACCACATACTGTTGATCATTTTGTTTGTTTGTCTCGTTTGTGAATGTGCTTGCTTATTTCTTTTGCAGCCTTTTGACAGCATGTACAGAACAGGAAAAAAAATGTTCTCTGCTCCCTTATTAGAGCTCTGATTGTGAATAAATGTCCTTTGGGAGTATGTGGGGGCTACAATGCTCACATTTTGTACTCATTCTTGATTATTTCACTATTTAAAATTAGTCTCTCAAGCCTAATGCTGAAATGTTGTCTAGTCTTCTTGGGCATAAAAAGGCTGCAGTATGCTTTGTAGAGAAAAATATGTAGTTTAGGAAAGTGTCATTCAGACATGGGTCTACATCCTTGTGCTGACAGCTTAGTTTTCATGAGTCAATAATGTGGGCATATAGAAAAAGAAGGGGAAGCCTCTTTATTTGTATATGAGGAGATTTCCGACCATGTTAACATATTTGTAGATGAAACTGAGAATACTTTGGAAAAGCAGTTACATTTGTAGATTAATGAGATGGTATCTTATTTAGATTGAAAAAGTTGTGTAGCTTTGTTTTGAAACTGAAAGCCAAGAAATGTAGTTGCATTACTCAAGCGAGGTCAAGAAGATGTTAAACCTTCCTTGGGTAGTGCTGACTGGGTTAGGTATTTCAAGAGGTTAACATCATGTGAAAAATATTAAACCTAAAGGGACTCTGCAGATCACAGCATCACAGCAGGATTTTAAAAACACCTGCTAAGCATTATGTGTGAAAGGGTGATATGGAAAAGCAGGCTCGCACTGAAGAAAACGCTTATTTTGTAAGATAATTGGTAAATTACACAAAGGCATTTTATGTGCAGAAAATATGACAGAGGCGCATGGAGTGCTGTTTACCGGGAGTAATAATTGACTATTCTCTAAGCCATTGTTTGCAAAACTTTGCAAATGGTAATTATGCTGAAAAAAGAAAATGGTCTCTGTGATTTAGGTATGCAAGGTCATCTATACATATTCAAGGAATTTATTAAAATTTTCATGTGTTACTTGGCAATTCATCCTTCTATCCACTTTCAAGCAAATAATTTCTCAGGCAACTATTCCACTGCTTTCTGAATATATAAATTATTTTTCATGCTCAAGAATTTAATGTAAGTTGACTGTACTCATTTTTTATAGTGTAGGTTCCTTTATTTAACATAAAGGTTTTGAAATTTTCCCATTTTGTTGTGTGCGTACATAGTTTATTCTTTCTTATTGCTGAATAGTGTTCTATTCATTTCAACTTCTTACTATCACAAAGAAAACTTATATAATCATTTGTTTACAAGAGACTGCGACAGATTTGTTTGTATCCCTTTGCTATATACCCCAGAGTAGAATGGTGGGGAGGGTGGTTGATGAATATTCAAATTTTTAAGAAACCGCTATACTATTTTCCTAGATATTAGTAAGCTGCTACAGTCTTATCAGTTGTGGAAGTCCTTCTGGTTTCTGCACTTCTTTGCTACACTTGGTACAACTGGTCATTTATTTTAGCACGTGATTTCTCAACGTACTTTTCAATTTGCACTTTCCTGATAACCATGAATACTGAACACATAGTCATAAATACTGTTTTTGTAAAGTGACTATCAACTGTTTCTTCCAGTTTCTCTGTGACATATGTCTAGATTTTAAAAATAAATGTTTTTGTTGATTCTTAATTTTTAATTAATTTTTTATGTGTATGAGTGTTAAGCCTGCATGCATCAAATGAAAAACTCCAACCATCTTACACCAAACATCTGAACTGGGCGCCAGAGAAATCATCTATCATTAGAATGCAGTGAACTGTAATTCTTATACACAAATGGGTCAAAGAAAAGGGCCAATTCTCTTCCTTTGTACATGGTTTTCGATCAGACTGCACCCAGGTTTCTTGGAATGGAACTTTTACACTTGTTTTCTGTTTCTCTTACACACTGCTTAGGAATACCAAGCATTCCACAATAACAAGGTTTTACTGTGGGTGAAAGCAGAAGCTAGGTCCTCAGAGAAGGGGCCAGTTAGCTCACAAGCCTCCAACCCAACAATCTCTAAGTGGCAGGTGGGGTGACTGACAGCTTCACACAACAGCTGTATACCAGTGTTTTGTAGCTTATTTCCAAAAATTGAAGACATCTCAGATTCCTAATGCTTCTGAGGACAGTAGTCAGGTCATGACAATCACAGGATGATGATGATGGGTAGTCTGGCCATGGGCATGCTATGCAGTGGCCGTTCATAGGCTCAGACCTGGTAGGAAAGGAGCATCAGGGTGTGGAATAGTGGGGTGGTCGCAGCCACCATCTGGATGTGACTTGAACTTGGCTCCTCCACCCAAGATCCTCAGTCTCGCATGTTACCTCAGTGCTTGAGCACTCCAGGCCCAAAGGTGGTCAGTAACCAGGCTCCTCCTGTCTGGATGCATATAGGCTTTATGATGTTGAAGTATGCTCCTGAGTTCAGTTTGGAAGTAATTTATTTAGAATGAGTTTTTGCATAAATGTTCATCAGTTAGATCCATTCTCTCTCTCTCCCTCTCTTCTCTTCTCTCTCTCTCTCTCTCTCTCTCTCTCTCTCTGTGTATCTTTATCTGGATTTGATATCAGGATAACACAGGAAGGTAGGAAGTTTAAAAGTATTACTTTCTTCTTTATTTGATGTAGCAATTTGAGTAGTATTGAATATATCTGGTGCTAGGCATTTTTAGTTGGGAAGTTTTAAAAAATATTTATTTAACTTTGGCTCACATTTATGTGACATATGTATCTAGAAATTCATCCTTTTCTTTTAGAGTTTACATTTTAATAAAATACACAGTTTTAAGGATGTCCTAGTTATTTATGTGAATTTAGTTTTTTCGTCTCCCTTTTCATCTACAATTTAATCGTTTTTTGTCTTCTCTCTCTTTTTATGTGCTAATTTGGCTAAGAGTTTGTCAGTCTCGTTTATTTTATACAGTTCCAGGTCTGCAGTCACAGAGAGTTATTGGCTAGCTGCTGCACATGGATCCAGAGGCTGAGGAGGGGTAATTCGAGCACTGAGTCAGGTTTGTGATGTCAGCAACCTTGTGGGGTTGCTGAGACATGCTCGCCTTCAGTCTTAAGTGGACCTCATATTGCTTTTTGGAGAGCAGTGTTCTGGTGACCCTTCATACTATGCTATGGAATTTCTACTTTATTTTGTAAGCAACATTGCTCCTTTTGAGTTACCTTATCAGTCTTAATCTTATACTCTTTCCCATAAAAATCTCTACAATAAAAGTTCATATATAATAACTCATTCGATTTTAAGTACTGCATGTAAAGTACACTTATATAGGACATTTCTTTGTGGAAATGTTCAAATCACCACATAGGATTCGAGTGCTATTTCTTTACTGACCAGTAAAATTGATAAGTTTTCTGTTGAAGACTTCTGGAAAAAAATGAATGAACCTGAAAGGTATTATATGAAACTGAGAAAAAAGATAAAATGTGCTTTGGGCTTCAGAATCTCATCAATAAAAATTGTGAGATAAACAGCAACATATAGGTAACTAGAGCAATGACTTCAGTTCTCTGTTGTGGGAATGAATATTCCAAATAACGTTTCTATGGAGACAAAGGTCAGCCAGAGGTGGAGGGAGAACTGTGCTTCAGGCTAGCTTTTCAGTGGTCACTGCTTCCACAGTTCTGCTCTTCCCTTGGCACAATGCTGTCTTCCTTGAGGTGTTGGTCCAATCTTTATCTTCTAAGCAGTCTGAAGGATAAAAAAGGAAAATTTGGATGCTTTTATACTTGGATGTCTTGAAATTTGGTAGTTTTTTTTTTTCTTAAGAGGTTTTTGCATGCACATTTACGTAGTTAGTAGAAGGTTTGTGATTAGATTCACGACTTCAATCATAAGTGATCTTATTACATTAGTTCACATATATACATATTGTCAATATTTACATTTACCATTATAGGAAATGATTGATAGATACTGTAGATGAGATTATTAGACAGCAGCAGTGAAGCTCTTGGATAAAGGATAATTCCCTATGTCTGAAAAATTCTGACATATAGGCTCCCATCTATACGTATATATACAAGTGAAGCAATTAATGACTGTAGATGGTCTCATGAGGAGTACATCTGCTAGCACTCACTAAGTAAGTAAAAAATAATCATGTAATGGTTTCTTTCAGTCTCTCTCTCTCTCTCTCTCTCTCTCTATGTGTATATATATATATATATATATATATATATATATATATATACCATATGACCTTGGTTATATTTGACTATATTTGTGATTTCTTTGTCACAGTCTTATAAGATCATCTACATACCTGGACAAGAGCAACTAAATCATCATATATATCCGCAATTCGTATATTTCTCTCCTATACACAGCTATTATTTCTTCAAGGGAATTTATCTTGCTCACTTTTGTGTATTAAGAATGTAGCACAATGTTTCACAAATTTTAGACGTACTTCAAGTATTGGTCAAACTCGAGTAAAGCCTTTTTAAAAAAGCAAGGATACTCACCACAAATGGGATTTATTCATAAATTTTCCTGCCTAAATACCATTTTGATAGGTCACTATTAGCATATACCTTGAATAAGTGAAATTTAACTCTTTAAAGCAACAGACATTTTCTCCACATATGTATTTATAAATATTAGACTTCCTTATTCAGACTTTGGAAAAGATCTTGCACTTTCTTTATAGATTTTTGAGGGCATTTTTCAACAAGAAAATGTTCCTGGCCACTGCCAGGATTACAGTTTTACTTTAGTAATGAATATATGCAGTCCAATACACCAAAACACTAAACATAATTTGAATATATTTGTTATCTTGGGAACCCTGCATGGGATTGCAGGATTGAACATCAGCAAACTGTTTCTATTAATCTTTTTGCATATGATCCCCATGGGTTTTGAACAGAGACTGGAAAAGTAGCAAGGGCCAAAGCAATCCAATTTAAAAATTTTTATTTGGCGCATGCATGTATAAGTTTATCACAAAACACGTCTTCCTTGAGATATTTTGATGGTTATCTTTGAGATTTCGGTGAGAGTAGCCTTTGCTCAAATAATCCTCTTCCACGTCGGGTGATATGTTATTTCTTCTTCTAACAGTTGCCTTCAGGATTATTTTGCTGAGAAAGGCCTCTGACAAATCACTTTAAAAACGTGACCTTAAAGATAGCTTCCTTTTTCACTGATCCTATTTAGACCATAGAAAAGACTCCTACAATTTGTCAACCAAGGCTATACAGACTCATTTCCCAGTGTGATCATTTATTGACAGATTTTTGTTACATTAAAGATCTCCAAAGAAACAGACTCAACAATTTCTGTCTGTGTAGTATTTATCTATCATCTCTCTCTCTCATTTATCTGTCTAAAGATTCATTATGATAATTGGTTCACATAACTATGGATGCTGAAAAGTCCTAAGATCAGAAGTCATAAAGTTTTGACCCAAGGAAGTTGACAGTGAAGGGAGAGTGTTAGTCCATAGGCATGAGAATAGATCATGGCACAGACTGTCATCTGCATGAGAATAGACCATGGCACAGACTACTCTCATCTGCAAGCCTGTAGACAGACAACACACAAGAAGTGGGAAGCATTCAGTTTCCTTTTATTCTGTTTAGAGTCTCCTAGCTTCTGGCCACAAGATTTTGGTTGGTTACCATTACCATTACTTATTCCAAAATTCATATATTGAAGTTTTGACTCTGGATGTCACAAGAAGTAGCTGTGTTTAGATAGAGTCTCTTCACAGAGGCAAAATTAAATGACCAGAGCAGACTCTAATCCAACACGATGAATGTGTTTTATGAAGAGAAAATTGGGTCTGGAGAGATGGTTTGGCAGTTAAGAATTCATAATGTTCTTGCATAGGACCAGAGTTTAGTTCCAAGCACCTATGTTAGGTAGCTCAAAACTGCCTGGAACTTCAGCTCCACCTTATTTGACCATGTCTCACCTTTGTGTCCATATATACTCATGTGCACATACTCCATGCTCCCCCCACACAAAAATACACACAGTTAAAAATACTAAAAATAAATCTTTAAAAAGAAGAGGAAATTTAGGCACAGCCATGTATGGAAGGAAGATAGTATGAAGATCCAGGGAGAAGATTGCACAAGATAACACCTCAGAAAAAATCAACACTACAGACACCTAGAAACAGGTAACAGCCATCCCTGACTATTCTTTCCCAATCCCTGATCTGGCAAAAGTCCCTGACTGAACATTTGATAGTAACTACCTCACTGGGACTATAGAGGTATACGCCCATGTGGCTCATCACGTCTTTCCCCCACAGATTAACTGGCAGTCCTGGAACGATGTATGGTTGAAAAGTTCCCTCATGTCCTTCATCATCTCTCCAAATTAGTATATTGCTACTCTGCTCTGGACCCTTACTTTGACCAATTCCTTGTAACTGTGTCATGGAGGACTCTTTTGGCCAATGTGAGGGCCACTGATCAGCAGAGAGCACTGAAACATCAACTCCAGTATCTAATAGGCCTTGAAAATTTTTCCCATTGATGTAGAGTGTCAGCTCAGGCCTGTTGGCACATATAGCCTGTATCCAGTATGCATTTGAGGACTGTGAAGTGAAAAAAGGCTGAAATTCTATTTAGTAAAGTGCCCCAGGACAAGGTGCAGAGCTGGTGGAATTTATATGATCCACCTGGTAATTAAGGAACTGAAAACCCAGAGTAATTAACAAAAGCCCGCACCATGGTCTTTTGATGTTGGAGACTCTAGCCAGTGCAACCATGAGCTGCTGTAGGAGGGTGCATTTGTAAAGACAGAGATTCGACCATGTTCTGTAATTGCCATATTTCTTCTAAATATTCTCCCTTCAGCTCAGCCTCAGACTTTGCCTGGGCAATAAATGGTGGAAAATCCTCCTCTCTCAGATATCTAACAGCTTCCTCCTCTCTTGCCTCTTTTTCTTAGGGATTTAAATGACTCTTGAATAGTTGCTCGATTTCAGCTTCCACAAAACCTGGCTCCTCGAGTGGAGAGTAAGATTTAGTTTCACTTTCCTCCTCTTCTGGAGCCACTTGTGGCTTGATCACATATCCATTTGCTGTTTTTTTTTTTTTTTTTTTTTTTCCCAAACCTTTTCTATCTCATGTCTAGGATCTAAACTATCTCTAATTAAAGCCCACAAACTAAGGGTATCCACTTGGACTTTGCTTGGTCCATGAACATCATTTCTCCTCTCTTCCTTTTTTTTCACGATCCCTTCTTCAGGGAACCAAGGACAGACTTTTTCTATGAAGTCCAAGAAATTACAGAGCTGCTGATGTCCTACACCAACCCCTGGAACATGAAGTTCTACTACGTGGGCAGAGATGTCTGAGGAGGAGAGATGCCATTTACCAGGTCATCCCCCTGAGGCAGCCAGATGTGACTAAGACTAGGAAGATGAATATACTTAATAGAGTAATAATAAAGAAAACCATTGCAGGCTAGGGCATAGAAAGCCACCCTGTGCTACATACACTATACTGAGCACTTATTCTGCCAATAACACACATCATGGAAATAACTCTTGTAACTGGAAGCTAGGAAAAATTTAAATATGATGAGCAATATTCTAAAAATGCTTTTTATCCATAAAGGAAACCTGGATATTGTAATGCCCAGCAAATGGACCCCCAAAGACCACCAGGGAATACAGAGTGTATACAAAAAGCAAAGAGCCTTTATTCAAGCTTAAGCTTGGACTCTCAGACCTCACCAACACAGTGAATCTGTGCTGAGAGCCCAAGGGGAGGGGCCAAGAACTTTTTATTGAGGGGAAGAGAATTGTAGGATCACATTATGGTTGGTCAAGGAAGCCTGCGTGAGTCAAACATATTTTAAATTGATTGGAGGTGGGTTAAGGGGTCTACCTATTGTTGGGTGTTGCTTCCAGAGCAAAGGAATATGCTGACTCTTACTCAGGCTCACTGTAGGGTTCTATTTTTACCTTATAATGTCTTTCTTATTGTACATCAGCTTGCATCACTCCTGTGTGGATCTGAGCATTGAAACTTTAAATTTGTGTGTTTAATTTGGGATAGCTGTAGAATCTAGGAATCTAGAAAGGGGTCATTGGTGGGGAGGAAGCAGAAAGAACTTAATGGAGAAGGATAGTAGAACGTAGGTGATATGAACAGGAAAAGGAGAATAATGGGGATGATGGATTAAGATGGGGGAGGGATGCGGGTGGGGCAAAGGGGTTTGGGGGAAGGATAACTAAATCTAAGGATGTCTGAAAAGCCACAGGAAAACATACCAGTTGGTAAGCTACACACACACACACACACGTATGCACACACACTCATATAAAAAAGTGATACCCTGTACAGGGGATTATGCTCATTCCAGAGGCCATTGTTTGCCAAAGAAAAAGCCCAGTGCCAGGTGTGAGATATTTCCCCTTGAGCTGTTGGTAAGAGGTGTTCTGGAGGATCCTAATACAATACAAGCTATTGCCTTTGTAATGCCATCCAAACTCAATGACAACATCTTACTGCTGAAGATACCACATACCCTGGTCACAGAACATGGAGAAATTAAGTCAGCTTCTTCCCTGCTGTCTAATGGCACTGGCCGGTGCTATCCAGGCCACGGGAGGAGCGGGGAGAGTCATCAGTAGATTTTCTGTATGATAAAGGGAGAAATGACTTTAAAACAATACCTTAAATAGATAATGTGATGGCTCAGTTCCCAATAAGGATGAAAATGAATAAATAGATGATTTTGATTGCTGTCATGGAAAATGGAACCCATGTTTTTCTTCTGTGTCCTAAGTAGACCTTGATACTTAAATGAGTTTTATGGTGATAAAGTAGGCATAATACAACACAAATAAGATTTCCTTTAACATTTGCATTTAAACATCTTGAGCTATTAGGCACATCTGTAAATGTAGGCCTCTAGAGTTAAAATATTAACCAAGAGAATATAATGACTGAAATATTATTTTCACAGTAACGCAGACAATGAACATTCAATCAGAGCTTTGTTAGCCCATAATTTATTCCCAGTTGTATAAAGGGAACAATGCTTCCAAACATACGCCAGCTGTGTGATGCTTCTAATTTGGCTTCACTGAGATGTGCTTGGTCTAGACGCACATTAAAAAAATGAAAAGTTGGGATAAATAACCACATTGATAGCACAGGCTTCAGTTGGTAGCTTATTCGGGTTTTAAGGAAAACCATTAAGTTGGAAACAGAAACACTTCGTTACAATTAGCATTTTTTAACCAGAATAACTCCTCACCAGGTTTTCTAAATTTGTATGGCTTTTCATATATGTGTATTTGTCAGGAAGCTTAATGAAATCCTATATGCAAAGCACAGTCACAGAGTCTGCATTTTGTCAGATCCTTTCACAGTCTTTTCCTCACAGCACTCAGACTTCCGTTAGCAGACAGACTTCATAGATTGCTTTTTGTCAAGAGCTTATTGGAAACAGAAGTCTATTCTGTCTGCTAAATGTGGGGAACAGAGATTCAAGTTCTGGCATAGGTAAGCTGTCAACAAAATGCAATGATTGGGCTGCTGTCCAATTTTCTAATATTGACCTGATGCTTAAGAATCCTAATAAGTAAAGTAGCCATGGCAGCTACAGCAAAACGCATGACTTAGACACCTTCATATTTTATGGAGAGTGTATCAGTTTTCTACGGTAACATGTAAGATCTGCTTTACTACTTGTGATGTGTTAGCATCGAGTTTCTGACAAGTACCAGGCCTCAAACCTGAGGTATTGCTATACCATTGAAATCAAGCACCGAGATGCGAACTGATGGTATTCTCCACTTAAGTCCAAATATTTATGGATCCTGTGAAAATAATATTTCAAATGATACTTTCCACAAAACCTCTCTGATACAAGTTGAATTTTCTTTTAAAAATTTGATGGAAAAGGAGAATAAATTGGTTACTTTTTGGTCAATTGTCTCCTTTAGGAAAGACCACCTTTATAGGAAATGTAAAGCTATAAACTATCCCATCAAGCCTCTTTAAATTTACATCCCATACACTTAAAAAGTAATTATTTTAAACGTTTTCTAGTTTTATATGCATATATTGACCAAATTAATGTAGTTGGTTGAGATTTACCATGGAAACATACAAATTATACCTCTTGAAGGGTAATGTGATATTTCAATACATGTGTACATTATGCAATATTAAAGCCAGGTTTAATATACCTATCTTCTCCAATATTTACCATTTTCTAGGGTGGAAACTTTCTCGGTGTCTTCTAGAATCCTGCCTTATGCAGTGTATTACCTTCATTCACAGTTGCCCTAATTTTGTGTCCTAGCATGCCAGAATTTCCTAGTTCTAGTGAACTTTACCCATCGTTCCACATTTAAAAATTCCTCTGTCTTCTACTCAGCCTAGTCACTGATCATCCACATTCTTTTCTCAGTGCCAATGGGATGGATTAAAACATTCAACGTTTTTAGATTCCACACATGAGTGAGATCATATAGTCAAAAATTCCAGCATTTTTCATGGAAATTCTCCCTAAATTTATGAGATGCTAAGACCTGTTTCTAGCTCACGTCTCCTTTGCAGTGAATTCTTATTTTCATTTTTTATTCCTTTTAGTCTACATCATGCTAAAATAGACATGATCCTCTTTAATTTCATACCCATAAACCCACCCAAAAATCTGTTAACATATGCAATATGCTTTCCTGGAATTTTAGGGCAGCAGAAAGAATTCTGTGTTGCACCTCTGCGATTACCTTGTCCCAGAAAGTCTTTTCTGACTTGCTCATGGGAATTTCCACTGGCTGTTGTTGCTAGGCTCCAACCATTTACCATGACTTTGACTTATTATTTCTCCTCTTGATTCTCCGTATGACATTTTATGTTTTCTTTTTGCAGAATTACTCAGAATTATGTCTCTTATGACACTTAGTTTTCCTCAACTTCCTAAGTCCCCTCTTTGCTCTGAGTATATATTTTCATACTCAGTAGTCCCTGAATGTACTCATAAAACAAGTTGCTAACTTAACTGACTCCTTTTTAAATTTTGTTCCTAGAATATTACATTATGAGATAAAATAAATTAGAAATGAGAAAGAAGAGAAAAAGAACAAACAAGTGAGGGACAAGCAACAGAGAAAATAATGGTCAGGAGTTTTAAAAGGAGTTTGAACGAGGCATCAACCTGTGGGACTCTAAGGCATTCTTAGTACCAAGAAGCTGTTGGGAGATCATCGTTTGAGAAAGCTCATGGCTTTGTTCACATGGCTTTGTACAGTCATAGAATGCAGACTTAATATCAGTTAGATACTCTCAAATTCATTCTGATTGTAATGTAAGAGTTACCCTGACGTTAACTGAGAGATTTTTTTGGTAATGGTACATGCAGAAACTTAGAGAGGGCAAGAAGAATATTTTAACTTTCTGAGAACTCTTCATGGTACTCATATTTATCATTAAAATTTAACCAGCAATATTTTTCTTTAGGGAAGCTACAGCTGCAGTGTTATATGGTGCAAGTTTGAGTGGTGAAAAATGTTTATGAACTCCCTTAAATTTAGTGATGTCTAGGTACAAATATGGATTGAGTCCTAGGAAGAGTTTCTTTATTCTCTGGCATCTGTTGGTATTTTTGAAGTGATGTTTTCTATCTCTGATTTTCCCTCTAAGTTTCACTTAAATGACTTTCTCAGAGTCAAAGAGAAGCTGTAACTCAAATTAAGAGGGAAAATATGCAATAGAAAAAATAAATGTTTTTACATATACGTTTGGATGCCTGCCATGGTAAACAACACTTTAAAATGAGTTGGACTGTATTAACTAATAACAATTTAAGATTCATTGATAATGTAAGATGAAAAATGTAGTGTATTTGAATTCATGACTATGCTTTCTGAATGTACAGCTAAATAAATGTATTTGCTGATACATTGTCTGATATATACTTAATATATTATCTTAGCTTAAGCATAACTTTAATAGGAAATAGCTACAGAAGGATTTAGTATAGATTAAATTCTGATATGCATATTTTCAAATGTAATAGGATTAGGCTTTGACTTTTAAATAAAAGTGCTATCAGTAGTCCAAAGCGCTGTCAGCTCTTCACAAACATGTTGTCACTGAAGTGTCACTTCTTAAATGGATTATAATGATTAAGAGTATATGGGTAGTTAAGGTGTACTTGTAAAAATATGGGTAGAAAGCAGCTTCCTTCATTCTTTGAAATCACAGGACTGAGTATTGCCTAAATATTTAATATTTTATTTTCTGATAATTTCAGTCAGTTACTCAAATCTGATCTTGAATTTTCATTTGAAGAATTTTTTTTTATTGATTGCCATCTACTGCAAGAAATGATTAATACAGAGATTCCAAACTGATCAATGTACAGAGAATAGGAGACTGTGGAATGCTCAGCTCTTAATGAATGTGACCTTTATATTACATCCTCCCCTCAAGGCTCAGTGATCATCACAGAAGAGGGGGAAGAAAGATTATAAAAGTCAGAGGTAGTAGAGATCTGCATCAAAACAGTATTCACCTGACAGGACAGGGTCATTGCACACGTGACCTCACAGCAGCTGTGACTGTATGAACAAGATCTGTGCAAGATCAAGACAGTCAGACCACCAGCATGGATGGAGGAGGGGGTCATGAAATCCCATCCTACCTGAGAAGCTATTGGCAGTGAAAGCTGCTGGGTGAATAAGGCAGAATCAGTTTCCTTCAGGAGGTGGACTGTGAGAGACTACCCATGCTGCAGTACATGGTCCTACACCCATGCACGCATGGGCTGTACTAAATGAATTCAATGGTTTTAAAAGAAGAGCAGATGAAGGTGAGAAGGAAAAGTGGTGGTAGGGTAGAGGAGAGGATATTTTATGAGGAGGGAATGGGGGTGAATTTGATAAAAACATATTATATGCATGCAAGAAACTCTCAAACAATAAACAATTATCATGTAAAGGAAACTTTAAATGTACAAAACAAAGTCTGATGCTTCTAACTACTAATAATGTAAATTGGCCAATTTATAAACTTCTGTATAGAAGGGATGATAATAGTACCTTCCTGGTGCAGTAATGTTGGGATTCAGAAAGAAATAGCTCTGATGTGTCTGGAGTAATCCCACAGAATACATATTAGGCGTTGTTATTACTTTGTTACTTAAATGCATGCTAAAAACATGATGGGTTAGGAATTTTCTTGGGACATAGTCTCTGAGAATCTGGATCTAGTACAGAGTGCTTCTGTTGTGCAGCAGTTCCTTGGAACTGAAACATTCTCCTAGAGGAAGTACAGATGCTCGTAAGACTCAGTAAACTAATGAAAGTTGCAAGGCTCTTAAAGCGCAGAAAGTTAAAAAGAATCACAAAGCCATGTGTTTAGCTGAAGGTTGTATAACAAGAAACGGTGCCATACAGGAGAAATCTCCCCTTGAGTTTTTGACCAGAGTATTCCAAGAGATTCACAGAATACACAGAGTATTGCTATAAGTGACACATCTACAAAGGAACCTCTATACCTAAGGCTTAGACATAGTGGAACACGGGGTAGAGAGAATACTAATGCATCTCTCAACTCTTATCAACAAAACTCCTTCATGCAATAAAGTACAATGAACCCAAAATTTGGGCTGAAAAATTTGGGCCACAAATGGCCAAAGCATAGAGAATAAGAATCTGTAGAGTGTGGGTCCCTGGATAGGACTCCTATATTAAAATTCACCCACCCATGGCTCAGGGACCATTGTGGAAGAGAAGACAGAAAGACTGTAGGAGTCAGAGTTGTTGCATTAACATAAGGAAACAGAGTTAGGCTTTCGGGACCTTGCTCATATGAACCTAGAGCAACTGTCAGCATGCACAAGATGCATGCAAACTCAAGCAGATGAAAACCCAGCACAGAACTGGGGGAATTAGCAGTAGACCCAGCCTTAGTCAAAGGCAACTGATTACTGGTGGGTGAAGGAGAGTTGATCTTTGAGGGAGAGACTCTAGATAGCTGAATAGACCCCCTGAGTGGATGAACTTGAACTGAGATATGTTTGAGTACATTAGCTAGACTTGATATGCCTTAACACATATGACAGAATGTGTGAAATCTGGTGGGGCAGGCTAAGGGAGAGGGTCTGGATGGGGATGGGACATTAAGATGTTTTGTATGATATGCACAAAAATGCAATAAATTCAATAAAAATGCACCTAAAAAAATCGCAGAACCTTTTTTACAAGGTTGTACAAGCAGAAAACAACTCACTGCGGGGAGAGTGGAGACTTCTGTGGAGCTGCAAGCTGTGCAGGGGACTGGATGCAACCTTTACAAGTCATCATCTATGCTGGGATGGGCTCTTTGTTGATGCTTCTGCCTTTACGCATCAATTGTCCTGAAAGCAAACCCTCACCAATGCTCTTCTAAATAACTACAACAAAATACCGGTTCATCAACCTAGACTTTGGTGGAATCATTTCTTCAGTCTGTTGCCAATATCTTATCTAGGGTGAATAAAATTAAATCATTTTCCCCAGAACAAGTCACTAATTTGCTGACAGGTGCACTGTAATCCAGCTTTGGAGGAAATGCCTTTGTTGTCATCCTGACGGATATCCCAAGGCTACAGAGTAATTAGAGTTTATTTCTTAGACCAAGAAGTTTTTATTTTAAGGCTGTCAATCTTTTGCCTGGTCTAAGTTTGCACTGTTTATTTAAAAACTGCGCAAAGAGAAATAAAATATTCTTTTCCTATAATGCAGCCTAATGGGAAACTATTGATCATACTTATCATTTTCTTTCTTAAAAATCTTCCCTCTCTTACATGTTCCTCTTCCCTGAATGCAAATGGTGCACTGTGCATAGGATATCCTTGTGCCTTTTTTGTTTCACTGCGTTGCCCTGGCTTCTGTAGTTTTCTGTGTGCAAAATTCAATGAAGTTGTATTAAACATTTAAAATAATTAAAATTTTAAAAGTTATACCAACTCACTTGCCTTGTCCTTTACGACAGGGATTATATAAGAGGCAAAGGGAGAGAAATTTTTCACTGGGAATCTGTTCCATCCAATTGCACAGCACTACCTCAATGACAAGAGCCATGAAGAAAGCAAAGTAGCATAAACATTTCCAAATTTTACAGGCTTTAGTTCAAATCAGCTTATGTGGAGAATTTGCAGTTAAGTTGCCTTGAATTCTTATGTGTGTTTATTTATTTCTACATAAGCATTAAGAAACCTGTTTTTAGTGTATACTATTAAAAATATAGACTCCAACTAGAGATCAGTGAAAATCATAAAACACTCCATAAGTTGCTTAATCGGTTAGAGACATTTAGAGCCAATAATAGATGGGCTAATTTTCTAAAAAACCCCACAAATCATCTCTTAATATTTCAATTTGAAAGATAACTTCTGTCATTCAAAAAGTACTGTAATTAGAATCTCTCTAGATTGTTATGACAATTTGCACATATTTAAGAAATACTTTTACTTTATGTTATCTGTGTAGGGATGATATCTATTAGAAATATGTTTATTTTTAATCACACAGGAAAATATTCTTTAATCAATTGTCTAGTTTTGTCACAACTGTAGAATTTTTTCATTCGTTTTCTAGAACAAATGACCTCACAAGCAAGTAGGTCATTTAAAGATTTGTTTTAAATAACTTATCAAAACACTATAATGAAAGTTTTCTTCAGACAGCTTTTTAATAGGTAGTACTTTAAGCAGGACCTTTATTTGACTTTCACATGAACTTTCAAGAAGCTGCTGTGACACTGAGAAGCACAGTGTTATGGCAGCGAAAAATAACGGTAGGAAATTTTAATGAATGTGTTAGAGAAATATTAACAAATTGTGTTTTCACTGCAGTTTTAAAGAAGGACAAAAAGAGTAGACAAAATTTTACATATGATCCAATAGTGTGCTGCAGATAGTACTGAACAGAGATAGATAGTTGTCTGGTTTTTATAGAAGACCTAAACTGGCTTTGGAGTTTGATTTAAGAAAGGCTTACATACATACATACACACACACACGCACACACACACACACACACACACACAGAAATACACAAACACATATACACAGTTCAAAATGTGCTCCCTCTTCATCAGCTCTTTGGTGCTATAGTTTCTCTATTCTCAGATCTATGTAACTCTTTGGTACCTTGGCCTACTGCTAAACTCAGCTGTTTATAGGATAGAGTCCGCTCTAGATCTCCAAGTCTTTGATTCTATTTCTATTTTGCAAGCATCAGCTACATTTATACTGTACCAACACAGAGAAAGATACTGTGAGCTTCCATTTCTATTTCTTTTCTTAGTTTGCTAGTTTTTAGAAGAATATGTGCCATAAATAACATGGTCTTCCTGGGGAAAAATAAATTCATTCAGTCATTCATGTATGTAATCATGCATTCATCTTCAAGAGATTACTTCTGTTTACCAAACAGATACAGGAGACAAAGAAGACTTTGTTTCATTTCATTTTACTTTCTACCCATTTGATTCAGTTCAGTAAAGTTCATAAGCATTAAGTGGAGTAGGAGACAAAAGAGGTACAAACCCACATAAATGCAATAAACATTACAGGTCTATATACACACACAAGTCATAAAAATAGTTTTCTTGGTAATCGGGCTGCTTGGAGCTAATGCTGGACTTAGTACTGAAAAGTGAAGGGATTTTTTGACAATGCTGGGAATATCATTGTGGGAAGAGTGAGATGTTAGGGAAATAGATATGTCTGTTTATTACTATGATGTTAATGTACAGAGAGTCTTCCGCTGAAAAGAATTTGTACATGATCATCTGAAACAGGTCTCTCATGTACAGTGAGTGTCACAGGTGATTGATTGCTCTCTTTATTTCACCAGAGTGTGAGATCAGAATGGAACGTCTACACAAGGTAATTTTATATTACCCTTTGATTCTCTTTCTTTATTATTATGCTTCATGCGATACGTATTTAGTTTATAGCTATTCAACCTAATGAATAATATGTGCACTTGTACTGCTTGGGGGTATGTTTCAGTGTTTTGTAAGGATGGGTTTTGCAATCAGAATAGAGTCTATGAGAAAGTATTATTACAAAAAATATTGACCTTGATATTTGGTATGATTGCACCCTGGTTTCACAAATACATGAAGTTTTGACAAGGTACTTTAGCTTTGAATGAAACACATAAACATTGAGAGGAACAATTTTATCTCAGGAAGAAGAGTCTAAGAGCATCTATCTATCTTTCCAGTTTATTGTCAAGACCTCAGGTGATGTGAATTGTGGGGCTGGTGGAGACCATGGCCCTAGACAGCTCTTCATAAATACCTGAATAAAGGAGGACAGTCACTGGGATTCTAACATGGTTGTTTCCTTATTCAGAAAATCTTTCTTTCTATTGTTTTTTTTAACTCTCTTTTTCTTCTTATTTAATTGTATATAAGCATTCCCATGGATCTTTCAAAACCAGAACTTGCACAGATGAAATGTTCATCTTGCTTCTGTTCCCTAAAATAAATACTCATTTTAAACAATGGTCTTATATTTTATTTATAAGAATATTTAAAAAAAATCTTCACATATATGTTGCATGAGGTGAAAAAGATTCAATCCAGTAAAATTTCTCTCTTAATCATATGCCAGCATGTGGAGATTCTGACCTTTACCCAGACTCTGATCCTCCATAGTAATCAGTTTGGCCACAATACTCATAGACTGAAAAGGCCATTGTGACTAATATCTACTCAATATTTTGTAAACTTGCATGTTTGATGATAGACTAGATAGTTTCAGAATGAAAAGCCTTGTTTCTGTGGGCTTTCACTTTGTGATCTTTTTATTTTTAGTTGCCCCATTATTTTGTTTTTATTAATTGCAGTCACGGTATAAAGCATTATATTTTGTACACATGTATAAGTAAAATGGGTACTACAATATAAGAAATGAATATATTTATCTCCTTCTATAATTCTTTTTTTGGTTGTGATAAGGGTACTGAAAATGTGCTCTTTTAGCAAATTTTCTGCATATAACAAAATATAATCCTCATGCTCTATATTACATATTTTAAAAGTATATGCTATTTTATCTGCAGGAAATTTTCTTATTATTTATTTTCCTCCTTGAAATTATATTCCCATTTGACTTCCTTGTTTATATTTTTATTGATTCTTTGAGAATTTCACAGGTTTTGATCATGTTCACACCCATCCCCTGTATTTATATCCAACTTACTGTTCCACAATTTATGTCCTGTTATCATTTTTCTGTTTTAAAGATCTGTTGAGTCTAATTTTTGTCCCCCTAAATGCTCTCAGATATGGGTCTATCCCCTGAAGCCTACCTCCCTGGTTCACATCATTAAAGCAAATTGACCATCCCTCTCCCCAGCAGTTACCATCATTAATAAATCCTTGGCAGGGCTTGGGTTTCTTACTTTTTGTCTTTCATATCAATTCTTTTAAAAATTTGCATACTTCAACCATCATATAGAAAGCAGAATTATGACTCAGTCATGACTTTATTGAATAATGCATTATTCTACCTAGTTGTTATCAGAAAGAAATGATGAAGATCAATTATCTGTAAGAAATTAAAGTAATTATTTCTGGCAGATATCAAAAATAATTTGATTATAGCATAGTCTATAATTCCATAAGGATTTTAACTTATTTAATTATATAAAGACTCAGTTTGAAAATAATTTATCATGGCAGGATTATCACTATGTGAAAAATATAAAACAAATGTTCAGTTCATTCTTCAGTGAAAACAGTAGCATGGGTTAAGGAGATTCCTCAAGTTTCTGGATTTGCTGACATTCTTTAGTCTGCTTGGAATTTGCATTGGGTCAAAATTTCTTCTACTCCTACTGATATGGATTTTTCCTAGTCAATATTTGGAACTGAATGCAGGGCTTCTGCCTGACAGGCAAGTATTCTACTACTGAGGGCTATCCTCTGCCTTGGTTTTCTGTTTTGTGGTTAGGGATATATACAAATACTAACATCGTTTTGGTTGGTGAAGCAGGCTTGCATTCCCAGATTTACATTTTTTATATGATATATTATCCAGCTGATAAACATCTAGAGTCAGTCTGCTAATACAATGCTGAGAATTTAATTACCTGTATTTTGCAGATATTGTCCTGTAGTTCCCCTTTCCTGTAATATTTTTTTTTCATTTTGACATCATTGTCATTTTGAATAAATTAATTTTGATAAACCTGAGTAAAGCAATTTTGGAAGATTTCTTGACCTTTCTACTTTCTGGAATATTTTATGTAGACTTGATATATTTTATTACTTATATATTTGATATAATTTTCAATGAAGTTATCTGTGCCTAGATTTTTCTTTGTTATAGATTATTACATATAAAATCATTAATTTAATAGGTATAAGATTATTTACATCTAAGTACTTTTTAAAAAATTATTCCACTTTGTTTTGACATAGGGTCTCCCTATAACTCCAGTTGATCTGGAACTTTGTATGTAGGTTAGGCTGGTCTTGATCTTATAGAGAGATCTGCCTGCATTTGCTTCCTGAGTGCTGAGATTGAAGACTTGCACCACCATACCTAGTTTAGTTTGTTTTGTGAACGATCATGCTTGTAGAAGAGAAACCGCTTGCACAAATTCCCTTGAGCAGTTGGAGAAATGGCTCAGTTTTTAAGAGCACTGTTATGTAAGTACACCTGTGTCATGCAATGTCCTTGAGGGTCAGAGGAGGGTGTTGGATCCCCTGGAACTGGAGATATGGGTGGTTGTTAGCTGCCGTGTGGGTGATGAGAACTAAATACAGGTCCTCTGAAAGATCAGGCAGTGCTCTTAACCAATAAGTCATCTCTCTAGCCCTGATTGTGACCTTTTTGCAACTATAACCACGTTGATTTCTGCTACCTAAAGTCCTATTTTGTTATCCTTTATCACCAGTTTTATATCATCTTAGGAAAAAATAATGGCATATCTGTATACCTCGCTTGTAGCAAATATAATTTTTTAACTTCCTCATAGTTGTAACTTTCACCCTGACTATCTAAAACTGAATTGCTTATCATTTTTCAGTTTTCACAATTTTTTATATAAATTGCTGTTTTTATACAAAACTACAATACTATATCATTTCTAAATCATATGCTATGCTATCATAATTATAAATTTCCGAATTCATTTCTTTATTTGGAAATGTAAAAATTCAGTGCCAAATAATAGATATGATCTTAAAAGTAAGGTATTCATCTAAGAATCATTACTTCTTAACACCCAAAGACAAAAGCTATTACAAACTGCTTAAATATTTATTTGACATTCTTTCCATATATCTGAGACACACAACTGCATGATGCTGTGTTTGCAGTCTTATATAATATCATATCATGGAGCAATTTTACAAGATTTGGAAAACAAATCAAAGCAATATCAAAGAAATTTGAAGGCATATCTGCTTGACTTTTAGAGACCTTGATAAGCTTCAAATTATTCTACAAAATCTGATTGCGATGCATAAGATGGCATTTAATCTTTTCAGAATATAATTCCATGTATTGGTATAAGTCCTTTATACATATTCCATGTTAGATGATAACTGGTTCATACAAGAATGAACATTTTTATGGTTAATTATTTTGTAATTTTACTTGAAATTATTATTAAGGATATTGGAAAATTTATCTCATTTATATTTTAGACAATTTGATTTAGTTTTATATGCAAAGAAATAAAATTTAAATCTTGAGAAATTGAAAATCTTTTGCATATATATATATATATATATATATAGTTTTATTTCTTATCTCTTGTTATGAAACAAATCACCCCAAACTTGGAGGTTTAAAGCAAGCAACATTTATTATACTACAGAACATGTGCTAAAAATATAGGCTCAACTTAATGGATGATTTTGGCTCAGAATCTTCTAGAAGGCTTGTGACCCAAGTCTTGGTCAGATTAACACTGTCATTTTGAAGGCTTGGATAAGGGAGGATCAAATTTTAAGTTTACATGGTTGTTGACAGGTCTTAGTTCTTCATGGGGTTGGAGCAGTGGTGTCAGTTCCTTGCTACTTGTGTACAGAATGTTGATAACTTCCAGTATTCTCTTTGTTTTTGCTACTGGAACTTGAATCCACGGTTCTGGGCATGTCAGGTAATTACACTACATCCTTCTTTGTACTGTTAATTTTATGTCAGTGTCCCACTATGCTTCCCAGAATGGCTCTGTACTCACTCCATAACCCAAACTGTACTCAACTCCCTGCCTCAGCTCCCCTCTGTGCCGCCCCCAGAAACCGGGATTACAGGCATGCATCATCAGACCAAGCTTGTATTCCCTCCCATTTACCTGCTGATTTGCTGTTTGTATTAGTTAGTTTCTTATTTCTATGACCAAACACTTAAAAGAAACAACTTAAAAAGGGAAAAGTATCTTTTGACTCTTGGTTCAGGGGATAGAAGCCATCATTCTGGGAAGCCATGCAAACAGGAGTGCCCTTGCAGCTGTGAGCTGGAGGAAGCTGTTCACATGCAGGTGGATCAGGAAGCACTGTGTGTGTGTGTGTGTGTGTGTGTGTGTGTGTGTGTGTGTGTGTATTTGCACTGAGCTAGTGCTCTCTTTTCCCATTCAGTCTGTGATCCCAACTCATAGAATGGTTCTATCCATACTCAGGTTGGGTATTCTCTGCTTAGCTGACCTCTTTGGCAATGCCCTCAAAGACTTACACAGAGCTGTGTCTCCTAGGTAACTCTAAATACAGAGAAGCTGACAATGAAGACTGACTATCACATGGACAGAAATTGGAAGCCATATTGTAAACACTCTTAAGTCAGGGTGATGGTACCAGGAGCAAGGAACTTTGACAGGCCTCATCATTTTGTAACCCTTTTTAGAAGGGAAATTTGATGGCTTTTTCTATGTGCTTTCCATTATAGAAAAGTTGCTACATCTAATTTCATTTAACCGGAGGCTATTATGAAAAAACATGAATAGTGAGGTGAGAATCATGAAGAATCATATCAAAACTGTCTCTGATATTTGAAGACATTTGTTTGAATTATTATGATACACAGAAAGTAGAAATTAAACTGGACCTACCTTTGGTGAAGCCAGTAATTGATGTTGAGGTAAATGTCAAAAGGGGGAGGGAATTTGCTTAAAATAGCTACTTACATATTCTCCTAAATCTCATACCTCCTATTATTTATTTTTTTTCAATTTTTTAGCGCATGAATACTTGGAGGAAAATTTTTGAACTAATATTTGTCCCCTTTTCTATAACTCTTATTTAACTTTTTTTATTTCTCTCACGATAACTCATTTTCCTCAAATATGTAACTCATAGTGAGTCTGTATTTTATGGTTCTTTCAAATCCTGTCATTTAAAAATTTTTGCTTGATGAATACCATGGGTTGGCAAATATGATCAGAATAAAGAATCTTTTTTGGTAGAGTAAATACAGTGAGTGCACAGGGATAAAATCATTAGAGTGAAACACTGATCTCTTGGAACTGAGATTTTAGAATAGTGCAGGGTTGGTGACCACAACTGTAAGTTTACCATGGAGGGAATACTGGAATTGCAGGTGAGGATATTCAGAAATAGGGAAATCAAACATAAAATATATATCAAAATTGAAGTTAATCATAAGGCTAGTAAGAGTAAAAGAAGAAAATATTGAAAGAGGTATGACAGCCATTGATAACTAAGTGACTACAGTGTTTGATTTTCTTGAATTACAAAAAATTATTAGTCAGTAAACCCTGGGGAGTATATTCCATTTCAACTTGAATATACATCCACAATGTAATTACCAAACTGTGTTGGAATGTCTCAATGCAAAACTGAGCATCTCTTGCCTTTCTAAGATGCAAAAAGTTCTATTAACTAATCTTTCTTTCAGGGCCAAGAAAGACACATATACTTTTACTACACTGAATAAATTTTCTTTGATAGAGGGTGGGAAAAAATCTGTATTTTTCTTTATATTGGCTCAAGTTAATCCCAGTATTCTAGATGAACCTTTTAAATTTTCATAAAAAGTAAGACCACACAGCTAGAGACAAGCTCATTTTATTTGAAAAGGTGAAGTATAATTTTCCATTAGTGTGGTTTGATTTCTTTTTAACAATCAATAACATTTCCTCTTGCAATGTAATTATAAGATCCTTTCTATTAGCTATGGCCTTCTCCGTATGGCAAGAAATACTATGACCAAGACAGTCAACTATAAAATATGGAACCATTTAATCCAAAGCTTCATTAGATTTAGTGTCTGTCTCTTGATATAGTAAGTTGAACACAGACATTTCTGGACATTGCATTCTGTGAACTCATACTGCTAAATGTTCATCAGTGTGCCTTAATCTGTCTAAAATATTTGTAATGAGTCTAGATTTATGCCTCCAGTAATGAGCACTTAGGAAGGCCAATTACTTATTTCATATTCATCATTTCTGTCTTCTCATTAGCACAACCAACAGTTGCCCCCCACCCCCACCCGCTCCTGCCCAAGTGATAAGGGTAGTTTCAAACTACTCAATAGACTAAGCAAAATATGTGATTTTTTTTGTTTGACATAGATCCAAAGATTAAGAATCTTAAATGTTTATTACAGTTTAGATGATAATTTAAATGTAGATGTAAAACCATAATTGAAAATAATTAAGATTTCTTGAAAATCAGAGCAGATTGTAGGCAAAATAATGTTGATAATTAAATTGCCCTCTGCATCTTAGTGGGGAAGAGACTCCGCATATGTTATTCATTATCACATTAGTTTTTACTCATATAATAAGTTCTGCCTTTCTTCCACCCACATCAAATTATTTGCAAGTATTTTTCTAAAGAGAGGTTTATGATCAGATATCCTTATGCTGCTCTAATTCTTTCAAAATTAGCAATTAGGAACCAGTATTTCCCAGAATCTAATTAAGAAAACTGAACTTGTGATATTCTCTATTTTCTCAATTTTGTCAATTATCATACAAAAATTTTTGTTTTTAATTTTAGTTACATGTATATGTGTAGGTCCTAGTGTGGGTTTGTGCATATTAGTGCAGAGCTCAAAGAGGCCAGAAGAGGGCATCATATTTTCTCCACCTGGAGCTTCAGGCAGTTGTGAACCTCTGTGGGTACTGGGACCTGAGATCAGGTCCTCTGTAAGACACAGGTAAGTATTTTAAACCACTGAGCCACCTCTCCAGGCCCTCATTTAACCTTTTATTTTTCTTACGATAACTCATTTCCCTCAAATATGTAACTTATAGTAGGTCTGTATTTTATGGCTCTTTCAAATCCTGTCATGTGTAAGGTAGTAGAGTAAATACAGTGAGTGCACAGGGATAAAATCATTAGAGTGAAATGCTGACCACGTGAAACTGAGATTTCAGAATAGTGCAGGGTTGGTGACCACAAGTGTAACTTTACCATGGATGGGAATACTGGAATTGCAGGTGAGGATATTCAGAAATAGAGAAATCAAGCATAAAATATATATCAATACAGAAGTTAATCATAAGGCTTGTAAAAGTAAAAGAAGACAATATTGAAAGAGATATGAGAGCCATTGATAACTACTAGCTAAGAAGAGATGTGAGCCATGTCAACAGGGGGAAATAGGTATCATCTGGCAGAACATGAAAAATATGTACAGCATTTACCCTCTTTAATTACTCCAGTCAGAGCAGAAACCATTACTTCTTTAATGTTCTAGAATTTTGTATGTGTGCTGTTGTACCAGGCTTAATTTTGTGATTGATTACCCCATTCACATTTAGTGTGAGATCATGCCAGTGGTACTAAATAAAAGGAGAATAAAAGCCATTTATAACAAAAAGATTCTGCAAGGTTTCATTACTAACAAATTAAATTAAATTAAATTTCTGTTATTCTGGTTGTAAGATCTTATTAGCCTTTGTTTGTATCTCTGTTACCTTTACACCAATGTTCGAAACTCACCAGTCCAATTTTGTTCATTATGGATTGTAACCACATAAGATTAATTACTTTAAAACTTGCAAATGAAATAAACCCAATGACATTCACTATTCTGCTCAAGCAGTTATCCCTTTTCATCAGTCTTGTCACATTGCTTGAACTGGAATTAAATCTCATGATAAGTGATGATACTGAAGGTTTTGATATAATAATTTTACAATTCAGTTCCTGTTAGTTTTCACAAAATAAGTGGGGAGATACATTATTTGACATAGTAAAAGAAGTTAAGCAGAAATGTTAGGTCTCTGCAGTCTACAATTCATCTTTAATAGGTATAAATACCATTCAACACATTTATAAGGATCTGCAGTCTTTATAAACAAAATTAGTCCAAACTTCCACAGGATACTATGAACAGAAAAGTTCACTGATGAGGTTGAAGTAGTGTGGTGGCCAGTGTTGGTTCTATAGTTGTTCATGAGTTACTGATGATACTTAGCACCTAATATTCTTAAAAGGAGTCTACAACTATTGGACAAAGAAGAGAAACTTCTAGTAGAATAATTGAGCACAAGAATTTATAACTTGACTCTGTGTTTTGCCTCTTATCATGATCCCCTAGATTTCACTTAAAAATATAATTGGCATCAATAACTAGTATTGTATTTCACTGACTTCAGTTGAAACCCTCAACAGAAATGTATCACAGACTTTAATGCCAGCACAGCTCTCTGAATAATGCTTTTCCCCACACAAACTTTCTTCTTGGAATTTTGTTTGATTTTAATATTCTTTTTTTCTCTTGAAAAAAAAATAATGTTGATACAAAAATTTCATTTCCAGGTTAGTGCAAGATGAAAGAACTATTACGAAACTATTTTTTGGTGTTTACCTGCGTGTAGTTCTCATTTATAACAGATGCCTTCATGTACAGAAAGTTCACCTGGTATGAACCTCAGAAGTTACTTACAAAAGCAAGAGAAAGATGTTGGTATGACAGTAAATCCTCCGGTACTCTACTTTTTATCATCACTTCTTAATTAATATGGGAATATGGTTAGTACAAAAACTAAAATATTTGTCCCCTTAACTAGTTTCTGTATGACAAAAGCGTTTTTCTTATGTGTTTGATGAGCAAAACTATATGAGAGCCTAATAATCCAAAGAATGCACATGCAAATCTTACAGTAATAATTTTTCCTGATCTTTGGAATATTCGCTCACTATAAAGTATTGAGAAATTATGACTTAAATCTTGGAAGGGTAGAAATGATAAACAGAAGAGAAGAACCACTTTAGCTTTGAGGATTTCCATAAAAGGAATGAATACATGCTTTTATTTTCTTATGTTTAGATTTAACATCTATAAGTATGCAGTTAAGCTAGGTATAAGCGTTCTGTATTCTAGTCCTCCACATTCATTTCCCTCTGTATGGATTCAGCTTGACCTGATTGCAGCCATTTTGAGTATTAGTGGATATTATTTCCCTTACGTAATCCTGGCATGGAAATCCACTTGGTTTTGTTGACCTCTAGGACAATACTGTTGTCAGGAAGTTCCTCAATAAATTGCATTTTCTTCTCATTTGATGCTCTCAAGTCCTCTAGGGCCAGGCCTTATACAGAGGAAAAAAGCTGTGCCTGAATACACTCTCATCAAGGTAAGAAAGATGTATTTTAGTAAACTAAATGAAAAGACAAATTTTTGGTAGCATGGTAATATGTCAAATTCTTGTACAGGAGAGAAGCTGAAATTCTTAGAGCTGTTGGAATCTGAATTCTTATCACCCTTTTTGGCACAAATTCACAAATAGAGATCTTTTTGACTTTGACTTCAGGGAAAGAAAGTAGGATGTGTTGGAGTAGGATAGTTAAATAAGAGAACTAAAACAAATCTCAAAGCAACTTTGTATGTGAAAGACAGAGAAGAAAAAAGGTGTCAGACAGAAGGAGACAAGGGAAAGGGACACCCATATGATGGCAAGTTTTAAAAACAATTTGATGAAACAAGTCAGAGAATGCTTTGAATAATCTTCCATGTTTGTTACTAGGGAAGGCTTAGTGCCATCTCCCCAAAATTCATAAGCTGAAGCCTGAACTTCCGAAGTGATGGATGAGGTCATAAAGTGGTTCATTCATAGTATGATTAATAATCTTAAATAGGGAGCACTGTCTGTTCCTGTCTCCATTTATTTTCCTATTTTCTGTGATAAAATACTGTGATGAAAGCAACTTAAGAAAGAAAGGGTTTGTTTTAGCTCACAGTTCCAGGGTACAGACTTTTGGAATAGAGAGTCAGGGTGGCTGAAGCTTAAGGAGCTGGTGATATTACATCAACAGTCAGAAGAGAACACTGAATGCATGCATGCTAGTGCTCAGTTCCCATTCAGAAAATGATACTGCTCACAGTTAAGGGGTATTTCCACCACAATTAGCATAATCAAGATAGGATCCCACAGGCATGCTCAGGGATCCATCTCCTAGGAGAGTCTAGATTTTTGACAAGTTGAAAATTAACACTAGCCATTACACTACCCATTAGTGTGGCACAGGGAGGAAAAGGATCACTTACAAACCAGGTAAAGAAACTGATTGTCTATGGCTTTGACCTTGGATTTCAAAGTCCAGACCTGTCCAAACCTGCAACCTGAGTTCGATGCCCAGAACCCACATAGTAGAATAAGAAAACTGACTCCACAAAGCTGTCCTCTGCATGCACACATAGTTCGTACACATACATAATGCTGATGTTAACAATAATATTTTACAAATACTTAATGGCATCTTAAATGTTAAGATTTTCCCAC
The DNA here is from genome assembly GCA_035773235.1 of Eospalax fontanierii. Taxonomy (NCBI): domain Eukaryota; kingdom Metazoa; phylum Chordata; class Mammalia; order Rodentia; family Spalacidae; genus Eospalax; species Eospalax fontanierii. Next base: position 43,971,311 of record CM069533.1, on the reverse strand, counting down.
TTCATGTTTATAATCATTGTAGGGCATAAATTAAAAGAACTCACTCTAGCTGGTTATAGGGAATGACTGAAAAATTTGATACTTTTTATGGGTAAGACTACAGATTTTGCCTTTGTAATTTCAGTGGTGATTGTTTTGGTTGAGTTTTGATGGGAAGTTCAACTGGAGCTCTGTAGGGTAAAAGATATGCAGAGAAATTAATTTCTAGAAGTACTTTCATTCATTTGGAAGCACATGGTCACCGAGTGCCTACAACATGCCAGATATGGTCTTGAGCACTAAAGATCAGTGAGCACACAGATGGAGATTTCTGCCTTTACTGAATTTATACTGGGCATGGGAATAGAAAAAAATGACTAAAAAAAGTGATCTACATAGTATAAGATGGCAACAAGTGATAACATAAAGATGAAGCGTGAATCAGGACAGATGAAGATGATCTTCAATTCTAAGTATGAAGACAAGAAAAATAATCAATGTAAGGCACCACTTTCACAAAGAGCTGAATGAATTTGAATAAAGTCCACACAAATATGGAAGAAGAGAGTTCCAGACATGGGAACAGCAGAGGAAAGGCTAAAGTATAGTAATATCCCTGAATATAGTCATGCATCACTTAACAAGAATGTGCTCTGAGAATGTGTCATCAGCTCTTTTGCTGTGTAATCATCACAGAGTATACTTACACATACCTAGGTGATATTGTCTACCATACACTTAAGCTTACACCATTTTATATATATATATATATATACATATATATATTTGTGTGTGTGTGTGTATGTACATGCAAACTATGTGTGACCACATATACTATATATTATGAGTATGTAAGAACACACATTTACATATAATGTTTAATACTTAATATTATGTATAATATGTATATAATATCTATGTTATATATCTTTATATATACTTTATATGTACTTGATATAATGTATATTATTTAATATTTCTCAAACTAACTTGAGATTAAATTAAGTCCAAGAGATAAAGATATAATACCGAGACACAGTAAACGAGTTGTCTGAGGCTGCTGCCAGTATAACATAGCACTGTGTTATAGTAAACTCAGTTTCTTATGAGAACAAGCTCTATACTCAAAAATTACAATAAAATTTACTCAGATAAATACATAAACAAATAATATAGCCATTCTTTACTATTATCAAGAGTTATGATCTTTCTGTCCATGTTCATTTCCTGCATACATTTTACTGCTGGTTTGTAGACTTGTTGATTGCAGCATCCCCAAGAATGTGAGTAATGTGTTGTTCTGTATCACTAGACAATAGGCATTTCAACTTCATTATAATCTTATGAGACCATCACAGTACAAGATGCAGAGATTATTGAAACATTGATATGAGGTGCAAGGTTGTATTTGAAAACAAGCGAAGAGCCCAGTGTAGCTGGTGTTGCGCAAGGAGGAGAGAGAGAAAGATGTATATATAGGGCTACATGTGGTGAGAGAGAGGAAGAGGTTAGGAAGTGGGCACTGTTAATGCTTCTGCATTGAGTTTTCAAAGTAATGTTAATGAAGCAAGCCAAGCTGTAATTACAGAAAGTCACATTCACCAGGATGCAGCTAATTTCTAAACAATTTTGCAAGTAAAATGAGAGTTTTTACATTTGCATGTTGACAGTTTTTTAACAGATGGTTTTTTGGTTAACCTGAAGCTCAGAATCCAGACGCTGTATTTTAAAGAGACAAGAAGGTGCTATCTGAGCAAAACCTTTGAGCTCCAGTCTTTCTGATGAGGCAGGGTAAGCCAGAGTTTACATTCAGGGCCATTCTCAATCTGTACAATTTTCTGGATGTGGTTGAAGTAAGATGAAGCAAGAATGCACTTTACTGAGCATAGTCAATATTCAGAGTAAAATCAATGCTTTACAGTCACTGTTAGGTAAAGATTTATTTTCAGCCCCTGGTTATTGATTTAGAAACTTTAATTTTATTCAGAGTATTTCATTGTCAAAATAGCTATTCCTGATTAATAGAATTTTAAAAACTCAGTATTTTCAATGAATATTTGAGTTATTTATTATTATAATATTTTAGAATTAAATTATCCTTGAAAGCAGACACAGGGTTGCTATTTCTACAGTAAACTTTGAGAAAGATGATTTCAGTAATGGAAACACTTTTGAGAGGTTTATACATGTGATTGTCTTAACAATTTTTCCCCAAGTATTTTTTTAGGCTAGTCTCTACTCAGTGGGTGAGAAAAATAAAATAAAATAAAACAAAAACAGCATGTGAAGAATATGGGAGAGAGATTTGTAGTGAATGAGGGTGGCTGGCAGGACTGGGAGGAAGATAAGAGAGGGTAGAAGGGAGAGGAGCCAGAATCCATTATATACAAATATGAGGTGTTCAGAGAGCAAAATGTATTAATAAAAGGGATTTGGGAAGTATTAGGAATAATAACTTGTATACAACCTCACTATGGATCATTTAGATTACAATACAATGAGTTTGACATAGCATTAGATAGAATACATGACGTCAAGAAATAGTTTAAACATATTCATATTTTCTGTTGATTTTGGAGAGAGACATTGGAGATACATATATCACCAGGATAAGGAACATGAGAGGCTGCCCAATCAGAAATATGTCTTAGACTCTATTTCTGATTTTGGTCAATACCATTAGACACATTATTTACTAACATTCTACGTCAGCACCCTGCTTTTCATTTCATTAGTACATTATTCACATCTTCAGATAATTCTAAACATAGAATTTATCTTCAAAATCCTGCAATGGCTTGTGGGTATTTCAAAAATAAATTCTGAACTTAGTCAATAAATCTGAGCCCTTGTGATGTGGTGTAATTTCTTTCTTTCAAATTAGTTTCATATTAATTAGATCCCAAATCAAACCCTGTCCTGGCATAGTACTGATTCTTTCTACCATCCTGTGCTTTTAATCTTGCCCTATCCTAAGCTAGAGAGTTCATATATACCCAAGATCAGACACATAATTTATAGGACTAAGTGAATAATAATAAAAATTGTAAGTCCCACAGTTTGAAGATTATTAAGCATTTCAAGATGGTGATACGGAGGCATTAAAATAAAGTAAGAATCTTCCTGAAGCCATGTTCTATCAACTACATATAGTACAGGCATGTAATGCCATACTGCTCTGGAAGCTCTTATGGATAGACTATAATATTGCAAGTTCCATATTACTTTCTTAAATGAATAAAACTTCTCTCAAATCATTTAACTCAACATGAGCCATGTCTCCCAATTAACTATGCCACCATACACATAACCTATATTCTTTTTGTTTGTTGACCACATGCAAACAAAGACCTTAAAGATGACTAAAGTGATTTCATCCTCCATCGCCCCCTCTTCCTTTCCAACCTGATGCATGATGCACCATTGGTGATACCAATTATGGCTCTGTGTTTTGTAAGATAGGAAATAAAGTTCCTCCACCTGTATCAGAGACCTCCAGAGAAGCACAAGGCTGACTATATTTATACTTCTTTGATTTTCTCATTTCCCATAGCTTTTAGATCCTGGTCTGGCAACAGACAGAAAACTTCTATGACAATCATTTGGACTCTCACCATTTTCTGCCTTTTCCCAATATCAAGCCATATCAATGGCTTCCTTTGTGGTGAAATAATTGGTGATTGGTTGTAGGAAGAAGAAAATTTTATTTGGGCTTACAGTTCCAGAAGAATCAGAATCCATCATAGTGGAGAGTCAGGACAGGAGGCAGTCAGAGCAGAGAGTTGAGTCCTCACATCTTCAAGCACAGACAGGAAGCCAAGAGAGACAGAAAGTGGGGGCAGGGGACTCTCTATGGACTCTCTAAATTTACCTTGAGTGACATTCTTTTACCAGGAAGGCCACACCTCCTGAGAGACTCTATCACCTCTCCAAAGAACACAACCAGGTAGCTAGCTAATCAAGTGTTCAAATACTTGGAGCATAACAGAGCAGCCTCACTCAAACCACTGTAATTGCCTTGAGCAGTTTCAGGGAACTTTTCATTAATTCTTAAAATTCAGACTAAAAGTAAAATTATTCACTGGTATCTTCACTGCAATTGAGACTACACTTTTCCCATGGACATCTGGACTCTTTGAAGGGACTTAAGCCTGCTATATGGTACCAAGTCTCTTCTCTCCATGACCCCGTTAATCCTAAGATTTTCATTGTGACTGAGGGTGCACCTTCACTAATAGCTTCTCCTGGCTTATCTTCAGGGAGACTCTAACATTGCCACACAGTTCCGACCTCAGCTGCTCTCCATGACCCCTTCATACCCTTAAAATCAGTACCATGTGGGCCAAGATTAGCCTCCAGCTTGAGATTAAGCCTTGTCCCCTTCTGGATCACAACTTCTATATACTGGATGTCGTATAGAAAACTGGTTTTCTTTCTGTCTGCTATGAGGAATGGGTTTCCAAATGTGATTGACATCCAACTAACCAATGACTTAAGGGGGAAGGTTTAGCGGAAATGCAGGGAAGGCTGTGAAGGAAGGAGAGAGGCAGTACAGTGCTAGGTCTCCATCTTGGGTGCATGTTCCAGAGTTCCAGGGGGACTTGTGATCAAAATGCAGGCTCCGCCATACAACACTCCACCTCTCTTTCCCCAGGATGATTCCCTTGTAAGTAACATGGAATAAACTAATTTCTCTAAAGAACATTCTCTGTCCATTCAGTTGGTTCAAATCTGGGAGTGGGGTGAGGCTGAATGCCAGGCTTCACCATGAAAGAATTCATGATACACTGATCCTGAGGAAATACTTTCCAAAAGACACCTCAGTAGTGTTGGTTTCATTAATCACAGCTGTTTTTTCAACTCTAGGATGTCAGCATCCATTATCCTAATAAAGCAAAAGTTTCCCTTCCACAAATTCTTAATTCACATATATCACACAAATGACCCTGATAATCTTTGCCTCCTTCTGAAAATTCACAAGCCAGGCTTCCATTATCAAGTCTTCTCAATATTTCATGGTTCATGCTTCCACAATGTTCATTAAGCTCTGAGCACACAATGGCTTTTCCAGCTCAAAGCTCCAAATCATTCTACAAACCTCTCCAGCAAACAACATGGTCAGGTTCATGAAAGCAGCATCACATTCCTGGTACCGATTTTTGTCCTACTTTGCTTTTTATTTCTGTGATTGAATGTATTCTGTAAACTCAAATGGACTCAGCCCTCTCCAAATTGGTTTTGGTAAGTGTTTTATCACAGAAATGAAATCAAAGTAGGACAATATGCTTTTAATACACATTGCTATAAAGATGGATGTACTGAAAATCAGGTACTCAAGAGTATGACCACTTACCAATAATATAAATTCTCCTGTAATTTTAGTATGAAAATGTTTCTTGATATTTAATACAGAACATCTATTTAACTATTTATGAAAATGATCCCAAGTTTGTATTATAGCCTTACATTGATTCCAATCTGATTTACAGATAACTAGCCAAGAGCAAGAAGAGACACTTCAGAGAAGGAAATGTGCAACAGATATAAGGGTAGACAAAGATTGTCTGCTACAAAGGAACATTTGGGAATAACTTGCCCTGGAAGATAATATATAAAAAAGCAACATTTTCCTACCCAAAGCTGTCATTCTAATGAACCTGTACATTACAAACACAGCTTGTTCATTTTTAATCTTTTTCTTGTGGTTCCCATAGGTAAGGCCATTTCAAGGGAAAATAGTTTGCAGTTGTTGATGTGAAATTTTAGATTTACATTGAGGAGGAGCAAACTGTTGGTAGCTTGATTCTTAGTTTTCTTCTTATAGTATTTTCTTTTGACAGGGTCTCCTTAGTCCCAGCCCACCTAGAAGTCACTATGTGGACCAGGCTGGCCCAGATCTCGCAGAGATCTGCTTTCTGCAGTCTCCAGAGGGCTGGGATTAAAGGTATGTACTACTACACCTGGCTCCTTCTAACAGTACTGAAGCAAATATATCCACACCTCTGCATTCTTGGGAATAAAAGGATTCATACCTATCTCTATTTTCTTCAAAAATTAGTATATAAGTTATTTGGATAATGTAATGAGAGTGTGCTAAGCATCTAAATGGTATTATATAAACAGACTATAGTGAATGGGCAAAATACTGCTGTTTCATAGCATGGTAACAACAGTAATGATTTCAACCATGCCGAGTTGTGCAGAAGGAGTCGAAAGAAATGATGGTCCTATTTGAAAAATGACCTTGAAAATTCATCACTTGACCTTACTGTATACATCAGTAAGTTCAGCAAAGACCTCAGGGGAAATGAAGCATTAACAGTACACTGGCAATGTTTACCAGGTTTGTAATAGTAGAACAAATGTTTTCATTGTGTAGAGGGTCTGTATTTGCTACAGTTTAATTAGGTTCATGTGATTTCATTTTTAATTAAAATCAATTTAATTAATTTTTCTTGTAGTTACTAACAAGGTAACTTTGATAATATTTCAGGCATATTACAAGTGTGTTCTTGTTCCTTTTAAGACTTTAAGACATCACTTTATTTCTACAGGTTAGTCAATTAAAATGTAGTCTCACCTTACTGTAAGTAATCAATTTCAAGAAGGTCTGTTTTCACAAAAAGCTTAATATGTGTCAGGGAAAGAGTAAAGACAAGAGAGAGCTAGACTTGGACTCTGAAGTTCAAACAGTAATATCATAATGTGCTTCAGGGATACAAAAGTTGAAGTTATTTAGGGAAATTAGAGAAAAACTATATATAGACAGTCAAAATGCTATATCCTAGAGTTTTTATTTTATCTTAGATGATGAATAGTCAGGTAAGTATATAAGCTATATTACTTACTTTTCTCATTGCTCTAGCAATACTCTGTTTCTTGGAAAGGATCAAGATTATAAAATACTATTTTCCATTCATTTCTGGAACTTTATTCTCTCTCTTATTTTCTCGGTTATGTGACAATCCTCCACATTGCAACTCAAATGCTGCTTCCAGAGATGTGTTCCTCATTCCTCAGAAACACCTTTATAACACTGCTGTTCCTTTTACAGAACTGAACATGTTCATTTGTATGATTTTTTTTATAGATACATGATCATCTCACTATGTATGATGGTGAGAGGACCTCTGAGAGAAGAAGGATTATGTCTTTCTCTAGCCATCACTATATTTCTAATACATACCATGGTGCACATGGTCAGTGTAAGTGATCAGTGGATTTATTATTATTATGGCTGAATACATGAGCCATTTTCCTTAAAAGACTGCAAGGAGGATATCTAAAATTATTTGTATAAGCATTAAGCCTTCACAAGATTTTTCTTTCTTTGTGAATTTTAACAGAAGAAAAAATATACATGGATATGCAATTATTATGATGATGTGGGATGATGCCATTTTACACAATAATCTATTGATGCACTATATTGTGATACAATGGAAGTTTATGGACAGAAAAAAAGATAAAATTTTTCAACCTTGGTAAGGTAAGAACATAGTTCCTTAAAATCTGAAGTAGAAATGAAGAAGTACATCAGATTGGATGGTCCATACTTCAATCTCCATGTTCAGTGACCTTTTATATCTAGCATCTTAAATAGTGATTAAATATTAACTTGGCTCCGTGAATGCTTTTCTTATTTGTTATCTGCTATTATTCTCTTTCTTTATTCAAGGAATTGCCACTCTTTTACTACATAGTTCTTAAACTTCTGATCCAAAAGACAAAATTTGATTTCTCATTGATAAATAGAAGAAATAAGTTCTATGTTATTATCAGAAAATAATCTGCTAGAATCACAATTCATTTTCTCAAAACTGGTTTATAGGTATAGACAAAATTAAGGATTTTTTAGCTAAGGAGCATTGAAATCACAGAGCAAGGTAGAGTAGAGGAGACAGTGAGTTAATTAGCATAATGTTGCATTAATTGTACTTTTAGGCAAGTAAGTTTCTTCCCTGTTAAGAATGTTTCTAATAAATTCTATTTCCTATTAAAAATGTCATAAGTAAATAATTTTTCACAAAAGCTTGTAAGATAAACTTTGTGGAAAAAAACAGAAGAAATAAAAATTGGGTAAAAGATAAAATTTTGTAGAGAGCTTTTTTAATATTAGCAGGTAAAATAAATGTAATTCAACTTCATTATAAGATAAGGTATGTATTAGCAAAAAAACAACCATAACTCCTCAACACTAATGTCTTTCAGTCGGTGTCTTTACTAAAAGTAGGTGACATATATTTATAATCTTTCTCTACTTAGTAAATGATAACAACTTATATTTTGTATTTTCAACAGTACTTATGAACAGCCCTTTTTTCTTAATTTATTTGATTGTGAAAACCATCAAATTTTAAAGATATTTCATTTATTCTTTAAAAATTTCAATCCTGTGTACAATATATTTCAAAACATCTGCCTCTGAAGTTCATGTCTTTGTTTTCCTTTTTATTTCCTCATTATTTCCCCTGTCCATGATGGTATTATGACTGACTTGAACTTGTGCAGGTCTTGTACAGAAAGCCACAGTTGCTGTGTGAAGTAGGTTGTGTCCAGAATGCAGCAGTTTACAGCACTCCTCCTAAAGCTCAGACTCTCACATTCTTTCTTCTCCCTGGGATTTTATTCAGGTTTACAGTATAAGGCATCAATTACTTCTTGTGGAACAGGCTTCAAATCCAACCAGAAAGCAGTCTGTTATCCCCATAACTGTCATGTCACTATTTCACCAGTTAGGCATCTGGTGAGCCCATCTTCTTAGGCAGGTTGTTTTAGTATGCAGAGTCCAGCACCAAGGAAGATCATTGATGTCTTTTTCCCCCACATCAGCCTGCAAAGCACTTTCCACACTATGAAAGCTAGATGTCAGGGATAGCACTTTATGGTTAGTTTGAGACTGATTCTCTATACAAAGTATGTGGTATCTTCACCAATAGGGTCTAAAACAACGAGTTATGAAGGGTAACCAAAAGCAATAGCAACAGTGTGTGTTTCTCCAATGCCTCAGGTGCTTCTCTGACCAATAACTCATGAAAAAGTAATCCATGTCTGGCAATGTGATTTTCATTTGATAATAGACATTTTTTGGGAGCAGCATTTTTCATCCACGAAGTGTACCACGGTTTAAAGACCTAAGTTAAAAAAAGTTATTTTTGATTCATTTTTTTTTTTTTATGTGTTTGAGTGTTTTGCCTACATGTACATAAGTTCATCCATACATGCAATGCCTGCAGAGGCCTTTAGAAGGCATCAGATCCTCTAGAACTGGAGTTACTGAAGGTTGTTAGGTGCCATTTGGGTCTGATGCTGGGCAGTGAACCTGGGTCCTCTGCAATAGAACTAAGTTCTCTTAACCACTGATTCATCTCTCCAGCCCCTTAAATATATTTTAATTAGCAAAAAACCATTGGGATTTCATGAAGCTACTTTATACATCCTTAGTTTTAGATAATTCTCTTCCTTTCCACTGTTTTCCCTTAATTTTTCTACTCTCATTACTGCTTAAATCTTTAATCTCCAGTATCAATAGTATTTTGACTGGCTTTTATTCTTTCCAAAGAGAATTTTAAGTAAAATTGAAGCAATATGTTATGGAAGAGAGACAGCTGGATAGACAGTGGATAGACATATGCTGAATATATTTGAATTTTTTATTTTCATATTTTGACACTGATTTGAAAACTTAAGAATTCCATTAGTTCTTATTCTGTTCACTTGTTTCCAGCTCCATTCCAAAACACACATTGTTATGCTGCATTTTTTAAAAAATATGCAAAGAACTAGAAATTTTATTATTATTTTTTCACCTCCAAGGGAATAAAATAGAGTTTATTCCAGAGTGAAATATCAGTGGACATGATTCAGGATCACAGATTTAGGTTGCCCCAAATACCATATAATAGTTTTCATAGGAATAGAACAAAAGAAGTCATAAGCCAAGATACTTTTTAAGCACAATAGTGAAATGTCCTCTATTGTCAGGTTTCAGAGATGGGAACATCTCTGCTAGAAGCCTCAGATGTTATCTGATGACATTTTTAGCTTTTGGGTTAATGGAAGTGAGGGATCTTACACATTCCAAAAGGATTTACATAACAGTCACAAAGATGTTACACCATACAAAAACATAGGTATTTGTTGGCTAGCATGGGTTCCAGGTGTTGGCTAGCATGGGTGTCAGGTGTTGGCTAGCAGGGTGTCAGATGTTGGCTAGCATGGCCAGATCCCTCAGGGGCGGGGGTAAGGAGGTGCAGAGTTAACGTCACAGACCCTGGGAGACAGTGGAGCCACGATCTCATTTAATTTTAGTAAGGAATAGGATTTATATTTTTGTCAGGCTTAGGGGAGGTCTTTATCTAGTCATTCGACATGCTTCATTCTGGTAGGTCCTGAACACCTGAAGATCCGGCGTTCATTGCTCTCATTGGTCCTGGATGGCTGCTAGCCTGGGAGCTGCCCACGTTCGATCCCAGGAAGGGTTCACTGCGCACTCATGCTCAATATCTGTTCTAGCTTGTTCTAGGCCAGCAGGCCAGGAGCCTGCCTGACCTTGCCAGAATCATCGTACAGGTCTTAGTGCCACTACTGATCCAATGTCTAATGCTGTACCAGTCATCGATGTGGTTGGTCATAATGTGTGAATCCCTTTATATTTGTTAAAAATATATCTAAGAGCATTTCATCAATATTATTAACAGCATATCAACAAGTTATTCTCAGCATTATTATAAAACATGTTCAATTTCAGCTTCCAAGTTCCCTGTTTGTCCTTACTATCCTAAGAAATTCATTCTTAATTTTTGTTCTGATCAGGTTTATTAGTCCACTTTTAAACTTGAGGTTGGAGTAATCAAAATGTGGAAATATTTATTTTTTAATAATGGGGTAATCTTGTACCAAGTAAGAGACACATTGTTTTGTATAGGATAATTGTTTCAATAGCCGTAACAGACCTATTTTAATTTGGTTTGATGATTTATTCTAATATATAAGGTCATGTTTTCTATATTTTATTCACTTGGAAATCCCATACACTGAGTTGTCCGAATCTCTCTTTAGCTGTGCCTCAAGGTTTCCATTGTCATATCAGAGGTATTGTGTTCTTTGTACTGTCTTGAGAGGGTCAACTTATTTATCTATTTTAATTTTATATGTATGAGTGTTTTGTATGCTTGTATATAAGTGCACACATGTTGTGTAGTGCCTGTAGAGACCAGAAGAGAGCATTGGATTGGTTGTTAGATGTCATATGATGTTGGGACTGAACACATCTCTTCAACAGCAGACAGTGTTCTTAACTGCTGAGCCATCTCTCCAGCCCCAAATGTACAAATGCTTGTCTCCTTGTAACTTGTTTTACTTTCTTGCATTAACTTACGTGAACCATTAAGGACGTAAGTGGCATATTCTCTGTTATGCTTGAGTGTAGCATATGCACTTAAAATCTTCAAAGTACAAAATATCGTTAGTATAATAACTCCATTTGCCTTGTGTGTCCCTGAAATTCCCCACCACTAATATTTTTAAAAGTGTCAATCTTATAGTATTACACTCACCTAGAATTATAACTATTCAGTATCTATTTTTCACATATATTATTCTAGATGAAAATTCTCTAGTTCTCACTTTGTACCAATCAGTCTTAATATTAAATAATAGCAAATCTTTTTGGTCTAGAATGACAAATCTTAACTTTACAGCTGAGTTTAAATGACCAAATCAACATTTTAAGCAGAAAATGAAACATAACTGCTATTTTTCATTGTGTGAATAGATGCCCTCAATGACTTTCATCACTTACATTTCATATATGAAGGTGAGACGCTAAATGATAAGGCCATTCCTGACATTTTTGATAAAATTTGGGAATGGTAACAATTATTTGATAATAAAACCACAATTAGTCTTTCTCCAGTAGAGGAGAGGTTACCTCTAATCCCGTTGCCTTCTCTGTTCTTCCTGATCTTTCTAATTTAGCTAATCTCTTATTTCTGTATTTGGACAATTACCCATGTATATGTTGAATGCACATTACAAACAAGCAAATATATGCATACTGAAAAGGAAATATATTTTCATTGAAGAGTAGAGAATGTTAGCTATTGGCCTTTTAAAAGTTCTTTTCATTAAAATCTAGTGAAATCTTAGAGCACAAACTTGAAAAGCTTTTGGTGGTTTGAAAGCAATTTATAGTACTTAGTGTGCATTTTGTAGGCTAAGACTTTGGAACTGATCATTGGATCCAAATAAGTTCATAAATACAGAGTCATTGTGCACTTACACAAAATCTGGCATCCAAAGGATCAAGATGGGAAAACTGATCTCTTTTCCTTACACTGAGCTTTTTAAGAAAAATAGAGTATTCGACAAATAGACAAGTTTAATTGTATCTGTATTGCTCATTGATATTAAAACTGCCATTCAAGATCTTCTGCAGATCTAGATCCCTTGGTAACCTTGTGTTATATAATTTCCACTTTTGTCTTCCATGCTTTAACCATGTAACTACTACATTGACACTCTATTTTGTATCTCCAACTTTTGCGTCTATGACTTTCCTGGAAAAATACTTCCTTCATCTCTGCATGTCAAAATGTACATTCTTTCCTTGAAAAAATTTGCATTGTATGCATTTATTTGAGTTATAAGTAATTACAATGTTGAGGGATTTAAATATATAGATGGCCAGGAATTTTCAATGATTATCTTTCCATTTAGAAGAATAAGTGATCTTTCTCTGTTGTGTTATTATTGAAGTTTGTAAAGGAGAGATGCTAGGGGACATTCATATTCATTTGGATTGAAAATATATTTTATAAGGGGACATTACTTTGGTGTTACAGATTTGGGGTCACAATTAATAGGTATAACCTGAGGTTCTCTGGTCAACATAGAGCTAATTAGATATTATTTAAGTTTACTGGATATAGGTATAAGATTCAGGATATCAAATTGTTCTTTATTTTTAAAATTATTTTATTTATTATTTTTATTTTGTTTTATGTGTCTGAATGTATTGCTTACATGTAGATAGGCACACCCATGTCATGCAATGCCTATGTAGGTCAGAAGAGAATGTTGAATCCCTTGGAATTGGAGTTACAGATAGTTGTTAGCTGCCATGTGGGTGCTGGAAATCAAACCCAGGTCCTTTGCAAGAGGTGCTAGTGCTCTTAATCACTGAGCCATCTCTCAAATCCTTCAAATGGTTCTTTATAATTATGTATTTTTCTTTGGTTGCAAATATATTTATTTATCTATCTGTCTTACTCTTATGGAGTTGAATCTTGAGTCTCATGCATTGATCCTTTTCTTGATAAAGATGTTCATAAGCTTTTACATTTAGTAGTTACAATGTTGATTGATGAAAATTGAATTAAGGAGGTGAATTATCTAGAGTGATATTATTTCTAGGTTAAGGAATGTTTGAAATACTTTTGCACCTAAACAGATTGCATTTCTGTGATAGCAAGATGATTTATATCTGTCAGAGCATGAATTTTCAGAGCTTCATGGCCCTAAATGTTGAATATGGATTATGAAAATCTTCTTTTGAGTTTACCTTTCCATATTCCATTTCTAAATATCACCCTTCCTGATATTTCAGTCTTTCCTTAGCTATATGAATATTGTTCATAGACTAAATTAAATTGTGATCCCATTAGTAAAGGTTTACCTTATTTTAAATTTTATGCTGTCCACTTTATGTAGTGTGTGTGTGTGTGTGTGTGTGTGTGTGTGTGTGTGTTGCTGAGGATCAAACCTGATCTTACATGTTAAGGATGAACTGTGCTGTTGAGTTATACTTTCAGTCCAATTAGTATAAATTTCACAGTGTGGTCTTATTTGCCTTTTGGCTCTGGGTTGTGTATTCACTTTAGTTCTCATAACTCATGGGTGAAAAATAGGAAAGAAAACTCTAGTATAATAACTGAGAATATTCAAAGAAAATAAGGACCAAGCAGCTAATGCACAAAGAAACAAGTTATGAGAAAGGCCATGTAAAGTGAGGAACAACTATGGATAACAGAAGCTGTAGGTAACTTGGAACTGGAATGAGAAGGTACAAACAGTAAATAATATAAGAACTGTAATATTTTTAGTGCAACATTGAGAAAATGAAATCAGCGATGTGTATTTTTTTGTAGTTGTTGTTAACATAAAAATGAAGTTCAGACATGGGGATAGAAGGCAGAAGAAAAGTCAAGTCTTTTATTCAAATAAATTTGATTATTAAGTTACAATGAATTCTGCTATGTAAATATTGGTTCTGACTATGTATTTGTTGAAATATTCCCTTGTAAAGTGATAGAAAGAAGACATATAATGACCTGCAAATCACAGTCGTTGTAAACAAGCTTATCAGGCACAGGACTTAACAGGATACAGGAATGCATTTGGTTACACTTGTTCAGTCAGTGCTGCTCTGAAATCTTCCACAGTTTGCTTAGGGAAAATATTCAAATGGTATCAGTCATTTCTGTTCTAACATTTAGGATCTAAACAACTGAACTGTGAGGTTCTGAGTGACAGCCTTCCGAGCTTCTGGAACCCACGGTCTTGTCACACAAAGGCTCAGCACCGATGGGAGATGATTCTACACAGATCTAGCACTCAGATCCTAGGCTGAGTCTCCTATCTTGCCATCATATTGCTATGTTTTTTTTTCCTGTATTGAATAATAGCTACCAGTTCTCACACTAGACACCCAGCAATGTAAAAGTGACCACTTATAGGGACAATGATTTTCCCCTTGTGCAAAAATACCAATGAAGGGTTTCTGGGGACCAAAATATGCAGGTCTGTCACTCAATTTAAGCACTTAAGTTAGTCAGCATTTCCATCTAATGACATAAAGAAACTTAGATGGGAATCAATACACAAGGCATTTAAAAGAACTAAAAAGTCAGACAAATGCGGTCAAAGTAATGTCTTAAACTTTATTAGTTTTCAGGAATCTTAAAGGAAATCATTATCCGGAAACAGAGTGAAAGACAGGAAACCAGACAGACCTCACCACGTAGCTCCATTTTCTTCTTGGTTGCAGTACCTGTGTTGAAATTGGTAGCTTCCTTCTGGGTTTTTCTACTCTGTGTTTTGATTTAATTGTCCAGTCCTTTCTACCTAGATATAAATAAGAAAGAATGAAGCTTCTACTATTATATTTTAAACTTCCCTTTGCTCTTACAATTATATAGTTCTGTTTTACTTCAGAAAATCCTGATACACACACACACACACACACACACACACACACTCACACTCACGCACACACATTTGTTGATTCTTTCCTACATATTTTATCTTGGGCAATCTTCCTACCCAATGGGACTCTCTTCAGTATGACTTTCACTTTAAAGATAATAGTACAGTGACCCAGAGAAAGCATGGAACTGCACAAAGTCATTACTTTGTAAGTTAGAGACGTGTAAGTAGAATTAAGCACATTAACTGTAAAAGTCGTCTTCCTTGCTCTATTTCTACTACACTGCTTATTCTGCTTTATTAACTTGGTAGATTATTGCTAGTATCGTAACTTATTTACACAGATGTCCTCAACTAGGCTGTCGAAATATCAGGCATGTTGCTAGCAGCAAGTGTCAAACAGCAAGGGCACATGGATTCTGTTGCTTTACCATACAGTGGATGGAACCAACTCCAGGATGTATGCACTCACACTCTGTCATTCATGAAGAAGCCTGTTGGTCACAGGCCGACTATGTGTCAGGAATGTTCCGCTTTCAAATCTGAGAAGTTAAGAGTTGCATTCTGAAAACGTGTACATACTTAATATAAGAAAATTACTGAAGCATCTTGCTCATAAAACAGATGCAGTGTAAAATGCACATATTTCTTACTAGAGATTTCCGTAGACAGAAATACTTTAATATTAAACATGATAAAAAAATAGAGGGAAATGTGATATGCGCCTAATGAGGAGGGTGAGGAAACATGAGACATTAAACATCTGTTAATCTGTCAGATGAAATGAAGGATGGATTATCTAAAATGTAAACAATTTCACAAGATGAGGAGGAAAACTTTGAAAATAAACAGGGCCTAGAAATTTAACTACATTCTGTGGCTACCGCTAGTCACAGAGAAGACTCCTGAGACTTCTATCCTTTTCAAAGCATATTTTTGTCTATGTAGTTATTAAACTTGAATTATTTCTTGTGTTTAAGTAACTGGAATTTCTTCACACAACACTATTTTCAAGATAGAAAGTTATTAATCATATCCAGTTCTTATACTATCGTTAAGTTTTGGGAACAAAGAGCCCTCATGTAATGCATTTTGCTAATGACTTTACTTTTCTAATTCTGCCATAATAGAGAGAATTTTAAAAACAAATTAGCTTGTGAAATAGAGTTAGTGTTCTTATATTAATATAACTAATTTTAAAGACCTGCAAGAGAGATTTTAGTACAGTTTGTACAGTATTAGCTCACATCCATGTTTTGCCAGACCAGGCCAGCAAGGGAGAAAATTATGGTTCCGCAAACATAGTAATAATAATTTTTTCCAGTGATTCTCTGGACTCAGAATGTAAATTCTTGAAGCCTCTCCTATTTTAGATGTCTAAAAGGGGTATATTGAAGGTTCTGACAAAGAACAATTTCCAAGGCCAGATTGTCCTCAGGTACCAACTGTTAGGAATGTACCAAAGACTGACTTATCAATAGCACACTAAATTCTGTGATAGATTTTTCACCTTATATATCCTTGTAAGTATCCAATGGAAATTTTAAAAAAATCAAATAATGTTCTTAATACATAAATAATTCATGTTTTCAATGTAGTATATCATTTAATGTTTGAGCATTCAAAAGGTGAATTAGAGATGGCGTTGTTATAAATATATGTTAGTTAGGAAATATAATTTTAATTCTGCTCTTGAGTCTCCTCAAAGTGACCTCTTATATGAGAGGTACTGTAGGCACTCTTTAATATATAGATTCTGTGGTACCATCACAGACTTACTGTATAAGCAGATCTAGAATGGGTCGGAAACCTAGACTCTTAGAAATCTTGCCAAGCAGTTAAGTTTATTTTGTCTAAGATTTATATTTATTTTTAATTTTCCCAAGAATGTGTGTCTATGTGGGGTTTTGTACAAGTGCATTCAGTGCTTTCAGAGGCAAGATCTTTTAGAGATGGAGTTATAGGTGGTTGTCAGCTGCAGGACATGGATGCTGATAACTCTGGTACCCTGAAAGAGCAGTCAGTGCACTCGTGTTCAGTCATCTCTCCTGCCCTGCTACGGAGTTCTTACATGTGCAGTTGTAGAAGTCTCTGCACTCTACAGACTACCCTTGAAGAGACTGGGTAGTGAAAACCAACATGGCAGTGTTTAAGCAGCAGACTTGCTTTGTTTTAATGGCTTTGTGTTTTGTTAGAAATATGAGTAGGTGATAAAAATATGTATGAAATATTGTGTCAATGAGGACAAGACATTTCCCCTAAGCAGGAAAAAGAAAGAAACTTTTGAAGACTGATGTCTTAGAGATGCTAGCTTCTGGGTTTTATGTTCATTTTTAATAGCTGTGCATGCATGGATATAAAAGTCTTTCATTTCACATATGTTTTTAATAGGAAAAGTGGTGCTCTTCTTTGTCTTGAGTTTCCTTGTCTTTAATTCTTTTGATGCTGGTTTTATTAGAAAACACATATAGTCCAGTTATATTCATTTATTTTGATTTTGATATTTTAGGAACTATCTTGTATATAAAAAGTGTTGGGTGGCACTTTATTACTCATCAGCTGGAAATATATTCATTATTCGTCTCATTTCATAGACAAATGAACACAGCATCAAGGAGGTTAATTAACTTGACCAAAACCACACGGCAAATAAGTGATGAAGTCACCACTGATCATAGGCTGCCTGGCTCCATGCCAGGAACTTCCCATGATATTATGCAACTCATGTGGAAAGTACATTTTGTTTACTTTCTTTGAAATATCACGTTCTTGACCTGTGTGTTCCTGAATCTTCTAAGCATCATTATATTCTTTAAAAATAGTTTGGCCAAATGATTGAAAAAGATTTTTAAGAAGAGTTGTAAAGTGGATTTGGATTATGCATATATGTGTGGGTTCTGTGTAATTAGGTGAATAGGGGACGGTTATGTTACAAGGAATATTTATTTAAATCATTTTCCATTGTGTCACACATTCTTTCCAAAAGAATGTTTGTGTTTTCTACAGTAATTCTCTAAATGGAAAGTGTGTAATGTCAGGCTAGTTCCACAGACAAATATTTTCCACTTAAAAAGCATATGTGAAACTTTGCAAGTAATTAGACATCGACTACTAAAAAGTTCTCAGATTTGGGCCTTCTGTGCTATTCCAATTAAGGTGGATTTTTTTTTCTACTGTGGGAATTACAGTGTATAACTGATTACCAAGCACATCATGTAAACGGCTCTTAGAAACTGCAAACAGCCCATTATGGAGAAAGCACCTTATTAACAAAGGTCATATTAGAATCTCACCCTGGTAACTGATAGTATCAAATGTACAGTACATCAATAGGTACATAGACCAGGAAACAGCATTTTCCAATTAAGTGAATCAGTTTGACCTTCTGAACTATAAATAAACTGCAGCAACAGCTCCTGATTAGGCTTAAGGATTCTGACTTCCATCGCAAACAAATGCCTCAGAGTTTAAGCATACTTAGAAAGTTAATCCTGTAAAGAGTCAATGAACAGACTCAGTTTCAGCATTAATGCATTGGACCTGAGTTTCCTCAAATTCTGCAGCAGAGGCAGAATGGAAATGCATCATTTTGAATAGATAAACAAGCCCTGAATTAGTTTCTATCCTCCCTCAGGATAACTAATTTAACAAGAGCAAACCCACTTTCAAAACAGAGTGAAATATTTGCTTCTCTAAGTAATTACAGGGCTTGGTTGGTCTATTGCTCCTATATGAATATATGTAATTAACTATACTCAGTGAAAGCTTAAACTATGTTTTAAAAAAACACATTTTGACTCTAGTTTATTTTTATTTGATGTATATCCTAGAATTAATTCAAAACCTATTCACTCACTTTAGATCTGAAATTAAAACACATCCAATTCTTTAATCTAACAGCCTCATACTTAGTATATGAATCTGACAGTGTTGATCCGCCTTCAAGAGAGAATACAGTTGGGTGGTTTTCTAGTCTTTGTAATAGATTTCCACAGCTTTTTCCGTCTCAAGGTTCTCATAGATAAGATTAAGGACTTCCACTAAGCAAAGCTCAAATATTTTTGTAGCTCTAAAATTTTCTGGTGTCTCCATTCATATCTACTGAAAGTTCTGACATTGTTTATAGCCTAGATATAAGTGGTTAATTTTCAGCAGTATTCAAAGTAACTCTTTTCAGAGTCTGTGGAGGGATTTGATAAGTAGCAAATTTCCATGAACCCAAATAAATGATTGTAAGTATATATATATATATATATATATATATATGTTTTATGAATTGATTGTAAGTATATATATATATGTTTTATGAATTTTTGTGGGTTTATTACATTTTATTTAGCTCCCCCTTCCCTATCTGTGCTCTCCCTCACAGCCTGCCCACAGGTCTTCATTCAATTTTGTCACATATATTAAGGTCTGGCGCATCAAGTCTGTGTACCCTGATGTCCCTTGGGGTGAATTCATCCACTAAAACTTGTTCAGTCTATCTAGCATCACTCCCTTAAAGAAGATCAACTCACCCTCACCCAGCAGTAATCAACTGCCAATAGTTCCTTGTCAAAGTTGTGGCCTCCTCCCATTTCCTCAGTTCTATGCTGAGTTTTGTCAGACTGAGTTTGCATGGGTCTTGTGCGTTCTGTCACCATTGTTTTAAGTTCATATGACAGGCAAGGATGCCAGTCACCACTCATCAAAGAAGCTTCTTTTACAATAGACGAAGACTATTACAGAGTTCCACAAATGGTGACACACAGAGAATAAGTGTCTGTGAGATGCCCAATTCTTGTATATTTTTGGCAGGATACATTAATAATTAGGGACAGAAGAATGCCACATGAAAGAAATTTTAGAATTTTTACAAGAAATGTCATTTCTAAGAATAACTTTGGATACTTTTTAGACTCATTTTGAAGTACAAGTCTAGGGCCTTTCACAAGACTTTCAGGGCTTGATTTCTTCAAATTATATCCTCTGCTTATATAGGAACACAGGGGAAAATGAACAATGACTAGAAATCTCTCCTCTACTTTAAATGTGATCTCAGCACTTGGTGAAATTCACATTTTCACCTGTGATAAGGCAGGGAGAAGGGAAAGAAGAAACCATCTTTGTGCTAAAAGAAGCATATTGTTTTGTTTGGAGAAGAAAAATTATGACTTTGACAGAATAGTTGTTTTTTCAGTGCATTTAAAGTTGGCCTACGTTATGTTACCATAGAAATCGAATGTGTGACTTAATTAGTGGTTGGAGAATGAGTTCATTATATAATATTTTGGTTGAAATCTTGGCATTTTGTAAAGCATTTCCTTCTGCTTCTGCATTTAAGAGTGCAGGAGTACAGACATGACAAGAAGGGGGACTGAGCTGCAGAGATAGTGTCTTTGTCCTCCCTTTTCTGTGTCTCCACCTTCACTCTCCACTATTGTTAAATTTCCCATCTCAAAGAAAGGCACCTGATGGATAGATTCACATAGAACTGCCACTTAATGGATTGTACTTTCCATAAGAATTAATATGATTTAAAGAGAGAGCAGAGTATTGACCCAAGTAACTGATCTCTTTTAATGATGTGCTAACCTGAACCCACGGGGTATTTCTTCTCAGTATTTCCCAGGCACCCTTCCTTTTCATTCACATGGGCAACTGGCTATTATTCTTTCTTCCCTCTGTGTAAGAAGGCACCGAGACAATGCAACCTTTATGAGGGTGAGGCTTTTTTGTTTACCATATTTATGACTTTTCTTCAGCACTAAGAACAGTGTTAGACCACAGAAGCCATTCAGTATATACTAGGTACATGAATTCTCATTACCTCTCACTGTCAAAATGTATATGTATAAAACCAGAGCTAGCATGGATTGCAGAGATCTGGTTATGAAATACTGTAGTTGTTCCTTCATATGTGCAGGAAAATGGTTCCAGGGTACCTGAGGATATAAAAAGCCACAGACGATGAAGTCCCTTTTATGAAGTACATACATTTTGCATATTACAATACAAAATACTGTAAGTCAACTCTGTGTTGCCTGTAATACTTAATACACTGTAAATACTGGCTAAATGTATTGATTTGGGTACAAATCAAGAAATAATATCTGTATATGTTCATTACAAATATATTTTATTTCAAGTATGTTTGACCTATGGCCAATTTGATCTTCAGTTATGGAACTTATGGATATAAACTGACCTTAGACTGGGGAAACCAGACATAAGAGGAAACTGGCTGCCAAAAATGATAAATCAATGTGGTCATGACTGCTGTGGGCTTATCAGAAATATTTTTCTCTTCTACTTAAGCAATCTGACCCTATAACATTTCCAATATTCCTTGCATTTAGGACAAATACCATAAAACAACCCAAATTCATCTTTATATCATCAATAAAAAAGACAAGGAGTGAAACAATGGGACAAAATACAAACCCTGCAGGAACACTGCCACTTGAAGAACCATTTTCTAAAATATTTTAATTATTATTTTTATTTTATGTGTATGAGTGTATTGCCTACATGTGTGTAAATGCACCCATGTTGTGCAATGCCCATGGATGTCAGAAGAAAGCATCAAATTCCAGAGAACAGTAGTTACAGATGGTTGTCAGCTGCCATGTAGGTGCTGGGAACTGAACATGGGTCCTCTGCAAGAGCAGCTGATGTTCTTCACCACTGAGATATCTCTCTAGCCGCCATTTTTTAAAATACTTATAATTCAGAGATATTAGGTTAAAAATATCACAGAGACCGCTGATGGAGAAGTTCCATGACTTAGGGTTCCAATCGAGTTTTTGAAGAACAGGGGGTCTTGGTAAGTTCAATCCTATGTATTTGGGGCTATATTCATGAAGTTGCGACCTATACTTAAGAAATCAGAAAATGAAGGCTACTCTGAGGACAAACACACGCAGTGCTCGTTTAATGCTCACCTGTCACAGTTGGACAGCATTAGCTTTGATGAGTATTTTTTTCTTCAGAATTTTAGGATTCTCCAGCATTGAGTTTTGGAGAGAGAGAATATCAAGTTCTCTGGAGTGGAAGATGAAATTATTTAGCTAACTCTGCCTCACAGCAAATGTCTACTGAAGAGCAGCCATTAATTAAGCTGGAGACATTAAAACCCTGTTCTTGTTCTATTTTCAGTTAATAATGCATGACCAAAACTTATGTTCTAACTGAAAATCAGGGAAAACAAAACACACCGCAACTTATTTTTCTCTGAAGTCCAATAATCTGATATGTGAGTTGTTTTAGAATTCCCACGTGTGGCTGCACATCTAATGTTGTCTTTGACAATGTGCTAACAAGCTTGAAACTATTGGGGCTCTCTTACAACGAAAGATGTTGAAAAAATGAAATCTGGTATTTCTTACTCTGAACATAATGTGAAAAGCAAAACAGTACAGAGGAATGTGGCGGTAGAATTTATGCATCCTGGTAGGGATGTCTTAATTTATTGTCTGCAAGAAATACTTTTTAAATTTTACTTATGACATAACTATTCTTATATTCTAACACATTTTTACATACAAATTTTCATCTTCTAGTAGATCTTCTGTACTCAAACTGATCTCTGGGGAGAAAGGCTTAGACGGCTCATTAACAATGTGTGAAGACTTCTGACATCGCCTTCCAAAATGTCACAGACTATTAGGAATAATATTGAGGTGAAGGAATAAATGCTAAGGAAATTTGGAACTCTGGGGAGAATTATTGAGCTGGAAATTAAGTCATCATTTAGATGCACAAAAGTCTGATAAAAAGTGAAATTCATTCACAGTATTAGCAATACTTCTGATTATGAATTATAAATTAATAAACCTTCCATAACTATGACAGTGAGGGCACTTTAAACACACTTCATTAAGAGTGTATTGCTAATCTACTAGATGACCTTGTACACTGGGTAAGTTCCTGAATTCCACTGAGACCTATTGCTATTCAGTAAAATACATACTTTAATTAGTCCCATGATTTTGGGGGTTTCATGGATGAGGAATCTGGGGGCTATAAAGGACTGGGTATAGTCCTTAGAATAGTACTAGGATCAAGCTGAATGTCCACTTGTTATAAACGTATTCATATAATTGATAAGGATCTCAGGCCTCCAGTGATTTTAACAAAAAAGGAAAGTATTAAAATGAATCTAATGGTTTTCTCCTTAACTTAGGAAGTAAGAATTCACTGTGAATACAGGCATTGAACACGATTAAGTTGAATATAAATATTGTTTCTCCTCAGCCTTGGTTCTTACCAGAGGTGATGACAGAAGGAAAGTACTGTGAGCAATGTTTGAAGCGATTTTTGTTGTTTGGGAGATATGCTATGTGCAATCATCAGGGGAATCACTCAGATGCCTGCATCATGGCCCCTATTCTGTACATATCTCAGGACCGTGTGGGAATCAACCTAAGTAGGACTGGGTGGAGAGGAGCGCCGACAGAAGCATGGACAACAACGCTGGTCGTGATTTTAACAGGCACTTCCGGTGACAATGTTCCTAGTCACAACCTCACAACCGTGGTAGTTCTCAGAGACTGAAGGGAAGAGGAAGCAACCCTGGGATCTGTAGCTGGATGAAGCAACACCCTTGTGCCAGCAGAAAGGGAACGTGTAGACATTGTAAGACTCACAAAAGAAATACGAATTTTGGAAAAGCAGATTCATGAAAAGCTGTGAGTTGTAATTATGCATGGTCGGCTTAGTTTTAATTGATACAGGACTTGTTACAGGCTTCAAGAATGAGACTACTGAGGCTATTGGAAGAGCATTCAGAACCATTGTGGGTGACGGTCATCTGGAACCCTTGGAACACTGGTGAATAAATTTCCAGTCATCTAGAGAATGAGATCTTGTTAAAGTAGGAAAATATTTTGGGAGGATGAAATAACAATCATTTCTAAACAAATAATAAACCTAAGTCTTCATGGCTGGGATCACGTTTCTCAGAGTGATGGGTGATATACTAAGTCTTTCAGGATGCTGCTGTATGGTATTAGCAGACATGATTGTATAAGTTACATGTCTATTGTGATAAAATACGTGACCAAAAGAAATTTATGGAAGAAACAGCTTCATTTGGCTTATAGTTCCAGAGGGATAAGAATCCTTGGTGGAGGGCATGGCATAAAGAAGCAGGCATGGAGGAAGGAGCGGGAGGCTGAAGGATCACGTATCCCACCACATACAGGGAAATACAGAGAGTGAACTGGAAGTGGGGCGGGGCTATAAGCTCTCAAAGCTTGGTGTAAGTGACAAACTTCATCCGCGAAGGGTCCACATTCAAAAGATCCCACAACCTTTTCAAACAACACCACCAACTGGGAACAAAGTGTCCAAATAAGTGAGCACACAAGTGACATTTCTCATTAAAATCACCACAATGGTACATTGAAATTTTCACATAAAAATGACACTACTTTAGATGCAGTTAATTTACATTATTTGTAGTTTCACTTGTCCAACTACTAAAATTCAGTGAAGAAACAAAATAGAAATGAGCACCTTGATTACTCTCCTTAATATTCCTGCCTAAATTATTAAGACAGTGAATATTGTCTTTTGACTCACAGAGTAAAATCAAATAGACTGAAATTCTGCCTCAGCTATGATGACATAGCTAAGAGTAGAGTATTATTCATGCCTTAAACAAATTGAGACCCCATACACCAGGCCATCATCTCAGATATTGTAGAACAGACTGTCTGATCTTACTATCTCTGCGAGAAGAGATTCTTGTAACATGATTTGCTTTGCCTTGCTCTGCCTTTGAGACAATATGAATGCCGTGGCCCAGGAGCATCAGAGACCTGTTAGGCCAAAAGGGCAAAAACGAGAGTTTAGTGATGTGGAAGTGACAAAATTTTGCAAAGCATATTAAGATAGAAAAACCTGAACTGAGGTGCAGGAAGTCATTTGTATAAGATTACTTGCAATTTGTTGAATATTGAGCTATGAATGCAAAGGGTAAGACTATGCAAAGTTCAATAGAGAGTGGCTATTCAGAGTCTGAGAATGGAAAACTGACATTTGAAGCCAAGCAATGATAGGGGACTTTTAAAGTTTGCCCCAGTAGAGGGGCTAGGTCTCCTGGAATCTATGAGACACACAGACAAAGTGCACTCCAGGGAATGGATTACTGAGTGGTAGGCAGATGACGTGACCCTTAAGTTTCTTATCTATTTTATTTCTGTTATTAAAATAAATAACTTGGAGTAAAGCTATGATGCAAAGAGAATGAGAAGAAGGAGAAAGGAAAGATTTCACCATGAATTTCAAGATCAATGCTTCTAGAGATGTAGGCTAAAAATAGAAGCAATTGAATGTAGATAAAAAAGTAACTTAGAACTGTAAGCATTAAGCTGGGGAGGCAAAATCCTTAAACAAAAAATAGAGATGAAAAACAGAAACAAGATAATGAAAATGTTTTGAAATATGTGAATGAGTGTGCATATATTTTGCATTTTTTTTTGTTCAAACTTGACTTAAGTAAGACAGAAAAACCCTTTGTATTAGGGAATTTAAGACTTTTAGGGAAAAAATTCAAAGAGAAGAGAAAAGTCATTGCCAGATTTTTTTTTATATAGGCATCTTAAATAAACTTTTATTGAAGTTTAATATACATTGCTTACTATATATATAATCAATAACCATATAGTTGGATGAGTTTATTCATCCATGGATGTACCATGTTCCCAGTCAAGAAATGCAATGTTACCACCACACCAGCAGCTCCTCTTTGTCCCTTTCGGTCACTCACTACCCAAAATAAATGCCCTAACTCTAACACTGCACACTAATATTATTTATCTTTGAATGCTTCTATTTAAATAGTTAATCACTTTAAATATTTCCGTGGACAGAGAACATTCTTCTTAATATTTTCACCCCAGCAGCCATAATAATAAGTGGTGACAATTTTGCTACCTTCTTCGTTCCTAAAGTCTTCAATGTGATGAGACAAATTTGATATAAAGTTATAGAGTTCACAGACTACAGACAGTACATTAGTTTTCCATTATTATAACAAATACCTGAGATGATCAGCTTATAAAGAGGACAGATATATTATTTTGTGTCATGGGTTTGGACATGCTAGTCTATGATCAGTTGTTTTTGCTACTGCTTTTGGACCTGTGGTGGTAGACTGAAGCCACCCAACTCATGGCTAGAAGAAGGGACAGGTGTGTGTGTGTGTGTGTGTGTGTGTGTGTGTGTGTGTGAAAGAGAGGGAGAGAGAGATAAATAGAGAGAGAAATGAGAGTATGAATGAGGGAGAGAGAACTCATAATTTTCTTCAAGGGTTAATAGTACAAAGCTAAATCTTTGGGAACATGATTTAGATTAAGCTGGAGAAGGAGGAGCCAAACTTGCTATATATCAATCTGAGCTCTGACCATCTCTTTGACAGCTGAGGCATTTCAACACTATTTGTGCATCAAATTCAAGCTATTTGTATTTTCATTTTGTTCACTCATGGGAGATGTACACAGATGGCAGCTTCCATTTTCTGCCTCAGTTTCTCCTTTTCTTCTCTTATCCTCAGAGGCATCTTTGCTTTAGGTTTCTCATGAAAACCCAATTCAAGAAGTCATGCTCTTCAGAGTTAACAACACCGCCAATATGCATTTTCCTAAAGTGATTTAGTGCTGTTCAAAGGGCTCCACACCCATGGGGACAAATGTCAAGAAATACTAGTAGATATCACATGAGAAGGATTTACTAACCAGGCGTATCTGACAATGGTATAGTACCTAACACATCAATTTAAAGTTTAAAAGTAGAAGCAAGTTAAAGTACTGAATGGCAGGCTTTATAAGCGTTAATAAAATTTTCCAGTTGTTTAAAAATATAAAAGTCTCCAACTATTACAAACCAGAGAACTCTTCATACATTAAGATATAAAAGAGGATAGAATACCATCATCTGAGGCATGTGAAGGGAAGGGGAAAAGTGCAGGCAGCATTTTTAAGACAGTTTTTGGCAACATTAAGTGGGCATAAAGGTCATTCAAAGTCGAGATATGAAAAACTGTTGATCATTCTGAAAAGTGAGAAGAATGCTGGCAAAGACCTGTTGGATGGATTGTTTATACAATTTACTTTTGTCAGAGAAATGACTGGTGTTTGGAAAATGATTGACAAAGCTCACATCACAATTGATATATATAAAATGAATGTAAAGTACATAAAAATGAATATGTGGGGTCCTTTCATCCAGTATTGTGCTTGATCCTATGACATATTATACAAGGATCATACCTTGTAAGCAAAATACTTAAAGAAACATAAAAATAACTTAAATCTTAACCTAAAACTTTTGATATATAGGAGATACAGGAATGTTGATGATGTGTTTGGCAAAGAGGATGAACAGAAAGACTAAGAATAAAGTATCTTACACTTATATTTTTCTCCATGCTTTAAATGTGATGGTAAATAATGAGGCAAAAGTTTATTGATTACATATATATTTTAAGTTTTATCTTACATAAATCAAGTATAATAAAATACATTTAGATGCATAAATTTGAAACTATTGTCAAAATGGGGGATGAGAAGTCAAATTAATGCCTTCTTGCAGAGTAATCATTCAATAATAGTATCCTATGAAAGTAGAAATTGGTGAAATATTAATAACGATCTAGAATTTCCAGTGAAAAGGATCTAGTTAAGTATATAATTTAACATTTTTTTTCTTTAATAATCATTTATGTAAAATTAATGTATAAACAAAAGTCAGTAAGAGACCATGGAATCAATGAAGAGATCATGAAATTTCCCGAAGAATACTTATTGGTGTTTATGAAAATACTGTGAAGCTAAACAAATTAGAGATAATTGTTATGGGCAAGAAATTACAATATCACAAACAAGTTTTTAGTTGTGAACCTCATACTTACTATATCTGTCAGTCAAAAACACTCAAAGGCATTTTTCCATATCAATTACAGCATATTCATTAAAAGCGCTATGTGAAAACAAAGGTCTATGTAGTTTACAAGACATATCCATTAGCCAGTGAAAATAACAGTGCAGCATTGCAGGAAAATATTCTTGTTATGACGTCTATTCTTGAAGAAGTAAAATGACTCAATTTTATAATAATTAGCAGTTTATATTATAGTTTTGCAGCATATACAAATACAAATTTTCCTACATTTTACAAGTATTTTTATCACCTTCCAATGCTGCTACTATTTCCAGGGAAGAAAATAGTTATTCATAAAATAAATTAAAATTTCATTAAGGCCAACAACCATAACATAGGGAGTAAATTCAGCTATCTTTTTAAAAATAGGTACGCTTTCATTTCCATGAAAATTGGAATTATAATTATCTTATAATCAATTATGATCGAATTATATAAGCCTTAGATGTTAATAATTATTATTTCAAATGTGTCATATTAATAATTCTTAGTCTTATATACAAAATTAATTATGTTTCTTTTAATATGATTAAGAATTAAAGTAAAACTTCAAATTCACTTAAACTGCTGAGATGTTATTTGCTTTTCTTTCTTGTATTTCAAGATCTTTGTGCAGAGAACTCAGATCATAGAATTTAATTGCAAGTCGTGTTCAGAGTAAAAGATGAGAGGTGAGCAAGGTTCACATCAGGTGAGGAGGTGAAGGAGAAAGCACTGCAGTTTTCTTATAAAACCAGGAGGGTGATGTTAAGACATCATGAAAACAAGGAGAAAGAGGGGAAGAAAAGGAATGTGGACAGGAAGTGAAAGCTTCCTTTATCCCAAACACTGTTTTAATTAATTTGTTTCACTTTAATTAAATCGATTAATTCGACTTTGTGGTTTTATTTATGCATGTATTTATGTGAATGACCACATTTGTACAGGTGTGTGTTCATGAGTGTACAGGAAGATCAGCAAGCAACCTTTGGTATCTTTAGACAGGAACTGCTCAATTTTCTCTTGTGACTGGTTCTCTCTCTGGTTCATAACTCCCGGAACTTGCCACAGAGGCTAGTCTGGTTGGCCAGAAGGCCCGAGGGATCCTCCTTTCTCTGTCTCTCACCAGGTGGGATTGCAAGTGCTTGCGATCAAAACTGGCTTTTTATCATGTATTCTGGGGATGAGATTTAGGTCCTGATGCTTGCAAAATAAGCCTTTTATAACCGGAGCTATCGCCCCACACATTAAGTACTTTATTTTTTTTTTTTTTAATCAGGCAAGATGTTTTAAGTGTCACCTTGAAGATTCATCACACTGAATCTCTTCTTCCTACCACTGTGTAAGAATGAAGTCAAGACTCATGATTTGATAAACTTGTAGCCAAGACAAGAAAACTTATAGTCATCTGAATTGCACAGTGTAAATTTAAAAGTATACTGCACTAACATTTAATAAGTGTTATACTTTTACAAAATTCCACTCCATTTACAGATATTTGTTTGCAAAAACTTGGAAAGTAAATTTAGAGAAATTAGCTAATACTCAAGTAATAGAAAAATTATTTTCTTACTCAACATGCACACCGTTTATATTTTATGTTACCTATTGATAAAAACAAAAATTTTGCAACTATCCTTGACAAAATAAAACAGGCATGAGGGAGGAGAAGATGAGAAACTGCCAGAGAGAGGGTAAGAGGGCGGGATTAAAAGAAGGTAGGCAAGGAAAGGAGAAAGGAAGGGAGGGAGGAGGGAAGGAGTAATGTGTTGAGGAGAAAGACCCCAAAGAGACGTGAGCTTTCCTTTTGTAACTGCCCAAGGTCAAAGTAAATGTTGCCTGAAAATGAAGAGCAAGTATGACTGGATTCTAAAAGTGAGATTTATATTTCTTCTGATATGTGATTATATTATTTTCTTTGGGATAAGTTACAGGTGGAATTTTACAATAGTTTTTGGGAACTATAAAGACTAAGAGAAATGTCAGAAAGAGGCTAAGAAATCGTAATTCCAATTTCTACCATGGTAATTTGGTTTTATAGAAAACAGCTGGTTGCTAGTGTCCAAACATTGATGGATGGTTCGATTTCAAAGTAGAGGGAGAATTTCAGCATAGAAACAAGTTTACCTTTCAGTATTTTATGTCAAATGGTCTATATTTTATAGCAAAGACTACATGGAAAAGAGTAGACTGTGGGGAACCGGCTAGAATGACTCCATTTTAAGTTGGATTCCACCTTAAGGCTAGAGGCTAACTTCTCCATTTCGTCAACTTTTGCTGTTAGTTTTCAGTTGCAGCCCCCAGGCTAACACAGAATCTTGTGGCCCCAAGATAGCAGACAGCACATTCCATTGCTCTGAGGACAGCCTCCACCAATGAGAACCCCTTCGTCATTCCTCAACCATAATGCACCACTGTAATGCCCCTCCTCTCTTGGTCTCTAGTCAATAAAAGGCCCACGCCCTTTAGGATCCTCTCAGCACGGATCCACTGCGCTGGTGAGGTCTGAGAGTCCGAGCTTAAGCTCGAATAAAGGCTCTTTGTTTTTGCATACCCTCTGGATTCCTTGGTGGTCTTTGGGGAGTTTGTTCTCTGGGCATTACATGGACCTTTTAATGAGTTTGCAAATTATGCAAAACCAAGAGGGGCACTAAAATGTTGCTTGGCAAAAACTAAATGTCAGTATTGGTAAATCAAATATTAAAAAAATAAAGTGTAACCCAACCCATTTTTATTAAAATAGAAAAGCCATTTCAATGACAAAAGGCATGGAATTTCAGGTGACCTGGAGCTTAATTGTTGTGTGGCTCTTGGCAAATCTACTTGGAGTTTAGACTATACTGAAAGAGGCACATTACCTCAGCAGAAGAAGCATCATGGTCTAGTTCTGTGTACCTTAATTTCAAGGAGATAGAGGAAACAGTAAGCAAATGCAGTGGACATGTGGAGAAAGTGAACAATCCAAATCAGAGAAATTGAAGAATATTCAGAAGTCCAGCCACATCCAGACTTCCTCTTATATTTGAAAGCCTGAAGGATGAGAACTCAGTGCTCTCACTCAGTAGGTGCAGTAGCTCTGTGGAAATGGTGTGAATGGATAAAATTGTGGAGAAAAGGTGTTTTGCTTAATATTTTGCATAATCAAAACGTTCAAATAGTTTCGTCCAGGTCTTCAAAGAAAAATTTGATAACCAGTTGGGAGAATGTGTTTGATGTTGTTATGTGATACTTGTTGCCAAAACAATGCTGGGAACACACCAGCTACCAATGATTATTTCTTAACAATAACTGAATTGAAATGAGATATTTATCAATATTTAAGGAGGCCTCATTATTGGTCACTCATAGTGATTACTCACATCTCAATGGAAGGAGTAATTACTTTCTTTTTGCCAGTTAGAGAAACGAAGCTGGCAAAGGTAAAAGTACTTACTTGGCTGTCAACTAGGGAGTAAACGGAGAAGAAAAGATTCTAATTGCCATACAGCTGTTTTCTAAGTTAGCATCAAATACTAAAAGGTAGTTAATGAAAAAATCTGCAAGTTTCTTTCACCGAATATTGTATTTTATACTCTAATAGAAAGAGTTTGAGTTTACCAACTCTCTCTACTAATGGGACCAATTTGTTTGCTATACTTATTGACATTAAAATAGAATGGCAGAGATTTTTCTCTGAGACAATCGTATGCACATTGCAGATGTTTTGGTTAATAGATTAATTAATAATAATAGAGCCATGCAGTCTAGTTCAATGGGATTATGTAGTTAGAGGCCAGTGTGGGGGTAGCTTTTATTCAAGTTTGGATTCCTAAACAATATGTAAGAAGAAAACTGAATCAGAACTAGAGAGATTTTAAGAAGTTTGTTAGATAGGAATAAGGAGTTTTGGAGGCTGGTGCACAGTAGGATGACTGCAGATAATAATAATAATTTGTGAAATTCAAAAAGCTAGAAGAAAATATTTTGGAAGCTTTCAGCACCAATCAATGAGGAATATCTGATAGGATTAAAAAAAACCTGATGTAAACCATTGTACCACGTGTACAAGTACCAAAACATCCCTTGGCATATATTAGCATGTATAATTTTATATTTTTATGTATCAGATAAAATGTTCAATTTAAAGAAAAAAATTAAAGGAATAACTGGACTGGAGTGACGTCAATCATCTGTGCTTGCTAATTGACTTTACCCAGCCCCAGAGCCAGCTTCTCAGTGAATGCAAACAGCACACGAAAATTTACTAATATTAAAAAGATTGGCATTTACTGCTCTTAAAATTAAATCCATTTAGTCTTTCATTGGAAGCGGAAAGTTACAAAGTCAGAACATTTTATTTTGAAGGGTCCTTCTTTAATATATCTAGCTTTTATAAGATCATGAGTACATGGTAGACAGCACTAATAGTCAATGAGAGTCAAGCCAAAAACTGTACCTTACTTTATGATTGCCTAGTTTGAATTTCTCCCTGTCTATATTTGGAGTGACTACATGCTTAACAGCTTACACCCATAAGCAGTTAGCTTGTGTCTATAAATGCAGGCCGCCTGAAAAACTTAAGTATTCTCTCTCCTGTATTGATATTTCCCAGTACAGACCATTTTTTTAATTTCCCGATTTAACTTTAGACCAAGCTTGAATGCAGAAAATCAACTATTTTTAAATTTTTTTTTTATTTTCAGATCTAGGGCAGCCAGATACAGACTAGGGATGTCTTGCTGCCCCTGTGTCCAAATCTGTCGTGTTTGCTCGCTAGAGCCTCTTTATATTCCTCCCCTCATAAGCAATCATGAGGAAAAAGGACTCGTCAGATACCACCAGTTTCCATCGACAACACCTGAGTTTTACTATATCTGCACCTTCTTTATTGGGGACCAAGAAGAAGGCAGAGTCTATTCACAGTGGTTGTTCTTACAGATGTGACTCTTATTACATTATGACCTTAATCAAGTTTTTGTTTAACTTAACTTTTTTGCCTAGTTTTATCCTGTCAAGGCAGGACCCACTATTCCTAAAACTTCTGGAGAAAATATTGAACTTAGATGGATTATAGAAATCAACCAATTTCTAAAGATCATAAATTTAGAATGGTTTTGACTTCCTTTGTGTGTTAAAATGCTAAAATCCCTTAAATGTTCCCTTTGCCCTTTTAAAAAACTATAATTCATTGGAAAACATTATAAAACATAGGATAGATTCTTCTTTGAATAAAGCTGTCAGTCTGTCTAAATAAAAAAAACACGTATTATAATTTACCACATCTAATTTTCAATTATGTTTCATAATTTAGGAAAATGCAGAACACAGAAGACAGTAACAGCGAAAGAACACTGAAAGAACTGATAATCAGAATATTCGCTCTCCTTAAACTACCAATGTTATTTTAACTGGAAAATGAGTTCAAAGCATGATGATACAGACACAAAACAGACAATAGAGAATTTTGGAGAAGGGAAAAGGGATTTCATCTCAGAGAAAGACAGGCTTGGAGATGCAGGACTGAAAGGATGGCATAGTCAGCCTCTGGAGCAATCAGAGTACAATATTTTTCTGTTATTTCTCCCAACTGCCTTTTGCCCTAGGGCACAGAGCTCCATAGAAGGCAGGAGAGTTAGGCAGAGTAGGTCCATGAGGCTCTATAAGACATAGTTTCTTTCTTTGGAAGTACATCTTTTTTCTTCTTCATCAGGTTGTATATCTGCTCACTCTTGGTTACAAAGAGTTAAATGCTTCATTTGAACTATTTTTAAGCAGTAGCTTAATCACCAGTTTTTTCCAAGATTCTGAATGAAGTGTCCCATGCTTGGGATACCAGGGAAAGTATTTCTTAATAACAGTTAAAAGGTCACACATTTGCTTTAATGATCTAGTTCCAAATCCTTTAAGCAAATTCATGAATTGACATATCTGCACACAAGGTTTAGGAGACAAAGAGATCTGACAAGGGAGGTGGAAAGGGGAAAGTGAAAGTTTTAGCACTCTTCCTTGCAGTTCAGGGCTAGGGAAGACACGAAAACAAAAAGTGCATTAAAAAAATCATGAAAGCATGCTGGTACAAGCTATCAGGAAAGCTATGTTCTTGTTGTCATGTTTATCCTTGCATATGACTGAGAGCATATAATAATTTCCTTTTTCCTCTGTACTTCTCTGAGTGGCCTATCCATGAGACAGTACTCATGTGTGAACCATCAAGGAAAACCTTATAGTGGATGTCATTTACAATTTACAAGGTATCAGTGATATACTGCATATTTCTGTTTTTCCTCAGGACTTCTCAGATTGCTGTGAGTTAACGCACCAATCCTGGCTCTTACAACCTTTCTGTTCTCTCTTCTGCAATGGTCCCTGAGCTGTGGGTGGGTGAGGTTTAATATAGGAGTCCTATCTAGGGACATGCACGCTGCAGTTTCTTATTCTCTACACCTTGACCAGTTGTGGCCTTCTGTGTACATTCCACTATGTTGCATGAGAAAGTGTGGTCAATGAGAGTTGAGAGATATATTACTATTCTCTCTACACTCTGTTCCATTAGGTTCCATGAGTCTTAGGTGTAGAGGCTCCCCTCTAGACGTGTCATTAGGGCAAGGCATCTCTCAGATATATGTACTCTGTGTGTGACCAGCTGTGGAACTCTGTAATAGCCTCTCTTGCAAAAAGAAGCTCCTTTGATGAGTTGTATACAGTTTACTTGCCTGTAAATAATAAGGATCTATATTTAACATGCATTAGGAAATTTCATTTGCCTAGAGATATCACAGAGGCAGGATTTTCTCTAGGATTTATGACCACTTCAGCCACACGTACTTAGCTATATTTACAATGCCACTCATGAGTTTCCTCCCACTGAGAGGACTTAAAGTCCAATTAGATAAATGTTGGTTATTCCCTAGATAAAAGTGCCACTACTGCACAAACAGATAACTTACAGGGACAGTCATTGTGGATATTTGACTTTACAGATGGATTGGATCATTGATTGTTGTTGACCCTTAGCAGCTTGCATAGTATCCTCTAGAACTATGAGAGTTAGTCTTTAGGGAGAAGGCTTCCAGGTCAGTTCCAGCACCACTGCTCCAAGTCCTGTGTCTGAAGTATGCCCCATCTTCAGAAATAGGGTCTTATCTTCAAGTTCTGGTAAGTAATCAAGGGCTAGGACAATATCCGGTGTTATTTTGGGAGTCTCTTGTACTACCCTGACCAACAGACAGTTCAAAGGGAGGTTTCTCCTTTTGGGCACTGTTTCTTGTTATGTAGCCTTCAGATATACACATGCACTAATATTCAGATATTGTATGTGAATTTTCAAAGGATTTTGAGATAAAACATTTCCCTCTGGCTTCTCATACTATCTAAG
Source organism: Eospalax fontanierii (assembly GCA_035773235.1). Classification (NCBI taxonomy): domain Eukaryota; kingdom Metazoa; phylum Chordata; class Mammalia; order Rodentia; family Spalacidae; genus Eospalax; species Eospalax fontanierii. Next base: position 43,935,865 of record CM069533.1, on the reverse strand, counting down.
CTTTGTTTATCTCTCCTTTCTCTCTCTCCTTGTCTAAACGTCCTCCTCTCTCCCCAGTTAAATTATCCCAGTTTTCCCCCTGATGATACCTGTCTCATTTTATTCCCCCTCTTCTGAGTTCCTTTTTCTTTACCCCCATGGTTCCTTGGATGTTGCTCTCTCTCCTCCATTCCCAGTTGAATATCCGCATTGTCCCCTGGGAGAACATTTCCTACTCTCCTCCCCTTTCAGGCTCTTTTTCTTTACCACTCTGAATCCTTTCCATTTTCCTGGTTCCAACATCAGAATATACATTCACATATAAGGGATTGGTACTAAGGTCAGGAAATGAGGAAGAACGTATGTTGCCTGATTTTCTGAGTTTGTGTTATTATTTTATGATAACAGTTTCTAGTTCCATCCATTTACCTGCAAACTCTCTGTTGTTATCTTTCCTTACCAATAAGTAGAATATCATTGTGTAAATGTATCACATTTTCATTATCCAGCCTTCAGTTGAAGGACATTTAGGTTGTTTCCATTTCTTAGATATTGTTAAAAGGGCAGCCACAAACGTGTGTAAAAGTGCTTTTACAGTAGGATGTGTCTTTTGGGTATATGCCAAGAAGTGGGTATAACTGGATCATATGGTAGATTCACTTTCAGTTTTTTAAGAGTTCTCCAGACTACTTTCCATAGGGGTTGAATGAATTTGCAATTCCATCAGCAGTGAATAAGTGTCTTCCTTTCTCCACATTCTGCCAGCCATGTGGTGTCTTTTGTTCCCTTGATCTTAGCCAGTCTGGTGGGGTGAGATGAAATCTTAAGGTGGTTTTGATTAGAATTTCTCTAGTTGCTAAATATGTTGAACATTTTTAAAGACGTTTCTTAGTCATATTAATTTCTTCTTTTGAGAACTTCGTGTTCAAGTTTATACTCCATCTTTTTATTGGGTCATTTACTTTCTTCTTTCTTTGTTTTTTGAGTTCTTTGTGTAGTATAGTTATTAAACCTCTGTCAGATGTGTAGCAGGTGAAGATTTTCTTCTACTCAGTGAGTTTTGTCTTCACTTCCTTGGATTTTTCTTTTGCTATACAAAAACTTTTCTGGTTAATGAGGTCTCATTTGTTGATTGTTGACCTTAATGCTTGAGCAACTAATTTAGAGGATCCTTTCCTGAACCTGTATCTTGTAGGCACTGCCCATGTTTTCTTCTAGCAATTTCAGAGTTTCAGGTTTTAAATGCTGGGGGATCATCATACCAGATCTCAAACTATATTATAGAACTGTAGTTATAAAAACAGCATGGTACTGACACACAAAAAAGACATGTAGACCAATGGACCATAATAGAAGACACAAGCATTGGGGCATACAATCTCAGCCACTTGATATTTGACAAATACCAAGAATACACAATGGAAGAAAGACAGTATCTTCAACAAATATTGCTGCAAAACTAGATATCCATATGCAGAAGAATGAAATTGGACCCTTATCTTTTACCCTGCCCAACAGTCAACTCCAAAGGAATCAAAGACCTCAATTAACTTTCATTTTTAAGTCCATGAGTGAACTCAAACTTTGCAAACCAGCTGCTCCTTTAGATGTCTGTGGGAACTGTGCTCTTGAGCCAGGCTTGACTCACACTTTCCTTGAAGGAGTCTTTCCAGCAGCAGTTTTGGAATTAGAGGCCTGAATCTGCCCTTATTTTATCAGAGAATCTTGCCCTTTTATTACCAGGTCTAAAATATCTCTCAGACTATGAAGCAGACTTCACAATTATTCTCCATGTTTTCAATGCCAATAGCACACTGCTTCCAAGCACTTTCACATTCCGTCTGTATCTTGGCAGGAGGGTAAAATGGGATCCTGAGGGATTAAAGTCAAGTGTCCAGGTCACAGGAAGAACACCTGGCTCAGTGAGCTTGTTTACATTATAAACAGTAGCTTTTTGTTGCTTACTGTGATTAAATGTGATTTTGTTGCTTAATGTGATTAAAGCAATTGTGAAATACTAATTAAAAGCCTTTTAATATCTCTATTGTTAAGTTGCTATTGTGTTATGAAGAACAAGCTGTACTCCTAAAGACCTTGCATGTATAATATGTATGAATTACATATATAATTTTAAAAAGGTCTTATAACGTTTCAAATGGAAGCATAGTTCATAAAGTACTTAGTGACTAGGGTCACACCATTGTATACTAAATGCCTTTAAAATAAAAAAAAATCATTCTTTCAGAAGTCATTGTGTTTTCAACAGTTTTGTTTATTCTCTGACTGAATACATTAAACCAGACCCTGAGATATTATACATAAACTTTCCATGCAGCAGCTGTGGCTATAAAATAGGAATAATAATGTTTTCTCTTCTTACCTTGATGGGTTGTTTATGAGGATCAAATGAGAATATGAAAGCACTTTGGAATTATAAAAATAACTATGGAAAAGCAGAGAAATTCCAAAATGAATAATGAAGATGTGAAGTTGATCATGAAAGTGTTTTCATTTTCCTTATATGTAATATCTAAAAATATAATAAGATATGGAAACTCAAGCTAACTCCTAGGACATAGAAAATCATATTTGATAGCCAGTATCTTAAAATAATTGTTAAGTGTAAGTAGTAAAATGTTTAACTATTAGTATGCTAACAGTAAATATACTAAACAAATTTCAATATTCTGATTATTGGCCTTCAAAAGTGTGATGATATCTAGAAGCCTAATCATCAAAGAAATAGTATCAAATGCTAATTAAGATTACAAACTTTATGTGCATCTAAATAATTTGGTTTCAAATCACAGTTCTGCAACATATCAAAATATATCAAGACCATAAACTTAAACTTCCTAAAGACTTTGGTGCATTATCTGTGAAATATCTACCTTCTAGGCTGATATGACCAACAATAAACAGCACAGTGACTTAGCTACAGGAAATTCTCAAAAACTGAATAACACACAAAGTACATTTAAACACACACAAAGATATCTGTGTGTATGTTTCTCTGCATGTTTGTGTGTGTGTGTGCAGAAACAGAGAGAGAGAGAGAGAAAGAAAGAGGGAGAGAAAGAGAAAGAGTGAGAGAATATTCCATTACCTGTAACTCGAACCCATGATATAATCTCTTGGATATTTCAGTTGCGACAAAACAGCGTTACGAAAAACAACTTGTGCAAGAAAGAATTTATTTTGGTTTACATTTCCAGAAAGATAAGAGGATATCATGGCAGGGGAGGCATAGTGTGGTAGTCTGAATGAAAATATCCCCCTTAGGCTCCAAGTATTTGGACATTTTGTCTCCAGTTGGTGGCATCGTTTTGAGAGGTCTTGGAAGGTGTGGCCAGGCTGCAGGAAGCACATCCCTGGGAGAGGGCTCAGAGAGTTCTAAGAGAGATCTAGAGAGTTCTAGGGAGATCTCTGGTAGCTGTTTCTGGTGACTGCTTGAAGAGGTGAGCACTTAGCTTCTGTGTCTCCTCTAGCCACCTCTGCTGTCATGGCAAAGAGGCTTGGCAGGGACCTTTGGAACCCTAAGCTAAATAAACTCTTTCTTTTATAAGTTCCTTTGGTCTGTGTTTCTATCACAACAACAGAAAGCAAACCAATACACACGGTACTACGTGGCAGGCATGGAGGCAGGAGGACAATGCTGAGATTGAACCTTCAACCACTAACAACAAACAGAAAGATAGCTGGAATTGGGGCAAAGCTATGAATTCTCTAATTCGCAATTCTACTGATATAATTCCAGCAAGGGTATAGTTCCCAAAGATTCCATGACCTCGCCAACAGCACCATCGACTGGGGAACAAATGTTCAACTACTTGAACCTATGGGGGACATTTCTCATTTAAAATATCATAATTATGTATCATTGTAGTTTCTTGTGCTCAAGAAATAGCCCATAGCTATTGTTTGTTTAAAGAGAAGTATTTCCTTTTTCCTTATATTTTTATTGTCTTGAAAACAGGATCTTACTACACAGTCGAGGCTGGCCTCTAACTCAAGACTAGTATTGTAGGACTGTGCCACAAAATTATTTAATGTTAAAATCAAAGGGCAGAGAGATTGATTTGGGGTCCTTAATGATGACTCTGTAAGGGGACTTGGATGAGAGTGCCATTATTCTCGGTTTGACTGTTTCTCCAGCATCAGGATAATATTTGGCATTTCTTACGAACTTACTCACATGTGGGGTAGAAGAAGGGACAAGGTAAACTCTTAAAACCTTTATAATCAAACAACAAAGAAATTCACACTCAATTCTATTGCAAGCAAAGGGTTTTGATTTTAAATTTTCAATGCATGTGGTTCTGGTTGCTACCAAATTGACTTTCCTTCCTCTTTTTTTGATAAATTGACCTCCTCCAATAGAGTCCTGGATGTGTGATTCAGATCTGACAGGAAGTCTGCCGAAGGCCTAAGAGGAATGATTTTACTCTCTTACCAAAAGAACTACATGAAAGTTAAATGCTCCATTTCCTTATCATCAGGAAATTTGTGATTCAAAGTCATAATGGAATAAAGTAATGGATTGTTGGGTGACTCAGGATCATTTCAGTATGAAACTAAAATGCCCCTTGTGTTCTAAAAGGTCACAGCATCTTTAGAAAGACAAACATAAATACAATGAAATATTATGTATGCTCATGATAATTCATTTTAACAGTACTGGCTACCTCTTTGCAATCAAAAGGTCTAATTGTTGGTAATAATAAAGCTGGGTAAATGAAATGAATAGCTTGCAATATAGTAACCATAATTTGTGGAACAGACATGCAATATCAAATATTGGAGTGCCTATGTGGGTCTTCCGTGTGATCTTTGTGGGGGTATTTCTGTATAATTTGACTCTTCTTTTATGGAGTATTTTTAAATGGTACTATATGGCTGTATCTGTAGCTCAGTCGTGTAGTACTTACCTAGCTCATGCCTGGCTTTGGGAATTACTAGACAGACGGTAATGGCTCCTTAAGTACAGCATTCCAAAGCCCCAAACCATGAGCATATTACATTACAGAGAAAGAGGGACTACTGAGCCCATGAGAAGATTGTTTTAGGTGGGAAATTTTGATTCCTTAAATGCTGTCATGTATTTGAATGCCTAATCTGTATACTTATAATCTTAACCTTGAAGTCACAACCAAATAAAAATCTACAAGCTTGCTTAATAGCTTTTACTTGCCAGCCTTTTTGAGGTGGTTTTGTGGAGTTTTAATTTTTGAAGATCTAACAGTTTTCCAAATATGCTTTGTCATGTACAGTCTCTAGAACATATGACAGCAGTTGTAGCTTTTTAATGAAGGAGCATTATATTCATTCATCCTTCCCATGTTTCTAAAATTTCCTGTGTGTGCAGCATAGATTTTTACAAACTTATTTTAATGTACTGATGAGAAAATTATTTTCCTTCTATATGAAAATCCCAGTAACATGGAGAATTGTACATCCTTTCTGTTATTCTTGTCTAACCCCCAGCATTTGTTTCTCTGTTTCTCAAATTAGATGGCAACTTTCTACTGTTTCTTTTCAGGTGGATAAATAGGAAATGAGGCTGGTTCTGTTTTTCCTGAGGAATGGTGGCTGTCTCAGAGCCTGTTTCTCAGTATGCATAAGTTATTTTATATGGCCCTAAACAGCCATGTGTAACAGAAACATTATCAGATTAAACTTGTTTCTTAGACACATAGCTTTTGATGGTAAATTGCAGTTGTGACACCAAATCTGTCAGTTACTGTTTTTATCTTAGAATACCATAAAAATCTGACACTGTTCTTCAACATTTGAGGTCACTGATGCCTTGAGTTATAATATTAACCCTTAACAGTGAGATAAAATAATCAATAACTGATTTCTTCTATTATACCTCTGAGTTGATCAGAGTTTAGTTTTCCTACATTGTGAGAACTTTTTACTGAAGTGAAGTTTAGGAAGTCCAGATTATAACAAAGTTATTTGTGATAGTAACTTTCCAGTCTTTCTCTATTAAGTAATAACTTGACCATCTTGGTGAATTTTAAACTTCTACTGTTAATTGCTCTGTCTGTGTATGAATGAAAATGTCATGACTATATTGGTAATAATTAAATTCAAAGAAAAAATTCAGTCTTAGTAGCTCTATTTCTGATTCTGTACCTTCTAAAATTGTTATTATTTATATTTTGACCCCATTGTGTCCTACAAGAATCTGTTTTTGGTATATATGTACAACACACATTAATGAAAGTGATGGAAAATATCTCTACAAATTTCAATGAATATTTATGGTGCAAATTGCAACGTTGATATGAGGCTGGCATTGATTCCCACCATTGATTCAAAGGAGCAAGTAAAGCATGTGTGACAGAGACCTGTGAGCACTGAGGAATAGTCTGACTCAGTACTAAGCACAGACTGACAGAACAGAATCTACTATTTGGAGGAGAATGCCTCTGCAATTCTAATCCAGTCATCAATATGGTTTAGTTCCACTGCAGCACTTAATAGCATTGTAGCAGAGTTCATTACTTACCAGCCCATCTTCTCTGCTAGGATGCCAGTCACTTGGTCGCTTGATATTTCTACTGTTTAAAAATCTCAACTATAGATTTTCTATTTTCCCAGAAGACATGGATGGCTCTGAGCCATCAGGAAAACAAGTAATTTTAGATGGATGAAACAAAATCCTGTGGGTGCAAGGACCCAGGTAATAATATTTTGTCCTGTAAGCCACATAAAAATCATATGCTAACCCTTTCTCTTTTGTAGTGGTCAAAATTTGTTAGTTTTGATTTATTGAGTGAAATCTTACTCAAGTTCATTCCCTCATTTTCTCTGAATAAAAGTTCAAGTAAAGATTATAGGAAAGTACATGGATTTATTTGCACATCTGAATCACAGGAAGAGGGAGGCTATGAAAACAATGCAAACTGAAAGGAAGTCAAGCAAAGCATCCTCACTCCACTCCTGAGCAATGATAAAAATGGGCTATGATGTTCATATTTTTGCAGTTTTAAGCTGCTTGTTTTTGCAATTCTTTCTGGTTATAGTGGTTTTGTAAAATATTTGCACTAGAAAATTGTAAAATGATAGTAAAAACCTTGGTGTTATAAATCTTTACAAGCATGTCTTCTTAGTACAAGAACATACTATCCAACACCATGCAAGTACTGGTTGGATAATGATGACTTAATGAATATAAGGGTATATACATAATGTTTAATTAACTGAACCTAATTTTCAAGATATTTAACATGAAACGAATGTAAAATATGAACAATCAGTTGCTTTGAAAAATATGTTAAAGTATCTTGATTATAAGAACTTCCTCTTGTTTCCTGTTTATTTATAGTCATTTATTTATTTATTCACCATAAGACTCCTTTTCTTTTCTCTTTTCTCTTTGATGATTTTAATGTATATTCTTCTTTCAGACTTTTCCTTTCTGAGAATGTCTTTGACACAAAATTCAGGACAACCATTCTTCTTCTGGATGTGATCAAACAGGGCTTTTGTAGACCCATTGCAGACATCTTCAACTGCTAAGAGTTTGGGATTACAATGGCTTTTTCTTTCCCAGGAGATGACATTCTTTTAGCACTGTTCCCTGTCTTTTGGTGCTTACCTTCTTTCTAGCCCTCTTAATGTAGTTCTCCCTGATACTTAGAAGGAGTGATATAAATGTCTTGTTTAGGGCTGAGTATTCTTCCATCACTTATTCTCTGCACTATATAGTAGCATGTGTCTCTGCATTCACTATGGTTCACTGGCGAGAACAGCTTCTTTGGAAAGCTGAGAGTAGTCTATGTCTTTTTTAGTAAGACCACTGATGCTTTTTCTTCCTCATCAGGCTGCGTAGCACCATCCAGGACTCTGAAAGCTATCCAGCAGGAAGAAAGCTTCTAGTTCAGTTTCAGTCTTATTTTTCTGTATCCTCCTTCCAATGTATGCTATTGATGATGCATGGAGAGGAGAAATCATGGCTTTCAGTTATGTAACCACTGATGACCCCACCAGGCTCCAACGGGTAGTTCCAACCCAGTGGTCACATAGATAGCCCTGATTAAACTAAATGAGTCACAAAACCAACTTCAAATTCATGAAGTTAGTAAAGGAGCTGGTAGTGATGAAGGGTGGTTTATAAGGATGGGAAGAAACAATAATAACACATTACATACATGCAAGAAATTGTTAAATAAAATACTAATTAGAAAATGATCACTTTAATCTTTATTTCATATTTCTTCCTAAGTATTTTCAGATCAGTATACAACTGACCAGATGAAAATGTTTATTTCAGTTACTTTTCCTTCCATGTGCGGTTGCATTATTGTCTGTGGTCATTTGAGTTTGTCAATCTTATTAGAATTCTGTAACCAATCATTGTTCTACTTTTAGCTCAAACATGTTATCATTATGTCTCAAAACAATTCCTTGAATGCTTTAATGAGCCTTTAAATGCTTGTATAAGAATTCTTCTAAATATAAGATGTGACTGTGAAGTGTCCAGCACTAAGGTATGCATCTACAAATGTACTGTCTATACCTAAAGCTAGCGGAACATTGTACAAGAGGGGCAGAAAGAATGTAATAGACAGAGTGACAAGAAACCTGTTGCTATTTAATGCAATGTAGACATGTTAGGGAAACAGCACAAATGACATCTCAACATTATGGTTGTATTACAGTATCTCCAGCCTGCTGGTACCTATTTTTTTTTTTTAATAAACAATCAACTTCTATTCTAGTTTGCCTTCAATTGCTGTGACAAAACACTCTGACCAAAACTAAATTGGGGAGGAAAGGGTTTATTTGTCTTACATCTCCCGGGTCACAGCTCTTCAGTGAGAAAGAAAAAGATAGGAACTCAGGGCAGGAACCAGAAGGCAGGAGCTGAAGCACAGGCCATGGAGGAATGACACTACTTAGCGGTTTGCTCCTCTGGTCCATGCTCAGCCTGCTTTCTTATACAATACAGAACAAACTGCCCACAGTGGGCAGGGCCCTCCCACATCACTCAACAATCAAGAAAATATCTCATAGACATGATCACTGGCCAGTCAAATGGAGGCAATGCCCCAATCGAGGGTCCCTCAACCCAGGTGTGTCAAGTTGACAGCTGAAGCTACCCAGCACACCTTCCAACCTCACTACACTCTGAAATGCCTTTGCAGCACATGAGCCTTTGATGATCATGAGTTCCTCAGGCACAATCTACTGGAAAAGAAATGAAGTTTTTTTAACCACTCTGATTTTAAGCCCTATTTTTCATGGTTATTACGATGATTGACCAGTCATGGCATAAATCTTGTTTCATGAAACATAAAAGTTTATTTTTCTTTATGTAAAAATCTGATTGCTCAACAAGTATTCTTGATTCTCCCTCATCCAATGCTTTTCTATCTTTTATTTTCATACCACTACTTTCATTTGGTTTCTACTTTCGTTCTTGCTTTTAATTTATTGATGTTTAATTTCACTTCTGAAGAGAATTTTCCCCTTGGTTATGTATTGTTTCGTCACAATCTTTCCTCAAAAAAATATGGTAGTTTATGCCTATAATCACAACTCTTGGGAGCCTTAGGCAGAAGGACTTTGAGTTTGAGGTCAGCTTGGGCTATGTAGCAAGACTCTGAAACCAGCAGTAGCAACCTAGTGTTCTATCACTTGTAGAATAACTTCAAACTTTTCCAAATTTGTGACATAAATATTGAGATCCAAATAGCAGTGGGTTTGGGATGACGCTTATCACATGTACTTGTCATTTCTCATCTCTGTCTTTGGAATACTTTATTTCTAACGTTTTTCTTTACATGTCATTTTCTTCTTTAACTTCTGAGTTTCCCTAAAACACTTCCTTTATTTTTGTATTTATGTGTCTCATTCTTGAGAAATTCAGGATATTGATTTGGATCAACATTTACTTTGGTTTCACTATGACTGATTTGTACTTCTATAACAAATAGATTTAACTTTCTTAAGTCATCTGTATTTGTATATAAAACTTTGATAGTATATTTGAGTTTAGCTGTACTTGGCATTCTTGAGATGTTATAGAAAATTTAAGCTCCCTGTTTATCTCAATTTATGGGCTTTGATAGGTATATCTTGCCGAGTTATGATCTGACTTATTTCTATTTAGTGAAGATGTAGCAATACCTACATATTTCAACATTACTATGACAATAATAAAAGATATTTCCTTTATGAGTCCTTCTTTCTGTAGCTGGACCAGAGTAACTGGTAGATATCTGTTTATTTCTAATATGGTTTTTTTCCAAGGAGATCTTCAAATTTTTTTTTTAAATGTAAATCTGGCTGGACATAATGACACATGCTTCTAATCTCTGCACTCAGGAAGCTGAGCCAGGATGACCACATGTTTGAGACCAGCTTGTGCAATATAGTCAGATCAAGGTCAGCTGGGGCAAATAGCAAGCCCCTTGCTCAAAATAAAAATAAAAAAAATGTTGGAGTCATTGTTCAGTGGTAGAATGCTTGCTGGTATATATAACCCCTGGGTTTGATCTCCAGAGCTAAAAAAGATAGCAGATTTATATTTTAAACTCTTAGTTTTAGTACCGATATTCCCTTGTGGAGCATAGAATTTTTCTCTTTTAGCATATATAATAATGATCTACTTACTATTTGATACCCATCATTTGACTTTACTTCACTTATTTTTCCAGCATGGATCTCATAGAGATAGTCTGAAGCAATGCCCAGTTCTTCTGTTTGATGGTCCTGGTGTCATTCAGTATATGCTCTTCTCTAGCACTTCATAATCAATTGAAGCATCTCACAAGAAACCTTTATTAAACTTTCGTTGAAGAGCAGACTGAGTGTCCTCACACCTTGCACTAGTAAATAAAAATGCTGGGCCAGTCTGACTCAATCTGCCTAAAATTCAAGGAAAAAGTTTGTTTTAGCATTGAAAAGAAAAAGAAATCTGATCCAAGGGCATCACAGCTGTCATGAATTGGTCTATGTAAGCTCAAACTAAGGAAATTATAGTGACTTGTGTATTAAAAGAATACTTTCCTTTTTAGGCTGATGAAAGAAAAACGTGGCTTAATGTACTTCTGGGGATGTGTACACGCACAGCTTACTTCAGCAATAGTAAAGTGTTTTCTATGATGTTATGGCACTTTATTAACTTTGCAGGAAGAGGAAACACAGAATCATCTACAAGTAGGAACATTTCAATGTGTCACTTTGGAGATTCCCTCTTTGATGTGATCCCTTTCAGAAGCTGACTAATGTAAGGTTGTGTTCATTCTCATCATTGACTTTGATCACGCCTTCAGCAGAGCTGGCTCATGTCATTACCATCATTAAACTCTGCAAGAATTTCCTGCTTATGTTTTAGTTAGCCACAATATTTCTCATTTTATGAAAACCAAGAAAAACTTTGTACTTCTTTTTGTTTATTATGTTGAGTATTTTGGAGTGGAGATGAAAAAAGTAACTGTAAGTAAAAAACAGAAATGCTGACCACACTTGAAGTCAGAATTTTCTCCTAGTAATATTGCCCTGTGTGTTTCTGGCCACAAATAAGTTTCTGAATTTAGAAACCAGGTTAAGCATTTTATCTCAAGGGTCAGGTATCAGCTAGAATTTCAACCCTCATATGAATAGCTAAGTGCAACTCCTTGCAGTACTACCAAGTACAGAAATACAGCCTGAAACTGGAATTTATGGGTTTTAGCTTACAACTTGCTGTACTGTTATTTTGTGACACATTCTTATCCCAATTAGGCTATGGAGAACACACTGTGATTTTATTCTTGTTAACATTTTTGGTCTGCTTTTTGGTAGAGATTTTTTTTTTGTAATTTAGGTATAATAAATATGAAATTATTTACTGAGTGCAAAGCAGATCTTCTAAGCTTGTGTCAGTGTCAAAGGGATCTTATTGGTGATGTAGAATAACAGGGAAATTATAATACCTTGGCTGCTGCGAAGGCAGCTTGACTGTTTTAACAAAGTTGAAGACCATTAGACTTCTGTCTCTAGTGTTTTCCTTGTTTATTTCTTATCCTCATTAAAGGTCAGTATGAATTACCTTGGTTACTGTGATTCTATGATTAGGAAAATGAAGGGTACAGAAATTGATGAAAACTGTGATTCAGACAGTTATCCAGTGTTACAACCAAGGTCACAGATAGAGTAGAAATCAGAAATTACATGCCTAATTGATATGTTTGTAGTTTTGCAGCTTGGAACAAAATGGTATCTTATATTTATATAACACCATTGAATTTCGTCTGATCCAATCATCTAGCAAATATTTCTTTAGTCTACATTGTGTGCACAGCCCTATGAGTGAGCCAGTGCAACTTTTTCTGCTCTTAAGGAGCTTCATGTGCACAGTACATTTTATCATATGCCCTGGGAGAGGAAAACATATAATAACTGTTGGAAGATAGCGGTAGAGAAAAGACCAAAGGGCAGAAGTTGATTACTCTGCCCAGCATCTGCTAAATATTTTACTGCTTTTTTCAAGTTCAGAACTAGACTTGAGGTATGTATCCACTTGGATAGCCAAATGATTTAATAAACTTCTAGCTTAATTATTTTAAGTGTTTACCATTTATTTAATTTATTGCATGAGAGAGATGCCTCTTCTACTTATTAATGGTAAATATATAATCATTAGGTTTCAGATAAGGAATTTGTAACACACCATAGTGAACAGATCTTTGTTTGTAGTCCCACACATGAGATTTAATATTCAGTACAAGTTTTTTTTTTTTTTTTGGTTTTGGCCTGAGAACTTGTATTTGACTAGATAGATGAGAAAGTTTGGGACTTCAGGAGTTCCTACTTTTACTAGAATTGTACCCTTTTGACAAAAAAAGGGGGATGGAGCATCATGGGTCTCAAAAATTTCCACCTCTGAATATTAAGAGAAATAGAAAGAAAAATTTCCACATATTAGTATCTCAGAAAATTACTCCAGACACATTATCTTTCACTAAACTGTTGTATAGTATAATTGTACTCTTAAAGGCGACAGGACACAGGAGTTAGTCCATTAGTAACTGGAACCCTTTTAGATGAAAGGAAGGATTCGGTATGCTACTTATTTAGAGATGCAGCACCACTCTCTGTAGAAACCTCTGTTCTCTGAAGCATGGATTGATTCCCTCTCTTCTTACTGGGGCTCAGTCATAGGCAAAGGGAATCACCATTAAGTGATACGAGTGAAGGCATCAAAATGGGACCAGACGAGACCTTCCAAATTCCTGAGATGGTCCCTTAAGGACTTAGCGTTCACATTTTTAGTGATATTTTCTACCTTGTCCTGGCTGACATCTATTATGCCATGCTCTTTAAATCTACAGGCAAACTGAAGAGAAGGATCCTTGCGCTTTCCTTATGCCTGGCTGCTGCCTTGCCTGTTCACCACTGAGTCAGGAAGCCTCTTTTAAGACCATCCAATGGAGGTCTTTTTCCATTGTGGGCACGTCATCCACCCATACTGGTATGGACACATCTCTGTCATATCACAATCACTAATAGGTTGAGTTTCCTTCAGAAAAATCATCTTCTTTTACTATGTATAATGCTCATTCTAAAATCTCAGGTTTTCATCACATATGAATATGTTATTTTCTACAATTCAAATTATATTTTTGACTCTAGCCTGGCAAAAAAATTAATGATGGTCCTTCCTAAGAATTTAACCATTCAACACTATCAGGAGCTTCAGGACCTTCAAGGAATCCAGAGAGTCCCAGACAGAGAGGAACAATGCCTATGCTATGACTGTTAGAATATCCCCATCCCATTCCAAAGACGGTTTACATGCTGTCTGCAGGTGAACAGGCTGAGAGGCAGGCACAGCTCAACCCTCTTCACTGGGACTTAGTAATTTACTGAGAAAATATCCCTTTCACTCAGAATTGTAAGTTCAGAGTCCACAAAAGTCTCACACTTGTTTTTCATCTTCTTCCCTCTCATCTTTCAAACCAAAAGCTCAATGAAAAACATCAAAGGACACAATGGATAGGCTCTGAAAGATTACTTTATGTACATATACTCGAAATTGAACACTCTCTCATTTTACTATTTGTTGCTTTCAGTTATGAAATATGCAGATGATTGAGATGGGATGACTATCAACTTCCTGTTTTCACTTTTGTTTCCCTTGTTAGCATGTCTGACCTCCTTAATAAACACATTTCAGTATCTCTTTAACATTTTTTGGAAGTTTTATTAAATCTCAGATTTGTTTGGGAGGAGCATCAAAAGGCTTGATTCAGAATACAGATTTTTCTTTTCAATCATTGCTCTACACTCTTTGACTCTATAATTTAAATTGCTTGTGACTCAAGTTTTCAGGGTTATTGTACTCTGTTTGAATATCTGAATTATAACATACAAAGCATAAAACAAAAAATGAAATGAAAATGAAAAGCTCACACTATATTGAGTGAAGTCTCCGTTCTAACTCAGGGTGAGCATAATCAATGTTCATACTTCCTCCTTGCTCTCTTAAGAAACTCCCTATAGCTGGCATCACATCGCCCGTTCAGTCCACTGATTATTTGAGCCCCCTTACTGCTGTTACTTTAGGCACTGCTTGACTGACCCATCCTGTTATCTGACTGTGGTCCAACATCACACCTTGCTTACATCTCTGCAATAGTCACCTAGTCTGCTTTCTGTGACCTTGCCTCATTCCATTCATTCAGTCATAGTGTAACCAGAGGAGACACTGGTTGAGGATTTCTGGTAGGACTGAGCATATTCTAGTGGGGCTTGGAAGAACAAGTGGGGTTTAAGAATTTGCATTTGTGTCTGAGCCAGAGCACTAGGAATTTTAAACCTGACAAATTCAGGATCATTGAAGACAGTAAAAACAATTGCTAAACATAGTTGCATTGCTTCTCCTTCTATTATGATGGACTCTCTGCCCTGCTTGATTACATGTAGTTCCCTCTTTCTTTTAGGGCTTCCTGCCTTTTCACATGCTATTCCTTCAGCCTTGGATGGCCATTCTCATCTATTAAACAAGCTGATTCCTACCTGCTTGGTAAGAGGCAGGAGGGACAGTTCTTCATCTATGAAGTCTTTCCCAACCTCCTGCCTCCCACTGAGGGCCATTCTCACTCCTCGAGGTGACCCTTTCACAGATAATAAATACATCATCACAGTGAGAAAGGGCTCAGGTTAAATCTGGTGGGCAGCTGTGAGTATTGTGGCCAAAGACAGGGCATGAACTAGTGCACCTGCCTGTGACTGAGGGTAGAAACCATATTTTCTGTTTTCTGTATATTACTGTTCACTGTAACGGCCGGTGTTTTGAAGGTATTCAGCAATTCTTTGAAGTAATATATTTAAAAAATAAATGTGTGTTAGGAACTTCGATAGGACTTTTTTTTTTCCTTTTTCTTAAGAGCTAGCAATTAAATCAGTCAAAAGCTGAATTAAAAATAAAGGAATCCCATTTCAAAGATAAATATCAAAAATTGCTGCTGTAGTCCTCCTCCCAGGACCTACTAAGTGCTGTTTGGATCAGGTCTTCTTGTAGTGCTTATCTTGTAACTTTACTTTCTAATATATTTATGATGGATGGGAGAGAAGAATTAAAGGGCGTGTCATCAGACTCACTGGTCTCAGGGAAAGTGGATGATGGATAATGTGAGGCTGAACCATCATGGAGATGAAGGCTGGATACTTTAATTGATAAGCACGCATTCAGAAAATGCCAAACCTGTATTACAACATGAGACTGCCATGCCTCCCCTTATTCTGAATATGCATATGTACAGAGGACTTTTTACAGTTTCTGTTTTTCTGGGTAGAGGAAAAGAAGATTAGAAAGGGTAAGACCAGAGTGGGCTGAGAGAAAAGCAATCCACCATGCTGGTGCCATTGTGAACAACTCTTTTTCAAGTGCTGGCTGCCTAAGGTAACTGATTTTCATTTATCCAGGGTGAAGGGCATGTAAGAACCAGGGCAGGGCAAAGGATGGCCAAGGGAAAAAACCTTGACATAAGGAAGGTAACTGGGGGTAAAGTCTCAGGGGATCACAGTGGAAAGTGAAGCTCTGAGAAAGAAGATATATCCATTTTCCAATGAAGGTTCCTAAGTCTACACTGAGAAATCAACACTGTGGGAAAGTTGAGCTTTATATAGATTAGCATGTAGAATCTTATGCTGTGTAGAACAACATGTAAATTAGTCATAGATGTCCAGAAAGCTGTAGAGACTTTCTCTGATGCTCATTAGACAAATCTGCCTTCTAGTGGGGAATGGAAATGTAACAGAGCATGTTGGCAGTCAATGATTAAACAAAAATAAGTCATTCCATATTTTATAACATTATAGTGGACTTACCTTCAAATAGTTAGATTGCTTGAATGAAAGTAATGAATGCTAGAAGGGAACAGGAGTTCACCAAGGGCTAGTTATAGCACAACAATACCATTTCACTTTCTGAAAGTGTTTCTAGAGGTTTGAAAATACTCAAGTCTAATCATGATGAACAAGGGAGCCTCAGGATAAGAATGGAGATAAAGAAACCTGTAGTTTGTACAAGTGTCTGAGGGAATAAAAGTGTCAACCAGAGAGGAGTGAGTTTTATATTGAGCTTAGAAAAGGGAGCAGAAAAACAATTTTTTAAATCAGTTTTTACTTGGTTTTCTGCACCAGAAAAAGGTAATGCCTTGAAGTGGAGTGGATCAGAATGTCACATTAAGGAGTCTCCAGCTTGGTTTGGATGTCAAACAGCCCTCCTCCCTTTGCAGCAGTGAGACAACCTCTTAACTCAGATTTGGTCATAGTAAGGGATAATAAGTGTTGCTCTCATTTTGAACTATAGTACAGATTCAGATTATGCACCATCTGCTACCTGACACAAAATAACCTCTAATAAAGGTAGATTTCTCTCTTTCCAGAGGAAATACTTTATGATACCGAAGATGTGAGTTACTCACATTTTTTTTATTAGTTGAGACATTCTTATCATCTTTAAACAACACTTCAACCTTTCCTAACCTGAAGTAATAAACTCTATCTCCCTGACGCTATGGTTTGGCAATATGTGGGTTGTCTGGAGACTCTCATATTCTAACTTGTAGAAATTCAGAGTTCCATGCTAATCTCAGGAATTATCATCTCTTGTGTTTCATTACTCACACACCCTGGCTTAATTCCTGAAGGCCTACTTTTTATTTATTTTTTGTAAAATGATAAAATTAGTCTTTTGAAGTCCAGTTCTTAGAAAATGATGACTTAGAAGTTTTCCCACTCTCTAAGGCCCAGCAAGACTTCATTTACCCTGTTGCTTGAATGTCCTATGCATCCACATCAGAGTTTAGTGCCAGGCATTGGATACACCCTTATGAGTTATTTTTCAGGAAGGCCATAGATATTCCCTATTCAACAGGCTACTGCTGTTGCTCTTGATTGTCTCCTCTATCTAGATGGCAATGCTCTATTATGAAGACATAACGTATTTTGGTTACAGGACATAGAAAAATGAGGCTGGAACTGACCCAGAAAATTCTTCCGTATTGATTAGCTTTCACAGTGCCAGAAATTGATAGGCAGTCACAGGGGTGAAAAGTCACCAGTGTATTTACCCAGCATTAGAACCTGCATGTCACAATACTGACCTGCCAAGTAAGATGTACCTACTGATGTAATAGTTGCATGACTATTATGGGGTCAACCAAGCATTTTTTAACAGGATTCAAGGCCTGTTCCACAGGAGGGAATTCATGCAACATATTGTAATCCTGGTACAAAGCCCATAACTGGGTAGGTCATAACCCTATTGGGCAACATATTGCTGTTGCTTTGGTAAATATACATATGAAACTGCTTTCCAAACATGTATGCTTGCATCCGTATATTAGTGTTGCTCTCCACTTTAGTCAGAGAAACTTTTATATTTTACTTTTTAACAGTTCTTGAGTCAGATTTTCCCTGTAGCCCCAGCTAGTCTAGAACTTACTATGCTATACAGACCAGGCTGGCCTCCATCTCACAATCAGCAAACTTCTGCCTGCAGAGAACTGGGACTAAAGACCTGTACCAACATGCCAGGCTTTAGAGAAGCTCTTTATTTCATTTTATTTTATTTATTTATTTATTTATTTTTTTTTTGCGGTGAGTTGTGGTTAATACAGAGGCTCATAACTCGTCAAAGTACTGAGAATGAGTCACTGTGAATACTCAGCCCCAAATGAGATGTCTTCATCAAACTTTCACAAGGTTCTGGGAGTATCAATGAAGGGAGCAGAAAAAAAAAATGTAAGAGCTGGAGGATGGCGAGGAATGTTGTGGAGTCTTGTCTTTCAGATGTGACATGGCCGTCTACTTATGAACTGACTGAAGCTATGGACACCTGCAGAAGACCAGGCAAGCCCATGTTTTAGCATGCATGGAACAGGGGCTCAGCAGGCTCTACCCTTAGCAGAGGATAAAGCTGCTGGCTGCTGGCTGTGAGGGAGAGGTTATTTTTCTTCAGTGGTGTGACTGCTCATGGGTTGATCATGCTCTGGCCCCACATCTATGTGCATGCTGGCAGCACTAATTGGAGTTAGTGCTTAAAAACTGAGGACAGGAAGCTGGTAGAGGAAGTATGAAGAAAGTCTTCATGGAGTGGGAAGGGCATTTAGGTTGAAACACTGCATACATATATAAAATTGTCAAAGAATAAATAAAAAATACTCCAAAAGGGGTCAAAGCAACTCTTCAACATGTTGTGAAACTAAATTTCTAACACAGGTACACACACACACACAAAAAAAACAAAAAACAAAAAACAAAAAACTACAGGCTCATCATGCAGCCGTACTCAGGCAGATTAAACAGCAGGTGCATTCTGATCCTCAGGGAACAAAATGACATGAAACCTCATGCAGGCATTAAGAGAAAAGGTTTGCAGTGTAAAGAATTGTTAGCCACCTGTCAGTTTAGCACAACAGCAGATGTATATGTTAAATATCCACAACGCCAAGATGACTTTTTAAAGCTTTTGTGTGGTTATAATTTCACTTTTGCCCTTTGAAAACATCAGAGTAAACCAGGCAATGCAGGAGTATATTATGTATTTTAAGACTTTGTCTTGAGAAAAAATGTTAGCTTTATTTTTTAAAATTCCTAAATTGAATATAAAATTCATAAATAGAATTCTAAAATAAATTCAAGCTCATGTATCTTTTACAGTAAAAATTTAGGCCCCTTTCTCTAACACATCATTCTTAGAGTACTGAGAGCTAATTGGTTGAATTTATCATTAATTTAATCAGGTCCTTATAAAACCCAAAACCAATTATTCTAACTCAGCTATTAGCATTCCTTGTATTTTTGCAGGTATGATGGAACATTATAAATATGGCTTTCAAATAGTTTATAGCACATATTATGAAACATTTTCCTTTTCATGACTTCACATTTCTGTTAGAAATTATCATGATATTTTGTGAACAATTTTTTTTTGGTCAATCTATGAATTAGGTTTTAGTGTATGCCATTATAGAAAAAATTCTCTGTAGCTTGAAAAATGAAATTTGTGGAATCATAGATGTTTGATGTTGAAAGTTAAAACATCTATTTCTTCTCCTTATTGAACAGCATCAACAACACAAAGGATGAAAAAATTAAAAATTGAAATGACTTGCATAACATTATTGGTATATCAGCCAATAAATGCAAATTCAAAATATTTTCCCATAATATATCATTTTCCATTAACCACGTACTCACCATCATGTAATTAAATATAAATTCAAAGAACTTAAAGTTTTATTTTTTCACATATTTCAGCTTATTTGTGAGTAGTAGAATTTTTTTCTGACTTCTACAGGTAATTTATATTAGTTTCAAAGCTCAAAGACTGACGTGTCAATCTAAAATTCTCTCTGCCAATCCTAGTAAGATAAGTCTTTGTCATAAACACACTTCTCCATTCAGAACTAAGGTGAATTACAAGAACTTTTTAACATTATGAATTAGGCTCTGTGCCTTATACAATATGCAGGGAGAACACTTACCTAGCATCCAGTAGGTTCCCTATGTTTCTTCAAAAAGTGGAGCTATGTGACCTGTATGGGACAAAGGATTCAGAGAAGAGGCAGTGTCTTCCACTTCTAAGCTGAAACCCTTCAGGTGGCAGTGTTATCTCCATATGTTTTAATCACAGGCTGACTCAGGAGTCCATGTACTGAGTATTCACTGTAACGGCGTAGCTGCATGGCCTCCATTCTGTTACCACTAGGAGGAGAAATATCTCTTTGATCTTCAGTTAAACTTTGAGATGAAGTAAAATAAAAGGAAACCCTAAACTAACCCTTGTATCATTTGAAGCCATTCAGAGTGCAGTGTTTGTCTGATACTGCTTTTCCTCAACAGTACAAACATAATGCACAAATTTCTATGGAAATTGAAAATTACTTTTGTTTTTAATAATTTTACATATTTTTCTACATACATTGGTGATATATATATATGTATATACATATATACATATATACATATATATATATATATCACACAGTACTAACTTGCTTTAAGGAGTAAGGATGATTTTGAGAAACTTGTCATATGGAAAGTGGTACAGATTTTTAGGATGCTAAATTCCAAGTAAAGCTGATTTAAATTAAGTTACTTTTTCAAACTTGCATTATATTTTGGCTTCTAAAACTAGGCCAGAATTGAAACAATGTTAAAATCTGTGACAAAATACTTTAATAATTCACTGATAATGTATCAGATGTAACCCATTTTTGTAATAAAGCGTGATTTGTCATATTAGAATTACTTGATAATCACTGACAACATTTTTACCAGGGTCCCATTCATCCTTCTCCAAATGCTTTTAATTTGTTTTGATTTGTTGTTTCCGAAACACAGATTACTATCAAGTCACCAAATTAATTTGTGTGACTCTTACTTAGCTAACCATTGTAGAAGAACATAAGTTATACAATGATAGTTCATTATACCCATAACCTGTCAGAGTCCTTAGTGTAGAGTAAGCACTCAAAAACCTGCGGAGCAAATTATCAAACAATATATTTTTTACTTTCCTTTATTACAATCTTATTTAGTAGGTAAAATTAAATCCACCATACAAATGAGAAAAATTAAACAGAGAAGTGGTCAGTAATTTCTTAAAATATTCAGCTAACTTCTGGTATGAGCCAGTATTTGAATCTAGGAGATCAAACTCCAGGGTTCACGCTGTTCATATTACTTCACTCTGTAATTTGAAAGAGTTCGGGTGAGCCTTACTGAATGACAGGATAAATGAAGTCACATTCAAAAACCAAAACATCCCCTGAAAAAAAAGAACCGGATAGAAGGAATAGCAAGAAAATACAGGTTCATGGGCTAAAATCTACTGAGTATATTTAGCAATGAGAAGAAAGGTGATGTTGTAGCAATAAACAAGGTGGTACAAGCGGAAATACAGATTTTTAGGATGCTAGCTTCCAAGTAAAGCTGAATTAAATTAAGTTTCTTTTTCAAACTCATATTAAATTTTGGCCTCTGAAACTAGGTTAGAATTGAAACTACAGCGATAAAATCTGTGACAAAATAACTTAATAATCCACCGATAAACTACATATTGACATATAGTATATGAAAAGAATATTATTTTGTTCTAAGTGCAGTGAATTTAAACCAGGCGATGGGCTCAGCACAATTATATGCTGTAAAAAGAGCTTTCTGACTGATCATAGAATATATTTAAGGACCAGAACAAAATAGAAGGAACTGAATAACTGCCTACACAGAATCCATTCTCTCTCTCATTATCTATCTATCTATCTATCTATCTATCTATCTATCTATCTTCTATCATTTATCTATATTCATTTTGCAAAAAGTATTTTTCAACTTCTCTTGGAGTGGTTATGGAACAAAAGATGAAGCCCCTGAACAGGAAAGCTCTCCATTAGAACTATTTGGTAGGCTGCCATTTCCTCCTCTTTTCTTCCTTTCTTCTCTTAGAAATAAAAGATGGATAAATAAGGACCAAATTACAACTGCAGGAGCCTCTGGAGGGGAGAAGCCATTACTAGAGAATCTCTGAGAGACTAAGTGGCTCAGAGACTGTGGACTACGGTGGGAGACCTGGACCACTAAAATTTTCATGACATAAAGTTCAAATCCAGTTTTGTTTAAGCCACTCTTATTTGAATCATTTTCTACCATGTAGCCAAAGTCATTCTATAAATTGAAAATAGATATAATGTACAATGTTATAAAAATAGTGTAAACAAGAGAAGAGAATGGCTTTACATAATGGTGTATAGAAAGGTGGTCTTCAACAGTACTGGCTTGGAGAGTACATGCTATAAATATTTGAAATAAATAATAAAAATATAGTAAAATAACAATGATAGTAAAGGTAATTAAGAGACTGTAAAAGTAAAACTCAACACGATCACACTCACACTAAAATATACGTAGTAAAATAAACAATATGTGAAAAGGAAAGGGCTGTCACCCTTGTATCAGTATTTGACTAGTTAAGGTGTATTACATGGCAAAAGTATTTAATTTAGCCTCTTATAGTGTCACTAAGTCATAGGTTCATCTGGAAGGAAAAACAAAAATCCTCTAGTTTTCCTTTTGGGGAAGCTTCCCAAGGACAGATTGACATTTAAATTCTATGAGATGGGTGAAACTCTGTTCTTTTGTTGAACTTTAAGGAGATGGAGTTCTTAATCTTCCCTCTCAACCTTTACTGCTTTACATATGCCACAATTGCTAGACTGCAACTTTTGGTAGGCACATTAAGAGCTCTTTAATCCCCCATTTTCTGGGATACGTGTAATCTGCCTCTACTGCCTGCTTTATACATGAGGGGATTCTCCAAAGCAAGTGAAATTCAATAACGGTGGTGGCTGATGCTCAGGATAATTTAAAGAAGCAGCCATCTGACAGCTGATTCTTCAGTGACTCTACTTCTACTGACAGAGGGAAAAGAAAATGCTGAAGTTGTCAGTCTGCTTCTATTTTTTACAAGCAAATTTTGTACCTTTTTGGAACGATGGGATGTAGGTGCATTGCAGAAATGAACCTCATGTGCCAATCTGCAAAGCAATCCTTGTTCTCTCTTGCGATGAGAATAACACTTGTGGAACATTTTTCACCTGAGGATGGCAGAGTGCCTCATTAAAATGGATTTATTAAGCCTACAGGGTCCTCTGTAGAAGAGGGATGGTCAGCTGCTAGTTCATCAAGATGGAAAAACTGAGTAAAAAGCTCCAAATGACTAGATTATGGAATACCAAACTGGAGAACTTTATGTACTTCCTTCCCTGATTTTATAAGTGGGGTTGGTTGAGCCATGTAGCGTTTTGGTGCTTTAAATGCAATAGGTGTATAAATATTATGCATAGCATTTCTCAACATCAGTCAGATGGACATTTTGGGTCAGTTGATGCTTCACTGTGAGATGGCAGCAGGAACTCTCCTGTGCATGAAATCACAGAAGACAGCAGAACATCACTGGCCTTAACTCACAGATACTGGGAGAATGCTTCCATTATGACCAACAAAAATGACTCTAGATTTTGATAACTGTCCTTTGGGAGACAATGGGCCCACTTTACCACCATGGGGAGTCATTGTCCTTTATGTAACCCCCAAAGAGACCTAAAAAGCCCTTGGATTGTAGAGCTTGAACTTTATAGGACAATCCAGCTTCAGAAATTGAAAGCAACATGCAAGCAAGCTTGATTTAAAGCAAATTGTAATAAAACTGAGAAAATTTAGGACAGGTAAAAGTGGTTAAATTACAGCGAGCTGTCCTTTTAGCCAAAAAAGACGTTGTAAAGAGACAGGCGAGATAGCGCACCTCCGGGAGAAGATTGGGATACAGCAAGTGTCAGACCGTACGCTGCGGCCTAAAGCATGGAGCAGAATGCTTCTGCAGATCCTACTGCATACAGCGTTTATGTCTCTTCTAGACTGCACCAGATGATAACTTCTAAGGTCTGAGTATATTATTCATAAACTGCTTCAGGAAGACAGTGGTGATGAGACTGCAGGGGAAACACGTCAATAATTATTGAAAGGAGCACTGAGAGCAGAAACCGCTGTCGATGAGGACCTTACCTTCTCATATATAACCTATACGTTGGCACATGCTAATTTATCCCTTGAGATGAACATTAAATCGGTTCCTAAGCTATAATTACTAATAGAAGTAGTAATTTCATACATTAAATATCATTTAGCAATTTTCAAATACTAACAGTAGGATCATTGCTGTCACTGATCTTGTCACCTAGTATCTAAAAGTAAGGCGTCCCCTTTGAGTCTGAGAATTCTTTTCATTCTCCATGATTAACTGTGATTTCTTTTTGCAAAACACCGCAGTTATTTTCTCTATAGTGAAACAACTTCAAACCAGCTTAGGCTATACATGGTGCATGTTGATTCTACAATTGCCTCTCATTCATTAATTTATCTATTCATTTATGTAGTCAGTGAAGCTACAATCATCTTTTGAATACTTATTGAAATTAGACCCAATTGTAAGAGGCATGCAGCTACACATAAAAGTGATTCCTGCTTTCCAGTAGATTATAGAATAATAACTGCACATCACTTAACTGCTATAATATAAATATATACTGTGTACATATAGCACATGTAGCTTTGACAAAGACCAGGAATTTCTTTTAGAACATGAGGAATTATTGTTGTTTTGTCAGAAAAAAAAAGATCATTGACTTTCATGCACCAGAGGGTACATCAGTAAGAAGTATAGACAGGGAGAAGATTGCTATAATCAGAGAGTGGTGGCACAATTGTGAGGAGCAGTGGTAGCTAAGCCCATACAAGTGGTCACAATGGGTTTATGAATATGCTCATTGGGCACACAATGGAATGAAAGCTTTTCTGCAGAAGATTTCTAAATAATGGAGTGCCTTGGCCAAACTCATATTGTAGAGCACTTGCAGTGAAGGCACCGTGGAAGGTGCACTAGATTTGATGGAGATTTGTAGCAGTGAGACCAAGAATGATTAACCGGCTCCTGCAGCAGGATGTGAGACAAGTGATGGCCTCGCTTGAAGCAGTGGCAATGTGCCAGAGTGAAGAAGATTGGTCTGTGGTATGTGTAGGTGAGAGAGAAAATGAAGTAGGTGATGAATTTATTGTTTATAATGGATTTGAAATGAAGAACACAAGGTCCAGTGATGCATGTGCCTTGGTTCAACATGGTCTACCCAAGAGCTAAGAGTTAGTTGGCATCATGGGCTGTGGACACCTTATATCAATGCCAACAATTGTGCAGAATTTTCTGGATACTTTTCTGCTTGGTCTACTGTACTCCCTTTATAATGTTTTTGGCTATTCAGTCCTACTGTTGCCTCTGTTTAGGAGCTATATATCTATATATCTTGTCTTTCTTAACTTTTGGATTTTTAAAATTTCAATTTTAATTTTATGTGTATGAGTGTATTGTCTGCATGTGTGTAAGTGCACCTTTTGTGCAGTGACCTTGGAGGACAGAAGACAGTGTGGAATCCCCTTGAAGTGGAATTAGTTGTTAGTTACTATGTGGGTGATGGAACTCAAACTCAGGTCTTCTGCAAGAGCAGCCAGTGCTCTTCACTGCTGATCTCTTTAGCCCCATCTGTCTTAATTTTCAGTATTGTCAGGTTCAGGGTTCGAGAGATGCAGCAGACAGAAGGGACCAGACTCCGCTGACAGCTAACAGGACCCGGCTTTATTGAGAGAAGACCAGATGGGACTAGCTCCTCTGCACCCACGGGTGGAGAAACGCTAGCTCCCCTGGGGGCTAGCCTCCCCGAAGAGATGGGGGAGGCTAGTCCCCTCACCCCCATCTTGGGGCTGGGGCTCCGGGGGACTGGGCTGGAGTGCTCCCCGGGAGAGCAAACTCAGCCCAAGTCTGAGTCTCAAAACCCCGCACAGGGCCCGCAGCAGCTGGTTGTCCAAGTCCTCAAAGCCTTAAAAACCTTCAGCCCCCTCCTGGCTTTTAGGGGAGGCGGGTTTCCATAACATCTGATTGATGTTTAAGGCAAGCTTCTGGCCAGGAAGTAGTCCTTTTTCAGAGCTGTTCATGAATTCCTTGAGTCCCGAATCTTATCTGCCAAGGAAGCCCAGTGTCCTTTGCGAATTTAGGATCTGGAGTCTTATCTGCAAGGCTTAGATAAGCTCTGGCTCCAGGTTTCTTCCTGAGTCTGAAACTGTTGGGGGTTTCATTCATTCCTTACAAGTATTATCAGTTTTTATGTTTTTTCCCAGAATCACGTCTCTTTTCCTTTTAACTTTTTTTTTTTAGCAAAGACTGCTGATCTATTCCAAACTACCTAGACACAGCCTGTAGTGTAGATATGCTGTATCTGAACAAATACCAGCATAAACTGGATGGGTGATGAATTAATGTAGATTTTTTTTAAAGTTTATTTATTTTTGTTTTGTACATATGAAGGCATTGTCTACATGTATGTAAGTGCACCCATGTCATGTAGTGCTCATTGAGGACAGAAGAGGGCTTTAAATCCCCCTGGAACTGGAGTTACAGATGGTTGTTAGCAGCATGCAGGTGCTGGATCTGAACCCAGGACCTCTGCAAGAACAGCCAGTGCTCTTAATGGCTGAGCCATCGCTTCAGCCCCTAGTGCAGATCTTTTAACTGAAGGCCCAGTTGTATCTCTAGAACAAGTCACAAATTACTCAGAGAACTAAGAAAAGCAATACTAGGCAAAAATATAAGAGTGCTCTCAAATTTTATATTTAGCCACTGAAGTCATGAACATCAATGTAGTCACTTGCTAGGAAAATATATTGCATGTGAAAATCAGGGCTTGCACTGAAGTTCAGTGGCACAGCACAATCCTACCGAGTATAAGGCCCTGAGTTTGGTCCCTAGGATATTCCCACTGCTGTCCCCTACCCCACCAGGACAAAATCAAAGGTAGATATTAAAAAATAAAGAATTTTAAGGCATTGAAAAAGATGAGGAAGTAGGAAATGAGATTTTATTGCTAGAGCTTGGAAGAAAATGGTAAACTCAGGTTACAAAGGGAAATTATTCTTAAAAGTTAATAGCTGCATCCAGGCATGGTGGCATATACATATAAGCACAATGTTCTCAGGAGGCTGAGGATAACAGTTGAGGATGGATAATTTGAGCTGTGTAGTAAGTTAAAGGCCATCACGGACAACTTAGTGAAATCCTGTCTCATAAAAAGAAAATAAGGTAAAGACTAGCTAGCATGATCTAGCTAGAATGCTTGCATGGCATGTGCAAAGCCCAGGTGCTGAAAAAGTCTGCAAGTATATTTGGGAGAAACAGCACAATTATCAGTTTAAAAATCCCACAATAAATTTGAAATGGTCACCAGATAATATATAAAAACCATTTTATTAAGTGAGAAAGGTACATCTCTGGGTTAAGGAAGAGACAGCAACTAAGGCAATTAAGAAAATAAATATAGTGTATACTTTCAAGGACTTAGGCAGGAAATGAATAGCAGGGCAATTGACTTGGGAAGATAAGGAGAGCGATGTGTTATGCTGTGAAGAAGAGGTGTGAGGTCCACAAGAAGGAAGGGGACCACTGTCACTGTCACCACAGATTGGGCTGTCATTCTTGGACATAGATGAGGTATGTCTTCTTCACAAATATGAAAAAAGAAAGGATGATGAGAAATGGTAGAAATATTCATATATGTTTGTGAACAGATAAGATTAGAGGAGATAGAAAAGAAATTTGACAGAATTCCCATGTCATAGCCTTTAGGTTCTTAGAGGACCATGAAGCCAGTTAATTTGTTTGGATTGGGAGAAGACTGAGGGATGATTACAGACACAGAATAAGAGCTTAGAATAGGTAAAGAAATACCTCCACGTTTATCATCACAAAATCTTGAGGTAGAAATTATTTCCATCTTAATGAAGAAACTACAACTGAGAATTCACAGTGCTTCTAAAAAGGTCACAAGCTCAAAGAGTAGAAATAAGATTTTGACAGCTACATGTCTTATTTTATATTCAGTGCTCTTTTGATCAAATTGTTCTAAGCAAAAAGTAACAATTACTTAAAGTCTTGGCCAGTGGGACCAGAAGCAAAGAGGAAGTAGGTGAAATACAGGAGGACTATTGAGAGAACAGAACCTTTAAGGGTAAAGAGAAAGGGTAATTAAACTTCAGTGAATGATGTTATTGGTGTATTTGGAACATTGCCATAGGAAATGGAAAAGAAAAGATGTCTATAGCCAAAATTTGGGATAAAGAGATTAAGACTGAAGAGCTGAAGGGCATACAAGAGGAGAAGAGCCCTGATGTGAGGACCTAAGAGTCCTTCCTTGAAGCAAAAGTGAGTTGTGTTGGATTCTCAAAGTCAAAGAAGCCAAGATGTAAGGATAACAAACTGTGGCATTTAGGTAATCATGTGAAAGTCAGGCTGGGACCCATATCAGACAGGGTTAGGCTGGGAAAGAAGAGCATAGGCCTATTAATAAGTGACTTGAGAAACAAGGGTGTGAATCCATATTCTGCTTTGTTTTGGTTTCTGAAAATTTAATCTCCTTTTGAAAGAACTTAGAGATGTAAGACTCAAGAAGAGTAGAGAAGAAGAAATTTGTTTTATTTCATGATTTTTTAAAGTCATCTTACTTTTAATAAAATTTCTACTTTCCATTATTCATTCATTAAACTGTTTCAAAATTAAGCTTTTGTTAATCCTCTAAGTTTTGTCTAAACCAGAAAAATTCCTTTTTCATCAAGAGTAGCTTCTAAATCTTTTTATTTCGCTTTGATGGCAGGGACTAAAGCAGATGGCTGACTTCAGTGGAAAATTGGAAAATCTTCTCACTTAATTGTCTCATTCCCTGTCCTCCCACCCCAGCATTTATTTTGAAGTACAGAATAATAGGATAGATTAATCCTGCTCAATTTATAGAGCTGCATTATTAACCAAAGATTCATTTTTTAAGTCAGTTATAATCATGTCTCAACATACCATAGATAAGTGGTTTTATTATAGGGAATTTATGCAAAGTCAAATTCCTGGGAAAGCATCAAGTCTCTGCACTTGTAATTACACACTTCCTATTCCTATTTGAGGAGATGATTTCTCTGGCAGGTGCCAAGAATCTAAAAAGCACTTTTATTCTTTAGCAGAATTAAAGAAAGAAGAATGGTAAAATCAATGACCAAAGCCTATAAGTGGCTCTAAATAGAGTCCCCCAAGTATGCCTGGTATAGCCTATGGTTACAGATCAGAGAAGCTGCTGTTTCAGGGCTGGGACTCACAACTTTATCACAGTTACATTTTCATTACCATTTGTTAGTCCCTTCTGGAAGTACACCCCTGCTGGAAGGACTAATATTAACACTAATAACGTGGAATAGGATATTACAAATTCATTTGACAAATGGCACTTGTAATAGGAGCAATGTTTTTACAATCAGAGAACAAATTAATAGCATCTTTCTTAAGGCCAAGAGAATGTTTTTAATCTCCAATCTATTAATAATATTGATGCATGCCCTTCAGGCTCATTTTGTGTTTTAGATTTGGTCATTGCTTTTCTGATTGATTGAACATAGTTTTGTCTAATATGCTTTCTAAGGGTGCTAGAGTGGACTATTCAAATCATAATTCTTGTAAAAATTGCTTGTTCAGATTTGCTTGATTCATTCTGTGTTGTTTAGAGATTTACAAATTTCTTACATTATAATAAGAGACTGCAGAGACTGTGTCCCTGGATAGGACTCCTCTATTAAATCTCACTCATCCACAGCTCAGGGACCGTTGTGGAAGAAGGGGAGGGAAGAGTGTAAGAACCAGGGTTGATGTATCATAAGGAAGCAGAGTGTTCCAGGCCTCTGGAAACTTGCTCATATGAACTGACAACAACAGTGTCAGCATGCTGACTCAGTCAGATT
The DNA here is from genome assembly GCA_035773235.1 of Eospalax fontanierii. Lineage (NCBI taxonomy): Eukaryota > Metazoa > Chordata > Mammalia > Rodentia > Spalacidae > Eospalax > Eospalax fontanierii. Next base: position 43,906,000 of record CM069533.1, on the reverse strand, counting down.
AAAACCCAGCATAGAACTGGAGAACTTGGCAGCAGACCCCAAACTCAGCTGAAGACCTGTGACAGTTGATTATTCCTGGGTGAAGAAGAGTAGATCTTTAAGGGAGAGACTGTAGATAGGCTGACTAGACTTCAGTGGATGAACCTGTGTGAAGGAACATCTGGGTACAAATACTTTACTGGACAGGCCTTAATATACATGACAAATTGTATGAAATCCAGTGTGTGTGGGGCTATGGAGGTGTGATTTGAGGAGGAAGTATAAAGATGATTAAGATGTTCTGTACAAAATACACAAAAATTCAATAAAAATGTCCATTGAAAAAAGTGTAAGGGAAATAGAAGTCAACACTTATGATTGATAAACTTGTGAAATAAAATCTTACTCACAAATATTCTATGGTCTGGAGGTTGAATGTCCTCCACAGGTGCATGGGTTAAAGAACTTGTCCCTTGGTGGTGAATATTTAGGATGTTGTCTGGTGAGGGTTTTAGGTTGTTGGAGAAATTTCTTTGGAAAAGATGGATTAGAACACCCTGATCTCCTCCTCTTTTTCCCAAGTTTCCTGGTTCATGAGATGAGTTGTTTTGCCCCAGGGTATGCTTTCCACATTTGTCATTTCCCCCGATGTGACATCTAAACCAGCTGGCCACTCATTCATAGACTGGACCTTCAAAACTGTGGGCTGGATAGACGTTTTCACAAGTTGATTATCACAGGTATCTTGTTATAGTTAAAGACAGCTGACTAGTAAGAATGTACATAGCCATTCTAAAATATTAAACATGAAAGGCTGACAGTGTCTGCAGTTAAGCCAGGACTACAGAATGAGTCCTGAGTGGCTCTATTCAAACCAGTGCATGGTTATCCTGATTTTATTCTTGTTAACTGCTTCATATTATTTAATAATTATTTATGAAAGCTCTTTTTCTGTTTTTGGTAGATGATAGACTGGTAATCAGTTGAACAGGTTGTTATTTTTCTCTCTCCTCCTTTGTATTTCCCCAAGTGACTTGTCTGTAACCTATAATTAATAAATCTTTGTTTAATAAATGATGAGTCTTTGATCATATTACCAACATCCTCTACCAAAATGCAACTAGTAAGGTAAATAGCCAATGCAGTTTCACATGGATGGGGAGAATCTTATGACATCCAACCTTTTATCTTGTAAGATAATTTCTACAAAACCATGATGACTCCTGAACGTTGTCCTGTTTTTTTCAAACTCAAATTCACTTAAAAATACTTCTGTAGTTTTTAAATTGAGTTTTTTCAATTTTCATACAAAACAGTTTGATGGTATTTCGATTCCACTGAACCCACTAAGAGTCCTGTCCCTCGAACACACTGTCTTTTCCCTCCCATCAGTCACCAGTTGCCAAAAATTCGGTAGCTTAAATAAGGATGGTGTGAATTGGGGAAGGATCTAAATCCCATCAAACTATATTGTATGAAAATTGCAAAAATTCAATTAAAATTTTGAAAAAATATTTCTGCATTTTATAAGTAGATCTTAGTACCATTTGTTTTCTAGATCTTGTTCCAATTTACACAAAATATTTTTATTTACACAATTTAATTTCCACAAAACAAAGTCCTATATAATGTCTGCAACATTTTAAGCCTCATCTACCAATTATAATTTATGCAATGCTCACAGAGATCAGAAGTTGCCTCGGATCCCCTGGAACTGGGGTTACTGACAGTTGTTAGCCACCATTTGGGTTCTGGGAATCAAACCTGGATCTTCTGCAAAAGCAGTTAGTGCTCTTAACCACTGAAACATGTCTCCAGCCACAGTTATAAGTGAAAAAAATATCTATTTTTAAATTATGTTTTGTTCACTGAATTTTAGAACTTTTGAAAAAAAAATCTTAACTATTATTTAGGTTAGTTAGTTCACTTTGCATAAATAGCTAAGATCTCCTCAAAATAAAATTACTTTTTCTAAATTAAATATTAGTATAATGTGGACATTTACAAATAGAATATGTACCTCAATTTTAACCTGTCTATATGTATTTTAAAGATTTCCTAATTAGAAAACACAGATTGATTTTAAAACTTACATTGCTTGCAAAGGCAAAAGGTTTCTCTATCGTGGTTTAAGGAAACATAAGTTTGTACTTCTTAGATAAACTCAACTCCATATGTGGACAGAATGTATGATAGGCTTGACCATCTTTCTATGCAATCATCCCTAGACTATACTTTACTTCTCTTGATTTTTTTTATAGTCTCAGGGAAAACTGTTCAATTTTTAAATTAATGTCTAAACTTCTAGGTAGAAGAAAGAAAGAGCGAGGCCAACTGCTTTTTACCAGGGACTCAGAGGTAAATTTGTGGAAAGTAAATACCTTTTCAAAGGGTTGTTCTAGATATAAGGATCAACTCTGTCTGTGGTCACACAACCATAAACTGTGAAGGGCTATAAGGCCTATATATGTGTGAGAATTTATTACTGAAATATCAAAAAGAAACAAGCTGCGAAATAAGTTCTCAACCTCTTTTCAAAGACCGACTTGTCAGTGCCTTAAGCTTTATTTCAGTACTTGCATGCTTCCCCCAACGGCCTCTGCTTCAGCCTTTTAACATTTCTCAGTTTTGAATCCTCATTAGTACCATAGACATAGAATTAATTCCTTCTTGCTCTTACAAGAAAGATGTGAAAAAATAAATGACAAGGACTAAAAGAAAAAGAAACTGCCTGAAGACCAAATTAGAGAAAGGATCTGAGAACAAAATTGTCAGGTAGTTTTTTTCTATTCTTTTCCCGCCCCAACGTCCCCTAAGAACCTACTAAAATAAAGCAGTACTACACAAATGAAACATCTCTGGCCAATGCCAAAACTCAGTTCAGAACTTATATTCACACTGTGGAGCAATAAAAAGAATAACGGAACAGGAAAGTGTTGGGAAGGTCTATACATCTGAAATGCCTGGAGATGTGTAGGAAGAAATCATAAACACAGGATGTGATGGTTAGTTTGGAATGTGTACTTGACATAGAATCACCTCAGAAGAGAGTCTCATGAAGAATCATCTTAATTAGGCAGGCCTGTGGTTGTGTCTGTGGGGGGGGGAGGTGTATCCTGATTATGCTAACTAAGGTGGAAAGACCTCCCTCCTGTGCATGGCCCTATTCTTAAACTAAGAAAGGAGAGATGGTGAGCCAGCACAAGTAAGCATGCATTCAGTTCTCTCTTCTCTTGACTGTGAATATGATTAGCTGCTATAAATTCCTGTAGCCTTGATTTCCCCACAATAATGGACTATTTACTTAGAATTGAAAGCAAAAATAAACCCCTTTTCCATTAAGTTGTTTTTATCTCACAGCAACAAGCAACAGCACAGCACAAGACATGGCACCTATCAAAGTCAGCCATAGAAAGTGACATCACAGTCCTCATTGGCCAGATTAGCAGAGATCCTCAGCAACTTCCATCCTCAGGGTTCTTATCAGCTCCCTCCCCATAGAAACCATAGACTCACACAGTGTTCACAATGAAGGTTTCCTTATGGTTTGCTGTTTATGGGTTTTTCCAGAGGCCAATGGGAGCTATGCCACTGGGTGAGTAAGTAGCATCATTGTTGCAGAGCTCCTAAAGAGAAAAAAGCTCTGTCTCCTCTAGGAAGCAGTCAATATTGTGCAACCTGACAATCTGAAACATAAGGCCTAACAAGCTGTCATATGATCCTGCCTAGATCCAAGACTTCATGAGTATTTTGACAGAAAGAGCCACTAGAGTAGAAAAAAAAAAGTCTGTAGTAGATATGAGAAAGAGAAAGGGAAGAACATCAAATCGAAGCAAACTTTACAGAAAATCATTAAATCACAATGAAAAGCGGAGAGTGAGAAAGAAAGGAACAAAGGATATACCAAAGAATCTTAAAACAATTAACCAAATCACTGTATAAATCTTTACATGTTGTTAACTACCTTGAGAATAAGCATGTCAAAATTCTGTTAAAAAAAAACATAGAGACGGGAGCTGAAGAGATGGCTTAGTGTTTAAAAGTCCTGGTTGCTATTCCTTGGAACTTGGATTTGGTTCTCAGCACCCACATGGCATCTGATAACCATACTTAACTCTAGTTCCCAGGGGATCTGGCGCTTTCTTCTGGCCTCTGCAGACATTATTCTCATGTGGTACACTTACATACATCTAAGCAAAACACTTATACACAGAAAACTAAAATAAATAGATAAGTAAATGGATAAACAATGGAAACTAAATTAGCCATGAAAGGAAGTCACAGCTATCTTCCACGTAAAAGAGAGTGCTAAGGACACGTGTAGACATGAAGGTGAAGGCACGGTAAAGTTATTCCATGCAAATGGAAACATAAAGAAAGCAAGGATAGACACATGTGTCAGTCAAAATGGACAGTAAGTAAAAAGAGATGAAGTCAGGTATTATACAAGGATAAAAAATAAATTCAACAGGATGATATAGCATTATATGTAATCAATACTGTATACATCTAAATATATGAACTAAATCTTAAAAAAAACTGATTAGAGTAAAATATACATCTAAAGTAAAAGATTTTAATATTACACATATCAATAATTCACACAGAATATCCATAAATAATAGACATAAAGAAATGGATTAGCAGGCATGTGAGAAGATGGCATCAAAATCAGTAGAATACACATTCTCAAGAGCACATGGAACATTGTTTAGGTTATATTACATATTGGATCACAAAATACATTTAATAAGATTGGGAACATTCCGTATTTTTATTTGTTATTTATACTTCATAAAACCTGGAGTAGGAGAAAGTTATTGCTATTGAGAAGAGAATAGCGCAGTTCTGGAAAGTAGAACAAAACATATCTTGTCACGTTGTGGAGTTTGAGGACATGCAGTGAAAAGCCTGAAGTGAGAGACTAGAAAAGGGACCACTGAAGACCCTTGTAGGGCAGAATCATTACCTACAGTTTCAGACTGTGGGCAAGCACAGTAGATCAGAGCCATGTGCCTCTCCAAGACATAGCAACCAGCTTCCCTATGTGAAGAAATCTACATGTAACCTTCATTTGGCTACTATATATTGAAGGTAACCTTCATTTGGCTACTCTAAATTGAAGGTGATGGGAAACAGACTGTCTTTGTTTTCTCACACAGTCCTCTGTTAATTTTTTTTAACATTTCCTCTCTCAAAATCAATATACCTAATTCATAAATAGAGGTCATTTGAAAAGGGAATGCGGTCAGTGGGGAAGGAAGCTGGCTTGTCATGCTGTCACTGTACTGAATGCTCAAGCTGCAGTGCATCTGCTGTTTACCTACCACAGTTATGGGTCTCTTTCATGTGACAACACCCAGGAGGTACTTTGTTATAGATCATATAGTTGATGGAAATAGGATGGTTCCTATTAATATGAGACCTCAGTGTTAAATTTGAATGTGAGTTCTCTGGTCTTTATTTTCAGTGTGTTTTGTTCATTGATGAGTATATAACTTTAATATTCCATGTTTTCAAAGTTTAATCATAAATCTGTCATGTAGACAGTGTCTTTTATTAAATGAGAAAGCTGAGCCTCAAGGAATATGATCAGTTTACTCAGGTACATGAATATTACATGTGGAAACTTGGTCTTAAACCATGTTTCCATGATTCTAAAGCTTCTTTAGCTAATAACCTTGTAATTTTGCCTCTTTTGCTGTTTGGAACATCTTTTAGATCAATTAAATGCTTTTGAAAGATCAGATACTTCTAAGCAAATCATCACCAACTTCTTAAAGATAAACATCTATTTTCACATTTTGGATCAAATTATGCCAAGAAACAGACAGAGCCAGTGATCTGTAAGCAAATTCAGTTTCTGACTTGAGATTAGAAAGCTGAGTAGGTAGACATGTATCGATTCACCTAACAGCCCCTGCGATGAGGGAAACGAATAATGTAGAAACTTCACATCCATCAGTAGGACAGCCTTTACAGCAAAGATCTTTGCAGAAGTGCAGCTTCAGGTAAAAAGAGATTTGGCGTTACAGCACTGACATGAGAGGGGTGCTGTGGAAATATGTAAAGTGCTCTGCATCTTTGTTTCATGAAGGAAAGTCCTGCTCAACACACCATCAGAGTGCTTTTAGTTAGGAGCCTGTGGCTCTTTAATGTTTAGCAATCTGTGAAGCTTTCCAAATTGCATTAAACCTGCTCAAGTTATGAGTTCTCAACTTTCTCAAGCCTGAAAAAAATTGGCCTTTAGATGTTGTGGCTAGTATCAAAGTTAAGGAATAAAGTTTCCACTGCATTCTATTTTATGGTTTTAAAAATAATTATTTAATGGCATAGAGAATGTTCTCAATATAAGGACAATATACAAAGAAAAATCTCTATCAGACGATAACAATTCTATTAGTAAAACATATATCACAGGTGATGAAAGGAAGTATGTGTGTATGTGTGTGTGTGTATTATTATTGCTTTTCTCTGTGTGGAGAGGTTATGACTGTTAATTTCTTCTTTTTTTTCTGTCTTCTGTCAGACAGAAATGCATTTTAGTGTATATTTTAAATTGAATTTTTGTGCATTTCTTAAAAAATCTTAATCATCTTTATACCCTTGCCCATATCTGCTCCTGTACTCCTCTATAAACCCTCATTGGATTTCATGCATTCTGTCATATATGTTAAGGCCTATTGAGTCAAGTTAGTGTATCCAGATGTCCCTCAGTGAAAGTTCATCCACTGGGATCTATTCAATCTATCTAGAATCTTTCTCATAAAGAAGATCAACTCACCCAGCAGTAATCAGCTGCAATGCATTCTTAATCCAGAATTATTTCTAATTTTGACTTTTCAAATATCCATTGACATGTTATGGCTCTATACCATGTGTGAGAGTCTGGTGTCCTGATTAACTAGTTCTCCAAAGGACATGGAAATGTAGGAAGCATACTTCTCTATCTCATGCTCCACAAATATTTGACATCATATTTGAGGCTTCTAGACTTTGCTGATGAAAGTGATGCTTGGAAAGATTTCTTCAGCCTTTGACATTTCAGAAGCGATACAGCTGCTGATGCCTGGTGCATCATTAGCAAGAAGGTTTGTTAAATTGCCTCATCCTCCTATACTACCCAGATTAACTGGTATCACAGACTGTGGATCCTTCCTTTGTTAATAAAAGGCCAAATGTTTCCTGATTCTCTCAGTTTGACTGATAAGTTAAAAAAGCCTTTTAATTTCCTTGTAGACAACAAGACCATTCAGTGAACCTCAATACTGAATTTCCACAAAGAAACAGAACGAGTGTAGAGAAGACTGTTTCCACATGCTGCATTCTAATTGTCAGATGCACCCCTCCAAAGAGAATCTGTGAGGTCAAAAGAGTGAAGTAAAGAAGGAGCAATTGTTAGTATCACATCATCACAAATGTACCACTACAGGGCTTGTGAGGAAGCCCATTTAGTCATGCCTCCCATTTTCAGGAAGTTGTCTTCCCACTAAGAAAAGTGTTTGGGTTGAGTATAGTTGACTTATTTGTTCCTTTGGATAATGACTTACCATTACTTCTCCTATGAACTCTTATCTAGTACTTTTGTTTCTAAAGCCTCATCTGTTGTTCTTAGATGGAAAAATATATCCCTCTTTTGAATTTATCCTTTTCCTTTGTCATCTCTCTGATAAAATTAATATTTTACCTTTATATTTTGATTGCTTTGTGTATAATTTTTATTTTAGAAAATCTCATTGAGTCTCATTGCATTATAAAACTATATTTTATTAGTCTACCTATAATTTATACACTGTTAACAAAAATAATAGGAGAAGAGTAAAATAATGGAAATCTTCCAACATGTTATTTGTGTTTGTACAATATGGAAAACTACATAATTGTATTCTGAAGTGAGTGTTTGAATAGTAAAGATTAAATTAGCTACTTAAATGGAGAAAGTATGTAATCATTCCATATTTTCTCAGTTAGTAAATTAACTGCAGAAAGATAAATTATGACATTTGTAGACATAATTTAGAAACTGTTAATGTGTAGGGAAAATGAATTAGGGTTATAATCTCTTAAAAATTGTTAATAATCCTGCAATATTAAAATAATTATATGCTTATATACATTTATGTATGATAAAAGCAATCTATATTGCTTCCTCAAGGACATAGTTTATAAATATCACCAACATACCAGAATTTGGCCTAAAAATTTCTAATCTTAAAGTTTTCAAGTAAAATTTCAGGAAGAGATAATGACAAGGAAGTTAATGAAGAAGAAATATCTTTCTGATTCACATAGCAATTGATTGATTGATTTATTGATTCTTTAAATACATTTGAGCCCCACATTAGGGATGGAGCTGAAGGTTGTTATGTATCAAGGAGCACATACCTATGGACAAAACACAGCTGCTAAACCTTGATCATCTCATCTGAATTTTAGACAAATGCAAAGAAATTTTGCTGAAAGTCATACTGCAACCTTCCAGGTAGTGCACTGGTCAGTATTCACATGGCCACCTCCAACCATGAAAGATTGGAGGAGGCCATATTGCATTATTCGTGGTAATAATTCAACAAATTAAATTTTCATTCTTGGAAAAAGGTATGATGGTTATCTGAGGTAGCTATATGATTTCCAACAAACTTTCAGACCGTTATCCAGGCAAAATCCTTAGTGATCTGCTAGCTGTGATGAACTGTTGACATTGATTTAGCTCAGTACCTAAAAAGAATCCTTAGCCCACAGCTGAGATTGTTATCTTCCTTTTCCGCTTCCTGCTCCCCTTATCTCCTCTTTCAGTTTTCTTCAAATGCATTGTTATTACACAGAAAACATGGCCATTCTACTTTGCTCACAATTCTCTTTTTGGGTTAAATAAGTAATGCATCATTTATGCATAAATACGTTTCAGCATAATGAAGGAAAAGCAGTGACAGAGTAAGTGAACGAAGGGAACTAAGAGAAGAAGGATGATACACAAAGAAGAAACATACTGATGCAAATAATAGCCAAAGTATAGTAACATTTCTATTTAGCTGATCAAGGTGCTTGGGAGAATTAAGAGAAATTCTTTGTAATCGAGTATAACTCTTTTGTTTCAAAGACAGAGGGAAACAAGGAATTGTCCTCTACCTTCTTATTTTTCACTTTGGGAGGAAATTTTGGCTTGAAAAATGGAAAGAGCAAAAAGAAAGCTATCTTCAAAGTGAATAACATGCCGGTACTTTAGAGAACAGGTACTTTAAAAAAAACTCCACGTGTTCTTTTGGGTGTCTGAGTTAATGTCTCTTAGCAACTGCTTCACCTTAGATGGTTCTAGGAAGCTTGGAAGCTTTCTGATTTAAAAGAAAACCTGTAAAAGAAAAATTGAACCAAACAGACAAGATTGCTGATCCTTAACAGCAAGTTTTAGTTTGAATTGTGTGTTTTAAAATGAATTTAATTAAGCTGGTGGAGCGCTGCTTCCTAGGCCTTCCTAATTAGCCAATAAGGCCTCCATCACATCTAATTGTCTTGAACAGAGATAATTATTACAGAAATGAAAAGCTTGTGCTGAAGGAAAATTTAGTTTCTTAAAAATAGCAACAATTGGACAATGTAAACAAATTTGTATAAAAAGAACTTCCATGGATCCTAGCTAATCTGATGCAAATTAGGGCAGAGAATTAACAACATAAATACAAAGAAGCAATTAAGGAAGAGTGATAAGACACATAAATAAGTGTGTACACATGTATGATGTAAACTCTTAGAAGCATATCCATATGAACATTTGTAATCAATTGTTTAGCTAATTGTTTAATAAATCATTCTTTTTCCATGAACAAAGTGACCAGTGGCTTCTGAACCAATAAGAAAAAATACATTAAAGTAAATTAGAAGTGACTGTGAAAATCAAAAGTTAGAAGCCAGTAAATTGGCCCAAATGTGGTTATTTAAAACATATAATAGTTATATCCTTGATAACTATTGTTGTCCGAATTGATTTCAGTCAAAACACAGTGAGAATTCAGGTAACTTCTCTATCTGTAGTTGACAGCAATTCAATATTTTAGGAAAGGGACAGCTATAATTAATTCTAAACTCAGATATGGATTTCTGTTGAAGATTATTGTAAAGGTTACTATGTTTAAGACACCAAACAATTTCTTTATTTTCATAAGAACATTTTAGAAATAAATTCACATCTTACTAGATCTCATTACAGCGTGATTTAATAATCTAGAATTAATCCATAGTCTGTGTAGCAGCTTTTCATGCATTCATCTTAATCCCTGGGCATGTTTTTGGTGATTTGGGGAATAAATGAATAGGAATACTAAAGAAAATCCACCCACTAACTGTGCTTCCTTTCCACTCAAATGAGTATATTCGTGAAGTAGTAAGTTTATTCACAACCAAATGTTTTGTTTACTGGCTTTTTCGGGTTTACATTCATTAATCAACCCCTGTGATCAGAAGAATGGTTTGCAAAGTGATGTTAGCCAGCATGCTTTGCATAGGACCTCTGGATTGAGTTTCTACAGCCTCTGACAGCTAAAAGGATCTTTTCAAATCTCAGATCAGAACATAATCTTGATATAAACACAGGTAGACATGAAGCCTTTAGACTGCGCCACACCCTCATTAAAACTGGTGTTATACTGAATACTTCAAATGGGGGGCAAGATTCTGGTCCCCATGCTAGCTGGAGTGGGATGTGAAATAATTCTATGCAGTAAGAAGACAACTTAGACCACCCAGGTTGTACTTCCCTGGGTCCTAGATTTATCAGCTTGTAAGATTTGTTTGTCCTGTGTTATTCATGGGCAAAAATGCCATTAAATCCTTCTACCCAAACCTACACTTCTTGAAGACTATCAATTTACTAAAAATAACCCATTCCTGATATACATGATGTTCTCCAACCAACTTTTACCTGCCAAAAGCCAAGTTAGTGTGTAATTATGCTAATTAAAAACTTCTAGTATTGATTGGAGATAAATATATTTGAAATATTAACACCAGCTCTCTTGTATACACTGTGCTAAAATTTTAGTTTTTGCATTTTGTACTATTTACCCTTTACTCATACACAAATAACATTGCATTAAACTCCAAATATGTTTTGAATTAAATTGTTTCATAGTTTAATATGTTTTTAAAAAATGATTAAAATTTAAAGGCATTAAGATATGATCACCTAGATTTTTATTTTAGAAAATGAAATTAATTTAGTCTATCTGTGACTGTGATCGGGGTAAGGATAGTTTGACTATGTGGTAATTGTCGCGAATGACACCATGGATTTTGTTAGTAACATTTTAAGATACACACAATTTTTATATTATTTACTTTTCTTTGAGAACTTATCAACGGAATAATCAAGCTGCTTATTTTTTTCTGACCAGCTGTCTCTTCCTACAGTAGGAGGGGAAAAGACAGTGCGTATATGTGTACATGCATTTCTTCCTTCAGCATAAGACACTGTTAAAAATGGAATTAGAGTTTCAATACAGTGAATTTACACATGCTGTTGTTGTTTCCAAACACATTTAAACAAAGAATTATTTTGCTCATGATTTCCTCACATGGTATTATCACAAGTGTGTTTTAAACATTTGAATGCTTTACTCCCATTTAAATATTGGAACTCTTTAAAATAAAAAAAAAGATCTTATTTTAAGTAATTATTTCTGAATGTGAACTTTCCCTTTTTAAATTAATTTTTGTTAGTGAACAAAACAATAGGTTCCATTATGAGCGTTTCATCCTTACACATCATCTACCTTGTCCTTCTCTCCAGTACCTTCCCCAGGTAGACTTCTCTTCCTCTGGATGGCTCATTTCCTTCTTCCAAACAGTTTCTCTCTGCTTTTATGTCTCATGTAGCTATATACATGTAGATATTAAATGTTGTTTCTACATATGAGAGAAAACATATTTTGTCTTCCTCCTCCATTACTTTCTTTTATTCCTTTCCATTGCTTTAGATATCTTCTTCTCCCTTATAGTCCCCTCTTTACTTTAATGTGTTATCCATTTATATCAAAATCTAGATTCCACATATACGAGAATACATGTGATATTTATCTTTCTGAGTCTGGTCTAATTTGCTTAACATGATGCTCTCTCCATCCATTTTTCTGCACTGGAGTCTAGTCAGCCTATCTAGAGACTGTAACTAAGTCATGCTCTCCTTCACCCATTAGTAATGAGTCTTCAACATTTCTCAGGCTAAGTCTGGCTCACCATCAATGCCCCTCAACCCACTCTGGGCCTTTGTCTCATTGAGTCAGCATGGTTCTTGTGGTGTTAAGCTTAAAACCACCATTGCTGGAAGTTCACATGTACAAGCTTCCAGAGGCCTGAAAGCCTGTTTCCCAATGTTCACGGACCAACCCTGCCCCCTCTTCCAAAATGGTACCTGAGCTGTGGGTGGGTGAGTTTAATATAGGAGTCCTATCCAGGGATACAACCTCTGCAATCTCTTATTCTCTGAAGCTCGGCCACTGGCCTTCTGTGTACATCACGCTCTGTTATATAAGGAAGTTTCACTAGTGAGAGTTGAGGAATGTGTCAGTATTCTCTCTGCCCCCAATTGCACTATGTTCTATGAGCTTTAGTCGTACAGGTTCTCTTGTAGATAATGACTTATGTTTGTAAATTTCCAGTGGTTTTAAAGTCTTACCATAAATAAAAATATTACTATATCCAAATAGGGTAAATATCTTTCACTGAAATTTACAGTTTTCCTTTAAATATGATTTTAATTTATTAAGTTAAAAATTCTAAACTGCAACTGTTCATTCAACTATTTGACTTTAATTCATTTCTCTTATTATTTTATTAGACCAAACAATTTAGTTTTCTTCTTTAAAGGACTCCAAATCAATGACTAGTCTCATGTAGAAGCTCAACCAATTACATGCTATCATCAATTAAAATGTTTCAAAAATGAAGTGTACTTGATTTTCTTAACAACTCACAGTTGTATGATGCAACAAATTTTCATGACTACTCAAGTCCATCTGAAAACCACAGCCAAGCTCTTTCTCCCAGGACTTGTCTGATTCACATCTCCAGTCAAGGCATCTCCTCTGGATTCTGAGAAGAGATGTCAAATGACAAAGAGGCCAACCCGGACTATCCAAAGACAATGGAATTTAATCATTTCCTTATATAATTGAGAAGGAAACAATGATTACTAATTTTGAAGAACTTTTTATACAAGCTGAAAGAATAAATTAAAGAACAAATATCTTGATTATCAACAAAATGAATTCTTCTATGGTCAATATAACAATACCAATGAAAACTAAGCTACTTAAAATAATTGTTCCCCGTTTCAAAACAGGGAGTTCATTACTGGCATTGTGCTTGTTATTTGTTAACCTATGGTATCTGGTAGTGACACTGTCCCGATGCTATAGGATAACTTCCTTATTCCCTTTATATTGTATGTGGATATACTTTAAGAAGCATTTATAGGGGTAGGTTTCCATATGACTTTGTCATTTTGTTTGTTTGATTTTTTTGTTTTTTGAGACAAGATCTCCCTGTAGCTCCATCTGACCAGGAACTCACTATGCAGAACTTGCTGGCCTCAATCTCACAGAGATTTGTTTGCCTCTGTCCCTGAGGGTTCAGATTAAAGGCATGTACTATCGTTTTCTAAAGGCCTTTAGTGTTAGTTATCCATCCTATACGATCGTTTCTGACATGCCCTCCTGTTCCCCACCCTATTTAATTCTTCTTACTCCATCATTGCCTTTTTCCCCTTTATGTCATTGCATTCTATCTCCCTTATCCTATGAAACCTCCTCCACCTGACCATTTACCGGTTGCCCTACCTCTATAGATTCTACAATTGAAGCACATATTTAAGGAGTCAACGTGGTATTCATTTGAGAGAGAATCTGCAACTTTTGTCTTTCTGGGTCCGGGACACCTCACTCAGGATAATTATTCCCAGTTCCATCCATTTCGCTGTGAATTTCATAACTTTTATTTAACATCTAAATAATATCTAATTATTTGGATGTTCCTTAATAGATAACTTTCATTATCAACTCATCAGCTGATGGACATCTAGGGAGTTTCCATTTCTTGGCTATTATGAATAGAGCAGCAACTTCATGTCCTTGTTTACTTTTTCTTAGTAACCCACCAAGGCCATTTAGTGTTGCCCATGTAGGTCTATCCACTGGAGCATGGGAAGCCTACTGGTGAACAGAGTCCCAAAGAAGAATAAGTCTCCCTTCCCCAGATGCTCTCAACTTCCAATAACGCCTCAGTTAGGGGCGGGGCCTCATGAGTCCCCCTTTCCCAAACTGGTATAATTCTGGCTGGCCTGATCTTGTTCAGGTAACCACAGCTTCTATGAGTTCATGAGTGAAAGAGACAAAATTTGATAACCGTCCTCAGAACTGGCCCATTGATGACCATCTAGCTTGCAGCAGGGATTTTTTCCAGATATAGTGAAGTGGCCTGAAGCTTGTATATAAAAAATACTTATTTTTTTTTCCCTGAAAAATGCTTTTGACATGACAGGTAATTGCATTAGTTATGATTTCTTCTCAAATGTAGATACCCCTGCCAAATATGAGATCATCTCAGAAAATATTTGCTTAATTCAATCTTATCTTTCTAATTTAATAAGTATTATTATGTCCAATTTAAAGTATTTTTCGGGTTTCCTCTTAACTATTTTCAAATCAATAAAAAGAGAATCATATGAGGGCATAGCAAATGAGGTGCACTGAGTGTGTTCAAGCATCTTTCTTTAATAAAATTTCTCCTTGAATGTTTCTCTCTTATTTCGTTCTTTCTACATCTGTAAGCCCTTTAATGAATCTGTGAATAGATTATGAGACAGGCATTCCAGCTTCAGCGTCTCTAAACTGTACATACAGCGGAAGAGCCACACCTCGTGCTTGACCCCTTGGCACTGTGTATGACTCCACAGTAGGCAGTGGTTTCACCCCAAGTCCTGGTGAAAAGACCTTGCCCTCCCCACAAATCCAGCTCCTCTTCTTTGAGCAGCTCTCAGAGACCTTCCCTTGAGTCTCTTTCGCCTTGGGGAGTTCTTTGTCTTTCGGGAGTTTGTCATGAGTCAATATGGATTTGATGCCTCCTTAACAGGGCTTGTGATTCCTTCCACTTGTCATGCTGGGGGAACTTAGAGAGCTGACACTATGTTGATTTTGCTACTTGAGCTCCACAACTTGTGGAGGCTCATTGTGTCCTTATCCACCACAGCGGAGGACAAAGGCAGCTCAGCAGCTGCTCTTACAAACTGCTGTTTTGTAAAAACTTACAAAATTTCTTTGCAATATCACCATATTGAAATTTTATCTATTTTTTTTAATGAGATCTCCCTAATCCCAGTCCTGGAAGTAACTTTGTGGTCCAGGCTAGCCTCCGTGTCCACAGAGCTCTGCTTGCCTCTGCCTCCTGAGGATTGGGATGCAAGATTCATCTGCCATGAAATTTTGTGTATTTTACAGATTAGTTAAACATGTTTCTCTATATTTTTTTCTCTCAGTCTTATTTACCCGGAATAAAGTATGAGTATCAATGGATTTTTGTATGAAATCATTAAGAAGGAAACCAGGATTTTTTCTTATTAAGTAAGACCAATTTCAACATCAGACCAAACTAAATTTTCAGGTACAACAATCAGAAATGTCCACATAGGAATTCTAAGTGGATAATCAGTGGAAACTATTTCTAATAAAAACAGAAAATGAAGTTTAAGTGTTTCCTCCTCATTTCCCTTTCCCATGCCTGTCCTTCTGGGAGTGTCTCCTTTCCTTTCCTTCAAAATCAGTTATGTAATATTAAAATACATGAGATTCACATGGTTTAGGCTCCTGTACAAACCAAAGATATGTGTAATTTAATGATACAAAAGTCTAAACAAAAATATAAGGTTTTTCAATAGGATTATGTTACAGTGGAAAAGATAAGTCAAACAATCATTTTTTAATATAATTACTTTAATTTTACTTGTTTCCTCTATTTTCTACCTACCAATACATATTTTTAGAGTTATAGTTTATTGTACATTTGCATTTTACTTCCAAAATCTGTTTTGTATTTTTAGATGACTCCAAATATGACTAAAAACAATTTATATGTATGTATATATATATATATATATATATATATGTGTATATACCACTTAAACTTATTTACTTAGTTTCAGTTACAATATTGTAGTGATGTATTTTGTTTAATAAACATTTTTGGAGGGTTTGGAGAATTATTTCCTGTGGCTATGATGTGGAAGGTGGGTTGATGTTGGGCCTGTCACTCCTGTTGCTGCACATTAAGAAACACATTGAGAAGCCTTGTTTCACTGAAGAAGAGGAATCATAAGAGAACACACTTGATGAGCATACTTGAAATTTATACGAAAAACATAATTTTCACATAGCTCTCAGTGATATGAATATGAATTATAAATAACTTTGGGATACAACTAATATTACTTTATTCTAATGTACAATATCTATTATGACCAACCTACTAGTTAAAATCCATCTACTACTTACTGTTTTATTCAAACCTTGTCAGCAGTGGGAATTATCACCTTAAAACAAATACTTGCTTGCGAAGAAATGTTAATAGTATTTATAAAATGATGCCCTATGGTGTTTAAATGCCATTTCTTTTATATGGGAGAATTAACGTTTTCATCTCTCTGTATTATTTCTTTTGCTGTGAATTGACATTCCATTTGCTGTCTTCATTTATCATGGTACTCTTACAAGTTTAGGAGTGCTTTATCTGCTGTATCTGATGATTTTATTAGTTTACCTATTTTCCTTACTGCCTCTGTCTCACCATGGCTGCGATGAAAGGCACATGTCACCATACCTGCTGTAGAAACGAACATTTCTTGAAAGAAAGTATGTCAATGAAGAATCCCTTGACACTTTACTGAGACAAGACAACATTTATGACAGCCCTGAAATCTCACCAATATTTTTCCTTTTTCAAAGGGACAAACATTTGCATTTCTACAGATATTTTGTGCTATGAGATATGTAAAGTTTAATATCTAGAAAAAAGTAATCAGTGTCTGACATATCACATGTGTTTCTGTTTATTAAAAGGAAAAGCTTTCATGACAATGAACCATGATCTACCTTCTCCTCCCCTGCCTATTGACACTGGAAACAAGAAACATCTCAGATATAAATGAACATAAGGCACTTTTGTAAGGACAGAGTCTACCAAGTTGCAAAATCTTACCTAAATAGAAATTTAAGTGTGCGATAAAAACCAGGACTCAATTATAAAGTGTCCTATTCTAGAAGTAACTGGAGGTACAACAGAAACAAATCGCTCATGTGTAAATCTTGGAAAAAGATGAATAAAACAGTGCACAGTGCACATTGTGCTCAGTGACGAGCTGGTTTCCTTAGCCACACAGGGTCTTTTCCTCACTGCCATACCCCATCCCACAACTCTCCCATCACTGTCCCATCTTCCAGGGAAACATGAATACTGGAACATGACATGGTGGTCCAACCAGGGACAACTCTGGTATTCTAGTTCCCAAACTCCTCGTGGGTCTGCTTATGGTTGTTAGACCTGCTTCACAGATCATTTTTTCTTTCTGCTCAGTACTGATTATTTTCCTTTCTTTTTCATCTTTTAACATTGTTCACAGGAAGTCAGGCACGATGGCTTAGGTCTGTAATCTCAGTATTCAGGAAGTTGAGTTAGGGGTATCTGAAATCAGAGACCAGTCTGGGATACCCAACAGACTCTTGTCTCAAAAAAAACAAGACAGAACAAACAAGGAAACAATAAACACATGA
Source organism: Eospalax fontanierii (assembly GCA_035773235.1). NCBI lineage: Eukaryota > Metazoa > Chordata > Mammalia > Rodentia > Spalacidae > Eospalax > Eospalax fontanierii. Next base: position 43,888,211 of record CM069533.1, on the reverse strand, counting down.
AATGAAACTCCTCAAATTCTTCTCAGGAAACCCAAACAATATTAGAAACCAGCACTGTTTTTATGACATTTTCAATTAAACCAGCCATCTTTAGACAATATTTTAGAAAGCATTTAGCTTAGTACTCAGTTTGGTATAAATATTTAGTTTTGTGTGTGTGTGTGTGCATGTGTATGCTGTATGTGTCTACATGTTGTGTGTGTGCATGTAAGTCTGCATATGCTTGTGGAGGTCAGAGGTCAACATCAGTAACTTTCTTCATGATTTCCAATTTAGTTTCTGAGAGAAAGTCTCTCACTGATTGGCTCAAGCTCACTGATTGGCTACCGCTGGCTGTCAAATAAGCTTAAGAGATCCTCCTTTTTTTTTTTTTTTTTTCTTAATTTCCCCATTTCTGGGAGGGTAGACAAGCACCATAATGCTGGCTTTTTACATAGGTTCTGGTGACCCAAACTCAGGTCCTCATGCTTGTACAACAAACATTTTACTAACTGAACCATTTCCAGTCCTTTTAGACCAGTATTGTGAGATGCTGTATAGTGTCCAACATGGCTTTTTCTGCATGAAAAACAGCTAAACTTAGTACATATTTTAAATTAAAGTGTCCCCATGAAGCATAATGAAATAAGGTCTACCTCTTTCTGGTACTCTATTTGTTTTGATAAAATGATATTACTTAGTATTACTTGATGATTCATTCCTGACTTCTCTCAGCTGAATCATTTGTCTGAAAAATATTTAATCTATTTATATCAACAATTCTTGATCTGTAAAATTGGAATCTCATTAATTTCTTGCTTTTTTATTTTATTGCTAAGAAGTCAAAATTTTGTGAAATTGCTTCATAAATTTTAAGATCTATACAAATATCGGGAGGTTTTCTTAACAATGTAGAAATATATCTATCGTTAAAATCTACAACAAAAGAATTGTAACTGCTATTAAAATAATTTTATCTCCTAGGGCTGGAGGAATGGCTTACTGGTTAAGAGCACTTACTCTGCTTGCAGAGGACCTGAGTTCAGTTTCTAGTAGTCACTTCTGGTGACTCACAACCATCTGTAACTCTAGCTCCAGGTGATCTGATGGTTTCTGGCCTCTTCAGACAGCTATATACATGTACCTATCTGTAGACACAGAAACATGCACATAATTAAAAATAAAAATAAAGCTATATAGACATGGTACAGAAGTCTTTAATCCTAACACTTGGGAAGAGAGGCAGTTGGTTTCCATAGCAAGTTCCAGGTCAACTAGAGCCACAAGGAGACCGTGTCTCAATCAATCAGTCAATCAGTCAACCAATCAATACCTAAAATGTGTCTTCCTTTAGAATAATGGTTTTTCACATGATCTGAGCACCAGAATGAACAGGGAAATTATGTTTAAAATCTTCTAATTTACTTTGCACAGCAACACTCTGAGATGGAAACTAAAGACACTACAAGAAGAGAAAGCTACAGTTAATATCTCATGAAATTAATGTAGAAAGCCCCTCCATAACACAAGTAAACTGAATTCATCAGCATATTAAAGGCAGTAGGCACCATGTAGACATGTGTAGGCAGAAGCCATGGTTATCTCAACTGATGCATCAACAACCTAACAAAATCAGTGTCCATTCATAATAAAAACACAAAAATACTATAAACAGGAGAAAATTACCTCAGTGTAGCAAAGGCTACGTAGAACACAACAGAACAAATTTTGCTCAGGGATCAAGAAGACAATGGTGTCTGCTTTTGCCTCTCTTTTTACCATAGTGCTAGAATTATGCAGGTAAAAGAAAGAAAGCCAGTCAAACTAGAGAGGCAGAAGTACAATGACCTTTCTGTGAAGATGGCCTAATGTTATAGCTAAGAAATTTTAAAAGTTCCATTAAAGTACTTGGAACATAGGTATGAATTTTAGTTAGAATTGGGGATAAAAATAACCAACATGAAAGCAAAAACATCCCACAGAATTTTGTAAAATTTTTAGAATAGAAACCAACACCAAAATAAGTTTCTTTTATATCCATTAATAATAACTATTACTCAAAGGAAATTAAGTAAATAAATAATTACACTCAAGATATCATAGAAATAATAAAATACTTGTAAGTAAATTTACTGATGTCAAAGTCTTGTACATGGAAAACTACAAAACAGTTTGGAAAATGAAAGAAAATAGCAAAAAAAAATTAGAAAAAAATCTGTTTTTGAAGATTTTTAAATAACATATTAATATTGTACAGGGTAGCAATCGATATATTACCTATATATTACATGCAATCTGTATCAAAATGTTAAGAGTAGGGCTTTGGTTTTGATGCTGTTGTTTGGGATTGTTTTTCCTTTTTGTCTCTTCTATATTCTTTATTATGTTTTTCTTATTGACAGTGGTAAGATGTACTGATCACCCATTTGTACCAGGCCTTTAAAATAGTTTATTTTTATTAGCACATATTATTTATACATAATGCTGCATTTTACCATGACCTTTTAATATATGTATATAATGCAGTTTGATCGTACATAATTACCTCCCAGTATCCTCTCTATGCACCTCCCACTTATTCCAACTACTTCTTCAAAATTCAAGCACAATTAACACAGCATCTTAAAATAATTCCAAATAATTATGAAAACTAAGAGGTCATTTGGAGATTTTAAACTTCTTGATTTAAAATTTACTTCAAATATATAGCAATCAAACCCTTGTGAAATTAGCCTACAGACAGATGTAGACTAATGGGATGAAATAGACAAAGCAATGTAAACTCACAAATTCAGCCCAATGATTTTTGACAAAGGGGCTGACAATCCAATGGGAATAGAAAATGTTTTCAAGAAGCAATGTTGGGAAAGCTGGATACCCAGAAACTGAAACTGAGGTCTTTTATTTTAGAATTAAATTTAAAATTTAAATCCATGTGGATATCTAAATGTGATAACTAAACTTACTACAGGTGATTGGTCTGGGTCTGGTGCTTCCTGGTTCTTGGTCTCTTAAACAAGGAATGGAAAGTAAGGGCTGGCTCACACAGACTTGCAAAGCAAGCAAGTTAACATTTTTTAGGAGCAAAGGGATGGAAAATGCAGATTATAGAGTTACACACTGTCAGGATTGACAGCAGGCAACTTGATCAAAGCACAGAAGAGTCTTGGCCATTATTTGGCTCAAGTGAAGGTAGAGTTTGGTTACTAAGGTGCACCTTCAGAATGGCTCTCTGTTTTTGATTGATAGATTGGGTTATGTGATCATTTTTTTCTACCGTACATATCTCATCTCATAATGTATTTGATTTTAATTATATGTATATCTAACTCTGCATATATTTAAAAAGGTAAGTAAACGATTCCTCCCAGTATCCTCTGGGAGGAAATAATGTGGATACATTAGAAGCCTTATGTGGTAGGAGTGTGAAATAGTACAACACCATGGAAAATGATATGTTTGTTCTTCAAAATATTAAAATATCATCCTGAAATTTCTCTCCTGAAGATACCAGAAAACAGAGTTAAAGAGGTATTTATTTGCAAACTAATGTTCATAGCAGTTTAATTCACAGTAGACCCCAAATGGAAGCAATCAAATATCAGCAGTAGGTAGATAAACAAAATGAATACATATGTACAATAGAGTATCAGTCAGTCTCCAGAAAAGCAGGGATTCTGTAAGTTGCTACAGCAGAGAAGAACCCAGAAAACACCATGCTACCTGAAATAAATAAGCCAGACAAAGACAAATTGGACAATTTCACTTGCATAAAATATTTAGCATAATAAAATTCACAGAGGTAGGAAGTAGACGGATGTTTGCCCATGGAGTAAAAGAAATGAAGTATTTTTATTAATAACAGAGTTTTCTTTAGAGAAGAGAAGTAGTAATGCACAAAGCAATGTGAATGTGACTTGTGCCACTGATTTTTTACACTTAAAAGTTGCTAACTGAAGCCAGGTGTGATAGCATTTACCTGTTAGCACTAGGAAGGCGGAGGTAGGAAGATAATGATTTCAAGGTCAGCCTGGGCTCCGTAGTGAGCTTCAGGCCAGCCTAAACAACCAAAATAAGGAAATAAGTAAGTGAATAAATAAATACAATTGTTATAATGGTCACTATATCTTATCTCTTTTACTGCTTTAGAACTACTTTGCCAATATGCACATTTTCAGTATTCATTATTCCTATTGAACAGAGTACCATGGATCAATCTCCCTGGTCAGATTCTAACTCAGGATTCTCAGGTGAGTTTTGTGCATAGTGCTTGCTAGGAAATATTTCTTATTATATTTCAGTTCTGTTCTTCACCATGGTGATAAATCTAGAAGAAGGCAAAGGTGTGACTTCCGAATTTAAGTAGCTAACTTCTCATGCCATTCTTTAGTGTGCCTTGGTGTGAAAGGTACAATTACATTCAATTGAAAGAAAAAATTAATTAGCTAGCAGATCTCATTTTAATATCCTGTAATGCTTGGTGCCACTTGCCTGTGGCTATCTTTAAAGGACACACTACATTCTATCACTTTTATGGACTTGGGGAAAGGTGACAAAAATGTTGTCCCAGGGTACATTTGTTTTAATATTAATATGATGTTTCTTAAAATACAGTTCTAAGATAATAAAAACATAATGTTTTAGAAAAGTAAAAACAAAAGAATGGGCTTAATATTGAAAGTGTTGAATGTTCTCTTACCTCTAGTATACATAAAAAAATACCATCTTGTGAACTGTTTTCCGTGGGGCATTCATTATGCTCATTCATATAAGACAATTTGACGCAGATATGTGATGTGTCTTCTTTTGTGACTACCTCATATCTCATCTTCACAGTCACTCTGTCTTTAGTGACACTAACCCAGACTCACTACAGATTTCTCCTGCTGAGCTTCACAGAGATTTCGGTGGACACACTTTACTTCCTGTGCCTCTTCCACAGTGATTACTTTAACATTAACTGAAATATCTCTCACTGTCTTTCTATGTCTCTGTTTCTTTCATTAAATAATATTGTCATATTATAAACTCTCCATCCAGAATTTTTAATTCTCTCACTCATGCTAATTCACTAAGATTAATGTTATTAGTGTTCACGATATGCCTATTTGATTACTGATTACTGGGGGAGTGGCCATAAGCAGGAGCTCATTGGCCAAGAATGACATGAGGATCATGTGTGTTTTGGTCAGTACATTGTTAGTTTCCAAAGTAATGGAAAGCATATGTTTTCATTCGAGTTATCTTCCAATGTGAAAAGGTTTGAGAGTTTTCACTTAACTTGGTGTTGCTATAGAGCAGAGGAAATCAAGTAACTTAGAAAATGAGGACAAGCAAATTTGAATGGTTTTAAAATGGAATTTCAGCTGCTCCTGTTCATTACACAGCTCTTAGAAAAACAAACTGTCTGCAAAATTCCTGACACTTATCAAACGATTATTCCTCATGGATCCTAATCAAAACAAAAGGCTTTGAAGTCATGTTACCTAACTATTTCACAGATGGTGACCCTAGCACTTGAGTAGAGGAAGGTGTATGTCTTATTGTACTTGTATTTGAAATGAAACTGATTTTATCTCTGATGACTTCTTGCCTCTGCTGTTCACTACAAGCGCACTGTCCTTTTCACTTCCATTTATCAGCCTCATTTTTATTGAAGCCTTATTTTACTTGCTTCCCTACTTGGACTGGAAAAACCGTTTAAACAATAGTCCACCTAACACATTTGAAAATTGATTTTTAGTTACTGTGGTTTTGAGGGGAAGAAATGTCACTTACATAGTCAAAAATCATTGTGATAATCTAAGTACATAAAAAGTACATAGACCTTGTCCTTCAGTCTTCTATAAGCATACTCATTCCTGATGGTTCCAGTTCTCTTGAGGAAATGTAGCTATGAGCACTTTTAGTCATTGTTTATTATTACCACATCTGAGTATTTTTTGCTTAAATAAGTAGTTATTGGAGATGTTCAGTTCCACTTGTCTTCAGAAAATGGAGCTTTCAATAAACTGTTCCCTTTTAATAATAAATATGGTGTGACATACAATATATAGGATTTTAAAAGTTGACATTCAGTTGAATCAGCATTCAAACAGAACATAAGCTCTATATGACCTCACAATTTGTACTTAGGTACAAATCAAAGTTTTCCTCTTTGGAAATACGTTTACAGTTTCACAAATGTGTTTAAAGGACTACATCAGAAAACAAGTGAAATGATCACTATCAAGTAGTTCTTTTCTAAATGTGATTTTGTGATTGCTCTCTTCTGCCAGAGAGAATGATTAATGGAATGAACTAATGTCATTTCCTCATGGGAGGAGGAGGCTAAGTTCAGGGCAGTTCTTTCCAGAGAAGGCTAGGTTATCTGCCCTGTAAGTGATGACTTGTTGCCGTGGCAGTTCTGCAGGAGGTTGAGAGCTTGTTTCCTCTCAGCAGTCTGTGTCAATACACATGCCTGGGTGACAGAATGTGGTGGAACATAAAAACTGCGGAGCGGTGGCTGCTCTATTTACTTTTCCTGAAGAGAAACATTGATCATATTCAGCATATCTCTAGTAGTGATTTATTATTCCATTTTTTATTCTTACAAGAGGATTAATGAGGAGCTAAAGTCTGCTCAAATATATATATATATGTTTTATTAAACCAAAAGCTAGTATTTCTTGACTGCTGCACTGGTTTTAAGATACCCTTGAGAAGGAAGCTACAAACTTCTTCCAAGTGCTTGGACTGAGGGGACACTTTCCTTACTGCTTTTCCTTCCTTTCTCATCCACTCCTTTCCCTTCCCTTCTCTTTCTTTACTAAAATTAATTCATTATGATTTGAGCCCTGGAATTCACTATTGATATCAAATCATTATAAATCAAGTCTATAGGTTCCATGTCCCTGCATAGGGCTCCTATACTAAACCTCACCCACCCATGGTTCAAGAACCATTGCAGAAGAGGGAGTGGAAAGATTGAAAGAGACTGGAGTAGTGCATGAACATAAGGAAATAGAGGCTTTCAGACCTCTAGGAACTTGCAACAATGGTGAGAGCATAAACAAGACCCAGGCCAACTCAGACAAAAAACCAGCATAGAGCAGGGGAAATAGGCAGCAGGCCTCAACCCTAGCCAAGGAACTACTGGCAAATGATTACTGTGGGGTGGAGGAGAGTAGATATTCTTTAAGAGTGTGATGCTAGATTTCAGTGGATGAACTTGTACTGAAGGACACCTGGATGCAAATGCTTGACTGGATAAGATTTAATATATGACAAAATACCTGATATCTGGTGAGAAAGGTATAGGGGACTGGAAGGAGGGAGGGGTCTAAATTTGATTAAAGTATGTTATATGAAATGCGCAAAACTCAAATAAAATTTAATTTTGCTAAAATAAATGTTATGCTAGTGAATGTAATTTAAGGCATAAACACTTTATTTTTCCCACAAGAAAAATAAAAGGAGCCCGTAGCCAGGAAACTTCACTTCACCCTGTGGCTTGAGTTCATCTGCCTTCCCCTGGAGGACGCCAAACCCTGCAGTGAGAGTGGACTGGATACTTCAGGTGCTTAGGTTTTATCTGTATTTCAGTACTCAGTGTATTAGAAGTTCATCTTGATGTTTTGGACAACTTCCTTAATGCATCTAATTTGAGATATTGAATGTCAACCACAGCTGTCTGGCCTCATTGTTACTTATCCACTGAATGCTTAGTCTATGTGAACTGATATTCTCAGGGAAAAAACCCCATACCTATGTTAAATGTTCTGCAAGACTCACCGACTGATCAGAATTTCCCCGAGTATGGAAAGTTATAGACTCAGATCATGGGTTATCTCTAGCCCCCTTAATAGATATTCCATTCTTCGTCTATATGTCTGATGTAATATCCTTGTGACCATCACATGAAACCATATGGTATGCATTATCAGCAGGCCAGTAGCTTCTACCAAACACAAAGCTAAGAAGGTTCTCACATAACATTTGAAATCTATAGCAGAGATATGTCCATTTTAGTGAAATGTACCAATAGTTGTTTCCATCAACATACTTAGAAACTGCCTTCAGTTATGATTTTCCTTTGTTCTATAACTATAAAAATCTTCATGGGGCCTGTGAGATGGCTTAATAGGTTAAGGAACTTGATGAAAAGCCTGCTAACCTGAATTCAATCTCTGTGACCAAAAGGGTAGAAGAAAACCAACTCCTTCAAGTTGTCGTCTGATCTTCATATACATTCTGTGGCATATATGTACCCACCCCAAAACATATACACACAAATAAAGAATTAGAATAATTAAAAAAAATAGCCCTTACTGGATACCATAGGCTAGAAAAGTAAAAGCCCAATTCAGGAAAGGACTTCTTCTTTTGAAACTTTTGACCATGTATCCCATAAATGCACAAGGATTGGTTCTGCTCTTGGTAACAACAAAATTTGATAGTAAGATCCTATTTCTGAAGATATTACATACATGACCTGTAAAACAAACAAGGAGAAATTAAGCTGAGACTGATCTCAAATTTCATCTCTACTGGCTAGCTTTCATAGTGCTCGAAGGTGTTATGCATGCTACTTGAAGAGAAAATTAATTGTCAACCTCATCCTACTGTCAATCCTTTGTAACAGTGGCATAAATACGGGGGTAACCAACTACTTTCTAATTGAATTCTAATTCCTAGGATGGAGCCTACATATGATATCGATATCAGGCCCATAAATCTAAGACTAGACAGGTCACAGGCCATAGGGAAGAGCCCAATACTATTAACCTGTTAAATAGATATAGCATTAAATTGACTTCTAATGATTTATTGTTATATTCGTACATTAATGCATCTCTCAGATCTTACCAGTGAAGTTTCATAGTATAGCAGATGGTGATTAACACAGACTCTTAAAACTGACCAATCTGCAGAGAACAAGAGGCTGCAGATTGTGCGTCCCTGAAGATGATAACTGTATCAAATTTCTATTTCCCAAAGCTTAGGGATCATTGCAGAAGAGGGGGTGAAAAGACTAAGAGGCAGAAGTGATGAATGGCCATAAGAAAATAGTGTTTCCCAGACAGGTGGTCAGTTACTCATATGAAAACATAGAAATGACAACATGCACAAGTTCCATGTCAACTCAAGCCAAACAAAATCCCAGAATAGATATGGGGAACTGGGTAGGAAATACCAGCCTTACTTAAGGAAGTACTGGCAACTGATGGCTGCTGGGAAGATGAGAGTCAGTCTTGTTTAACGGTAAGACTTAGTGTGTAGAGCAGGTTCTGGTGGATGAACCCACACTAAAGCACATTTGGCAATGCAAATTTAACTCTATATGCTTGCACACACACACACACGTACATATATAAGTACACGAACTTGAATAGGGGTGCAGATAGGTAAGGGGAGTCTAAATACTCTATGAAATTTGCAAAAATCAACAAAAGAATAAAACAAATGCTAATAAAAATTAATAAAACCAATTCCACAGTGAAGCTTGTTTTTCAGTGCAACCTGAATCTCTTTTTTTCTGAGGCTGTTGCCATTAATATTCAGCTGAAGAATAAACTATCTCTTACTCTCCTTAAGGTAAAAGTGTTTTGCGCCACTGACTCAGTTGTTTGCTCTCTTTTCTATCAAATCTGTCACCCTCTATCTGTGATCTTTGTATAATCTTTAATCTTCTCCATCCTCTCCACAAACACAGGCAAATCCACACTCATTTTCTGCTATAGGTTCAAATTCTACAGGCTTGAGGATTTTATACTTTTAAATACAGCAACTTAGAGTGCTATGACCAAAATCCTTGCCCAGTTTCATGCATAATTTTTGTCCTACTATTCTTTATTCCTCTTTGTCAGCAAGGAGGTTCATTTTTTCTACTCTGAAATATTTAAAGAAGCCAGCAAAAGGCCTTGATTCTCCGGAGATGTTAGTAGAATAAACATCTTCTCTTTACCTAGCCAGTCATATTTTACTTTATGTTTTAATGGGATGTATATATATATATATTACATTATTTCCATCTTATGGTATAATGAAAGACAATATATTATTTTTTCCTGGAAATCTCTATTAGCTCATTTTTTTACCACCATCTAAAACATTGATCATAAGTGTTTCCTCCACATTCCCATAGTACCCTTGGCAAACATTTATGTAATATTTGCAGTGTTGGTTTTGGTCTTTGTATATCAAACAAAAAGGCAGAGTATAAGCTACAGCAGTTACACATTGTCCAATCACTGTCTTCCTAAACTCTATTTAGTTAGCAAATAGTGGTCATAAGTAAATATTTTGACACTCTTTCAATTAACACAGAAATAGTATTACTAATCCTAGTGACAATAACACTTTGCGGAATGTTTCAAATGTGATCGGCATTGAATAACTGTTTCTTCTAGTCCTTACTATGAACCTTCAAAGTTTAGTTTTTTATTCTCATTTTCATGTGAAGAAGCTTGAAGAATTTAAGGAATGCTTTTCCAAACTACATAGACACATGGCAAAGCCAAGTTTTGAAACCATATGTATTGTTGGTATTCATTTTTTTTCCTTTTCTTGCACTCTAGAAGTCATTACAATTTTGATCTCATACTCAATTTATCACTAAATTCTACTTCCTCTTAATCTAAGTGGCATGTCTGAGAGACAGCTTTTAACCTCAGTATCCATAAGACTCCTATTGATGGAAAACAACATATTAACCGGCATTTTTATATGCTTTGTTGTACTGTCCATTTTATATTCATCACTTTATTTAGTACAAACAGTAACTATGAAAACTGCTATGGCTATCTACATTTACTCATGAGGACACTTCTTAGTTACAGTGTTAGAGATTGAAAAGCCAGAACTGAACTGATTTCTAGGAAATTCCAGTCAAAGCAATTAGTCCAGAGAGAGAAATAAGAGGCATGAAGATTGGAAAAAGATATCAATGTCTCCACTTGAAATGATGTGATCATGACATCACCATAATCTACTAGAAGTAATAAAAATTCGTTAAAGTTGTGTGATATGAAATAAAAACTATTTATGAATGTTGCTGTATGCCAGTATTGTATTCCTTGAAACAATAACCTAGATAGCAACAGCATTTATAGCAAAATAAAATCCTGAAAATTTGGCCAAAGAGATAAAAACTCTACACAATGAAAACTATTTCAGTGTTGATTAAAAATTGTCGAAAACAGAAGGAGAAATAATTGAACAAACAAAAGCCTGGAAAGATATTACATGTAATGACTTGGAAAAATCAGCATTGTTAAAATGTTCATAACCACACAAAGCGATATATAGATTTGGTGCAATATCTTAAAAATGCTAGTGACATTCTTCAATGATCCTGAAAAAATATTCTAAAATAGTCTTAAAGTTTGTGTAAAAAAACAAACATAAAAACCCAAGTAAGCTAAACAATTGAGGAAAGAAACTAAAACACAGGTGATTATGCTACCTGATTTCAATAACTGTGTAGCTATAGTATCAAAGCAGCATTTTTATACCATAAAGCAAACACTAACAAAGGAAGGGGCAGAATAGAAAGTCTAGATGTAACCTAAACATCTCCAGTCAACAGATTCTCACAAAGGTGCAAAGAATATGCATCAAAGAGTAGACAGCTGGTACCACGAAAATTCAACATACATAAGCTAACTAGACTCCTACTTTTCATAAACCAAAAAACCCACTATAAATTAGATTAACAATTCAAATGTAATACCAGAAACTGTGAGACTATTAGAAGCAAACAATAGAGACACTTAAAGTATGGTCATGAGCAAAGAAATTTTACAAAACATCATATACAGAGGAAGCAAAGACATAAGGACAAATGCATCAAATTAAAAATATTTCGCATAGCTAAAGGAACAGTTAGAATAATGATTAGATAACATACAATGTGAGAAAATATCTATAAAGCGTATATCTGACAAAAGGTTAATGTATATCTGACAAAAGGTTAATGTTCAGAATATATAAAACCCAGCAAATGAAAAAAAATCCAGTTAAAAATGGGCAAAGCATCTAAATAGATACTCGCTGAAGAATACATAGAAACTAATCTCTCTCTCTCTCTCTCTCTCTCTCTCTATATATATATATATATATATATATATGTTTACTATATATGAAAATTCAATATTGAGACTGGAGGGATGCTCATTGACTGCTCTTGCAAAGGACCCAGGCTTAGTATCTAGCACCGACAAGTTGACTAACGACAGTCTGTAACCTCAGCTCCAGAGAATCTGATGCTCTCCTTTGGCCTCTGTTGGCATTTTAGACATGGGTACCCATACATAAGTGCAAGCAAAATGCTCATACATAAGATAAGAATGAATCAGAAGATTTAATGTTTAACATTGCTAATTATCAGGAAATGCAAATTAAATCCACAGTGAGATATCATTGCACTTTTCAGCCTTTTAACTAACTGTCGTCAAAATGACTAAAGTTAGACAGTGTTAGCAAGGATGTAAAGAAAAAGGAGCATGCATACTGTTGTCAGAAATGTAAATTGGTGTAGCCATTATGGAAAGTAGAGAGGAATTTCCTCAAAATAAAACTGATATCACTATATCAAAGAGACATCTGCACTCCCATGTACATTGCAGTAGTCTTTTCAATAGCTAAGAAATGGAAACAACCAAAGCCTTAATCTATTGATGGATGGATAAAGAAAATGTTGTTCACATACATGATAGAATACTATTCAACCTTAAAAACAATGAAATATTGTTATTTGCAATGACATGGATAGAACTTGAGACCACTATGTTAAAATTAATAAGCCAGAAACAAGATCTATGCTACTTTATCTCAGTAATGCGGAATATAAAAAATATTATGTCAGCCAGATGTAGTTGTGCATACCTGTCCTTCAGTCATTTGGGTGGCTGAGACTGGAGGGGCATTGGTTTGAGGCCAGTGTACATGAGCTGGATGTTTCTACAATACAGAAATGGTAATAAAATCTGGCAATGGGTAGGCTATAAGAGGGGTGCAGATAGGGGAAGGGTATAAATATGATCAAATGGTAATGTTTTGAGAATACAGATTTCTAATTTAACTCAAATATTACACAGTGTTTACATGTGTTGAAAAGAGTACACAGTGCTCCATCAGTGTGAAACCTTTGAAATAAATTTTAAAAGATGTATTAATTTTTTCATTTACATATGTGTGTTTGCCTGGATGAGTTTATGTGCATTACATGCATGAATGTGCCCATTGAAGCCAGAAGGTGGCATTGGAGAGCTTAAAACTGGAGTTATAGGCAGTTTTGAGCTACCATGTGGATGCTGGGAACCTAACTTGGGTCTTCTGCAAAAGCAGAAAGTGCTCTTACCTTCTGGGACACTTTTCTAGACCTTACAAGTAAATATATATAAAATTTGTCCCAACAATTAGGAATAATTTGATTATCTTCATAATTGTAAGTCTTATTTAGGGATAAGCTTTCTGTAGTCTTTTGAACAGGAAACCTGTGTCAAACTTCTGCCTCCATGGTTCAAGGATCATTGTGGAAGAAGCATTAAGGGTCAGAGGTAGTGGATGACCACAAAGAAACAGTTTTCCAGACACTGGTCAGTAATCATATGAACTCACAACAATGGTGACGGTATGCACAAGTCCTATACAGACGAAATTCCAGCATAGTCTTGGGGAGGTAGATAAGAAACTGCAACCCTGCCTAAGGAACTATTAGTAATTGATAGCAGCTGAGAGGGGGAGAGTTAGTCTTTTTCAAGGTCACCATCCTTAGTAGATTATCTGTGCTCCATTGGATGGACCCACACTGAGGGACATTTGAAGACACAAATTAGACTTTACAGACCATATTATGTAGAGAGTACATTAAATTCAGCGGGAATAGTAGGGGGAGGTGTACATGGAGGGATCTACATACCATCAAATTATATTCTATGAAAATTGGAATAATTGGCTGGACATGGTTGCACACACCTTTAATCCCATCACTTGGGAGGCAGAAAAAGGCATGAGATCCAAGCCGACCTGGTCTACAGAGAGAGTTGCAGAGCAGCTGGGGCTACAGGGAGACCTTGTCAAAAAATGACCAAAATAAATTGCAAAGATTTAATTTTAAAAATTTAAAGTAATATTTGTTTATATGGGAGATCATCTTGGTTTTCTGTAAGTCTGTATCTTTTACTTTAAAAGCCAGATGCAGCTATGTCTGTTGAGGGCCTTCTCGGCATTCTTTTCCTTGTCCCTTTTGAATAGCCCTCTGATTTTATCTGAGAAATACTTGGTGTTTAGTTTTTGAGAATTTAACCTCTTTCTCATTGGCAGTAATAAAGTATACCTAGCCCATCCCCACAGGGCACAGTACTTTGCTCAGAATGTCTTCCAGTATAACTAGCCCTTTGGAATTAAAGAGTACAAGCTCTGGAACTTTACTATCACTGCTGGTATCAAAAGTTAGATGTCATATTATGTTGCCAACATGTAAAGATGAATAGGCACAAAAGATCCCAAAGAAGCAGATCCAGAAGGCTTATAATTTTGGTCTGACGTAATCAGGCACTTTCCAAAGCCAGAACTTCACTTGAATTTTTCTGTCACAAGAATCAACAATTTGTCCTTCATTTTATAAACAAGTTTGACTTTCTGTTGTTTGTAAATCACCTGGTCTTTGGGTCCACATGTTTCTCTGCTACTTTTCTTTTCCTCAGCTACTAAGCTCAGTCTAAAAAGATAATCTGTAATAATCTACAATGACCAAATTATAGGAAATTGATTTCAGACTTCAATGTCTCTAACTAGAACAAGCATCTACAAGCATAATAAAAATTTTCTGTTGCATATTATTCAGTAATTGCTCGATACCAATTTTACTCTAAAACTTGAATATATTAAATATGATCAATTATATGAGCAGTTATAAATAAATGAATGTTGATATCAACATGAAAAATGCTTAACTTTTTAGTATACAATATTGTAATAATATATATCTCTTGGCTAATAGATTGTTTGATGTATATGAAATTGAACTTGAGCAATATAGACTCTGTCTGGGCTCTCAACCATTTCTTTCTTCAAGTGATGTTAAAAATAACTATTTTTGTGACATACCTTTTCCAAGTTTGTATTCATCAACCTCATTATTTTTACAGGATATGTTAATGATGATTTGTTTATAATGAAATATAAAATGATATATATTGTTATTAAGCACAGAAATAATTGTAATAACTACAATTTCTTTAACTATTCATGACTTATAACCACAGATAAGGCCAGTTACAGTGAGACAATGTAGTACTGTGTAGTAGTTTCCTCTGAGTTACAAACTTCCACAACCTTCCATCTTCACCAGAGCTCCAGGAGGTCCTTGAATCCAACCAGATTCACTAAGCCCCTCCCTCCCCACACATATATGAGCTCTAAGGATGCTGAGAGACACTCTCAGACCAGCTGAGCCACCTGGAAGAGGCACACACCAGCAGAGCTGTCTGGAAAGGACACTCACCAACCTGTTGAGCTATCTGCAGGTTGTACAGTGACCTTCAGGTTTCCAGCTTTCATAAGCGTTCACCCTTGCTGGGGCAAGCTTCTGGTGATGCAGTCATTCTCTGAATCATTTCTGCTCCTCTAACTAACCACTCACCCACACTCTGGTAAGTAACCCCAATAAAACCCACTGGCTCACCAAGTTGGATTGTGGTAGAATCCTTACTTTGATTTGTCACTGATTTCATATCTGGGATGAGTAAACATTTATTCACATCTTGAGAGCAATAGTGCCACACAAGTGTGTTCAAAGAAATTTTTATTCATAATTATCTGAAACTCAGATGTTAACTGTAATAGCAAAAAGGAACTCTCAAATTCACTCAGTGTTTCAAACATTTTATTAGCGACATAAGTCTGCAAAAATTCGACTGCTGATCTATGGATTTAAAGTCTAATGGAAACACAGGTTACTTTTACAATTTTCTTAATATTTCTTCCAGAATTATAGCAATCATTAAATTAAAAACAGTGAATTAACTGAATATTATCAGTTTATTGAAATAACATTGATTGTTACTAACTATCTCTCTGATTTCAAGAGTGAGTAATGACTCTGGTGTGGTGTGCAGGAATTTAAATCTAGTACTTAGGAGGCAGAGGCAGGCCAGCTGGGATTATAGGAAGACCCTGACTTAAAAAAACAAGCAAATAAGCAACAACAAAAACATGGTTAATACGGCTAATTCATTAAAAAATCTTACAAGTTCAGGGACACCATCAATATTATAATCTGCTGCATTTGATCTCCTTGTCCATTACAGTCCTCAAGTGCCAACATTATTTACATTCAGTGTTATATGAGTGTTAACTTTGGAGCTGTTGGACCCTCACAGAAAGCATAGGACGCTTGTCAAGCATCAGACACAAAGCCAATCCCGGGCAGGGTCTCCTATGCTTTTGAAGAAAAAAGAGCAAATATAACTGTTTACCTGAATCACAGATACTTAGTCAAGGTCATAAAAAGCTTACAGATGTGTCTGACAAAGGGTAATGTACTGCACTATATAAATAAACACTATACTCTTAGGCATAATAGAAATCACTTCGATGCAGAAGACAATGTAAATGATTATATTCTGGTAATTAAAAAAAAACAAACAAACTGCAGAATGTCAATGGTTTTGGAGAAGGGAATGAGTAACCCAGCACAAACGGACACAACCACACGTGAGAGAACACGAATAATACTGAATTTAGGTAATGTCTCAAATAGTGGTCAGCAGAGGACACTGGAAAAATGGTCTTTGAAATAACCAAGGCAAAGGAGATCAGTGTTTTGTTTGCTTTTCTTTCACTCTTTATTAGATTACCATCCTGCAAATTGTATCCAGGTTTTTATAAAGAACCATCACTCATGGGCATCAAAGCAAACTAAGAAAACATTTACAAGGAGCAGTTAGTTCCTTTCTTCCTGACCTTGATTTTATTTACTCAATTAATTATTTACTCTTAACTAGGAACATAGCCTCCCTCTGCTTTCCGCATCCCTTGAAGTCATCAGCAGTGGAGGGAGACACTGAAGTAAATGGGCTCTGTGTGCAGGGATAATAGAATCACGCATGGCTGTTGTTTTAAGTACCTTGAACATAACACCAGCAACTTGGTAATAATAATAAAAAGATATTTATATTAAGTACACCTTAGGAAAGGTTATTATACAAAGAATGATGTCCAGTTATTCTCCATGAATAGCAGGCAGAGAAAAGATGATCTGAATTTAAATATTAGTAGACTATGATATTTAAAAGATAACCATATTTTCCCAATTATATTTAGTCATAAAATGGTTATTCATCTCTCAATCACATATAATTGGAACTCTGTGCAGAAAGAATAGAAAAAATAGAATCAAGTATTTTATAAAATGTTTATCCTTACTCTTTATCCTCTCTCTCTTTCTCTCAGCAACTTGAAATCCTAAAGATCTGATACTTAGAATAATACCTTATGTTTAGATAGTGCTTTGCCTCATTATCTCTCTTCTTGAAATGGATGCTTGACTCCCAATTTTCCAGTGGACTGAATATATTCTGAGTGATTAAGAGACCTGGTTAATGTCACACAGCTAATTAAGAATGGTAGAATGTGAGTTCAGAATGAGGTCTTCGGACACCAAAGTCAATAATTAAATTGCAGCCTTGTCAGGAAGAGCACTAGACTAATACTGTACCTTGACCTTCAAATTGTAGTTGATAAAATTGAGACTATGGTAGTTAAAATGATAAAATTTGAATAGGAACAATTTTTGAGTCTCCTGTCTTCCACAGCAATGTGAATTTTCCTGACGGTAACTATTGATGTCTCCTATGTATGATAGTTACTGTGAATGAGGATGAATACATCCAGCTTCTCACACACTCCATTAACAGCATAGTCACAAAATCCACTACCCTCTGCTATCCATTAGCAACAAGCTAAAATACTACCAAGAAATTCATAAGACCAGCCCCACCTCCTGTTTTCTAAAGATGTAATGTCCATTATGCTGCTACACTCAGAGGCTTTTGCCTGCTGTGTTAGTGAGTAGGGTGGAAAATGGACATAAGATCCTTTTTAAAAAATGTTTTATTATTTTCATTTTATGTGTATGAATGAATTGCTTGCCAGGAGGTAGGTGCACTCCTGTCGTGCAATGCCAACAGAGGGGAGAAGAGGGTATTGAAGCCCCTGGAACTGGAGTTATAGACAATTGTTAGCCGCCGTGGGGGTCCTGGGAACCAAACCTTGATCCTCTGTAATAGCAGTCAGTGCTATTAAGCACTGAGCCATCTCTTCAGTCCCTGTAAACAACTTAGTGATAAGAAAAACTGTTGGAAGAAAGGTGCTTTTTGAGGTGTAAGGAATGCTGCTGTTTATGCCTTATTGTTTCTCACTTTTGTTCCCTGACTTTTCAAAGGTGTTCATACTTTTAGTGAGATCAATTTAGAGAACAGGAAGACTTGTTTCTTTGGCTTACTCATCCATTTGTTGTATCCCTAATCAGTGTCTTCATTCCTATTTTTGAAACTTTATTACAATGAAATAATAATTTCAGAAACATTATTTACTTAGGCATCTGCTGTGGAAACAGAATGACTTTGTTTTGTCTAGGGGCTGCGTAGCATGAATTCATTCTTTGACATCATTTATAGTCCAGTCACTGTTCTTGTACCCAGAATTCTAAATTTCTACTTTCCTAAATTTCTACTTCTTATGCATAGAAGTAACTTCAGAGCAAATCTCATTCTTTCTTTGACATACACAGTACAGTCACGTCTCTTACTGGACATGTGCCGAAAACCTTGCTCTGTGTCATTCCATTATGCTCTTCCAAACATCAGTCCTGCTTTCTTCCCCTTGGTTTTCGTTTTTTAATCTGACAAACATAACCTTCAAAGTGCACCAGAAATATCACTTGTGCTGGCATCCTGCCCTTTTATTCTCAAAACAGAAAGCTTCTACCTTATCCACGTGTATGAATAAGGGTAACTTTGCACATACATAGCACAGTTCCACAGTGACTGTTTTCAAAGATTTCTACTATTGTTTTTCTCATTTCCAACTTTATTTGCTTTTTCTTAATGATTTTCTGAACTAAACTTTTAGTACACATTTTTTTCCATTATTAAATTCTTACAGTTAGCACACAAGGTAATAGGTTTGTTTCATTTTCATATATATTCAATACACATTTTCACATGAACATATATGAATCATATTAATATATATTTCCACATATTTTCATATATATGTATATATATGCTTGAATTTATTTTGCCTGTCACTGCTCCCTCCTCTGAGGGGACCCTGGCAAGAGTTACCCCACCCAAATAGAGGATATGGCCAAGATGGCGTCTAGAGGAAGGCAGAAGGGCATGGTTTGGGTATGACCTAAGTTGTTTTTGAAAAATCTTGATTGGCTATCAGTACTTCCTCCCTCATGAACAGCGCATGATCTGCCCATGCTTGCCATATATCTCTGTAGGGTATCTACTACCTGCAGCCTGTGTGCAAACTACCTTTAAGATGATTGGCCGCCCGTTTCCCGCTTTGGAAAGCCTCTTGTGGTTTCTGTCTTTGTAAGACGTGATGTAACCAGCAATAAACGAGTTCCTACTTGAATAGACTCCCTGTCCTGTCGGATTGTCTTCGGGACAGGAGGCTGGGGAGTGGGTGGACAGCGCACTCACTTTGCTGGGCCCCCCTTCCCTTTATGTGTGGAACACCCAAGAGACGAACCGGCTGGCGCGGTTGGTCGTGGAAGAGGAACCCCCACACTCCTCTCCCTCCCTTTCCGTGTTATGTACTACCTTTGAGCATACCCCCCCCATTCCTTCTCTTTAGACCTCTTCCTGATTTCTATCTTATATTTTCTCTCTATACATGCACATATACATTTAAATATAGATTCTGCATAGAAGAGAAAGCATATGCTATTTGTCATTCTCGGTGTTGCTTGTCTTGTTGAGCATAATAATCTTCAGTTTTGTCTATTTTCCTCAAATGGCATAAGTTCATTCTTTACCCCAACAAAATTTCATTGTGTGTATGTGCCACATTTCTTTATGTACCCCTCTGTAAATGAAACTCTAGACTGGTTCCATATCTTGGGTATTGTGGCTATTGAAACACAAAACTGGGTGTGCTTTGCTTACCAAAAATCCTCTGAGTATATGCCCAAGAGTGGCCTGAATGGATCATTTGATATTTCTATTTTCAGTTGTTTTGAAAACTGAATGTTGAGTGAATCCCACTAGCAATGAGTAAGGGGTCCTATGTCCCACCATCCTCACAGCATTTGTGATCATTTGTTTTCCTTTTAAAGATAATTTGTTGACTCTTTTAGAATTTCATACAACGTGTTTGATTATCTTCAACCCGGCCCCATCTCCACCTCTGTTTCCTATCACCTCCTTACTTCTTGTCTTCTATTTTTATTTTTTTTTTAAGAGCTTATCATGTACTTTGTATGCTACAAATGCTTTTGCATGGGGCTCTGATGAAGTCAGGTTGATTTTCCCAGCATCATGTCCTTAAAGGAAACTGACTCTCTGTCTCTCTATCAATTGCCAATAATTCTTCAACTATGACAGGGACTTCTTGCCCACCTCCCCTAGCCAGGCTAGGTTTTTGTCTAGCTTGATGATAGACATTCTGACTGGGATGTAAGGGAGTAACAAAGAAATTTCAGTTTCTTTTTCTTGATAGCTAATGATGGTGAACACTTTTTCAAAGATTTGTTGTATTTTTTCCTTTGAGAACTGTCTAATTCATCGGTCTATTCTTGATTAAATGATTTGATTTGCAGTATTTAATTTTTGGACTTCTTTATTGATTCTAGATATTAGATATCTAGACAATGATAGACCTTTTTAACTGCAAGATTTTGTTTTTAACTTTCTCTTTACCCTGTTCATTGTTTATTGTGTTATGCACAAGCTTTTAATATAATGTGCACTAACTTTTAATTTTTTGGGATTTTATCCTGTGCCATTTAGGCCTCTTTCATATATTGCTTCTATCTTGAAGTGTTTTCTTTGTAATTTCCTTTAGTAGTTTCAAACTTTACTTCATTTTTAATTATCATTTATTAGGATGAACAATAGGGATTAATTTTCATTTTTTAAACATGTGCCTGTACAGGTGTACAGGTTTTCCAGCATCATTTATTGAAGGGGCCATTTTTTTTCCAGTATATAATTTAGACGTCTTTGTCAAAGGTTAGGTGACTATAGCCCTGTGTTCAATCAGAGTCCTCTGTTTGTTCCATTAATCAATGTGTCTGACTGATGCCAGTATTATGCTGTTTTTGTCAATATGGCTCTGTAGTAAAATTTGAGATTGGATTTTGTGATACCTAGGGCATTGTTATTTCTCTTCAACATTGCTTTTGCTTATTTTATTTCCCTCTATTTGAATTTTAAGATTTATTTTTCCAGTTCTGTGATATGTGACATTGGAATTTTGGTCAAACATGCATTATATCAGTGTATTACAAATTCAGGAAAATAAGAAGTCTTTCTATCTTTTGGTATTATCAATTTCTATCTTCAGTGTCTCACAATTTTGTGAAGGACTTGTATCTCCTTGGTTAAATTTATTTCTAGTCTAGATATTTTATTTTTTGTAATGATACTGTGAATGAGATATTTTATCCTTATTTCTTTTGGGAAGCTGGTTATTGCTATAAAGAAAACTACTGATTTTTATATGTGATTTTGTATCATGTTCTTTTGATAAAAATGTTTATTAAATTTAAGAGTTTTGTACTGAAATTCTTACATTCTTTAAAGCCTAAAATCATGTCTTTTACAACTTAGAATAATTTGATTTTTTTCCTTAATAATTTGTAACTCTTTTACTTTTTTTCTTAAGTCACACATTATTGCTTAGAGTTTGAACACTATGTTAAACTAATACAGAGATTTGGCTCCTTTGTCTCCTTCCTATTTCTAGAGGAAATGCTTTCATTTCTTCCCATCGAGTGTACTGTTGGTTAAAGGTTTGCCATGCAGCGTCTTTATTATATTGAGGTATGTTCTTTTCATTCCTAGTTATTTCAGGGCTTTGATCATGAAAGGATGTTGAACTTCACTAAGCCCTTTTCTGTATATTGGGATGATCATGTGATTTCTGCCTTATATGTTGTATTACATTTTATTTTTTCCTTAGGTTGAATCAAACTTTAATCCCTGAAGTGAAATCAACTTGGTCCTCATGTATGATCTAATGTTTCTATTTGTTATTTTTTTGTATTTAGTTTCCAAGAATTGTACTGAGAATTTTTGTGTTCATTAGGAAAAAACTATGCATGGTTTTCCCCTTACTTTTAAAATTGTACATTTTATTCAACAGTTCTCAATCTAATTTGTACCTCTCTCCCCCATCAATGATTCCATGCATTCTATCATACACGTTAAGTCCTATCCAGTCAAAACTTTGTACCCAAGTGTTCTTTGATACAAATTCATCTACTGGAGTCTAGTCAGCCTATTTAGAGATCATAAGTAAGGTCTGTTCTCCATAATGCTGGCTGGCTACCCATTTCCTTTGGTCCACTCTGGACCCTTGTGTGACTGAGTTGGCATGAGTCTTGAGCTAGATGCCATAATTACTGTCAGGTCACATGTGCAAGCTTCCACTAGCCTTCTGTGTGCATTGCACTCTGTTGTATAAGGAAGCTTCACTGATTAGAGTTGAAGGATAAACTAGTATTCTCTCTTAACCCCCCCCCCATTCCTCTGCATCCTATGAGTCTTAGGTGTAGGGGTTCCACTGTAGATGTGTCACCAAAAACTGGGCATCTCTCAGACATATATTCTTTGCATGACTAGTTGTCAAACTCTGCAGTAGCCTCCATCTGTTGCAAAAAGAAGCTTTTTTGATGAGTGGTGTGTGGTATAATTGTCTGTAAATATAAGGATTCATAGTCAGCATATGGTAAGAAATTTCATTTGTCTAGAGCTATGAGAGAGATAGGGCTTTCTCTAGAATCTACGACCTCTCCAACTGTGTTTGGCTGTGTTGACAGTGTTACCCATAGGTTCACTCCCATTGAGAGGACTGTATGTCCAATTAGACAGTTGTTGATCATCCCCATCCCCATAGCAGTGTCACTACTGCACCAATAGAGGTGGCTTTCTGTGCCAGTCATTATGATTATTAGGCTTTAGGGCTTGGTTGGACCATGGACTGATTTTCTCCCTTAGCAGCTTGCATAGTATCCTCTAGAGCTCTGAGAGCTAAACTTAAGGTAGAGGGCTTCCAGGTCAGTTTCTGCTCCATTGTTCCAAGTCCTGAGTCTGAAGTATGTCCTGCCTTCAGCAATGGAGTGTTATTTTTCTAGTTCTGGGGGTCCTGCGACAGTTCAAAATGTACTAAATGTAAAAGATGTATAACCAATAAAGCATAATACATGAAAAAAGCTATCAGTACGATAAATTCAAAATGTTGCTGAAAGCCTAATGCAGAGGGCGAAAGAGAGGAATAGTTGCTGTGGGCGTCAAGTGTTCTGCTGCTGCTCCGTAGGTCAGACCCTCCAGCAGTCAGCAGAGCATGGGTAGTTTCAGAGGTGGATCTGCCTATTGACCTCAGGTTCAGATCTATCAAGCTCTAGGGTTATTTCAATTGATGAAGTCTGGTACTGGCAAACAAAGCAGGGACTTCCTTTCCCTTACACTTCCCAGAGCCTCCTAATGCCTACATTTTTTAGCTTGTCGGCATCTAGTCTTCTTTTTTCTACAACTGCTTCCCAGGGCTGTCTCTTACGTTGGGGCTATGGTTCATTAAATTTAATTTTTCTGATTTGTGATTGTTCTCTTTGCTCAGGATCTCAGTGTAACTTAGTTTTAAATGATAGGAAGTTGGTCACTACCATCTGAGTCATACAGTGTAACTAAATGTGATTCTTCACTGCTGACCAGAAGAATCAATATCTAACATAACCTGCACCAGCTGGGTGAGGTGTTTGTTTCCATTGTCATTGCCAGGCAGCTGCCACACCTGTACTTTTCAACTGTTCTAGCATGATCTTTGTGAATACCCAAAGCTCTTCTTTTTCTCTCTTTGGAGTAAAGTCCATTATCTATTTTTTAAAAATATTTCATTTATTATTATTTTTTATTTTATGTGTATGTCTGTTTTGCCTGCATGTATGTAAGTGCATCTTGTCATGTAATGCCAATGGAGGTCAGAAGAAGGCATTGGCTCCCTCTTTTAATTTCATTATTTTTATTAGCATATATGCCTGTGTTTGTGTGTGAGATATGTGCATGAAAGTGTGTGCACATGAATGCCGTGACATGTACATGGAGATCAGAGGAAAACCTTAGGGAGTTAGTTCGCTCGTTCATTCATGTGCTGTGAGGATCAAACTCAGTTCATCAGGTTTGCATACTGTGCTGATTAGTTTTAACTGTCAGGTTGATACAATCTAGAATCAGCTGGGAAGGGAGTCTTAATGAGAAATTATCTAGATCAGGTTGGCCTAAGAGTGGAAGTTTGTCTTGATCAATAATTGAAATAATTGATATGGAAAGGTCCAGGTCATAGTGAGTGGCACCAATCTCCAGGCAGGGTGACCTAAACAGTATCCAGAAGGGAGAAAGTGAACTGATAGCAAAGGAAGTGCAGAATTAAGCAAGTAGTCCTGCATGATTTCAGTATCTCTCTGTCTCTCTGTGTGTCTCTGTCTCTGTCTCTTTCTTTCTCTATCTCTCACTCTTTCTGTGTATATGTGTTGTCTGTTCTGGACTGTTGATATGATATGATTGGCTGCTTGGGTTCTTGCCTTGACTTCTCAATAATAGACTGTACCTGGGAATTGGAAGCCTACCCTAAGTTGTTTTTTGTCAGAATAGTTTATAAGAAAAATAGAAATGAAGCTACAATACATAGCAAGTATTTTTACCCCATGAACAATCCGACCAGCTTTTCTCCTTCACCACATGACATGGAGGCAGCTTCTAGTCTGCCATCTTACGTTGAATTCCTGCAGTTGGTTTTGAGGCTTGTCCCAAGCACATTTGTTGACTTATAACAGTAATTGGTACATAGATGCTGCCTAGTGTATTGCTGAATTAATTTGAACTGGAAGGTTAAAGAAGCTTCTCAAACAAGTTCACTGATATTTTTATGTGGTTTCAATCGGGGTATTTAAGGGAAAACAAAAATATTTATGCATTTCAATTCTCAAAACTTTTTCCTCTGGGACTGTTAAGATAGATTAGTGAGTAAAGGCACTTTCCAGCATGCCTAACAACCCAAGTCTGATCCCCAGGACCCACATGGTGAAAGGAGTGAATCAGCTCCCACAAGTGTCCTCTTACGGCCATACCTGCATCAATTCATTGCATGTACACACATACACACACATGCTAACACACACACACACACACACTCATGAGCAGTCAAATAAATGAATAAATGAATTTATTTTTAAAAATTAAAAATTCCTTCATTCCTTAATTTTTGCAAGTATAAGTTCTTAGTTGGAAGTAGAATACTTGAATTTTCTATGTCATCTGTTGGGAAAGAGCTTTCATAATCTCATTTACAAAGAACCAAAGATTCTGGGTTTTTCTCTTTTGACATTTTCAAGGGGAAGCTGCCAACAAAAATAGGGATACAGGATAAGGAAAGGATGTGAGAAACTTCTGGAATACAGGACACAGGGCACAGCCTGGCCATGAAGAAAACAGATGGAAAGAAACTTTCAATATTCAATAAGTTCACTCTGAATTTCTAAAACGTAATTCATTTACATTCTAAGACTTTTCATGGTATATGATTTAAGAAGGCCTGCACCAAATCATATCACTTGTCTTAGGATAATTATTTAGAGTTGAAGATTTGTTAATAGGAATAAGTAAGCAAGAGACATCAGGGAGTATTAGAAGGAAAACACAGTCTGAGGATTTTATGATGACCTGCCATGCCTCCATTTTTCCTGGCATACCTATATTTAGGTCTGCTTTAGCATTTCCTATGCATTTTCTCCCCTGTCCTTGGGCTTCCCCTCTACAATTGTTTTTCCTGAGTCCTCTTATGATGTCCTGTCTAACAATAGCCTTATTGTGGAGTCATAAGGACAATTTATCTTCTAGAACCAAAAGGGACAACCGTGCCTTATCATCATTGCTGGATTTCTCATTTTGTAATTACAAAGTTAGAAAGCATCCAGAAGTTGCAAACGCCTTCTGCTCTCTGTTCCGTATCATCCCTTCCAGAAGATTACACATTTCTGAAGGTAACCGAGCACCCATTCAAAACATAAAAGACACCGCAGCATGGACCTGACAACTGTTATGAAAGAACAAACAGCCACACAAAGTCATTTGTTCAGGAAAATCTTACTCTTCTGTTGTCAGTGCCTTTGCCGATATCTTACGTTCTGGAAGTTGCCCTCATTGCTTAGAGGAATCCTTTGTTGTAAATGTGCTACCAGCTGGTAAACTCAATCCTGGAGGCTTTTATTTTTTATGTTTGCAATTTCATTAGACAGCATGGTGACCTCTTTTTTCTTTTTTTGCTTTATTCTTACTTTAGACTCTGTGATAGCAGGTCTCTCTCTTTCAATTTAAGTATAATTGAACTTGAGATTAGCTGTTCACAGATGCTGGCAAACCTTGCCATGTGTTGCCTAAAAACAAATTCTAACTTCAATTTGAATAGCACCTTTCACATCAGTGCCCCAAATTGCTTCACAGTAATACATCATCAATATTTCACAACGTGGCACCACTGAGCTGCATACTTAACGATTCAGCCATCATTTTAAATAATCCGGAGAAGCTGCCACTGGGGGAAGTCATGTCTTTTTTGTTCCTTTGTAGTGAAATAGGTTTAATCTTTTCCAAATGTTTTAGCCTTAATCTATATTTAGAACAGACTAGTAAAAATGATGCAAAACTGTTTCTGGTGCACAATTTATATATGTATTAATAAATCTGAGTTGGACAAACCGAAAAACAACTTCTTCTGCTATATATGTACTTGTATGTATGCCTGATATCTGGACAGTGGATGGAGTATATTTTAAAACTTAAGAACAAAATTGTTTTATATGATGGTTTATAATAATGTTTTAGTGAAAAATTGTTTTTTTATATATTATTAAAACCAAGACTCTGCTAATAAGCAAGGAATATATCACAATAATAGCCGTACAGCAAAGTAAATTTAAAGGATGGATCTGCTTCCACAAGCAGACTTTACGTGAAAATTGATTTCAGAATTTGTTTTAAAAATAGCAACTTCTAATCTATATGACCAACTATTTTAATGATAATATGTAATATCTCAGGCTATAATATAAAACGCCTAACTTTTTTTCTTAAGTCTAAAAAGTCCATGTAGACAGACCCATATAAAATGCGTGTCTATCGTTACACATGAAGGCGAGTCTGAACACAGATCCTCTATATATGCCATGCTGTATGTGGACATTTGCAACAGCAACAGAATTGAAGGGATACAAGAATCGTAGAGTTTTCTTATTTTATCTGAAAAATTAATTCATGGGGTGAATTTTTCCAAGCCATAAATAAGAATATCAATCCTGCCCTTCTCTGGTTTTTCATTACACGCAGTATCCACTGCAGTACCTACAGGCTTCATGCTAATTCTTTCCATCATAGTATACTATTTGTTCTCTTTTTTTAGAACTGTATATTTAATTTTTGATAATTTTATACATTGTATTTGAATTATTTCTATCTCTTTAAGTCCCCCTTCAACTCCTTCCAGATCCCCCCCAACTCCTCAATTTCTTGTATATTTTATCGAGTTTTTGTGCATTTTATTCAACAGATCTTCATCAAATTTAGATCCCTTCCACCATCCGTGCTTCCCCATTGCCCCACCTCACAGAGTTCATGCATTCTGTCATATATGTTAAGTCCTTTCCAGTCTTGTCCTCTTCTTTGATTGTTATTGTTATATGTGCATGCAGACATTGCTACATACACATATATACATTTATAAATATATTACGTATACATATATTTTGCACTGAGTTCATTCAGAGGTGCTCCTGTTACCTGTGCTTAGGGCTGCCCCCTTGGGATTAGACATATCTCTCAGGGAGATCGTCCCTGGAGAAATCTATTTCTCCCACCCTCAGCATCCATTGATTGCCTGTAGTTCTTCGTCTTGAGATGGAGCCCTGTGAAATTTCCCCCATTAAACCTTGTATGTCAACTGGTTTTATTATTCTGTAGCTATTGTTAGATTGCCATACTACAGAGATTTTACTAGTGTAGTTTCCTT
Organism: Eospalax fontanierii; assembly: GCA_035773235.1. NCBI lineage: Eukaryota > Metazoa > Chordata > Mammalia > Rodentia > Spalacidae > Eospalax > Eospalax fontanierii. The sequence goes on along the minus strand of CM069533.1, from coordinate 43,859,951 downwards.
ACATGTCTGGGATGCACCATGTAGCAACAAGTATCTTGTTCCTCTGGCTCTTAAAATTTTCCACTTCCTCTTATGCAATGTTTCCTGAGCTTTAGGTGAGGTGTACAGGTTGCATTGTAAATGTTAGGACTGAGAACCTCAAAGTCACTTATTTTCTGTATTTATTAGTTGTGGAACTTAAAAGAAATTTATGGAGCTTTTGTACATTTCATATAACAGTTCTTAATCAAATTTAGGTCCCACCTCACTTACTCCATCCCATTGGACCTCATATATTTTGCCATACATGTTAAGTCTTATCTAGTCATGCGCCTACCCAGATGTCCTTTGGTGCAAATTCTTCCACCAGAGTCTAGTCAGCCTATCTAGAGATCGTGTCCCTCATTCAGTTGTAATCAGTCTCCAATAGTTCCCAGACTAGGGATGGCCTGTCACTCATTTCCCTTGCTCCACTCTTGACCCTTGTCTAATTGAGTTGGGGGTACTGTGCTCAATGCCACAATGGCCATAATTTCACAAGTGCAAGTTTCCAGTGACCTCAAAGCTTCTGCTTCGTTATGTTCATGAACCAACCCTGGTTCTTACAATCTTTCTGCCCCCTCTTCCACAATGGTTCCTGAACTGTGAGGGGGAGAAATTTAATATAGCAGTCCTATCCAGAACACACACTCTGCAGTCTCTTATTCTTGAAAAGTTGGCCAGTTGTGGCCTTCTGTGTGCATCCCATTCTGTTGTATAAGGAAACTTTACTGGTGAGAGTTCAGGGATGTACTGGCTTTCTCTCTAGTCCCCATTCTGCTATGTTCCATGAGCCTTATGTGCACAGGCTCAACTGTAGATATGTCTGGGACTGGGCATCTCTCAGACATATATTTTCTCTATCTGACCAGTTGTAGGATCCCTCAGTAGGCTCCATTTACGGCAAAAAGAAACTTCTTTGATAAGTGGTATACTTTATACTTGTCTGTAAATATAAGGATCAATATTTAGCATATGGTAAGAAATTTTATTTGTCTAGAACATGACAGTGCTAATGTTTCTCTAGGATCTATGATCTCCCTAGTAGTCAGGTGTATTTGGCTGTGTTTACATTACCACTCGTGAGTTCACTCCTGCTGAGAGGGCTTTAAGCCCAGTTAGATGGGAGTTGATTACTTCCTAGCTAACAGTGACACCACTTCCCCAAGGTGTTTTGCTGTGCCGATCATGTTTCCTCCCATTGAGTAAACCTAAAGTCGAATTATATAGCTGTTGATTACTCCTAAGATAAAAGTGCCACTATTGCACCAATCAAGATAATTCACTGGTCTTGTCATTGTTGTGCTTTGTAGACTTTATAACTGGGTTGGACCATTGATTAGTTTTCTTAATAGCTTGCACAGTATTGTCTGGTACTATGATAGCCAGTCTTTAAGGAAGAGCCTTCCAGATGAGTTTTCACCTGTATAAACTGAACACATTTCTGACTGGATTCTTTTCTCAAATATAATGAATTTATTGTAATAAAAATGGACAGTGTCTCACATCATGGAGCTCATAACTCTTAGTAGGCAACAGCACACCTTTTGTGAGCTGATTTCCCCAACTTTTCTACCCATATTTCCTTTTATTTACAAAATTATCACCCTCAGTTTTTGTACATGTTGTACCTTTTGTTGTTTGTTGGTTACAACAGTTAAATTTTTGTAAGCTAGATGAAGAAATAAACAGTAAATTACTGAAGCATATTTCAAGATGCATTTATGAGATTGTTTCAGGAAGATGTGTTTATGTGAGTCAGTGGACCCGGATTGCTGGATCCCTACTGTTTGGGCACTATCCTCTTCAGCCGCAAGAACAAAAAAAGCCAGAGGAAAGACATTCATTACAGATCTCTTACCATTTGGCTAGGGCTCCCTTCTTTTCTTCTTGGACATCAGTTCTCCAGACTTTCTGGATTTTAGGCCCCAGGGACTCCCATTGAGTTCTTTGGCCTTTTGCTTTTTATTTAGATTATATTATCTACCTTTATGGCTCTGAGGTACTTAGACTTCTGTTGATCTATACTCTTTACATACAATGATCTTCAGCTTACAGATCGCCTGGCATGAGACTTTTCAGTTTTTGAAATCACATGATTCCATTCTCCCAATAAATATCTTCTCATAGCCATCTATCTATCATCTATCTATCTATCACCTGTTTTTCTACCTATCCACCCATCTACCTACCTATCTCCTATCTGTCTGTCTTCCTGAGTAATTATTAAGTGTTATTTTTTCTTTCAACATTATTCTTTTGAATACATTGATGTTTTTCAAGAATAAATACTTATTTAGTTGCTCATATTTCTCAGAAATATTTTCTTCAGTCTTTGGTGCTCATACCTAGTATCTGATTTCTAAATTAAATATGGTTTAATAATAAAGCAGTAACACTTCATAAATGATTACTGTACAAAACAAGATATAGATTGAAATATTAAAATAATGTTTTATATCTTTAAAGTTAGGACTCTCTTGTTTAATTTTTTGAAAATCTTATAGATACTTTAGCAGAATAATATGTATAGTCTCTTTTGTTTTTCAAATTTTGCATATGGTTTTGGAAAATCTGAAAATATCTTAAACTCTGTTTAAGGTGTTGCTGCCAAAACCAAGGACAGTCTTGTCAGATTGGGTAAGGGATTTTTTTTTTTTGTGTGTGTGTGTGTGTGCGTATGTGTGTTAGCTTGGTCAGCCTCACCAACTTAAAGAAGTATGGTGAGTCTCCAGGTTTGCAAGGCAAAACTTTCAAATGCTACTTAGCAGTACTTCATATTTAAAATTTGAAACTTCTCTTAGATATTGACAAAAAGTGGCTTTACCTCTCATGTTAAAAGTTAATATTCAGTAAGAACGAAGCCACCACTTCCTGGAATTGACCATATCTTATTTGAGAGATCATGTCTGATAAAACATCTGAGAATTTCAATGTAAACCTGGACATAAAAGAGCTGGGAAATCATTACCCTATTTATGATATAAGAAAAAGTATGCATATGAAAACTGAATGTCTCCTTGGATTCATTAGAGAGGTAAGAGTATGTAGCAACCTGCCCCGTTACATTCTAAATAGGAATATTCTGAAATTATACCTGACATCTGCCTACTTGAGGCTTAAGCTGCTAAAACCATGAGTTATTAGGATTATTAAATAGTAACTTTGATAATTTTTTGGAAATTGAGTGGAAACCAATATGAGACTTAGAAATTCCTGAAGGTTACCACCTTTAGCAACACCCTATGCTTTCCTGACATTTATCTCTGGGAATCTAGGAAGGGTCCATGGGGAAGTGCTGAAAGATTCCACAAGTAGTTCTGGTTGGAAGAAGAAAAAAGAGGTCTTTGTGAAATCCACTTGGAACATTTCTTCTAAAGTGAAGTCACATAATAAAAATTAATGTGGAGAAATTATTTATTTGTTGTAGTTCTGCAGTTAGTAATCATAGTTTTATATAATAATTAGCTCTAAGTATTTATTTAGATTTAAAGCATAATGGAGGTTGGATTGCTCAGTGGTTAAGAACATATACTGCTCTTGCAGAGGACCCAAGTCAGTTCCCAAGACAGCTGTCAGGTGGTCACAATCACATGTGAACTCAAGTTGCAGGGGAAATGATGTCCTCTTCAGGCCTCCACGGGCACATGAAATCACATGTGCAAATGATTACACACAAACACACACAGATACACAGGTTTAAAATTAAAAGAGACTTTTAGTGATAGACCCACACCCAAGAGAATTTTGAAAGCAGATTATATTTGATAGGCCTTAAAAAGACACATGAGAGAGTACATTCCGTTGGGGGCACATTCAACATGAGTGAGAGGGCAGGGGTCTGAACAGGGTCACAATATACTGCATCAAAATCTTGGCTTAAAAATATTTAAAAATTTTTAAAAAGAGAGATAACTACAAAGAAGAGTAAAACATGCTGTAAAATAATTGTCTGTGTTTTGTAAAACTGTCCATAGTTTTCTTTTAATTGTCAATATAAAATTCTCAGACTTACATTGATATAGTAATATAAATGAACAGAAGAATATTAAACTAACAATAAAACATAAAATTCATCAGAAAAGTTATGAAGTGAAAATGTATACTTATATTTTCCTGAATTTATAAGGATCAGTCTATAAAGAAGTAAACAATGCTTGAGGTGATGGATTGGATAATTATTCTGATTTCACAAATACACTTTGCATATATGGATCAAAATATGAAATGATATACCATAAATATGTACAGCTGTTGTATATCTCTAAAAAATAAATTCCAATTATAATAGGAAAAAAGGATCTTAATGTTTCAGGTGATCATGACATATACTATGAGTACCTAAAAATGTGGCTTGGATATTAAAACTGATTTCACAAACAAAATGGTGTGAGGTTTGTATCTCATTCAATGAGTTTTCCTGTGGAGATCAGGACAGGTGTCCCTTTCAAGTTCCAAAGTTACTTGAGGATGGTTGGAGCAGAAGGATTGACTTGCTTGAATGATACTTCTGCTTTGTGCATTCTTTATTCACAATTTTAACTAAGCACAATGGCAGGCTGTTGGTAGAATATTTTCTTCCAGAAAGAGATCAGCACTTTTCTATCAGAATCGCTAACTGATTAAATCTGGTCCAGTCATTATGAAGGGTAATCTATATTACATACACTCCACTGATTTAAATGTTAATATTATCTAAAATACTTTTCTTTAAATATCTGAAGTAATGTTTTATCATATATTGAGCCTACCCAATTTAGTACATATAATTAGTCATAAAGACTTTCCATAGTGCTGCATGCAGTATTAGAGATCATATTATTCATTTAAAAAAGGTACATAGACCAATGGGATGGAATGGAAAACATTAAATCCACATAAATGTTATTGGTCTTTTTGACAAATATGCAAAAGTTATTGAAGGGAGAGCTTATCTTATCAACAGACTGTTCAGGAAAATTTAGACATTCATGTAGGATAAAGAATGATTCCATATATAGACATTACATAGCACACCAAAATCAAATCAAAATTGATCAAAGACCTAAATTTAAATAAAAGACTATATTTTTTCCAGTATAGAAGTAAACAGAAAAGAATTTCCAGGACCTTAGGTTTGGCATTGACTATAACGGCACATAATGACTCAGGAAAGAAATAGAAACATGACAAATTGATCTTCAGTGGAATTAAAACTTTTGCTCTAAAAATACAATATTGAAAAAATGAAAAAAATTAGCCACAGGTTGAGAGAAAATATTTGGAGGACACAGGTGCATGTGGACTGTATGATGTTCAAGTCTATGAACTCAGTGAAGGTGGTTGGGAGAAAGGTATTTACATAAATAATGTTGGAGCATGGTCTGAGAGACCTAAGAAATGTGCTAAACTTGATAAAATTATTTCCCATGAGTTTATTTGTTAACAATTTAACTATTAAGCAAATGGATGATGTGAGTCAAGTTTCCACTGTTGGGATGGGTGGTTATAGATAGGCAAATAGTGTAATCTTGAACCATTCATGTTGGCACAGTTTACTGTTGAAGATATGAGCAGAAGCTGATATTTTAACTTAGTATGCAGATGAGTAAGAAAGAAATATCAGTGTGGGTCAATCCACTGGGCTCACCAAAGGAGTTCATTAAATTGTGGGTAGGAAGTAGTGATTGCTAATCTAGATAGCATCAAACTATATGGCATAAAAATCTCAAAAATCCAATAAGAATAGTCTGAACATGTAAATAAATCTAAGATAATGTTTTCCAGAAAGGTCTTCATTATACATAATTATTAAATTAATAAAATTCATATGAATTGGATAAAAAAGAAATATCTGTAAATATCTATGTATGATGTTTGTTAGACTCACATTTTGTCCTGGCTCTGTTGGCTAAGAGACTCTATAAATGGTAATACTGCATGACAACTAAAAGTTAGTCCTAGATTACGTCTTCAGTGTACAGCCAGAAAGAAAGAAAAAGCATATGCACACAACATAAGCACAGAAGCACACTGATCATTGACATAAATAATGTTGGAATGCATAGCAGTGGCAAATATTTGTCATGCCAGTCATTCAGGTGGTTGAAGTGGAAGTTCTCTTGAACATGTGCTTTCAAGACCAGTCTGTTTGACATAGTGGGACACCATTCCCCAAAACAAGAAATTAGGAACAATGGACTTCTAACCCCAAACATGAAACATATCCATGTGTTCATATGAATGCAAATTATTAAATAAGAAAATGAAACAGTAGACAGTGTTCCCATTCAGAAAATTTATATGAGTACTCTTTCAGGAAGTGGGATCAGAATTCTTTACCCCTTAAGTGTGAACGGCAGAGTGACTTTCTTCCAAAAGGTATGGTATGGATAAGTAACTTTGCTGTGGAGAAATCTTTGAAATGACCTTGGTCAGAGTCAGCTGACCAAAGGCCCTAACCCCAGAGACAAATTGCATATTCTTTATGCAATTTGAAGAAAATAATACAGTATTAGAGATACCTCAGTGGTCTCCACAAACCGTTTGCCCCACAGTGAATCCTGCAGTGTAATCAGACATGTGTCAAGTGAGGGCAAGCATATATCAATAAATCATTATAAACAAAGAATATCTGAGACATTGGCAAATCCGAGGATTTAAAAACAAATATAACTTGATTTAGGGATGATGATTTACTGTGATTTCTGAACTTGAAACCTGGAGGAGAAAAAAATATATTAAACCAAAACAATGAAATAGAAAAATGGACTTCACAAATACTGTGTAACTATTTGTTCATTGTGGCAAATGTGCTATAAAAAGCAGAAGTGGTGAGAAATGTGGGATCTTTCTCTAGTTTCTCTGTAACTTCTCTCTACATCTCAAACTATCTTTAAAAGTACCTAAAAATGATCTCATATGGCATTTTTCCAAGATACAGATATTATTTTCTATGGTTGAGTTCACTAACATGTTTTCCTTAGCTAGTTAAAAATTAAACTGAGAGTAAGCAGTTTTTCTCAGTGCCCTGCACAATCTGTTGAAAGATGAACTTGGCTGGAAGATTAACACATTTTTTTTCCTTTTGTTTATTAGACAAGCCACTTTTAGCAGAATTAGAATTAGATATCTGAACGGTTCCCTGTCTCCTTCTCTGTCCTGAATTAGTGCCAGCTGTGTGTGTGTGTGTGTGTGTGTGTGTGTGTATTTACATTAAAAATAACCTGTGGCTCTGCATTCTCTGGAATGTTTGATAATTTATTATTGTTCTCAAAACATCATACTTTCATTCTCATAGACTTTAATTATTTCAGGCTGTTAATTTTACAACACATTTCTTCCGGGATTCAGTCACTAACTGTATTAGGTCATTTACCAAAGTACATTGTATATGTTATCTACATATATTTTTCTATGACATTTCATTATGAAATATATTTCTGAAAACATTTTTTAGTTAGTTAATATCAACCAATCTGCTCAAAGTTCAATATTTAGTGCTGTACAAAAATAAACTGATGACTATACATCTCTCTCTTCCTTCTACTGGGATCCAGTAGTCCAGACACAGTCTTCCCAGTGTGTTGATCAGAAGTACAAAGGAAGTATAGATGTGGGGAAGTGAATAAGAAACTCAGCCTAAGGACCTTTTGCTTCTTGCAGGGACAGAGACATTCTCTTTCTAGTAGGTTAACAAGGCTCCAATGGATAGACTCACACTGAAGGACATTGGGGGACAAAAATTAGACTCTATAGGCATATCTGTGTGTGTGTGTGTGTGTGTGTGAGTGTGTGTGTGTAATTGGGATGAGAGGCAGTAAGGGGAGGTGCAGATAGAGGAAAGGATCTAAATACTATAAAAGTATAACATATAAAATCTCAAAATTCAATAAAAAAAGAAGGCATTTTGAGTCCTGGGTTTGTAGCTGAAGACCTCAATTCTTTTTTGACTTAGTAAAAACCAAAAGCCAAAGAAATATTCTCCAGCCACTGTGGAAGGGGTTTGCACATTTTGTAATAAATGTATAAAAGGAAGGAAAGAAGCAGCATTTTAAATTCACTTTTATATTCCCTTAATGTTTGACGCATGGAGAGCACCCTGTAATTTTCTGCTGAATGGTTAAATGAATAGTCAATTACTTTACTTTCTGAGATTTTTTGATACAGAGATAACACTCTACTGTTTTAAATTATTTATTATTTAATGTGTGCATGCGTGTGCGCATGTGTGTGTGTGTGTGTGTGTGTGTGTTCAGGAGTACATATGCCACAGAGCACATTTGGAGGTAAGAGAAGAATCTTTTGTATAGGCCACCACTTTATCTGAGACAGGCTCTCTCTTTATTCAGTTCTGCATATGCTACTAAATCCTCTGTGGACTCCCTGTCTCCACTTGCTGTCCTTAAGAGCACAGGGATTACAGATGCCTAAGCTAGCTCCAGATTCTGTCTTTCATGGGTTTAGAGATCTGAATTCAGGTCGTTAGGCTTACTTAGAAAGCACTTTAGTCCATGAACCATCTCACCACTCATATCTTTAAAATGTATTTAGATCTACTTTGCATTTAAAACTTCCAATGACTTAGAATCACATTGATATTGTTGTGTTATCTTTGTGATTTCCACAAGTCTTGAGAGTGTCTATAATGTGCATTAAGTTTCAAGTGTTGTGCTCATTCTTCTAATATGAAGACATATTTTTATAGAAACTTCTTTTTGTACTACATGACTTCTTTATAAAAAATTGTCTTGCCATTAATAAGATGTCAATTGATGGAATTAGTACATTGATTTTTGTCTAAGATATATCTTCTCTTATTGCCCTTGTTTACTTCTCTTTTTCTTTCAGGTTCAAGAATAGCACCACAGTTTGAATTGCTATGTCTTAAATTTCCTCAGAACTACATTTTGAGATTTTGATAGAAAACGTGTCACAGAAATCCAATCAATACATAAAAAAGTCCTGATGCTTTTCAGCACTGACGAAGATAAAAATGATTCCAGGGTACATCAGGTGATTTCTGAGAGAGTGTCATTGTTTAGGTTTTAAAATGAGGGAAGGCCAAGGGGCAAAGCAATGATCGCTTTGTGAGAGTGAGTGGAGACTGCTACATGTCCTTGATTTCTCCCTCCAGGACAGAAGCATTATTCATCGTTATTGGCAAATGGCCCAAGCCTACACCTTTCCACCTGTATGCTTCTTGCCATCAGTTGGCTCACCAAATATTCTCTCACTTTAATGAAATCTAGCTTCCAGTGACTCATTTATACTGAATGTAATGACTCTAAAATAGTATCACAGGTCTAGAGCTGCCTGTGAGATTGACTCAGGTTTCTGCTGCAACTGATCACAGTTCACCCTTGCCTCAACTCAGTCTTTCTTCCTGTTCACTTCCTTAGGTGTTATTTTATAGTTATTTCTCAATTAAATCTCCAGGATCCAAATCAAATCATGAGGCTGGCATACAGTGAAACCTGATAAATCTCCTTCTAGGAGAATGAATTCAGCTCATTTATATGGACTATTACCACTTTGTCCCCAATCTTTCCTTTCTTTACAGGACATATTTTATAGATGGTATACAGTCTCTGGAGAGTCACTTAGCTAAGAAACTTAAATTTGATGCAAATGGACTGTAGATAGCCACCAAGGAGTGAAGAAAACAAAATGGAATTCAATTTTGTATAGATTCTACACAAAACAAAGGCTTTTTTCTCAATAGTGGGGCTGTACAGAATGCAAGAGAAATGAAGCAGTAAAACATTCCAAACAAAATATGCAAATCTCAGCCTTGATCAGCAGGGTTTCTGTAAATCTTAAGAACAGCAGTGGTAAAAACAAGTGCTGGAAGGAATCTGAATCATTGACTATGATGCTTAGAAGAAATCAAGTTTGAAATGTGATAATATTTGTAGTTGTAGTTTTCTGCAGTGGTGTTTTCTTATCAATAATCACAGAATGTTTGCCACAAGAGTTAAAGAAAATATCAGCAAATTTCAGAAAAGCAAAGAAAAATCTCGTCTGGGAAATTACTAATAGTACTCACACAAACACACATCAGTCTTAGCAGTTGAGGAATACCTAGTGTTTTTCTAAGACTTAATGTAACTCCTAAAATGAGAATACCATTGCCAGAATGAATCTTTAATCTTGCAGGATCTGCTTCAATCAACTTATTTTTCTCCGTGTAAAACGATACATGACTATTTGATGTAGCTTTGTAAACATGTAAGAGAAGCATCTATCATCATTTTTACCTTAATCATCATTTTATCTTAAAATGAAATTGTAGTTTGGATTGACATTAAAATATGTTATAGAAATCAGGTTTTAAGATGATGATAATATATAGTGCTGAGTGTAGAGTAAAATCATAATGAATACGAGGATATTTCTAGTTTAACTTCAGTACCATTGCCCAAGTGTGCATACTCATTTGCATATAACCACCAGGCCAAACATTTGTGTCTATGATTGTAAGAGCATGCATAAAACAATGTAGATATCTGTGTAGTGCCGTGAGTTGCATGTGAGTGTATGTGCTATTAGGCAATTAATCAGTCCATATCAGGGCATTAGAAGAATGATTCCACATATCACAAACTTAATTTTCCTGGAAGAAAATCATATGACTCTGCTCTTTTGATATTAAAGTTCAGGGAACATCTTCAAGGTATCAAACACTAATAGTAAAGTCTTTGATCTAAATTTTTATGAAAAAGTTTTCCTTTGATAGTAAAAGACATGGCTCTTGCTATGAGGAGTTTGTATTCTAATATAAAGTAACTGTCAGTGCACTGGATGGATAATTTATTGCACACTAATTAATTTAAAGTTAGAAAAATCTATTTTTTTAAATTTTTGTTTGTGTGTGTGTGTCTGCGCACACACACACACACATACATAGTATTTGCTTGACTTAGGAACATGAATAGAAGGCTGGAGGAGTATAGTATGTGACCTATTCTCTCATTCTCTGCCTCATTCACTTGAGACAGGGTCTCTCACTGAGCATGGAGCTAGTCTGGTAGTCAGGAAGTCCCATGAGTCTCTTGCTTTGATACCATCCCCCTACAGTGTCGAGGTTATAAGCAAGTGCACAGACATTCCCAGCATTTTACATGGATAATGAACACAGTCATCTCTCCACATTCAGCAAAATAAATTCTTGGGGACACTCCAGTCTCACCCAGCCACTAGGAAATATTTGAAAGGAAAACACCTCATTCTTAGCTTTTCTGTTCAGACAGGATTTATATTCATAGGTGAACAGTCTTAAAAATCTCCTCCACAAGCTGGATGACTCTTCGGCTTATGTGATTGCTTATTAAAAACTTAGGATTACAAAGAGGATGGTTCTATTTTCCTCTTTTGGCGTCCTTCAAAGATTTTCCCCTCACTCTGCTCTTCCCCCAAACCACCTCTCTTTTTACCACCTTTCTTCCAGAAATAATTAATGCAATATTACATTTTCCTTATATGTGAAATTGTGGAGAATTTTTTAACATACACTTGGTGAATTTTACAGACAGAATTAGTGGCATAAATGATTGTAACCTGGACATATTGTTGTGAATTTCCCCCAAACTCTAGGAAAATGACCACACTGAAACCCATAGATTACCATCCAGCCTCTCTCACCATGCATGCTTTCCCTTAGTACCCAGCCCTACTCAGATGAATGTGGCTAACTATAGCCTCCAGGCTTCACGTTCTTTCCCTTCTGTTTCCTTCTGAAGCACAGCACACTTCCATCATCCTTCATCTCTCTGTGCATTTCTCACTATGTGCCCTTTAAATTCTGAAGCTGTCATCTATCATCCCCATACCTAATTTCCTGTTAAGCAGTCTTCCTAACTCTTCAGCTTTTTACTGAACTGCTCTAACTCTTGCTTTAATTAAGACTTGTTGACACATAGGATTTTACTTGTCTAGTTTGTTTTTCCTTTTACATACTTTATACAATTGTTTCTATTCTGACACACGCAACCACAATGTGGGCAGATAACTGAAAGTGAAGAATGCACCCCTGTGTTCTTTGATGCTGTTTCTTAAGCATAATTCTTCAAACTCTGTTGGAAAAAAAGACTCCTCTCTGGTTAATACATCTAGGTCTCCTTCATTCTTTCTCACTGGAATCATTAACCAACTTTCTCAGTCCTTTGTGTTCAATGAAATCTTGCATGCTCTTCTTACCTGGACTCCCAAGCATCATCCTATGTGATTTTAGTATTCACTGTAAAAACGAATGCAGCACTTCAGTGCTCTGTATTGCTTGACATCCTAGATTCAGATGGAACTTCCTCTTTATCTGATTCAATCACCATCTCACTCAGTTACTCTGAATCATGTGACTGTCACCAAACACACCCAGACTTTAATACTTGACTTTCTCTTTATGCCATTAATGCTTTTGGGTCCTTCATACCCTCTGCTACCCTCTCCCTTGTATTTTGAAGACACATAGCAGATCTTACTCTTTTGGATGGCACCAATTTTTCAGCGGTGAGCTTTCTTCTGGTTCCGTTTATGTTGGTTTCAGAGGTTGCTGTGTTTTCTGATCAATGCCACCCATGGCATTGCATTCCTACCTGTCTCATCCTGCCAACAGAGCTACACTCTGGAGTCCATGCTACTAACTTCTTGGGGCTGAGAGAATTTGAATAAAAGAAGATAGTGCTCAACATTGTTGCAATCACCATGCCATACTCTCCACTCTCAGATCAGAGGGCAAATTTCCACTTCTCTACTTCTCTGGGTCCCTCAGCGATCATGATACTTTGCCACTCCTTCTGCCAAAAAATCGAGGCTCCTAGGTATCAGTTAATTTATTCTTCTTCCCCAAATTCATTGACACTAGAATATATCCTTATGTCCTTTACTATAATCTCAAAGTGAAACATGCTTAGTTGCAACGACTGTTGTAATAAGCAACTCTGAAATATCTTAACTCAGTAATCTGTTTCATTATGGTTATCCTAGACAGTTACCAATTTTTATTTGCTTTTTGATTGATATACACAGTTTTCTTAATATAGCAGTGTTTATCTTAAGCACCAATTGTTAGAAATCCTGCAGTCTAAATCTAACATTTGCTGATTTGATCAGAAGTTTAATTTTTCTTGTATTGAGCCCAAGAGTTAAAACACACCAGCAAGTAGAATGGCCTCTACCCTAAAGGTTAATACTTGCTAAGCGAAACTTAAGACATCCTGGTTCCTTGAAAAATCCCAGAGGTCACCACAGTCAGTATACTAACTGACAACTCATTCCTGTTTCTCCAACATGCTTCTCCCCTTTGAAAAGTCTTCTTTAAAAATTTACTTTATTTTAGAAGCTGTAAAAGAACGGGATGCCATTTTGGTTCTCTTCACAGCAGACTTACACACCAATGCTTGTGCTGCCACTAAGTCTCTAGTGATCCCTGAGAAGTTCCAACACCTTTTGCAAGTATTCAACAATGACATCAGTGGGCAGCGGAAAACAACCTTTGCAATTATTGCCATTAAGGGTGCCAGGCGAGGATGATATGCTTATGTGGTTCTGAGGAAAGCAGACATTGACCTCACCAAGAGGGCTGGAGAACTCAGGGAGGATGAGGTGGACCATGCTTTCATCATCATAAAGAATTCTTGCCAGTAAAAGAACCAGACAGAAGGATGTAAAGAATAGTTTTGGCCAGTGGTCTAGATCATAAAGCTCCGTGAGGACCTGGAGCAACTGAAGAAGATTAGAGCCCACCAGGGCTTCTGCACACCTGGGACCTTCAGAGTACAAGGTCAGTTGAGCAAGACCGGGGTCACACTGTTGGTGTATCCAAGAAGAAATGAGTCTACGGGACTTGTCCGTTAATAAATAGTTTATATGCCAAATAATCATTTTAAGTTAGCAGTATAGTCAGTTAGATATAATTGTGGCATTTCATTCCAAGTATGTTTCAGTGTTTCCTTCCCCCACCCTGCGCCACATCTCATCTTGTAGCTTCCCCCATGTCTCTTTTCCTCTTTAATGTCCCACGTGTCTTTCCCACACACCCTTCCTCACCAGTTACTTTGTCTCCTTTCTAGTTTCTTATGCTGTACGCACCCTTGCATCTGGTTATATTCTTTTTAAACTCCAAACAAAAGCCAGACAATAGCAACCCAACCGTCTCTCGGAGCCACTCCCATCGGGTAGGTGCTTTGGTACCCATTAGGCGCCTTTGCAGTGCTTTCAGGTGCTCTCTCTTCTTTTGCTCCTTAATAAACTCCCTTTGCTGACCTCTTACTGTCGTAATCCATGCGCTTCATTCCTCAGACTCGTGTGGTCCCAGTGCAGCACTGGCCTCCAGCACCACTTTTCTGTCTGTTCTGTCCGTTTCCAGAATAGGTTATCCAAGCTTTACACTAATGTGGTAACAGAGAGTGCCTGCTTATATAAGATTCACTCTTGAATTGCTTTTTTCCCCCTTTTTATTAGCACATTGAATATATAAGCTTCTTCGTTGTATTGACTAATTTTGAACCAGACCCTAATTCAAATTTTCTGATTCTTTTATCATTCTCTCTTCTCTTGAGGTCCTCTTTTGTAAGTGTGCTTTTAAAGCTTAGAATTTCCATTTACCCCTTTTTAAACATTTTTTTATTCTTCTTGAGGTCACATATTTGAAGGGACATTGCAGTTCCTTTAATTTTTTATTTTTAAAAATATTTTATCATTTTTATTTTATGTGTAAGAATGTATTGCTTGCATGTAAGTAAGGGCACCCACGTTGTGCACTTCCCATGGGGGTCAGAAGAGGGCGTCTGATCTCCTGGAACTGAAGTTATGGATGTTTGTTAGCCACCATGTGGGTTCTGGGAACCGAAACTGGGTTCTCTGCAAGAGCAGACAGTACTTTTAACTGCCGAGCCATCTCTCCAGCCGTTTCTTTAATTTTTCAAAGTGGATTCTTTTAGTTCTTACATGTGTGAAGGTACTTTGAAGTCTTCCTTTGTTAAGTCCAACCTGGAACCCCTTAAATATCTAAAAAATTAAACTGGTCACACATATAGAATATGTGTCTGAGATGCCCAGTTCTATGGGACATATCCCCAGTGAAACCTCATGGAAGGCTCATGGAATATAGCAGAATTGGAGTGGAGAGAAAACTAACACATCCCTTAATTCACACCAGTGAATCTTATATAAGTGAGATGCACACAGAAGGCCACAACTGACTAAGTTTTAGAGAACAACAGACTGTACAGTGTGTGTCCCTGTATGGGATGCCTATATTAAAATTTATCCACTATGGCTCAGAAACCATTAAGAAGGGATTGAAAGATTGTAAGCACCATGGTTGATACATGAACATAAGGAAAGAGTTTTCCAGACTATTGGAAACTTGCTCATATGAATTTGCAGTAATGGTAAAAGCATATACAAGATCCATGCCAACTTGTATAATTGTATATAGTTGTATAAAGTTGTATAATTTGAAATAGGTGTCCTATATGGGGGTAAAGTACTCTTTATCCTCATGTTCAGTGCACACAGTCCAGAAGTGGGAGGGTAAGTAAGAAAACCCAACAAGCTGAGGAACTAGTGACTACTGGGAGGGGGGAATCTGTGTTCTTTAAGACTGTACTGAAAGGGTAGCAAGTGCATAATATGTGACACAAGTTCACACAATTTTTCCTTCCCTGGTATAAACTTGTAAAAGATAACATTTAACAATACTAGCAGGGTCATTACTTTGCATCACAACAACAACAACAATAATACTATAAAACAATAGAAGATAATAGAATATGTATAAATAGTCATTACTTTGCAACTAGTTGCACAGTAGGCTTGTAATTGTACAAGAAAAATGTAAACAAAGCAAAACACCAGTATAACAAACAAATAGCTAGTTTAAGTTTAATATAAACACACTAGTCAAAATTATAAAGAGGGAAGAATATACAGAGAGTATGAAGCAATTTCTCATGATTGATTCACATTCGCCTTCTATAGGGATTCATCACATTATATCCTAATGACATCTCAGACAGTGTGGACAGACACAGCAGAAAAGTAGCCCTGTGCTCAGCATTGAAATGAACTTTGGTGAAGTTTTGCTCACCTAGGCCAAATGCCATTCTGAAAAGCTGCTTCATTTGACCATCTGTGAGACCAGTGGGTATATTCAATATGCTCTGGATTTCAGAGACCATAGTGCAATGGAGGCCTCATGCTACCCAATATCAAAATGTGTTTTCTAGCCCATGTCAGAGTCCTTTAGCCCAACAACATTTGTAATTTCTGAACAATTCTCATAACACTTAGGGGTTGTTGACCTGGACCAAACTCCCCATGGCTAGCAATGTCATTCTCCCTCTCGTTTCACTTTCCAGGTTAATAAAAATCAATACTTCCTCTCATAGAATTCTGTCTTTCCAAGCAGTGTTCAGATTCATGTGAAATGCGTGGAGGAGATAAAGGACCAGGAGCTGATTTTGCTGTTAATTTTTTTCAGTGTTCATCCAAACAAAAAATGCTAGAAATATCATTTCAAAAGCAATTATTTAAAAATTAATCTATTATGGGACTAGAGAGATGACTCAGTAGTTAAAAGCACTGGCTTCTCTTGCAGAGAACCTGGGTTTAGTTCCTAGCACCCATATGGAAACAATTGTTCACAACTCCAGTTCCAGGGGATCTGACACCCTCTTCTGATCTCTTCAGGCATTGCATGACATGGGTTAACTTAAACACATGCAGGCAATACATTCATATACACACAAAAAATTAAAAAAACTAAAATTGATCCGTTTGGGACTTTTAGATGAAGTTTACATAATTTTGAAAATATTCACTATGTCATTAACATAGCATCATTCAAACTACTACTAAAATAGCATCTTGGAGCTTATAAATGCCTGTCGAGTTTTGAGTTCAGTCATTGTTGCTTTATTTTTCATTTTTGCTTAAAGAAAGTTATATTCATTGCCCAGGTGGGTCAACCTGGAGCTTACAGTGTAGTCCAAGCTGCCTTGGACTCACAGCAGTCTGCCTGCCCAGCATTCTGAGAGCTAGAATAAGGTGTGAACCAATGTGCCCAGCTGCTGTTTTATTTTTCAAACAAGGAAAATTTATAGTTACTGTGTGATTGAAATGTAAAAATGAAAAAAAAAAGAAGACAGAGTCGTAGCTTATTTCTTGTTTTTACCCTGAATTCTGAAAAATTAGGGAAACTTGAATTATGAAAGATTCCCAATCATTTTCTTTTTGGAACAAGCTCTTTTGTGTGATAGTTTCATTGATTATTTGAGAATGTCATACAGAAATATTTGATCACATTCAGACCCCTCCCCATCTATAACCTTACCCTACTGATCCTTATGTTCTCTCTTACTATTTTTTAAAGGTCTATTAAGTTTATTTTGTGTTCAATGTGGATCCAAGATCTTAATCTTATGTAAATTGTTGGATATTAATGTAATTAGACATTCTCCAATGGCTCACTTTTCTGCTGTCTTCCCTAGCAAAAGATAACTCCTTCTCTTCTCTATGAGGGGTCTACTTCTAAGGCATGATTTATGTTAACAGTTGGTAAATTTTCTGTAAAGGGCTAGAGTGCAAATATTTTAGAATTTGCAAGCCATATGGTCTTTCTCATAGTTATTCAACCTCTTTCCATTGTGGAATAAAAGCAGCCACAGAGAGCATGCAAATAAGCAAATGTGGCTGTGTTCTTTTAAATCTTTATTTTTGAAATCAGATCAGAGGCTGGGTTTGACCAATAGACAATAGTTTGCTTTAAGCTAATGCTTCTCAATGTGGGGTTACTTCATAATAATTTAGTAGACTCGGTGCATAACTACATTGAAACTCCTTCCCACACCTATACACATTTAAAAGTATGTGTCTATTTCAAACAGATACAAAGTGCACATAAAATCAGAATTTGAATATGTAGTATATTTTAAGTGTGATTCATCTGGAATTCAAAGCACGTGTTATTTACTGCTGAAATACTATTCTTGAAATACTCTGAAATACTATTCATGTTTTCTAGGTGAAGGACTCAGTAGTTCTGAATTTCCACATATCTTTGGAAAAATGCCTCTGGATTTACACTAGTATATTTATCTAATATGGGAATATAAATAATTTTAGTATTAGAAACTTTTTTGCAGTGTTGGCATGTCAAAGTACATATTTGCCTGTCTTATGGAGTGATTTCATATGAGCAATAGTTGAGAAACAACTTTGTCAAGTATATAATTCTACTGTACAGACATCAAAAAGTAGGTGTACTGTGGCATTCAAAATACAAAACATACACAACAGATTAATGATTAAAATTTAATTTGATGAATATTTATTGTGTCCTACAAACCATCCTTTGTTGTGTACTACAATATGTCGAACTTTAGATGTAGGTAGCATTATAATCTATATTTTTTCCTCTTTCTTGCATATAAGAAAGAAAAGCTCAGACTTAACCAAAGCCATTCTGCAAGGAAATTACAGAGTTCAGACACTTAGCTTCTATTCTATGTATATTTTTTATTTGGCAAAGAATGCATAAAAAGGCAAAAAAAGCGGGGAGGGCATGTTGGAGCACGCTTTATCTCCCTGTTCTCTGGAGAGATGCAGGAGGATCTCTGTGAGCCTGAGGCTAGCATGGTCCATGTAGTGACTTCCAGGAGGATTGGGACTATGAAGACGCTGTCAAGAGACAAAAATAAAAATAAAGGAACAAATGATAACCCAACTTCAATGTAGTATATATAGTTCAGAGAAAAAATTAGAAAATAACACCAACGTTATGCAATATTTGATAGTTATTTTATTTCACTTTGTTTTATTTTTTGGTCTTTTTGAGAAAGGGTCTCCCTTTAGCTCCAGCTGACCTGAAACTCACTAGGTAGAACAGACTGACCTTGAACTCACAGAGATCCACCTGTCTCTGCCTCCTGAGAACTGAGATTAAAGACCTGAGCCACCATGCCCTGGTAATTGTTTGTTTGTTTTTTGTTTATTTATTTTAAAAAAGACATCAAGCATGAATTCAGGCTTCTGAAATTTTCCATATTATGTCCAGAGTAGAACTATTTAGAGAATATTTTTTAAAGGAATGTGGATAGAGGAGAATCAGACAGAGCTTGTAATGTGGGGGAAACAAATACATGAAAAAGTACTTAATGAAGGAGATTCAAGTGTTTACAGTTAATGTGATCTGAAAAGCAAAACGTTGTTAGTTTTACAATGGCTGTACTTTAATTGGATTCCTTTAATAAAGTGAATAGCAATTTTTAAATAAGCCAATGTGAGGTTCTCCCGATTCCAGGGAACTACGTATGTGTGAAGAGGAAGCAATTAATCTATTCTACACCCGTATACACAGAAAGACTATTAAACACAGAGGCCTGTGAAATGGTGGCATTCAGAAGGGCATGGAGAAAACAAGTCTAGCATTTTCACAGCAGAGGAAAGCATAATAAACCCAAAAGGAAGCTTAGGAGCCAAGGGCCATTTTCAGGGCATAATTAGTATAAGAACCAAGTTTCAAAATGTGTGCTTTTTGGTTACCTTGCCTTTGTGCCTAACACCACATTTTGTGTGCTTTGTGGTTACCTTGCCTTTGTGCCTAACACCAGTGCAGACAGTCACTATACATAAACCGACGGACTAGATATGTATTTTTAAACAGGATGGTGTTTACAATTGATTGAATGAAAATCATGGACTTTAAAAATATCTATGACACAAAGTTTAATGCTTAAAAAGCCATCACTGAAATCTATTTGGATCCTGAATAATTAGAATTAAATGCATTGTGCTCAAGAATTTCCAGAATAAGCCTTGATGCAGCAATCATGAAACTGGATTGGACCACTGTTGTAGGAATTAACCTGAGACTGACCTAGCCAAGGGAGAAGACTCAAACAATACTTAAGATGTGGAGAAAGCTTACCCTTTATTTCACAGAGGCCTAGGATTAGGCTAAGCGATTCCAGAGAACCTAAGACCTGGACCAGAAATACGCATAGATTTTTATAGAAATTACCACATCATCCTTTGGCAGTAATCAGATTGGTTCATTTGAGGCTTCTAATAGAGAAGTATATGTGCCCTTTAAGCTACTATAGGAAATTTAAACATGTTTGTTTTGACAAAAACAAATATATCAGACACGTGTGGGCAAAGGTTGTGATATTCCCAATAACATGATATATTGCTGATGCCAGCACAATCAGTTATTTTAACAGATAAGACACATTGCAACAGGGGTTTCTTCAGGATCACAGATTGTGTTTTTTGAGGCCATCTGTTTTGTCTCAGCTCAGTCTGAAACTCAACTCACAATGGCTTTGTGATTTGAACACAAGTAGAATCGTTCAAAATTCTGTTACTTCTACATATATCGACAAGAATACTTATTAGATGGATTATTAGGAGTGTTAATTGCATAAGGTTCTTGTCAAATACACTTGTTAGCACTTATTCGTCTATTGTATAGAACAAATTTATACTAAGTTCATGATTCATTAGAACCATATTAGGTTAACTTTTCATCATCATCATAGATGTTCATTTGTTGAAAGTCATATAATTGTTTACTTGCATTTTATCTTGTTAATGTTGCTAAGGAAAAAATAAATTATCTTTGGAGACAAAAATAGAGTATTATGTGTACATTATTGTGCTATGACTGACATTACTTTTATGTACTCTAAATATGTTTTTAATGATTTATTATCTTTCACCTCTCAGAACTCTAAAGAATACGTTATTTATAGAGTAAAGAATACAGAATAAAGAACATTCCTTGTTAAAATGAATCATTTAGAAATCTTTAATGTAGCTGTTACAATTATCAATTTAAAAGATACAGATTTCCTAAAGCATACAAAAGAATGATTTAACAGGTCATTCCAACAAAATTTGGAGAGGAGAAATAAATATATTGTCTAGTCATCTTTGTTTACAAGAAATTGAAGATAAAAAAGAGCATGGATTAAAACACATCATCAAAATTTATACAGAAAGTATTTTTTGATGAAGTCCATCATACGTTTTAATGCCCTTTATTAACTATGAACTGAGATTTTTAAAATACAAATGGCAAGAACGGCCCCCAGAAAGTAGACAGTAGAGAATGGAGAAGACTTGAACAGTATTTTAATGTGTGTACTCCTTGTGATTCTACCTCTGTATGGGTCTTCTTGTGTGTTTCTTATACTTTTTTATATAGCTATTATCTCCAAATCAAAACATTTACTCCCAAAACATAAGAGCGGATTCTAAGACACAGGAACCTTCAAAACCCAACAAACCCAGAGTTACACAACTCATGAGGTCCCTTTCCAAGGCTGTATATGATGTCAACAGTTTGTAAGAAGGGGAAACCCTGGAGGAATTGCTAATGGGTTGGGAATAGACCTCCAGTGATACAGCTTCTATGCTACAACCCATGCAAGATGGGCTGGTGATACTTCTCTCTTTGAGTCACTCATCATCCATGTTTCTATGTGATGGCTAATGCTAATTGTTGAATTGGTAGAACCACTTGAGAGACCATGTTCTAGACATTATTTGAGAGATTATATTAGGTTAATTGAGGTGGAAAACTAACCTTAACTATGAAAAGTACTGTTCCATGATCTGGGTCCTGGACTGAATTTAAAAGAGAAAAATTTGTTTAACCAGTAGTGTTCATCTTCTGTTTCCTGTCTATGGGTACATTGTGACCATCTGCTGCATGACTTTCCTACATGATGGACTGGACCCTGGAACTGTGAGCCAAGAAAGCTCTCCTTTCTTCAGTTGTTTTATCAAGGCATCTTGTCATAGAAACAAGTCAAGAAACCAGTACACTGTAAAAAACCACAATAAATACATTGGTTCACCATCACCAAGCATGACTTTGTTGGAATCATTTGTTTATTCTGTCAGTAGTTCCACACTTGGGTGACTGGATATTTGTTCCTGTCTCCACAGGAAATGTCATGCAAAAATACTAGACTGGATTGATTTCTAAAATAGAGTAAATATTTTATCTCTTCTTATTTTGGATAAACAGCAGTATAAATTGAAACTTACATTTTTTTTGCCCATAATTTTTACTTACCATACACAAACGATTACACAGAAATATTTTTCATTTCAGCACTTGTTGCATGGACTTGTCCTCTGCCTGGCAAGTGTTAGAGACTGGCTCTTTGCTGGCCTCATTCTGACGTCTGTTAATTCCCTATTTCTGTTTTTCCCTGCAACTTTGTTTTTGATATAAGTTGAATCATTAGTCTTACTGTTCTTACTAAATGTAAAGTTTTTTTTTTTCCTGACATCTGTGTTCTTCATGTTAAATTAACAAAGGGTATTCTAATCAGTGGACGATAGAGGCTGGTCAGAATGGACTGACCATTTTACTACTGAAATAAGATTTTATGTTTCTCTTCTATTATAAAAGGTATTTTAAATCAGCAGACCATGACTTGTGAAGTGGGCTTCCTGAAACTGATCAATCACCACATCTTTATAAGATTTTTAAATAAGTTTGTGCTAATGACTAACTGTAAAATTCTTGCTTTTGTACTTGGCTTTGCTTGTTTGTAGAAAGTCATGAAAGACCTATAAAAAAGACACTGTTGCTTCAGTTTGGGGATGCTTTCTTTTCCTACTCCTGTGGATAGTGGGTAGGCCCGATTGCAATCATAATAAATTTTTTGCCTTGTTACATGTCCGTTTCTGAGCTTAATTGGATCCTGACTCCAAGAACATAACAGCAAGCTATGGAAAAACATTTGTGCTAAGCCTGGAAGCACTTGCTTGTCCAGGATTATAAACTTGTTGATGTTCTGTAAGGAAAGGAGTCAGCTTGATCAGCTTCCTTTCCCAACCAACCAGTGGCCTGAGTTATACATGGGGAAAGAACTAAGAGCATGAACCAAGGAAACTGGTGAGAAACTGGCCCCTTTGCCATCTAAGGTAGCTGTTAGTAGATCACAAAATCTGTAATGGGATGTAGAATTTGCTGTTCAGCCACAGTAGGGACCTCTTTCCCCATTCCTATAAATAAGCTCCTTGCCCATTGCTCTGTAAGCAAATCCAAATAAACTCTGTTCTCCCAAACTGCAGTTTGGCAAAATTATACCTCGTTCTGTTGTTAGGGACCTAGAGAGGAGGAAGGGGATGGACATTACTGAAATCTCTCAGAGAGAATTTTAGCAACAGCATTGCATAGAGTAAAGGAACAATCATATACTTAACATTTTCGCTTTGCAAATGCATACACATCATTTTACCTTGTTGTCAGCTCTTGTTTTGGCAATATCTTTACAAGTAGAAATGCAGAGTCATCATATATAGTCCACTTGTTCACCTCCTGAATATTACCAAGGTGATATCTGATAATTATCCACTGTCGGTTTAATGATTTTTTTTTTCTGCAGAACTTCATCAAAAATATGCTATAAGATTTTAAAATTTTTCCAATTTTATCAGGGAAATTAGTATTTTATTTTGTAATTTTTTATGAGAAGCAAAATCTGTGAACTCCAGTGGTAACTGACCTGGCAAGGTATGTCACCAGTATAATAGTGGCCCAAATACCGTCGGAGTAATCAACCACCCTTTAATTTAATTTAAGTTCTGCTTCCTAGGATAGACACCAATGGTTCTTAAGCCCTGGGTGGGTGGAGTTTAATACAGGAGTCCCATTCAAAGATCCACATTCTACAGACAGTTAGTCTCAATACTTTAGCTGTTTGTGACCTTTTGTGTTCACTGCTCTCTGTTGCATGAAGGAGCTTTGTTGATGAGAATTGAGAGATCCATTAGTATTCTATTTACCTCTTGTTCTGAAGTGTTCCATGAGCCTTAGGTGTAGAGGTTCCACTGTAGAGATATCACTTACAGTTGGGCATTACACAAACCCTTGATTTCTCTGTGTGACCAGTTGTGGAGCTCTGTAGTAGTCTCTGTTTGCTGAAAAAAAGAAGATTCTTTGTTGAGTGGCAACTGGCATACTAGTCTGTAAATATAAGAATCTATATTTAGGATATGGCAAGAAATTACATTTCTCTAGGAATCTGACAGCCTTGGGTTTTCACTTAGATCTATGACCTCTCTAGCCATGTCTATTTGGCTATATTTACATTACCAAATATGAGTTTCCACCCTTTGAGTGGGCTTTAATTCTAATTAGGTAGCTGTTCATTACCTCCAAGATAAAATTGCCATGATTGCCACAATGTAGTTTGCTGTGTTTGTCATTGTTGTGGTTATTAGGTGTTAAAGCTGGAGTTGGACCATTAATTGATGTTCTATCTTAGTGGCTTGCACAGTGCTCTCCAAAGCTGTAAGAGCTAGCCTTCAGGTAAGTGGTTTCTAGGTCTGTTTCAGCTCCTGTGCTCTATATCATGTGTCCAAAGTATATATTGTCTTCCGCAGAAGGACCTTGATTTCAAATTCTATGGAGTAATCAAAGGCTGTGGCAATGGCCTGTGTAATTTTGGAGATTCTTGTACTACCCTTGTCAACAACTCAAAGGGAGGTTTCTCTCCTATCTGGCACAGTTCTTGTTATGTAGCATTCAGCCATGTACATGGACACATGTAGATACAGTATATGTGTATTTTTTCGGCAGGCTCTTGAACTAATATATTTCTTTCCTAGTTTCACATCAGCTAAGTGTTATTTACACCTCCTCTTTCTCTCTTCCTGTCTAACCCTCCCTCTTTCCTCTCCTTTTAAAGTATCCCCATTTTCACCCTTGAAAAAAACTGTCTCCTGTGGACCCTTCTCCTGAGCTCCTTCTCCTTTACTCCCACAGCTCCTGCTCCTTCATTTTAAAATCGCTATTTTACCCATTTTCCCCTTGGCAACACCTTTTCTCCCATTGTTCCATTCTCTCAGGCTCCTTCTATCCCTTTACCTCCTTGGTTCCTTTCCACTTTCCTTGCTCCCACAGTTACATCAGGATAAATACCAACATATAAGGATTTGGTGCTAAGATCCACAAATAAGTGAGAACACATGTTGTTTGCCTTTCTGAGTCTCTGTCAGTTCACTTAGTATAACACTTTCTAGTTCCATCCATTCCCCTGCAAATTACATAATTTCGTTTTTCTTTATTGCTGAGTAAAATTCCATTATATAAATGTTCCACAGTTTCATTATCCACTCATCAGTTTAGGGACACATAGATTGCTTTGACTTTTCAGTTATTGTGAAAAGAGCAGCAATAAACATGCATGTGCAAGTATCTCTGCAATAGGATGAGTCCTTTGTACATACATCAAAGAGTGGTATAACCAAATTATATAGCTGATTCACTTTTGGTTTTTAAGAGTTCTCCACACTGCTTTCTATAGGAGTTGCACAAGTTTATAATCCCATCAACAGCAAATGGGCATTTCTTTGTCCCCACAGCCTTTCCAGAATTTGGTATCATTTTTTTTCTCTTGATCTTAGCCAGTCTGGCTGGGATAGGATGAAAGATGTTTTTATATAACATTCTGGATCTTTTTTTTGTCTGTTGTGATGCTTCCCCTTTCATGTCTAATTTTGTTGATTTGAGGTTGTCCTTTCTTTCTTTTGGTTAACTGGACTAAGGGTCTATGATATTTGTTGTTTCTTCTTGTTGCTGGTTTTGGGTTTCTTTTGTTGCTACCTTCAAGATTCTTAGGTTGCAATGTTAAGTCCTTTATTGTGCTCTTTTTGATTTTTTAATGTAAGCACGTAAAGTTATAAATTTTCCCTGTGTGTCTGCATTTAACGTGTCCCAGAGGTTTTGGGTTGTATTGTTCTTTTTGTTTATTTCCAGGAATACTTTTCTTTCTTTCTCTTAATTTAAATTCATTGAATTTTTTGATCATACTTATGATTCCTCTTTTAAATTCTGTGTTCCTGATTATCTCTTTAGTTTACTGAATGTAGAGCTCATCTATAGGATTGGTGGTATTTTGTGGAAGCATTTTGTTTTTTCATATTATCATTTTTTCTTGTGATTTTGGCTATGGATTTCTTTTCCTGCTTGTGATTTTGGTATGAAAATCAAGCCTTCCTTGTTAATTGAAGTCTGATTCTTTTGGTATTATTGATGTACCTTGATTGCTTTCTGATTGGTTAGGGAAAAACGGTTTTTCTAGGCTTCAGGTTCTCTCTTTTGATTTTACATTGGCGGGACCAGGTTTCTCTAGTCATGCTACTCAGGGATAAGTGGCTCAGGCTAATGGAGAGCACATAAAAAGTCTCAGGTGGTTGGTACCACGGTCCAAGGAGAGGAGATAGGAGACAGATATGCTGGTCCCTGGTAGTCAGCAGGAAAGCTTAATCCTGGGGAAGTGGAGGGTCTGCAGATGGTCCCCAAACAAGAAGATGGACAGAGCATGAATTAGCACTCTCAGACAATCTTCTTGGACCCTCAAAAGAATGGCTTTTATTTTTCACTGCCATCTTTCTAAATGCTGCATTCATACTTAAGACAAAGCAGGGCTCAAAAGCCCTTACCTAGATGGACAATGTATGTCCATGGTTTACCTAGCTGACTAATAGCTTTTGGAATATGGAATTCCTCAGCAACACTGTCCTTAGAACACCAATTTTAAAACTTGTTACATACTAGTCAGTAGTGTTCTGACCTTAACATGATGGGGAGTTTAACAATGTCAGTTTTATTTTGATTGTTGATGAGATAAAAGATGATACTGAATTATGCAAGTTTTCTCCTATGTCTATTTAGTTGTTTCTCAAATGTCTGACTTGTAAAATTCTAGAATATATTTCATTATTTTTCTCAATGTATATTTTATTGAAGTTTTGTACATGTCATACAAAGCATCTTAGTCATAATTATATTTAGACACCCTCCTCATTTATACCACTACCCCCCTCAACAGATTTCATGATTTCTGTCTTATATATGAAAGCCCACTGAATCACATTTGTGTTCCCAAGTGCCTCTCAGTGTAAGTTCATCCACTGGAATCTAATCTGCCTATCTAGAGTTTCTAAAGAAGACTCTCTAAATAAGATTATCATTTCTTCACCCACAAGTAATCAGCTGCCGATAGTTCCTTGGCTAAGGTTGGGACCCATTGTCCATTTCTCCAGTTCTATCCTGGGTTTTTGTCTGACTGAGTTTGCATGGGTCTGTGAAAGCTGTTATCATTGCTGTATGTTCACATGAGCAAGTTCCCAGAGGCTTGGAAAACTGTTTTCTAATATTAATGCACCAACCCTGGGTCTTATAATTTTTGCCCCCTCCACTGCAGTGGTCCCTGACCTCTGGGTGGGGTTTAATATAGGAGTTTTAAACAGGGACACACCCTCTGCGACTGCACCTTGGCCAGTTGTGTCTTTCTGTGTGTATTGCCCTACATTGCAAGAGTAAATTTTTCTGGTGAGAGCTGAAGGATGCATTAACATTCTCTCTGTCCTCTTTTCCACTAGGTTCCATGAGCCTTAGGTGTGGAGACTCCATTGTAGATGTGTCACTTATGCCTGGGCATCTCTCAGACACTTATTCTCTGTGTAATAGTCTCTGTCGGAAAAAGAAGTTTTTTGATGAGCGATTTTTGTGTCTTTAAATATACATCTTTCATTATTTTTATGCAAGCTCAGTCAAACCTGGCTTGTGGTGTCTGAGTTACCCCTCCATCACTGGCCCACATTCTTTCCCTCTCTTTACTCACCAAGTGGCAGGCACATTTTAATATGTAAGCCAATATTTTTTTTCAGTTGAGACTGAGGACCATCCGTATATTGAGATAACTTTGTATTTTAGTTGGAGATCAGGAAGAAAGACTGTATTTGTTAAGTCAAGATTTCTAAGGGACAGAAAAGTAAGTGAAAGCATAGTTGTATTTTTGACCTAGAAGGTAAGTTACTAAGATAAAAGGAGTTATTATATTTTTATGAATTTTCCTCTTTATAACATAGAACATTGATTATGTATGGCATATAATGAGCACCCCTGCTTTTCCTTTTGCACAATTTTTCTTTGAATACTGAAGTAAGTAAAACTTATTTGCATTTTCAGCACAAAATTCTTTCCCGTGTTTCCTAGGCAACTTTTCCCTTTCTGAGTGTAAATCTATTAATCTTTCATATATTGTTAAATGAATCTTTCTTTGGCTTCCAATTGTTACCTGCTTGTGTATCACAAAACAGAGTTCCTGAAAGTTATTTTTACAAAAAAGCATCTCTTTTATCTGTACTCTTTTCTTGTGCAAAATAAAACATAATTCATGTATTCTTGGAGGTTAACAGGTGTTACAAGGCTCATCAGAATAATTTATAAAACACTGATAAAATCCAGTAGCTCAGTGTGAATTCTAAAAAGGGCATCTTTGAATGCCTTCACAATGCACTAGTAAAGTAAGGTTTAGCATATCATGAAGTCGAGGCTACAGTGATCTCCAGAGGTGGTTTCAAAGCAATGTTCCTTCCTTTTAAATTTGGCATTTCCATATGGACTAAATAGAAAATCTTATTTGTTTCTATCTAATTTTTTCCTCCTTGTGTTAATGTACATTTATGTGTGGTAGTAAATGTCTTTTAGTTCTGTTTGTAATTATGCTTTCTTTTCCAGAGTTTCCTAAAATAAACTTAAGGATAAAAGTCTTCCCTAGAGTGATCATTAGTTTACTGAGACTGAAATGATTAACCTCGTGACATGTTGATAAGTCACACACCAAAATGATCCCAAGTCTGTGCCCCTCCCTTTCAGTTATGGGTCTTTTCTCTTACAATTCCAAAGGTCAAAGTCTTTTCAGTGATATAGGCATGAATAATAGCAGCAGATAAAGATAAGTTCAACTAATATTTAAAGAAGTATTTGATTTTAGATGTGTGGGACTTCACAGGAGTCACTATTTGACCACTTCATAATATGGTAGGATATTAGTCTATCTAACAAAAGTTCCATAAAATGGGAATCAATATATGAAAGAAACACTGAACCAAAATAAAGAAAGTAAAGGACTTTTGAATATAATATTTGTTATGAATTATGTTGAAATAAAAATATATAATTGTCTGAGTTATTAGAAAATGCATATATAGTATTATTTGCTCTCCAGGCAGAGGCACAAAGAGCATCATGACCTAAGATCTGTGACCCAATTACACTTTATAAAGGGTCTTAAATACTGTACTTCTAAGTGTCAGTTACTGAAACTTTATATTTTGTCCTCTCTCTCTCTCTGTCTCTCCCTCTCTGTCTCTCTCCTTGCATATGTATATGTGCGTGTGCATATATGTGTGTGTGTGTGTGTGTGTGTGTGTGTGTGTGTGTGTGTGAATGCCACATATGTGCCTCAATGTGTGTCTCAATGGAGGTCAGAAGACAAATTATAGAAGAGTCAGTTTTCCTCTTCTCTCCTTGGGGGTTCCGGGGATCAAACTCAGGCTGTCAACCTTTGTGGAAGGTATCCTTACCTGCTGACCATCTCAAGGACCCAAAGTTATTGAAATTTTTAATCTAGGTCAATAAATCTAAAGCATAGCTTTGGTAGGATTTGGTAAAATTATCCTAAAGAAGCATAGCTTGAAGTTCATGCTAGCAAGGACACAGCAGCTCCCAAAACAAACTCACAAGTAAGCAGAAGAAAACTAGCCAAGCAAAAGGGAGAGAACAAGGCTGCTTTGCTCCCTCCCATCCTCCACCCAGAGGTGGTAACCATCTTTCTGATTCTCGCTGTCCTGCTCAAAGTTCTAGTTGCTTGATACTGATACCCACATAAGACAGGATTAGCACTTCCTTCACCAGGGTGCTTACCATGCTAGGACAGATAATATCTTTTTCAGAAGGATATGAAAATATTTATTTCTCACAAAAATAGGCCCATCAAGGGGAGGAGAATGAGAAGTTGTCCAAGTTGGTCTGGAATTTATTAACCTAAATGAGATAAGATGGCTTTGATTTATAGTGTGGTTAAGGGATGGGCTAGCAGGAATGTTCTCATCTGTGGACCAGGACCTGCGTGATTTGATCTGAACATGAAAAAAAAAAAGATGATGAAAGAGAAATATGTTTTGAGAACTGGCAGAGGTCAAAAATTAAAAAAATATAGTCATACTTTATTATACAAGCTGATCATTTAACGAAACAAGCTTTTTGATTAATTTTTCCATCAATGACTTTTTATCTATTCCTATTCTTTGAATTAAAGTTGCTCTGATAGAAGTCATGGATGTAATTCTCCATTTCCCATATAGCATATAAGAATTAAATCAATCACTTTTTACCTAGATGTTTTTGCTCAGTAGTTTTCTTCACTCCTCAATTACAAGCTCCCAGATGACAGTGACAACCTTTGTTTGATTCACCACTAGCATATGGCAAGTATCTACAAAAGATCCATTAAATGAATAATGGCTACAGCATTTTTTCATTACAGGGGAAATTGCTAAGTAAGTTTGATATAGAGAGAAGGTTTCTCTTTTATATGTCGGAAAGGCACAAAATAGAAATCAAACAAAACTGTGTAAGTGTGTTCCTTATGTTATCATTGACAAAGACTTGACAACTTGGATATTATTTTTCTAATCTATAAAATGGAAAAAAAGAAAGTTTCCTTCCTTGAAAACATTTGAACTTTTTAAACCATTTTACGTTTGTTGATTAAATATTATGAGATTTTCCAATCCTTCATCCCTATAAATCATCTTCCGTTGTTAAGAAATGACATGCATCTGAAGGTATTAGGCTAAATGCATTTTAGGTGAGTGTCCTCTAAAATTGAACTCTACCTAAAGGCGAGGTCTCTTGTGCCCTCTTAAATGACAACTTACAATAATTGCTTTTGTACCCACATCAACAAATACCTTGGAATAATTAGGGAGAGTAGTGATCATTATAATGTCAGCCCCTTCTATTATTGAATTGTAACCACTCAATATGGAACTGCCTAAAGCAATTGAAGACAGCAATAGATCCAACTGTATCTTCTTTGGAGACCACAGAACCATCCTGCTAGAGCCCATAGGTTCACGTGCAAGGCCCTTCTCTCAATTAGGATTTAATCACCTTGGAGAGCAGCTGAGGATTTCAATCATTATTTTTTTCAAGGTCCTATCAATCTTGTCTATTGAAGTAATTTGATTTTTTTTCCTTCTTCTACAAGAATACTAAATCTTTTTTTTTTTTTGGTGAAGAAAAGTAATAGAGGAAGTAAAGTAGAAGAAACTAATTTTTCCAGGATATTTTAATGGAACTAACAAAAAAAGAATTGTTTTAAACCACTGCTTTAGAGATATACTTCAGTACCTGAGGGACATGAAGGTGCCCGTCTCATGATCTCATTTCTTATCACATCTTGTAAAAATTTCAGCCAAATTTTCCACAGAGACATGGAGACCATATTCTTGAGATTTGTGGACAAGTAGACCTGTTTTCAAGTTGAGGTCCACCATACAGCGTGTGACCTTTATTCTTTTATTTATGGCCACTTTTTGATAAATTTTTATTGAATTTCTGTGTATTTCATAGAGAACATCTTAATCACCTTTATATACAGTTATCCATTGGCAACTTCCCATAGACTCCTCCACAACTGGATTTAATGCATTCTGTCATTTGTGTTAAGACCTGTGAAGTCAAGTTCTCGTCCCTAGATGTCTCTTAGTGCAAGCACATTCACTGAGGTCTAGTTAGCCTACCTAAAGTCCCTTCTTTTAAGAGGATCAGCTCTTCCACACCTAACAGTAATCAGCTCCCAAGAGTTCTTCGGCTAAGATTAGGGCCTGCTGCCCATTTCATGCTGGGTTTTCAAAAGTCTGCTTGAGTTTTCATGAGTCTTGTGCATGCTGACACCATTGCTGTAGGCTCATATGAGTGAGGAACCAAGAACCTTTAGGACTTTATTTCCATATGGTTTATGACCATTTATAAAGTTTAGTTTTTCATATATACAGAGAAATCAATCATAGAATCTGAATGGGATGAAAATTTTCAAAATTAAAAGTAACAAATAATCAGGAGTACTTGGAAAAGGTCCTCCTTGACAGTGTTAATGGAATAGCAACATTGATTTTTATCTCATATTCTCTATTAACTGAACATATTTGTTTTCAACTTCTTAGCTATTTCACAAAATAGTTTAGATTTATGAAGATCATCAGCTTGAGAGTACCTAGAATTGTTCATTACCTTCTTTTTAAAAAAATATATTATTCATTTTTTTATTGTTGTATGTGTGTGAGTATATTATGCTAGTGCACCCATGTTGTGCAATGCCTGCAGAGGTCAGAAAAGGAACTGTAGATACAGCAATTTGTTAGGCACCTTGTGCGTGCTGGGAATCCAACCTGGTTTCTTAACTCTTAACCAATGTGCCATCTCTCCAGCCATATTCATCATTTTCAACTTCCTTATATTTTAGAATTTAGGAATATACATTTTTAAAAACACCAAAGAACTGATCTTCTTTAAGGTAGTGACTCTAGATATGGTGACTAGACCCCAGAACTTGCTCTAAGGGGCATCTGAGTACACTAACTTGACTTGATGGGCCTTAACATAAATGACAGAATTCATGAAATCAGTGGGGGTTGCCTATGGAAGGGTTAGAGTGGGGAGGGAGTATAAAGATGATTAAGATGGTGATTAGTTAATATATTTTTTGACTTATAATCATTATTTACCACCTCAATGAACAGAACTGTCTTTTTGAATCATCCTTTTTTAAAAGTTTCCCCTGATTTTAAATATCAGGTGCTGTATTTATGTAATGAACATTACATATACTCTATTAATATGTAGAAATTTTATATGTTTTTTTCTTAAATTTTGTTGAGCTTAAATTGTTGTACATTTTGTACAACAGTTCTTAAATTTAGACCTACTCTCTCATTCATTTGCCCCACCCACTCCTTAGCTGGACCTCATGCATTCGCCATATATGTTAAGTCCTATCTACTCAAGCACTACACCCAGATGCCTAAATGATTCTACTATGAGAAAAAAAATCCAAGTGAAATTCTTATAATATATCACCAACATCATCCCTTTTAACTTAAGATAACACTGTGCGTACCCTTGAAAAACTATTCATGATTCCTTGACAGCACTTTGTTCTTAGTTTGACTAGAAGCCTGAAACACTCTTCCTTGAGATTATGTTTCTATGACCTTTTTTCCCTTCATGTTATGATTCCTGAAGGGTTGAGTGCACCAGATTCATCTCTGGATCAAAAAGACCTCAAACAGAACACATGGCAGATGCTTAATTGCTGTTCGCTGGATGAAGACACACACCATGGGTGAACAGGCAATCCCCTGCTGTCAGGTCAAATGAGAGCTTTATCTGCGAGAAGATCCTGGATCCTGGTTATTTTAAAGGCATAAGAGAAAATCATTTCAGAAAACTTTCCAACTGTGTGTTCAATCATCATTTTTGTCATGATATTTTTTTCTTTTCAATGAAATTGCATGTGCTGTGTATTTGATCACATTTCTTTATTTGCTTTACGGTGTCTGAAGAATTCATCTTAGTAATATAATTGCTCACATATCATTAACAGAATGAATCACCTGTACTCTTCTTATTCTCTAAATAAGTCATATGATATTTTTTTCTTAGCGTAGTCTTACTTCAAGCTACTGATAGTTCTAATAATTATTGTTATAGACAGCATATAGCAATTAATATATACTGGTTGCTCTTCAAACAGTTACCACATATCTGTTGTTTATTATTCCCCAATACAGTGTTAACAAGTGGAGTCTAATAAGAGCATGTTATATTGTCCGGATTCTACTCTCATCAGTAGTTTGCTGAACTATTTAAAAAGCTGATAAATGTGGGTTCATTTGCTTGTGCTTTTCTGTCATGAGATAACACAAGAAAACATTTGCTGCATTCTTGGAGCATGATCTTAGACTCAGATCCAGAACTATGTGAAAATGCATTTCTATCTATTATGGACTACCCAGTCTTTAGTATTCTGCTGTAACACAGAGCAGACAGAAAGCTGTAGATAATGTTTAGATTTAGGAAGTTGATAGTCAATGGATATTGAATCCTCTAATAAGGAGAGAACTCTTAATTAACTTAAAAAAACATTTTTAGAGGCCACTGGCCAGGGAGAATCAACATTTGAGTTAGATAAGTCCTTCATGATAATTCTCTTTGCTTTAAGTTTTTAATAAAAAATGGATGAGTTAAATGATAACCTGAAATAGAAAAATAGAAATAAAATGAGTGTTCAGTTTTATCTGTTAGAAAACAGATACAGAAAAATACAAAAATGAAAACAATATCATGTAAAGTTTAATAACTATGTTCTGTTTACAACACATGATCATAAATATTTACTGTTTTAACTTGAAAATAGTCTGATATTTGGGACTTCTGAATTTTGAATCAGATAATGTTGAGTGGAGAATTAGACATAATTTATATATGATCTCTTGCTCATTTACAAGCAGGAGGTAGCATGCAATAGTGGTTAAGTAAAATTAGTCTAAGATTTAAGAAATATTCAACTTATGGTGCCATCTCAAATGGAATAATAATCAGTACCATAAAAGAACTGATAACTGCCCGTTTTGATATGCAGGTACACAATTCTATTTCCCATATTAAATACAATAGTTTTCTACCACTTCATAGCAAATTATAACTACTTATCAGCTTAGAACAGTGCACATATGTTACCTCACAGATTTTGTGGGTCAGGGGTCTATAGTTCTATATGCCAGCTAAGGTTGTTGTTCAAGGTCTTACAAAGCTACAAGATATTTTTATGCTTCATTCTTAAGGATGAAGAGTTTACTACGAAGTTCATAAATGCTATTATTAGAACTCAGTTGTCTATAGATATATACCAAAAGTTCTTGTTTCTGGTATGTTGTACTCTGAAGGCTTTGTGGACCTTATGGAAGCTGGTCACAATTCATAGAGGCTTCCCCTAAGTCCTTGCCACACAGCTTTTCCAACATGGAGTTGCCATCAGCAAGTCAGCAAAATTAGCCTTTGAAATCTGTAAGCAAGACAAAGTCTTACATGTACTATATTAATCACAGAAATAACAATTCATCAGCTTTACTATATTCCATGGGCTAAAGAGTAATCAGGATAATCCACCCACATTTATTATGACAGGATTGTCCAAGAATACGTACAGTGGATTCATAGATCATGGGAAGTACTTTGAAATATCTCCATCACACTAGCTGATCATATTCCTGCAGCTAAGGGACAAGAAAATGTCATAGATGTGTCTTTTTTATATTTCACTATTTTATATCATTTCCTTGTATTTTTTAATAAATATAAATCTTGAAACATTCTGATGAATACCAGTCAAACTGGAAAATACACAAAGAATAAAATGAGTCCTTCAACTAAAATATTTTGTGTTTAGACTGCACATTACAGTTCTGGGAGTACTTATACATCTTTTACCTTTATTTCCCTAACAAAATTTCTGGAAGATATCTAGGACAAGTGGTATCACATATATATTGCAACACAGGCAAAGAAATGGTGTCAAAACAGATCAAAAGCCATAAGCTAATCTGCCCATCCCTAGGATGCTCCTTCCAGCTAAATAATTTCTCTAACTTTGCCAATATAAATTAATCATTTTTTCCTTTGTTTATTATCCACACAACACAGGAGTTGCATATTTGTTTTCAGTAATTAAAGAAATTGAAACCAGGTCTGCTGACAGGTGTCTGAGTGTTGGCTACTCAGGAGGCTGAGACAAGAGGATCATGAGTTTGAGACCAGCCTTTAGAATAGGGAGACACTATCTCAAAATAAAAGGAAAAACTACTGCTGAACTACAAGTCAGTGACAGAGATGTCCTAGTTTCACATCTCACCACTACAAAATAACAAATAAATAAATAAATACTGAGAAGTCCATATAGATATAGATTTGGTGGCAAATCGCTCCATTAAATGCTATTTTTAAATGAAAATATATTAATATTATTAAGAAAGCTTATGATTTCTCTGAATAAGACTTCTTTTTTTTTTTGCCTTGATGGCTGTGCTGCTTGCATCATTAAATCATCCTTCTACAACTGTGATAAAATGCCATCTATTCTAATGGATAAATTCTGCATATTCCTGTTGTAAAAATAAAACCATGAGTATTGTTAAATAAAATATCAAAACACAGAAACGGAACCTACTCTTTTTAATTAATGCTACATTTTCCAATTTAATGGAAGCATAGCCATAACTTTTAATTTCATTCCTCTACCATTACCCCAGGCAGAGACACTCAATTTACATTCTATTCATCTTTACTGAAAGAATACAGTGTGCATTCTGTCCAGTTTTAAAGCATTTAAGAATATAGTTTGTATTAAGTATCTGTCACTTAGAAGCACTATTTTTCTTTATTGGTGCCTCCATTATCCTTCACATTACTGCCAATAACTAAATCTAACTTTAATTAATGTTGGGAGTTACATAGTTGCAAAACTAATTTTCATGTATTAAAAAGTCAATAATATAATTCATGTATAATCTGGAAATTTTCAAGAACAAAGTGTTGAAAACATCAAACCCACAGCAATTTTTCTGATCTAAAACTTTTGAACTGCTCATTGTAGATCAGATTCCATCAGTACCCGGGCACCTGTGTGTCCTGAAGGAGCACATTTTGATCAGTGGCTCATTTATTGGCTTGCTTGAAATATTGACAACAGAATATCCATCAGTTATGAGGAGTGTATAATGATAATTCATTAAAACAGTAAAATGAGACTCAGAATGTCAATGTGCATGAATCACAATTTTTTGAATGTAGGTTGAATGTTCTAGCTACTTCATCTTCACTTGGTTGGTGTGTATTAGGAAACAGTAGGGCAATCTATTGCTATGATTTGAAACAATGTCTGAGGGAATCTCTGAAAATAACTAGTTTTAAGAGTAAGCAAAGACTCTGGAACTTTGAGATGTATAAATGTGTATGAAGGATGTGAACAAGAGGATTTTTCCTGGTAACATAGGTCTAAATTCTAAGGCTTTATAATTGATAGATACTTTAAAAGGTGATGATTAGGTACTTTCTGGTAATGACTTTATTCTAATTCAACATGGCTAGTCATTCATCAAAACTTTATTTGTGATGCTTTGATTGATGTGATGAGAATAACGAAATTATTCCTTATTAAGAGTGAATGGACAGATTCACTTTACAAATTACACCTTCTTTGAGGAAAAAAAAAACCCAAGTATTTCTGAATCAAATGGGACACTTTCAAATAAATGGTTAACTTGTCCTAATATATCAGCTTACAACTAATATTGCCATAAAAATAAGCACAAATGAGCACCAGCATCAACAGGTATGAGATTGCTCAGACAGTTGTTATCTCTGTTCAGTAATGGACCCAAAATACTGATTACCATATAGAGGATGCCTCAGTGGTACAGGCTTTGGATCACCGGAGGGCAAACAATATGTCTATTACCATGGGAACTAAGGTAGCACTTCCAAAATTTTTGAAAGAAATTAGTCCTAGGACATAAAATGGAGCTAATGGAGATGAAGTGGTTAAAAATGTAGGCAAATGTAAGGAGTGGCTATCTTGGTTAATTCTGGGAATGGGCACATATAAGAGGTATGGACGATGCAAAAATGAATGTAAGTTCTATTCTCAGTGTACAGATGAAGTAGATAGCATGTTTTCAATCAATCAATCAACATTAGTTTATAGCAGAGAATGATATAGAAAATGACTTAATCCACTTAACACTGATATATTCAGTTAACAAAATGAAACAAATCACAGTGACCTGCATCTTGAATACTATTAGAGTAAATGAATACTGTTAACTTAAACTTTAAATCTGGAATTAATAGACATATATAAGTATATTTCTACTTCATTGTGTTTTGAATTAGATTATCCTGATCTATGGAGATGTGAGCAAGGAGCCTCATGTTCTTGAAATCTCTCCCCTGCTGTATATTCCCACCATGATGGACTTATTCTATATCTTCAAACCATGGTCCAAAATAAATCCTTCCTCCTTTAAGTTGCCTTATGTCATGTCATTAGTAATAAGGAAAGGAACTAATATATTCACAGAAGAAAACTTAGACTTGCCTAGTGGCCTGGTCCAGAGATTTTAGAATCAACATGATTGTAATATTCTAATACAATTATCCCTCCCTCTATTTAAGTTTTTATTTTCCTACATCCTGACTTCCAAAGATTCAGAGACATAGTGGAGCAACAGAAGGACAAATCAAAGTTTGATAAGTCTTATATCTTTGCTCATTTGTTTTCAGTCTATAAGTTCTCATAGGGAACAGAGCACCTAACAAGAATAATTCAAGAAATGTTGTATTATTATTATTGGCATTCTAAGAAATGAATCAAATATATGTACTTGTTGCTTTAAAGGAACTTTCTGAATACTAAACACATTTAGTATTATGAAAAGGTATGAAAAGCTAGCTCTCTTAAACAAAAGTAAAAAAAAAATAAGAGTAGACAAAATAAAATTGCTTTAGGGTTTATTTCCACTAGACCTACTTGTACTCAATAGCTTTAGCTGTCAACTTAACACACCTGGGTTGAGGGAGCCTCAGATGGGGAACTGCCTCCATTGAACTGGCCTGTGGCCATGTCTATGGGTTATTTTTTGAATGCTGAATGATGTCGGAGATCCCAGCACACTATGGGCTGTGCCACCCCTGGGCAGGTTGCTCTATATTGTATAAAAAAGCAGGTTGAGCACGGGCCAGGGGAACACGTAGGAAAGCAGTGTTTCTTGATGGCCTGTGCTTCAGCTCCTGCCTCCAGGTTCCTTCCCTGAGCTCCTACCTTGGACTCCCTAAGTGATAAACCATGACCTGGGCGATGTAAGAAAGTAAACCCTTCCCTCCCTAAGTTAATATTGGCCAGAGTATTTTGTCACAGCAATCAGAAGCAAACTTGGACACTACTTAATCAGCATGTTTGAGTTTAATATTGTGTTTACTCAGTCACTGTTAGTAGAGTATTTCCATTGTCCATTAGCAAACATTCCTGGGCTGCATGTAAAATCTCTAGATATGAAAAGTACAGAACTCAAGAGATATTTACATAAAGGCAGGAATATTAGTTACCAACTCTGAAAATTAAAAGTACCTAAGGCTCTCATCCAAAAGCCACTACCTATGTCTTAGCAGTATCTGTGTTTTTAATTTGAATACAGAGAAAATCTACTTGATAAATGAACTTCAGAGAAACAGAGAGAAGAAATTCTCTTTTTGATGACACATCAAGTATCATGTTCACAAGACTTACCAGTTACAGCAAGAAGAAAATAACAAGCTTAGATTCTGAGTTTAAGTTCACCATATGATTTAAGTTCTGAAAGATCATAGTCCCTTCTATAAAACATGGAACAAACTAAGAAAGGTGGTGTATGTACATCTGTAATCCAAGAACTAGGGAGGCAAAGGCAGGAGGATTGGTGATTTGTCAGTCTATGATATCATAGAGACAATCACTGTCTCTAAAGACCAAAACTAAAACAAAAAAATAAAACAAAACTCAAATAGCTCCTTTTCAAAGAGTGTTGATGCTGGTTAAAACACCAACAGACAGTGAAAACTCTATTACTTTTGGTGTTTTTTTGTATTTCTAAATAACAAATCTATATTTACTATGATGTTATCTAAGGTTTGTTGAGTTGAGGGCATCATGTACCTTTTTTAGAGTCTGATAAAAGCTCAAAAGTAGCTGCATGTATGCTTAGAGCTCATTATTTGTTTGGAGGAACAAGTAAACTCCCTCTTTCTTAAGGTAGTAATCCCCTTGTTAGTAGAAGAGTCTCTTTCATTGTGATACATTTAGGTTTGGCACTATTCCACACAGGAAGGGAATTTGATCTTTCATCTAAGTGGCACCAGGACCTTTCAGTAAACCTGTGAAGAAAGCATACTCTTTTGTTTGGAATTCTAATGTGGTAGGATTTGAGATTTGGGAGATTAGAATAATAATTTATACTACATTTGGATGGTTATCTTGAACACAACATAAAGGATGGAGTTTTGATAGCCACTAAAATTCTGAAAAGGGGATATTTTTAAAGCCAGTTGTACCCCTGAGTTCTTAGTAACCTAGATTAAGAAATTCAAAATCATGTATTGGGTTCTCTCTTCTCCTATACATGGTAGCATTAGCTTATAATTTAAGGTGTTCCAGAATTCAAAAATTTATTGGTTCTGGACAAAAGCTAATTTTTTGTTGATTCTCGAAGCTGAGTCCAAAGAATTAATGAAGGAAAAAGCAACTAAAACAGAGAAACAAACAGACGCAAGTATTTCACAATTATAGTTCCAGGTTCCCTAGAACATTAATCCTTATTACTTCTTGAAAGAAAATATATTATCTCTTTTGAATAATAAAAACTCCACTGATCGCCTAATGTTTATAGATGGAAGAACAAGGCAGCTATTATATGCTGAGTCGTTGAGTTTGTGTATAATTACAGCCTTTGTTTACTGAAGTATTTACGTATTTAGCACTGATCAATTTTAGTACATTGTAAGTGATTAAATATAATTATCATGTGTGAATAAATTGTTACATCTGTTTAAAACAGATGGATACTGTTTTAAATATCTATGTTGTCATGAATATTGTATGTGTAAGTATTTTACAAATTTTCTAATATTTCTCCTGTGCAGTGAATACACAACTACATTGCTGTGCTATGTGTTCCTCTGTGTGAGTGCTTGAACTATTTTGCTATGAAGAGTAAACTTACTACCCATGATATTTAAGAAAGTAATGCTGCATTTATTTTGTATGTAGTGTGTGTGTGTGTGTGTGTGCTGTGTATGTTTCTGTGCATTTTATTTGCAGTTATCGTATGAAAGAAATAGTCATAGAATTTTTTATTTTGTTTTGAAAGACATCTATACCAAAGGAGAAATAAGTAAAACTCATGGTTTTTACCTCAGTTACCGAAAAATGTCATGTATTAAAAACAAGTAAGCGATGATATATTAAAACTAATTCATTCCCATTATGATAATTCTCTCAAATGAAGTATTTTTGGGGGGTGTCTTTTGAGACAGGGTCTCCCTGTAGCCCCAGCTGGCCTAAAATTCTCTTTAGAGACTAGGCTGGACTTGATCTCACAGAGCTTTGCTATCTCTGCTTCCCAAGTGCTGGAATTAAAGGCATGCACCACTTCACCTAGCTTTGTAAGTCACTGCTCTGTGATTTAGAAGTGGCTTCTGCTCTGCATTTTTAATTTGGTGTCATGGTAAGATTTCCAGTGAATGCTCCTGTTGGGAGTGGAATGCTCCTTATGTGGTATTAAACTTAGAGCACAATCATCACTTTGCAGTACAATTGTAATGGCCTTGTAAATTGGTCCTTTTGCTACTATCTGTGTTTCTAGTTGATTCTCCACTGCACACTAGAGTGATCCTGGTCACCCTGTCATTCCTGTGCCCTAACTCTGAGAACACACAAAGCTTTCCATTGCTAAATACTCCATATTATTTAGACTTTGGTAATCTTGGATGCTATCTTTGGAAACACCCCATTTTGCACATGTTCTATTTTGGTCTTTTAATATTGACCTCTTTTAACTGATGTTCTGCTTGTGTCTCTCTTCTAGATGTCAGCATGACTAACCCTATTCTCTTTCAGATCGCTGCTCAAATGTCATTTGTCAGATCCCACACTGATTACTTTAATCAAATACGCCTCCAACTAGTAGCTTTCCTTATTCCATTTTCGCCTTTCAAATTAAGTTTTTGCTTGAATATAAACTGCAGAAACATAGAGATTTCATTTTTTCACTTCCATATTTCCACTTCTTAGACAAATTTGTAATTAAAATCTGTTGATTAGTGAATCTCTCAATGGAGAGGTAACACAGAGATTTCATAGTAAGAGTATCTAGCCAGTCCCAGGCAAAGTATTAATAAGCGAATTTTACTTAAGTGTATGAAACTCAGTCTATAGAATTTGTAGGAAAAAAATGAAAAAGATAGAACAAAGACCAGAGATCCTTTTTAGAAATGACTTCTTTTCTGTTATATAAGGAAGGAGCCAGAATATACTTCCAAAACAGAGCAGTCAAGCTTCTGACAACTGACAAGCATACAGAGCTGCAAGATATGTTATTTATAAGAAGTTACGCTCTGAAAATAAAACTTCATGTGGTGAAGACTAAGTATGAGTATGATGCAACTGAACTTGGAGAATGCCACAGTCAGAATCCGGTCTTCAAACTTCTCACATGTCACGAGGCATAATGCATTGTTAAAGAGGCACCAGCTCCTTCCTAGTGGAGGTGCCATCTTTGTGATGGGTAAAGTATTTTTTTCTGCTGATCTGAGAAGGGTTTTCAGCTCTTTGTCTGGAAATATGAATCCAACAGGTTATGAGTGTAAAATGTTAAAAACAGTACAAGTTATTCATGCCATTCAAAAGTAATTTGTTGACAGGAAAGACAAGTTTTCTGGTAGTGGTATCTTAAGGTTTCAAATTAAATACTTGCCTTAGAAAACTAGATTATTTCACTGTTCTTTTATTATCATCCATTGTACAGAGACATCCATGTACAGAGTCCTCTCGGTACAGATCACTATAGTCTGAACACAGTGAAACTCTTTGCCATACATCTCACTTCACAGTTCTCCCTGCCCATGTTGTCTGCTGTAGTTCCATCCTTGAACATTGCTCTGCACCATCAAATTTATAGTGATGTGAAGAGTACAGAGGGTTAACCTTCCCCCACTCACCCTTCTTACTGCTGCTCCATCATTCCCTCATATTTTTGTCTTCTTTTACTTTAAGCCCAGTAAGAAGAAACTAAATTCATCCATAAAGAAACTTAAATTAAAGGATGATTTAATTTAAAAAATTGGTGACATGAAAAACAGACATACAGAGATCAAGAAGGGAGATTGGTAATTACTGGGGGAAGGTAGATTTTGGGAGAGGACTGAATGAGAGAAAGAAGAAAATTGAAGAAGGCAAACAGTGCAGTTCGACAGATAGGAAGGTTTGAGGAGCACTTGACTAGGTAGATGAGTTACCGGGATCTGTCTTTTTCATCAGATAACCAGAGACATCCTCTGTCACAGGAGGATAACTGTGGAAAGGCTCTATCAAGACAGGGTGTTTTTGTTGTTTGTTTTCTATGAATACATTATATCATGAAGACGATAAATGGAGGAAAATTATGATGTATATTTCCTATCATCTAGAAATTGTATCATATATTGCTTGTATTTTGTACTAAAAGTTAGGAAAGTTTGGTTTCTACCTTTAGCTTGCAGTATTTTTGTCTTAAAACTATTTCAAATCTTCACTATTCTGTGTTGCTAAAACAATGGCTCACTGTACAATCACTC
Source organism: Eospalax fontanierii (assembly GCA_035773235.1). Classification (NCBI taxonomy): domain Eukaryota; kingdom Metazoa; phylum Chordata; class Mammalia; order Rodentia; family Spalacidae; genus Eospalax; species Eospalax fontanierii. The sequence continues at coordinate 43,816,648 of CM069533.1, read as the reverse complement.
CTAAGAGGAGTGCGCTGGCCTAACCTTCAGGCCATCTTACATGCTCTTGGATTTAATTAAGATATAGTTTCAGCTTAATCATAATCCAAAGCAAAAATAAACAATGTTGGTGGAAGTGATGAGCTCCTGTTTCATCCACTCCTGCTCAGAGGAATCCCAGTTAGGGCACAGTCCATTGATAGGTATGTTTGTAAGGTATTCAACAACATAATACAATGCCTGACAAAACTGAGAAGCAGACTCAGTTTGGCTGATGGTTCTAGAGCAGAAGGATACAATTTGACCTACTGCAAAAGGGAATGTTTTAACAGAAAGAGGATGGTGGAACAGATCTTCCCTCCTTGTTGCAACCAGAAAACAGTGAAGACAGGTATGGACAAGGGGCAAGATAAATGTTGGACCCATGATCTACTTCCTCCATCCAAGTTCCATTGTCTAGTGCATACATCCCAGTGGGTTCAGAGTCCTCATGATTCAATGAGAAGATCTACCAACTGATCTTCCATACAAGAGCCTCCTGGTGGACACTTCAAACAGAAACCATACATGATGTGCATGATGTTGACAGGACATCACAAGGTTTCTGTTATCATTGAGTTTACAATCTCATTTCGGAGACAAACATTTTTATAGCAAGAATTATGTGTTAGGAGATATTTGGAAAACAACACACATAAAAGAAAACTGTGTTGACATTTAAGGTAAGACCTGAGAGCTATTAAGTTAGGAAGAGAAGGGCAAATATGAATAAAATTACAAAGGAAGGCAATACTTTCTGAAAGGAAAGATCATGCTATATTAACAGAGAATATGTTGCCAGAGCAACAAGTACTAGAGGAAGAGTAACATCTAATTAAGATGGGAGAGATGTAAGGGGGATAGAAATTTGAGGTCTTAGAGGGCATAAAGCAGTTATCTTAATGTCAGTGGCATGCACTGAGGTTATTTAAGTAGATGAATGGAATAGCTGATTTAAATAATTAAAGTCTCTCATTTCTCAGTGTTTCAAAGGAATTTAAAAATGAAGTGGAAAAACAAGGTAACTGGAGGTAACAGAAAAGTCAGTGAAGGTTTGGGTTGTAAGTTCAAGTTGGTTTAGAGAGGAGTTGATACTTTGGAGCAATGTTATATAGTGACTTAAATAATAAAAACCTCAAATGGTTTGGAGAAAAATGTGAATCGCTGACGGAATTAATTTATATGGCTTGAAAACTGAGATTCAATATCCAATAATCATCATAGTATTTATAAGCATAATGATAAAAGAATAAAAAACTTAAAATGGCATGCCCAGAAGAGCAGGTGGAGGTAGGGCTATCACATGGGGATGCAAGGCAGTTCCATTCTATCTGAAAATGGTTTAGACATAGACTTAATCTGTCCAAGTTAATAGCTCTGTCCAAGTTAATAGTTTTTCACTATTCAATACTACCTTGCTAAATGTTAAATACTTCATTTGTACCATTACCTCTATTACTTTTCAGATTTTTTCCAGCTAAAAGTATCATTTTTTTTTCTGTAGCAGCCCTTCCTCCAAACATCTAAATGACCTAATGTTACTATTAAATCACCTTGTGTTTTGTCTTCCAATAGGAAGAGATGAGCTATTTATATATTTAGGAATTATTTTTAAGTACATATAGGATATCAGCTTAGGCCTTGCTCTGTTGCATATACATTGCAATAAAGAAGGATAAGAATAGAGCTTCATGTAAATGACTCACATCTTTCATTATCATCATTGCAATATTCCAAATCTTCAAGTAGAGGTGGTGTAGTGGGAATTAAAATCATATAGGAAATAACTCATAGAAAATGAAGGTTATTTTTGAAATAAATAAAGTTTTGGAATAAAGCGGTGTAACTTAATACAAATTAATAGCTATCACATATAATAATTTATTCTCATCAATTTATGATAGTTAAATCAAATTCTATGTTTCAAAAATACTCCATTTTCTTTTTAAGAGCAATAGGAACATGATTGGTGGATTATTCATTATTGATAAGATGTTTTGTTCCTAATTTACTTTTCAATGTCCTAAATTAATTGCATCATTTGGATTAAGCAATTTAACATTAGCCTATTTAAAATGTTACTGTCCAATATGCCTCACTGTTAGAGCCCCACTATTAGTTCAAGGATAGTGGGAGGCTTTTGCATCGTGTCTTACTTGGTGTTTGCTTTAAAGTGTCCCTGACTATTTTAAACATTTTGCTTTAACACCAAATGGGAGGTGTCAGTATAAGATATACTTTAAGTAAAAGATTAAAAGAGAATCAGTGGGAGGAAATCATGAAGAGACACACACATGTCTGGACTGTTTTCATTTCATTCACATTATTTCTCCATTCGAACTCAGTTACTTACGAGCATTCCTTGGGCAGTCACAGAAAGTCACACCGCTTGGATTTTAACTCAGAGATAAGACACATCTCCAGCACACGGTCTCATGGATAAGACCATCACTAGATATCTGTGTTATATTCAAGAGCATCATTCTCAGCTTGAAGAATCAGAAATGAAGTTTCAGAGGAGAGAATTTGATTTTGAGATGTGACTTTGATACAGCTACTTAGATCAGGAAGCAACGTACAGAGAAAAGTGTGACCTCAACACTATGAGGCAGTCAGTTCTGCGTAGCTCATACATAGGTTTCTGTCTCGGTGCTGAGGAAGGACCACATTAAGGCCGCGGGGTTTCACTAGGAGAATGGGATTTTCCCAGGGTTCAATGCGGAGCTCTTCTGGTTCTCGATGGGGCATTGGGAGTTCTGAGCGAAGGTAAATCAAGACAAAGTAAACATTGATTTCTGTCAAGAAAAATAAGCTTGAAACTAGAAGAGAATCAGCTTACAACCATGGTTCATCATATGAGGGGTGTGTATGAAGACCACCTTGCTCCAGTGACTGAAACGAAGGGGTTGAATGCATGGAGATGATATCCATGGTGAATATTCCTGGACGATTTAAGTTTCAAAAATAGTGCTTTTTCAAATGAACTTAAATTTCTTTCTCTGTCTTGATCTGAATTAAACTGTAGTATTTCCAGTTTTAATTGGCTGAGAATCTGGACCTAACTCTGACGCTCTCCAATCAGGAGGAAGCGCCCTACACTGTAACTGCTGAGTCTTCTTGATCACGTCGCAGTGCTCTCTTCTCATTTATTCTTTTTCACTATTCCGTCATATCTTATTTATAGTATTATGTGTGTATGCATAATAAAATAATACATTAATTTTCTAAATAAGCCTACACAATAGATACTACACTATTCTATTTTTCAGCTGTGGAAACTGAGGCAGAGAAAGCTTCATTTTCCCCTGTGAATGGATATACAGCAGAAAAATCGTTAACGTATGATTTCGAGCCAAGAAATTATAGTCTCACTCTGTAATTCACATAATTTTCTTTTTCTTTTATCTTCAGAATTGAAGTGTGATGTAATAAAAGTGCTAACCATGCAGAAACAAGAGTCAGAAACAGGATTACCTCTTCTGTATGTTTAATTCATTGTACTAAAGACTAACTTCTTAGAGATTACAACGATTCTTTACTGTGTTTTGTCTATCATATATCTATCAACTATCTGTCATCATCTGTCTATCTGAGACTTTGGTTCCTGTAGCCCATACAGGGCTTGAATTTTCTAAACAGCCCAAACTCCTGATCCCAGTGCCTCCACCTATTTAGTGCTGAGATTACAGGCATGAAGAACCATGTTGGATCTTCTTCTTTTTTCAGTTCATTTGAAATGTATTTGACTAAATATATATACATATATATATATGCATCTACATGTAGATATGTAATATTAAAGCCTCTTGAAGAAAGATGTCTTTAATCAACCTGCCTAACTGTACTTACATACCGTTCTTTTCTGTTGCTTTCCAATGTTTGAAAATATTGCATTAAAATTTGAGTGTTAGTCCTCCAGTCAAAAGCTACAAAAATTGTAAATTATTACACCATTTGACCGAGTATATTTTTTCAGACTTCAATAGGAATTTCTCGTTTTTCAATTTTAATTGTAACAATGGCTCTTACAACATCAAGTACAATGCAACAAGATGCAAAGTAGACATATTTTACCTTTGCATACAGTAATGAAGTTGGTAAATGCCATGACTATCGCTGAGATAATTTCTGTTCCTGCCTAGCTCCAAATCTAGGTGGGTAAATATAACCTCATACCATGGCCAGGGATTTTCAGAACTGCTGCAGCTTTGAAACTACTTCAACATATTTTCTTTTCAATCCAGCTGAAGTGCAAAATGTTTTAAGACCACGACATGAAAAATATATTAATTCTTTTTCCATTAGCTTCTTTAAAACATCTTTTATAAAATGATAATTGACTTAATTATATGATGGCTGCCCTGGTTAGTTTTCCTCAAGTTGAGACAGACTAGACACACGCCTGGGAAGAGGAATTTTCTCCAGTAGACTGACCTGTGGGCATGTCTGTGGGGCATTTTCTTGATTGCTGATTGATGCAGGAGGCCTTCTGTAGATAGTGCCATCCTTAAGGCAGTGGACCTGGGCTGTATAAGAAAGGAAGCTGAGCAAAGCAGGGAATCAAATCAGTACGTGGCACCCCTTCAGGGCCTTTGCTTCAAGCTCCTGCTTCCTGTTTCCTACCTTGAGGTCCTGCCTTGGCTACCTTAATTGAACTGTGATCTGTAAGCCAAATATATCCTTTTCTCTTCAAGTTGTTTTTGATAGTTTTTTTTTCACACATAGCAATAGAAAGGCAAAGTAGAATAAAAATACTTACTTATTCTTTATAAGCATTGTTGCATTATTGACTCTATCAGGTTAACTAAACACTTGATGGAATAGGAGAGAATATATGAAATAGTCTGTTCTTTTGTACTCTTTCTGTAGAGCATGCTGCATGTAAAAAATATTGCTGTATCCAAAAGTATGTTTATTGTACTTCTTTGATTTCTATTGAACTTATGCCATAGTGTCTTAGAAGTGTTTATATTACCAAGTTATTTCTACTGATATCTGCCTTTGTATCTAAAACTATTAAAATGCACTCAGTAACTTTTGTGTATCAATTATGGGATTGTTTATGTGTAGTGCTGACTCTTGAAAATTATACTAGAAATTATAGTAATACAATAGAAGAACAAAATCTTTTTATTTTATTTTGTTTTATTTTTTGCGATGTTAAGATGGAACACAGGATCTCAAATACTAGACAAGTTCCCTACCACTGATTTATATCCCCTATCCTGGAATAAATCTCCTAACATTCCAAATTGTGCATTGCTATTTTTGTTTGTTTTTATTCTCTAAATGTTCTTATATAAATAAAGGAATAAAGAAACAATAATGTCATACTATATTCAAAGATTCTTTGAATTTAATGTCTAAAGATTCTTTAAATTTAAATAATTTGCTACCTAAATACTTATTTTTTCATATTTTTATTTATATTTTTAAAAATATTGGTTACCTACAATATCCTAATACTTTACTGCCAGTCTTCCTGGTTTAATGGTAAGCTATCCAATCTGTACTTATGCATTCCAGCTTCCACAGCCTTTTGTCATCTAGTGTGATTTCTATTAACAAAAGCCTCTTTTTATTCTCATTATTAAGTACTTGACAATTTTCTCTATTTCAGGCCATTTACTGAATATGCATTCTCTTTCTAGTAGTGAATTTAATCCCATTATTTTTAGTATATTATTTATTCTTTACATGTACTTAGAGTTTGATATAATGATTTCAACTAGTTGACTTAGAAAATACTTTGTGAGAGACTGATTTGCCTGACTGTGTGAGTGGGTGTCAGAACCGGGATATACCTAGACTAATTCCATTTAATCCCCTCTAGACTATGCAACTCACATATCTCACCACTGTTGAATAAGACCCTTAGATCAATTCATTATTCTGCTCACCTTTATTTTCAATAATATTAAGATAATAAAACAGTCGACCAATTCGAATGCATTTATATGACATACCTTCTATAATATATTAGGGGGGTTTGCATTGCAGTGACAGAACAACATAAAAGAAGAAAGATTTGTTCTGGTAAGTGTCTTCAGAGAAACAGGTAGCCAAGGTTTCACGCAATCACTGGTGACCAAGAAGAACCAGAGGCAAGAGACTACAACCTTCAAAGGCCTGCTTGTAATACCTACTTTCTAGGCAACTCACACTTCCTAGACGTTTCACAGCTTCTCCCAATCATGCTACATGGTGGGGAATGAACATTAAAAATATGAGCCTTTGGTGGATATTTTTGATTCAGTCCATAACAGATAAAACAGATAATTAGTTATCCACTGGGAAGACATAGTGAAAATTCACTTTTGCTTCCAAAGGAACAGTAACCACAGAAATATGTTTGTGACTGAAGTGGATCTAGACTGATTTCCATGAATAAGGTGGTTGGTGAAAGAGATACTTCCTTTCCAACACAGGAATATATGATTCCAAGATTGTCAAGTCATTTTTGTTCTGGTAATAGGGAGTAGGGTCATTTTGAGATTTTATGGGCAGTGGTATTTGTAAAGGACGTCCAGATTTTTGCAGTGGGGTTTAACATGTAGCTTTGAGGTGAAGAGCAGCAGTGCAGTCCTCATTAGCTCATTCCTGCTGTTATCTGAACAACTGACACTCCTAAATGAGTAATGAAGCATGCGCTATTTCATCCTCTTCGGATTTCGGTATTGGAATTGCTAATCCTGTTGCTATATGTATTAATTTGCCCTATTATTTTCATGCTTCTCCCTTTTCATTTGAATGTTTCCTTTCTTACTACTTTTCTACACATTCTTATCTAAATAGAAAATTCAAGGATAAATGCCATTCCCGACTTTAAGAAGGTAGTGCCTATAACGTATCCAAGGCCAAAGTCAAAGCCAGGATATCAGCTTTGGTAATTAAAACTCTACTCTTTAAAAGATAAAGTACAAAGTCTTCTTAGGTAAGATATGCTCTAATGTTCAGTGAATATTACACTCAACTCTAAGTAAAGCAAAAGAAGCTTTCTTTGGGCAGCATGTCCATTGAATTATCCTTTTGGTTTAATGTAGTTTATTAAATCTGCCGTGATAAAAATTCATTACACATAATGCATGTATAACTATGTGAGGTCGTACATCTCACATATGTCACAGTTTTTTGTTTGTTTATATTTATCATTACTTAAAGAATATTTTCTTACTTTTCTGTCATCTTGCATTGGGATGATCACCAAGCATTTTTAAATGATGACATTAGGATAAATCTCGAGCCATGGAACTCTATTATAGGTATACTACACACACATTAGTCTTCTCGGAGTTATGATCTTTTATTAGTTTTGGTAATTCAAAATATTTTTTAAGCTTCTATTTTTATTTATGTGTATTTGTGTGTGCATGTGTGTGTAATACTTTGCAGAGTCCACAGGATGGAGTAGGATCTCCTGCTTGAGTCATTAGATGGTTCTGAGCTGTCTGATGTGGGTGCTGATACACAACTTCCTGCCTCTACAAAGGCATTAAGCATTCTTACCACTGAACATCTCTCTAAACTCTAATTCCAAATCTTTTCTTTTTTAAATTTAAGAGAAAATTTATTCATTCAAGAATTTCATATAGTGAATCTTGATTATATTCAGTCCTCCCTCCCCGTCTTCAAGCTCACTCTAACACCCCCTGTTAGTCATATCTCTCATCCCTGACTTTGGGTTTTCTATCTGTACATGTGTACCCAATTCATCTGACACAACACACCACAGCTGAGCTGGATGCCAGAGAAATCATATTTCATTAGCGTGCCAGTGGTTTTTACATCTTACATCTTCATCTGGTAGGCCAAAGTAGGGGCCTAATCTCTTTCCTTTGTATGTGGTTTTGGATCAGGATATGACCAGGTTTTTTTGGAATGAGCTTTTCATCCTTAATTTCTGTTTCTCTTCTGTGCTTCTTATGAATGCCAAGTAGGTTTTTTTTTTTCTTTTCTCAGCAGACCTGCTTGGTTTTCTTCATCAAGGTTAGTTGTTTGCAGCCCTTGCATGCAGGTTACATTCTGGCCATTTCTGGTCCTCATTCAGCCCAATGACCCCACTGTGTGTAATAGGCTGATTCTTTACCAGGTTTTATTGTGAATAAAGCTGAAGCTGGTTTCTCACAGCAAATGGCATTTAACTCACAGGCCTCCAATCCTAGATTCTCTGAGTGGTAGTTGGTAAGTTTCACAGCTTCATGGAAGCTTTACACTATTGTCCTCTGGTTTATTTTCTGAAATCTGTAGTCTTCTCAGATTACTAATGCTGTTGAGGACTGTAGTTAGGTCTTGACAGCGACTGGTGATGAATATGATCTGCTGATCCGGGTGCCATGGGCTGTGTGGGTGAGTAGTCTGGCACAGATCCACCTTGTCATTGCATATGGATGGCCAGATAGTTTTGGCTTGTCCTGCCAGGTCATTGTGTAGCCAGCCTCCATGGGTGTGCATGGCTGACCAGGCCATCACAGCTCCAGCACTGCACGTCATCTTACTTGCCAAGTCCTGAGTACAGAATTTTTATATCAATATGGACGCATCAAAACTCTCAATGAGATGAAAAGGCCAAGAGTCATTTTTCTAGGTCCTTGTGCGTTGGTCCTCGGTCTTGTCACTGCCATTGCTCCTGCTGGGCTGCCATTTGTGTTCTCCAATTATTTTCTTTCTTACTTTCCATGACCTGGTATCAGAATTTTGAGATCCATATAGAAGAGCCTATGGTCTGGTAAATATTCACCTTGTGTGATGAGGTTCCTCACATGTTCCATCAGATGCATTCAGTCTCTTGGGAGCCGATGCATCCAGTCCCTGAGTCCCATCTGACCAGGCCATGCCTCATTCCTCTGGGATCTTTTCTCTCCCCCTTGAAATCTTAATATATTCTTTACAACTCTATTTTCTCAGTCTCAAGAAGGCAACGTTTGAGAATCTTGATTGGTTCTCTCAAGTATATGGTGACCTTCCCTCTTTGTGAATATGATTATTTTCAAGTTGTATCTTAGTTACTATTTCTTAAAAACCTTGCAAGTTATTGAACTGATATGATTCCCTCCGGTTTTCTGTACTATCTAGGTATTATTTATTTCTCCTCTCTCTAACCCCCTCCCATGCACTCCCCGTTTAAAGTATCACCATTTTTCCCATTTCTCCCTTCATAATGCCAATCTATGTTCCCCCTCTTTTGAGATCTTCTTCCCCCTTTTCCCCAAAGTTCCTTGAATAAACCTCCCTCCCCATTTCCATTTAAATACCCCATTTTATCCATTTCTCCTTTAGCAGCACCAGTCTCCTACTGTTCTCTCTCACATTTCTTCTTTCCTTTTGCATCCCTGATTCTTTTCCATTATTCTGGTTCATGCAGTTATATCAGGATTCATACTCAAACGTAAAGATTTGATGGTAAGCTCCACATGTGAGGGAGAGCATATGTTGTTTGTTTATCTGAGTCTATGTTACTTCACTCAGTATTACAGTCTCTAGTTCCTTCCATCTACCTGCAGATTTCATCTTTCTTTACTGCTGACTAGAACTCCATTGTGTAAATGTACCTCATTTTCATTATCCACTCATCATCTGAGGGACTCTTAGGTTGTTTCCATCTCTTAGCTATTGTGAAAAGATCAACAATAAACATGGATGTACAAGTATCTCTGCGATTGGATGAGTCCTTTTACACATACAAAATCTCTACATGAGTCTGAGTATAGCTAAAGGCTACACATTAAGCAACAGTGCCAGCCAGGAGAAACCTTTGAACTCGTGGCCAAGGTAATTCAAGAGACTCACAAAATTACATGGGCTATTGCCACAGCCACTGATTGCTTCCCAAAACTTGAAGGTAAGATGCTATTGCTAAAGACAGGACATACTTTGGAGACCGGATTTGGAGCAATGGATTTGGAACTGACTAGGAAACCACTTCTCCTGAAGGCTAGCTCTCAAAGCTTTGGAAAGCACTATGCAAGCTTCTAAGGAAGAACATCAATCGATGGTCCAACCTCAGCTTCAAGGTCAAATAACTATATCAAGGACCGACACAACAAACAACATTGATACAGTAAAAGTAATGGCACTTTTACTTTGGAGTAATCAACAGCTACCTAATTGGATTTAAAGCCCATTCAATTGCAGGAAACTCATGTGTAGTACTGTAAACATAGCCAAATTCACATAGCTGGAGAGGTTGTAGATCTCAGGAAAAACCCCAAGACTGTAAGATCCATAGACAAATGTAATTTCTTACTATATGCGAAGTATGCATCCTCATATTTACAGACACGTATCCAAGTCAACACTCATCAAAGAAGCTTCTTTTGTACCAGATGGAGAGTATTATTGAGTTTCCCAGCTAGTCACATAGAGACAGTGTCTGTGAATCGTCCAATCTTAAGTGGCACATATACAATGTAATTGCTACACATAAGGCTCACAGAACATAGAACAAAGGATAATGAAGTTACTAATGAATCTCTCAGTTCTCATTAATGAAGCTTCCACAGGCAACAAAGGGCCAGGAACTCAAAAAGTCACAAATAACCAAAGAGAGTAAGAATCTGCTGAGTTTGGGTACTTTGTCAGGACTCCTATGTTAAACTTCACCCACTCAGGATTCATGGACCATTGTGGAAGAGGGGAAAGAAAGATTATAAGAGCCAGGGCACAGGTGCATCACCATACGGAAATAGAGTCCTACAGGCTCCTGGGACTTTGCTCACATGAACCTACAGCAGTGGTGTCCGTCTATACAAGACCTATGCAAACTCAAATAGACAAAACCCTAGCACAGAACTGTGGAAGTGAGCAATAAGCCCCCACCTTTGTTGAAGAATTATTGTCAGCTGAATACTGTGGGTGCGGAAGAACTGATTTTCTTAAAGGGAAAGGCTCTACATAGATTGACTAGACCCCAATGGATAAAGTCACACTGAGGAATGTCTGGGGACACTAATTTGACATAGGCCTTACTACAAATGATAGACTGTATGAATTCTAGGGGTGGAGAGGGTTCCAGGAGTTTGCCAGTGGGGAAGGGAGTGTAATGATGATTAAGATGAACTGAGATGTTCTGTTTGATATACACAAAAATTCAATAAAAATTTACAAAAGTAAACTTTGCTAGTGTTACAAGTATACTTCCTATATCACAGAGAACATCTAGATAGTAGGTATAGCACATATCACACTTTCTTTTTTTATTCATTGCTTGACTGACTAGCTGATTAAACATATACAACATATATACTATTTCTTGACCTTTAAGAATTTATAATGTAACTGTAGTATTGCATAATATTTTCTCTGGAGAAATTTGAAAGGACTTCAAATGATTGTAAACGATGACCCATAAGAGTGAGCTTTGAAATGTCCCCATAAAATTATGCATTGTTCTATATCTGATAGAGATCTTCATACAATTACATGGGAATGCAGAGAAGAAATAAATACAATCGTAGATGTGATTTTTGTTTAAGGTCCTTCCTAAGGGATTTTAAGGGTAATTGAATAGAAGAAAAGTATTCTAGGTGTTGGGATCCTCATAATAATTAGATGATAGAAAAATCACAGATATATCTATTTTTAGACTGTTGAAAAGAAAGTAGTCTGGTTTTGATTACAAGCTTCTTAAATGGGCATAATATAGAACTCTTGAGAAATAAGGTTAAATAACTTCAGTTCCATCAAATCTATACAAAGAAGAGTTACATCAGTTACAAAACTAAAGGTATAAACTAGAAAGGTTACTGATAGGTAAAAGAGGTTTTCCTACTACTAGATAAAAACAATTCTCACACCATTGTGTCTCTCTCTTTGTTGTAAATTGGTATGTCTCATGTATTTATATGGATGTAACTTAAAAATAAGGTTTTTTTTTCATTTTGTCTACTGAAATTCACCAACTTTAAAAGAAATCATGTTATTTTAAAAATACGTAATGTGTCAGAGGTCCCTAGAATGGACTTGGAGAAATCTCTGAACATGACTTCCACTATAAAAGAAAGCTTTCAAATATTTCATAAATGCTTGCTGTATTACCTGTATCAGTGACACAGCTGGAGAAAATTACTGCAGAAACAAGGTAAGGCTTGCAGTACAGAGAATGATCTGAGAGTGATGGCCCAATAGTACAGGTAAGCTCTATTGTTTATACCGGGATAAATTTGTGCTTGTTGGAAGAATATTATTGAAAGTCAAGGGAGTTGTTATATTCACTTTTTCAAAAATGAAATACTTGAAAGTTGTATCCATCAGGAATGCTAAACCTGAAAAATAAAGTTTGTCTCATGAGCTTATTAACTGATTGAATATAAATTAAAACATTAAACAAGAGACAGGTTTTGCCTTTGCTGTATCTAAGTAATATATCCAATAAATAAAATCAAAGCATGCATACAATTTTGCTTCCATAGGAATAAATACAACTGTATTTTTATGTAAATAAGTATATTGTTATTAAGCAAATATGTCCTTACTCATAATCTATAGAGCATATTAGTGCTTCTTAGATAGTAAAAATAAGAAAAAACACCTCAAAGAAAATTCTCTTAGAACAAAAATGACAAAAATTTTAATTTAGTGTCTTTGCTTAAGATACCTCCTTTAGATCTGCCTGCTTCCTTTCATGGTTTTTCACAGTACCCAAGTGCAGTTAATCTCTCTGTTTAGTGTATGTACCTAGTGAGTTTTGTCGTGCCTTAAGAGTTTTGTTGGTTGCCAGATTATTAATGGGTAATAGAGGATGCAATAAACTGCACCTCATCAATAAAGCAGAAGCCACCAGGGTAAGATTGGCCTTAGAATAGACAAAAATCTAAATATAAGAGCCATAAACACAGTGTTTCAGTTGAAAGACCATTTAAGAATTAGAAATATTTCAAGTTCAGATGGTTTTGTATGACAGAGATGTGGCAATGAAAGGGTTCACAGGACTTTTAAAGATTGAAAAGGGTAAAAGAAAAGAGCATTTGGGCTTGAAACAGAGTGTTCAACTGGGTGTTAGGGAGTTCAGTGTCTGTTTCCTAATTAAGAGCTTAGGCTAGTCAAAATCGCATCCACAGTCACAAGATTATAAGCTCATAATCAGGTGCTTACTGTTATAGAAAACAGTAAAATATTTGCTGCTTTTAAAATTACTTCCATGAAATGTCATTTTAAATTCATGTTAAAGAGCTAACAAGTGTGCTTTGTTTTTGAAGCTACTCCTGCTGTTAATATTCTTCTTTCTGGATGTGAAAGTAAAAGAATGAGAGATGAAGACCACTTCTCCTTAAGCAAAATGCCAATTAGAGATGCCTGGTATTGTAGTTTATTTTGAGTGAGTAGCAGTATTACACAAAATTTGGCCATTTTACTTTTGAGTTTCTACCTATAAGTAGAAAAAGCACTTAAGATAAGCACCCATAGTTCCTGAAAGCTTCAGATGGGATGTATGTGGTTCTGTATGGTGGTTCTTTCACTTACTAACTGAACCAGGATATATTAGTCATTTCTTACAGATGGTATTCTATACCCCCTCCCCATCTATATCCTGAAGTCTAAAGCCCAATACCTCCTACTGTGAGCTCACAATGAAACGGGGTCACCAAGATGTGATTAATTGTGAGAAGGTAATTAGGGTGGACCTATCCAGTATGATGAATGGTTTCTCATAAAAAAAGGAGAAATATAGATGGAGTTTCACTTTGGGGGAAACAATTATGACAAAATGTTTCAACTAGGTAGTCACTTTGCAGAGAAAATTAAAAATGTAGTTTTATCAGTGAACAAAAATGCATTATCCAGAATGCAAACTGTTCAACAGGAAGTGTACTAAAACCTTCCAAAGGTAGAAAGAAATCTCAACTCTTTTAATATCCAGTGCTGTGCAAGCACTTTCTCAAGTTCATTGGTAAATGATCAACAAGAGGGCATCACCATCTGTTTGTTCCACTTGATTTATTCTCCTCCACCTGTCAGATAGGATGGCCTTCTGATTTAGCTAACTGGACTTTTATGGAGAAAGAAACTACCATCGCAGAAATTTTAAGATAAATTCAAGATTTAAAAATGTTTTTTGATTTATTTATTTTTATTTGATATGTATTAAAGTGTTGCCTACATGATTATAAATGCACCCAAGTTGGGTAATGCCTACAAAAGGCAGAAGAGGGAGTCATATCCCATGGAACTGGATTTAGCGACAGTTGTTAACTGCCCTGTGAGTGCTGGGAACCAAGTCAGGGTCCTCTGCAAGAGCAACCAGTGCTTGTAACTGCTAAGCCACCTTTCTAGCACCTGGATGCTAGTTTTGTAACTGGGAACAAATATTTTCTGAAGGTAGATTCTGTCTTCTTACAGAAACTTTCACCATCAATGTTTATATTACAAAGGGGTGGCCTCTATTCTTGAGAAGAAGAAAATTTCTGAGTCATAGAGGTGACACAATGCGTTATTATTTTCAGAAAACAAACATTTTAACAGGAGAAGATAATTTTATTTATAAATGTCTATCATAAACAAAGAAAATGTAGAAGGGGGAGAGAAAAATTTTACCTTAGATCAACAAAATTAAACTTCATTTTTAATTGATACCTGTCCTTGCAGCATACTACTCAGAGCAAGAATATTCCATGAAGACAATGGCAGAGATGAGACTGATGCAACAAAAATAAGAAAGACTGATTGCCAAAAAACCTAAGCAGCTGAGAAAGGAGAGAGAGAGAGAAAGAGTAAGTTTCTTCCCAGATGGAAACAACCTGGCCTGATGGAAACAACCTGGCCTGCACCTTGATTTTATACTTCTAGCTTGCAGAACTATGAAATAATTTTTATTGCTAATAGCTTTCAGTTTTGAGTTTTCTGAAAAACCAACTCAGGCAAACAAATGTGATCTCTGTCAGTACTATTTTTAAAGTGTGTATGTAGGCTTTGGGAAAGCCTTAAAACTGAAAAATGACCATTATAACTTCAGCTGGTACAGCATATTGATCATAAATTTAGAGAAGTTAAAGTAACTAAGGCACTGATCAAAGAACTTGGGACATACATCTCCATGTGACTTACCTGGTGTAGCCCTCAGCATCTTCACTAAGAAATGCTGAAGTCCCTTAATCGAATATGATGTATTTGCATATAACTTGCCCATCCTCCTGTGTACTATAAATTGTCTCCAGACTATTTATAAAAAATATCTTATGCAGTGTTAAAATTTTGTGATTAGCTCTTTTGCTGTATCGCTTCGGAAATAATGGTAAGAAAATCCTGAACCTGTTAAGTACAGGCATTTTTTCAAATACTATTAAACCTGTCACTCATGTAAACAACCATAATTAAACTCAGAGGGTTTTAATAAAAGAAAGCTTGAAGGTAGAGGGGAAGATATTGGCTGTGGGTTTGTTGTGTATAGCTTTAATTATGTTCAGGAATGTTCCCTCCAGTCCAATTATCTCTAGGACTTTTAACACGAATGCATGTTGGATTTGTTCAAAGATCTTTTTCGCATCTATTGAGGTGACTATGTGATTTTTATCTGTAATTTCATTTGTATGATTTATTATATTTACTGTTTTGTGTATATTGAACCATCCCTGCATCTCATCACAATGTTATTAGATAAATATCATTTGATTTTCATTGCATAAGGAAAAATATCAACAATGACAATAACCCAGGGAGTGTAGAGAGAACTCAAATGTTAAGGACTCAGACTCACTTTTAAAAATCCTCAGAAGCTGAATACTTAGATAATATGTCTGTGATCATATAAACTAGAAGCAGAAGTTAAAATTGAAATTATGTAGCATGATTCTCAAAGAGAAAAATTTGTTAAATAGTTGTAATTCACTATGTCATAGTGAAGGCTAACAAGTGCCATGGGCAGACAGATGGGGCTGGGGCAGAACTGGAGCAATGAGGACTCCACTGACAGGAAGGTTAGTACTTTCCATAGTGCAGTAAAAAGTCCCATTTTCTCTAAGATGTTCCTTGATACTCTATCAGAAGTATTCTTTGTGGTAAATTCAGTTATTATTTATGGACATGTGAAAGTCATGGGTGGTTTATGTCAATTTTTAAATTTGTATCAGGCTGTCCTCTGCCACTTTATATTCATTGTATATATTCACACTTTAACACAATCTGGAAAGATAATTGTGAAAACCAGAGGTCCAAAATAAGTCTCTGCTAAATGGGTGATAAAGAGTAAGAAAAGGAAATAATTACAACATTATAATTTTGGAACCTGGCCTGAATCCAAAACTGGGAACGCTGAGGCTCTTTCTGCCTAAGTGAAGGGAGCTAGAAAATTAGGTATTCCAAGAATGGTGCTCTAGTCACTTAGGAACTGGTAGCACTAGATATGAGAATGAATCCTAGAGAGCTATAATAGGGAGGGAAGACGGAAAGTCTGGTAACTTAGGTGGGAAATCATTAGACTGGGCTGGAGTGGAAATATTGAAAATAAGGAGACAGAAAAAGATAAAGCAAACTACATTAAATTTTTTTTCTTTGAAATTTCATACATGCATATAATCTATTCTGATAATACACATAATACACATCGTATCCTAGTTTCCTTTCTGTTGCTGTGATAAACACCATGACCGAAAGCAACTTAGGGGAGAAAAGAGTTTATTCATCTTACAACTTACAGTCTATTTTTCAGGGTGGTAGAAACTGAAGGCAGAAACCTGGAGGCAGGAACTGAAGCAGACACCACACAGGAAAACTCATGAAAGGATTGCTCTCCCTGGCTTCTCAGCTATTTTTCTTGTGCAGCTCAGGCCTAACTGTGCAGTGATGTCATCATCCACAGTGGGCTGAGACCTTCTACATCAGTTAGCTATCAAGATATGCCCATTTGACAGTCATATGGAGGACATTCCTCAGTTGAGGTTTCCTCTTCCTAGGTGTTTCTAGTTTGTCTCAAAAATTAACCAGCACAATTGTCCCTTTGTCAACTTGATTCACAAAATCATAACTATTAAACCATAAGCTTTCCTTTCTTATTTATCTCTAAAATGTCATGATAATATCACAATAGAAAGCACAGTCCAACTTTTAAACATCCAGTCTTAAAAAAATGCAACACTTTAAAAGTTCAATGTTTTGGTGTGACCCCAAACGCCAAGTAGGGGTCTGAGCATCAGAGAGCCCCACATGCTCAAACAGAGAGCAAACCCTCCCTCTACCAAGTTTGTAAGGGCTGACTGTCTCTTGTGACCCTGACCACAGGGAGCGCCACTTACTCCTACTGTAACACGAATCTTTGCAAAGCAAGGAATACCAGTAGAACATTTGAGCCTTCCAGAAACCTTGGAAGAAAGGAGTGTCTACACTACAGAAGGTTTGCTCCAGGGCTCAGAAGTACACATACACACAGCTGTGCCTGGAACCTGTCAGACACCCCACTTGCATATCAACAGATGTACACTAATGCAGAATCCCAGCAATCATTTACCTGGTCCACAACCAGACTCGTCAGGGTAGCAACAAATACCAACTACCCACTAAATAAAGGTGAGATCTGATATCCATACCAAGAAATACCACCAACAACTTCGAAATAATATTTTAAAATATGGTTAAAGACCTTAGGAGGACATGAACCAATTCCAGAATGAAGACTGAAAACACAAACAATTGAATGAAATAATAAATCCAAGAGATGAAAATAGAATGTTGTGAAGAAATAGAATTTCTGAAGAAAATCTAAACTGCAATAAAACTTGAAATGAGAAACTCAGTAAATGAAACAAAAAACTCAGTAGAAAGCCTCACCAATAGAGTGAGTCAAGTAGAAGAGAGACTATCAAGCCTTGAAGATAAGGTAGAGGAATTGGATCACTCAGTCAAATAAAAAATGTTAAATCGAAAAATAAAATATCCAGGAACCCAACATGCAGGAGTTCTGGAACTCTTTAAGAAGGCCAAACCTATGAATAACAGGAATAGAAGAAGGAACAGAAACCCAAACCATAGATACAGAAAATACTTTCAACCAAATCGGAAGAAAGCTTCCAGAATCTAGGAGGAGAGGCCCATATCAAGGTATAAGAGGAATACAGAACATCAAAAAGAAAGAACCAGAAAGAAACTTCCACTTCAAAATCATTAAAGCACTAAATGTGGGGATGGAGAGATGGCTTAGAAGTTAAGAACACTGGCTGTTCCTGCAGAGGACAGGAGTTCAAATCCCTGTGTGCACATGGCAGCTAACAACTGTCCATAACTCCAGTTCCAGGGGAACTGACACCCTCTTCTAACCTCCACGGGCATTGCATGACGCATGTGCACTTATATACATGCAGGCAATACACTTATACACATACAATAAAAATAAAGAAAACACTAAATGTACACAAAAGAAAGGGTATTGAAAGCTGTAAGAGAAAAGGGACAAATCACATACAAAGTCAGACATATAAGAATAAAATTTGACTTTTAAGTGAGACTTTAGAGAGCCAGGAGGGTATGGACTGTTATACACATTCTTAAAAACCAGCACATTTTCAGGGATAATCGAAGGAGAAAAAAATAGATCGTTCCATGAAAAAGACAGATTTAAAAAAATTATGACCACTAAGCCAGCTTTAAAGAGGAGACTGAAAGGAACATTTTGGTCTTAAAAGAAAGTTAATCCAAGAGAGTACATTGAGTAAATGAATAATTCCAGAACAGTTCATCAAAGAGAGCTTAAGAGCCAGGCATGGTGGCACATGCCTTCAATTCCAGCACTTGGGTGTCTGAGGCAGGAGGTTCTCTGCAAGATAGAGGTCAACCTGGTCTATGTAGGGAGTATAGGCCAACTGGGGTTATAGGTAAAGCCAGTTTCAAAACAAAACAAAAACTGGTTTAATAAAACAACACACTACCAACAAAAAACAGAGGAAGGGGATCTAAATACGTTGCATGGATAAAATGTGTTGCATGAAATGCACAAAAATTCAACAAGAACAGAATACTCTCATTTAAAAAAATCATAAAACAGGAATTAGTACACATTAGTCAGTAATAACTCTCAATATTAACTATCTCAATACCCAAATGAAGAAAAACAGACTGAATCAGAAGACACATCGGACAACTGTAAGTCTTTGTATGTTAATTGCCACTTGCTATAAAAAGAAGCTTCTCTGATGAGAGTTGAGAGACGCACTAATGGACTGATATAATGCCATCAAGTTCTCAGGGGTAATACAATAGTAGTATTGTTTGCTGGTTTGAGGACTATCTCCTGGTCAAAAACTCCAAAAGAAGGAGCTTATTATTTACACTGAACTTTTTATTTGCTAGCCTGTGGTTTCTGGTAAGGGGTATGTTATCAGGTAATAGGGTAACTCCATGTAAACTCTTTTTGTATATGGATATATGTATTTTCAGGAAGTTTCTACAGTAGTAGGTTTCATTATTAATTCTTCAAAAGACCATTAATATTAGTTATCTCACCCCCTAATCCCTCCTCTGCCTTGCTCTCCCAGCCCCACCCCATTTAACCTTTCCTGTTCTGCTATTGCTCTTCCCCTGTGGAACCTCATTCTATCTCTATCCCTGTGTATATTCCTAACTCAGGGATCCTTAGTAGTTTATTCAACTCTATGTAGTTTCCAGTTCAAGTACACTTATCCAAATATTAAGTGCTAGCATTTACTTGTGTGAGAGAACATAATGCGTTGGTCTTTCTGAGTCTGGGTTACATCACTCAGGAATATTTCCAGATCCACTCATTTACCTGAAAAATTCTTAATTTTGTTTTTCTTAAGAGCTAGATAATATTGCAAACATATATACATACATGGATGTATGCACAAATGAATAAATATATGTAGTTTTTTTTTTTTTTTTAAAAAGCAGTTGTTCTAGGCATCCACTACCTTGACAGGGCAGCAGCCACAACTGAGGTAAGAGCTTCACCAACAAAAAGATCACAGCTCTCTGAAAGGCCTGATCATTATCAGCTCATTTTTTAAGGCAACAAAGTATTTTTAATTGAGGATTTCACTGGCTTTTACACATAATGCTACTTCATACTTAGTAGAATATAGAATATGGTGGCCATTATTTATACTCTGGGAAACTAAAACAACCCCCAAAACATGTGATTTTCTTCCCTAATATTTATTTATATATTTTGTTTAAAAAATATTTTATTATTTTTATTTTTATTTTTTTGTTTATGAGTGTATTGCCTGCATTTATGTAAGTGCACCCACGCCCTGCAAAGCTGACTGACATCAGAAGAGGGCGTTGGATTTCCCTGGAACTGGAGTCATGGACAGTGATAATGTTCTAGAATCGAACTCAGGTCCTCTGCAAGAGCAATCAGTGTTCTTAACAGCTGCCATCTTTCCAGCCCATCTACTGCAATACTTATTTTAATCTGGTCACCTGGATTCAAATCTGCAGTCTCTCTCCATGGTGTGCTAGAATTTTTATTTCCATTACATTGATATGCATTATATTAATCTTAAGGAAAGATTGCTTTTGCTATTTGCCTAATTCAATGCACAGTATAAGCAGACACAGACGCTTCTAGTTACACCAGAGGGGAAAGGATATAGAAGCCCTTCATGTCCTTTTGTAGAATTGCCAGTCTTAATCTGTTCTGTTGTAGAGCATCGGCTACATTTCTTTAGTCTGTCGTTTACGAACACAAATTGAGCTTGATACTAAGTCAGCATCTCACAACAGCTGTATTGAATCCAGCCCCCCCCCACCCCCCCGTGCACGCTGTCCTCTGCACCTGTACTTAGTCTGGCCTCATATTTTAATGTGGCATTTGTATTGTACTTAAGTTGAGTTTTACCTGACCCCTTCCTCCCCCCAAAAAAATTCTGCATGTGAGGTGACATGTAAATTTGAAGCATGTTAAGAAACAGTTCAAGATTTTTTCTGTAATATGGGATTTCAGCATGCTGATCTTACTCTTGCTTTATAATTCTACTTTAATGATATGGGCTAAGAGTCTTTGAGTAAATCTATTCAGAGTCTCTTTTACATTTAAATAGAAGATGCTGTCAGAACTGTACCCTCTGTGGGAAAATAAAACACATCCTTTAACTAGGGGTTTTATTCTTTATTACTTACTTAGCTACAATGAAATAATTCCTGGTTTACCATATTTCTTTCCTATGTTCTAGTTTGAAGGAATTTTTTTTTTTGGGTTGTTATTTTTCACTTGCAAATATAGTGAGAATGAAACAGAGAAAATGAAACTAGTATATTTAGATCAAGCCAGTATATTAATGTGAAAACATTTCAGTACAAAAACAATATCCAAAGGAAGGATATAGAATCCATATATTTTTTATCATATGCTTGGCTCTTTATTACACTTATCTAGTTAACTCAGCATTCCCGTAACACAGTTTTCCACTATTGCTCTTCACAAAGGAGAGTTATGAAGATTCAGTAAGACTGCTTATTCAAAGTCATAGGGTAAGCAATATAGGTGAGATGGAGCCCAGTTCTTCCTGACTTCAAGGTTGCTTTTTTTTAGTTCACCAATTTACTTTTCGAGTTCATGAGGAGTAATGACCCCTGCACATATCTACTGCCATAAAATACAACGAGATAGGGATTGTATCACAAGAATAATGTTAGCAGCATTCTGCTCAATTGAAAGATTAGTTTTAATTTCCTTCTCCTTTACCAATTATTGATGGGACTCTGAATAAGCCATTTTGTTGTATAAGGAAGATGGTTTCAATACATGCACTGTGATAAAAGAATTGATTAAAATCACATACACAATTGTGATTTATAAATTCTAGTCTTGTATAAATTGTGTTTTTATCATGATTTCACATTTTCAACGTGGGATAATTCCTTCATGATAAAACAAATAATCATCATAAAAACAAAAAGTTGTACTTAAATTTGATTAATACCTTTAAATTATATTGTACCAAACATATATTGTTTTTCTTTGAGAAGATTCCTTATATATTGTCTTTCAGAATTATCGGCATAAAAATTAAATTCCATGTTGAGCTACATATTTAATTTTGCATATACTCCTTTTGAATTTGTATGTCCTCTAAAAACTTACTAAATTTAAATGATTAAAGTTATCAACATCTGGTGATGTATTTGCTTAAGCTAATTCAGGAAAAGACATTTAGATTTAAAATCTATCTTACATTTTCTCTAGACCACATTATTTTAATGTAGAAAAATGTAAAAAAGTATGAGCATAGAATATACAATGTTATATATAGAAAAAAGTATATGTATTTATAGATAGATAGATAGATAGATAGATAGATAGATAGGCACAATAACAGAAAGGAAAAAGAGGTGGGATCTGCATTATTCTATAAACAAGTATTTTTTTCTCTTTAGATTTGTGTATTGATTCCAAGTTTATTATATAATCTACATATTATTTACAAGTGTCAGTACTGTTGTCATTTACTGCTAACTTACATTCCTAAACCCTTTGATAGCATTTATTTTCTGAATACAATATTAACAAGAAAGTGAATAGTGATATTTTAGAATACAGAGCTCATCAACAGATTAGGATGATTTATAGGTTCATGATATTCAGATGCAAATATTAACATGGTAACAATGCTTAAACATATTTGTGAGCTTATGAAACATATATGAATAAAATTTCCTTTCATATTATCTAGCTTAAAATAAAGCAATGTGGTTAATAGTTGAAAACCGCAGCCTCTGAAATATGTCATTGAACACCTGAATTGCTTCGTTCCTTTCTCACATATTGAAGGCACTATTTAAATTTTATTTAAATCAAAAGAAAAGAGGACTTTTATTAAGATTTTCATGCTCAAGAGCATTTCTTCTTTTAAATGCAATTAGTTTGGGTCAACAAGGAGCAATATCTTAGTAGATGCAATTAAAATAGACTTGATCAAAACACATTATATACATTTATGAAATACTCAATAAAACACTGGTAAACAGATGAGATTTGGATTTAATTCTTCTGCAAGCTGATCTGTTTGTCAGCATTGCTTCTTCAGTAGGACTGTCATTTTTTTCCCAGTATATATTGTTGTTCTCAAAAATTGGGTGACTATAGTTGTGTGGATTATTTTCTGAGTTTTCTATTGTGTTCTTTTCGTGTACCTTTCTGATTTTCTCCTAATACCCTGCTGTCTTTTTCACTGTAGCTCTGGAGTGTAATTCAGTGTCACTTATTTTGATCCCTCCAACATAGTTTTTTTTCTGGTTATCATTGCTTTGGCTAACACGTGGTCTCTTGTGTTTACATGTGAATTTTTCAAATTGTTTTTTCTAGACGTGCAAAGGATTCCAGCACAATTCTGACAAGAATTGCATTGAATCTGAAGATTACCTTTGGTAATATCCTAGGATAACACTGTGAATTACGTCAGTCCAGAGGTATGGGTGCTCTTCTCACCCCTTGTAAAAACTCACATGCAAAATCAAACAGTATTTAATAACATCAGAATTTCATAAAAACTTGAAAAACAGAACAAATCACCTGCAAAAATAGTCTATAGAACAATGTCATTATATCTTAGCAACAGATTTATCCATTCTTTTAAGAGTAGCTTATGACAAATAATTAATTCATAGAATTCACAGAATTATGTTCTAATGGATTGATTGATTAATGAGACAGGTTCGCACTATGTAGCCCAAGTGTGTCTGGCATTTGACATGTACTTCTGGGTCTGGTGATCTTCTTGCCTCAGCCTCCACAGTGCTGGGAGTATAGGCATGTACAGGCGTGCACCTCTATGTACATCGTTTTCTCACAAGTAAATGAAATTCTACTGAGTGACAAAGCAATTGCCATTGAAAATTTTTCCCAAAGCTAAGTGAAATAGAGTCAATGAAGAAGAATACATTTCTATCACATTCTATGTGGCCTTTAGGACTAACAACAATAGTTATTAAATATGATGTATTGATCCAAGCACTTTTTTTTCAGTTTAAGTAAAACTTTGTACCACAGAGAATTGCTCTAGTTTTAGTGATAACATTTTACAAATGTACTTGCAGTCATTTTATCCACCAGCCTTCTAGGACATTTGAGTTTGACTTAAGCTTTTGGGTTTTCATTCCAATGCTTGCAACAGCTTCTTCTACGCACTGCACTCAGCAACATAGTATTGGAACTGTATTTTTCTTAAATTTAGACAAAATCAATATTCCATTTAAAATGTGAAACTTTCTATGAAAAGATAGAAATGGAAGAAAAATAAAAATAATTGAATCTAGAAAAATGTCTTTATGTAGTTGATCCTTTCTTGGTGTTAGACAGTGAGTACTATATCTAAAGCAGTGCAGGAAAACTTCGTCTTTCCAAACCACTTACTGTTGTGTCATCAACTCAAGTAACATTAATAGTGAGCTATGGAGAATGAGAGGACAGTAATAGGAAATACAATTTCTTTTCATTTTACAACATATTTAACGCACCCACTAGGTGCTTGATGTAACTAGTGCTAAGGCAATATATAGCCCGTTATCTATGAGTGATCTCTTACCCTAGATACCCAGAGTAGGTTCCAGAAACTACAGACAGCATTGGATATGTATATACTTTCATTTTTTTTCCATTCACACATACCTTTTATAAAAATTAACTTGCAAAATTGGCATAGGAAGCTATAGACAATAACTACTAATATAACAATCATAACCAATATGTTGGCATAAAGCTATTTAAAACATGAATTATTTTCTTCTGGAATATCCTGTTTAATATAGACTATAGTTACCTGTGAGAAACTAAAACAACAGAAAACAAAGAAACAGAAAAGGAAGAAGTGTTGAGATATGCTTGAGGATGGAACTAGACAAGTAGAGACAGTTATCTTTGAGTCTTTTTGATGTGTTGAAAGACTGTTCTAAATAATAGATTTTATTTTATTTGTTTTAATTAAGTCTATAAAGAATAAAATTCCCTCTGCTAAATAATTTCAAACTTTAAAAGGGATATTAGTATCATAAGTTAACCAATTTATGAATTTTTGTGATTACTCTATCTTTCACATTAAAGTTAGTACAAAATTCACAGAAAATTGTTTTTTATTCAATATTATGATGCTCCAGAATCAGGATATCTTAAGAAGAGGTCAGACTCTGGGGAACAGAATTCATTGCAGGCTTATTATGCTCCTTGGTTTTACCAAAAAGCTAGTGTTGTGACCTTTGAAAAATACCATAGATATCTATTTTCAGGGATCCATTTTTTTCTGTGGTAAGACTTTTTTCTAACAAAAATTAATAGAGGTAATTGCTTATGGACATCATCAATAGCCAAATATTGAATATTTTAAAACCCCGTTAGGTATCTTTTTTTATAACTCACAAGGATTCTTTTTCTAATTATTATGTAATATTTTTATTAAATGACTTGACAGTATGAATTTCAATTTAATCACCTGAGAAATCTATGTAATTTATGAGATTACCACCACTTTCATGCTGCCATTTAAATTAATTTATTCACCAATAATATAGCTAATCATGTTGAATATGACTTATTTCTACTGTACGATAGACTGCTTATTGAATGAGTTAGACTGCAGTCATCACTTCTAATTAAATGTTTTATGTGATCCCTTAATTCATATATTACATGAGTGAGACTGAGAGAGACATCACTTTCTAACTTTACCAATTTGTGGTGACTCCTAGTAATACCTTAGATTTTCATTACTGAGGCTATATTATTATAGACATGACAAAGAGATGGCATTCACTATTTTTCCTGTGCTCAAAAAGGAGCTGTTTTAACTTTTAACTTTGAGACTTCCAAATGACTGCTTTGAAAGCTTCAATATTTTTTCACTAAAACTAAACCAATACAGTTAAAATTAAAAGGAAATAAAATAAACAAAATTGCAGTTCATCTGAAGAACACTGGGACTCTTCTGGTAACTGAAGGGATTACTACAAACATCTGAGAAAATGTGGGGGTGAGGAATTAACCTGTAGATAAAAAGTACGCTGAACCACTACACATAAACCAGTAATCTAAGGTCTGAAGCTCGTCATATTACCTTAATGCAGACAAACTTCCTTCCTGGAAGAACAAAGTACTTTCAACATTCCTCAATAAGAGGAAATAATAATTTTGTGTCTAATCTCAATGAAAATGTGCTGTATGAAACTTATAAAAAATATTGAAATGAACTCAGGGTACTTAAACAGACTCAACAAAAGTTGAGTAGGGAAAAAAAAAACAGAACAAAAGAAGTATACATCTTGATATAGGAGATGCTACCTCAAGGTTGGAAGTGCAGCAGTCTGAGGGGTAATCACCAGTGATCTAACTGGACTTATGGGTGAGAACTCATAGGTGACAAATATAGTCAAATATATAGATTCTAGAGAAAACCCTATCTCTATCAACTCTAGACAACTGAAATTTCTTATTGTATGTTAAATATGGATCTTTATATTTTCAGACAAGTATACCTTTATAGCACTACTGCAGAGTTCCCCAACTGCTCACACAGGGAATATATGTCTGAGAGATGCCCAGCCTTAAGTGACCCATCTACAGTGGAACCTCTACACCTAATGCTCATACAACATTTTGGAACAAAGAGTAGAGAGAATATTAATACATCCCTCAATTCTTACCAGCGAATCTTCCTCATACAAGAGTGGGATGAAAACAGAAGGCCACAACTGGTTAAGTTTTAGGGAATAGAACTCTTCAGAGTGCATTCCCTGGATAGGAATCCTGTATTAAACTTCACTCACCCAGACCTCAAGAACCATTGTGGAAGTGGGGTCAAAAGGATTTTAAGAGCCAGGGTTGGTGCATGAATGTGGGGAGGCAGAGGCTTTCAGACCACTGGGAACTTGCCCATGTGGACTTGCAGTGATGGTGACAGAATGCACAGGATGCATGCTGACTAAATCAGACAAAAGACTAGCACAAAATGAGGGAAATGTGCAGTAGGCACCAACTCTAGCCTAGAAACTATTGGCAATTGATTGCTGCTGGGTGAAGGAGAGTGGATCTTCAAGGGAGGGATTCTGGATGGGCTGACTGTACTCCAGTATATGAGCTTGCATGGAAGTCAACAGATAGATGACCAGAGAGAACTTAGCATGTATGATATAACAGAATGCATTGGGTCTGATAAGGGAGTGTGGATGGGGGAGGGGGCTGGATTCTGGATTTGATTGGGATCTATTTTATGAAGTGCATAAAAACTCAATAATTTTTTTAAAGGAAATTCCACATGCCAAGGGTAAGTCAAACTGGGCTTGCATCTGGCAAAATAAAACAGAGTGGAAGTACACACTTCTAATCTCATTGCCGAGGAGTCTGGGAGGAGGATGGGGAGCTTGAGGCTTACTTGAGCTATAAAGTGAGATCCTGTGTCTTTTTTTTCAAAAGGAAAAGTTAAAATTTAACCTAAGTCCAATATATATAGCTAATAAGTATTAAGAGGAAAATACATAATTTGAATTGAATATCCAAATTTCATGTATATTATGTAAGATATTTTATAGTATCAAAATATATAGAAGCATCAATTAATAAATACAATAGTATGAACTGGGAGTGGGGATGTCTGCCTATAGTGCCAGCATTAGGGACGCATAAGTAAGCAGATCTCTATGAGAGATTGGGGACAGCCTGGTCTATGTAGTGAGTTCCAGATCATATACATACATACACACACACACACACACACACACACACACACACACACACACATATATATGAAATCAGTAAAGAGTGAGGTTTTTTTTTAAGATTTTCATCTCAAGACACTTGTGCTTTAATTCCATATAAAATTTGATGACCAAGTACACTGAAATATTTCCATGGAGAAGAATTCCCCTCCCCACTCTCCATTCTCTGTGGGATACCATTAATTGCATCTGTAATCCATTTACCATCTGTTTCCATCTTGGCACATTTCGTTTGTATAAAACTTGCTAATTCTTTTTCCTGATAATTTAGTTTTGTGTTCATTGTGTGTGTGCACACATGCGTGTGTTATAAATCAATATATCTCAAGATTCAAGTCCAAATAGGATACTTTTCAGGTCATTTACTTGCAACTTTTTGTTCTTCTCAAGCTAATTTCCAAATGCATTATTTGTAGTTTACACTGGACTAACACTGAGTAACTCTAACCTTATTTGACACATTAGATGGAATCCCACTTTTAATGATCATTGTAGGTGTCTGATCACTTCTCATGGGAAAGCATTTCATTTCAACCAGCCCTTATTAATACATCAATATCAGTTTCCCAAGGCTGTACAATTTTCTGTTAATTTCAAATACCTTACCCTTATTCCAGAATCCAGTACACCTACAGTGTTAATCTCCCACTGGGGCTTGCTATGGCCCCTGTAATGGTTTGCCTCCCACCACTAATACCGCAAACAGCATCTGATCTGCTGAATAGTGTGACTCAAACAGAACACAACTTCATCACAGCCTGGATTTGTAGTGAAATCCTTTCTTTTGCAACTCACTTGGATACACCTGAAAGGTCACTGTTAAGTCCAAATATGTCTGAGTTATTGTACACAGAAGTAAAACATGTAACCTTCGCAAACAAAAGACTTCTGTGTTTTCTTCATTGTAGCAGAGAACAAAGGACAGTGATATGTTTTGTTTTGTTTTTTATTTTGACATGGAGTTGATGTTTGGACCTCTAAAAATGTCACAGAAAAATGTCGCAGGTCTTATGTCTTCACAGGGGTTATCTTCTCTCCAATGTCTATGAGTCTGACTAAGAAACTAAATGACTGAGAAACTAACAACCTCTTTCTCATATTGTCAAGAAATATGGTGTTATAGATATAATGATCCAGTGTGAGTTTTTTAATGTTTAGCTTGCCTATATTTCTCCAAAGTATATTACAACAAAAAACTTAGATGTTTCTAGACAAGTTTTTGAGCAGATACTACTTTTTGACACATATAAATATCTATAACTGAGGTTGCTTTAGGTCATCTAGACTCAAGAATTTCTCTAGATTATTCATGGTTAGACTTGTGAAATAAGCAGTGCTATTGGAGATCATTTCTTTGTATCTTTTTGGTTTTTAATGGCAAAACTAATCACTATGCCTGATCTCTATTTTTTTTTTATTTTGGCCAAGGCAGGATGTGATAGTTTGAATGAGAATGACTCCCCCCAAAAGGATTCAAGTATTTGAACACTTGATCCATTGGTAGCATTGTTTGGGAAGGGTCACAGACCCTTTAGAAGGTATGCCCTTCCTAGAAGAAGCATGTCGGTGGGGACAGGCTTTGAGAATATATAGCTTGTCCACTTCCGGACTATCTCATTGTTTGCCATGCCTGCCTAGAGATGTGATGTGATCCCTCAGTTTTCTGGTCTGCCTTCCTTTTGCCACCTTGCGTCTTCGCTGGGATGGACTCCTAGCTCTCTGGAACTGTAAGCCCAACACCCTTTCCCACCTTATATAAGTTGTCTTGGTCATTGTGATTTATCATAGCAACAGAAAAGTAACTAATATATACAAATTAGGTTCTAGACATTTTCACTTAAGTCTTTCTCACAATAATATCTCTCGCCATGCAGGATGAGAATCCAGTGTAGGAGCTACTCCAGTTGACATATACATCAACTGTGTGGGTATATAGGTAGGGCAGCCCCACAGTGAACTGTGATTTAGCCAGGGCACAGAAGTCTTTATTAACAGCAGGGTCATGATGGAACCTGTGCAAACTTTGTTTCAGTCCTTGAAATGTGCCTCTTAGTACTGTTTCTGAGTATATAGTGACTTGAATTCTTGAAAAGTCTCTGAGAATCACTTTCGCATGTTCTTCTTTAGTCAAATGGGGTACTGAAAATTAGCTTGGGTGTGGATTATGAGACAAGTTCACAATATTCACTTAGGAAAATCATCTTTACCCTCAGGCCTTTCCATCTTATCTCATGCTTATTGTAGATATTGCAGAAGTGACGTGTTCTTATTGTTGGTCTACATTTCTGTCCATGGAGTTTCTACACTTTATTATCTATAGTCACTAGTCCCTTCAGTCCTAGCCCCCTTAGTTATTTTCCTTATTTACTGATTTT
The DNA here is from genome assembly GCA_035773235.1 of Eospalax fontanierii. NCBI lineage: Eukaryota > Metazoa > Chordata > Mammalia > Rodentia > Spalacidae > Eospalax > Eospalax fontanierii. Next base: position 43,786,613 of record CM069533.1, on the reverse strand, counting down.
TTTTCTTGTTATTCTGGTCTACTAGATTGTGACATTTAAGCATTATCCACTTACCTTTTAATATTAAGGTTCTTTGTCATCCTTATAGATGTTAATCAACTCTGCCCTCTGACGAGTACTTCTACTAGCATTCCTAGTTTACTGTTATTACCACTGACCTCCTGTGAACTTAGTGCACACACCATCACATTCTTAAGGAATTTGATGGAAAATGGAGATTCTGGGCTTCCCTATGGAGCATATTCTGATGAATTTTCTTTCCATACATAATAAATGTAATTGGGCCCGTATACCTCAGGTCCTTTGTTTTACCAAAACAACAGAGGCATTTACCAAAACAACAGAGGCATCTACATTTTCTGACTATTGTTAATCACTTTTTTCATGTTTCAAAAGCCGTCCTTGCTAGATTGTTAAATGCGCAGGAGAAAACACACTCTTATCCAGTTCTATATTACAGAAACCATCAAGTGCTCTGCACATCTAATCCTGGAAATTGTTCTTTGGCTCTTAATTATTGCAATCCGTTTGATGTATATGTTCATTCTTCCTTTTTGGGTTATAGGACATCCTCATTCAATTTACATGAATTAGCTTTGGGGCCAGAATGGAGATGTGAACATCTTCTAAGAAGAAATTTGCTGTCTTATAAGATATGGGCCTCTGTTATGTTTTCCAAAGCTATATAAATTCTATGTTTTACTAGAACAAAAGCCACCTTTGCAAGCTTCTGTTGAATGTTAAGCTGCAGAACTAGTATGTTCAGTGTATCCATGCACATGACCCTCTCACTTGTCCAGGATTATAGGATTTCTAAACTAGGATCCTGACTATTGCAAAAAAACCTTACCTTGCTAGAGCATCTAAATTCCTGAACTTCAGAGTGACAGCAGTGAAATCACTGATCTGAAACTCAGTTGGGTCTGGTTTATCACTCTAGGGAATAAAGGTCTTCATGGGAATGAAGGCAGAGTTTCCCTAGCCACACTGAGCTATTCAGTCTATTTGAACCTATTGGTCACTGTGAGCCAATCCCAAATCTCCATCAAACTGTCTGTCTTCCCTGAATATATTTGTGTTGATCTGTGTTCTCATTGGAATAGACAAAAATTAATCGAACATTTGGGAGTTCAAGAGATACTTATGGGATGTGATTGTAAAAGAGAATGGGAAATGAATATGTCAACAGAAGTTGTCAGAGCTGTCTGATTGTTATACATGTCTTGTCCATTTGAAAGAGCGAGGGGAAGAACATCTGGGTTACAAGGATGATTCTTAAACCTCAGCAGGATTTCAAGCAAGTTCATCACGGCCCCCAGGGAGTTTGTCCCAGAATAACTTTGTTATTCCTGCTATGGAAGTTATTTGCTGAGAGTAGTCTAGGAGATGCTTGGCCATGGAGCAAACTCCAGAACAGGCATGAGAATGCAGCAACAGTACTGAGGATACAATGTGGCCCAACTCCTGAAAACTGAAACCTGTTATCTCAGGAGCAGCAAACCATCAAGATGGTGCACATGCTATTTCCATTCACATAGTATTACGTATGGACCATATAGACTCACATATGAACTTATAAAAGTTTACAAGGACAGTATATGTTTACTCATATTGTTATAGCATGTTGCAATGTTTCAGTGTTCTAGGAAATATAATACAGCAGTAGTGATCTTAGCACATACTAGTCAGACACTGGATTTTAAGTAGCAGAAACTCTATTAACTTCAAAATCTTAATTCAAGATGAAATTATATGTGACTGAGAAAAGTACTCAATATGGATTGGCTAAACACTTAAAAATATTTCTAATTGAAATTATGAACAAAATAGGAACACACAGATAGCTTTGCATTTTGACTATACATGTGTTTAACAGATGATACTTAATAAAAAAGTGTAATTTCATACCAAGATAAACAAGAATGCTAAATTTATCTTTTGATCAATTAATTAATATGTATTATAGTTATCACAGGTATAGTTAGCTCTGATAAAATTAATATGAAAATGAATAAATGATTATCACTGCAGATGACACAATTTTATAAACCAAAAATGAAATAAAATAGTATTGTTAGCATTAAGAACATTCAAATCAGAAAATTAAATATAAATATGTCACTTTTGTCAAAGTAATCTCATCAGATTATCATCTGATGAGATATTATCATCCAAGTAGTGTCTTGTATTTTCATTTATTTCACTTAAATTCCTATAGAACAAAGAATTGGACTACATAGCCACAACTTTTTGAAAATGCATAGTAACAGAGGTGATGTACATTACCCTTCCAGCTTGCCTAGAAGCTGATTAGCATAATTCCCAGTGAAATAACTGAAACCTGTTGTAATTCTTCAGTCATAAGGTAAGCCAAGCAGTGCTAACCCATGACATTGAGGTTAATGAAAAAAGACTTGTTATAGCTGAAGTGTTTTGTGTGGTATTTACTAGAATTCTAGCTACCCATTTTGTCAGCATGCAACACATTTTTATTTTCTATTCTTTTTCCAAGCTCAGTGCTTTATGCTGAACTTGAGCAACAGAGAGAACAAGTCCTGTTCTGTCATGCACACTCTCCTGGGCATCACAGAGGATACAAAATTTCAGGGCGTAGTGAACTAGCCCGGAATTAGTGATATCCAGGACTCAGTGAGCATGCACAGGTATTACCTGGCACATGTAAGAATACTACCTGGCTTTCCTCTCTCTGATTCACAAAACATATGCTACACCTGTGATTTCTGCAGATCTAGAAGTTAATCTGTCACCTTTCGCTCGAGGACCCCTCTGTCTTTTCTACTGTAGAAACTGCTGTGATGCTTTTGGGTATAGTTAATAAAACTAATTTGATTTACCCAAAAAGAGTTAATGTCTTTGCTTGTTTATTTATTTTCAAGCTAGGGTCTCACTGTGTAGCTCTGGATGATTTAGAACTCACTTTAGGTCAGGCTGGCCTCAAACTCAGAGATATTCATCTGCTTCTTACTCATCAGTGCTGGGATTAAAGGTGAGTGTCACTAAGCATGACTAGAGTGACTAGCTTATTTTTGGATCAGCTCAATCTACTATCAGTAATTATGAATTAAATTAGGAAAGAAGCTATTCTAAAAATATTAATAAAAATATGAAGTTAATAATGCATATTTTAGTGCTGATTCAAAATATGAGCCATAATATTAGAATTTAATATTTTAAAAATATATTCAAATAACTATGAGACTATTTAGTACAATTAGCTTTAGTAAATATAGGTCATTTAACTATTATCACTGGAAAAATTGTAATAGTCAATAGAAAAAAAATCTATTTTTTACATTAATAATCATCTCACAATAAATTTATAATGAGTTGTATATCTTAATATAAGATGAGGACTATTTTCAAAATTAAAAATAAATGGAATAAATTAGTTACACTTATTTCTAAACATTATACAAAATTTACGTGAAACTAAGAATAACTGTTGAATCCAATTGCATCATAATTTTTCTACACACACACACACACACACACACACACATACACAAATCCAAAGGACTATGGTTAACATTGAAACTCACAACTTGTTAAAGTATAGAGAACACTTGCTCAGCCACAAATGTGGCAATTATATCACACTATCAAAGGCTTGAGGACCATAGAGGAAGAGGGGGTGGACAGATTGTAAGAGTCAAAGATGAGGGAAGACCTGAAATAAACTGTCTTCTGTACATGATAGGATTGCTGACCTTATGAGCACCTGTGGCTGCCTGCAGAGAAACTGCACAAGATCAGGCCCAGTGACATCACAGCATGAATGAGAGGAGCCAGGTGCTCCTAGCTCTTGCTGAGGAGTTACCAACAGTTGGTGGTTTCTGGAAGAGGAGAGTGAGTTTTTGTTAAGGGTATGGCTGGCTCCTGGTAAGCTGACCATGGATGGCCCCACACTCAAGAGAATATGGGCAGCACAAATTGGATTCGATGGTTTAAGAGTAAAGGGACGTGAATCCTGGGGGTTGAAGGAAGGGAGGTTGGAGATGAAATGTGAGATTTAATGGGAGTGTGCAGCAGGGAGACATGAACTCTTGGGGGTGGATAGGAAAGTTGGAGTCAATCTGGGAGACTGAATGGGAGTGGGGGATGAATAAAATCAAAATACATTATGTGAAATTCTCTAAGAATTAAAAAATTTGAATTAAAAAGGAACACCAAAATGAAAACAGAAATTAAGAACTAAAACATTTGCAAGTAAAGGATGACTTAATGGTTGCTATTTCTATTGTTTTCTTTACTCTGATTGCTTTGCATTTAGTTATTCTCCTCTGAAGAACTTAGGTATATTTTATATTCATGTTTGATGGCCCATTATAATAAAAAGTATAGCTATCCTTTCCTTTTAGATATAACAGCAAATTCAATTTCTGGTTAGTTTGTGTTTTTGTCCTTTAAAATTCTTCAGAACTTTGATTTAGTAAGATAATGAACAACCCACTTGGCCTGCATATTTAAATAAAAGAAGTAGTGTATTTGTACATGCATCTACACAATGTTTAATCATTCTCAAGGGAAATTAAGTATTCAATGAGAACTGTTTTGTAAAACTGTAATATATCTAAATGTCAATTTCTGAATAAAAATGGAGATGTTTATATTTCTTGGAAATTTACAAAGTGATAGGCAGTTGATTTCAGCCTCCTTTCCATGCAATCAATACTGAATCAAATGTTCCTTCCTTGCATCTCCTGTGAATGTTTTGTGAATTTCTGATTTTTAAAATCAAAACATCTGAGTAATAAAAGAAAATGACAATTGTAACAGTAAAGAAAGGAGTATCCAGTAGTACATGAAATGTCATAGCCAATTTACATCCCAAAAACAAAGTTTATGTTCATCTTCTATATTATGGTTAGACACAGTGACTTTTTGTTTTCAGTCTTGGGGTCTGAAATCAGATCTTTGCACAGATTAGATAAGTGGTATAATATTTTGCTACAACCCCAGTCAACTGTGAATATCAATTGGATAAGTTTGTAACATCTTTTAAGATTAGGCCCTTCTTAGATAATCATATGATCATGTCATATTCATAAACTATTATTTCATATATTTGAATGGTTGCTTTCACTTAATTTTTTCATAAACTGCAATAAAATGTTGATAATCACAGATGTTTCTAGCCTGTCCCCAAATAGCTAATGGTACTATTCTGAAGAAAGATGCACATTTCAATTTTTAAAATATGAATTCTCTTCTTTATCCTTGTTATTCCACAAAACACATTTAAACCATTTCAGTTATCTTGTTTATAAGAGTTGTGTTGGCATCTTTCCAGTGGTGACACATTTTATGCTGAAAGATTCTGTACACTGTGCATAATCTGTTCAATTACTGATTTTCTCACCTATGTTGATTCAGCTTTCAGACTGATCTTTTTGAAAATATTAATCAGATCATGTGTGTTTTGTATTCAAAATTTCTTTCTGCTGCCCAAATTTCACATATTTAACCTGACTATCAAAGCCCTTATGGCTCCTGTCTAGTTCTCAGTACTTCATAGGAGTTTTCACATTCCTGCTTATACTCTACTTTCCTATCTACTAAAACCCTTTTCTATTCATTGTTTCCTTCTGATAAAAAGTTCTTGTTTGGGTCATAGTCCCTTTTGAATTATCTCTGCTACCATTCTTTGCAAATTAAATCTTTAATTTTGTAATTATTGTCTCTGATAGTCCAGGTTTGAGATCTTCAAATTCTTTGCTATTTCCTTCACCATTCTACCTGCTCCACCCTTCCTCTAACTTGTTCTCTGCTTCACACAGTGCAGGACCCTGTCTTTGTCAGTGCTGTTATCAGAACTCTGCTTAGAATACTTGCTTTTGTAACATTTCCATTGCTCACTAGCCTGTGTTCCCTGGTATGCCCCACTCTCTGTACTTTGATCATTTTAATCAGTTGTAAAAGAAGTCTTTTGCTGCTTACATAACCCTTTGAATAAAAAGTTAGTCTTTTTCTTTAACCAGTCTTAGAAAAAATGATCTACTCCTCAGATAAATCATTTGCTCTGTACAGATCATTCTTTACTTGGTCAATCACAACTCTAAGGATGTCTGTTCCATTAACGCTCATGTTCCCCAATTACAATACTTTCTCATTTGTAAGGCCAGTTGAGAGATTTCAAACTCAGATGCTTTGCTGCTGCAGAGAGCACTGTAATGCCTAATCTGAATGTGCAATGGGTCTTTGTTTCAATGAAAATTCACAAGTATAGCCATGGTTGCATAACCATATGGTCTCTGTTCTGCTTTTCCATTACAACATGTTTTCTATGAACTAACTGAAAATCCTCTTAGACCTTATATTTTCTCATCACAGTATTGCTAATTTTCTCATTTATACTCACACATTTTGATGCATAGCTTTGTATATTTTTTTTGATGTGGAGTCAAGCACACTCCATGTCATCTTAAGTGGGCAGAGGTAAATGTGAAAGGATGCCATTTCTAAGCCTAGACTTTAGAGGCCTCACATGTTTCTGTTTGCTCTCTTTCATAAATCATTGTATGAAAATGTCCAGCCATAGCTAATGTAGCTTCAATTGTTTTATTTTTAATTGCTGTTACAATCTGAGTCCATTTGACATGAATAAGTCCTTTAAAAGTACCTCTTGCATAAATTTATTCTTCATGCTGTAGCGGGTGGGATCTGATTCATCCAGTGGGATAAAACGGAAACTGGTCTTCTATTTAGAAGGTTTTATTTATTTACAAGGTTACAAAGTCTCTGAGTACGCGCGACCCCGACCCGCGAAGTCTGCGTCAGCGGGCTCCAGGATCAGTCCTCTCCCTGGTTACTGGCGGCTGGCTCAAAAAGCCGGCGACAGCCACGTGCAGGTCTTAGCCCATCCACAGGAATTGTGCTTCCACTCATGTGGTCCTTGGGACTGCCAGGACTTAGAATGCTGCTTCCTGGGTTCTGGCCTTCTGCGTGGGCCTGGGACCAGGGCATTTTCCTTCCTGCATGGGTACAATCTCCTCCTGTCCCTGGGAATTGCCACCATGTTTCTCCACCTACCCCTCCCCCCGCCTCCCTCTTCCCTTATTGGTCAGAGGGCGGGACTTGGACAGAGAGGATTCCATTCCCCCTACAATCCACCCCTTCCTCTCTGGAAAACAAACACAACATAACAATATAGCAACAGCCATAAAGGAAAGTAGTAACATTCACATAGACCATTACAAACACAACTGTTTAGACAGTTATAGTCACCTCACAAACAATCACAGTAGTTTCTCTGCTGGGGCCTATAACTTCCTTTAATACCATTGGGAGTCAACCCCTTTTTTCTTTCCATATCAGGCATGTGTTCCATCCCTAAAGAGCGGGCTTTAAAGCCAATTATGAATATTCTGGGGTTGTGCTTCTCAGATGAGCCTCCACCACCCCTGCAAAGTATCTGACAATGAAGCACGCAAGACCTGTCATTAAGCAGAGCATTTCAGGACCATCCTCCTATGGTGGTCTGCATAGCACCCTCTAGTGCTATTAAGGCCAGCCATCCATTTGTAGGGAGTCTTTAGCTCAGTCCCAGCTAGATCCCGTTCTCCATGCTCAAGCCATGTCATATTTTCAGTAACGGGGTCTTACCATCAATTTTCAGTGTGCGACCAGCATTATAACGTGGCAACTGCCTCTTGTTTGGTAGAGGGGACCTTCAAGCCCCCATTGGCCAACAGCGCATAGGGAGGGTCAACCCATGCCTGGTACAGGAATTGCTAGTCAACAATCACATAAAGTATATCTTTACTCTCTGACATCTGTAGGCTTAGGCCTATAGAACTCATAGAATTCCACAGGTATACTTTACCCTGGTACTCTGTATGAGTTACCTTCCATTCTTGTTCCTTTAAGTGTACTTGAAACCTCTCAACTCAGTTTCATATCTGTAAACACTCAAAAGTTAACATTACATACACATACAAAGTCTAACATAGCATGGAAAATTAGCCAGTTCTTTACTGTCTTTAGTTATTGTTAGTAACCCATTTAGTGTCCCCAGAGTCATCACATGGAGCCTTCATGTATTTTTGTGACCTTGCCAACCTCGTTGATGTTGGCCCAAACTGCCTGATTCTACATAGGGCCAAGGAAGAATAAGGTTTTTTTGCCCCTGTCTTACCGGTTGATTCCTAGGGCCAGGGTGACCCTGGATCTGATTCCTGACCCTAGCCACACCTGTTGTGTCTCCATTGCCCACACCTGGCTGTTGGGAGAGGCCCTGCCCAGGCAAATTGTCTCCACCCCTTGAATAGCCAGTCACAGGGTAGAAATGTCCTCCTTTTACACTAGGGAGGTTAGTATCCACCCCTGGGATAAGCTTCATCCTCTGGGTACCTGTTGTGAACCGTTTATCAGTGCTCAAAGCCTCCCAGAACTGCTTTAGTACAGAATTTGGCTTTTTATCAATTTTTTCTTTAGGAACTTGGACTAAACACAAGTCTCTCCACATTTGTCTGCGAGTAACCCAAGCAGACCTCCTTTTCTGTTTTTTTCCCCTTACATATCTTTTGGGTCTCTTTAATTTTCTACAGAAATACTTCACATGCTGGCTTACATTGTTTAAACCTGTCAAAGCCTCTCTGGCCTTGTAAGGCTCCTGCCCCACTAGGGGTTCTAATGAGGACAACAAATCTCCATACCAATGTCGAGGTCCATGTTCAATGAAATCCTTCATGAGATCTCTAGTGAGCACAACTCTATCAGGTCCAGTGAAGGGTCTATTGTATACTGCTTTCCTCATGCCCAGTTCTCTTAAGAACACCTATCCCTTTTGTGTTGTACTCCAGCTCCTGGATTTCATGGGAATCTCCACTGGTGATGACCAAGTGTCTCCTGTGGCCTGCACAAGCCAGTTCATCAGAGACTGCTTCCCCTTGTATTGTGCCAGGTCATGCAGCTTAAGTCTCAAGGAGGGATGAGTGGTTATGTGGCTCAGCTGTCTGGCTTCTGCAGCACTACAAACAATGTCATCTGCTCCTCTGTCCCATATCCTCAGGAGCCATGGGATGACAGGCTCTTTTGCAGATTGTTTGAATGTCCTCCCTATTTCCAGCAGCTCTAGGCCTGAAAACCTTTTATTCACTAGATCCTGCTCCCTGCCTGCTTTCTCAGGTGGGTGCTCAGCTGGTGTACTCTGGGCTTTCTCTTCCTTTTTATTCAATTTATTAGCAAGGCCATTGTCTGATGCAGAAAAGGTTTCTTACTTTAATTTCTCTCTTAACTCTTCAGTCTCTCTAGATAAGTTTTGTATTACACATAGCAGAGGCCATGCTGCCTCAGCCATCGCCTGCTGGAGCCTTGGCCCTTTGCCATCCAACAGGGTTTTCAAAGTCTGCTTCAGTCCCTCTGCTGTTTTCAGATTATCTCTGTAATCCTGAGGTGCGGCCCATAGGCTCAGTAAGTGCGCCACTGCATGCCAGCCACAAGAGGGCTCCCATACTGTTTTTTTTTTTTTTTCCCCAGACATTGCTGGTAATATTAACTTAATTGAGGATTTGCTTGTAATAGCCATGCTAGAACTGCATTTTGTACCAGCCGGATCCTGCACGACTTCGCCATTTGTTGCATAAATTTATTCTCCATGCCTTAGCAGGTGGGATCTGATTCATCCAGCGGGATAAAACCAGAAACTGGTCTTCTATTTAGAAGGGTTTATTTATTTACAAGGTTACAAAGTCTCTGGGTACGTGTGGCCCGTGAAGTCTGTGTCAGCCAGGCGCCAGGCTCAATCCTCTCCCTGGTTACTGGCGGCCGGCTCAAAAAGCCCGCGACAGCTGTGTGCAGGTCTTAGCCTGTCCCCGGGAATTGTGCTTCCACTCACGTGATCCTTGGGACTGCCAGGACTTAGAATGCTGCTTCCTGGGTTCTGGCTTTCTGCATGGGCCTGGGACCGGGGCATTTTCCTTCCCGTGTGGGTACAATATCTGCCTGTCCCTGGGAATTGCTGCCATGTTTCTCCACCCACCCCCGCCTCCCTCCTCCCTTATTGGTCAGAGGGCGGGACTTGGGCAGAGAGGATTCCGTTCCCCCTACAGTACCCAATTTATAATAGATTGCTTTCTTGTTTGTTTTGTTGTATTTGTAGACAGTCTTGCTATATAGTCAAGGCTGGCTTAGAACTGATGATTCTTCTACTTTTGACACGCCAGTGCTAGGACTGCAGGTGTGTATCACTGTTTCTGACCGATTACATTTTGAATGATTGATTTACATTAAACATTTAAAAATATTTTTATTAAGCATATCTATGCATCATCTATCTTATTGACTTAACTGTAAAGAACACCTTAGTTTAGCTCTCAGGCCCCCTGTGAAAGATGCAATTTTTTAATCTTTACTGAATTCCTGAAAGCACCCATTATGCAAGTTACATTGAAAAAGATAGGCATTTCTTTGTCCTCGAGGAATGTATGAATATATTTTAAATGCATCATGATATATGAGAATTAGGGTGACATAAGAAAGACTAACAAGAGCAAAGAATGAAAATTTATTTAACATACATTTTATGTGATCCTTGTGCCCTCTTAAAGAAATGAAAACCCCAAAAGAGCAGTGAGAGTTGAACATTTATATGCCAAGTTGGAAAAAGAATGGTAAATGATGAAAACATGACAAGGCAGGGGGTTTGGACTGTACTTAATCTTTGATAAGTGACTAAATAGAAAAGGGGCTTTCTTGGCAATATTGTCTTAGACTGGAAACTCTTCTATGACCTCCTCATATTTGGTAACAAGGATGTCTTTCTACCTCCAGGTCCCATGAGACACTTTCTTAGATGGTTTTCATCACACATTTTTAGGAAAGTCAGTGTCTTTTCTGTCCTCTGGGTGTGATTTTTATTTATTTATTTATTTATTTATTTTAATGTTATATGTATGGGTGTTTTATCTGCATGTTTATATAAGTGCATCACATGTGGGCAGTGCCTATGGAGGTTAGAAGAGAGAGAGAATCAGTTCTCACAGAAGTGTCATTATATAGATGGTTGTCAGCCATCACACGGGTACTGGGAACCTAACCCAGTTCCTCATGAAGAGCAGCCAGTACTCTTGATCTTTTCAACCCCATGGTGTGTCATTTTTAAAACCATATATGTATTCCTCTTTGAGAATCTCATACATGTATACAATGATTTTGATCATACTCATCCCCACTGCCCCACTCCAAATCCTTCCAGACCTCCCACCACAACACTTTCCCAGGGTCATCTTCTCTTGAGTCTAATTAATAATTCCTATATTTGCATGGGTGTAAAACTAGCACCCGAGCATGGAAAACCTACCAGGTACCATATCCATGAAGAAATTGACTCTGTTTCTCAGCAAAATATCAACTGATAATTATTCCTCAGCAAGGGGTTGAGGCTTTGTGAGTTTGATCTTCTGTGGATCTTGTGCTTGCAAGCATAGCCTCTGAGAGTTTTCTGCTGTGAACATAGTATCAAACTGCTTTATAAATACTAATCTTTTTTTATCTGTCGATAAGTTGACTTTTACACCCTCATCAAAGAAGCTTTTTGAAGTGGACTTGAGTTAATATAGAGATTCACAACTGGCCAAGGTTCAGAGTGGAGTACTCATCTTTAAAGACAGCTATATCATACACCCGCTACTCACAGGGCTAAGGAAACATGGAAAAGAGGGACAGAAAGATTATAGGAGACAGAGACTGGGCAAAATTTCTTTAAAAGTGCTTTTAAAGAAAGTGACTTTCACGAAAACTAATCAACATACCAATGAAGTATGTTTTGAGGTAGTGTTTTCAGAGCTCCTTCAAGTGCAAATTGATGCATAAATTCAAAATTTGTTGATATTTGTCTCTTTGGCATTATTTAGAATGACTGGAAGAAGCAACTCAATTATCCACCAATGAATAGAATAGACGAAAGAAATGTAGTGTGTATGTACACACACAATGCGTTTTATTCAGCCTTAAAATACAAAGAAATCAAGCACATACTACAGAGATGAACCTTGAGCATGTTACACTAAGTGAAGTAATTCACACAAAGAAAAATGTTGCTGTGATTCTACTTATCGGAGCTAAAGTGGACAACGTCGTAGAGAAAGAAAGTGGATTAGTGAGTGCCAGGGGCTCGTGTGAGGATCAAGCGTGATGTCTAATGGACACAGAGATTCTGTTTTGCAAGGCTAAAGAGGTATTCGGTGATAGAGTATTGTAAATACTGTAGAGGGACACAAATGCACTTAACACCAAGGAACTGTACACTTAAAATAGTTAAATGGTAAAATTTCAAAGAGTGCACACACAGCCATAATAAAGCAAAAATCAAGCTGCTCCTAACTTGTAAGTTAAGGATACAAACAGACTGGATCTCATATTTAAATCTCTACTTACATCTTATGGCACTACTGATGAATTTATATAAGATTTGTTTCCTGGCTTAGATCATGGTTTAGCACTGACACATTTCTGGCATTTTCACATAATGCTTGTGTCACTGACATTGTAGAGCAAGTGAAGATATTCTGACTACAGCTTAATAGTTACCAGCTGTTAAAACCTAGACAAATCCTCAGTTTCCTCATTTGTGAATGGATTAATGTATGCAAAGCACTCCAGGTTCCTGGAACATTACCAATATCAGAATTTTGGTTATCACTCTGTTAATGGTAATCCTTTGGATGTTAGTGTAATTTCTCTCACTTTCCAGGAAATCCTGCCAGTGAGAACACTTTAGCACCTAATACTTCAAATAGCATCAGTCTTGGAGAATGAAAGTGAGTTCTGGGGAAACTCTCAGCTGTTTGGTGAATTGGAAAGAACCCCTGATTCACCCGTGAATATGCAGGTAGCTCATATTGCTAAGTGCTTATCCAACCAAGTCTACGAAAGGAAAGGGACATAGGTTTGCAGTTCAGGTCCGTACTCTCTACCTTGTGTTCTCATATCTGTGAGTAAAGGCCAAATTGGGGGTTAGGGTAGGCTCTTCTGTCGTGATATATATATTTTGGCTTCTTTCTTTCTTACTAAGTGCACTTCCCAGCAGTCATCTCTCCATCTTATTCATTTAAATAATTGGCAATCTGTGCAGCCCTTAGCAGAAGGTGGGAGATTATTTATGTTTCCTCTTTGTCTGTAAAGACAAAAGAGAGGAACAGATGAGATCAGATCAAGGAGTACTTTGTTTTATAATCTCTCTGGAGAAATCAAGGAGTTCCCACCCCTCAAGCTCATATCTCTTGTTGTGAAGCACTAATGAAGACAGTAATTAGTCGCTCTGTGGCAAGGCTTCCCTTGAATACATTCAAGACCTACTTCTTTCCTTTTGGCATGTGTTTTTCTTGTATGTTTCATGTTGCTGATTCCTAAATACTTTGTGAGATGGAAGACAAATTCAAAGCAACAACAAAGTTCTCTCTCTTCTCTCTCTCTCATTCCCTCTCTCCTCTCCCTCTCGTTCAGATGCAGTACTAATACAAAAGCTTAGATTAGGTGCATGTCAAATAACAAAGGTCAGAAATGTGTTAAAGTAGCAGAACTGGTAAAAACCAAGTACCACTGATTAGAGTGAAATGCAAAGTTGAGAGTTCCAAGCCTCCTCCTGACAAATGTCTTAGTTGTTGTACTTGTGCTTCTGCTTGTATACTGTAGTCATGGAAGCAGAATGTAACCTGACAAAACGTGCTTCGGAAAGTTTAGAGTTGAGCATGTGATTACCATCAGCTCTCACATCTTGCTAATCTACCTTTCACTTACACTGGATATATTATTGTGTATTGCTGTCTTTATCAGGTCACTAATTTCAGTCATTTTATATATTCAGTGTTAATTCTACAGAGAAGAGACCATGCCAGTATCACACTAGATGAAAGGTTATCAAATGTTAGATGAAAAAGGTAATACATCTTTTTTTGAATATTGGAGAAATGGACCCAGTTTGGTCATAGGAATCTTTATATATATATATATATATAAAAACACATAAACACACTATGAGTATGGTATTTGTATCATCCAGAAATTTTTATTTGGTTATTTATTTTGAACCAACAATATGTAATGCTGGCTCACAAACCAATAGATGCATACACAAAGCAAGAGAATTAAAACTGATAAAAAAAATATTAGGACTAACCTAGCCATAGAATTATTGAACAATCTGCTTCTAAAAATGCATTAACAGATTGGAATATTCACAAATGAACAAGTAAGAAGTGAGGAATTTAAATAACATCTTGGAATAAGAAATTGTTCAGTTTCAGCAACTGGGGCTTAGTAACAGTCATTTTTAACATTGAAATTATTCACACAGCTCCAGAGACTGATTTATCAGTTTATTCATCAGTTTGTGATTTTATTTATTCAAAAATATTTATTGGACACATATAATGCCCTATAAATTTGCGATATGATATGAAAACAGCAGTAAGTGAAATAGAAATACTCTGTTTATTTGAAATTAAGGAATGAAAGAAAAATATCATGGTCCAAGACAAAGCAACACAAGCCAAGTTCAAGATATAGAGATACATGTCTTTCCAACCTAACTGCTCCTCAATGGTTTCCTGAAAGACAATAAATTTCTGCTTTTATAGGCTTTGAGAAGACCAAAAGTTTATTTGTTTGTAAATTCAATCACAGAGTACTCTCTGTGTAAAGTAGTTCTCTCCTTGGTACTTTGCCAATATATTTACACGTTAGCTCTCTTACTACTCTCTTTATGAAAGTAAAACAAAACAAAACCCAATGCTGTCAGGTACTAATCAAAACAAAATCTAAGGTAGTGAAATAAGCAAATATTAAACTTTTTTTCATGAATAATCTTAGGCTGAATGCAATCAACATGAAATCCCAGGTTCCAGGCTGCATATTACTATTAGATAATAATTTTCTATTGTTTTAAAGTTCTCAGCAAAGGCATCCCCAGGAAACTTCCAAATTATGAAGATGACTTTTGTTCTCTTGGTATGCAATGTTTGAGAATGAGGCTAGAACTGATCTGCACTCAGTGATGTTAGAAGAGTAGCTTACTCTAGTGTAAGTTTCAGAAGTTAAGACATATGATGCTTTTGTGTTCAGTCACATGGAAATGTAAGGATGGATAACTGTTGTAGGAACAGAAGTAGATTTCCAACCATGTCACCATGCCCCTTCTCTCAGCAATGCTTTCTACTGAGATGATTTTAGTATCATTTGGTCTCTCTGTACTGCTATAATATGTTTGACCTGGGCTGACAAGAACAGTAAGTAGACGAGAAAGAATCCTTCCATGTAATACCACTATTGATTCCACTGACATGCTTCTGATTGGCCTCACTTAGGTCATATGTCATATATGGACTTTCCAGATCTTATCATGGAGTTGGTGGCAATGATGGTATGCCAAAATGCCAGTATGACCAATAATCTGATGCTGTAAGGGAAGGATAATTCTTTAATTGGTTAGCTTTGAGTGGAGAAACTATGCTAAGGGACCAATAGAAGTCATAACATTTCAGACTGAATGATTTGAAGTTAACAAGACCCAAGTAAATGGAGGTGCCCATATAAAACTTATTTTCAGATGGAGAAATCTTAAGTAACGTTAGTGTAAGCTTCATACTCTGCCCTATGAATAAGGATACAAAGGTTTCCTGCGTTTGCTAAGCTAACGGGACAAGCACAGTGAAAATGCACAAATTTTATTTCCAACTTTCTCTGAAGATCTTTTTGCCAACATAATACATTTCCAATTATCTAAATGAAATTTAATCATCACATTTGAAGTTCTAGACTTGAATTGTTACCATAGCAATGACAATAATTCATATTTATTTAACTTTTTCATATAAACATGACATGTATTCTTCATGGTATCTTTGTAAAGATGATGCATATCTGTCAAAACTAGAAGGCAAAATATTATGAAAAACATTTTATTTGATTTACTTCAATTCAATTCATCTGAGTTTAATTCTCAAAGCAGTATTAAGAATCGACAGTATGCTCAGAATCATCCTAGATACTCTCAACATTGCAGAAATATAGAAGGTTAATTTATTAACCATACATGTTATATAACTAATTGAAAGCACAACTCATAAACTTAGAAATAGATACAAAACTTTGACTTAATATACACTATAAATTCTTAACTACTTAAAGAGTGGTATAGATAAATTCAATCATAGCTATTATATGACAAAGTTGATAGCGAATTTCTTACATACTTACAGTCCTCTACAACACAATTTCTAACTCATTTTTTAGAATTTATCCATTTCAAATTAGTGCTTTAATATCTGTAATCCAGCCAAGTTTTTTTGTGTGTCCTGTATACTGGTACCTAAAAAAATAATGTTCTTCTGATCTTTATAGAATTACATTTTGGCAGAGGATAGATGTTAAATGAACATGTATAACAATTAATGATGGAACAAGTTCTTTATACTTGAAAAATGCAACTTTTTAGACTATATATATTTGTATAGACATATATATATATATATATAGAGAGAGAGAGAGAGAGAGAGTGTGTGTGAGAGAGAGAGAGAGACAGACAGGCAGGCAGAGACAGAGAGAGAGCAGAGAGAGAGGTAAGGGTTAATGCTGAGGCACTTATGCTAAGGCTTGTGTAAAAGGAAAGGTAATTTATGTAAGGACAAGAAAATCCCCTAGAGAAGGAAGTGCATGAAGATTTACACCACAGAGGACAGCTCAGTTGCTTAATGAAACAAGGGACCATATTTAGATATGCAACAGTTGAACAGCTGATTTTTTTTTCAACTTGCTCTTTACATTTCTTGGACAAATGGGAATTTGAAATTATGTCTTTCCAGAAAATTAATGCATGTTCAGGGAACAATGAATATAATGAAACATTCAAGGGGAGAACACAGATGACGTTATGATATTATCTTTATTGAGAATGCTTGAATAAGTTTGGAGGAGAGTTTTGGAAATTGGAGCAGAACAAATAGAGTCTCTATAAAGGCTGAATCCTGACAGAGGAATGCAGAGTGGCAGTGTGGATATTTTATACTCAGTCCACTGGGTTATGAAAATTTATTATTAGTTCTTTAAATATTTTCTTTTTAAAGGTTTGTTATTGATTAACTGTCTTAATTAGTTTAAGCACGTAACTTATTATTTTGAGTTTCCCCATCTGTATGTTGAATTATTGTCTTGGTCATAAAGAGTACTTGTGTGTATATACTAAACAGTGAGTTCAGAAGATACATTTAGAAAAGCCAAGTAAAGAAATTATGATGTTCTGGATAGGGCTAAATATTTCATGAAGATGGCTGCAGTGATCCATGATTTCTCCTTCCTTCTGAACTCACAGCACTTACCGTTGCTGTTCTCAGATCTCCACAATCAACTCACTTCTGAATCTGTTATTGGAACAAGGATTCATTTGAATCCATAATATGTTAAAAATGTATAGGATGAAATAAATGCTTTATGATTTTTTTCTTTTGAAAATCTGCTTCAACAAATAAAGGACAAATGAATAAAGATCTAATAGGTGATGCAGTCACTTCAGATGATCATGTTTGCAACTGATGCATTTGGAAAGGAGGGCAAGAAATGATATGACACACATAATCTCACTCAAGATTACTTAGTGAATGGAAAAACAAATGTTAGAATTTGACATTGTATGTGACAAGTCAAGATGAGTTCAATTATCAGTGATTTTGAATTTTAATATGCATAAGAATTACTTGAGATATTTACTATTTATCCTTTTCCTTTATACAAGTGCTGGGGCCAACTCCTAAAGGTTCCATTCAACAGATTTAATAAGATCCAAGCATTAAATATAATTTGTAGGATTGCTCATCATTTTATTTTAAACCCTAAAAGAATGATAACTTGGACCTTTTTGCATTTATAAAAAATACTGAATATAATTCAGACTTTTTCTATAACACTGAGTAGTCAAGAAGAAAGAAAGAAAGCAATGATGGGATTAGAGGGAGGTGTGCAAGGATGGAGAGGAGGGAGGAAATGAAGGGAAAACTGACATGGTTCTAATTTCTTCCTTTGAGTCTTGAGTGAGGAAAGCAGTTTGAGTTATAAACTGACCCTCAACACTGTCCATCACTTAAATACCATTAACCAAGCATTCCAGGTATAGTTGAACAGATTAAAGGCTAATGTGCTCCATAGAATCCTCCTGGGAGCTTTCTCCGTACCTATGGCTTCCCAAACAATTATGTTCTTAACACCAGGCAGGGAGGCAGCCACTCAGAAAGCACACCTTGCAACCACTATAAACAGCAAGGTTAAGTGTCTGCCGAGCATGGGCATTTTAATAGGGCTTCCAGCAGTGTTCCTATTGTCCTTTGAAATGAAGTAGGAGATAGAGCCATGTGAAAATGAACTGCAGACCTGCTCAGCATTCATTCCTGTTTTTTCTGGAAAGAGCTGTTTCTCCTGTTCCACATATGTCATTTTAGTGGGGCTTCTATTTCTCATGCAGTTTGGAAGGTTAGGACCAGATCTTTTCATCAGTGACTTAAAATGCCCAGTCAAACAAGATAGCATAATCAAAGGCATGTGCTAGAAGTGTCAAGGATCTTCCTATTCATGTTTGGGATTTCTTTTTCAAATTTGTGTATGTGTATGTGCATGTGCTAGAAGTGTCAAGTATCTTCCTATTTCCATTCTTCACTGTACTTTTGAGATAGAGTCTAAGTCAATCTGTAGCTTAGAAACTGACTAGACTCTCTGTTTAAAGACCTCTGGGCATTCATTGTACTCACCAGGCATTAAGGTTACAGATGTGTACCATTCTTTCCAACTATTTATGTGGGTGCTAGAGATCTGAACTCAGGTCTTCACACTTGTGCAACAGGCACTTTCAGCTCAGCCATCTCTCCAGAGCTTGGGCTTTTAATGTAGAAAAATTAAGAAAGGAGATCCTCTGATATCTTATAGTGAGATGGATGTGTATCAGAATTTGGTTTCTGCATTAAAGATTGGCTTTTTCAAGGAAATATTTTGTGTCAAGTGTGTGTCTGGAATAGCAAGGACAGATGGAAAGAGAAAAGGAAATGAAAGTGTGTGGTATATGTATGTATGCATGTGTGCACATGTCAGTGTATTGTGGAGAGAAAGTCAGGGTGAGAGTTAGTTATGCAGTAATGATGGTCTACCTTTTTGTGACAAGTGTCCTTGAGATTTTTTAATTTCACCTAGAAAAATCAAACATTTATAATAGATTCCAATTTCTTTAAATCAACTTGACTTGGGGTTTCGAGCATTATAACCCAAAGATTTAAAGGAGAAAAAACCGTACAAAATCAAAACATTCCCCTTGCAGAATTATTTAGAAGTGATTCCATCAAATTGAACATCTTGTGTGACACATGTTCAGGTAAAGATTGAAGAACTACTGCATTTGGTGGAATGAAAGTTTGAAATAACTATTCCATATTATAAAAGAGACATTGAATAAAAGGAGAGTAAGAAAATATAAGCCTTCTCGAGCCTTCACTCAGAGGTAAACATTCAAGAAAAATTAGTATAGAGGACTTGGGTATGGGAGATGGCATATAATTTTAATGTATCATTATCTGAAATATTTTCTATTATATTTCATTAGTCAAAAATTATGCCTTTAATTTTAATGACTATTGCCAAAGGTCTTTAAAATGTCCTGCTTACATTGCAGGTATTTTTTGTCAAAGATTATTTGGACTACCTGTATTTTTATTTTAGTTAATTATGTTTTCTTGCCTCAATAACAATGATTTTATTATTTTATTAAATAATCATAAATGACTTGGTCACTAAATATGCAAACTTTTGTGAAATTCAGTCTCTCAAATCTCATTGTCTTAAGTATAATTTAACCCTGCGATTGTGTAAAGTCCATGTACCATCTGTCAATACGCATTGGTTAAATTCACTTGGTGAGTGAGGACTACTAATTTCCTGTCACCTCTCTATTTCTTTTTATGTATGTTTAAGATTTTTACTTCAAATTTAATGCTGTTGTTTAACCATGAATTTAATTAATTTATATTTAATACTTTAATAACTTTAGGTAACTATTACAATTGTTTTCTTTGATGACCTAAGATAATCTACATACTATTTTCAAGATTTAGGAAGGAAGACCTTACCAGAAAATATCATATAATGCAAACCTAAGAGAAAAAATTATCTTAAAAGTTCTGGAAAAAGAAACTACTCTTTGTCTCTAGATGCCATACCAAAAATATATCCAATACAAAATCTCCAAGGGTCACGACAAGGACAGTTCCAAAAGCAAAGCTACTTGGGGAATAAACAACTTGTCCTTACGTATGTCGTTACAGAAGCTGGCAAGTTTGATGTAGATAGAGTGGAAGAGCGCAGTGACCAACTTAAAGTCATTGGAAGTCAATAGAAAATGCTTAAGATCCATGAACTTTTTTTCCCCCTTTAAAAAACAAACAAACAAAACTATTGTGTTTGGAACACATAACTGCTTTACAGAACAGTGGCAGTTTGCTCTTCAAATCCTATTAAAATGAATACAGGAGGTATGCGTGACCAAGTTTTCTGTTATTTGGAATATTAAAGATGAAGCAACAAGAAGAATTTTCTGCTGAAAAGTTATAATACCTGTGACATGTTTTACTTTAGAATGATAAAAATATTTAAAAATTAGCACAATAAAGACTTGTATCATTACTTTCCACATTTTTCTTATTTGTTTGGTCTCTGGGTATGACCATGTCTAACACTAGAACACTAAAAGTCAGACAAGCTTCCATAACGGTTATCTAATCATCTAGGAAAATGATATTTAAATAAAGTGTTGAAATTCAGGTGATGCTCACTGAGCCTTTTCTAATCTAAGGCATTGTATTTTTATTTACATAATTCACTACAGAAGTTCTTATTTGTCCTGATTTGATTGTGGAACTTTTAGTATTCTCTGGGGTTATATGAATTGTCTCTCATGATACATTTTTTTCAAAATGAAGGAATTCTGCTGACACACAAAACCTTGCAAGCTCCCAGGAACAGTATTGGAAATCTTATAACCTCGGGGATTGCATGTAGTGATGTCTCATTTGTTAAATGAGTGAAAAAGAAATAAATTTAACATTTCCAGTAACTTCCCTTGACTCACAGTCTTTCCATTTCCTTAGATTTCAAGTCAATTATTCAAGAAAAAATTTTAAAAGGAGCTGTATCAAATAATAATTGGAGTGGAGTTTTCATAATGAAATTTACTTTAGATGAGTTTATGTAACCAGAATAGATCTGGCTAGTATAAAGAGTTTTCTCTTTCAAGCTTGATATAATTATTAATCTAATATCTAAATAATCCAAATATATAAATACATCTAATATTCACCTAGTAAAAAAGGAAAAGCAAAAGTTAAAATCTAAAATAAATTTCACCATCCATTTACCTCTTCCAGCTGCTTTTCTCCTATGATCATACCCTTTCTTGTTCATATTATAGACTGTGAATTTATTCATGTCTATTTGATTAAAGAAACATCATTTTCTGTTTCTGAACATGATGAATATGCTCCTGTTCACTTGAAAGCTGACAATGGAACATTAGTTTGATTTTTGTGGAGGGCTGTAATGTTCTTTGCTAATGGCCTAAAGCAATAGATTCAGATAAAAAATTAAAATATTTACCATTCTTCCTCTGAATTAGGTATAAAGAGTCCCTCAGAGAACATCATTTTTGTCATTGAGGATGATTTATACTTCGTGCTTTCTTTTGCTGTGAGATTCAGAGGGCAGATACACTTCTGGCTATATAGAGAGTTTCATCTCTTTAAAGGCAGCAAGAATTGAAATAACATCTTAGGAACTGTTGTAAGCAGGTACTTAATACATGAATCAATTTGAACAGTTCAACATCCACGGCTAATTCTGTCATGCTTTGCTAAAACAGTGTGGCATTTAAATACTGAAGAAGCAATATACTGATAATGAAACCATTTCTAGGCAAAGAACTTGGAACAAGTATTTAGTCTGGAGAGATTCATTATAAATGCCTACGCATCCTAAAAACGTTTCAAGCTAATGCAATGCAAAGCACTGCATCTGTAGGGGAAATCATGTACCTCTCTTAATCAGAACTTAGCATGGGGAAGTCCTTTTGAAAGGAAGCTTTAATGAATGGAAAACAACTCTGTTGGGTGACTCACAGACATGTAATAAATTCAGCTATCAATATTATTCACTTAGCCCATAGCTATGAGATAACTTCTGCATGCCAGGCATTTCATAAATACTAGAAAATATGAGGCAAAGTAAAAAGGTAGGTTAAGTGTGCTCATGCATTAAGATTCATATCCAAATTAAATACAATTAATTTCCTCTCTGCAGTATAAAATCGGAGTGTTATCTTCTGACCATAGTTTAGTATTTTTACTGATGGCAAAAAAATACATTTTTAATTTAGAACATTTGCTTCTTTGTTTTGTTATGTTAGTTTCCTACTGTGGTGTATAAAGTCTGACATAGGATCATGTGTGATTAGTTTGCAAGGAAGCTTAAAGGGGAGGATGGTACAGGCCAGATTTAAAATGAATTGACCCTTGCTAATTAGGTGATAGAATGTTGTTAACTGTGAACAGTACTATAACCAAAGGAAAGCATTAAAGCCTTTTTATTTGCTTATGTTTTCTTACAGATTCTTCATTTCTTACTGCTACCCTCCTTTTTCGTTGTCTTTGGTAACTAATTTTTATAATGATCATTTCATGAAGTCTAACTTTTAATAAATGATTAAATGAGATCACACAGATCATCTATTTTAGAATTGGAACTGAAGACAAGGGACCCAGTAATTGAGCACTGGTTTCCTCACTCACATGTAGAGATAGTTACAATATCTATTTCATATTATGAGAATGAAAAGAGACACAGAACATGGGATCCTAACTCAATATAAATATTTAATACATAGCATTTGCTTAAATATTTGATTTAAAAATTGTGCAGAGTTAATGTGAACTGTAGAAAATGGACTTCTCACTGAAATTAGACTGACCATATCAGCTCTACTAGTAACCAAACTACTTTAAAATCTGTAGTGAAGAGAAATATATTTTATTCTGTGAACAAGGTATGGAAGGGTAGTTGCAAGTAGAGAAAGCTACTGTGACTTACAGATTTGAGATGCCAGGAATTATGTACTCCAAGTTCCATGGAAGTGTTTTCCTTTGAGGAATGAGTGATGGGTTCTGAGTCATCAAGTTCATTACCAGAGCTGTCCACTGCTTAGGCAGGAGGGATTTTTGCCTCTCATTTGTCCACTCTCTTCACATAGAATGCGTGTACATGTTGTGAGTTGGAAGATTAAACAGAGAGGGCAAAAGACCTTCAATTTTAATTTCTCCTTATCACTTTTGAATCAAAAGTGGCAGAGATATGCCATCAATGTGGGATAATTACATTGTTATAAAATTTTTCCCTCTATAAATATACATGATTGTCATGATAAAAGTAAGTTTTGTTTCTATGCAGTGAATGCATTGCGTATATCAAGCTAACTTCAATATTCTGGCTATAGAACACCAGCACAAAGACTCAAACACATCACAGCTTCACCTCAGTATTATTTGTAAATAGCAAAGGTGTTTATCAAGCAGGTTCCTAGAGGTAAAATCTTATCATGGGTGGAGAGGCATTAGGTTTCTCTAAATGTTTTCCCTGAGCATTGTGTATGACTGGTTTAAGATATTCTCTTCAGAGGAGCCCTTTTGTCTTTGAACTCAGAATCTGCACAAATGGTAAAACTCTTCAAATGTTTTCCTTCACATATCTTACTTCTATGAAATTTCCATATCTGTGAACATCTATCCATTATTGGAATTTAAAAGAAGACAAAATTATAAATATCTATGAGTTGGTTCCTAGTGGAGCCTTGCATTCTTTGATGCAAAGACTATAAAAATAACTTTTATACACATCAAAGTCTTAAGTGTATCAGAAGAATCTTCACTCAGAGTTATACTAAATTGAAAATATCCTCTGATTAAGCTGAGTAACACTTGTGTCTTCAAAGAATTCTACAGTGAGTCCTTAAGAATGTGAGATTAGCTCGCCTTTTGGTATGTATGCTGAAAAATCGCTTCATGAAAATTTACCCAAATATATATCTCAGTTAGATAATAAGGTTTTTAGACAGACTTTCCTAGGAGAAGTGAATATTTGAATGTGGGTCCTCTTTTGGTAGATTGAATTACTGTTAATCTACTATGTGCACTAGAGAGGGGCAGACACCATCTGAGCTCTATTAGCTGTGTCTTTTTGAGTCATCATGCCATGTTGTGCTGATTCTAGTGTGATCACATGGATGAAAATTTGTTGTTGGGAACACTGAAAGTCCCTATCTGTATCTAATTTGTCATTGCCAGAGCTGTACTTGTGATTAAGCTCTGTTGGCTTGGGCACATGTGACACGTGAATTAGAAATAATTCTTTTCTGTTGAATAGATTGAGCACTTGTCAGTAACAGGAATTAAAGCTAGATAGTGGGGGATTCTAGAGGAATTTATTTCTCACAAAATTTCTATTTCTGTATATATGGTTTAAAGAATGATAAATGTGGTGGTTATATATAAAGTATATATGTACAATCTCTCTCTCTATATATATGAAAGCGCTCTCTCTCTCTCTCTCTCTCTATATATATATATGTATATATATATATGAAAGCATGTATTGGCTGAAATTTTATATGCATTAAATTATTCTGAATTTTTCCTCCGTGATTATTTTGCACGTGAATATGGGTTATATGTATATCACAAACAAATGCAAATGACAAATTAATTATGCAAATTTCCTTGTTATAAAAATAGACTCCAAGAGTCAATACAATAGTGCTGGAAAAGTATAATTTCTTCATTTGGGATGTAAACAATCTTTTCTTCCTACTCTATTCCACTTCTAATCATTAGTTGAAAATAAAATTGGATTAAATTATTCTTATAATTAAACTCTAGTCCAAAGCAGTCATTTGTGTACTATGGCAAGGCACTGTCATCTTCTTTTAATGTTCCATAGATATTCTGCAACATTCTTTTTCATCGAGAAGGCCTTCTTTAGCAAGAGATGGCCATGGTGTAGTATGATCAGCTCAATCACTCATGGCTGGGTGGTCTGCTGGCCACTGATATGGAAGCCTCTCTAGTCAGATTTTCTGGCTGGATAACAAGCATGCAGCATTGTCAGACTCAGCAGGCTTCATTTTCTCTCCTGCTAGGGTTACAGGCTCCTTGAAAATGTGCCTGGCAATGAATTTCATTTAGTCCTGATGTGGGTGATCTGCTCTGCAACTCACACTACACAGCCATCTGTTCCTCTAGTAAGTCTCCACCTGGGCTCTCCATTGTTTTTTTGTCCCATCTAACTACAGAGAACTGGAAAAGTCCGAGAGTTAATCTGGATGTGATGACCACATGGGTAAGCCTGTGTCCACCTGGAAGAGAAGGCTGACAATCTACTTCAGCCTATGTGGTGGCAACAGAGAGGGATAATTTGAAGATAGCAATATATTTACTGTTTGTTTTGAGAGTCAACCATATTACCCAGTGCAATTCACTGGGGCTTAGCTCAAGTGCTGCAGCAGATAAAGGGCACGTATGAGTAAGCACCAACCCTTCTTTCTTTCTTTATTAAATCCTTAGCTTAAAGTGGCTTAAAAGTAATCAAAAAGCCATTTTTTTTACTTATGGAATTTTCTTTAGAGAAAATTGTACAAAAAGATCAATTATATTAGACTTGATTATTTATAAACAGGTTAGAAAAATAGAGCCTTAGATTAAGATCATTGTTTTCCCAGTCATCTATCATGCATGTTATGGAAATGGCACTGGGTAGCGATACTCAACTAGAGTGCTTTGCTTTGTTGGTGACTCTGGCCTTATCCTTCTCATTCACCAAATTGAAACCTGGTCAGAAATTAATGAGCAGATGAAATTGTTTCCATATATCTTATCTCCCAGGAGTATTTCACAGTGAATGAGAATTTACATTTACAATTGGAGACTAATTGTCATTGTCAGTATGCATCTTCTGGGTTCCTTCTCTTTCCCTCTATGTCTGTGCTTAGGAACTCATGTATCCATGGGTCCTGTTGTTTAATTTTCCCTTGGGAAATGTCAATGTTCCTGAAGTGGGGAAACATTAGGGAAAAAAGACCATCAAATAAAAAGCAAAGAGAAGGCAGGTGAGAAAGGATGCCTTTGAACTTGGAACTCTTTTTGATCCCAACAGTGACTACTCAGAGTGAATTGTAACTAGAGAAACTGTATAAAACACTTTTAAGGCAGATAAACAGATTTTTCCCAAGAGCTTCCCAAAAGACATGATGGTCTTACCTGTGCCCAATTTGACCTCTGTGAGAAGAATGTTTGAGTTAAAGAACTACAGAAGAGTAAATTCATGCTCTTTTTAAGCTACTTCATTCATTGTGAGTGCCATTTAAACAGCAAATAACTCATATTCTAACCAATTAAAAGAAATACCCAATTTTAAATTTGAAGATAGCTTGTATTAATTTTTTCTTTCAGGTTTAAAACATGTTTTATAAAATGGTACCCAACCTCTAAATAGGTGCACATCCAACAACACAAATGTGCACACACAGTCTATTATTTACTAAATCAATTTAGGCACAAAATTAGCGTCAGTACGTATATTCTTTCATTTACTAACTCTTCACTATCTCAGTTAGGGACACATGCAAACAACCCTCACACATAAAGAACTTGAAATTTTAGTAATGATTTAAAATTTTGCAGTTAATATCAGAAGACATGTTAAGTAGTCAGGCTTGTCTGACTCTAATCCCTGTTAAACCTAACCAAGCAGCACACATTGCATTCAGCAATATGCCTATTAGGTGTATTAGGTGCCTATTGTACTTTATATAAGTCTACTATTTAAAGCAGAGAAGTATAACTCACTAAAAACTCCACCAAGATACAAATATTAATTATATAGACATAATAATAAAGACCCTCATTGAGATGATTCCCTAAACCCAAAGAATTGATTGTAATCTTAAATGACTGTAACAACCCCTGATCTTTCCTTTACTCTAAAGGACTTTAGCAAAGTATTCCATATTTATTTTAAAATGTTTTGATAAATGCAGTCTTAGAAACACTGTAAGATCATAAACACGCTTTATTTTGTTTTATTGTCAACTTGGACAAACTAGACTCACTTGAAAAAAGGGAACTTCAATTGAAGAATTGCTTTTAAAACTTTATATATTTACTTTTATTATTTCATGTGTATGAGAGTTTTGCCTGCTTGTATGTAGGTGCACTAATATCCTGCAGTGCTTGTGGAGGCAGAGGGCACTGAATCACCTGAAACTGGAGTTTCAGATGATTGTTAGTGTGGGTACTGTCTTCTGCAAGAGCAGTCAGTGCTCTTAACTGCTGAGTCATTTCTCCAACCAGGAAGAATTACTTTTTTAGATTTTCTGTGGTCACATCTGTGAGAAATTGTCTCAGTTTATGTAGGAGGTCCCTGCCTAACTTGGACAGTGTCACTCCTTGGTAGGAGATCCTGGACTATGTAATGAAGGCAGTAGAGTGAGCTATAAGCTAAATCAGTAAGCAACATTTCTTCATGTTTTCTGCTTGAGTTATTGTTTGAGTTCCTGTCCTCAACAGTGAATTGTGACCTTGAAGTGTAAGATGGATAAACCCTTTTCTTCCCAAGTTGTTTTGGGTCAGAATGTTTCATCACATTAGCAGAAAAGTAAGCTACGATCCTTATTAAATACAGCTTGACAGATGCAAGTGAGTACAGCCTTATAAAACTTGTGTTTATCCCCTGCCAGGACAACCAGGTTTACTGCTGATTACAGCTCATGTCCAAAATTCCTATTGAAAGATATATTGGACTTGGGGATTGTGTTACTCCTTGGAATTAAGTACCTACCCTCTCCTGAGATAAAGATCTAAAAGACAGTATACTCAACTAATGATTGGCAGACATAGGTAGCCAAAACTTGAGTTAAAAATTTAAAGTAACAAAATAAGAACAGAGTAATTACAACAGGAAATAGGTAATGTTTCTTTTCTTTTAGTGATATTATTGTAGGCAGTATATCATGAGAGGAATTGTGCAGGCAAAGCATTAACACAGACTGAAATATAAGATATCTGTAGTACTCACAAAACCCTGAGTAATTATCATTTTATAAATTAGTTGTTTTTTAGAACAACCTAGCTCTTCTATTGTTTCCTTGTAACAGAATCATTTGCTACCAACCTAATAATTTTATGACAAAACTATGTCTAATTTGTTTATTGTTGTCAAGAAAAGAAAATCCAGTAAATCAAACAGGTCCCAACGTTGTCGAAACTGAATCTGAAGATAATAAAGATGAACTGAGCAGAATGTACATGATGTCTTCATTTTACTGAATTTTATTAAGGTAGACCAGTTAGTGCTTTTGAATGTCAAATGTAAGCTGCATGATGAACAGCACAATGCTGAATCCATCTTGTCCCATAAGTTAATCTTTCAGCACATACAGATATGATTGGGAACTGAGGACTGAATAAGGTATGAAAAGGGTAAAAGAGCCTTTGTCATAAATGTAAAAGGGTTTGTCTCCTTTGGGGTTTAATTACAGTTTGCTTCACAAATTCCTTCAAAATATTACACTGGGAAATTTGTACTCTAATGATATTATCAGGGTAGTTGTCAAAGAAGAAACATGAGAAACAGTATCTGGAGGAAAACAGAGGTATTATAATTAAGACAACACATTCAAATACAGACATATCTACAGGTCTGGGATTTATTTTTCTTTTAATTCTGAGAAATAATACTCATTACTGATGGAGATACGTCAAGACTTTGAAAAAGCATGTTAACAAAATACAAATGGAAATGAGCTAGAGCTTTAGAAGGAAATTAAGTGTTAGGAAATAAAGATTTCTCTGGGGGCATCACCACTGTAGTGTTGCATAAACTGAACATTTTATAGACAGAATTTTCTGAGTGTGGCATATTGCTCTTGTCGTTCCTGCAAGTGCATTTGCCTTAATTTATGTTGAGTTCCATGTGGTCAGCAGAACTGTCTGCATTATCACTGTATCACTCAAACACTCCTTCTCAGTGGCAGGCATATAGTAGGTACAGACCACAAAATTCTTATAATAATAAAAGAGTGAGCATAGGCTGTGACAAGCTGTATTTTTTTTCAGCTCAAAAGGCTTATAACTCTAAGATTATCTCTAAGTTTAAAAACTTTCTTATAGAAGTTATTCTTACAATGAAATGCTTTAAACACTTTAGGTGACATTTAAATGAAAAAGAACTAAGCTGTTTCTGACTTAAAACTGTGTATTGAGTTTCCAGCATAACCTATTCCATGGCAGACTTTCAGTTACACTTCCCATTCATTCCTAATGTCTACTGACATTGTTCTCTGTGTTGTGGCTGGCAGAATGGATTGAGGCCATCTAGAATGAGATAGATATTAGAACCAGCAGAAAATGATTATAGGTAGCATCTGGAAGGAGTCATTTTCTCTTGAGGATTTGACATGGCACTACTGATAAAACGGTTCTATAAGCTATCTAAAGGTACCAGAAATATTATAGGAGATTAAGCCAACAAATCTTTTGTGAAAAAAATATATTTTGTGAATAACTTTTGTAAATAGCTATATATATGTATTTTGTGAATAACTATAACTATATATATATACATACATATATATATATAGTTATTGTTGATTCATTTTGGTTCACATGCACTCAAAACCATGTTTTTTTAGAAATGGATTACAATATAAACTTCTTAGGTCCTTCTTAGTAAATATTTCTGAAATTTGGGTCATATCTATTCCCAGTTTCCCTCCTAAAACTCCCCTGGGACCTACCACAGCATGTCCCTTCTAGACTTCATGTTATTTTTTCATTAATTCATATTTCATTAACTGTCAAATGACTAGTGCAGCAAACTAATAGCATAGGATTTTTATAAAGGAAGAAGTACAGGGAATGTCAGACCAAGTAGATGGGGCAAGTATGTGTGGTGCACAGAATATTTTCTTGTATATTGGGATCTTTCATGTCTGAAGCTGCTCGTGTTCCATGATTAGCTTTCAGGTCCTTTCTATACCAGGTCAATTGTATTGCATAACATTCCTTGTAACTTTTTCTGAAAACTTCTCGTCTTTAATTTTCACATCCGAGTTATAAACACGTTCACCTATGAAAAATTAAGAGTTGAAAACTAGATACAATAAAACTTCTCTATAGAATTTTATGGCCATTGTAAATAGTAATCTGTTCAGCCCATGAAATTTAATATTCTACAACTAGTGCATCCACTTACTGAAAGTTGTCTCATCTGCACTGAACTCATCATTCTCAAGTAACTTCCTCTTCCATGAAAAAGAGAGGAGTCTTTTCACTGTTTTTGTTGTTGTTGTTGTTTCAAGGTGCTTATAAAAAAGTAAAGTATGTGATTATGGTTTTATATTCTTTGAGAAAATTCTGTATTATTAAATCTGAACATATTAATTTCTCTCCTATAATTATGTTAATGAGATTTTTAAATTTACTATTAGCCCTTATTTATAAAGAACAGATCAGGCATCAATCTGCCTTTCTTTCGTATATATGGGATGCTTGCCAAGGATAAGGCTGATGAAACACAGCCTTAGACAAGCTCCATCTGTCCCATTTAGATGATATAGTATCAGATCTCAGTAGTAGAAGTGGTAACTGCAAGCGGCCTGGGTAGAAAGAAAGAGAGGACTGCTGACCACAGTGATTAAAATAAATTCAGGGTGTATTGTACTTGTATAAATTTAACCTCTATAACTTTTTACAAACACACTTTGGCATTCAGGGCCATTGTCAGGTGAAAATATAAGGCAAATGGAAGTCAGTTCATTTCAAATATATGAAACCTTGATTTGATCATTAAGAAAATATTTTGAAGGGAGCATTGCTTTCCCCTTTTGAGAAAATAATATATAAAGAATACAGAAATGTGTCAAGTTTTTCCTAAAAATATCAAGTCCCAGGGGCATCTTTAAGCTGGATCAAGAGCTGTGTTTCAGACTGTACAGTTTCCCAAAGCATGAGCAGCTATGGAAGAAGAGATTTTTATCCCGGGTCAAATGGAACCTACAAATCCATTCTGAGCTTAATGGGAACCTCCATTACCAAATAAAACCAATGATATAGTTGGACCTCTTAGAAACAGAAAACTAAAAATCCAGTAACTCGGCAGAACAATTAAATTATTTTAAGAAATGTCCTCATTTATCAGTAACTGTGCAAAAATAAAGACAATACAGTTTCAAACGGATTTACTAGTTATATTTAACATCAAACTAGTAAATGCTAATTATGTAGTCACTCCTCAGAAATATTTGAATCATGTTTCAGAATATTAAAAACCAGCAAATATTTTTAACCCAAAATTGATGTATCTTTGTAAAATAAAATTTTATTATCCATCTATGTATAATTGGCTTCTGGGGCTTTATTTTATCCTACCTTTTACATTTCATTGCAAAAACAGTGATTAAGAAGGTTAGGAGCTCTTTTCACTCAGTGGTGATGATTATCAGGGTACATTTATTGAAGACCAACTAAATATTTATTCTTGCCTTACCAAAGAGAATTTTATTATGTAGAAAATTTCATAATTTATTGAAATAGGAAGTTCTCTAATAACTGAATTGTGGTGATACAAAACAGTAATGCAGTTCTTTTTCTTAAAAAATGCATTATTTATTAATTTATTTTACATGTATGTGTGTTTTGCCTGTATGTATGCAAGCGCACCCATGTTGTGCAGTGCCTTTGGAGGCCAGAAGAGGGTGTTGGATGCCCTGGAACTGGAGTTATGGACAGTTGTTAGCAGCCATGTGGGTGCTGGAAATCAAACCTGGGTCGCCTGAAAGAGCAACCAGAACTTTTAACCACTGAGCTCCTGCCCTAGTAATGAAATTCTTGCAAAAGAAAATAAGAATGCAGGAAACAAACATGTCTGTGGGAGACTAATAATAAAATTATTGTTTCTATAACCATTAATGAGAAGATTGAATTAGGTTATTTCAAAAACCTTATTGCTTTATTCTTGTTTATCAGTGAGTTGCATTATTGTAAATGAAAAGAGCACAGCCTCAGTGACTTATGAATAACTTATAATACTTCAGAAGTTCTCACCTCCTTCAATGATCAGAGCATCTCAGTCTGTCACTGGTGAAATCTAAGGCTAGACTGTTCTGTCTTCTGGAAAAATCCTTTGTTACATAGGATTTTGTTTTGTTCTCTATTCATTAGATAATAGTATCCTTTCTAGTAATAATTGGGGAAATAAAAATACAGTATTGGAACACTAAATTTTACTAAAACAGTTAAAATGAAAAAAAAATGCTTGATAGCAAATGTTGGCAAGAATAATAAATATGCAACAATAGGGATTCTGTTTGAAGTGTGGTTGAATCTAAGTTAATTTGGAATGTTTGCTCTTATCTACTAGAATTAATGATATTCATCCATTTCGTCTAGTAGTTTTAGTAATTGCATACAATACAAAACGAATGCTTGAGTTCACTAGAATATCTGTATAAGAATATTCATAGTATTTCTGCTTCACTTCAATAACTTCAAACTATAAATATTCTTTATTAAGATAAAATCGTTATGCATAATTTTTCTATAGAAATTAGGATAACATACAGGTATAAAAAATTTAAAGTAGTTCCACAACTATAGCATGAATGGTCATTAAAACATACCTGAACCAAGGAATCCAGACACATTACAATACATGCTTTAGGATTCTACTCATATAAACTTCAAAATGGGTAAAAAAGACACCGTAGTATTTAGGCATACACCATCAGGAGGGAAAACTGAAGGTCAGGTTAACTCTAGAAAGGGGGAGCTTGTTGTTACCAGGAAAGGAGATTTGGGGAGATTTTGAGACTGTCACCTTTTTCATTGAAATTGGAAACAAGTTATATGTTTTTCTATTAAAGTAAATCTTCAAATTACACATATATTCGTTAGCCTTTGGTCTCAGTTGAGTTCTACTTTTGTGACAAAATTCCATTAAAAAAAGCAACTTGGGGAGAGAAAGGTTTCCTTCCACTTACAATTACATTCTTCCAGTCTTCTTTCATTTTTATCAACTAAAACATACACCAGTACTTCCAATTGAAAACAGCCTTTTTCAGGCCAGAGAGATAGCTCAGCAACCATGAGTACTGGCTGTTCATACAGAAGACCAGGGTTCGAATCCCAGCACCCATATGGTGACTAACAATAATCCATAACTCCAATTCCAGGAGATGTGACACCTTCTTCTGCTCTCCAAGGGCATTGCATGACCTGGGTGCACTAACCTATATGCAGACAACACACTCATACACATAAAATAAAAATAATAAATATTTTTTAAAATCCCTTTCATGTTCTCCTTTCGTTCACTAACTTGGTTCTGTGCACTATTTCACAGCAAAAGTTTTCAAATAGTTCTCTATTCTTTCAGTTTCCATTAATTTTTAACCCATCAGTTCCTGGATCATCTCTAGTTGCCTAAAATCTGCATTTGCCAGGAAATGTCACGAAGTCCATTTTCATGGACACCTCTCCATACATCATCCTCAGACCAAAGAAGTATCAAACCTTGATGACTCCTCTTTGACCTGCTTTCCTCACTTGGTTTCTTTTATATGTTTACATTCATTTTCAGGTGATCTTGTCCTACCTAGACGCTGATGCCTGCCAAGTGTATATCTTGGGTTAAAATTATTTCTTTTTAAAAATTATTTTATTTATGTGTATGAGTGTATTGCCTGAATGCATGTAAGTCCACCAATGTTGTGCAGTGCACATAGAGATCAGAAAAGGGCATTGGATCCCTGGGATCTGGAATTAAAGATGGTTGCTAGCCTCCATGTGAGTGCTGGTAACTAAACTGGGTCCTCTGCAAGAGCAATCAGTGTTCTAAACAGCTGAGCTGTCTCTCCACCCCTTAAAATTATTTCTTAATATTAAAAATTTTATTCCCAAATGCATGCTGGCATTTCCTCTTGGAACCATCTCAAATTTAATATGAATAAAGTTCAAATCTCTATCTTGCTCCACTTTACTGAACTACACTTTCCCCTTTCAGAATCTGCTGTACTGGTCATTTCTTAAGTTCAAAATCTAGTTAATTCTTCTGCTTATATTATCTGTCTCCACATTCCAAACACTAATAACGTCCAGTCTAGCTACTAAAATATTCAACATCTGTCATTTGTCTACATGGCAGTCATTGAAATTCTTAGCTTCCATAATTTTTTGACTATAAACTTGGCTAACATTTGACTTTCTGATTACATTTTTTCTATTCCAGTTTAGATACAAATATAATCTTTTTTCTTTAAGCTGAATCACATTACCCTTTACTTAAAGCTTTAGTAGTTGCTTATTGTTCTGTTAATTAAATTAACACAACTTATGACATGAACCAGAAACTCAAATCCCATAAGTCTCTTCATCTTCCTGTTTGGCCATTACTTGGTTTGTGGGCAATGATGCTCTGTCACCATCTCACACATCCCATGTTTTTTGTTGCTTATTTGATTCTGCTTTTATGTCTAAAATGCTTTCTCCAAGTCCTTCTTGATTGGCTTATTTTAATTCTTAAGATCTTAATTCTTTAATGTACTTTCTGGGAACTGTTCAAACATTATAATCACTTTCTACCAATGTCCATATCAGAGTGTTGGTGATTTCCTTCATAGAAACATTCATAAACTGTCATATTTTTGAATTGTTTATTAGATTAATGCAGGTTTATGCTAGAAATATGAGCATAAAAAGGCAATGGTCTCATCTGCCAGTATACTAAGACTTCATTGATACCATATATTTAGAAGATTCTCAACTACAACTGTTACATCAGTGTAACACACTCAGATTAGCTGAGTGTGACACCATTGATTTTGAACCCTCATTGAGACAGAATATCATGTTGACTGGAGGATGTGCAAAGACTGCGCACATCATGGTAAAGTTGAAGCAGGGGGACAGGAAAAAAGGAGAAACAAGGCATAATTTCTAAAACGGCACCAATGACTTGCTTCCATTATCATGAGGCCAACTCCTACTGTTTCTTCTATCTCCCAAACAAACTTCCTGTGAAGAAAGTGTTTAAAATGTGAGCCATGAATGAGTTGGAAAGACATTCATTTAAATTACAACCCATAGCTCCTAGTGAAGTAATGAAGTCAGTATGCCTCTAAGTAGTATGATAAACAATTATACTAGAACTTACTTTATTATAGCCATTTGTAGAAACACGAGATCTTTTAGTTTTAAAAATTAATGTATGAAATAAAATTTTAATGTAAGAGATAACATCAACACAGTGGTATAGGCACTTCTGGTGTCCAGGTTTATAATTTGCTCACATGCCACATCCATTTTGATATAGATAGCTTTGAGTGAAATGTGGTGAAGATGTATGCTGTGTGGTAATTTCTTAATTTCTTCCAAGTTGATGCATTCCTCTTTAGGAGGAAGTTCATTAAGATAGGATGTTTTAAGGTAGTCGAAACATCCTTCAGGGCAGTTCCTTTAGACAGGAAACTATAAAGGGAGGCTCATTAAAACTCAGGGATTAAATAACTCAGAAGCTTCACAAATTTCCTAAAACTGATCAAATATATTAGACCTCTCTGACATTCATCTTATGTAAGTATCAAGGATTTCTGAGAAAACTCTCAAACCAACTGAGCTGCCTGGAGGAGTCTCAAAGAAACTAAAAGAGTCTCTCCAAACTGCCAAACAGCCTAAAAGTTGCGCAGTGAGCTCCAGGGTTCTAGTTTTCCTGAGCCTTTACCCATGCTTGGGTTGGCTTTTGGTAATTCAGCAATCTTTGAGTCATTTTATGCTTCTGCCATCCACCAGTATTCCTGTAAGTAACCTCAGTAAAACACCATGGTTCACCAAGTTGGACTTTGGTGGTATATGTTAGATTTAGAAGATTAGAGAAAGAATAAAGTTTAGATAAATGACCACAGCCAGACTGAACAGTGTTTATTTAGTGAGGTGGCAACAGCCTCGCTGGGGAATATTAAGGCTATGCAAAGTTTGCAAGGGGTTGTTTTAGGCTTTATATGGCTGGAAACGAAGAAAGCACACCCAGCTGTGGAGTCTGAGTTAAGGTGTCCTGGAAGCCTTTTCCTGGAGCTGTTTTCTTGAGCAGAACAAAGAAACTGTTTTCAGCTTGGGTGGCTGCTGTTAACAGTGAAGCAAGGCCAGCAGAGAATCATTCTGGTAGAAGGAGGGGGTTGTCTGGCTTTTCTGAAACTGCAGTACTCCATCAGACCTGAGATAAGGATGTGGCTAACTGGTAACTGTGGGGTTGGGGCGAGACACCTGTCCCAGGGAACTTCTGATTTCTAGCAGTATATACTTTGATCTGTTGTTGATCTCTGTCTGAAGTGAGTAGATAGTTGTTTGCATCTCTCCAGGAATAATGTTCCACTACACTATAATTTTTTCTCAAGATATCAAAAGCAAGTATAGGTAATATGTGGTATAGGGAGTTTTCCTGAAGAAAATATATCATTACATGTTTATTGAAATGTTTTAATAAACAGCAGTTGAAATCAGATGTTGATGATCTTATCTCTTTTGTACAGTCTTTTGTTTTCATCTAAATGGGATTTGATTTCACACATAACTAAGTTTGTTAGAGAATTGATTTCCTGTAAGCTGTATTACCTTCTGTACAACTTACTTTGGTCTCAGATCTT
The DNA here is from genome assembly GCA_035773235.1 of Eospalax fontanierii. Taxonomy (NCBI): domain Eukaryota; kingdom Metazoa; phylum Chordata; class Mammalia; order Rodentia; family Spalacidae; genus Eospalax; species Eospalax fontanierii. The sequence goes on along the minus strand of CM069533.1, from coordinate 43,749,835 downwards.
TTCCTAGATACTGAGGAAGAAAAAATAAGTGTGTGTCAATTCACTTAGTATAGCAGCTTCTAGTTCCATCCATATACCTGCAATTTTCATGATTTACAGTTCAGAAAAACAAGTGGTATATGCTCTCTCTCATTTGCGTATCCTAACTAAAAATCCGTAGTTGTGAGTACATATCCTGATGTAACCAAAAAAAGCCAGGAAAATCGAAAGGTGCCATGGGGTTAAAAGGGAAGAAGGAGCTCCAGAGAAGGGACTAGAAAGAGAAAGGTGTGATCAAGGAGGAAATAGGTGACAGTATACATGGGGAGAGGAGAGAGAAATAGTGCTTAGGTGATGTGAAAACCAGAGATGAGTGTATTAGCTCAAAGATCCTTTGAAAAAAATATGTGTAAAATTAGTGCATAACTGAAGGTTATATAACAAAACCAGTGTCAATCAGGAGAAACGTCCCTTTGAGTTGTTGTTCAAGGTAGTCCTAGAGATTCCCCAAATAATACAGGCTATTGCCACAACCCTTGTTTTCCTCTCAGAACTTGAAGGTAACACCCTATTACTGAAGATGACATAATTCAGAAACAGCACTGGGAGCAATGGAGCTGGAACTGACCTGGAAGCTTCCTCTCCGAAAACTAGCTCCCATAATGTCAAAAGATACTGTGCAAACTTTCCAGGGAGATAAGCAATAAACAATCCCACCCAGCTGTAAAGTCTGAGAATCACAGCAATGACCCAGCAAGTAATCTCTACTGGTACAGTGCTGATGTTTTTATCTTCGCATTAATCAACAGCTATCTAATTGAATTTAAGACTTGCTCAATGGGTGGAAATGTGTGATGCTGTAAACAAAATCAAATACAAATGGATAGAGAAGTCACATATCTGAGAGAAAAACCTACTTTTATCACATCTTTTGTCATCTGAATATAATTTCTTTTTCTCTTAAATAATTTTAAAATTTATTTTTATTTTATGTGTATGAGTGTTATATCTACACACATGTTAAGTACAGTGTCATGCAGTGCCCCTAGAGGACAGAAGAGGGTATCAAATCCCCTGGAACTAGAGCTATGGATAAGTGTTAGCCACCATGTAGGTGCTGAGATTCAAATCTGGGTCTTCTGTCAAAACAGCTGCTGCTCTTAACCTATGAACCATCTCTCCCATCCCGAATGCAATTTCTTATTGTATTTTAAATATGTATCCTTATATTTATAGAGAAGTTTACCTCTCACCTCTCACCAAAGAAGCTTCTTTTATAACAAATGGAGACTGTTACAGAGCTCCACACTGGTCAAACACAGAGAATCAGTGTCTGCCACCTAAGACTCAGGGGCCATTGTGGATAATTGTTGGAAGAAAGATTGTTGAGGCAGAGGTGATTGAAGGTTACAAGGAAACAGAATTTTCTAGACTGTGGGAAGATACTCATATGAACTTACTGCAATGGTAGCACAAGCACCAGACCCATGCAAGTTCAAGACAGACAAAATCCCAATATAGAAGTGTAATATTTGGTAAGAATCCCTAACCATACCTGAGAAACTATTGGCTACTGATAACTATTGGGAAAAGGACAGTCAGTTTTCTTTAAAGGTGTGATATCAGTTAGGTAAAAAAGGCTCCAGTAGACAGAAATATACTGAAGGGGGACATTTCAGGAAACAAACCTGACTCAATAGACCTTAATATACAGCACAGTACATGAAATCTAATTATGGGGGCTTAAATGATTGGTGCAGATAGGGATAGGGTCTAAATATGATCAAAATATATTGCATGGAATTAGAAAAAACAATGAAAGTAAAATAAATAGGTGTCATTTTTAGTTAACTTTATAAATATGTGGTATTAAAATTTCCTTTTATTTTTGACATTAACTGTTTTATATTGAGAAAATTCTAGATCTTTCAGACTTTAAAATGTAAGTGCAAAAACATGGATATCTGTCTTAAGATAAGGCATACATGATGACAGAAACCATGGACCATAAATATGTAACTGTGTTGATTTTTTATTTTATAATTATTAACATCTGTGAACTGTACAGAAGAATTGTTTCCTTACATTTTCACAACATGTACATAGAGTGTTCTGGTCCTATTCACTACCTTTATTACCTATACATGCCTCTATTGGCTTCCCACTGGTTCTCTTACTTTTCTCTAGGAACCACTGGAATACTTCAGTGCCTTTTGCTCATATGTCTATTTTTTACTGCTAGGGATTTAATTTGGAGACTCAGGGGGACTTACACATGTTAGGTGAACATTAAGTGTCCATCACCCCCATATTTGTCTTTGATTCTGGATACAAAAGAAATATATGACACTTGCCTTTCTGAGTCTAATTTGTGTCCCTTATACAATCAATTTATAATATCAATTTTTTTCTGTATTATCATAAGTAGAACGAATAATACTGGGTTCTGTGTATATGTTACATTTTCTCTATTAGCTAAAAAATATCTACCTTTATCCTTCCACTCTAATAGATTGAGATGTCTACCCAAGCTGCTTGACAGACTATACAGTTATATAAATGTGTGAATATTATAAATAAATCTGAGAAAGGTATAATTATCCCAATTTCACGAATATGGAAACTACAGCATAGAGAAATTAATTAAATCATCTCTATTACAAATTTGTGACAGGGTCAGGCCTGAAAGCTTGACAGTCTGACTATAAAGCCTGCCCCCGACCTCCAAGCCACAGCACTATTTGTCCTCTGTTTGCTTTTCTTAGGCAGTTTGACAGAACTATAAAGGGTGGATGGGGGAATTTCTTCATAATGTATTATGTACATGTAAGAAATTGTGAAAGAAGAAAACTAATGAAAAAGTTTAGCAATATATTTTACATAATGGATTTTCACAAATTCGGTGTTTGAAAGATTTTTATACATCTTAGAAATCTCAGCTAGAGACTAGGAGTTTGGATTATGATTATTTACTTCAGTGATAAGCAAGAACAACAGAACTGCCAGTATTGAGTAAAAAATTACCTGAATTCAAAATGTTAGATATGCTCTACCACTTTAATCCAGTGATAAGATCTTTTTATATTTAAAATGAAATGCAAAGATGGCTTCAAGAAAAACTAGTCAAGTCTGTTTTTTAGGGAAAAGAAACTCAGAGAATTATGATCAATATGTAAAAAAAGTATGTTTATCTTATCCTGTTTGCCTGGGAACTGTGGAGTATCAAGTTCACAGGAGAGTTAGCTGTTCCTCTATGCAAAAGAGGAGGCTTCTGTTGTTTCTGTGTTGTCATGGCCGCTTAGTGGTTCCCATCTGTATGTGGAAGAGGTATGGGACTAATATTGCACATAAGCTACTCGTCACAGTGACTCCTGTTAAGTGACATTTAATTTTTCATATATTAAAATTTTTATTTATATTTATATGCACATGTATGTGTGTGTGTGTGTCTGTGTGTGCGTGTGCGTGTGTTTGTGTGTCTGTATGTATGTGTCTGGGTGAGTGCATTCCATATATATGCAGATACTTGCAGAAGACAGAAAATATTGTCCGATCTTCTGGAATTGGAGTTACAGAGGATTGTGTCATGAAATGTGGGTGTTGGAAACTCAAGTCCTCTGGAATAGCAGAAAGCAGTCTTAAACACTGAGTCATTTCTCCAGCCCCATCAGTCACCTTTTGATAGAGAAGAGATCAAAGATGAGATGAATCTTACACCGCCAGAACACAACAGAGAGGACATGGCAACTCCAACTCTAGGAAGGAAAGGGGTAGATCTCCGAGTGTCTGCTATGTTACAATTGTCCAGAACTGTAAATCTCGATGAGGCAGGAAAGGATTGATATTTAGGGGACATGGGAAGGTAATATATATATATATATATATATATATATATATATATATATATATTCTTTACTCCAGGATCTAGTTATAATTCATTCCTCCTAAAAATTAACACTAAAAATAAACCAAATTTTAGTTTAAATAAGATCATTGAATATGCATATGCAGAGACAATGCTTATTTTCTAAAGCTACATCTAGCAAAAAATATTAAGAACAAATGAGCTCCATCTGCTTAGGTTCAGAGTGATTGTGACCTTCAAGTTTAACTGTAAACAACACTTCTCTCTCCCTATACCTGAACAATGTACCTGATACATCAACTTATAATTCTACCTTTAAGGAAAAAAAATCTAGAAATATTTGTCCTTAATTTCTAGACTTTGCTTTATCTTTGAACCTGAATATAAATAATATCCTTTGATCAGTGTAACTTTGAAAGCCACAAAATTGTATCTATAGCCATGAAGAAGACATTAGAGAGGTTTTCTATCTCTCTCTACGCTTGTACTTAACTCCAAAGTTTGTGTTATTTCATACCTCTACCTAATAAACTCACTGCTTCATCTACTCTGACTTCTGGAATAAGTTCACTCTGTAATGTTGTCAGTACCTCAGCTTCAACTAAGCAGAAGTCCCTGTTGAGAAACTCCTTATTTTTTTAATATTTCAATATTATTTTTATTTTATGTGTATGAGTGTATTGCCTGAATATAAGTGCACCTGTATTGTGCAATACCTGTGAAGGTCAGAAGATGGTGTCAGATCCCCTAGAACTAGACTTAGAGACAGTTGTTAGCTGCCATGTTGGTGTACTCCAGAGGCAGAGCTAGGCAGGTCTCTATGAGACTGAGACTAGCCTGGTCTCCATAATGAGTGTCAGGACACCTACAGCTAAAGGGTTCAAATATATATACATATATATATATATATATATATATATATATATATATATATACACACACACACACACAGACACAAAAGTCAGTCAACTATTCCATGAGTAAACAAATATGTTTTACCCATATAACATTATTTAGCCATATAATATTATTCAGCAACAACAAGGAATGAAATAACAGTACACTATACAGTATAAAGTCTTAAGTATTTTATGCTAAGCAGTTGAAGCCAGTCACAAAACAATATTGTATGATTCTTTTTATGTGAAAAGTTTACTCTAGATGAATTTACAGGTATAAAATATAGGTCACTGGCTGCCAGTCTTAAAGGATAATGATATAGATGGGAAATGACTGCTAATAAATGAAAGGTTTTGGGGGGGGGACGATACCGCCCTGTCACCTCACCAGATTCCATGCATTCTCTTATCTCTGTTAAGGCCTATTAAATCAAGTTTTTGTCTCTAGATGTCCGTCATTGAGAATTCATCTATTTGGCCTATCAAGTGTCACTCCCTTAAAGAGCACTCACTCTCCCAGCAATGATCAGATGCCAATGGTTGTTCAGTTAAGGTGAGGGCTCCATGGCTATTTCCCCATTTCTACACTGGGATTTTGTCTGTCTTGAGTTTGCATGGGTTTTGTGTGTGCTGTCACCGTTGCATTGAGTTTGTATGAGCTAGTTCGTATGAGCTGGAAAAATTTGTTTACCTGTGGTTATCCCTTTCCCCTGGCCCTTACAGTCTTTCCTACTAATCATTCTTTACTCCCAAGGCTCACAGAACATAGTAGAACATGGTAAAAAGAGAGTATTAATGTGTCTCTCCACTCTCACCAGTAAAATTTCTTCATGAAATACAGAATGGTTAACACAGAAAGCCACACAGGCCAAAATGTAGAGAATAAGAGACTGAAGAGTCTGTGTCCTTGGATAAGGTTCCAGTAGTAAACCTTTACCACCCAGAACTCAGGGATATTGTGGAAGAGGGGCAGAAAGATTGTAAAATTGTATATTTTTATTGTATATTAAATATTTGCTCTCACTAACACTTTATCATGCCAATCAGTTTGGGTCCTGATGGACATCTTTCCATCAAGAATGTTAAAAATTCACTCTCCCATAAGGGGCTGACCATGATGAATGTCCAGGGATTCAGCTCCACAGTTGCCGTATTACATCACCTCTTTGGTCTCTCTGATCAACCGTATCACTCAACTAGATGTATGATGTTTATATTACATTATTTAAAGTTATTTTCTAAAAAAATTTAAAGTACAGTTTATTAATACATTAAAGTGCTAAAGCTACCTGTAACTTTCAATTTTTTCTTTTCTTTTTTAAAATATTATCTATTTCACACAGAACATCTTAATCATTTTTACAACCTCTTTCTCATTGGTATCTTACCATAACCCCCCAGTGGAATTCATACATTCTGCCGTTTGTGTTAAGGCCTATCCTAACAAACTAGTGTCCCCAGATATCCCTCAGTGCAAGTTCATCCATTGTGGTCTATTCAGTCTATATAGAGTCCTTCCCTTTGAGAAAGTCAGCTCTTCATTACCCAGCAAGAATCAGTTGCCAATAATTCTTCTAAGACAGGTGCACGCTGCCCATTTTCACAGTTCTATGCTGCATTTTTATGTTCTTGAGTTTGCATGGGTCTAGAGCATGCTGACAACATTGGTTCATATGAGCAAGGTCCTAGGAGCCTATTAGGCTTCATTTCCATATGGTCTTATATCTCCTCCATGGTTTTTACAATCTTTCTGCACTCTCTCCTGTTATGGTACCTGAGCCCTGGGTGGGTAGAGTTTGATATAGGAGTCCTATCCAAGTTCCTACACTCTATAGACTCTTATTTCCTATGATTTCTCCATTCATGACCTTTTGTGTTCTTATCCCTCTGTTGCATAAAGGTGCTTCATTGATGAGAATTTAGAGATGCATTATGGTTCTCTTTTAGCCTTTGTTCTATGTTCCATGAGCCCTATATATGGAGGTTGCAGTGTAGATGTGTCATTTAGGCTTGGGAAATTTACAGGCAATCTCTGTGTGTGACCAGTTGTGGAACTCTTTAATAATATCTGTCTGTTGAAAAAGACTGTTTTGATGAGTGGTGACTGGGGTACTTATCTGTAAATATAAAGATCTGTATTTTACACATGTGTATTTTACACAAATATAATTTCTTTTTTTACACAAAGAAATTATATTTGTCTAGATATCAGATAGCCCTGGGGTTTTCTCTTAGATATATGACATCTCCAGTAATGTGTTTACAGTACCACACATGAGTTTCCTGACATTGAGTTGGCTTTAAATCCAATTAAGTAGCTGTTGTTTACCCCAAGATAAAAGTGCCACTATTATACCAATGTAATTTGCTGTGCCAGTCATTGAAGTGGTAACTAGGCCTTAAAGCTGGCTTTGATCTGGGTTTGAACCATTGATGGAAGTTCTGCCTTAGAAGCTTGTATAGTGCTCTCCATAACTACTGTGAGAACTAGCCTTCAGGGGAGGTGGATTCTGGTCCATTGGAGCTCCATTGCTCCAAATTCTGTGTTCAAAGTATGTCCTGTCTTCAGCAAAAGGGTCTTACTTTCTTGTTCTAGGAGGCAATCAAAGACTGTGGCAACAGCCTGTGTAATTTGGGGAGTGTCTTGGATTATCCTGGCCAACAACTCAAAGGAAAATATTATCTTGCAACTGGAATCAACCTGAAAATAGAAGTAGCTTGAGAACTAAGCAAATGAAACTGCCTTACTGTTTTATAAATACGCTTTAACTAAACACAGCCGTATCCATTTGATAAGACATGGTGATGGTTAATTTTGGTTATACATTTGACTGGATCTGGAATTAACTGAAATGAGAGAGATTTTCTACATCTGATTATTTGAAGCCAGGAGACACACCCTAAATGTAGGCATTACCTTCTGATTTGTTTCACATTTGCTCATGTGCATATGCTTTACCGACAGTTACAGAGTGATTGCTAGCTCCTGATCACTGTACTAAATCAGTATAAAGTCATCATTATAATAGAGCAGTGTGATATTTTATGGAAGACAGATGATCAAGAACCCTTAGAATGAAGTTCTGATACAATGCTGGAGAATTTATGCACCTTGAGGTATATCAGAATTCCCTACACAGCAAATTGTGTTGGGTGCTCCTTATGGAAAACTATTGACAAGAAAGCACCAGCAAGATCAATAGCTGAATACCAGGTACCAGGAATTGTATTAATCTGCTCAAGTAAGGAAAGCAGGTCTGGTACAGCAGCTGTAATTGGAATCAATACTTGATTAAGTTGACTATTGTCAACTGTTACTCTCCATGATCCATCTGTCTTAAACACAGTCCAAATAGGAGAGTTAAAAGGGGGCTGTGATGGGAACTACCACCCTGCACCTGTAAAATCATTGATTGTGCCAAACATTTCTGTAATTCCTTCAGATATGCAATATTGTGTTGTTTCAGTATTTTCTCTGGTAAGGTGAAACTCCAATGGTTTCCATTTGGTCTTTCCAACCACAATAGTCCTCACTTTACAGATTCATAAACTCTTGTAGGATTCTGCCAACTTCTAAGTATATCTATTCACATATACATTCTGGAGAACAATCAGTGAATGGGTGGGACCCACTGAACACACTGTGAGTTGGGCTCAGCTAAAACTTCATTTATCACCTGATTTCCATAAGTCCCTAATTTAACTGGAGGGTCACAATTCAAATGCCTTCTACCTCACTGAAATTTCTAGGAATCCAGTTGTGTGGAGCATGCAGACACATTGCTATTAATGTGAAGAATAAACTGCTGCACTGGCCTTTCCTATCACCACAACATTTAGTGAGCCTCTTTGGATACTGGTAGCAGCACATATGTTACTATGTAATGCCTGCATTACAACTGCACCGGGGTCTATCCGGCAAGGGGCTGAGGAATTAAAGACACACAAGACACACAAACATAGACACACCAGTGGAGAAGAAACAGCTTCTTCTGAGCGTCTTCTGATTTATTCAAGCAGGGTACTCATATATATACACCAAGCAGGTGCCAGTAAAGAATTGAAGAGAATTTCACAGGGACAACAGTTCAGGTTCCCAGGGAACATCTGAGTACGCGACATGCACCTGGTTCAGAATAATGGAGTTGCAGTTAAGCCTCTAAAGGTCAAGTTGTTCTCGGTCAAGTTATTCACATAGAAACTGCAGCTGACAAGCTAAAGCTAGTTCCTGGTTGGGAACCTACCTGAGAAAAAGGCATGCAGGGAGGCTAGGGCCCTACATTACTACAACCCATATATCAAGTGTCTTGGAATGCAACTAGCTTTGAGTGGGACCTGGAATATGAAAAGGCTCTTTAATAGTCCAGGCTACTGTGCAGGCCGCTCTGCCACTTCGACCATATGATCCAGTAGATCCAATGGTGCTTAAGGTATCAGTGGCAGATAAAGATGCCATTTGAATTTCATACAGAGTAACCACTGCCAAAGGTCACTGGGATTTTTGAGCAAGGCTCAACCATCATTTGTATACAACTATTTTCCCTTTGAGAGACAGCTCTTAGCCAGCTATTGAGCCTTAGTGCAAACTGAATGTCTGACAATGGCCACCAAGTCACCATGAAACCTGATTTTCCCAAAATGAGCTTGGTGCTATCTAACCACCAAACCATAAAGAAGGACATGTAAAGCAACAACTCATTATCAACTAGAAGTGGTATATGGTATACAGGTGACTGAGCCAGAGCAGACACTAACGGCACAGGAAGCAAGTTACATGAAGTTGCCCAGATGCCTATGGTTCCTACTCCTGTCACATTACCTTCTGTTCTCAAGTAAGCACCTATGGCTTCATGGTGTGTGACCTATGATCATAGTTTACTGAGAGCTTTGTTTAAAAATGGTTCTGCATGCAATACAAGCAACACCCAGAAATGGATGTAGCATTCCAGCTGATTTCCGGGACAACCCTGAAGGACCCTGGTGAAGGAAAGTCTTCACAGTGGGCAGAACTTCATGCAGTGCATATTGTCAAGCATTTTGCTTGGAATGAATGGGTAAAAGTGTGATTGTATACTGATTTACATATGGAGTCAATGGTTTGTCTGGTTGGTCAAGTATATGGAAGTAGCATGGCAGAAAAATTGGTGAGAAAGTTATCTGGGGAAGAAGTAGATGGATAGATAGCTCCAAATGTGCAAAGGATGTGAAGATACTTGTGTCCTATGAAAATGCTCATGATAAAGTGATTTCAGCAGAGGATGGGTTCATTAATCACATAGAACTAATGACCCATTCTGTGGATAGTCAGCCTCTTTCTCCAACTATCCCTGTTATTGCCCACTGGGCTCATGAACAAAGTGGCCATAGTGTCAGATTCAGGTGGCTGAAAATGATGAAGGTGTGAAGAACATGCAATGGAAGAAAGACAGCATATTCAACAAATGGTGCTGGCAAACTGGATCTCCACGTGTAGAAGAATGAAACTGGATAACATTTTTCACCATGCACAAAAGTCAAGACCAAATGGAACATGAAAATCTGAAACTGGTAGAAGAAAACATAAGTAGTACCCTCCAAGATACAGGCATAAGAAAGGACTTTCTAAATCAGAAATCATCTCTTCAGTCATTAAGGTCAGCAATCAGTAAGTGTGAACTCATTAAGCTATAAAGCTTCTGTACAGCAAAAGAAACAACCAAGGAAGTGAAGAGAACACCCACAGAGTTGGAGAAAAATCTTTACCAGATACACATCAACAGAATATTAATATCCAGAAGATAAAAAGAACTCAAGAAACAAGAAAATATATGATCTAATAAAACATAGATATTAGACCTGAACATAGAGTTTTCAAACAAAAAAAAATGACTAAGGAATACCGTAAAAAGTAAACAACATCCTTAGTGATTAGAGAAATACAGAATAAAACCACTTTAAAATTCTATATTACCCCAGTCAGACTGGCTAAGATCAAGAGAATGAAAAACACAAAATGCTGGAGAGGATGTGGAGAAAGGGGAACGCTCATTCACTGTTGGTGGGAATGAACCCTCTACGGAAAGGAGAGTGGCGAGATCTCAAAAAATTCAAAATGATACTCTCATTTGATACCCAAAGGACTCATCCTACTGTAGAGAACCTATACATCCATGTTTGTTACTGCTCTCTTCCCAGAAGCCAAGAAATCGAAACAACCTAAATGATTCTCAACTGATAAATCACTAATGAAAATGTTACATTTACATAACGCAGTAAGAAAAGACGAAATTATGAAAATTTCAAGTAAATGTTTGTAACTAGAGATTGTTATACTAAGTGAAATAACACAAATGCAGAAAAACAAAGGGACATATGTTCTCTCTCAGTTGTGGATCATAGTACCAATCCTTTATATGTGAGTATATATCCTGATTAATACCAGGAGCTGGAGAATGGTGTGAGGCGGGAGTTATTGGGGGAGGAGACAGGATAATGGGGGTTCTTGGTTTGGAGAGACAGGATTGAAGTCAGACGTGGGTAGAGATAGTAAAGATGAATGAACCTTGGGAGGCTAGGGAAGCCAGAGGGAACTATGTTGCCTCTGAACCCCCATGAGAAATGCATATATGGTGTTTGAATATTAGTGCATATGTATACCTGGGGGCTCTATGGTAAGGAACACAGTACCAGACAGGAGCGATCTCCCTTCTAGTGGCTGGGCAGAGTGATCCAAGAGACTGCCAGAATAACACGGGCTATTGCCAAAGTTCTTGGTTATTTCCCAGAACTGAAAGATGAGACCCTACTCCTGAAGACAGGTCATGTTTCAGACCCAGGACTTAGAGCACTGGATCAGGAACTGACCTGGAAGCCTTCTACCTGAAGTTTATCTATCATAGTTCTAGAGGATAATATGCAACTTGCTAAAGGAGAAAAAAAAATCAATCAATGTTTCAACTCAGCCCTGAAGCACAATAACCGAAAGTAATGACACAGCAAGCTACTTGTAGTGCATTAGTGGCACTATTCTCTGGGGGGTAATCAATAGCTATCTATTTGGACTTAAAGCTCTCTCAGTGGGAGTGAACTCATGGCTGGCACTGTAAACACAGCCAAATAGACATGGCTGGAGCTCAGAGATCCTAGAGAACCTCTACACACAAGGCTTGTGGAACATAACAAATTGGGGGCCAGGGAGAAAAGTGCATCTCTCACCTCTCAACAGATTCCTTATACAACAGAGTGAAATGCACTCAGAGGGCTACAAGTGGCCCAGTTTAAAGAAAATAAGAAACTACAGAGTGTGAGTCCCTGGATAGGACTCTTATATTAAACTTTTTTCCACCCATGGCTCACAGACCATTGTAGAAGAGGGGGCAGAAAGATTGTAAGGGATATTTCATGAACACAGGGAAGCAGGAGCTTTCAGGTCACTGGCACATGGAAACTAGAGTCAATGGTGGCATTGAGCACAGGACCCATGCCAACTCAATCAGACAAAAGCTCAGAGTGGAGCAAGCAAAAAGGGTGCCTGACCTGCTCTAGTCTTAGAAATATTGGAGACTGGTTACTTCTGGGTGAGGGAACATAGGCCTTACCTGTGATCTCTAAATAGGTTGACTAGACTCCACTGGATGAAACTGAACTGAAGGACATCTGAGTGCAAATGTTTGAATGGATAGGACTTAACATGTATGGCAGAATATATGAGGCCTTATGGGGAAACGGGGCATGCATGGAGCTGGGGGGTTAAGTTTGATTTTAAAAACTTTTGTATGAAAGTTACAAAAGCTCAATAAAGGAAGCCAGAAAGGACAATAAAAAGCACACACACCAAACTAGAAATTATTCTGTAAGTTGTACATTGACTTGATTAAAATGCAGTAGCCACTTCTTACTTACTCTGTTCATTAAGAAACTGCAGATGAGTTTTGTTTTATAATCTAACTTTTTATAGAAAAAGTTTGCTGATCTTTCTTCTGAGAGAACAAACGTTTGCTTCTTTGCCAACATAGTATCCTTGTATTTCTGAATGACTCCCTTGGGCAGCATGACTCACCGGTATGGCTCATCCTTACATTGCTAAATCAATATGTTCTTCTGCATTTGTCAAGACATAGATCAGGATGATTCCCGCCCTCCATTGTTGTGCAATGTTTCTGCCCAGGTGTGACAACCATTAGATCCATGCACATTTCATTGACTAAAGCAAATCCCATGTTAGTGAACAACTTAGAGGTTGCTGGGACTGGCAGCATTAATGACTACTTTCTCAGTCACTGATATTTTGTCCATTCCTCTGTCTGAAATGACTTATCAGTATCTTTACATGTGATTCTAAAATAATTTAACCTTTCATGGGCTCCGTGGTTTTATTAGTTTCATGAAAGTGAGAAACTTCTTATAAGAAGATTATGTTCTGAGAGTGTGACTTCTATGGTTTCCATTCTAAGAATTCATATGAATTATAATACCATACCCTATAATACCATACTTACATACATATATATGTAAAGTGCTACATGAAAATCAAGCACTTATAAATGCACGTCACAAAACCATAGTCTAGACAATTGTTGGCATCTCAAAGAAGAGAGTCCATTTGCAAAACCATACAATGTTGCCTCTTATTTTTAATTGTGGGATTCCCTAGGAAATTTTAAAAATTATTGCATTTCCAATCATCTGATTCATAGAAATTTTTCAGGAACTGAGTTATTAAAGAAAGGAAACTTACTTATTTAATGAGCAACATGGAAACTCATCTTTCATTTTGATGTTTTAGAAATATGAACAAATTGCTTTTGAGGTTATTACTTTCCAGCAAAACTGGAAAGTAACTCAGAGGTTATTTTGCTGCTATTTTAAAAGTTAGTTTTCTACAAATGCAAAAATCGGAATCTGGGATCAAATCATTTATATATTATGAATTCATTTATTGCACAGTAAATGTAAGGATAGACACATGTTCTGAAAATTTCCAATTTTAAGCTCATTCTCATTATTATTTTGTGTTGATCCCAGCTAATTAAATATTAATCTTAAACTTTAACAGCTTATTTTTGAGTTGATTAACTCTTTAAATGTCTAGTAATAAATATGTCTCAAATCTTGCTTATGATTTTCCCTGGTGTTATGAAACTACAGAACATGTTAGCTTTCTAGAAAGCTTAATCTAGAAAGCAGAAAAACACAAAGAAACCAATATTAGTACATTGAAAAATAGTCTGATTCTTCCAAATTTGATTGGGAAACATTTTTGATGGTACCTGGTGCTCATGCTCATAAATAGTGCTATCCACCATTGATAGACTTGAAATGGCCCAAATGGCAATACCCTTTTGATTAGATTCAACAGAAAACAAAAATGGTTCCTGAGTACTCAAAGAAAAACAAAATGAGAGGCATCTCTTTCAGGATTTTCTCCAGTGTTGAAGCTCTGAGGACACGCCTCCTTTAGCTTGCATTTCCCCCTCATCTGTTTCACTTACCAGTGCCTTTTCTTCCATCTATGTTGACTGTGGATTCCTTACACTCTGTGTTCTTTTGTACTATAAATCCACCCTCACGGCGTTGTTGTCTTGTCTTGCACAAATACAAATTTCACTTACCTAATTCTTTCTATATGAAGAATGATTGCAGGAACAATCCTTCAGGCTACCCCTGAGAATTCTCTACTCACTTTTTCCTTGTTCAATTAACTTTCTGATCATGTGCTGCATTCTGGACACCATGCTAGCAATCTGCCTGCAAAACCAAATACTTTCTGAGCTGTGATTCCATGACCTCTATTATAGGAAAGGACCTGTCCACTGGTAGTTTCTATCTAAGACAAATAGAGTAATAACCATTTATTTTAGAGTTAGGAGATGATGCCCTTACTACAAAGTGAATGGGAAGGAATAGATGCTTTTAGTGTTGGTAAGAGTGTATGTTTAGAATTTAGGAGTGGGACAAGTTATTATTCTTTGTGTTCCTTTTTCTCTCTCATGCACACATGAACAAAGACATACTTATTCTATTCAACGACACTGGTGATTAAGGCGCAATGTGATTAATTTACAAGTGAAAGTTCTGGAGAGATGGCTCAGTGGTTAATAGCATTGACTACTCTTGCAGAGGATCTTGATTTGATTCCCACCCATGTGAGTACATGGCGGCTAACAATCATCTGTAACTGTAACTCCAGTTCCAGTGGAATGTGACACTCTGTTCTGACAGTCTGTGGGCACTGCACAACACAGGCACAATTACATACATGCAAGCAATACACTCATACCATAAAATAAAAAAAGAGTGGAAGTTCTAAAGTCTGCATTTGAGGGATGTTAACTAAAAGTAATCATTCATTAGCTTTGCAGCATTAAGAATGCAGAACTGCTATGTTTACCTGTCAGCTTATCTGAAAAAGAACCAGTCATGATAACACCAATAATCTCAAAGAATGATAAGTATTACAAATTTTAATATGCTAGTTAGTGGGTTATGGATACGTATGTGTAATAGAGGAAGAAATATAATTAAAGTTTGTTACATGTATGCAAGAAACTGTCATAGTGAAACTAATCACTTTCTACAATTAATATCCACAACTAAGAAAGGAAGAAATGAAGTAACCTATGCATCCTTATAAAAAGATAGTGTGGGGCTGGAGAGATAGCTCAATGGTTAAAAGCACTGATTATTTTTACAGAGGATCTGTGTTCAGTTTCCAGCACCCACAAGGTATTTAACAATGTCCATTACTCCAGTTCCAGGGATCCCTAGCTCTCTTCTGGCCTCAGCAGGGACTGTATGTATGTAGTGTACTTACAAACATGCAGGCAAAACTCATACACATAAAATAGTTTTTCTAAAGATAGCATGATACAGATATGTGCAAAGTGATTGTGCCATTCTAAGAAGTAGAAATTAAATACATTATTCATTAAAATGTTTGGGGTGTGTTTAAAATTAAATAAAAACACATATTGAAACATACATGATTACTAACAATTAATTTATTAGGAGGCTTTCAGAAAAGAACTTGTTTATAAAGAGATCATTTAAGCATGTAAATTTCTAAGTCCTCAAGAAAGCCATTATCCTTTTATAACAAAATGGACTTTGTCAAAGGCGCTGTACTGTATGTTTTCAGAAAATTGTATTTCTTAATGTTCCAAGCAAGATTTTTGTGACTTTTGTAATCATACTGGTGGTTATTTCTTCTGATGTTGGCTTTCACTGGCTTTAGGTGTGTTTTGGATATAAGGTCTTAAATCTCTCCAATGTGCTGCAGCTTGGTCAAACCTCATTACAGTCTACAAGTATGATGCAAGCTGATCTCTTTACAGTTCAATGCTGAAAGAAAAAAAAAATGAATGGACAATGCAGAAATCCTAGATTTAAATGGAGGAGGAAGAGAACTTGCAAGCTTTCAAATCCAACTGCTATGGTTCTGTCCTTCAAAAGCTGCTCTGTACTGTCCAAACATTACAGACACCCTGGGTTGTCATTATGGGATAAGGGCCCAAAGTCAGCCAATTCACACTCAAAAATAGTGATTTTGCCCCTATTCTCACCTTGTGGTTCAGATCAAATGTGTCCAGTACCTGGACAGAAAACAACAGCAAAAACTCATTTTTTTTTCTACTCTACTTAAAAGTCTGACTTCTTGGTTGACCCAGAATGACAGGATTGGAAAACATTCAATCCAAAAAAGTAACATTCAGGGCACATAAGTCTTTTATACCTCTCAAACCACCAATTCTTTGTATTTCCCATTCAGGGACATTTTCCAAAGTATTTTAAAAGTAAAGCAATATTTCTAGTACTAATATTATTTCTAATACAGCTAGTGACTTTGAAAATTAAATCGAACTTTTATTACATTATTATATTATGTTATATTATTTATTTATTTACTTATTTATTTATTTATGTGTGCATGTGTGTGCATCAGAGCACCATATGGAGGTCATCAGACAATTTGTGGGAGTTAGTCCTGCCCTTCAACATGTCAGTTCAAGTGATAAAACTCTAGTTTTGCAGCTTGGTGACAAGAGTCTTTACCTACTGAACAATCTGCATGGGCCTGATTTCTCTTTACAGTGAAACTAAAATATAAATTTACTAGGTCCCACATTTGCTAGTTTAAGAATAATTTATAGAACTTCACCTAGAAATTTTTATCATAATCTAAGTAGTATTTTCTTTTAAAATCTCTTTCAAGAAATCAGACACCTGATGAAAATATTTTGCCCTGTCATTTGATGACAATATTTTATTCTTTTTCATTCCTTCATTCTGCCACTATCTATTGTCTTTACCATGACTTCAATGTTTTTAGCTATTTTAGTAATCATTCCAAGTCCTCACTTCATACTTACTTCTTAATACCTTTACTCTGGCACTTATCATCAGCACTCTTGAAAAATATTCTCTCGAATGTCAGCAATACCGTGCAACAGTCTTCCCTTGGTTCTTATTCACATGCCATTGACTGCAGTTCTGGGTCCATCTTGTTTCATTATGTATGCTTCTGCTGGAAAATCTTTGGGGAACTCTGGATAGTATATTGAGTGAAACTTTCCCTCCCTTATGACAACTTCTCCAATCCTTTCTTTTCTTACAGGCCTATTTTCATATTTGTTCTCTTTGCATAACTTCAATTAACCTCTCCATTTAGAGCTTGACTGAAGTTCAGTTTCTGGTCCCCAAAATTATCCCTAATCTTGTACTGTTAGTTATTTATGGCATCCTTTTCTGAACACATACAAACATTAGGAGCATACGTATTCTCAGGATTAAATTATGCTAGCCACAGAAAATAGTCTTGAAGCTTCTGATTGCTAAGCTATATGCCCCCGTGGCCCTTTCTTTTATGTAATTTACCATGTCTTCATGGAGATTTTAAGGCTAGTCTGCCTGTATCTCTCCACTGCCACTAACACCTTCAGTAAACCAAGAGATAAAGGTGCATGCTACATGATTTCAACAGGTCATAACACATAACATTCACTAGATGACTAGAAAGAAACTCGAATTATGCAAACAATAAGGCAATGATTCTTCTGCTCACCTATCCTGCAGTCTTAGTCTTATGATGTCATTCTTCAACTAAAAATCTATAACCCAAGCTTATGCCTCTCTTAATCTTATGTATCTTTGTGACTTGATCTCTCTCTCTTTTTTTCTCTGTTGATATACCATTATCTCTCTTTGCTCAATCCCATCTTTGTACTGTATAGATACATACATATTCATATATTCTCACATACATAAGGTATACGTTGTATGTACATATTTCATATGTACTTGAGTGTGTATTTATTTTTTGTATTTTATTATTTTTATTTTATGTTTATGAGCATATTGCTTGCATGTGTCATGTAATGCCCTTAGAAGTCAGAAGAGTGTGTCAGATCCCCTCCCACCCAAAACTGGAATTCTTTGGGTGCTGGGAATTGAACCCAGGTCCTCTGAAAGAGTAGCCAGAGTACTCTAAACCACTGAGACATCTCTCCAGCCCCCTGGTGTATTTATTTTCAATTAAACTATTCTAAATAATCAGATTTGCTGAAGATTCTTTTCATTTGTGGAACATAGTACAGCCTTGTAAGTATTGAAAGGATTCTACTTCCCAGGAAGTGGTTAATGTAGGGACTCATAACTGTCTCAAAGGCTGAGACAAAGTGATGGTGTGTGTTTAGCCACAGATAAGACATCTATATAAACCTTGCCTCTCCACTGAGGCTCAGAGAAAAGTCAAAAAAGAGGAAGCAGAATGCATATAACATCCACGGATGGGGATGAATACTGTGGAATGCTGTCTCCTGGACATGACTTGTCTGTTGCACACATGAACTCAAAGGTGTGTTTACTTGGACAAGGTCCAAATCATATCAAACCAGTTCAAACTTCCAGAATGGACAAGTTCCCAGTCCTAGGTGAGGAGCTATTGGGCCGTTGATGCTAGTAGGGAAAGAGTGTCTCTTTTATTTGGGGGGGTGACTAACGACAGTTTGCTTATGCCCAAGGGATGACCCCATATCGATATGTGCATGGGACTAATTGAACTGAGTTAAATGTAATTAATTTACAAATTAATTAATTGCCAAAAGTGATTCTTCTTATTAGAGGATCCCTGAGGATGTGATGGTGATCTCATCTTCCCTCACTTGTACCTAAGGAATTGGGAGTTGGGGAGAGTTTTTCTTTTCTTCTAGACATGTCATATGCATGTAAAAAGTTACATAGTACTCCTGATCTCTAAAGCACCATTTATTTCTCTACAGGGGAAGGTTATATGACTTATCTCTGAGTCAGATGCAGAAAGGAACTCTTCCTTCTTCTTTCTCTAGGGCGCCAGCCTGCATGTGAGCTGCATGCATTAGTGACTCTGGCTTCCCTTTATTTACTCAAGAAAGCCTACAATTAAAAAGTTTAATAAAGTCCCGTTCTGTCTAAAGTTGAATGGGGTGAGAATTTCAGACTTCATTTTTGTAAAATCCCTTGTATACTTTGGCCATGTTTTCTGATAATAACTGACTTAGATAATGTTCAAACTTCATTGTGTCACTAACTAGCTATCAGAGTCTGAAGTGTTTCATGTGTTACATGTAGAAAACAATGGTATTTTTGCCTGCATAATACTGCTGTGGAGATTTCAAGGTGCAGAAAAACTTAAAAATACTATACAATATGCTTGGCTCATAGTGACAGGTAGCTCTCATTCCAAACCATTGTGACTGAATGACCATGACATGTCACAATTCTTACTCCTGTCTCAAGTGGCTGAGGTGAATGAGTGAAATTTATTTGTAACTTCTCAAAGTCAGGCACATGTTATATTCCTTCAACCTATCATTAAGCATAATCGATGAGAGCCTGCCCTTCTGAAGTTTGTGCTATTTAGCCATCTTTTCCTGAATGTCTTCATGCTGTCAGTTGTGACTTCTCCTGTAAAAACTGGCCACATCCTTTTATTTTTGCCAATTCCTGGCAGGATTCAGTTGTGTTCATTAGATATAATATGAATTCCATCCACTTGTAATTATTTATTTTTATTCTTCAATGCATGGGACTTTCACAGATTCCTAAATAATGAAATTACAAATTTGTGGGACTCAATGAAGTATCTGTCCTCTCTCTTGTTTTCATGTAATTCCTTACCCACATCTTTGTAACTCATTGATTTCATTGGTTCCTGATTACTAGTTCCTGGCTTCTTCTTTTCTTTAAACTAATCAGATTTTCACTTAGTTCTTTATTTCCTTTCTTCTTTATATAAACTAAAACAATGTAAACATAAACTGAAACTTCACTCATATTGTATAAATATAATTTGTCTATTTTTCCCATTCCTAAGCATTTCATAAACAAACATCTAACTGGAACCCACAGAGAAAGTAAAAGAAATTAATTTTCTTTGTTGGTGAACACTTGGTGGTAGAAGAGGAGAAGAGAAGCTGGAGACATTTCTTTCTTTTCTCCTGTTTTTTTTTTTTTTTTGGTCTTTCTGAGACAGGGTCTCCCTGTTGGCTTGGAACTCACTATGTAGACCAGGGTAGCTTTGACTTCCCAAAGACCCAGCTTCCTCTGCCTCCCAGCCTCCCAAATGAAGAGATTAAAGGCGTGTGCCATCCACCATGCCTGACTGAAGATATGATTCTTGTTTCTCTGTCTTCCATTGCTGCTCAGTGACTGCTTCTTTTTCCTTCCTTTCTCCTCTTCACTTTCACCTTCCTTAGACTCACTAGCTTCTTCATTCGTCTCATTCTCCCTCAAAGCAGTGTTACTCCCAGTTGGTAACTTTTATTCCATATGCTTTAAATCCCATTTCCTATAGTTGGTGCTCTGGTCAGTCAGGCTTGAGGCTTGTGTTCAGTACTTTTCACACTTTGTACTAGATTTTTCTTTTTGTGTGCTACAGCTATGGTTTTCACATTTTTCTCTTAAGCCTTTTAAGTTTTCTTTGCCCATTACATATAATTATATGTTTGACATTAATGTATATACTCCAATATTATCTTAATTCATTTGAAGTGTAGTTTTCTTCTTGTAGATTCTTTGAAATGTGTATAATCTTTCACCATCTCATGATACTGAAGAAATGGCTCATAAGTGGTTTTCTTTGAGGTTCCTCATTTTGAAGGGCTTGTGGATTGGGTCTCTGATGTAAGGCATCATCCTTATGATCTAAATAAGCAATGCTTACATATATTATATGATGATTTATTAGTGTCATACCTTCTGGCTCTCTATTGGTTACTTTTCTAAATGATGTAACAAAATAATGGGCAATAGCAAGTGAAGGAAGAAAGGTTTATGTTGGCTCACAGTTTGAAAATATAGCCCTTCATGGTGGGAGGATACAGTGAAGTATTGGGAAGCATCTGCTTACAATGTACTCATATTCAGAAAGCACAAGAAAATAAATGCTGCTCTGCTTTCTTTTTCTTTTTATTTGGTTTGGGATCCAGCCCTTAGGATGGTGCCATTCACCTTCTGGCACCCTAGTTAAACATTCATGCAGATATTCCCAGAGAGTAGTCTCCAGGTGATTTACACTCTCATACAGGTGAAAATCTAGATTAACCTTCACAGGGCACATCTCCTGTTCATCTCAAGAGTATCTGACCATTTTATCTTTCTGCTCTGGCTTTGTTCAAATTCTTTACTTTATATTGTCTCTTAGGAGGCTCAGAGCATTTGGCCATCCTTTATGACACAAGCTAAATAGCACTTCCTTAAAGAAGACTCTCAATCTTTCAAACAATCCAGTATTGTAATACAGCACCATATATATGTATGTATGTATGTATATATATATATATATATATCATATGTATATCTATGTGTTTGTTTTTGATTTTACCATTATATTAGTGCAATTGTTACCAAGAGACTTTCATTTACAAAAGTTTAAAGCCAACGCTACATGGAAATATAGAACTTGGTCAATTATATTTGCCAATGTGAAAAATCAAGGTTCATCTTGGCTTCTCCTGCTGATTTTCTCTTTTTTCAGTTGATTTAAAAAAAATTTTTTTAAGATGTTATTCTTTGAGAATTTCATTCATCTACTCCCAGATACCTCCCCCACCTCCACTCCCCTGTACCTCCCAACAAATCTCCATCGAAAATTCATGTTCTTCTTTTTCATTATAGAGCACTGAATCCAATAAATGTATGTGAGTCATCAGTTGAGGAATAGACCACCTACCAAGGACCCTCTTCCTGAAGAAAATGGACTATCCTTCCTCTAGCAGCACCAAACTGCCAATAGCTCACCTCCACCAGGGGTGAGATTTTGGTACCTTGTTGGATTTCTTATTGGCTTGATTTTGTTCAGGTTTTTCCTGCTAAACACTGTTGATGCAAATTTATGTATACAACAGCCATGCCATGTCCAGAGAATCACAGCACACCTCTGCATCCTCTGGCTCTGATATTCTTTCTTTACTCTTTTTTAGGATATTCCCTGAGCCTTCAAGAATGAGAATTGATATGGATATTTCATATACAACTGGGTATTTACATTAGTCTATCCTTAGCAATTGGATTAATTATGAATGTCTTCATTAATCACTAACATCTTCAATATGCAGCATTTCTGATTAAAGTTGAGAGTAGCACAAGTCAATGGATAAATATTTAAAAATATTGAAAAGGCATTTGACAACATGGAAATTTTTCAAAGCAATGTCAGTGGTTTTCATTAGTGCCTTGAACTTCCCTAGCTATGGAGTTTGACATTCTTTAACAGGCATGAACTTCTGTGGAACAAGCATCAGATCCAATTGAGAGAAAGGTTGGATATACCCATAAACAGTCTTGCCACTATTCCACCAATAGGTACATCTTCTCTGGTAGATCATTATTGTGGCATTCAGGATACAACACTGAGTAAGACCAGTGCATTCCTTTCCTCAAGCAGTCTGCATAGAGCCTTCCAGCATTGCATATGTTAGCCAGAAAAGAGGAAATTTCCTCCAAATTTCAATATTGATTTCACTATGTCTTGATAAATATGTGTGATGTCTTCTGCAATATTGTGGCCCCAGAGGCACCCCAAACAATAAGATAATTATCATTGCTCTTGTTTTCCCACCACAGTATATATTTCCTTTTAGCTTTATTTAGAACACTTGCCTATTCTTTAAACTTTCATTTAAATATATGAGGTTAGTTTTCTCAAACTTGCTCCTCATAAGCTTAGTTCTATTTGGGAAGAAGCGGTTTTGCAATTTGGATTCCCAGAAACATGTTCTAAGAAAATAATTTGAGTATAACTTACTGATTTGTAGTGAGATCCCAGGAGACACTGTACAGGAGTGGAAAACTGAGGTAGAGAAAGAGAAAGAACCAAGAATGGATATATTATTAATTGATTCATATTGTGGACAATAGCAAATTAATTCCATTGGCAAATTCTAAGAAGCACAGAATGAGTTCAAGAATGGAAGAACCTGGGGCATTTTGCTCTAGTTCCCATGAGTGGTTTGCTGTGGGTTGGTCAAGGGGGTACATTCAATCACTGTCACTTCTGATAGTTACAGACATTACTTAGCAAGATGCGATAGGCAGAGAGCTCCAAAAAAAGGAGAAAGGCATCTGGAATCTGAAAGACATACCCGTAGAGTGTCACTATGCTACAACTTATTGAGCTGTAATTTATTTAATCAGAGCAATAAAATCATGAGGAAATAATTTTATTCATAATTGTGACAACTTTAGGCACTTCTGACCCAATCAATAGTGCCATGATATTCTTTGGTTCAATGTCATTATTTTCAAAATGAGGATCTCTCAAACCATCATTGAAAACTATGAAATACGCCATAGATGAATCAATGCACAAAGTCTGTTCAGCACTCTGCAGGGCAAATATCCAGTGCTTAATGAATTTTGTTATGAATTCCACAGGCTTTACCATGGTAATTAGGAAACAAAGAATAAGAAGAAAAAGAACATAGTAATTAAAACTAATTTTAGGTACCTATAAAATGATCGTATTCCATTTTTATTTTGATACTTGTATATATTAGCTTTCATGTAAAGTTAATGTATAAGAAGCAATGGATATTACTTCTTTCAACAAAACAAATAAAGAATTTTCACTCAGCATCATTATTCCCCTTTCTAATCCGACTTAAACTTGCTGAATATGTGAATAATAAACTTCTCATTTGAGCCACACAATGTTCAAGATACTGTCTTTTAAAGTGTACAAGAAAGCTAATCTTTTATTTTTAGGTGGCCCATTTCTATCTTTTACTGTTTTAAATTCTATTCACTTGAAAAATGGTAGAATTAAAAAGATGATTTTTTTTAATGCTGATAATGTATCAGTTGCTTAGCAGAACCAGCATTTATATACTACAGCAATAAGAACAACTGCTTGATCTCTTAAAAAAATACTTCAAAACATGGAAATTGTATTGGCTGTGATAACACCATAATTCATTGGCCAGAATACATAGCTGTACTGCCATTATTTTATCAATACACTCATTAAGAAGCTAAAGATTTTTCTCCTTGAGTTATTGTGCTCTTCTGCACAGTCGATGAAGCTTTTAGCAATTGCTGTGATCCAGACAATCTGCCTTTGTTTCTCTTGAAGAACAGTAGACAATTATGCTGAAGGTACCGTAGCTACAAAAGAAGTTCACATTGTTTTAATCATAAACCCATTTGCATTATTCACTAAAGAATATTATAAACAATTGGCAAGTGAGGTTTTCAAATTAAGGAGACCCAGGTTCAAATTTAACTCTTTCATAATTGCCCAAATGCATTCTTACCCATTAAGTATTATTTCATCTTCATAACAGTCAGTTTACATTCCACCAAAAGAAAAAAAAATCTACCATATGTATCATTATATGAACTGAAAAGAAAATGTGTAGCTATGCACTCCTGTAGAAATTGATACCTTATTGGAGTGTATACAGAAAACTATTGATATTCTTCAAATTGCTTTGAAATCAGAGTGTAAATGAAGCTGGCTCACAAGAGGTAATATCATTTAAAGTTGCTTTATCTTTATATTATAATGTTGCTTGGAAACCTCTCTATGTGGGTAGTAGAATTTTTAAGTCTTATAATTAGTCTCTAATTGTGGCTGTTCTTAAGTAGTTTAATTAAATTTAGAATAGAAAGAACATTTGCTTGTGGGGCAATTTCAGGTATTAATTTGCAGGTGTGTCTTCTTCAGATTTCTTGTAATACCCAGTGGTGCAGGGCAACCACTCAGTACTGAGGGATATAAATCAGAACAACCTCACATAAAATGCTCTGTTAACATGTGTTTGCCACTGTTGTAAGCAATGCTAAATACAGTCTTTTAATTTTCAGAGTAATTTTCTGAGTGGAATAATAGACAATCTCAGTGCTTGTGCTTGCTTACCTTTACCTGGATGTGCCTTTGTACCGGGGCCAGTGTGAGCACTGGGTAGCTGTTTTCACAGGTACTCACCTCTCTGTGAAATTACTTTCTATTACTGAAGATTGTTATGATATTAGTAAGGAATAAAGGCAGGCTTTTTGCTTCAGTGTGGGACCTACTCTATGTTTCTTCCATATTGTTAAGATGAAGAAAGCTCCAGACAAGGTAATTCCTTGACAAGTTGGTATTTCAGTGAACTCACGTCTCTTGGTCTCTTGATATTTACCTATTTGTTTAAATCTCTGGTAGAATCCTGTGAACAAAGGAATGCAAGAGAAATCACATTGCATGACTGCGGTATGTTTACAGCTTCTACATTTGTCTTTTGGAATACTTCCTCTGGAAAATGAAAGTTAACATGCTAAATAAAGTGTGACTAACTTTTGTGACTCAATTTGCATTAAGCAGAAGACAGAAAGGGATACAGTTTTGTGTAGAGCATCCTAATTCAGGCAGCCATGTGGTAGAAGAACCATTTTGGACATTTTACTCCAATAATACTACATAGGGAAGCACAAATATGTGTGCTGTCATGTGTGACAGCTCCCTTCAGCTGCTTGAGGTATCTAACCCCTAAGAATGGAGCAATGATCAAAAAAATCTTATTGAACCTGCCAAAATTTCTGATTCACTAGAATAAACGGATTTTCATTTCCTTCCACTCATCTTTGGGTTAATGTGAACAAGCTAATGAGAACATTATCAGAGGCTATACAATTAGCTTATTTCCTAGCTCTACAATGCTTCTAACCTTCCCCTCTTTACTACAATCTTTCAAAAAGTCACTTGCACAAGTATCTCTATGTAACCCCTCTAGATACCTCAATCTGGCAGGTTCTATTTTCACACTTTAAAGATGCTCAAATTGAGGCATGAGGGCAGGAAATCAGTCTCTCAAAGCCACACAGCTAATAACTGAAAGAACAGGTATTCAAACTGTGGACTGGTACCTTTGTACTTAACTGGAATGTAATCGTGCTCCTGACTAGTTACTGTGACACATCACACAGCAAGGATATTATTTGAATCTATTCTATGCTAAACGTTTAAATCAAGTAAGCCTTAGAATACAAATAGAAATCACTCACTCACTTTCTTTTTTCATTCTTGTGGTCTATGTCTTCTACTGAGAAACAGAATCCATGGTGGTGTTTAGCATGGAAGCCTTCTGTGCAATGGCAGGAGGACAGCACATGGGGCTCCCTGGCTGGCAGCCAAATGCTGTGTTGTTCTGTTTGCACCATGCCAATCCTTTTGTCACTTGTTAAAAATTCAGTGTCATCTCCACTCTCAAACATTGCTACCATCTGCTTGCACATGACTTTAACAATGAGTATTTGGTAATTGCAGCTGTGTTTCTAATACCAATTATTAAATGGCCAAAGGAAGTTCCCTCATAAACATCTACTTTAGACAAATCGCTACCTTTGTGAGTTTTGCTGTAACTTTGTCAGCCATAATAGATGAAATTTTTGCCAAATTCTTGATGGTAGTTGAAGCATCTACTGATGCTTTCTATTATAAAAGAAATCATAAAAACTTTTTCTAAACATCTACAATCAAGTTAAAGTAGCCTTAGGAGCTAATTTTTCTTAAGGTCACAATAGTTGTTATGTGGCCTAGCAAAACTTTTTATTTCATTTTGTTAGAGAGAATCAAAAAGAAACTCAGCAGTTCTGTAGTAGAATTTCCCAGACGTGCACTTGCATGTAATTCAAAGCTTATATTCATGCAGTTTACATTCCTTAGGAAATAATATAGACTTTATAGTAATATGTTCTCAGTGTTGTCTGAAATGTTTGTCAGATTCTCTCACATGAGAAATTCCTGAAATACCACGCTTTCAACACAGCAATGGAAAATACATTGTTCATTTCCATCTCCTTCCACCTCGGCTCTAACAGTTAAAATTCATAACCTTCTTCATGTAAATATGAACATACTTTTATATAAGATTCTTTCAGACAAAGATCTTTCCAGGTCTCCTTTTTCTCTTCCTCTTCATCTTCGTCATTCTCCTTCCCCTTTTCTTTGTCCTTCACCTTGTCTTCCTCTTTCCATCTTCCTCTTCTCCCTTGTCATCCTCCTCCTCCTTGGTCTTCCTCCTCATCCCTGTCATCGTCGTCCTCCCCTTCCCTTCCTCCTCCCCCTCCTTCCCCTCCTCCTCCCCCTCCTTCTCCTCCCCGTCCCCCTCCCCCCCTCCTCCTCCCCCTCCTCCTCCCCCTCCCCCTCCTCCTCCCCCTCCCCCCCCTCCTCCCCCTCCTCCTCCACCTCCCCCTCTTCCTCCTCCCCCCCCCTCCTCCTCTTTCCCCTCCTCCTCCTCCTCCACTCCTCCTGTCCTCTCCCTCTTTATCCTCCTCCCCCTCCTCGTCCTCCCCCTCCTCCTCCCCCTCCTCCTCCCCCTCCTCATGTTCCTCCTCCTCCTCCTCCTCCTCTTCATCCTCCTCCTCCTCGTCCTCCTTCTGCTCCCATTCCTCTTATTTCTTATTGTATTTTAATACAGGGTCTCCTGTAGCCCAGTGTAGCCTTGAACTGCTGAGTCTTCTGATTTTATCTAATAAATGTTAGTTTTACATGCATTTCCACCATGACTGATGCCATGTCTTAAGAGAAAACAGTATCATTGTTGTAAAGCTGAGAATAAACTCAAATAGAGGGATCTGACAAAATTAAAATGAAAGTGAGAAGATTGCATTCATCGCAGAAGAAAGTAAAGCTGTACAAATACCAGAATATAAATGTCTTTGTATCTGTCCTGGAATGTTTATTAAATTAATTGCCACATTTCAAACAAGAATGAGCATTAAAGTGTCAAAACAAAAAGGAAGTAAACAGCTAATGTAGAAGCTTCTAGACAGTTTTTCTTTATTTTTTTTTCTTTAATAGACTACAAAATCCCAAATAATTTATCTATTACTGTTCCCGAAAATCCTACTAAGTTGTAGAATTTTATTTGAGGCGATTTCAGACAGTTTCATTGGTCAAGCTGGTACAGCGGCTCAGTTGCTTGTGATTCACCAGCTTTGATTTTCCATGCCTCCTTTTAGAAATTGTGACCACTGAGCATGCCCACTTGCTAGGTGGCGCTCCTTTGTTTCCCCACGGTTGTTTCTAAGATCTGTTGACTTTTATAGTGCTTATATGTTTACTTACCTCATTCACAACTCACCTCCAGTGATTAGAGTTAATGAACATAAGAAGTGTGTGATGAGTGTTTATTTTAATGATTTTGTGGAGCAGTTAGCATATCATAGAAGCTATACCAGCTACTGAAAGTGAACAACAATACAATCTTTCTAAAACCAGGAATGACCTATTCAAATTTAGGACCTATTCAAATCTAGTGCTGCAGTATATCTTTTAGATTGCCTAGCATCTTCACTCCATAAACCTGTCAAATCCCACTAGTGCTGTCCTCATGTGGACACAGCCTTGCCACCTGCTGAACTCCATCCTGCTCCCTTCCTTGCTTCAATTTCATGGTCCGTTCTTGCAGTTTCTCAGTGTGTGTATTTTAGCTTCGCCCTTCGTGAAGCTTCGTCTGTAAATTGTTAACCCTTGGTACACACAACCACAGCTACTCCTTCTTCAAGTGCTAAAGCACAACTAAGCACAGCCACTGGAAAAATTCAATCCTGATGATAGACATTTTATTTATGAGTGCAAAGTAAAGCTCTTAAAGTTCTTATGCTACGTCTATAATAAATGTGTCTTCTCACATTATTCTGCCTTCTGTTTCTTACAGGTGACTGAATTCATTATAAAAATATTCTACAGTATCGACCATTTTTAAATTTAAAAAAATCAGCTATTCCTTCTGTTAATCCCACACAGCAGCTTAGCTTTTATGGTAAAATTCCACCAATTCCTCATGCTCACTTTTATTTACTAATTTCCATTCTCTTGGTCTTCCAGTAACCAGTTTTTGTGGTCTTTTTGATTTACTAATTAATACTGTGCTGCCACCTGAAAGTCGCTTTTCTTTTTCAAGTTACTTTGGGTATTGAATTGTACGTGGCACTTTTTCCCAGCTTCTAAGGCATGGAGTGTTCTGATATTTTATTTCCTCACTGTCCAGTACTCCTGTCTGGTCCCTCTTCTGTGAGTTCTTTTCTAAATATTTAAAGTCCTTTGAAGCTTTCATCCTTCATTCTAGTCAAACATATTCCCTGGATGATCTCACTCAGTTCCAGAGTTTTACTGTATGCTGATGAATTTCAAAATCACAATTCTACTCAAAAATCTTTCCCTGGGCCCTAAACTTCTATATACTACCAACTATTAATATTTATTCCTTGTCTTTTTAGGCCCCTTACACATGCAGGCCACAAGCTGCTAAGGCACAGCGTGAGGTACTCTCTCTTCATGTTTTCTAACCCCTTTATTCATGTCATTCAACTCCAAGCTAACACATTTATTCAGAGAATAACTTATTTGAAATTTCTCTAAACTCTATATGCCTTTTTCCCTCATTTCTTTTTATTTACAGAGCATTTATTTGCTTGCACTAAAAGTAAAATTCATGAGACCCACATTAACATATCTTTAAGAATCCAGAATATGGAACTGGGGAGATGGCTCAGTGTATGATGTGTTTGCTACACAAGCATGTGATCTCTGTTCTGAACTCCAGTGGCCACATAATACAGATGAATGTGATAGTATACACCTTTTACCACAAGTACTAGAGAAAGAAAACATAAGAAAATCTCTAGATCTCACTGGCTAGCAAGTCTAATTAATCATGAGCTCCAGGTTCAATGAGAGATCCTGTTTCTAATGCTAAAGCAGAGAGCAATGGAGGAGGACACTGAATATTGACTTCTAGTCTCCACATTTGCATATACGTACATGCAGATGTGTGTACACACATATAACCACACATGTACCATGACCATACAAAGACAAACGTAAACTTATCAATGTAGCCAGAATAAAATTCATAGCATGGTAGGCATTCTAAATTTTTCATATAGAAATAAACAAAGTATATAATTATATTAATAGTCAAGTTTCCTCAAAGGAAAAAAAGTAGGTTCTTGGAATTAAAAACAAAATGTCTGTGGAGAGTAAAAAACATTGTCAGATACGGTCTTAAGGCTTGTCTGATTTTTTTTTTTTTAACCTGAGTCCAGTCATTTGAGATAAGTTTCAAATTAGTCATTCTGAGAAAAGGTTATAAAGGAGACAGGAGGCTTTCTCTCTCTTGCTATAGTAGGGCAACAAGCACCCACATTTCAACCTCTACTCCACTTCCACAGGACCTGTATTCTGTGGTAAAAATAGAGCAAACAGTGTCAGCAGAAGCTAGAGAAGACAATCTGATTTTGTTACTTGGAGTTTGGAATTGACCTGGCCTTCTCTTCCCCACCCATCCACTGGAATGCTTTGGTGATAAGTATGGTGGTAGTCTTGCTTCCTAGCTGTAACTCTATTTGGTTGGGTGTTTGTTTTGGCTTTCTTCTTTGATTTTCAGACGAACAGGTCAAACCGGGATGAAACTGCCGGTTTATCTACTTACAAATAAAGACAAAAGTTGCCAAGACAACTTAATATGAAAGCTCAGTATTTAACATTATGATGTATAAATTATTCAAGTCGTAGAACTGGAATTCTCGAGTCCCTCCGCTTAGAGTTCATAACTGGCAACCACAGCACCACAATTTATTTGTGGTGCTTCATCTTAAAGGCAGGGAACTCTAAGCAAGCTTTCTGTGTCTACCGCTGGCCTACCTCTTAATTTAGAGTGATTCCACATTTGCCGTCTCAGAATTTATATTTTAAATTCAATACATGTCTAGAATATTTTCCTAAATATTAAATTTTCGTCCTTCTTGCAATTTAATAATCACCAGAGAAGAGACGATTTTCTAAGGACAATGTCAAAGAAAAATTGAATGGGAATGAAGACAAATGGCGATGGAGACTAGTGACCACTACAGCAATAGACGGAAGGGTCTGAGCTCAACTCCGAAGCAAAAGCCAGCAGCATCTGGAGTGATCTAGTGAGAAAAGACTTAGACGACATTAGGAATAAGGCTTATTTATTTGATTTTTGATTCGACCCTCTGTGTTTGAAGGTTGGCAGGTGTCAAAGTTAGGTTTCTGTCATTCAGCAGACTCTGGGCTTTTTACTGCTTACTGTGTTTCATGGTCCTATAGTAAGGAAATAATCTATCTAAAGTTTTATGAAATAGAGGGCAATGATTCGCTTGTCTTGGCAATGCTAAGCTTGTCTCGTTCAACAAATACAGAAACGATGTCTCATGAATATACTGGTAAATTGTTATGATTTACAAGGTTATTGTCCAGAGCAAGATGCAGAAAGTTGAGGACAATGTGGACGATAGTATATGTGCTTCGCAGAATCCTATGGCGGGGTTATACTCTTCCCTTGTATTACTTCTCACGCTCTTGTGAAGAAATTAAAAAAAAAATAAAAAAAGAAACCTTCATTTTTACAGCCTGGAATCAAAGAATGCTGTGCTGAGGCACAAATGTTATTTGCCTCTTCTTCAGGCTGCAGAAAATCCCCAGAGAGGGTGTTGTGAGTAGGAAGACTAGAAGTGATGTTGAAGGGAAAAACGATTGCTTCTGACTGCTAATGTCTAATCTGTCCCCTACAGAAATGAAAGCAGCCTTTTATCTTTGAGTAGAATAAGGTGATTTAGAAGGGGAACGCGATGATGCCACTGCCATTGATGCCATTGCCTTAGTAGTAAATTCAATTCAGGGCATGACTTATGCGAATTTAAAGACTGAGATAAACTTCACTAACATAATGGCTTCTGGGGAATAATTCTGAGTTTCTTTTAAGTCTCTTAAGCTGTTGTTGCCTTGCTGTTCCAGGTTACACTGTAGTAGAAGTGTTTGATCTCTTGCATTTAATGATGGATCATCATTTCCATCATCTTCATAGAAGTGTGCTCCAGGCTGAAGCTTGACTCATAGGTTAAAAGAAACTTAGAATGTATTTTTCATCAAACTATAAAATAAATGATTCAATATAAGTCCAACAATAACAATATAAACACTTTAATAAATGTTTCATTATCAGTTTGCATTTTAATTTTTTCCAGTCTATTAGTTGACATCTGTAAGGTCAAGGGATTTTCTGCATTTTAGTCAACTTCTACTGATTCATGCAAGCATAGCTATTGTGCAGTCCTTAGGATTTGTTTATTTCTATTTCATTGCATTACCCTTGTATGCTCATGATTTCATTATCACTTTCTAGAGCATATTAACATGAACACTTACAGAAGAATATTTTATAGTTTTAAATAGAGAAATTACATTCTAATAGCTGTTTTACAAATGATAATTGACACATAAGAAAATGAGTCTAGTGAAATTTGTTGAGTTTGACAGATGTTTACAAATTTGAAATTAAAACTACCACCATAAAGTGGATTATTAAAAAAAGAGGCACTGGAGGGGAGAGAGAGATGTGTTGGGGAGCCAGGAGGAATCAGAGGGAGGCTGTTATGGATATGACCAAAATACATAGTGTACGTGTATGACATTTTCAAAAAACAAATTAAAAGATTATTCAAAAAAACAAGAAAACGAACACCTATCACTCCAAGCATCCTCTTCCCACTGCTCATAGTTTGTTTCTCTCTCAATCTTAAGATCAAAGTTAATCTCTCTTTTCCCTTTTACTATTAAATGGTAGTTTGAACTTTTTAGAATTTTAAATACATTGAGTTAAACAATGAATACTTTTTAGTCATCCATCCTTTAATCATCATTTGGATTTGAGATTTGTACATGTTTGATGTATATGAAGATTTATTCTATAGTAAGATTACCAATTTATCCATTTACTATTTGTTTATATTTTGGGGTCATTTCAGATTTTAAGATATCATGAATAAAGTCTGTATGGACACTTGTGTAAATCTTCGAGGTCACATTTGCTCATTTCTATTAATTTAATAGTCAACAGCAGTGTAGTGGGGCCACATAACATGTACCCAGTTCACCTTTTAACAACACAGCAAACTTTTGCTATCCTTGTGCCATTTTACATTCCTATCAACATTGATTTCCCAGGATTCTTGAAGCCAGGCACTGTTCTAGAGGGTGAAGTCATCCATTGTCTTAGTCCTTATGAGACCACTGAATACTGTAACACTTAATCCCTTCTGCCTGTTCTTTTTCTCTCTCCAAGTAACTTCATGAATATCTAATGATGAATACTCAAGGGAAATTCTCCAAACTTTCTCTCTGCAGGTTTATCTTGTCAGTACTGTATCCTGTCCTGCAAAATTCCTTTGCCTTGGTCCCACCAACCCAGATCTGTTTACCTCTAACTCATGTAATCTACCCAGTTTCTTGCTCCTGTGTCCTGTCTGTAAATTCTCCCATGGAGACAATCACAAGGGTAACCGCTCTATCTTATAGTCTCAGTGAACACAGCCCTTTCATGTCTGATGTGCATTTCTTGCAAACTCATGTTTTATATGTTTTTTTTTCCATATTTTTGTTTGTTGTAGGAGGAAGAACAAAATCTGACTTGATGTTCCATATATAACTGGAATGGTAGGAATGAGGATATTCTGAAAAGGCATGCTGTTAAAGCAACGGACCTCAGAAAAATGAGAATTTCCTCCAAAAAGTATCTTGCTGGGAAAAGAAAAGTGCCAGCTTCAGAAAGAGATTTCATGCCATTCTAACACCTTGACACACCACCACCTTACAGCATGAGGCTGATGCCCAGATAATGATGGGTCATTGGTTGGCATGACCAAATCTTGACCAGAATTGCTTAGATTTGCCTAGGTTTGTCCTTCTATCTGAAATGTAATCTCATTTCAAGTCTCGATGGTGTACTAGGACAGATTCCCTGGATCACATTGTTCTACTTCCAAATGTTGCCACTTTGAACAGATCTTTTTCTGCTTCCCACTATAATTTTGCTCTTTTAATTGGTTTATTGAGGACAGGCGACCTAACATAACTTGGGGCATAGGCTGTGATTCTCAAGTTTTAAAACACATGCTGGCTTGAAGTAAAAATTTGTATTTTTGAAACTTATTTTATCACACTGCTTTACAAAGAGTAGCTTTAGCTCTTCCTTCCAGCTCCAAAAACTTCAAAATAATACCTCTTACCAAGGGAATGAGAGAAGCCCCCAAATCAAATTCATCTCATTCCCAGGGCATGCTGTCTTTTGCTGTTACTGAACTATAATAATTTGCCTCTCATGAGAAGTCCACTCTCCAGGGAAATATTTCATTCTATTATCACCAAGTATTTAAACTTAGGCTGCTAACTAAGTCACTGGAAGATCCTTCAAGTCCTAAGTCTCTATATACAAAATAAAGGCTATTTCAATGAGTTGGTGATCTGGAAACACTTACTTGTTTTAAAACTATTTTACTAAAAACTTTGAGTGTAATATAAAGAAGTCAAAAGCAAATTTGTCCTAAAAGCAAATGAAGAATGGTTTTAAAGTTGGCATGAAGAAATGAGAGAAAAAAAAAAAAAACAGAAGTACCACATAAGAGAAAGAAGTTAAAGGAATGTGGGAAAGATTTGAAGTCTGAAAAGATAAACTAGAACTGTACAGTGGAAACAAATAATATTCTGTTCTGTAGTCATTTACCAAGTACAAATTTTTTGTCTTTGAATCAAAAACATCCAAATACACTCAAAAACCTTCCAAAATCTTATGAAACATAGGACTCGTGTATAGGGAAAAGTCTCAATAAATGGTCACTATCTGATACAAAACAGCAATGCCTGACCTGGTACTGTTCCGAAGAAGTAATGTATTTAAATTAATAAGTATGAATAATCTCTTCACTTAATTTTTCTCAATTCTAACATTTGTTTGCTTGGTTCAATAAATTATTTCTTTTGCAGAAAACAAAACTCACCTTTAAATAGCTCCCAAATTATTAGTATTCTGTTTCTGTTGAAACATTATCCTCAGATTTAACACTTTATAACAATATATCTTCACTATCTTACTACCTCTTTCCCAAATGGAACAAACAACCGCTGTTCCACAGAATTACAGTCCTAGTTGATTTGATTGAAAATACTGAATGCAGACAACCTTGGTTGACATCTAGGTCGGTCATACAACTAGATTCCTTGTTCAATTTGATCTTCATTTTAACTTTATGCTTCTGTCAATAGTGTGAGCTGATTGCATTAAAACATTCCCACTTATGTTTGCAAACATTGTCCACAGGGGATGGCATTCACAGAATCGCACTGGCTGCTTTTAGACCCAACATTAGCTCTTGCGTGAATAGTTTAATAGGCTTTCTGAAAACTTTTTTTTTAATTAATGTATCTGATGCTTAAATATCCCAATGTGTTTGCCTTTTCATGTTATTTATTGGAATTTATTCTAAGATTAAATTGTCCTAACATTTTTTGTTCATTTCCACAAAGTCCTCTGGTTTTTATCATTTGATATTATTTATTAATCTTCTATATAAGTCTATTCCATGTATAATCTAATCGGTATCATCTTGGGTATGTTTGTTTCTGATAATTTTTTAACATTTTTTTGAAAATTTTGTAAATGAGTGGACAGTACTTACATCATGACTTCTGTATTGGATATCTATATATCTCTATATATCTCTATATTTATATCATCTATATATCTCTCTGTCTCTATCTACATACATATGTTCTGAGTCGACATGGTGTTTTGCGTATGTACATGTCTTTAGGGCTGACTATTTAGATTTGAGCAACTTATACCTACCAAGTGACTTGTCACTGAATAGTATTTATTCTTCCTTTCTCTCTTATCATGTTCTGAAGATACTATTTCCCAGCAGTTTCCAGTCTTCTGGCTATTTTAGGCTTTGTAGAGTCATAGACACTGTCTCTCTGGAGTTTTTGTTTCTTATTGGTTCATTCTATGGCAAGTCCCGCCCTCTGACCAATAGGTTTAGTTTCTTTCTATTGTCTTTTAGGTATTGATGTTTCTTTCTTCAGTTCTTTGTGTTGCTTCAAGTATTCTTTGAAATGCTGGTTTGCTGGACATGAATTCTTTAAGGTTATTTATGTCATGGAAGATTTTTGTTTCCTGCCAACGATAAGAGACATTTTTGCTGTGTAAAGTATTCAGGGTTTGGTCAGCTATGGTCATTTAGAAGTGTACTTTGGTACAGAGTCTTCTGGATTTCATAGTTTGCGTTGAAAAATGAGCTATAATTCTGATGTCCTTTATATGTGACTTGTTTTTCTTTTTCAGCTTTCAGCATTCTCTTTTGTTCTGTACACTTAGAATTTTTGCTATATGTCATGGGGAGCTTCTTTTCTGGTTCTGTCTATTTGGTGTTCTTTGTGCTTCTTGTGTTCATATGGGAATATCTTTCCTTAATTTTGGGAAATTTTCTTCTAAAGAAGATCTGGTCAGTATCATTATCCTGATCTCCCCTTTCCTCTGTTTTTTAAACATTTTCATAATCTTTGCATGACCACAAGAAAACAGTCTTTTCCAGGCTTCTGGGAAAATGCTCATATGAAATTACAGCAATGATGACAGCATACATAAGATCCAGGAAAACTCAAACAAAACAAAACTCAGTATAGAACTGGGAACATAAGCAAGAAATCCCAACCTTAGCTGAGGAACTGTTGGCAACAGATCACTGTGGGGTGAGGGAGAATTGTCTTCTTTAGGAAAGATACACTGACTAAACTCCAGTGAATGAACTCACATTGAGGGACATCTGTGGAGATTTACAGGACTCAATAGGCCTTAACAAATATAACAGAATGCATGAAATATGGAGGGGGTCATTATGGAAGGTGGAAATATAGGAGGGTTCTAATATAATTAAGATATATTATATGAAATGCACAAAAATTTAATAAAATTTATATATTGAAAACTTTGTTTGACCATCTAATACATTGTAATGTGTCTAATCATTCTTTTTTTTCCTATATTTTTGTGTCTTCCACTTTCTAAATTGTTTTCTATAATTAT
Source organism: Eospalax fontanierii (assembly GCA_035773235.1). Lineage (NCBI taxonomy): Eukaryota > Metazoa > Chordata > Mammalia > Rodentia > Spalacidae > Eospalax > Eospalax fontanierii. The sequence goes on along the minus strand of CM069533.1, from coordinate 43,712,711 downwards.
GCATTTTACTAGTTAGTGATATTAGAAATAATGAAATTATAGATCATTTTCTTCATGAATAAAACTAGGAATATTTTCCACATCTCTCCCATGGTAATATTTTAAAAACATACATCAGTTACAATAGAAGGATTAAAGACAATCCATCTTACTCAGTTTCTATTCATATGTAAAGACATTTACTCCTCTATATACTGGTAATAAGGATGCATGAAGAAAATGAAGCAAATGAAAGTTGAAATTATTAGTTATTTTTAAATCACTGAACAAACTTGCAATTCAAAGAAACCTAGGCACAAGACGTACAAGATCTATAAAATTACCACAAGACATGCCTAATAAATGCACTTCAATAGGTGAAAGTGTTCAAGGAAGTTAAAAATAAAGTTGATACGTCTTAAAGTTGTGATGTTTCCAACTCAGTGTTTAAATCTAAGAATGTTTTCTAATTGATTTTAATGAAGACCAAACCATATTTTAAAACATAAATAATGCTATCTTACTACAAGTAGGCTTAAAATTTTAATGTTACTAATCCATGTACCAATTAACAAAAAATATAGACACAATAAAACCTAAATGCTATGTCATTCTTCACTGTAATTTCTTATCATGTGATCATAGTTTAAATTCAATGGGTGAGAAAATATAAAGATATATTAATATGGTTGCTATTCAGACCTTCCATAAAATGCAACAATTTTATATTTGTTCCTAAATTATGCATTACATTTTGTGTATGTTTCTCATAACAAGGATAATTAAAGCAGAATTTATTGAAAATATAAAATGTTTTTCTCTATTTTACATAAGCTTTATTTTCATTCCGAAATCATCAAATACCTAAAAAAAGTGATATTCTGTTACTTTTGTTTTAATGCCAACAAAACACTTCAGTATTTTAAAGGGCTAACAATGTCCCCAATAGATTTATTTTTAGTTCAATGCAGAACATCACTCTGTGCCCTGCTCGCCATTCCAAATCTCAATTTATTTCCTCACCTCCAGCTAACCTCAGATCTTAGATTAATGTCATTTGATGACAGTGCAATTCTGCATGACACATTTTCAGTAGCTCAGACAATGCTTTGATGAACACCTTTAAGGTAGAATGAATCTCTCAGGCTATTAAAACGTGGCCTTGCACACTTTTGCAATCATAATGAATAATTTTCAGAGGTAAAAATATCACAAGTTTCAATTACCAGGAAAATAAACCAGTGGTAATTTTTCTAAGTATAAAAATCATTGGAATCCTTTGAACTGGTTCCCAGGACTGCCACATTTCCTGTAGGCCCAAGAGACACAGACACAAATGGTGTACAGGTGCACATAGCCTAGCCAACTCCTCAACCACCAGTTTGGGGAGGACAACAAAGCGTCTAAAGAATCAGCAGTCTGATACCATTTCTGAGGATTCAAAATTCCATTAATTTGGGCTATCAAAATATAGAATGTGTATATTTGGGGCTGATTACAACAGAAAAATGGATATTCTATACCTCTGAAAGTTGTTCGTCAGAATTACATGAGAAACAATTACAATACTGATTTCCTATCAGCAGTTTGAAAATATGTTTAAACTACATGGTCAAGTAATGTTGAAATTATCAACGAGACAGATCAAAATATATTTCACTCTGATTTCATAGACACGGTAAATTCTGGAACCATGTTTCTTCAAAGAAGAGATATGGTGTTCTCAAATAACAGAAAAAATTTGTAGTATTTTGATAAGATATATATATATATATATGTATATACACACATATATATATACACATATATATATATACACATTTACATATATATATATATATATATATATATATATATATATATTGCAGAAGAGTAGGAGGTAAATTGGTAAGAACCAGAGGGGGGTGTATGACAGGAAACAGTCTTCCATACAGAGAGTCACTTACTTCTATGAACTCACAATAATTATGACAGCATGCACAAGTCCTAAGCAAGCTAAACCAGACAAAATACCAGCAGAAACATGAGAAATTTGGTAAGAAATTCCAATCTAACCTACAGAACTTTTTGGCAGTTAATGGCTGCTCAGAGGGGGAAAGACTGTCTCACAGGAATAGGACTATTGGTGAGGCCAGTGAGTGGACCCACATTGATGGACATTTGGAAACATATAATCAGAGTTTATAGGCTGTATTTTATAGGTAAGCGTGTGTGTGTGTGTGTGTGTGTGTGTGTGTACAATAACTTGGGACAGTGGGAGAAGGCATGGACAGGGGAGATAATCTGAATACCATTAACCTATATTGTATAAAAACTGCAAAAATTAAAAAGAAAACTAGAATCAGAATCAGATTTTGTAGGTAGGACAAAGATAATTAGATTTAATTTAACTTACTTCTGATCTTCATCACATTGTGTTTGTTTTTGCATATGATAAATTTTGTGTTAGTAAAGTCTAACACAGGATTGGACAAAACAAATTTGTGATCTGTGTTTTGATGTGTATATACTGTTTTATTTATGGAAAGATTTTTGAGTAATTTTATCATATAATCATGCTAATAGTATTTTCTCCAGATTTTTTTGGTTTTATTCATTCTAATTCTAGTGTTTTAAGAAAAAAATCTAATTATGAATACTTAGTATTTGCATGACACTACAATGTGTGCTTGCTAGCTCGCTGGCTGCCTATCACAGTACTATTAGTTAAACATTGTCATTATCATGCCAGGGTTGTGGATAAAGAACCTAAGTGCAGACAAGATATTTAGTTAAGGGCACACAATCAGTCAATTGTGTGATATTGAAAACAAATAAATACAAAAATTATTTTTATCCCTGTTCTTTAATCTAGCTTGTCATTAGACCTTCTGAACTGGCATGTAAGTAAAGAGGAATGTGTACCACCCTTATCAACACTGGTCTTTCAGTGAATGGCTCCTGCAACTGCAGGGGCACTTTCATGAATTTCATTCTGATACATTTAAAATATGATCATATTTTCTGCTTTAGTGTACTTTTCAACAGCTTTGCATTTCAAACTAAATTTATATTTATTTTGTTTTTATACAGCATAAAGTCCTGAAATAGTCCATAAAAATTATCAAGGACATAATGACCCCCTGGCAATGTTAAATTAGACTACTTAAGGAATATGATTTTCAGTGGGAGACATAAAATATCCTGGGAGGATAGGGAAGAGTTCGGTGGTACATTAAAAATCTCATGGTCAGTCTAGAATGAACACCTAGGATTTAAACTCAGAAGGTCTCAAAGTTGAGATGTCTGGCACAACTACGGGCAGGGTACACCCTGCTTCTTCAATTCAGCACTGCAGATGGCTTCAGGGGTTTGTCCACCCCCACCCAGACCTTTAGAAGTTTATGATCCACAGGAAGAGCTCAGTGACTTTGAACGTCCCTAATTCATCTCACAGTTTTGTTACAGGCACCTAACTTGCTCAAATGAAAAAAAAAAGTTTCTTCAGAGTGTGTGTGGCACCACATGAATAATTTCTGCATTATTATCAAGAAGGACATATCCCTGTGCCCTCTCCTTGCCACCAACAGCTGGCTCCTTTAGTCCCCCTTCATGGTTGGAGACAGGAACACAGGGGGCAAAAAATGTATACCACTATTCTACATGTTTATCCTTTAGTTTCTTTGCACATACGATTAAGATGTCATTCCTTTAACATTAACATTACAGACATCATCCTGATTCTCTCATGCCATCACCCATTGGACAGAACATCAATTCTCCAAACTGTACTCCCAGGCTTCTTCTGTCCTTTGCTTTAATTTAATCAAAGCGTCATCTTGCTCTTTTTTTACCTGAATTTTTGTGATTTTCAAAAACTCTAGCTTGATAGTTTTTAAGTGGTCAAAAGCAGAGAATTAGTGTCTGTGAGACACTTAACCCTAAGTGACATATCTTCAATGCAACCTCTACACTTAGGATGAGTGCATCCCTAAACTTTCACAAGAGAAATTTCCTTATGTAATAGATGGTGATTAACCCAGAAATCCACAACTGGTCATTGTGCAGAGAACAAGAAGCCACAGGGTGCTTATTTCTTAATATGTTATTTGTATACTTATTTACGTTCTTCTATAATGCAATGTGTATGAATGCAATCCACCTTACAAGGTGAAATACCTGTGGCCATATTAATACTTCACACTTAAAGGAACTCAATAAATATTGAGTTAACCTATAGATTAGGGAACAGAACAGAGTAGGAGAGGAATGGAAAATAGGAGATGCAAAAGTATTGATGGTCAGAAATAACATGGAATTTCTTTGGTACCCAGGAACAGATGACAAGATCCCAGTATAAGTATCTTCTCAATGGTACTAGAACTTAGAGCTATTTCTGTTGCTTTTCGACTTTGTATTTCTGCCTAATAGTAAATTAGATAAATGAAATATTTTTTGTTGAAAGTTTGCCTTTTTTGTGATCAGATTTACTAATAGTACCATAAAATATTCTACCCTAATTTATATTATATTATTTATATTATTCTCTAATATAATCTAAGGAGATTCACTGAAATGGCAGATAATGCACTATTACACCCGGTTTCCAGGTTTTATACTTCTGTTAGCACTCTTCTAGTCCTCTAACTCTATTTTAGGAATTCCTCACATTTTCATATTCAATTATTCATTTGTATCCCATACTTGTAGGAGTCCCATTAATCTAACAACTTTTAAAAATTTTTCTCAGAGGTGATCTTGTTTGGATATGTAGTTGGTATACTCAGCTATAGATTCTTATTGGAAATATAGTCCACATAAATCCCGACATTATTACATGCATCTTTATCAAAAGCCTTAGAAGAGTTATTCATTTATAGCTCAAAACACAACATTTCCTGGACTAAACTCTAGAGGTTTCCTTAATTTGTCTTAATATTTTTATTAGACATTTAGCAGAATCCAGATTGGGTAAACATTTGATACCTTTGTTGAGTGAACAGATACATTAACAATAGAAAGTTATGTGGAATCAACAATAGAAAACTGTCTGGGAAAAATCAGAATTCATGCCTGTAGATTTCATTTCATTACTCGTTCAGGATTATTTAATTTTGATGTTTTTGTGTTTTGGTGGTCTCTGTGGAAGTTTCTTACTCTTACATTTTGGACCAAATTTTCATTTATATATTATATGAAGAAGAAATTTTTCTATTGAGTTTGTTTGTATTCTGATGTTGCACATACTGTTCTTTTTAGTATATTTATGTGATAACATGAAATGATAATCTTGTTCAAATTCAGTTTATTTTACACAGAATGTATAGAGCAAGAAGATAAAGTATTTGTGTATATCCTGTATCCTTGAATATTTTAACGCTAATGGTGTTTTTCTTCTTGTTAAAACTTGTGAATCATGGTAAACATGCCATCTTGATTTAGCAAAATTTCTGGTAGATGGAGTTTCTTTCTGATTACAAAAGATTTATCTGAATTGGGTCCACAGATAATATAAATCTTATATCTCAAGGCCAGAGAGATGGCTCAGCAGTTAAGAGCACTGGATACTCTTGCAGAGGACCAGGATTCAAATACCAGCACCCACATGGCAGCCAACAGCTATCTGTAATTTCAGTTCCAAGGGGGCATTGCACAACACGAGTACAGTTACATACATGCAGGAAATATACTCATACAAATAAAAAATAAAATAAATAAATATTAAAAAGCGAATAAACTTTATAACTCATTCACCTCATCATCAAATATTTGTGGATTCTGATATTCAAGTCATCTTTCCAAAGACATCTTGTAAATAAATATTTATTGTTTTGTTTATTTAATAAAATGATTTTACATGAAGTGAAAACAATACATTTTCATTAGAAAACATAATGAAAGTTTCACTTGGGAGATTAATTTTCAAGAAAATAAAGAAAAATTATAGGGGGACCTACAAATTTTGAGTAAACATTTGTTCGAACCCACATAGTTATTTGAATATGATCTCAAATTGCAGATTGCTAGACTAGAAAATGATATTAATAATTTCCTACATAATTGCTGTTAACTATATGATTTGTTAATGGATATCATAATTGACTTCTAATAGTGGTTTATTCTGAAGTAATAGTTCCATGAGGCAAAAGAAGACAGTAAGATACAAATAGTTAGAATGTTGATTTAAAAATTCTTAGAGGCTAATTAAGGAGTATATAATAGACATTTTCACGTAATCTGCTTGACTTATCCTGTGTGGATACTCAGAGGTCCACTTTCTCTGGTCTGCTTGTAGTCACAAGGGATCTTTTTGTCAATATACAAGATGGGAAGATTTAGGGTCACGCTAAGATTAAGGTTATATAAAATTAGTCTACAATACTGTTCTCTTCTCCTTTACCAGTGTTTAAGAAGTCATATTTTCTGGTGAAGAAACCACAATATAAAAATCAATATGCTCTCCCAAGATACCACTTAGAAAATAGTCCTGGTAAGTTATTGAACCTCGTCAGACTTTGCACTAACAGAATAAGCTTTTGTTTATTAAGCCACTTAGATTTCAGGGTAATCTGTTATTTCATCATAGCATGTTTTATGTAAATGGCAATTAAGATCATTACATTTGCCTGAATTTCAAAGTATGTTGTGTTGAGCATTCAAATGCCCTGCCATGACCTGAATGGTACTCAACACTTGATGAATTCTCACTTTGAAACACCTGTGTTATGATGCAGGAGGAAGGTGAAGTTACAAAGCTATCACAATCCATTCACACAAGGACAAAAAGAAGAGTTTGTGGTAGTAATAGTAATGCCGATTCTCTAGTAGGAGCAAGAAACAGAGAGGAGGTGTATATATAGGAGATATACAACTCCAGTGATCTAGAAAAATCACCACAGAAGAGTTTTGAAGATATAAGATGTAGGTACTAAAGTTTTAGAAAGAACATTGCTATGTATGAGAAAACAGTCTTTTCAGATAACAGTAATACATTTCACTGGGACAAGGCACACATGTTATACACTTCATGGAGACTCCCATTAGTGTTTAGTACCTGGAGTAGGCAAAGACAATTCATTAGTAGAAATACTAATATGAATGTAGATAAGGCACAGTTTGCCTGCAGTAAAGATCATTGACAAATGGAAAGACCAAAAGCAACTGAAAATACATATGCTTATTGAAATGAGAAAGGTTAGTGCAACTGGGCAGAATAACACAAATTTTAGAATAATTGGTGGAAAGAAGCACTTATATATTGATTAAATTCTTGCATATTAATGTTATAAGAAGAGGTGCTGGGAAATCCATTGAGGTTCCATTTTATGTAACTAGGACGAAAGAAATGCCAATAATACTACCAGGATCCCAAAGCAGTGAAGTATGATAGCTGACTCATGTGCCTATGGACACACACGAACTCTTCCAATCTGATGACTTTTTTCCATCATCAGAACTGAAGTTTCACTTATATGATTCAGAAATTTCTTCTCTTTGTCTCTGCAAATTCTTTTCATACTTAAATATTTCACCATTCTTCCTCCTGTTATCAATCCTTTTATCTACCTCTTTTTATCTATGGGGATTTTACTACTGTGTCCTTAAAGATTTTGTATAGTCTATTGCAAACTTTTATGTGTGTTGGGCATAATGCAGGGTGGGCCTAGCTAGGCCACCTGCCAGGAGGAATGGAGGAATGGCTCTCGTGGGTGTGGTGCTCCACACTGGTTGGTTGTGAAGCCAGTTTCTGCCCAGCACCTGGAAAGAACCTGATCCACCTGGGAACAAACTGCAATTGGCTGTGGTCAGGACCCCACCCCATAAGGCTATTGGCTAATAATACCTATTAGACTTTCTACTCTTTCTTGAATAAATGAGTTTGCAGCAGACCCCCACTGCTGGCTTTCCACTCACCTCCCAGAGTGGCAATGACTGCTCAAGCTTCTTCTAAAGCTGAAAGGGGACACAGAATGGAGTGGCATTTGGAGTACCCCATCAGTGAGCCTGTCTAAAAGACCTCTCTCTCTCTCTCTCTCTCTCTCTCTCTCTCTCTCTCTCTCTCTCTCTCTGTAGGGAGGAAAGAAAAGTCCTTAATCGGTGCCTGGGATTGTGAAAAATAAAGGCAAGAGTGGCAAGAGTAGTCAGAGAGATAGGAAACCAGAAAAAAAAACAAGGAAAATTTTCAAATGTAGGTACCTCCTTGTTTCTCTCCTGGTTGCCAAAGCTGGTCTTGAGATTTCTGAAGTCAGAACACACACTCAGGTACTTCGATAGCTTGTTGGACTAGTCAAAACCAATACAAGTTCCCTCGTAAATGGTTTCTAGACAGGGAAAGAAAAGAAATTATTCAATGGTTGGGTCAGAACAACAGTGGGCTTGATTTTCTTGACAGAAGGTATACACTACAATGTTGAAGATGGAATCTTTGGTTATACTTTCCTGTTGGATGTTTAAGATCATACAGTTGTCCCAAATAAACTAACCTATTTTTGCTTTGAAGGTCAGTTGAATATCTGTTCCTCAGGGGGGTCACATGGGTTTAGAAGAAGCCCCTGGCTCACTAGGCCTTTCTTTTTCCATTTCCACCTGTGTGAAGATAAGTCAGAGAGTCTTGCCAGACCATAGCTTCAATTAGAAGCATTTAAGAAAACATTTTCCTGTGCTGACTCTCTTCTTTACAGACTGGACACTGATTTGAGTCCTTTTAGTGGAGTCTCCATGACCTCCCTGAAATGAGGACATGGTGACTCTTCACAATTACAGGACCTTTTGAGAGTCGCCTCCCAATCCCCTGGAACTTAGTTGACCTTAGAGGGCAAGAGACAAAAATTTGTCCCTTTAAGTCCCTCTGACCAAATTAATATGAGCCTCTAAATATGATCGTTAAATACCCAAGGTTAGTTACACCAATCCAGCACCTCTAATCACCATATGCTATACAGCTAAATCATTCACTCCCTCCTCTGAGATGGAGTTATTGAGCAATCCATGTTCAATATCATAATCCACTGAGACAGGCAGTCAAAATGCTGGCAGAAAGCAAACATTCTTAATCAAACCCCAACCAAATTAGCATGATCACTAACTGAGGAATTTTAGGCAGAGGTTGCTATCTTTTTCCAAGAACTGTGAATTGTACTAGTGACTTTTTTGTTGGTGTGACCATAAGATGAATAATAACCTCTGTTGAAATTAGTTTATCCCTTAGTTGGTCTCAACAGGACAACGTCCTTACTCTGAGGCTGTTGTGTTCTCCTTTTTACCTGTCACAGAGTCAGGTGGCTAGCCTGAGCCTGCACAAGAATTTTGACTTGAGTTTGAAGTGAGATGGCCAATCCCAGCTTCAGAGTCAACTTCTCAACGTTACCGATATGATTCACACACACAGACACACACACAGACACACACACACACACACACAGACACACACACACACACACAGAAAACAAAAAACACAAAAAAATTGTTTCTCTTTAACTCAGTGGTTTACATGGGGCAGAAGAGCTGTTGAGTTCAGTCACTACTAGCAGGAATGAAAATACCTGTCCTTGCAGCAATTTCTGTTGCTATCACCTCTGCTGAGTAGCAAAACACAATAGTACAGATAATACCAGGTACTGTTAGGACAGGACACAGCTCTCTGATTGGGAAAAGATCAGTTGTGCTTGCATTGTTTAAATGCTATGCAGAGGAGACGTAGGTGGAAATCGAACTCACAGCCTTATTTATGCCAGGCAAGTACCCTATGAGGGAGCTATTTTCCCGGTCCAGCAAACTGTGAAGTGAAAAAAGCTGAAATCCTATTTAGTAGTTGTTGAGGAAATCAAGGTACCCCAGGGCAAGGCATGTGGAGCTGGTGGAATTTATATGATCCATCTGGTAATTAAGGAACCTAACTGGGAGTAATTTTAAAAAGCCTGATTAAGCAAAGGAGGAAATAACGAAGGTTCTAGAATGCAAAAGTCAATGTCCGAAGAAAAATCAAATCTTAAACAAGGGGATCAAACTGTTGCCTGAGTGTCTGGGGGGCGGGTTGGATGAAACTCCCTCCAAGGGCTAAGAGAAGCCTGAGCATGTAAAGGCTGTGCTGGTTTCCCAGCACACATTGTGGAAGGGGTGGCTGTCGGTTTTGCCTCTATTTTTCCTTAAAGACAAGCTACAGAGGAAAAACCCCAAGTACTTGCAGCTTTGGGAAGGGGAGATTTTCATTACCATACAGGCCAAAATGGCCAGCATTGGGATCCACTGAGACATGCAGACAGAATGCTGGGGACCAAACTGCCCCACTTCCCATTGGAGACTCCTGCAGATCCTCCAGCCTCTGAGAGAGCCCTGCAGGTGGCACCTAAAAAGACTTGCAGGTGTATGTCAATTTTGAAGAACACCACAGTTAAAGCCAAGCAGGGTCAATTAACATTTGAAAGGTCTGAGCCTCTGGAGTCCTTTCAAAGTTTCACACCCCTGGAGCCTGGAGGGTGATCTAAGCCCTGCCACCCTTTTGTCCTGCTGTAGGCCCTGCCTACAGTTTTAAATCAAAGATAGGAAAACCAGCCTTCCCCAGGCTGATTACCCACAGGGAATCTCCTCTGGAAAGGCTTAGCTGGATAGCTTTACCTGGGTTCCGAAATCAGGAGGTTTAAGTGCCCATGTGATTCTGCCTGGATGAACCAAGAAAGGAGGGGCCAACACGGATATCATGGACCATGGGACCATGAGGCAGTGTGTGCTTCCTTTGGGGTAGAGAGACAAACACAGGAAGGGGAACAAAAAGGAGGGGTCTTCCTCCACTCTTGAGGACCGAACAGCACACAAAACACTGGGGGCCTGCCCACCGACAGTCAAACTAGAGGCATATCACCAATGCCAAGGGGGGCGGAGTTGCTGTTCAGGAGCCAATATGTTAGGGGTCCCGGCACTCAGGACCAGCCCAAGGGGGACCGAAGGAGCTCCACTGTTCGCGGGGGGGGGGGGGGGGGGCGGTGTGAGTAGACGCAGAGTGAACACATAGACTCCAGGAGGTGAGCGGAAAGCCAGCAATTGTGGTCTGTTGCAAAATCATTTATTCAACAAAGAGCAGAGAGTTTTATAGGTCTTATTAGCCCGTTAGCCTTATGGGGTGGAGTCCTGATCACAGCCAATTGCAGTTTGTTCCCAGGTGGATCAGGTTCCCTCCAGGTGCTGGTCAGAAACTGGCTTCACAACCAACCAGTGTGGAGCACCACACACATGAGAGCCATTCGTCCATTCCTCCTGGCAGGTGGCCTAGCTAGGCCCACCTTGCATTATGCCCAACAATGTATATTAAAATCTCACTAACAAGGTTTTAAATTTACTGACACCAAAATTCATGACAGCTTGTTTAATTTCTCACACTTATTATATCCTAAATAAACTTGTTGATTAGATCAATTAAAAATAGTTTTTTTTTTTCCTTTGTTTACATCTTTTTCTTCAATCTGAATTTTATTGCTTTTCTTTCAGGATTAATTGTTTCAGTTTTCTCATTGTTGCCATTTTCTTTTGAACTATTGCCTTCCTAAAATACCAACTGTTCATTCACTACTCATTGGTAAACACAAATAAAAAAGAGGTAAATTAATTTAAAGTCCAAAGGTGATTTCTGTTGCTCTTATTAACCTGTTCCAAGAATAAGGGGAATATTTGCAGCACGCGTGTGTGTGTGTGTGTGTGTGTGTGTGTGTGTGTGTGTGTAAGCACATGCATGTGTATGGTACTTTCAGTGTTAAGGTGATATTTCTGGGGATGTGTTAAAGTATAGAACAATTCTATAAATAATAACATAGACATTTTCAAATATCAAATATGGACAGTCTGACAAATGTGAAGAAATTCTCAGTCAGAAAAATAAATGCCAGCAAATTCTCAGGTAGGAAGATATAGACCCTCCTTGATATATAACCATTAAAAAGTGTTTTCTTGATGAACCTGAATGAAGTGCCTTGAACACATGCTTCTCTTGTGACTGGCACTAGATCATTCCTTAAGGGTTTTATTCTACCCCTACTTTAGTGAGCTGCAAAGCAGAAAACTGACTCTAGCTCCACTAAAGCAAATTTGTTTAGTATAATGAGCAGCTTCTTTCATTGCAATGTCCCTCTCCAGGTGCTCCCATAAGTCTTCTGCCCTCCAGAAACTCATTCTCATCCTTTGATGCTGATGTTTCTCTTCTGCTATTCCTATGAACAACAGACCAATTCACTTTCATATCTGTTCACTAACAATCAATGGGTATTTGAAATGGTAGAAAGTTTTTAATGAAAATTTTGACTCTAATAACTGGAAACAGAAATCCTGTGAAAATTTTAAAATGTTATTTCATAAAGAAAAGCAATTCACTTGTTGAAATTCAATTTAAAATATTCCCAAAGACTTGTATTTATGCATACGTATATATTAAATTTAGTTAAGTTGTCTATTAGAGTATTTACAAGAATCTCCAAGGATACCCAAAATAGGTGAAAACTAATTTGGGAAAAACCTTTTTAGAGATTGGAAAATTTTTTAAATTAAATAATATTATATTTTCCACAGGTCCCCTTTTGCTCTTAGTTCTCCAAATCTCTGGACTTCCCTCTTAGCCCCGACCTGCCCATTGTATCCTGATCCCTTTTATTCAGACAAGATCAAAATTTCTGTCTAGTTTGTTAGAATCTTTATAGCCTATACAAACCCCCAACTTGCCTTTGCATTTCTGAGACAAGTTGTCTACCCTGGAAGTCCTCAAACACAATTTACCTTGGATTCCTGAAACCAGCCTTCTTTCCTGGTAAATCTGATCCCGCCCACTGTGATACCACTCCCCTACTGCCACAACAGATCTAATCTCTCCCAACTCATATCCTTTTCTCCTGCTAGTCTTGGACACAAGCCCACATTTGCTCTTATCACCCCAGATCTCTGGGCTAACCTCATAGTTCTGCCAGGCTATGAGCTTTCTAAACAGCACAGTGCCCATCTTGCTACATTGGTACCATAATTAGCACCTTCCCCTGTTGCCTAGAGTGGGCAACACTCTAGGGGCCTAGACCCTTTGAAGATATACTGAGCAATCATCCCAAATTGTGCTGTGTCTGCTGAATAAAGGGGTTCAGACCGTAAAAGAGAGCCTGAGAGCATCTGCTCTCCCTGACATGTACCTCTGTGGGAACTACTTGGCAGCTGGACTAGACCTCTCCACTATAAAAAATCAAAAGAGAGAACCTGAAGCCTTGATCAACCAGCATTTCATACCCAATAAGAAAGCAACCAAGTCACATCAAGGATACAATTGTACAGAATCAGACTTCAAGTCAAGAAAGGAGGGCTTGAGTCTCAAGTCAGAATAGCACACAACAAAAGAAATCAGCCTGCAGAGATCACAGAAAAAAAAAAAAATCACTACAACCCTCTCAAGATATGTCCCCACCAAACATCACCAGTCCTACAGAAGAGTTTTACAGTGAGAATCCCACAGAAATGACTCAGGACACAGAGTTTAAAAGAACGATCATAAACCTGATCAAAGAATTCAATGAATTTAAAGAACACGCAAACAAATAAATCAAAGAACTAAAAGAAGATAGGGATAATCTTCTGATAGAATTCACAAAAGGGATAGAAATATTGAAGAAAACTCAGGGTGCAATGAAGAACAAAGTGAAACACTCAGTAAGTCAATTTGAAATGATGGGAGAAAGCCTCACCAATGTAATGAATGACATGGGAAAAATGAAATATTTCCGTGTATTCTCTCAGACCACAATGCAATAATGTTTACAATCAAGTCCAGAAGCAACCGTAGTAACTACCCAAACTCATGTGTATTAAGCAACACACTCCTGGATACTCAATGGGTCAAAGGTGACATTTAGAAAGAAATAAAATTCTTCCTCCAGGTAGAAGGGTTCCAGGTCAGTTTGTGCTCCATTGCTCTAAGTTCTGCATCTCAAGTCTGTCCTATCTTCAGCAGTCGGGTATTATTTTCTAGTTCTGTGCAATAACTGAGAATTTTAGCAATAGCTTATATTATTTTGGGAGTCTCTTGGTCCTCTCTCACCAACCACTCAGAGGGGATATCTTCTGTCTTACGCAGGGTTCCTTGCCAAACAGTCCCAGGTACTGACGCTTACACACTGTTTGTGCATTTCTCCGGGGCTTCAGCGGCGTCACATTTCTCTCTGAGTTCCCTACTTCCGAGATTCATTTATCTCGGGACTTTTTCCTCCCATCCTCCTCCCTCCTCCCTTCCCAGTCTCAGTAACCACATTATCCTCCCCCTCCCCACATTAGCACCTGCCTCCCTCCATTCCCCCTCCTGAATCCCCCCTGACAACATGGCCACCTGCATGTCTCTCCCTCCTTTGCTCCCTGCCTCACACTCCACTTTTCCCAAATTCCCCTTGGTAGCATCTGTCCTCTGCTATGCCCCTTTCTCAGGTTCTTTCTTTTCTTTAATCTCCATGTATTCTTTCTCTTTTCCTGACTCCTGTTGTTACATCAGGACCTATGCTCACATACAAGGGACTCGTGCTATAATCCACAAATGCGGGAGAACATATGCCATTTGCTTTTCTCTATTTGTGTTACTTCATTTAGTATAACACTCTTTAGTTCCATCCATTTACCTGAAAATTTCATTATTTCATCTTTCCTTAGGACTGCATAAATCTTCATTGTGCAAATGTACCACATCTTAATTTTCTATTAGTTAGTTGAGCAATATTTAGGTTGTTTCCATTTCATAGCTGTTTTGAAGAGATAAACACAGGTCTACACGTATCTCTACAGTATGATGAATCCTTTGGGTCAAAGGAAAGGAGTGGTGTAACTGGATCATATGGAAGATGTGTGTTTAGATTTTTGAGAGTTCTCCACCCTGCTTTGCATAGTGGTTACGTGAGTTTACATTCCACTAGCAGTGAATAAGTGTTGTCCTTTCTCCATGTCCTCTCCAGCATTTGTCGTCTAACTTTGGCGAGATGGAATCTTACAGTGGTTTTTAATGGCATTTCCCTTCTAAGCATATTGAGCACTTTTAAAGGTGTTTCTTAGCCATTTTTATTTCTTCAGTCAGGTATATAGTCCATCTTTTTATTGGGTCGTTTATTTTCTTAATTCTTTGCTCTTTGAGTTCTTTGTATTTTCTGGATATTAGTCCTCTGTCACATGTGTAGCTAGTAAAGATTTTCTTCCACTCAGTAGGTTTCCTCTTCAGTTTCTTGGTTGTTTCTTTTGCTCTGCATTAACTTTGTAGCTTAATTAGTTCCCTCATATTGATTGTTGACCTTAATGCCTGAGCTGCTTATGTCCAATTTACAAAGTCCTTTGCTAGGCCTGTATCTTGCAGGGTACTGCCTGTGTTATCTTCTAGGAATGCCAGAGTTTCAGGTTTAATATATTTGATCCATTTGGAGTTGACTTTCTTTTAGGATGAAAGGCTCCCATTTCATTCTCCTACATTCAGTTTTGTCAGCACCATTTTTTGAAGATGCTTCTTACTTCCACTGTTGGAGCTTGACTCTTTTATCATGTATCAGGTGGCTGAGACGGCATGTACTCATATTTAGTTTTCTATTATATTTCACTGATCTACGTGTCTATTTTTGTGTCAGTACCATGCTGTTTTTATGACTATAGCTCTGTAATATACCCTGAGATCTGGTATGGTAACCCTACCTCTCCTCCCCAGCATAATTTTTTTTGCCCCAAATTGCTTTGTCTATCTGTAGTCTTTTGTGATTCCATGTGATTTTTAGGATTTTTTTCTAGATCTGTGTAGAATGTCATGAATATTTTGATTGACATTGAATTGACTCTGTAGATTGCTTTGGGTAAAGTGATAATTTTCAGAAAATTGATTCTACAAATCATGAGCATGGCAGGACATTCCATCTTCTGGTGTCTTCCCTTATCCCTGTCTTTGAACATTTCAAATTTTCATTGTAGAGATCTTTAATATCTTTAATTAGGTTTATTCCTAAATATTTTTTGAGGTTATTGAGATTGGCAGAATTGCCTTGAATGCTTTTTCTGATTGATTGTTATTGGTATACAGAAAGGCTACTGATTTTCGTAAGTTGATTTTGTATTCTGTCACTTTACTGAAAGTATTAATAATTCCTAACAGTTTTCTGGTATAATTTTGGGATCTCTTATGTATAATATCATCATCTGCAAACAGAGATAATGACCTCTTCTTTTCCAATTAGTACTCCTTTGATTTCCTTCTCTTGTCTTATTGCTCCTGCAAGAGTTTTGATTACTATGTTGGAAATTTGTGGAGATAGTGGACAGCCTATGTGATCTTCTGTATCTCTTCTCAGTAGTTTTAGTTTTCATTCTTTTTTTTTTTTTTTGGTCGGATATTAAAATACCTACACCAAATTGTTTCTTAGTTCTGTTTGCTCGGAATAAACTTGTCCCTTCTTTTGTCTTAAGGTGGTTTTTGAGCAGTGATGGTGAATTATGATTCTGGGATGGAGTAATTTGATGGATTCTGTTTTCAAATCTAATAGGTCAATCTGATGTTTTTTCCTTTCTGTAGAGTTTAGATTATTAATATTCAGGGATATTATTAACCAATACTTGATAATTTTGAAATTATTTTCTTATGCATCGAGTAGGACTTCCATTCTGAGGAAACATTACCATGTGGTATTAACTTCTGTAGTACACGTATCATCTATATTGGTTATATTTTCATATTTTAAATTGAGAACTAAGCATCTGGACTTGGGTCACTGGTGCTGCTTCTTTGTTGAATGGTTGTTTGTATTTTTGTTTGCAGTTTCCCCAAGATATCAGGTTATGGACCAGACGGCTATTGCCAGGTGTTCATTTTGGTGACAACTTTTTGGTGATGAACAAATGGTGTGGAGGAGTTGGTCTCAGTCCATCTTTGTGTATGTTCAGCTTTTGGGTTGAGTTTCCAGGATTGACTCCTTGTGGTACTGGAGAAGTAGGATACGCTGGGTGCTTGGTTGCAAAGCTGATCTTGGAGAGCTTACAGGTCTTAGAAGAATCAGTCTCATTCTAGAGTGTGGTCATTGGTGGTTTACCCATGCTTCGGTGTATGACCCCACTAACAGGTCTTGGCAGGTTATAAAGTAATGACATGAGATTTCAAGGCATGTAGAGGGGGAAATACAAAATAAGTTGGAGGTGGGATACGGCGATAGCTACAATCATATTTTATTAAATATACACATGAAATTCTCAGGTATAAAAAGTTAAAAGTATTTAGTTTACTTTAGGAGCAAAAATTTAGATACCTAGAAATAACACCAATGACCCCAGTCCAGATGCCTAATTCTTATTTTAAAAAATGAAAATATAACCAATATAGATGATACATGTACTCCAGAAGTTAGCATCTTCATGGCAATGTTTCGTGAGAACGAAATTCCTACTGGATGCACAAGAAAATAATTTCAAAATTATCAAGCATCGATTAATAATAGCCCTGAATATTAAAGCATGATTCTACATGCTACTCTTATTTTGATTCAGATTGACATCATATGAAATAATTGCAAATTTTCTGTCATTGTAATACACAAATCAAAAATACACCTACGTTTATAATATTGCATATAACATAAAATTAATTAAATATAATGTGGCATAGTGGATTTTGATTTCTTAGATTATCCCCAAACTCCATGAGAGGAAGAAAGAAAAAGGGAGGGAGGGAACGAGGAAGGGAGGGAAAGAGACAGAGAGAGAAGAGAGAGAACACAATATATTACATACTATGGTTTCTATTACACAATGACAGTGACAATTTGGTTTATTCTTTTTTTTTGTACAAACACAGTAGTATAACTGATTCTCTTTGTGATTTGTGGATTCAAGTTTGTTCTGTTTTATCTAATATGGTAGCAGAAAAAAAGGAAAATTTAGAAGCAAGTTTATTAGTTTAAATTTTATCTTTAATAGTTTTAGTAGTGATCAATTTTATTAAGAATACTTAGGACATACATTTTTTCATCTTGGAATTCTTATTGAAAAGTTTTTGGAATTTTATAGAGTATATCTTCATCATCTTTAGACACTCTTATACACAACACATTCATCCCCTCATCAAATTACATGTCCTCTTTCACATATGTTATAGCTTATCAAGGGAGGTTTGTGTGCCCGTGTCCCTCCATGAACGTTCATCCCCTGGAACCTAGTCAACCTTTCAGAATCATGCTTTAAAGAAAACCAATTGTCTCCCTGCAAGTAGTCTTCGGTTGTGAATAGCTCCTCAGCTAAGGTTTAGGATCTTACCCAATTCCAAAATTCTAGGCTGGGTGTTTTAAATTGAATTTTTGGAATGTTCATAAACTATAGTTTGATAGTATTGGGATCCCATCCCCTATCCTTACCTCTCCACATAGCCCCCCACCCAATAGCTTATACAGTCTAATTTGTGTCCCAAATGTCCTTCAGTATGAGTCTATCCACTGGGCCCACCATGAGTACTATACCTGTAAGACATTGTCTTTCCCCCTCCCAGCAGCCATCAATTGACAAAAGTTCCTTAGGTTGGATTGAGATTTCTTACCAGGTTTCACATGCTTATGCTGGAATTTTGTCTGGGTTTAGCTTTCATAGGACTTGTACATGCTGTCACCACTTCTGTGAGTTGATATACTGAACAGCTGTCTGGGAGACTCTGTTTCCTTGTGGTCAAACACCCCATCTGGTTCTTAAAATCTTTCTTCCTTCTCTTCTCCAGTAATCCCTGATTCTTGAGGTAGAGGTTTAAAATAGTTGTCCTAATAAGGGATAATCATTCTGCAGCCTCTTGTTCTCTGCACATTGAATAACCATGGATTTCTGTGTTAATCACCATCTACTGTGTAAGGAAATTTCTCTGATGAGGGTTGAGAGGTGAATTCATCCCATGTATGAGGTTGCTTTGAAGATGTGTCACTTAGAGCTAAGTGTATCCCAGACACTTATTTTCTGCATTTGACCAGTTCTGGAACTCTGAAATAGTCTCCACCTGTTGCAAAAAGAAGCTGCTTTGATGAGGGGTGAAAGGTACACTTGTTTGTAGATATGCAGATAAATTTAGAAAAAAAAAAGAGAAATTACATTGGTCTAGGGAGGTAGAAAAATGAGGTTTTTCTCTAGGACCTACGGATTCTCCAGCTATATGTGTGTGGCTGTGTTTTCAGCACAAGACCAAGTTCCTTTCTATTGAACAGGTCTTAATTCTATTAGCTGCTGTTTACTCCCTAGATAAAATGTCACTACTGCACCAATAGGGACAGTTTGATGGACCAGTTGTTGTTGTGCATTAGGCTTTACATCTGGATAGGACCATTGATTGATTTTCTCCCTTGAGAGCTTGTAGATTATACTCTAATGCCATGTGAGCTAGTCTTCAGGGAGAGGTTTCCAGGTTACTTCCAGCTTCATTGTTCCAAGTCCTGTGACTGAAATGTGCCCTGTCTTCAGGAAAAGGGTCTTATCTTGAAGTTCTAGGAGACAATCAAGGACTGTAACTATAGCCTGTGTTATTTTGGGAGTCTCTTGAACTACCTGAACAAAACCTGGAAGGACAGTTTCTCTTATCTGACACTTTGTTCTATGTTATATAACCTTCAGCCTTATGTCCATTTACCTGCAAATTTTAATATTTTAATTTTCTTTACTGCTGAGTAGAAGTCTATTGGGTAAAGGTATTGCATTTTCATATCTGTTCATCAGTTGAGGGATCAGTTTTTTGAGGCTTATTGAAAGCAGTCACAGCTTTTTCAAGTTTATGACTGGGTTTCCTGTGCCAAGGCAGAAGAAAGAATTTTATAGACCTTGTCTCTATACTGATGGATTTTACATTCTTGCTGCACACCCCCTTCTACAATGATTCCCAAACTCTTGATGGGTAGTAAAATATCCTGTTTAGGACACTTTTTGTCAGTACTGTGAAAAACGGTGTGTCTCTATGTCATTGTTGCTAATTGCAAAGGGAAGCTCCTCTGATTATGACTTGGAGAGGATAATTTAGGATAAGTTAAGTATCTCATAATATTTGAAATATATCACCTATTATTGCATAGGAGATAAAGGCAGAAGTACAAAAGCATAAAATAGTGCACTTCTACAAATAATAAAAATAATGATTTATATATAGGAAATTAAGGATATGTAACTTAATAGTAATTTTTAAAAGAAATTATCTTGGAATAAACATTTGCCTTAGTAACCTAATGCTAAATAAACTTCTTATGGAATATTCAAGAAAAATGCAGTTTTATTTTTAGTATGCACATGAGATCAATTAATGTATCACATATGCAAATAGGAAGGCAATGACCCTGATTCTGAATACTTGTTATTTCTGGAGTTGGCATATGGCTGTCTCTATCAGCAGACATAATAATTTCAATAAATTAACTGCTAATACCATGTAATGAACTCTGATTTGTGTTAATTTGACTATCACTTAGCAATTTCATGCTAATTTTTTTAAAAGTCAGTTTTTAGGATGTAGTAGAATTTTATTTTTCATCTAATATTTCAAAAATGAAAAGTAATAAGAGAACACTTTGATTCAAAAGCTCGAATAAACCATAGCATTTTCACAACTATGAATGCAGATATGACTCATGAGGCTCAATAAAACCTTTCTGATAATTCACAGTTTGGTAAAACAATATTTACATTGAATAATAATCATGTGGGAGACTTGCATAGTTTTTTTTTCCAGCATTTCAGTATTATAGAAGTCATCTCTGTCTCTACTATTTCATCTGAGGTCAAATAGTGCATCTTTTGTTCAGTTATTTTTCATGGTGGAGGAAGTGGCAGTGGCAATAATTCTTGATGATACGCATACAGGTATTACTGATATCTCAGATACATATCTGACTAATTTTAACTCTTCAGAAATTAAGCATGATAAAGAGGCACAATATTTATTCTCTAACTCATTATAGGTAAAATCAGGTTCTTTGTATGCAAGGTCATTTCCAGAAGGCTTCATAGTAAGTATGGTTTGCACAGAACCTGAGAATGTTAAATATTCTCTGTTCTGTTCTTATAGGAATCTAAGCATATAGTGTAGTAGAAATGCACTTAGTCTAACTGTTATGTACAGTATCTTTAATATCTTATCTGTCTACACCTATTGTCTTTTGCAAGAGTGGGATGCTTAATTCATATAACTCAGTAGAATTTAATGAGTAATACATGAAAAAATATGTAGCAAGTGGTCAGAATTAAAGAGTTAAAGGGAGAATAGTTAAGAGGTTGGAGTTTAAATGAGCACCGATTTCTGCTTACATCTTTTCTAATACCTTCTTCATTATACATAGTATGCATAATAAATCTGATTATGTTCTCACATTTTTCTTTAATAGTCTTCAAATATAATAGACCAGAATCCTTACTATGAAACAATCATCCTTCATTTTATGACTTCTGCTCTCTGCTCTGTCACTTGTCTCTCTTGGTGGATCATGTCTGTTCAGCCTTGTCCACAGTGAATTGTTTGTATCACTCTCAAATATCATGATGTTGAATGCTTCCATGATTGTTTAATAAAGGTGATTTTTGCCTGAATTGTTTCCCTGACTTTATTTGGCTATGAAATTCCTAACAATATGAAAAAATCTCTCTAAGATGTGCTCATTAATCCTTCAAGGTGAATCCCCTAAATCCCATAATTCCATTTGCTCTTAAAATTTCATGTATTTGAGCAAAGTGTGATTCAATAGTTTGTTCACAAGTTTTTTTGCACTGTATTTTCTCAGCATCATTCTCACTAGTATCATAGTTAATATGTTTTAATGAATAGCAATTAGTTACCTACCTAGCATATAGACATCCAGTGACTACTTACTAAACTATAGACAAGGTAAGTCAAGAACCATACTCATAAAATGATATGTCAATATGAAAAAGTGTACTGTAATATATAAGCAGATCTTCAGTATTTCAAATAAACTTTATGCTTATGAAAAAACTATTCCAGTTTGTCAGTAGATTTATTGCTTTCATTTAATATCATGAAATATAAATTATTTTGATATTAATTATAAATATTGGAAATATTGCTTTCTGTTACATATATATATTTCTTGTAGTGGTCTTTATATACCATTGGCACTGGCAAGCTTCTTAATTCATTAAAATAGCAGATGATATGTCAAGTTCAACCAGCTGTAATCACGATGTGGTAATTTTGATGCTTTGCTTCTTCCTTGAAGAAAAAGTTAGAAGTGTCTGAAATGAAGAAATGTGACATGTAAATCTTCACACCTAAAAATTCACAGAAGCAAAACAAAATAAAGCAAAGAAATACCCATGCATCCATAGAAGCAAGATAAATAGGAAGGAGGGAAGGAGGGATGTGGAGAGAGAGGAGGGAAGAGAGAAGAGTGCTGAATGGCATAGGATCCTGGAAATTCATAGTTCTTATATTATTTATAACTAAAATGTTTTGGATAATTTCATACCTGAATACTGTGTTTAAGTCATTTCTATTCCTCTATCACCCCCTCTTACACTTCCATTCCCCTACTTTCTTTCAATTTGTGATCTCTTCTTTATTTATTATTGTTACATATATTCATATGTGTATGCTGAGTCTATTTAGTGTTGGTCATATTTACATGTATTTAATACTGACCACTTGTGAATGAGTGAATTATCAGGGAGCTTGTAGTAGAGAAAACTGCTTCTCCCTCTCAGCATACCTTGACTGTATGTAGATCTTCATATAAATGTGGGACCTTGTGAAAGATTTGAGAATGGTTAAATACATGCTAAATCAACTCATTTTCTATTGTTGGTGCATAAAATACCTTCCTGTTTTAGATAGCCATTTTCAAAAATACATATGAACCATAACTTCTTACATCATCTACGACTATGTAAAATACTATGTTTTGATTGTTTTATAAATATCTTTAAAACTTAATATTAGATTACTGTGTAAAAGAGTCCACAAATTTACATTTATACTATACATAGGATCATTTCTTTTTAATTGAAATAATTGGGAGTTTGTGTGCTTATTTATGATTTTGCAACCTGAACTAAGAAACCAAGCAGGAACACATATGATTCTGAGTATATAGGACAGAGAGGTAAGCATTAAAATGACCAGAGTGTTGATTTTAAAGAGCTATCAAATAACAGAGAAAGGTACAATTCTGAAATTGGTCTGAGAAGTAGACAACTTAGTGATGAGACAGTACTAATCCCAGAGAGGATACAGGGTAAGACACTATCTCTATAAGGATATGTACAGAAAAATCTTTGTTGTATTAGTCAGGGTTTATAAGAAAAGCAGAATGTGTGTGTGTGTGTGTGTGTGTGTGTGTGTGTGTATTATTTAGGTTGAATTGTTACCCCAAACTACTTTTGTTCATTCCCAAATCAATTGATTTTAATTAGCTTTATCATTGTGTGAACACGCGTATCAAAGTTGAAGAATTGATATTTGTATAAAAATGATGTTGAATGCTTAGAACACATTTGATTAAACTGAGATGAAAAGAAAATTTTGAACTTTGTAAATCCAGAAGTGCAAAAATATAGTAAACTATAAAATATGAAGGCATTTTATAGTCACGTTGCTTAGTAACTGTCTTAAATTAGCTCTTTTTGAAGAAACTCTTTTAATTCACATGCTAAATTGTAGTTATTTAGAAGACACTTTGGAAGAAAGATTTTGAATTTAAATTAAAAATAATTGGTGAACAGCTGTATATTTTACAGTATGCTAAAGTATTTAATATATATAGGTTTATAATCTCCCAATCTAACCAAGAAAATGAATAAAAAACTATATTAATATTTTTTTGGCTACAAGTGATCTATGTTGAGTAAGTCAGTCTTCTGAGAGTCATATATAAGATTATTATTATTATTGACTTTGTTAATGACATTATTTGTAAACTCTCAAAATTTGGCCCTTGTGGTCTCCTGTCATGAATAAGCATAATATATTTACTTTCTAAAAATATATGTATCCAATTATAAGAAATGAGAACACATATGTAATTCAATAGAGCAGGAAAATCTTTAGCGAGAAGATGAGATTTCAGTCGGAAGGAACAGAAAAAAATCGTGTTGGTGGAAGAGTTAAAAAAGTTGAAGATATTGTTAGATTAGAAACCCAAGAGATTGTAATAAGAGCATTGCAAGGCATTCAAGGTGCTTCTTTGAGGACGTATCTGCAGAATGAAGACAGGTGTTGCCAACTTTCAAAACACGCCAAAGTGTTTGTGATTTACATCATTGTGTGGAGTTATTAAATGATTCTGTACCACAGCAATGACAAAATGAGATAACATAATTAAAAACATAATTTATGTGGAATCAATTCATTAGATAGACGGGGAAGGAAGATGGAAGATCTGGAAACCATCAAGAAGATTGTTATAAACAAATTTGAATTATTTGACCTGCATCTCTGACTCACCATAATTACTTCTTAATATAAAATACTGTAATCTCTTTCCGGTTTGAAAGATAGCTATCCCTTTAATCTTGTCAGTCTTTGTAGGTAATCTGGGTTATTTAGCCTTTTAATTGGAAATGGTTTTAACTAGGTTACAGTATGTGTAGAATAGTAAATAATCACATATCTAATTTATTATTTTCTGTAGTAAATATAATGATGTACTTTCAGTGTTTATTCCTGACTTGTCATTACAGTACCCTCTGGGGCATTTTGATGGTTACAGATTAGCTGGTTTGATTCACTCAATTCAGCAGTATGAACATCCTGACCTTGATATATTTTCTAATGCTCTTTCTATCTGCTCCTCAATTTTGCTGACTTATATGTTTCTATGTAACCTCAGCTTTATCTCTCCTTAGCTGATTTCATAAATTCTGACCTTCTCGTCACCCGTCTAACAGTATCTCAATGTACCATCTAATGGAGGGTTCCCATTAATAGCACTAGTAAACACTAAACTGCAATAAATTACATGGTTAGAATTTTTATCTTGACTTTTCTCCTCATAAAATATATGCTTTTTTTTTTCTGTGTCCTCCTGAAGAGGCTTTGTCAAAAATGAACAGCATATAAACAGTTGATTTATTACATTCCTATCCACAGTACCAAAATTGAAATGCTGTACCTGAAACACCATTTGTCATTAGGATGGTAAATGTTCAACCAGTCTACCTGAGTTTCTCTTCATGAACACAGAACTACAATTTATATGGAAATAGAAAATAAAAGAAAATGGATTAATTCATTACTTTGATTAAGCAACTTACCTGCTATATTTACATAGTACTTGTTATTAAAGCAGATATATGCAAAGTAAACAGATCTTATAATATTTGAACATCATTTTGAAGAACACAATTCACAGAACTATAAAGAGCCACACTGCAGCGTGTGAATGAGCTCTTCATCTCCCCCACTTTGTTTTGCCTGTTCTCCAGATTCAGTATTAGACACATTCTCATGCTTCCTTCATCCTGAAGGGCCTAGAATGGGCCTGCCACCTATGCTTTGTGAACTTTTGTTTTGGAGAAATATACCACTATGTGTTGAAATTAGATGAGAGAGCAGATTGTCTACATGTCCAAGAATTACTACCAGATGGAAAACAATTTTCTTATTTGACATTTATTGAACACTTATTAACTCCAGTTCCTCACATTTATTTCACTACTAAATCCAGTTTGGGAATACCTCACACTTTAGTTTTTTTCTCCCACGTTAGTACATATTCATTGGAGATTTCATTATTGTAAGTTCTCAGCTTGAATTCTTACTGTTGGAGTGTCTACAGGCTCATGCCTTGGCTTTCTTTCTGATCTACCTCCTTTGATCTCAGTGAGTCATTGCTCTAAGAAATATTTGCCTGCTAATGAATATACATTTAGAGATTCAGCCTCTGATCACTTTTTATAAATTCAAAACTTATCCAGTTTTTATTCAATAATTCAATGTGTTGTCTACTAAATAGCTTGAATCAGTATGAAGAAAATCTTACAATTTCCCCTAAGTTTCTTCCCTAGCCTGCTGATTTTTTTCCAGTAATTGCACGCAATATTCCATGCTTCTATTTTCCTTACTTTCAGAATCAAACTTTTTATTACTATTTATGCCTCACATACCACAAAAACTTAAAAAAGAATTTTGCCCACCGTTATATTGCTAAAACTATAATCACAATGCTCTGCTGATTTCAGTTTCACTTAGATGAGACAAATGCATTTCAGTGACCAAAACCTCCCCCTGACCCAACTCCTTCTTCTCTGCCTTACTTCTGCTTACACTTCTCTTATTCCTTTGGTTCCCCTGGTTTTTCTTTCAGTCACTCAAGGCACAGTCTTAACTCATCTACACTAGGTTTTTTATTGCTGAGGTAGCCAACCACCCATTATCCAAACAAAAAGTCAATTGTAGTCTTTGTTCACATGTCATCAACTGAGTCCTCTCTTAACAAATACCAAGCATTGCACACATCTAAATCTTCATTTTTATAGCACATATAATTAACTAGCATACAATTTATTCATGTATTTTTCTTGCATTGTTGAATTTTCTTTCTATAACCCACCTTGTGAGGACACGAGATTTAATCTATTGCTGTCATTTTTAAACACTTAGGTCACGTTTAATAATTCTTCTACATAATAAATTCCACTTTTTCTGAAAATACACATTTTAAAGAGTATTTTTGAAAATATATTTGTAAACAGGATGTATTTTACAACTTATACCCAGTCTTATGTAAACTGCATAGCGTATTTTTCTTTTTTTAGTTGTTTATGAAATAATATAGTGTACCTTACAATAAATGACATTCTAGTTTTAATAAAATTCTAGTTTTAATAAAATATACTGCCAACGTTCAGTGAATATTTGTTGAATGAAAGAATAAATGATTGTGAAAGAAAATATGACAGCATTTTTCTTAAAGTATTTACATACTATTTGAACAATACTTCTAAAGAGGCATTCAATAAAAGCACACTATGCAAGCTACAGTAAGGGGAGTATTTGACTATAGATATTTAATTCATACTTACTGACTGGGCAGAGAAAACAATAAGAAAGGGTGGTGAAAGGAAATGATTGTTACTGGTATAAACGATGTAGACTGTTCTGATAATCCTGGAGCAGAAAACCTTAGGGCAGAGAAATAAGAATATAGCCAGAAACTGATGTGCAGAAACAATAGACCTCTATAATTCACAGTTACTAAATTATAGCATATTAAGTAGCACATTAAGGTCATTTTAATAAGCATTTGCACTGATTGTGCGCTGAACATTAGTCATTTTACGTTAGGGCAAGTGAGATGGCTCACTGAGTATAGGTGCTTGCAGCCAAACCTAATAACCTGAAGTTGATCACCCAGACCTACATAATTAGAGAGAAGCAACTGTGCAGATTATCTCCTGACTCTATGTGCATATCATAGGGCATGTACAAACATTTACTAAAATAGGTAAATAATAAAAAAATTAAAGATATTTCACTTTATTTATATTTCTATGTATATCTTATTTCTTGATTGTATTTCAGCCCAATGGCTATGTAATACAATTACAATTCTTTTGAGAAAAATTAGAAAACAAGTAATGCAAAACTATTTCCTTGCATTTCTTGAGGATGTTCACAGTATCTAGAAATGGGGTTAAAATGTTGTTTTACAAACTGGAGTCTCTGACAGCTTTACTCCTAAACAACCTATAGGGATGTTTACAGTGAATGTTTTCAAGATCAAGTTAGAGAATGTATGGTAAATACAGGTCATGGAAATGCAATGTTAGGCTTATTTTGAATATGCATGAGATATCAAGTAAGAAATGGAGGAAAATGAACACATAAGATCATCTTTGGCATAAAATTTATCGTAAGTAATTTATCTTCCTATGCTGTGTTTATGTGTGGTGCTTTATAGTTTTCGGATGTGTAATGATGTGCTGAGGCGTTAATAGTCTCATATTATATAGTCTCTCTCTCTCTCTCTCTCTCTCTGTGTGTGTGTGTGTGTGTGTATGTATTTACATACTTAAATGAAGATAAAGTTTGGGGACTAGGCAATGTCTTAGCTGGTAAAGTGCTTGCCTCAAAAATATGAGGGCATGATTTTGAATCCCCAGCGCCCAAATAAAATCTAGTTATCTATAAATTGAGTTCTGGTGCAATAGAAACAGGTGGATCCCTGGAACTTATTGGTCAGACAACTCTTCTTAATTGATGTACTCAAGATTCACTAAGAGATCTTGCCTCAAAAAACCAGGTGGGCACTGAACAGCCAGCATTGACGTTGGGTTTCACATGCATGCACAAATGTGCATATGCACACACACACATAAGTGCACAGCCACACAGAACTGTAAAGGTACCATACATGCACAGTTATACATTACAAGCAAAGTTTTAAATTAGTCATTGTTTTAGGAATACAAGGTAGGAACATTGGAATTTTGAACCATAGATATAATAGCGGAGATATATTGAAGATTCAAGTGTGTTCCCAATCAACATTGACAGCTCTTGTAATTGCCTATTGTCTATATAAAATAAAACTATCACGAATAAATAAAAAATGGAAGATACCAGAAAAATTCATAGCATAGGAATGAATATTTATGGTGTGGTATCTACAAATTATTATCCTAAATCGAATGTATATAAATGAGAGAGGGTCCTGATGCTTAATTTTTAGTAATTTCATAGTAAATTAAATTACTTCAGAGTAAACAGTCAGTCACATTCTGTGGGTTCATTGTGTTCAAAGTATGTAGATCGAGCTGATGTTGAATTGTTTCTTGATGTACAAAAAGACCATATTGTGTCCAAAAAATGCCTAAGAGTCAGTTCAATAAGTAAGAAGTTATAGTGTCGGTTTTCTTGTTACTGTGTGAGCAAGATGAGAGGAGAATGGGGAAGGAAGAAAAGAGTGTCAGACCAGCTCAGGAACTGCTGCATGCCAGCATTTGACATGGTAAACATCCCCTGTTGAGTTTGTACATAGGCAATTAAATTTGAACTTCTGAGTTTGGTGACTCATGTTTCTAGTCTCAGAACTTGAGAGGCTCAGACATGAGTTTTCAGTCATCCTAGGCTATGAAATAAGACCTGTTCTAACCCTTTCTCTCCCCATATCCAATATTAGAACTAGGAAAGGAAGTGTCAGCTACAAGACAATATCAAATAAATTACCTTAGGAAATACCCTATCCTTAAAGAACTAAGGGACATTACTCCTATGAATTTCTGTTTTGGATATTTGATGTATAAATGACACTGGTATCAACAATTATTAAGATATGCACCTAGAGCACACAGTATTTTCAGCTTCTGTAGTTTATGAGTGAAGAGTAATTGATTACTTTTCATGAATCTTTAAGTCTTTCTACATTGAAAAATTGAGGAGAGGACTGGAAGGGAAGCTCAAAATCCCCTTCCTACTTTCTATCATACTGACCAAAAGTAAAGTTAAGGTATATTGAGTGTGATAATTCATTTTCGTTTTATACTATGTGGGAATAATCCTTATCAACACAATAGAGACTGAATTGTTTTACATTGCCATTGAGTGTCATTAAAACATAACAAAAGTTATTTGCTGAGATTCAAGACAAAAAATGATGAGAAAAATTATGCAAACACATGTATACAGAATGCTATTCTTTATTATTGAAAATTCTAAATAATTCAAGCTGAACCTCAAAAATCTTTTATACTTATAATATGCTGAGGCTAGCGGTAAAATCTATACAACCTGTCATATTTTCTGACCACGAACCTAAACCACACACTTTTTAATTTTCTGTCATGTATTAATAATGATCTAGCATTCATCATCAACATATCCTTTTATAAAAGAAAAGTACATCCATATATATTCAATTATAATGAAGGATTCTATATCAGGTCTTAAAACAATATATTTAAGATAACCTCTACTTCTCATTTTTCTAATATTTTCTATAGAAATATCTCCTAAACCGATAGCAGGTATAAATATTCATTGCTCCAAAGCCTCCATTGCCTTGTCTTTGCTTTCTCAAGTAAATATAATGATTATTCTGTTTAATTTATTTAGTAACTTAAAATGGCAACATTTTGCACTTGGTAGCACATCACTGAATCATTAATCTGAAATTAATTTCTCATTTCCAGCAATCGCATCTTCTCCATCTTCTCATTGACATTGGTTATAGACCTCAGTATCAGTCTTAGCCGATATTACAGTCATTGTCAGATTCTTATCCTATTCTCTAAGGTGTATGAAGAGGTGCTTCAAATCACTATGTGCTTCAAGTGAGTGTGCTTCAGATTTTTAGCACTATGTTGCAAAAGGATTTTTATTTGCTAAAGAATTCTGAGAATTCAAAGCTTAGACATGCTAATGCTTTCAAACACAGAAGCCAACTATTAAGGTATCACTAGTACTTAGAAAACTCAATAAGAGATAGTAAGTTATACTTTATTTATATTTAGTAAAAACTGGTGTTTAAGGAGCATTTTATTTAACTCAATAAATATTTGCTAATCCATATTTATATGCTTGGACCTGAAGATATGACGGTAAATGTGTGGGATGCAGAGACCTATACTCACAGAATTTAAAGTTTAGTTGTAGGCACAATAAAAAAAATGAGTAAAAATGGCATTTGTGGCCAGTAAGTAAGTATTTTGTTGAACATTGATAGGAATGTATATGTGATGGAGAGTACTGATGAGCTCAGTCAATTATGTCAGGAAATAGTACACTAGGTAGAGTGAATTCAGTGTAGGGAGAGATGTGAGACAGTGAGGAGCCATGCCAAGAGCATCATTCCAAAGGAGGGACGAGTCAACCTAAAGATGGAAAATATGGTTGGGCATGGTGTGCATATAAATTCTTCACTGAAAGTTTGATATTTGTGATTTCAGTTTATAATTTAATCATTCTAATTGACAATCAGCTATCATAGGCTATTTGAAGGACTATGTCCACAAATCTCCATGCTAATCTCAGTATCTCAGAATGTGATTTTGTAGGAAAAGCTGGCTTAAAGAACACTCCATGAGGTCATGAGAGTGGACTCTACTACAACATTATTGATGTCCTTGTGAGAGCAATGCGTTAGAGATGTACACAGTGATGATCGTGTGAAAACACACCAAGAAGATTTCTTCCACAAACTGAGAAGTATCATTGGAAACCAGCCTGCTATTACCTTGATCTTGGAGTTGTTCACCACCAGAAATGAGGTACAGCAAACTCCTTCTTTTAAATCTTTAAAATCCATAGCATTTTGTTATAGGAAACTTAAACAACTCATAAGTACATTTTAGCTATTCTAAGACAGATATTTTAAACAAAATTTATCTCTGTAGAACACTATTGTAAGATACTAATTATCTTTTCCAGAAAACCTTCTGGTGCTGTGGTTAGTTATGGGAATTTCAAATGCCATAGGAAGTACAAATCACTGCACAGTTATGCTTTAGCATATTTTCTGCTCTGATCTGATTAGTATGTGCGCTAAGAATAATAGTTATTTTTATCTTCATCATGCAAATCACAGTTGTAGAAACAATATTTCCTGCACAGAATTGGAAGATATTATTAAATTAAGCAAGTCAGAAAACCAAGGTATTAGTATTCTGCCTTATTGTAAATGTGTATTTTAAAAATTCTTCCTTGTGTATAGAATACCTGGTAGGCACCAAGCTCAGTGATGAATATGATTACTTTTCCAGAGGATATAACAGTCAGCAGGGGGTTTAGGTAGCCTGAAGTTTGTGAGCAGGTGATTTTCTTCACAAACCTTCTAGCCTATGGAGAAAAACATGTACAGAGGGTGTGTGTTTCCAGGCTCCTTTTGATTAGCCGCAAGATTTAAGAGGGGTTGTTGTTTCTGCATTGACCTCTTGTGGTGCTCCTTTCATAATTGGAAGAATGACACCATCTGATCCTAGAAAGGCTACTTGAGCAATGTTCTCATTAAAACTGATAGAGGGGTGCACTTTCAGACTCCCATTGCCTTCTTTCAGAGGAATCATGCTCAGAAGAAAGTGACCTATCTTGGCTTCTCTAAATCCCTGTGAAATAACATATTCTACAAAAGGGGAATTTTTAACCAATCCCCAAATCCAATTTTCACCGAGTTTTTAAGATGCTATAGATGAGCCTAGTTGAGTTTAATATTGTGTCCTCACCTACAATGATTCTTCAGTAGAAACAACTCACAAAAAGAAGGAGGTAAATTTTTTGAACATGCAAGTTTTGCACATAAATGCATGCAAGGAAAACACTCAAGCACATAAAATAAAAATGGAACTCCACATGTTGAAGACCTGTATAGAAAAGCCCCATGTTGAAGGCATGTGCTGGCTATTTCCTCTTCTTCTCTGTTGCACCACTTCACATTTCTCCATTTGTGTTGTGTCCTAGGATCATGAACTTGCTGGATTCAGGCACTAGTGGGATTGTCATTGGGAGTTCAGACTGCAGAGTTGAAAAACAGAGAAAAGGAGAAGCCGTTATTTCTTTTGCTCTCTCTTGCTTTGTAGCTGAATCACTTGACTAAAGATCTCAACACCTTAAGACAAATTTTTGTAAAGGCTTCCTGGTCTCTAATTTATGGAAGCCTCCATCATCTGTGGACATGGAGAAAGAACCTTGCTTCACTGGTAATTGCCATGTCTGCTGGTTTCCTTGTTCTGGAAATTTGCACAGGATGCCATTAAAAATGCCCTTAAGCATAAGCATATTTTAATTTTTTTACTTTTCATTTTTTTGCCCTCATTTCCTCCCTCTAATTTCTCCCAACACACCACTTCCTTTTCATCTAAATTTCTTGTAACTTTCAAAATTCAGTTAGAGGTGCCCACAGTAATATGAAGGGCCATCCACTGGAAAACCTACCATAATATGGGAAACCTACCAGTGACCACATCCACAAAAAAAGAATGATCTTCCCCCTACCCCCAGCAGCTACGATGACCGAGAGCTCCTCATTAAAGGTTGGGTCTTAGAGATCTCTATCCCATCTTTCTGGAATCTTGACTAGCTTGATCTTGTTTAGACCTTGTTCAGGTAACCAGAGCCGCAGTCAATGCATGCTGCCATACTCACGTTATATCCAGAAGACAGCATTTCACATCACCGCTCCCCACCTTCCACTCTTGCATTCTTTCTGTGATGTTCTCTGAGCCTTGGTTGTTGCAGCATTAATATAGGGGTCTCATTTAGAGCTGATTGGTATATATATTCATTTTGTTACCCTGAATGATGAATATAAAATGCTGTAAGTATCCTTGCTAATAGTACCAAATATGTTCTCAGTGTTCTTTTTTTTTTAACATCTTCACTTGTCTCTCTTTCGCTGATTAAATGGATAAGTGTTCAGATAGATCTTAAAATTAAAAGACTATTTAAGGAAAATAGAGATAAATAAAAGCAAGCAATAAAACTTCCAACGTGCTTTAAACTAGAGAACAATGCCCATATATTACAATTTTAAAAGTGAAGACACACTCAAAGCAATTTCATTTTTGTGGCTAAAAATTCAGTACTTTTTCTCCTATAACACTAAACTTTGATCAACTTGGAGCTATAACTGCAATCATCATCGTGTTTTGGCTGTATTAACTTATATTCTTTACATGAGCATAATAGAATAGTTGACATGTTGTATTCTTTACCAAATGAGGCTGTGGTGAATGATCTGACCTAATGAAACTATGTCTCCACATTTCTAAATTGTCAAAGTTATTTCTTTTAGATGTTTCTGGCATATTTCTATGCACATCTTCATTTTTTCTCATATGAATGATTTACACTTTATTTTTAACTCTTTGTTGCTAGCGCAAGAGAGTCATTATGTAAGTCAGGACCAAATTGGGCTCGGTTAGTAAAAAGATATTTGTTGGTCCACCATCGTGAGTTTTATTTAAGTTTGTACCCAATACTTAATTTCAGTTTTTTTCAATGATCATGACACAATTGCCAAGTAGTAATTTTAAATACTTTGCAAATATTGGTCTAGTCTTATCTTCATAAAAGGAGGCAGAAAACGAATTAATGCTAAGCTATCCAAATTGCCAGGCAAACCCAAATTATATACATTTTTCTTATTGTACCAAGTTATGTCACCTACATATGCCCATAATATGAATGGTATTTTCAATATGTAACTTCCAAATTAAGTCATAACTAAATTGGTTAAAATGTATTTCAGGATATTTTTGTGTTTATTTAGACTATCAGAGAACATCAAACATCATGATGGACAGGAAGTGTTAAAAAACAACAGGTGTTTTTGGAGACTGAGGAATAGAGGTGGAGATAAGGTTTAATGGTCTCGGATATTAATCAGAGAATAAACTTTTTTCATAATAGAAACCACGATGACCCTTGAACCAACTTCACTGTCTTCCAGTAGTGACAAAATTGAGGTTTTGGCCCCTTCTCTAAGAAAACATAATTTAATATTATTCTCATAATGTGAGACAAAAATTCTCTTCAAGCCTTTTTTTTTACTAGTTGGAACATTTTATGGCTTATATTTCATCACCTTTGTACTATCCCCCTTTGAAAATAATAATGAAAAATATAAAAAAATAGATTGAAGTAGACTCTATTCTCTTCTTTATCCTCTATCAGCAGGTGGATTTGAGAGACAATAATTGCGTAGAAAACTCTAGTTGCTATCATTTCAGAATAGTTTGTAGACCATTAATTTGATTGTAATGCTATGTGTAAACACAATCTTTCATGTTTTAAAGAATTTCATAAGTCAAATTTCAAATAACATTTGATTTTGCTTTATTAGACTGTAACAGCTAAGACAGCTGTTCACCCAAAAAAAAGGCCAAATGCAGAGTTCTTTACCTTACAATCTTACACACAGTAAATAATAGAAAACA
Source organism: Eospalax fontanierii (assembly GCA_035773235.1). NCBI lineage: Eukaryota > Metazoa > Chordata > Mammalia > Rodentia > Spalacidae > Eospalax > Eospalax fontanierii. The sequence continues at coordinate 43,677,899 of CM069533.1, read as the reverse complement.
ATACATTGTTTTCTATCCAAGATTATCAAAATAATGATACCTGCTCAGAGCAATAGGATTTGTGCCTTCAGTGACATTTAGTGTGCTCAATAGTATCAAATTTTTTCTTAATGCTTGAGAGAAAGAAAGGCACCAAATAGATCTGTAGTTGAGCCAGTCAAAAGACAGTGATGAATTAGTAACCTATGTTAGCACTGAACTTTTTCTATTTTTTAACTTCTACTCACATTCATTCTAAATTCTTTTCCATACAACACTCTTTCTACAAGCTTATTTTATTAGTTTCTAAGTCAAATAACAACCACAAAATTATTTCATGCAAAAATATGATTGAAAGTTAAAGTTCAATAATATTACAATAGTCTTAGATATGTAAGAAACGTGTTATGCTTCTCTATTCGGATTGTGGGTAGGAATTAATCCATTTTATTTAATATGTTATTAAAAGTGAAATCATGTATTGTCATGATTTAAAACTGCTGCTTAAAATTTTTTGTCTGTATCATAAAATTTAAGGGCAAGACAATGATGTATATTTGAGTTGTACATTAACATATTAAGTGCATGATGTAAATATAGTTTTACTTCAATAGGAAGAGGTAAGAAAGTGACAAAGGTGGTGATTATGTGCATGCTAAAGCCTGTTCTCTTAAATCTCATATTCCTATACCATAGCATATAGTGGAGAACTTTCACATGATAGTCTACAAGAATACTCATATGCCAGGCCTGGTCATGTAAACCTTTAATCCCAGCACTCTGAAAGCAGAGGAAGTTGGATCTGTAAGACCCTGAGATTGAGGCCCACCTGGTTTACATGTAAATTCCAGGCTAGCAGAGGCTACTGGAGATCCTGTCTAAGAAAATGCTGAGAGATTGCACAGCGGTCAAAAGGAAAAAAGAACTGGCCATGATGCCACGTGTCTTTAATACCAGACTTCGGTAGGCAGACAGGCAGATCTCTGTGAAATAGAGGCCAGCCTAGTCCAGAAACGCCTCCTACTTTTGCAATGCAGTAGTAGCTTATAGGGTGATGTCAAGATTAAGTGAAAGTTCCATTTAATCCATTTAAAGTAGTGCTTATTTAAATTTCATTTAAAATTGTTAATGGATTATTAGTAAAGGACTTTAATATGCTATGATTAATCATGAATTGAATGAAAATTAAAAGTTTATTTGCTTTAGCACATTGCAGTTATGGAAAATCTGAATATAAAATTAGAATAGTAGTTTCTTACATTTATCTTAAATTTTTAAATGTAATAATATATTGATGAGTGTTTTCCAAGTGTAAGAAAATTAATGGAAGATATACAAGTAATAGTACTTATGGCTCAATGCAGCTGAGTTAGTTGAACATGCAAAAGAACAGGTCCTGTCTGTTCTGACTTAACCTGGCCTCCATTATCAAGATTCCATAAACAGCAGAAATCTGACAAGTGGTTAAATGAAGGAGTTTTTGTGGTGCCCAAAGCACAAAGAAAATGAGATTATTAGAGAGATTATTTCTCTGGTGTCTTTTTTTCTCTCTCAGAGATTATTAGCTCTGAATTCTTTCAAATGATTCAAATAAAGCTGTTTTAAATATGGTCTCAGGGCTCTGGGATGTGTGTGGCGACTGCTAATAGATAAGCTACAAGTGAGATGGGTAATGTGTTCATTAAACAGAAAATTGTGAAACCTTCCAGAATCATTGAGAAGCTTTTCCCAAAATTCTAGTTGTGATAATATGCACATTACTTAAAACTTTCACCTTAATAATTTTAAATGTGCTGTTCAAAACTGTTAAGCATGATTTGAAAAGTATTTTACTGATTCCCTGAGGATCTCACGCAATGTACTTCATCATATTCAGACCCCTCCTCTATTCCGCACACCTACCCCTTCTCCCTCACACTTCATATCCTTTCATTTTTCAAGGCCTATCATATCTAATTTGTGCTTGCCAAATTCTCAAGGGTGAGTCCATCCCCTGTTGCCTGTTCAGTCTATCTGGTGTCTCACCCGTAAAGAAAAATGACTGTCCATTGCCCAGTTACTAACAGTTGCTAACAGTTCCTCAGCTAGGACTGGAGCTTCATACTAACCTCATCATTCATGCTGGATTTTTGTGTGGCATAGACTTGCACAGGTCTTGTGCATGTTGTCACAAATGCTTTGAGATCATATGCGCAACTCTCCTGTCATATTTAGCAAACAGTTTCCTTGGATTCATCCACAACTTCACTCTTGTATTTCTTCTAGCCCGTCTTCCACAATGATCCTTTAGCTGTGCAAGAAGTTGTAATATAGTTGTATCATTTAAGACTAGGTTTTTTGCAGCCACTTTTGTTCTTCACAATGACAGTTGTGAGTCTCTGTGTTAATTACCATGGACTTCAAGAAGATTCTGTACTGAGAGTTGTAAAATGCATTAATCTATGGGGAATATCAATAAATTGTTAGGAGCTGATTTAATACTGTGTCCATTTAACAAGATAATAGTAGTGGGTTCTCCCCTAGGACCTGTTACATGTAAAACCCTATGTTCTCTTTAATAACAGTGTGAGTTATGGGTTCCATCTTGTGAAACACCTTACACCAAATCACAAAGTGTTTGGTCCCTCTAATAATATCCACGCCATTATTGCACCAATGGACTTATCTTGCCAGACCAGTCATTATTGTAGCTCACAGGGTTAACAACTTGTTAAAGTTGATGATTACTTTTCTCTTCCAGTAGCATGCATATCACCTTATAGTACTATGAAAGTGTAGCAAGGGAGATATTTGACATTTCTCCGTGTTTGGTCTAAGACGCGCGCATGTAGTCTCTTCAGCGATCGGGTCTTCATGTTAGTTATAGAGGGTAAACTTGAATGCCTTAGTATTCTTTGATGCTGTATTGTTCCTCCCTGATCAACAATTTCAATAGAGTGTGCTCATCTGACACTGGGCTTTTTATTTGCTAGGTATCTGGTAAGGAAATTATCTCCCATTATGGTGTATAAGTAAAATTAAAAATTCTGTTTAAATGTTTATGTATGCATATGTTTTAAGAAAGTTCTATAATAGTAAGGTTACATATGACTTTTTTCAAAAGACTGTAAATGTTAGCTATTCTTCCCGTCTCTCCTCTATCATGTCCTCCCCTTTTCCACCCATCTTAACCCTTCCAATTCCTTTATTCCCTATCCTCCTTTATATCACTGCATTATTTTTTGTTGTACAACCAATGTCCAGTATTCCTTTCATTCTGTGAAAATGAAGCTCTTAAATCACTTATCTGCATTTATCCTCTCTCCAGCTCCTATCAGCTACTATTATGTTTTCATTTTCTATGAATTGATTATTTCTACATCCTTTATATAAGTTCCTATATAGGCACCGAGAAACCTAGATATTCCATTATATGGTATTTTAAGTTGAAAATTTATTTTGCTTCTGGGCATCTTACTTTTTTCACTAGTAGTACAGACTAATGGTTAAGATGATTTGTTCTAGCACAAATTTATTGAAGTGAAATTTATAGATAAACATTAATATGTGATGCCAAGCAAGTTTCCTAATGCCTTAGGACTGTCTTTCCACCTTTGCAGCAATACAGGTTGTAAAAGTACTTGTTTTTAGAGCTATGTCCAGGTTAACTGAGAAGATAAATTTAATTCACTTACATTTAGTAGTGGTCATTCTGTTACTGATATTTCATATAACATAATTTTCAGAATAATCACCCATTGTTGGGCATAATGCAAGGTGGGCCTAGCCAGGCCACCTGCTAGGACGAGTACAGGAATGGCTCCTGTGGGTGTGGCATTCTGACCAGCACCTGGAAAGCACCTGCCTACCTGGGGACAAACTTACTGTTGGGTGTATTTGGGACCGCACCCCGTAAGGTCATTGGCTATCGTTATTAGTCAATAAACGGATTTGTAGTGCCACGCGTGTATGCAGCGCCACCCGAGTTTGCTGTGCCACGGGCTTGGGCTGCTTCCCGTCCAACTCCCGCAATCTGTGGCTTGACTCTGTTTCTGCTCACCCCCAACCCCTCAGGCTGGCCCCCCAATGTCCACTCTGGCTGGCCCCAAGTGGTGAGACACGACGGCAACAGAAACGACTATAACTCATGTCTCAATTTGTAGCAGAATTTCCTTCCTTTCTAAGCAATGAAAAATATTCAGTGGCAAACAAGTACCTTTTTTTTTTTTTGCTTATCTATCAATCTGTACTCATGAATTGCTTTAAGTTCTTCAGTATTGTAAATCATTGCTTTTTTACGTAACTGTACACAAATGTTTTCAAGAGCATGTTTTACTATGTTATATGAATGAATGTATTGCCCGAATGCACATAAGTGCACCCATATTGTGCAATGCCCATGGAGGACAGAAAAGGGCATCAGATCTCCTGAAACTGGATTTATGGATGGTTATTCCCCCCATGTAGGTGTTGGGATTAGAACCTGTGTCTTCTGCAATAATGGCCAGTGCTCTTACCTACTGGAAGCATATCCAGCCCCTGAGCATGCTTTACTTTTTAAGACAGTGTATACACAACTGAATTGGCCAGATCAATATTTATTCTATTGTTAACATTTCAAGAATGTCACTATTCTTTTCCACAAAGAGATTACCAGTATTTTACTTTCTTTCCAATTTTAAGATTCTACAACTGTTGTATGCCAGGCAATAGCATTTTCTAGCAAGCTTAGGAATCAGACTAATACAGAAATGCCTCCCCAGAGAGATTTGCAGACAAGAAACACCAAGCAGTAGGCTGCTGAGGTGTATACACATAGACAAGCATTGATTTGGAGTTATAGCAATTTTCTGAAATTTTGCAGCTTTTCCTTGAGTATCTCTAGAGTTACGAAGGGAGATATCAGTATTAGGAGAGCTGAAAGGGAAGACTAGTGACTTTGATTTCTTATTAGTATTATGAATTAGCAAAATTTATATATTATATTTCAATTGATTGTAATCTGACCTAAAGTGCAATACCTATACACTCACCTGCCCCACATAAAAATAGGCTGAGCCTTCACAATTTATCATTTAATGTTACTAGTAACTACTTTTCAACATGTTCACAGTATGAGAAAATTGGTAGTAATTCTATGTTAGGTATTACTAACCATATTTCATGATAAAACAGTGTTGATAAGGAACAACTCTGCTTAGCTGTAGCTCCTGCCTTTGCAATGAATTTGATCTGTCAATGACTTCCACTAAATGATACTTCTCTCTATAAAAAATCTTTCTTCTGAATGTAAATGATCACAATGTTAATAGACAAGTGAGAATCCATAAAGATATGCATTAAAGTTCTCTGTCTGAAACTGGCTTTTCATAATCTGTGATTGCATGAAACAGTACAAACTTGACACTAATTGAACTAAAACTATGTAAAAATATATAAAGGAGAAAGACATATATAAAAAGTGTTTTAAAAGTTAAGAGTCTGTGCACATTAAGTTTGCAGGAAAAAAAGCACTAGGAGACCATGGACAAATGAATGAATGGTGTATAATAATTCTGAGTTTGTTATGTTTCCAGACAGAGAAGAGAGTAGCCTACATGTAGAATGGACTCACTTTATTATATACTTTCTGTTTTATCTAGTCTGCAGGTACTATCACCACATTATTTTCTTGCTGTTGTACAAGTCTCTATTAAATCCTTCAAAATCAATCTCAGATGAGATTTTTGTTCCTTGAAAACCACTTCCCAAAGCTACTTTATGTGCTGAGAAGTTCATTCTCTAATAGAGTATATACTGTTTCAATGTAGAAGAGATGTAACAAAATAGGTTTGTTCAGTTTATTGTTTCTTATTACTTTTTATTGTAAGTCACCTACATAAGTTATAAAGCATAATTTGAAAAGTAAAACTACAATTTATTGAGGGCTTTTATGCAGTGGTACTGAGATACAAACTTGAATACTGAAACTTCAATATAACTCTGTAAAGTAAATAAGACAGCATTATCCTGTTTTGTATGTGAAAAAACTAAGGCCCTCAGTATTTAAGAACTGAATGTGAATTCACATCTATATCTGCAAGATTACAACAAGAAAACCTCTGAAACTTTGTACTGTATTAAGAAAGACCTCACACAGAGGCCTATCTTTATGAATCAGGCATTGAAAGCATATAAAACTGCTAAAATTGACATAATCATCCAACTTGTTTGGGAAGATGGATTAAGGTAAATCTTGAGTTAGATAAGTTTCAAATGTGAGCTTTTCTGATATGTACCTGGAAATCTAATGACAAAAATTGCTGTGTGTCTTTAAAAAGGTAACACATGTGAATTCGGCCGTTTTCCCTTCACTTGACCACATTAACACAGCACACAGTTATTTTGCAAATATAAGCCAGTATATTTTTCCATATGTGTTCCAATAATTCTTAAGTTTGGAATATAATACTATTTCTAATATCTTTCCTTCAGCAGAGTCTTTTCTGAAACCATATTAAACCAGGTTGGTAGTTTTAGAATACTGACGGAATCAAAGTTATGCTTCTCCAGGAGTTGTTTATTTTTCTTAACTTGTCAAAGTTCTTACAATATCCAAATGGCTTGTTTTTGAAAGTTCACAAATTCCTTTCTGGTTGCTTGGTGTTAATTTTGTTCTTGCAGGATTTTCCCATACCTGAATCAATAGCTTAGTTTGAATTATCTTCATTTAAATCATGCTTGTAATTTTAATTTTCCTACACTTAAAGATTGCCTGGAATCTCATTGCTCCAAATTGTGTACATCTGCCCACTTTTACATATTTTAAAGAATAGCTGTATTCAAAGCAAACAAGTTGGTATCTCCAATACAAATAATTTTAGACCAATATGATTTCTGGATAAATAAAAGCTCTTTACTGATACTTTTAAAATGTGGCCCAAACATTAAAGTCTCTGAATTAATTTTTCAAGACAAAAACAAACAAACAAAAACAAATATGGGGATTAGAGTCATAAAATATCTGTGGCAGTTATTTCCTGACAGAAATAGACAATATAGAGGTTCCCCTGGGCATGAGCTATCCAACTGCTAGACCACTAGACTGTTTCTAGATTTCCTCCAGTGTCTTTTTCAATCCATGACTTTGGCCTTATTTTGAGCCCAAGTTGTACGCTATCTCAAAGTTTTACAAGACACTGTGGTTTCCTAATCCAAAATATATGATTAACTTGATGATGCCCTTGCATTTTCCTAATTTAATAGATAAGGCATTTTTCATTTCCTTGAGGTGAGGAAGAGCACTGAGAAGCATCATTGTCAAACTATACTCAACTCTAATATCTGTCAGCTTTCTATAGCTATAATGAATCACCTGAAGCAACTTATTTTATTTTGTTTATTATTTTTATGAGTATATTCCTGGCATGTATGTAAGTGCACTTGTGCCGTGCAATGTTGAAAGATGGTCAGAAGAGGGTGTTAGATCCCCCTGGAACTGGAGATTGTTGTTAGCCTCCATGTCGGTTCTTGGAATCTAGCCAAGGTCTTCTTCAAGAAAAACCAGTGCTCTTAACCCCTGAGAAATCTCTCCATCCCCTTGAAGCAACTAATTTTATAAAGAACCATTTATTTATTTCAGTTTGGAGGCTCAATTCAATGATTAGGAAGCTCCATTGATTTGATTTCTGTTGAGGGTTACACAACGAACAGATTAAGCATTCATATCTCTAACTGAAACAGAGAAAGACCCAGAGAAGCTAGAATTTGGCAATTACTTTGAGAACACACTCACCAGTACCTAAGACTCTTATAATAACCCTCTCAGCTCTTAAAAGTTCACTATACTTTCCTCTACAATTCCAAGTCTTGCATATGGACCTTTCTCGACTCATTCTCCCCAAACATGGCACATTTCCTTACAGTCAAAGCCGAGTGACCCATGGGTAATAAGAACTTCCTGTTTCTTATCCCCAACTAACCCTGATGCTACACTGGAGTGCAGTAGTGAACTGGGATCGACCTTTCTTGCTTCCCACTATGGCTTGTTAAAATGACATATGAAACCATAAGTAATAATTGTTACGTTCTTGACAATTAAATTTAACACATTTAAAAACTCAGAAGAAAAAAATTTAGAAGGGAAAAGTGCCATGGAGATAGGGGCCAGCAAAGAGAAGTGAAGAGAGTAGGGATGTGGGATGTACGTGTGTGTGTTTGTGTGTGTGTGTGATAAATATAAATATAATCTATGTATGAGGGCAATAGCATTTTACTCAGACATAAAGGAGAAAAAATTTGATGACTATGAGGAAGGTGGATGGCGTGGAGGTCTTTATGTTGATAAAGTAAGCCAGTATCTGAATGACAAGTATATATATTTTCTTTCGTGTGGAATTTAGGGTCAAAAATTATGTTAAGGTAGAATAGAGAAAATTAGACATGTAGAAAAAGAAAAGGGAAAAGGACTGCAAGAAAACATGATGGGGTGAATAGATATACATTAACTGCATGTATGGAAATGGAATGATGAAGCACGATGTTTTATACACTTAATAGATATTAACTTTTAAATAAAAGTCTAGGCAAATTTATCTAAACACAGTACTCATATTCAACTTCATACCAATATGTTGGAAATCAATATATATTTCAATAAAAATATTCCAGTATTCACTTAGGGCTAAATTTTTTCACAATTTAAAATATATTTGCATGTGTTTTTAAATTCACAACTCCTTTTATATTGCATAAGAAACATTGTTTTCACTTGTTATTTGCCTCCCCCCAATTAAAAATGAGGCAGATTTACAGTTTCTTATAGAACTGTTGCTATATTCCATAGTTAGAGGAACAAAGGCACGTCAGAAACCATCACCTCTGGAGTAGATATATTAAGAATAAGGCAGCCAGGACTCAACCAAATACTAAAATTTGACTGAGATTTTTTTCTTTTCTTAGAATGAGTGAATTTATTACTTAAAAAATAATCATTTAGCATTTCTACTTATTTTAATTATTTCTGCATTAATATCTCATGTAAAAAAGATTGACTTCTACCTCCCAAAGCCCAGGAATCAATGCAAAAGAGAGGTGGAAAGATTGTAGGAGCCAGAGGTGGTGGATGACTACAAGAAATTTGAGTTTTTCAGACAGCTTGTCAGTTACATGAATTCATAGCAATGGTGACAGCAGGCAAGAAATCAAATGTAAGCTCAAATCAGATAAAATATAAGCATACAGGTGGGGAAGTGGGTAAGAAAACTTTACCCTACCTAAAGAACTGTTTGTAACATTTGACTTCTGGAAGGAGGAGAGTGAGTCTCATTTAAGGGTGTGAATCTTGATAGGGAACCAGGCTCCACTGATGGGCCCACACTGAAAAACTTTGGCGATACAAATTAGACTCTAGCCTTATTATATATGTATATATATAGTGTATGTAATACACGCATACTATTTTATATATAATAGAGTATATTAAATCTGGAGGAGTGTAGGGGAGGTACGAATAGGGGAGAAGATCTAAATTCTATCAAATTATATTGTATGAGAATTGCAAAAGCTCAACAAAATGAAATAAAGAAAGAAGACTGACTCTCCCTCTTCCAGCATCTTTCATTAGCAAATAGCTTCTCAGCAGACCATTACCAATGCTCTAATTTACTCTTCAAATTTTACAGTAAGACCCTGTTGCTCAAGAATCCACATACTTGAATCATAGAACATGGAGAATCCAAACTAGTATTGAACTAGAAACTTCTTCCTACTGCCAGTATCCACAAAGCTGAAAGGTTCTATGTATACTACTGGAGAAGAAATATAGTCATCAAATGTAACCAGCTGTGATAACTACAGAACTGACAAGATGTGTACACTATCAAATGTTGAAAGATTGCTATATGAGTCTCCAACCACTTTCTGACTGAATTCAAGGTCCACTTCATGAGGTTGACCTATGACTGGCACTGTCACTGGGAGTAAGAACCATAGGCCCTAGGGCATAACCTTCTATTACTTTAATTTTTATTTATTCATTCCTAATTACTTTAAAGTTAGCATAAATTATAATAGAACATATTATGAACATTTTATAGATTTTTGTCAATATAATTTAGAGTTTTCTCATTTTTAAATTGAACTTTGTAGCTTTATTTTATTTTATTTTTGAGAATTTTGTACATGAGTATTGTCTTTGAACATTTATAACGCATAGTCCCCCACCAACTCCTACCATGTCTCTCTACTTCGTCTCAATTTCTTGTTCACTTTCTTGATTATTGTTGTACATACATGAATACATTTATAAGTATATATGTATATAATGCACTGAGTCTATTTAGTGGTGCTTGTGTATATCTGTAGCTGTGGCTGCCGTTTGGAATTAGATAACCCATCAGGGAGCTATTCCTTGTAGAGAACTGATGCCATCTCCCTCTGAATTAATTGATTGTAGCTCTTCTTCTTGAAGTGGCATCAGCAGATATTACCCCATCCACCTTGGCATGGCAACTGGTTTTTCAGTTATATACAAATCTTGTTAGATTCATCTCCTGGTTTGGAGTTTGTTTTATTCTTGTTTATCCAGATTCTTGAGTTGTATCAATAAGTCTACTATTTGATCTTTTTCTGATTTTTTTATTGAAGGCAATTAGAGTTATAAACTTCACATTTAGGACTGCTCTTAATATGTCTCAAGGGTGTTTTATTGTGTGTAGTGTTTTCATTTTCATTTAGTTCCAAAAATTAAAAAAATGTTCTTTATTGATTACTTCAGTGGTTGTTGTTTATTCTACATGACCTCATTTAGTTACTAGAGCTTCTGTTTCTCTTCATTTTAAACTTCACTGCACTGTAGTCTGATAAACTACATAATACTATTCCACATTTTCTGTATTTGTTGACCTTTATTTTGTATCCATGAATTTGGTCTATTTTAGATAAGTTTCCATGGCCTGATTATAGTATGTGTAATTTTTTATTTTGGGTAATTGGTAGAATTTTCTGTAGCTGTCTGTTAGTTCCATTTGAAGTATTATATTATTTAATTCACATGCTTCTGTGTTTATTCTTTGTTCATATAACTTGTCTACTGGAAAAATTGGTATATTGCATTTACTTATTATTACTGAGTTAGGGTTTTTCTGTATCTTGAATTCCAGTAGTATTCTTTTTATGAAATGTGTCACACCATAGTTTGGTTCATACATGTTCATGATTACAATGACGTACATTTTTCTGTTAATTAGAATGCAGTGACCTTCTTTTACTATTTTGATTCATTTCAGTTTGAAGTCTACTTTTTAAGATATTAGAATAGCAACACCTGCTACTTAGAAAAGCTTTTATTCCACCCATTCATTCTAAGGTGGTGCTATCCTTGGGGTAAAATGAGTTTCTTGTGCACAAAAAAGTGGATTTTTTTTCTTAATCCATTCAACTTGCCTGTGTCTTTTGATTAGAGTATTGAGGCTATTGATGTTCAAAGCCATTACTGAAAGATATGAATTACTTATTGTTATTTTATTTTCCAGTATTTTTTAGTTCTTTTTTTATCCATAATTACAGCTACATTTGTTCTCTGTTCATAGCCTCCTGGGTATAGTCATTCTTTTCTTGATTTCTTCAGTTGCTTTTAGCATTCTCTGTAGGGCTCATTTTGGAGACAAGATTTCTTTCAGCATTTCTAAGTCTTTCTTGAATTTATCTTTCAAATATTGTATTGTCTTTCTCACTGAATTTGGCTTTATATTTGTATTTTCTTAAACACTAGTCAGGAAATTATTTATTTCTTTTCTGTGTTTCTTAAGTGATTTTTTGTGAGTTTTTAAAAGTAATTGAATTAATTTGTTCATGTTTATGATTATTCTGTTTAGGTCAGTGTCCTGGTTTTCCTCTGTGTAGTTCTGAATATAGAATACTTCTATAGGACTAGTGGGATTTGGTGGGAACATATTATATTGGTTTTTCAAATTATTTTTGCATTTGCATTGTGACCTGGGCATATGAGCTTCTTTTTTTGTTGCATGTCTGATATGAAATTTTAGCCTGCCTTTGTTGAGTAGAAGTTTGATTATCTTTTTGTTGTTGTTATACCTTTCCCATAGTCCCCCACTGCTTTCAGGAATTCTGTCATTTATGTTATGGCCTAGCCAGTCAAGTTAGAGTTCCTTGATGTCACTCAACAAAAGTTCATCCACTGGGGTATAATCAGCCTATAGAGTCACTAACTTAAAGAAGGTCAGCCTTTTCTCACTGAGTAGTTATCAGCTGCCCAATAGTCTTTGGCTAAGATTGGGCTTGCTGCCCATTTCCACAGTTCTATGCTAGGTTTCTGTCTGCTTGAGTTTGCAAGGGTCTTGTGCATACTGTCACCATGGCTGTAAGTTCATATGAGCAAGCTCCCAGGAGCCTGAAAGACTATTTCCATATAGTCATGTTCCTCTTCCTTTGTCCCATGATCCTCTCCACTTCTGTAATGGTCCCTGAACACTGGTTAAATTGACCTCTGTTTCATTAGGGAGCTTCACTGATGACAGTTGAGAGATGCGTTAGTATTCTCTCTACTCCTTGCTCTACTAAGTTCCATGAGTCTTAGGTATAGAGGTTCCATTGTAGATGAGTCTCTTAGGGTTATGCATTTCATAGACACTGAATCTCCATGTGCTACCAGTTGTGGAACTTTATAATAGTCTCTGTTTGTTGCAAAAGAAGCTGCTTTGATGTGTCCTGACTGGCATAATTGTCTGTAAATATAAAGATCCATATTTGGCATGCTGCAAGAAATTACATTTGCCTAGGGATATGACAACCTTAGGGTTTTCTCTAAGATTTATGGCCTTGGTGTTTAGGTATGTATATAGTACCACACATGAGTTTTCTCTCATTGAGTAAGCATTAGGTCCAATTAGGTAGCTGTAAATGATCTCCAAGATAAAAGTGTCACTACTTTCCCAATATAGTTTGTTGAGCTGGTCATTGTTGTAGTTAGTAGACCATAAACCTGGGATTGGACCAAATTGATAACTTGATGTTTTTCCCTTAACAGCTTGATAGTGTTTTTCCAAAACTACAAAAGCCTGCTTTAATGGAGGTGGTTTCCAGGTCAGTTTCAGCTCCTGTTTAATTCCAGTCTGGTCTAGGATGCCAGGTGGGCCATAACAACTAGAACTGTAAGTATGGAGATTGTGAAGGAGTAGATTGGTTCGTTGTAGCTCACCAAGATTGTCCATGGCACAAGAGCAGTGAGTTCCTCTTCAGAGTTTACCACCAGCAGTTTCCCATTCCTGTAACAAAGAGTCAGTTTTTAAGCAATGATTTTTATTTGAGTGAATTTAATGAAATATATTTTGAACATATTTAGACTCTCTTTTCTGTCTGCACTCTCCCCCACAATATACAGGTCATAGTGGAGGGCCTGCTATTGTCATTATGGTAAATAGACATACAATTAAACTGACTCCTAATAACTTATTGTTATCTCCACAGGTTAATTCATCTCTCAACACTCACCAGTAAAGTTTCCACATGCAGTACAGGCTGATTAACTTAGAGACTGACAGTTGGCAAGCATGATTTGAGAACAAGAGCCTGGAGTATTGTTTTCCCTAAATATGACGTCTAGACCTAACTTCTGCCCCCAAGTCTCAAGGATCTTTGTGGAAGAGGCAGAGGAATTACAAGAATCAAGATACGTCCTTACTCATCCTCCTCCTTCTGTTCCCTTATTTCTGGTCCACATGCTTTCCCAAATTGTTCCCTTTACTGTTTCATGTAAGATCTATTCCATTTCTCTATTTTCATCCTCCCCTTCCTTTAGGGTATTCTCTCCCTGTAATCATATACATTCTTCAAATCTAGATTCAGCATATGTGAAAAAAATATGGTATTTTCATTCATAGTTTAGCTTATTTTACTTAACATCTTTGCCAAATATATATTAGAAATAGATTAACATCTGAACTATATGGACATATCAATAAACCCATATGTAATCACTCATAAAATAGGTCAAGGATTTGAAAAGAGACAGTTTACAGAAGATGGAATAAAAATGGCCGATAATTTTTAGTAACAAGCCTCTATTTTTATTTTTTGAGAATTCTACACGTGACTACTGTATTTACATTCCCTTCCCTCCAACTTCCAACTTCCAACTCCTTCATGTCCCCTGACTTTTTGGATTAAGAAAGAAAATCCATCTTCTTGCTGTCCTCAAGAAAATCATTTCACATTAAAGAATAGGCACAACCTTAGGATAAAAGAATGGAAAAAATTTCCAAACGAATGGTATTCTTAAGAAACAAGTGCTGCAGTACTAATATCTGACAAAATAGACTTCACATTGAAACTAATACTAATCAGAAGATGATCACTTTATCCTAATCAAAGGAAGAATCAAGAAGCTATTGCCATCGTAATCACGAACATGTATGTACCAAACTCTTATGCAAATATTTTCATTAAAAAACCATTCTGCAGGACTACAAAACAAAAGTTAACCCCAACTAAATAATAGTAGATGACTTCAACACATCTTCAATTGACAGATCAACTGGAAAAAGATTAAACAGTAAAACATATGAATTAAAAAAGAAATGCAGTGTTGTATTAAATGGAACTAACAGACATCTAGATTATTCCACCCAAGCACCAAAGAATACACTTTCTACCCAGCAGCTCAGAAAAGTTTTTCTAAAATTCACCACATTCAGGGACACAAAAATATTCTCAACTAATATAGAACTGAAATAATTCCACGCATTCTATCAGACCACAGTAAAATAAAGCTTATAATCAACAGCAAAGAGGCACTAGAAACTACATGAAACTTTAACAACACCCTCCTGAATAATGAATTTGTCAAAGAAGAAATTAGTAATTCTTCCAGACATTCAAAAAGATCAACAACCTATATTACTTCAGTTATCCAAAGGTACATATGCTTAGTAAATATTGATGCTAAGATACTCAACAAAAAAGTTGCAAACCACATACAAACACTCATCAAAAATATCACCCAGTAGGATCAAGTTGGCTTTGTTCCAGAGTTGCCAGGATGGTTCAATATATAAGACGATAAACGTAATCAATCGTATAAATTGACTTAAAGACAAAAATCATATCGTCATCTCAATACATGCAGAAAAGGCCTTTAACAAAATCCAACATGCATTCATGTTAAAAGTTCTAGAATGAGATGGAATGCAGGGAGCATATCTCAACATAATTAAAGCTATATTCAACAAACCTACACCCAACATCATTCCTGGAAAACACGGAAGCATTCCCATTAAAATCAGGAACCAGAGAAGACTGTTTACTATCCCCACTCCTTTTCAACATAATGCTTGAAATGCTTGCAAGAGCAATTAGACAATAGAAGGAAATTACAGAAATACTAGTTTTAAAAGAAGAGGCCAAAGTGTCACTATTTGTAGAGAATATACTAGTATACATAAAAGATTCAGAATATTCTACCAGAGAACTGTTAGAAATGATTAATACTTTCAGTAAAGTGGAAGGTTACAAAAAAAACTTAACAAAAATCAGTAGCCTTTTTATATATCAAAAGCAAGCACAAGAAAAAGCATAAGAAATATCCAAGGAAACCCTCTTTTTCACAATAATCTCAAAAAATAAATATTTAGAAATAAACTTAATCTATGATATTAAAGATCTCTACACTTAAAATCTAAATTCTTAAAGAAAGAGATAGAGGAAAAGCAAGCGACATAAATTCTCCTTCATCCCATCCCTTGTATGTGAGTATACAACCTGATGTGACAGCAGGAGCCAGGGAAATGGAAAGCAAACACGGAAGTAAAGGGAAAGAAAGAGCCTGAAAGAGAGGACAGTAGGGAACAGATGTTACCAAGGGGGACCTGGAAAAAGTGAGCGTGTTTGACTGGGAAGGGAAGGCGGAGAGACACACAGGGGTCCTTGGTGGTGGGGGAGGCGGAAACTGAACAGGGGGAATGGAGGGAGGAGGTTGTCGCATATATGGAAGAAATGACAAACACCGGAGAACAGGTCAGAAGAGAGGAATCCACAGTCATTACTTGTGAGACTAAACACATCAACAGACACTCTGAAAATGATGAAGGTTCATCACTCTTGGGTACATAATCAAAGAGTTAGAAGAGAGTATACCAAATATTTGTACATCCAAGTTTATTGCTTCACTATTTGTGATAGCCAAGTTATGCAACCAATCTCCATATCAATCAACAGATGAATGCTATAAATATAAATGAAATTATGATAATTGCAGAAAATTAGATGGAAAGGGAGATTTTTAATGTGACTGATATGGGATTTTCATAATAGTTTCCAACATAGAACATAGAGTATTAAATATCTATTTTACCTATTAAAATGTCAATTTAACAGAAAAAGTTGAAGAGGTTCATTACAGTACTGGTCTGTTCATTCCATTAAAGAAATTATTAAAGATTGCTTCAGGATGTGGCTGAAGTAATGAAATGCTCAGTAGTAATGTCTTATAAATGTCATTCTTGCAACTAATGGCTCTGTGTCACCATTTCAATATTAAACCTTTTAAATATATTTTTGCATGCTAATAAGATTTTGTAAGGGATTTTACAATTATTAAGTATCTATCCCTTCATACATTTGGATAAGTGCATGTTTACCTCAATTTTTATGTATACATGTCACTTGGACTGATCCAGAGATTCAGGTTGATTATATTCCACTAATACATATTTTAATTGGGATGAACAGATATAATTAAATGTGCCTAATTTCACACAGCATTGTTCTGTTAATATATTTAAATTTCTTCCTTGTCTCAGCAAATAAAATTCACATTCAAAAAAAGAATTGTAAATATCTTCAGTGCAGAGAAACAGAAATAGTTTACAATATATTGCATGTCCACTATTTCAAGGAGTGTTTGTGGGATATGATTTAGAGTTTAAAGCTGGAAGCTCTAGGATAACAAATGGCTACATGGAGTCTAGTCTTGCTACTTTCTTTCTATAAGATGTTGGTAAACTACATGACTACTCATACTTTGATTCCAGACTTACAGTGGATTTGTTCATCCATTTCACTGTCTTGAGTAAACCTTGTGTTTATTCCTCCTGCGTAGTTTTGCACAGTTACTGTGAAACATATCATGGTTAGCAAATTAAATTAGAAAATTCCATCCTGTTCATTAAAAAATTACTTTGAAAGATACATCAAATCCATCTGGTGAACACTTAAAATATTTTATATGGGTTTTATATAACCTTTCCATTACATCTTTATGTCCTCATGGTGGTCAAAAGTTTGTGATTTGATCTCAAATTCTGGGGTGTGTGTGTATGTGTGTGTGTGTGTGTGTTTGTGTGTGTCTGTATGTGTTGTAGAATGTGAGGAATTATCCTTGTTAGTATCATTGTTCTTTTCTCTGTATGAGTTCAGATTACAGACCATCATAGTAGTTTAAATTTAATTGAAATTACTCAAATAATTCATACAATTCATATTTTTTAAAGTCAAGTAAATACCAATCTTTAATAGTAACAGCACTTTGTGCTATTTTTTTTGATTAAATAAAGAAGTTAGTTTTATGTCTGTTATTTTTACATTTTAAACCATTTTGCTTTTTTCTCTAATAGGAACATTTCTAAGAGGGTCTGATTCTAAATTTACAGTTAAAGGACAAAGAGAGATTAGCTATGTAAAGTAATAATGAGAGAAGAGAATACATGATTATGTGAATATGATAAAATCCCAGTGAAATACACTAGTCATGGGATCACTAGCTGACTGCTGTAGAGTCTTGGGATGAGGTGGCTTTTAGCTACTTAGGAGAGCTAATGACTCCATCAACATTATTGGCAATATTGAAAATTGCAGAATTAGCCAAAGTGAAGGACTAGAAATTATCCATTAGACTGGACTCTGAAGAGATCACTGGAGTCCATGAGAGGGTACAGTATGAAGAGTGTTATATTTTGTGTGACTGTCAGCTGAGGAGCGAGAGGTCAACAGGAAGAAGCAGGTGTGAAGGTGTGTGCAGGCTTTGGATATTCCACAGTGGCTGTGCACCAAAGGCAAGAACATTATGTGAGGACTTTCTTACTAGAGTCCTGCAGTCCTCCTCACAAACACTGCATCATGTCTTCATTTTAACAAGATATCCAGATTTTTCAATATAGTAAATTTTTATAAATATGTATTTGATAGATTCAAGAAAGTTAGTTAAGAAACAAGCAATAAATATAAGTAGATAATTCCTGAGCTATATATAAAAATCTTGAATACACAGAAAAACAAATTAGGGGTTTAACATACAGGGCTTACCTAAACTACCAAGTCAAACATTAGCAAAGGCATAATTCTGAGTGTAGGAATTTAAAAATGTGTTTCAGAAGAGTTAAGACAATGTTTAATAACATTAACACAAGATACAGAATTTTATTTCAAATTTCTGTCTCTCTGCAGAGGTCATGTCGAACACTGGTGATTAATGTTGATTCTTTTAAGAATATTTTATTGATTCTTTGAACATTTCTTACAATATATTTTGACCATGTTCAGAACCCCTCCCTCATCTCCAACCCCATCCTAATACATCACCACCTTCAGGTCCTCTGTTAGTATTTTCCTTGATTAAGAAAGTTTTCTGAGTATAATTTGGATTCGCCAAAATGCTCTTTGGTGTGGGACCATTGCTTGGACTCTGGTCAACCTATAGGCATCACAGTCTTGATAAATGAAACTCTTTCCCAACAGCTATCAATTACCAGTAGATGCTCAGCTAGGGTCTTGCCACATCTTCCATGGGTTCTTGTTGCACCTGCCCAAATCAATGCATGCGGCCACCAGCTCTTTGGGTTTATATATGCAGCTGCCCAAACATCATGGTTTACCTGCATTCTTCTACTACATCTGGGTCTTGCAATGTTTCTTGTCCCCTTCTGTAATAATTCCAGAGAAAGTGTGAAACAGATGTTCCATTTAGGGCCTTGTAGTCTGTAGTCACTTATTTTCTAAACCTTGACAAATTGTGGGTCTGTTCTAATTGCCATCTGCTTCAAGAAGACGTTTATCTGGTAAGAGTTAAGAAATGTAGTAATCTAAGAGTACAACAAGAGTTTAATAGGATTCAGTAAAATACTATGTTTATTTAGCAGAATAATAGTATGTTCTTCCTGATGCCTGACTAGCCACAGTATTTGGGCCCTGATAAAGGTGCCAGGAATAGTCTTGTTGAGTGGGTATTAAATCAATCATAGGGTGTTTGATTACTCCCATCACATTCATGCCACTATTTCAACAGAGGACATATTTTGCCAGGCACCTGTCACTATAGCTCATAACGGGGTTCACAGATATGAAGTGTTGATGATTGCTATTCTCTTCCCGTACTATAGATAGTACCTTATGGCATATGTGAAGTTGATTCTTAAGGAGATGAAACAGTGACATAAACAATGATCACATCTATCATTGAGATATTTATTTTTGTACTATCATGAATGATAGAAATTATTACAGGAATTCTCCTTCATTTATTCATTTTTCAACAAGTTTATCTAGCAAGCCTGTCAATTTGGCTGAAAAATAAAGTGGAGTGTTTTAGAAAATGTTAGAAAATGACATAGTGTATTTATAATATCTTCAGTATTACTGTAGTCGTTATTCATTTTAAAACCTAATATTGTGAAAAACTTGAATAAAAGTAAATTTTCATAATGAGTTCCTTAGTTCTCTACCTGTTAGTACATGATTGTTATATTCTTTATCATAGATAAACTTCCCGATTGAGGTATACTGTCTGTGAATTGCATAACTTATTTCTCTTACTGCCATTAGCTAAAGAACAAAGCATTGTCTTCTCTTTAGGCAGCTACCTAGAAAGATGACTGGGTTTAACGACTGAGTACTGTTTCAATTTGAAACAACTTCAGGAATATCAAATCTCCAGGGGGATATGCTGAATCAGTAGGGACCAGTGTAGCAATTGCATTAAATTTCAATGTAATGATGTACTGGAGACTTAAGTGCATCTGAGACCATGGACAAGAGTAGGACAGCAAACGTGGTAGTCAATGCCTGTTATCTTAGCCTTCAGGACGGCAAAGCCAGAAGATCACAAGTCTGAGGCAGTCCTAGTCTATGAGCAAGAGGCTGTCTTAAAAATAGGGAAATATTTAGGGAAAGTATTTCCTTGTTTTGATTCATAGTTTTCATCAGGGCTGAGGCAGACAACAAGCATCAGCAGGCTTGTCCTTGACCTTTTTACATGACCTTATTGCAGAATGGGCTATGGAAGATTCAATAAGTTACACAAACATTATGTTTTTCAACTTTTTTGTTGTAAAAATCTAACCTTAAAATAGAGCTGCAAAAGTCCATGTTTCCTGACATCTCAACTGCTATAAGATTGAATATAACTCTCAAATTAAAAAGATTAAATTGGCTTTAACAGAAATGGTAGGGTTTGGTTTTCTTCCACAACCTGTCACGAGAACAAGAGTGTTGTGAAGGTATTTTGCCTCTCATCTGAAGCATTTCAACTAATTTGAAATATCTCAAACAATGGCATTCAAAATCTTCCAAGCATTGTCATCCAGAATACTAAGGTTAGAAAGCCAGACTGCTTTACATTACAGCACTGTTGCAAGTATTCCAGAAACACCAATTTAATAAATTGTTAGCTCATTTAGCATAGCATCTGAATTAGCAATATTTTCTAAAAGCCTAATTAGCATTGGCTATGCACACTTAAACTGTAGGAAATATAAATAAAGGACAACAAAAGCCTATTAGGGAGAAAATATTGGAAGTCTAACAAATGATATTGACACAGTAGTTTTTCTTCTGATTTGATAAGCATTAAGTCATAATTTATGGAATAATCTCACAGAAAACTAAATTCATAGCAATTTGAAATGGAAAGTTTAGACATACTGCTAATTTTAATGCTACCTAGATAATCAATGGATAGACCAAAAGGATATTGCATTTTCCCTCCTTCAGCATAAATTTGACAACTTATCAAGGATTGTTGCTATGCACAAAAAAAACTATAAACAAGTTATCTTTGAAACTGATATATGTTTATGCTTGTTCTTAATTTTATTTCAATGTTGCTAACACAAACTTCAATTAAAGTATGCAAACTTTGTTCCCAGACTTGTCTTTCATAAAGTAAGTTCTCATTTTATTTCTTACAAACTAAAATATTGCTATATATTGAGTTTTTACACTATTATAAAGTGACATGTTTGATGATATTTGGGATTACTTAAAGTTATGGAAATATCATTAATGTGTTTATCATCCTTATAAGAAACCTTAGAAATGGCCTTTTCCTATAGAACAAGAGAAGGGCATAGAGAAGACTGTCAACTATGAGCCATTGAGCACACCGAAACTCACATCAAATCTGCTCTCTGACCTGATTCCGTAGCTTCTGGAGATATGGAGAAACAGACTACTGCTCTTGGTAAATCATTTAATTATGGCATTTTGTTATAGACTCCAAAACAGACAAATGCAACGGTGTTTCAATAACAATTCAAATGACCCAAGACAAATATTATTTCACGTAATTCTATATCTTTAGTCAATTACCAAATGGATTTTGTCTTTATTATATTGTGAGCATTTGAAATTATCTTGTTTTTCAAAGAACTTGCATGAGGTATCCTGTACATATATGAATTATTTAATACAACTTTTTATTACCCTTTCTTCTTCTCCTTTCTAAATATCATGGTATAGTCCTGTGTTCGTTGTTTACTTATATAAAGGAGGGACTGTAACTTATTAGAGATATGAACATGAATGTTATGTTTTTCAATGTTTAAATATTTCTTTACATTGTAAATTTTATAAGTTCTAGTAAGCACAGTATAGTTATTTAAAAAGCAAATTAATTTTTAATTTAAATTTAAAAATAATAATTTATACGTGTGAGTGTTTTGCATGAATATAAGTGCACCATATTCTTTCTTCCAACTCCTGCAGAGGCCAGACGAAGGCATCAGATACTCGAGAAAGGGAGTTAAGATGGTTCTTAGTTGACATGTGCATGCTGGGACAGAAATCTAGGTTCCACCTAAATTGTTTATGTTTATGCACATATGATATATGTAAGAGTAAGAGGTCAGGAGACTGAGAAGGGGGAAACAGGAGCATATTTTGTCCATTTATTAACACTAGTATATACATGTTCTTAGGGTCGACCAATTAGAATCGTAAACACTGATTCCACCTTCACTAGCCATCGATTTCCTGTAACTCTTAATCTGTGGTGAGACCTTGAGAAGTTTCCAGTATCCTACTTGGCATGTGAACTGGTATCGTCATTATGAAGGTCTTGCTTATGCAACCATATCCCTAATGATACAATAGTAGAATCTTTATCTTCGTGGTTATCAATAACTGTCTAACCAGACTCAAGATTCTCTCAGTTGGAAGGAATTCATATCTAGTACTGTAAATCTAGACAAAAAAAAAAAAAAAAAAGCATGGCTAGCCAGACCACAGACAACCTAGGGAAACTTACTACTGTGGCTACCCTAAGTCAATATTATCTCTAACTGTATTCCTGATGTGTATTTTTACATGAACAGGTAAGTGTAACTTTTATCTTTCCTCAAAGACCCTTCTTTATGCAACAGGTGAAGGCTAATACAGAGATCCATATCAGTTAAATGTAGAGAATAAGTGACTGTGAGGTGCTCAGCCCCAGTTGATACAACTACAATGAAGCCTCTACACCAAAGGCTCAGGAAACATCAAAGAGGAGACGGAAAGATTCTGAGAGCCCAGAATTCCTGCTGCTAGATAATATCTTTCAGATAAAACAAGGATGTTGCACCCATGAAATCTCATTAGTTACCTAATTTTGAATGAGTTCTTATGAGCTAAACTCTTAGTTTCCAAATAAGTAAGTGACCTCTGGGTTCTCACATGCTCATTACAAATGAATCACTTTGTTTTGGTATTTTTATATGTTCCAACTTAAGAAGAATACTAGCTTCTCAGAATCCAAGACTGTACTTTCAACCGGGTTAGATATATGATGCCCTAAGTAAGTCCACCTTAATGGTTGGTTATTTATTTTTGCTACACTACTCTCAAACATTCTAGTTTGCACTTAGGGATCATAACTGGAAATGTTTACTGCACTGAAGATAGATTATAACAAGCTGGTGCAGAGAAATTATTCAGAAATATGACATCAAATGTAGAACCATGGATTTATTTTACTTTGTCACTAAACAGAAAATAAATCTGTGAAGGTAATTGCACTCCCAGCAATTAAAAAAAGGTTACATGAAAATAATTTTCACCTAATAGGAAATGCTACAGAGTAGATTTCCCATTCGATAGCATGACCTACTTCCAAGCTTCTTATTGCAAGCTGATTAATGTTGAAGACAAAGTTGAAAACATTTTTATGATTTTTCTTCCTTCTGTATCTTGAACAAAGAAGAAATTATGACAGTACTTTAATTTTATTGCTACTAAGTCCTTGCTCAAAATGAAGCAGCAGTTGCCATTAGTAGGTTAATTGATTTAATAATGTTCCTATGAATAAACCAACATTTCTGAATTGAATAGCTTTTTCAATTGATTGGTGTTCTATAGTAAGATTCTGTGAAATGTATAGAAAGTGCAAAAATGAGTTAAGCTCTGATATTTTAAAGCTATTTCATTAACATTTAAAAGTATAAGAAATTATTACATTTTCAATTTGCTAAATACAAAGCATTATTTAGTTATTATTACGTACATGCTTTTCTTTTAAAAGGGCTCCTTGTATGCAGTCTTGTAAAAGTGACAATAGAAAATAACTGTGTTGAAAGCTTAGTATTCTGTTTATTTTTAAATGGCTAGTACCTGCCATGAATTTCTAATTTGAAAGAAATCAGAATTAATTAAGGTAACTTTCAGGTTCATGGAGGTCCTGGAAAAAGAGAAAGAAAGAAATCTGTAAACTAAGAGGTGGAAGATAGGGAGGAATGCTGTTGTTTTCTGGTCAATACATGACAATCACATTCTTGTGAGCTCACAGCAGCTGTGTTTACCTGATCAAATCATTCATTTAGCCAGACAAAATTCCAGCTTGGTTGGGGGTCACTCTCCCAACCCCACCATTTGCTAAGAAGCTATTGACAGTGGATAGATAGTGGGGAGGGAGAATCTCTCTTTGAGAGTGCAGTAATTGGTAGGTTTCACAGTCTCCAGTGAATGGCCCTACATCCATGCACATATGGGCTGCATCATTATACCTACAGGGTTGTCTCATACACACAAAAAGGAAACAGGAATTTAGTATGGAACATGTCATGTTTTGGGCATCACAGGGAGACTGGGAGGAGAAATGATGCATAGATATGCTCACATCCCTTGTATATACATATAAAATTATCAAATTATTAGAAACAACTTTATAATATATTTAAAATAAACAGTAAGTCAGATGCTGTCACCAGTCAACTCAGAAAAATGAGGAAGACTATGATGCTTATAATTAATTTTCCAGAACAAAATGCTGAGGTTTTGTGAGAAACTACAGTTACTTAACCAAAAATCATATAGTCTCATGTAAAAACTAGTTTTTCATTATTTTTATTCAATCATAGTGTATTTCATAAAGAACATGAGTATTAATCTTAATCATCTTTATACCCTTTTCCCCAACAGAAACCTACCATTGCCCTCCAATTGGAATACACACTTTCATCTGTTTTATGATCTATTATATCAAGGTAGTATCCCCAATATTCCTCAGTGCAAGTTAATCTCCTGAGGTGTACTAAGCCTATCGAAAGTCCCTCACTTAGAATTAGCTCATCTTCACCCAACTGTATTCGGTTGCCTGTAGTTCTTCCATAAAGATTGGGATCTGCTGCCCATTCCATCAGTTCCATGCTAAGTTTTTGTCTGCTTGAGTTTGCAAGGGTCTTGAGTATGCTGACACCAAGATTCAAATGAGTAGGGTCCCAGGAAGTTGTAGGATTCCATTTCTATATGCTCACATAACTCCTCACTGGCTTTTACAATCTTTCTTGAAGTATAAGCCCAAATCAAGAACTATTGCTATAGAAAATTTCTGAGACTCAGAGATTAATATATATTTTATTAAAATAAAAGTAATGTTAAATTACATCTAATGTTTGATAGAAGATGTTTGACATAGTTGTCCAAAAGTGATAGTTTCTCTCATCTTTTAACTTGTACTCATTAGAAATATTCTTTTTGTGTTCCTTACTTCCATAAACCATTAGATACAATTTTAACTCTTTATAATTTATTATTATTATGCAGAAGTGAGATATTAGACTTTTAAAACTGTAAAACAATGTTGATATTCTGTTTTCAAAATGAAGAATTATATAACATAAGTTTATTAAAATATCACTACATAAATACAATTACATTGAATAAAAGCAGTAAACAGTTGGTAATTCCAATGAGAAAAATAGCTGATTTTAGAATATATTTATTCAACCAAAGATTATTGAATGTGTCCAATACTGGTGCCTGTTTCAGGCATTAGGAATAAAGGAAGACAGAAATGCAATCCATACCTGTCTTGTAGAGAATATACTCATGTTGGTGTGACGAGTCTTCTTCACTTTCTTCATCTCAGAATTCTAGGGCTTGGGCAAAGATAATGGAATAATTACTGCAGGTGCACAAATTTAGGTAATATTTTAATGTTTCAATACGTAACATCCATCCAATAATACATGGTCAATTAAATAAAAAGTAAGAAAGCTTCTGCAGAGGTACTTTGGAAACCAAGGCAAGTGGAGAATTCCAGTAATAGTGAAATGATTCTGTGTTGTGTCTCTGTGTGTATATTTGTCCATGTGTATGTGCACATGTACATGTAAATATGAGTTCATGTGTATTTGTAAGTGCATGTGGAGGCCATAGATTGATAGAGAAGATCTTTGCTAATTGATCTCCACATTATAGCTTAAAAGTTTTATTTTTTATTTTTATTTTATGTGTGTGAGTGAATTGTCTGCATGTGTTTAAGTGCACTCATGTCATGCAATGCCCACAGGAGTCAGAAAATGTGCTGGATCCCCTGTAACTGGACTTATAGATGGTTGTTAACCATCATGTGGGTTCTGGGAACTGAACCGAGGTTCATTGCAAGAGCAGCCAGTGCTCATAACCACTGAATCATCTCTCCATTGTGATTATTATTAATTTTTGACAGAAGATCTCTTACTTATCCTAAAGTGTTCTCATTCACATAACTGGCCAATGAGTCCTCGAGATCTACTCTCTACCTCCCCAATGCTGGAATTACAGGTACTTGCCACCATGTGCAGTTTCTAAAACTGAGTCTCTGTGGGATGAAACATGTGTCCTTATGTTTACCTGATATGCACTTTTCCAACTTAGTCTTCTCCCTAACTCAAAATGTTTGAGACATTTTCCAAGATAATGCATATATTTGCATATAAAAGGAGATGAAATACATGAGATATATGAGCCTTCTGTCAAAAGCTCAATATTACAGGATTTATTTCAATTCACAATATCCATTCATTAGCTCATACTTCTTGGGGCAGAAATATGAACTTTGCATTGCAAAGTTCTCTCTTTATGATGAAATGAAGGCATTCATTTCTGTCTTAAAGCTCACCAGGGGAGGGGGAATTCTCATTTGTCAGCAAAATTTACATTCTTTTTGCTATTATAGCACACAGATGCTTGCTTCCTTGCTGCATGTCAAGTAAAGGGACTTTGTGCTCTTAGGTGCTATCTGTTTTCTTGGACCTGGGAACACTTAGATCATCAAGTCATCAATAGTACATATTAATAATCCACACTTCAGAACTCTGACTTTTCTTGTTAATACTTGGAAAGAATTCTCAAGTTTCAAACCCCTAATGTAATTTCCCTTCCTAACAATCAACAGTACTCTAAAGTATAACCTGATTTTGGGGAATGTGGTCCATCATATTCACTGTCTCATGGATTATGATATGAAACTCTTCTAGAACATCTTATAATTTAGCTTATCACAATTGTACACCCCCCACACACACATTACATGTGACCTTTCAAGAGTTCTGTGGCACTTTCTGATCTGTCCTGAATCCTTGATATTGTGTGACTGGAAGTTTCTGTATAGAGTCATGTATCATCTGCTAGCAGTCACAGTGGGCATCAATCAACCAGTGTGCTCAGGGAAGAAAGACACTAGTCCCCTCTTTCACTTGGGAGAAGGAGCCATACCTGATACAAACCTTCACTGTCCCTGATAAAGGGTTTCTAAATTGCTGGTACCTAACCACAGATGGAAAGATCTGAGCTAAATATACTTTAGTGATTAAAGAAAAGATCTTTACTTTTTGTAGATACTGTTGGCTCCACCCATGTAATTCATGGTACCCATCCAACCCCTACTTCTCCAAATTAGGAACTGCCTATCTCCAAGTAATCATGAGTTGTAGCTTAACAAATCATGTAAGCCATTTTTAATTTTGGGTTTCTCCACCTACTTTTTGTTGCTATGAGAAAATATGAAGATTAGATAATATATGAAGTTTTGAAGTTGGGTTAGTTGGGTTACAGTTCTGGATGCTAAGAAGTCCAAGAACACTGCACTGATATATGTTATATACCTGGCAAAGCCTATTGCATCCTAATATGCTGGAGGGTTGCACATATCCAGATAGAGGAAGTAAGCTAGCTCCAGGCTCTCTTCCTTTTTTTTTTTTGTGGAGAGCTTAAGATCCTATTTGTACTTTCCTTTGTGCTGATATAAATCATCTTACTGTGTCTATTTTTCCTTACTCTCACTGAATAGCAGCGGAACTTGAGAGCTCAAGGAACAAGAATTTCAGAAGTGCCAGGTGGATACTATTTTGTCTCCTTGTTATCTAAACAGAGGAGCAGTTCCCACGAGACAGTCAAGAAGACCTTCCCAAGAAAGGAATTAGAGATCCAGTTTTGAAGGTGCTATTGTTCTCAGTACCCAGTCATTCCTTTCCCCAAGAAGCAACTACTTGGGAGCATAATTGGAGTACAGATGTACGTGGAAGGACATGGAAATGACTGAAATTTCTACTCTAGTGAGTGCATAATTCTGATGAATTCTTAGAATGGAATCTTAGTGGGAATTAACCTGATTTCAAAAGCAAACTACATATACAGACTTGAAAAACATTAAGTAAATGAAGAATTCAGGTTCAAATGATACACTGCTTTAGCATGCTGCTTGGTCAAATTCTTGTATAGAGTGTGACAGGAAGACAAGGACGAGCTGGCATGGAGACTAATCGACAAGGGCATGATGCAGCTTTTGGTGATGATTAAATCTCTTACTATTTAGGATGCATTTTTCAAATGTGTTGAAGTACTTGCTTATAATTTGTGAATGCTGTTGCTTCAATAAGCATAGTACTATAAAAAGTCAATTTTTACATGAAAATTTTAATTAAAGTATGTAGAGAAATACTTTGTCTTTAGGTATACATGAACACAGTGCACTATCTTATCTTTAGTGTGCATGATCATCAAAAATAATTTTTTTGCTTTTGTTTTAGAGACAGCATCCTCCAATGGCTCTAGATGCCTCGAACTAGCTATGTAGACCATACTGGCCTCCATCTCACAGAGCTCTGCCTGATTCTACCTTTCAAGTGATAGATTTAAAAACATGTACCACACAGGGCCTGACAAGCATATTTTATCCTGTGACTTGAAGAAATAATTCAATGTTGTTTGTGAAAAAAAAATTTTCATATATAAACACATTTATATAAAAAATTTTATTGCTCTATCAAACACTTAAAGAAAATTAGGAATCTATAATTAGCCTTGAGTAGCCTATATGGGAATAGGAAATATTCTTCAGTAGGCAATGAAGAAATCAAATGGAAATATATAAAATAATGTCACAATAAAATTCTTAATTTTTGTAAAACTTATGGCACCACTAACAGGGTCCAAGATTCCGAGTGCTTGCTGTCATTGAAGTAAACTTAGAAGTTAGACATTATTGTTCTTAGCCCAAACCAAACATTTCTTTGGAGCCATAACTGCAAAACTCTTGTTTTCTCTTCAAAGTTCAGTAAATTCTACCTATCAATTATATGAAACACATTTTCTACTAATAAAAATGAATTATAAGCCTTGAAAAGAATGTCACCTGTTCAATTTATAGGACTGTTTCATTTTTAATCAGAGCTTCTGCTTAAATGGCTTTTTCTTTCATGGCTGCAGAATGAAGGAATTGTTAGAAACTGACCTTGGTAATTAGGTTCTAAAGATGAAAAATTTCAGTGGTGACAGGATGACAGAATTGAATGATTAACAAAAGAAAAGCAAAGTTTCTATGAACTTACTGCACTTGAAATTTTCTCATTCATAAACATGTCAGTTTATCACTAAATAAGAATTATTTTTGAGGAAAATAGAACAGTCTATATTTTTCCCTGTTAACCTGAGCATAGATAACATGATATACTGCAGGTAAGACACACTTGTAAGTTAGAACTGAGTCAAGGAAGAGGAAAATGGTCGTGATGCTAATAAGGAGAAATAAACAGTGTTTCAAATGCAAATAAAGACAATGAGGGGTGCAGTTGTATATAATATTTACTGTATACAATATTCAGT
The DNA here is from genome assembly GCA_035773235.1 of Eospalax fontanierii. Taxonomy (NCBI): domain Eukaryota; kingdom Metazoa; phylum Chordata; class Mammalia; order Rodentia; family Spalacidae; genus Eospalax; species Eospalax fontanierii. Next base: position 43,648,334 of record CM069533.1, on the reverse strand, counting down.
AAATATCTGGAGTTTGTTATGGTTTTTGAAAACAGTGAATTAATTTCAGGCATGAAGAGATAGCTCAGCTGGTGAAGTATTTGATCCCAAACATGAACATGGAAAGTCTGAATACATACTGCCAATGTAAAAAGCCTAGTATGGCAGGAAACGTAATTTCAGTGTTGTGGAGGTGGGGACAGAACGTCCCTGGAGCTCACTGGTCTCCTACTTTTACCCACTGAATGAGCTCCATGTTCAATGAAAGAACTTTGAGTAAATATGGTGGTGAACTGTGAGGAAGACCCCTTACCTTGAACTTTTGCCACCACATTCAAGGGGACAAGTGTACTTGCACCTGCAAACAGGTATGTACATGCATTCAACCATGTACATACATACCACCAAGTATTTAAGAAATTTCTCCCAGTTAGTCGCACTGTTTAGGGACGTTTAGGAGGTGCGGAGTCACTGCAGGAAGCATGCCATTGGGATCTTGATTTGAGATTTCATAGCCTTGCCCGACTTCTAGTTTTCCATCTCTCTCTTTTTCTTGAGAGTACTTGAAGATAAGAGTTCTCACCTCTTGTCCTTGGCTGCCTCTTTCTATGCATCTCCTGCCCTGATGGGCTCTTAGACCTCTGGAACCATAAGCATAAATAAATTCTCTTCCATAATTTGTCATGATAATGGTGTTTCTTCACAGCTACAGAAAAGTAAGTAACATTATGCAAACACATATACATAAAAATATAGTTTACAGATTTAGATACACTGTGTATGATTTGTTAATTACTTAAAAATATAGTATATTAAAATGAAATTCCACACTTGTCTTGAGGATGAGCCACTTTAAATAGCTCAGTCCTTTTAAGCAACTATGTTGACATGGGAATATTTTGTGAAGAATGTCTAAAATCTAACTCATGGGAAGCCCTATGCAATAAGAATGGTCAGAACTATAACAAACAATTTTCAGAGCCCCAAACACAAAAAGAGTCTGTCCTGCCAAGCTTAATGCCTGTTTCAACCAGTTGCCTTGAAAAAAAAAAAACATTTCTCCATAAACAATGGAGTCATACTACTGTTCACCAAAGCTCTAATAATTGACTAACAATCGTAAGGCCATTATTTATAAGATGGCCTTCTTATCTCCAGACTCTCCTCATCTCCAGTCTGGCATCATCTGTTCCCCACCATCTCCCTTTTTCAGGTTCTTTTTTTCCTTTACCTCTGTGCACACTTTCTCTTCTCTCAGCTCCCAGAGCCACATCAGGATCTATACTCACATACATGGGCTTGGTGCTACAATATGAAAATGAGGGAGAACATAGGCTGCGTCTGTTATTTCACCTAGTATAACACTCTCTAGTTCCATTCATTTACCAGCAATTTTCAGTATTTAATTGTCTATTAACACTGTTTAGAATTCCATTGTGTAAATGAACCACATTTTTATTATCAATTTGTCCATTGAGGGACATTTTGATTTCTTCGATTTTCTAGCTATTGTGGACAGGAGAAACAGTCCTTTGGGTAAATGCCAAAGGGTGCTATAACTGGATCAAATGGCAGGTTATTTTTAATTTTTTTTTGAGCGTTCCCTTCACTGCTCTTCATAGTGGTTGCAGGAGTTTGCAATTCCACCATCAGTGAATGAGACCTCCCCTTTCTCCACATCTCTTCCAGCAACTGGTATCTTAGCTTGTTTGACTGGGGGTGAGATGGAATCTCAAAGAGATTTTTTATGCATTTCTCTAATTTCTAAGGTTGTTGAGCACATTTTAAGGTATTTCTTAGCCACCATTCTTTCTTCCTTTGAGAACCTTATGTTCAGGTCTATATTTTATTGGTTTATTGGGTTGTTTATTTTCTTATTTCATCATTATTGAGTTATTTATTCTCTGTCATGTGCACCTGTAATGTTCTTCTCCCACTCTGTGAGTTTCCTCTTCCCTTGCTTGGTTCTTTCTCTTGCTATACAGAAGCTTTGTGGCTTAACGAGGTCCCACTTGTTTATTGTTGACCTTAATGCCTGAGCTGCTGATGTTTGATTTAGAAAGTCCTTTCTATGTCTATATATTGGAGAGTATTGCCTATGTTTTCTTCTAGCAGTTTCAGAGTTCCAGATTTTACATTGATATCTTTGATCCATTCAGAGTTGACTTTGGTGCAGAGTGAAAGAGAAAGGTCCACTTTCATTCTTCTGTAGGTGGAGATTCAGTTTTGCCTGTTCTATTTGTTGAAGATGATGTCTTTCCGCCATTGTGGGCTCTTGGGATTTTCATCAAATATCAAATGGCTAAAATTGCATTTACTCATGTCTGGGTCTTCTCTTATGTTCCATTGATCCACATGCCTACTGTTATGCCAACACAATGCTATTTTCATGAGTACAGCTATGTAATATAATCTGAGAGCTGGAATGGTGATCCCTCCCGCAAACATTGTTCTCCTTGCCCAAAATTGTTTTGACTCTGGTGTCTCTTTTTATTCCAAATTAATTCTAGGGTGTTTTTTTCTAGATATATAAGAAATGTCATGGGAATTTTGACTGAAATTGCATTGAATCTATAGTTTGATTTTGGCAAGTTGGTCATTTTTATAATATCAATTCTACCAATCCATGAGCATGGTAGGACTTTCCATCTCTTGGTGTTCTCCCCCAAAGATTTGAAAATTTAATTACAGGAATATTTAATGTCATCAGTTAGGTTTATGACTAAATATTTTTTGAGGATATTATGAATGGGAAGGTTTCCTTGAATGGATTTTCTAATTACTTGTTATTAGTATACAGAAAGGCTCCTGATATTTGTAAGCTGATTTTGTATCCTACCACTTTACTGAAAGTGTTAATGATTTCTAACAGTTTTATGGTGGAATTTTTGGGGTCTCTCATGTATAATATATCATCTGTAGTAGAAAGTGTACTCTTTGGTGTTTGAGTGGAATATTCTGTAGATGTCTGTTAAGTCCGTTTCATGTAAGATGTCATGTAGTTCAATTGTCTCTGTCTTTGTACAGTTGATCTGTTTAGTGAGAATAATGGGGTCTTGAAGTCACCTGCTATTACTGAGTTTGGGTTAATCTGTGTTTTATATTCCTGGAGTACTATTTTTAAGAAATTGGGTGCTCCAGAATTTGGCACATATATGTTCATAACTGTAAAATCCTCCCATCAATTTTTCCTTTGATTAGAATGAAGTGATTCTCTTTATCTCTTCTGATTAGTTTTAATTTGAAATCTATTTTGTCAGATATTAGGATTGCAATACCTGTTTTCTTCTTAGGGCCTTTTGCCTGGAAAAAAATTTTCCATCCTTTCACCATAAGGTAGTGTCTGTCCTTGAATGTGAGATGAGTTTCTTGAAGACAACTGAAAGATGAGTTTTCTTTTTTGATCCATTGAGCTACTCTGTGTTTTCCTACAGGAAGATTAGCCCATTAATCGTTAGTGCTATAATTGAAAGATGTATATTGAGTACCTTTATTTTATTTTATTTTTTATTTCTTTGTGTTTGTGGTCCTATTTTGTGTTTCTGTCATTATCTCTTTCTTTGTTTTCTTTATGTAGCATCTTGAATATATAATCATTCCTTTCTTTGGTCCTTTATATTGGCTTGAGTAATATATGTAGGGCTGGTTTGGTGGACATGAATTCTTTCAGCCTATTCAGGTGGTGAAAAATGTTCCATTCTCCTTCAAACATAAATAGATTGTTTTTCTGGATAAAGTGTTCGGGGCTGACATCCATGTTTATTTAGTGCTTATTCAGGCATGCTTTTGTGCAAGTTCTTCTGGTTTTCTTCAAGTTTGTCATCAAGTCTTGATATTGATATTCTGTTTCATTCTCTCTGCTTATGAGGCTTTCTGCTAGCTTCCTATTGGCTTATTGAGTTTTTCAATATCATGTTTATTTCCAATTACGTTTTCTTAACTATTTTTATCTCTTTTGTGAATTCGCTTTTTAAGTCATGAATAGTTTTTAATATTTCATTAAATCACAAATTTGTATATTTTTGAGCTTCCTTTTCAAGCTTATGTCTTTACTTTTAGAGCTCTTTAATTGTTTCTCTGCCTTATCTGTAAGTTCTTTGATCATGGTTCTGATTGATTTTTAAATTCTGCATTCTTGGGTTCCTCATAGAGGTTCTCATTTTATTTCACTTCTGTAGGACTTGTGGGTTTCGTTGGGGACATAGTCTTATGGTTTTTCATATCATTTTTATTTTGTCACTGCCATCTGGGCACATGGATATTCTTTGTTGGTTATGTGTCTAGTAGGAATTTCTACTCTGTTTTTGCTTAATTTAGTTTTTGGTTCTGTTTATATTGTTTATGTAGCTTGTTTTTTTTTTGTTTGTTTAGGAATGTAAAATAACTGGTAAGTGTTTCAAGTTCTTGCAAAGTGGTAGACTGATCTGGGTAGTTGGTAGGACAAGATGGTAGGTAGGCTTGTAGTGTTATTAGGAGGGCTGATCTGTGTCAGATAGATCATTATCCAGTGGAGTCTATCCTAGGAAGATTAACTAGCCTGGGTTAGGAAACTAATTCGGAGATTTGAGGGGGAAGAATGGGAGACTGACTGGGGCCAAGGCTGGTAGAGGCCTGTGGGGATGACAGAATAGAATAGAGGCTCAGTGGGCTGTATCCCTACCAGACTCCTAAGAAGGCAGGTCTATCTGGTTGATTGGGAGCCCAGAAATATGTGGTTGTGGGATCCACCTCATAGCTGACTTAGGGATCTATGATGAGCTATTTAGTCAGTCTGGGTTAAGATGCTAGTCCAGAAATCTGGGGTGAGGGGAGAAACTGGAGGCTGGCTGAGGGCAGGGCTGGCTAATTAAATGAATAGAAATTCCATACCACAGAAAACCAATCTGGAAAATGTTTGACAAGAGATGCATGACATTTTTGAAAATCAATAGTTTATGGAGGTTCATTGGATGGAAGAGATGATTTTATGGAGTTCAGTGGAATTTCAGAACAGAGTATTTACTCTGCATGACCATGACACTATGCCATTACCCAATGAAATATGCAATGGATAGTGAAGCCTAATGTAAGATATGACTCTGGGATAATTAACTCATAAATACAGTCTTTTGAGTTGGCATTGATATGAGCAAAGGCTATGTAAATATGGGATAGACTGTTATATGATTATCTTTCTGACTATTCTTAAGGTTGCTGTATACCTAAAACTGCTCTGAGAAAATAAAGTGTTCAGTGCTGGCGAGGTGACTGGATTCTATTGCAGAGGACGTGGGTTCGAATCCAGCACCTCATGGTGGCTAACAATCCAGGGTATCCAATGTCCTCTTCTGATTTCCTCTAGCATTCACGAGTCAGGTGCGCTGATCTACATTCAGGCAAAACAGTCACATAATATAAAAATATATGAAATATAACAAGAAAATAAAGTCATAAAACACACAAGTAACAAATGGTACTTGTTCAAAAGACACTGGTACCAAATGAAAAAGTTCAATAATCAAAATCTGGAATGTTTCAACAGCAAGATTAAAGAGAATTGAATTACAAATTGATACACTGAATAAATACCCATGTATTCTTAATATAGTTTGTATGTAATAAACAGCCAAGCATTCTTCACTGATCTGAGTAAATAACAGATTAAACAGGTGGTAAAGAATAAAACAATCTCTTCAGAAGTATAATTTCAAAGAATTGATGGAGATATTCTATTTTCAAGAAATGAAATATAATTTCTTTCTCCTTAACTATAGCCTGTACAGTCTAACTGCTATGAAAAGATTAGTGTGTAGAAAAATAAAATAAAAAGAAGTTTTATAGTAGAGAAATCTAATACATTCTCTCTCAACTCCAATGTTCAAGTTTAGCATTAACAGTGATATCAGGGTCACAGTTTGAACCTTCTATAAGCAAAAAAATGTGACATTTTACCTGTACAGTCTTTCTTCACAAAACTTATCATCCCATACATTTCATGATGAATTAATGAAAGCTCAGACAAATTTCAGTTAAGTAGCATTCCACATAACTCTTGGTTACCATTGCTTAAAATTACTAAGTATGTCAAAATAAGACAAATCTGAGAACTGTCTGGAATTTCCTAAGGAGATATATTAGTTACTTTTCTATAGTTGTGATAAAAACACTGACCAAAACCAACCTGGGGAGAAAATGATGTTTTTGTCTTACAGCACAGGGAAACCAAGGTACAAACTCAAGGCAGAATCTTTGAGGCAGCAGGTGAAACAAAAGCCACGGAAGAACACTGCTTACTATCGTGCTACCCTGGCCTAAGCTCAATATGCTTTCTTGGACAGTACAGAACCACCTGGCTGAGTGGCAGTAACCAGGGTAGGATGGGCCCTCCCACAATACTGAACAATCTAGGAAAGGCCTTACAGACATGGCTACAGGCCAGTTCAATGAAAGTAGTTCTCAAATTGAGGTACCCTCTACCCAGGTGTGTCAAGTTGGTAACTAAAGCTACCCAGAACAGGAGGCATGATAGTAATATACAACATGATATCTACTGGGGGATTCTGGAAAAGAAGAGTGTTATGCAAAATATAAGTAAATGTGAACAATGAAATGACACTAATTAATGATAATGTGTTAAAATAGGTCATGAATTATAACTAGTTCTAAATAGTAAATAAAATGTACATAAGAAGGAGGACTTCCTGTGATGGATTTTGAAAATTCCTGCATTCTCTTTGCAGCTTTCCTGTAAATCCAAGACCATTCTAAAATAAGTGTTCCTAAAAATAGTAAGGGATTGTTCCCCAAATTTGACAATTAGAGCTTATGTAGATGATTGGTAGATTTAAGATTTGTAGGTATATTGGAAGTTAAGAAAGATAAGAAAAATATTTTCTATTACCAAGAAAGTTTATTAAAATAGAACAATTTCATAATTAAAAGAAGATGTGGACAAGGTATAGATTCCTAGTTGTAGTTTAGAAAAGAAGGTAAAGTTATCTTACCAACTAACAGTGTATCCGATTCATTCTTATATTCCAGTAGCATTGGAGGAGAAATCTTATTATCTAGCAACAACTAATCAATCTGGTAAGAAATACATACCATAAAATATTAGAGTGATGAGGATTTTCTAAGTATTTTATAAGTCATTTTGGCAAAATCAGTATTTTGCTGTGCTGCTTAGAGAAAATATCATTTAGCTTCCACTATCATTATCATCACAGCCAAGCCTTATTTTATTTTGTTGACAATTTATTTTGTTAGGATATTAGTGGTTATTAGGCTCCTAAAGTAGAACAAAGATGGATCTTGAGGGAAAAGCCATTTATAATAGAAAAGTAATAGAAAAATATGTGAGAACAAATTTATAAAATCTCAGGTGAGATCTATGTTATTTTGATTGAAATCATGCACAGAAACTATACTATAAAATGAAAACATTTCACATATCATAATTATTAATTTTTACAAGGTGTACATGTATGTTTCCTTTAATCTCAAATTTATTTCAATTATAAATTGTGAAATACACATGTAAATAGGCACATATATTATCTTTATTTTTCTTAGTGACCTATCTGTATTCTTTGTTAAGACTCTTTGTGCTTGCCAGTATTTTCAATGTCTATTTTTATTGAATATTTGTGCATTTCATACAAAGCATCTTAATCATCGTTATACCCTCTTTCCCATCTGCATCTGATAGCCAACCCCCCCACTGGATTTCATGTATTCTATCATATAGGTTAAGTCCTTATCTGGTCAAGCATTTGTAGCCAAATGTACCTCAGTACAAGTTCATCCACTGGAGTCTAGTTAGCTTGTCTAGAGTTTCTCCCTTAAAGATCCATTCTCCCTCCACCAGCAGTAATCAGCTGCCAATAGCCCTTCAGCTAAGGTTGGAGGCCACTGCCCATTTCCCCAGTTCTCTTCTGGGTTTGTGTTTGATTGAATCAGCATGGGTCATATACATGCTGTCACCACTACTGTAAGTTCATATGAGCCCAATGGCGCCTCACATTCTATTTTCTTATGATCGTGTACCAACCCTGGCGCTTACAATCTTTCCACCCCCCTCTTCTCCAATGGTGCCTGAGACATCGGTGGATGAGCTTTAATATAGGAGTTTTATCCAAAGACACACACACACACACACACACACACTCTGCAGTCTCTTATTCTCTACACTTTTTCCAGTTGTGGTCTTTTGTGTGGATTTTACTCTGTTCCATGAGGAAGCTTTGCTGCTGAGAGTTGAGAGATGCATTAGTATTCTCTCTATCCCATGTTCCACTATGTTCCATGAGTTTTAGGTAGAGAAGTGTCATTGTAGATGTGTCATTTAGGGCTGGACATCTCTCAGTCACTTATTCTCTGCATGTGACCAGCTGTGGAACTCTGTAATATTATCAATCTGTTTAAAAAAGAAAGTATTCTTTTGAGAAATGGTGAATGGTCTACTTGTCTATAAATATAAGGATCCATATTTAGTATACAGTAAGAAATTACATTTGCCTAGTGATAAGACAGAGGTAGTGTATTTTTACACAAATGTTTATGTTAGTTTAGTTTCAGTTTAGCAAAATAAAATGGCCATAATTTCCCTCCCCCCAAACCAACTAAGCCCAAGCACTCATCAGTTGAGTTAGAACAAAGATTTTGTAATAAATAGCATTTGAGGAGCTCCTTGCTACATATCATGGTAAGAAACAAAAAACATTCTTTATCTTGTCTATGAATTAAATATACAGGAAATAGAGCAACAGTAAAAAAATATTTTAATCATGTATATGTGTATAGGAAATCACACAAATATATGAGTCCCAAAGAAGTTCCATGAAATCACCCAGAGTTCAGGAAAATAACAGAAGTTTGCAACTTCTAGTGGTGGTGGCACAGTGGTGCAAGCAGATAGCTTGACAGAGAGGGAAGAGAAGCCATGACGAATTAAGGTTGCTCTGCTACAGAACTGTCAGCTAGGTAAAAACGTTGTCTAAGACTACTTTGTAATTTTCTTACTGATGCAGACATTTATTAATTAACATTTCTTTATAAATCAAACTTTCTTTACAAAAAGAAGATTTTTACTCCTTTGGCTTTTGCTGGAAATAGTTTTGTATGTTTTATGTAGTTCTGTTTCTTTTAGCTCAAATTAATCAATCTGTGAAGTAACATTCTTTGAGATCATGTACTCTGATGCTCCCCAGCCACATTTCAGGGTGATATGTTATGAAACCCACCAATGGCAACATCATCTTGTCATAAGGAGCATTTGTGACACTTCTTGCAAGATTGGCTTGCTTACAGAAGAGTATAGCCTAGTAAGAGGCATATATTGCTGGAAGAAAGAATTTTAATGTCAAATAAAACCTCTGTAGGAAGAGATTCATTTACATACATGGAAATAAGTTATTTCTATTTTATATTCACATTGGTGGATAAATACATAATGATCTAAACTGACATGACTTCTAAGATATTGTGATTGTTTCTGTGATTACAATATGACAACTCAATAAAGAAGAAAAAAAATCTGTTGTTTCTAATTATACCTGTTCCTGAACATTTTCATCATGCTAATTTCAGTTACTGATTTGGCATAATCAAATTTGCCTTTATGTTTATGTACCTTGTGTTTAAGCAAACTACCTGATGTTTCTACCTGTAGGGAAAAATGTAACGAGACGATTTAAAGATATAGCATGCAACCAAAGATCACTTTCATTTCTTTCCTGGCATCCACATAAAGTTCACATTACTTATTTCTTTCTCTAGAGTTAAAATTATTTTATTCTTTACAACTGGATATTATTGGTGAAAAGGAGATTAAGCATCAACTCAAAAGACATATCCAGAACATTACTTTTTCAGTAAATCAAAATGACAAAAACAATAGGTTTTTCATAAAATCCTTTTGCTTATTAGTTGTTATACTTTTGGCAAACTCATTATTTCCATTGAGACAAACTCCCTCATTGTTAAGTTTATCATCTCAGGAGAATGCACTTGATCTCTCTCTCATTGGAAGCACAATATGTGCATTCAGTTTCACTGGATCTGTAATCTAGCTGATGAGACATCTCCCAACATATATGCCAATTAATATTATAAAAATGAATATCTGAATGCATATTATACAATATCAGCAAGTTTTCATGAAAAAGATAGACTGATGGCACAAGTCTTAAGAAGGGACAAAATTAGATTTGAGTTTTATAGAATGAATAAAATTGGGACAGGTACAGAGAAATATAAATTGTTTGAAACAATGGAAAGAAGTAAAGGACAAAGAGAACATAGAGAGAAGACTCTGGACACAAATTTTATTCTTACATTTGAAGTGCAAAATCAGTGATAATGATAGAAAAAAACCCTTTCACAGATGGGTATGAGGTGGTTGGATTATCAAGTGTAAGGTTCTACTGTAATGTAAGGTAGGCATTATGATGAAAAAGTAAAGAAAAAAATGCATCTATGCCTAACATAATTGAAATATTTCCATCTAGCATGTGATATAATATTCAACTAATGAATAAAGAATAGTCAATCTTGATTGATCTACATCACATGTTCTTTCTTCCTACTTTAAATATTACTAGCTCCTTTTGTTTCATCATGAATTGCCAGGGTGGCTGTGCAGCCTTTCATAAGCACTGTAAATGCCAGTCACCACATTTAAGCATAGGTTTCTCTTGAAGCAGCTTTGGCACCTCTTAGAAGCAACATTTCTCACTCTGTAATATTATAGTTTACTGCCAGTGAATAATTATCTCCTAAGAAAGAAACAGGTCAAATGTATTGAGAACAGATTTCTAAAGTTAGTTTGTACACAGCAATTAGTGTTTTGTTGTGTGAATTGCATATCAGTGAAAATCTTCAAGAACAGGTCCCAATTAGGCTATTTTCATCTTTCTCAAAGTAATACTGCAATGAAACAGAAAGCAGACGTATAAAGGGTATCATGATACCAACTTAACTCTCATTCCAAATGAATTTACTTAAGAAAATTATCCACTATTCATTTTATTTTCAATGAATGTCTTTGTATTCTGTTATAAACCCAGATCCTTTTCTTGGCAGAAAATATTTATTCTTCTAGATATTGGGAAATTCTTCTCAGGTATCTTTTCATGTAGGGGATTGCATTATCTGCTACCTCAACCAAGGATATGGTTTCTTCCACAGCATGTTACAATCCATGATACAAGGTCTGGCCAGTGCAGGCGTGAATGATACTTCTGAATATTTACCACACCCTTAAAGAACCATCCCATCTTCAGAGCATTCCATTCATGGCAGGTGTGGCTTTCCCTGAGATTACATTGCATCTCAAACTCTGTACCTTGCCATCTAATTTTACTTCATAACCTCCCATTCCAAGGATGTTTAACTAGGTTTTTGTCTTCAGCCAATTCTCTCTCAGTGTCAGATTCCTATGGAAACAACATTTAAAGACTGTAAAACATGTGTTTCACGCATCTGACATTTCTTTAATGAGTATCAGGCCCATATTTTCCACTTTTTCATAGAATCTTTTTCTATCAATAAAATATTTGCTTTAAATTCTTTAGAATCCATGTCTTATCTATCAAGAAGTATATAGTGTAAGTACTATGTTTTATAATTTATCACAGCAATTATTGTTTGCTATAGTCTGGAAAATACCATCTTGCCAACATGATAGATATTATGCTGAGGCAAAGTTTCTAAGTGCTAAGTTGACATGAAAGTTCCTCCCTTGTAAATGGGGTTATGGTCATTACAAAATAGCCTTTACATAGAGTTCAAAAAATCTTCTGTCATATGAAGACAGAATGTTCCTCTACTCTGATGGTTTCAACAATAAAACATAATCTTGGAAGCAGAACATAGCTTTCATCAGACAAATGATCATGCAGGCAGCTTGGTCTTGGACTTCCCAGTCTCTAAACCTGTCAGAAATAAACTTCTATTCTTTAAAATTTGCCCACTATATAGTATTTTGTTAAAGTAGTGCTAACAAAGAAAACCTTCATGTAAATACTCATGTAAAAGAACAAACTAATGGAACACAGTGCCAGACAGGAGAGAACTGCCTTCTAGTGGTTAGTCAGAGTGATCTAAGAGACACCCTAAATAACAAAGATAGACACCCTAAATAACAAAGGTAGAGTTTTGGTTATATCCAAGAACTAGAAGATAAAAAACTCACTGCTGAATTCAGGACATGCTTTGGATACAGAACTTAGATTAATGGAGCAGGAACTAACCTGGAAACCATCTACCTGAAATTTTGCTCTCATAGTACTAGAGGATACTGTGAAAGCTGCTAATGGAGAAAATCAGTCAATCATCCAACCAAGCTATAAAGCCTAAAAACCATAATGATGGGCACAGAAAGCTAACTTTATTGGTGCAGCAATTGCACTGTTATCTGGGAGTAATCAACAGCTATCTAATTGGATTTAAACCCTCTCATTGAAAATGAACTCATGGATGGCAATGTAAAACACTATAAATACAAATGAATAGAGGGATCATGGATCGTAGAGAGAACACTATCTCTGTCATGTATCTGGACAAGTGAAGTTTCTTATCATATACTAAATATGGATCCTTACTTATATTTATAGACAAGTATTCCATATACCAGTCATCAAAGAAGCTTCTTTTCACAACAGATGGAGGCTACTGCAGAATTCTACAACTAATTAGTCATACATACAGAGTATATTTCTGAGAGATGCCTAATCTTAGGTGATATATCACTTGAACCTTTACACTTAAGGTTTGTGGTCCATTGAGTTAGGGGTGTAGAGAGAAAACTAGTACATCCCTCAACTCTCCCCAGTGAAGTTTCCTTATACAACAGAGTATGATTTACACAGAAAGTTACAAGTGGCCAAGTTTTAAAGAATAAGAGACTACAGAGTCTGTGTCCTTAGATAGGATTCCTATATTAAACCTCATGGCTCAGGGACCATTGAAGAAGAGCAAGCAGAACAGTTGTAACAGCCAAGGTTGGTCTGTGAATATTGGTGAGGAGAGGCTTTCAGGCCACTGGAAATTTTCCTATGTTCCTTTGGGCATTGTGCACATAACTCATGCTAATTCACTCAGACAAGGTCCAGAATGGAGCAAGCAAAACAGATCTCAGGCAGGCCCTAGTCTGGGAAGTAATGGAGAATAGTTACTACTGGATGAGGGACTGTAGGCCTTACCTACAATCTCTAGACAGACTGACTGGATTAACTTGCACTGAAGGACATCTGAGTACAAATGTTAGACTGGATAGGGTTTAATATGTATGGTGTAATATGAGGTTTGATAGGGGAATCATGGATGGAGGGAGAGGCTTAAATTTGATTATGAACTATTCTACTGAATGCACAAAAGCTCAATACATTTTATTTTAAAAAATAAAAAGGAGACTAACATTTTAAGATCTTAAAAATATTATTTATTGCACACAACCTCAGGTCTGAATGGACTGAGAATAATGTTCTCTGTGGAAGGAAAGTGGGGCATGAAAAACACTGAACAAGAAGTGGAACTTCAGCTCACATTTACTTTGATGTTATTATTTTGAGAACTCTTAACCTGATTAGCATTGCACTTGAAGATTACCAATATTTTTCTTTGAACATACAGACAGAAAACAGGATGGAAGAAAGAGAAATGGGGAAGAAATGATTGAGGGAGGACAGAGGTCAAGAGAGTAGAGAAGGGAAGAATGAAATAAAGAAGGGAGGGGAAAGGGAAAGGAAAGGAGGAGGAAATGGGAGGGGGAGGAAGGCAGCAGGTGGGAAGGAAGACAGAGGGGAGGGAGGGCGAGGAAGGCAAATGAATGCAATCTGGCAGTGGAGAACATGGCTTCAAGGGAATTGAAATGATCCAGTAAATGCATGGGTGAAGATAGGCAGCCAGACCTGAACATAATTGATAGGCTGATTCCATACAGTCTATTGGGAAATTTATATATAGGTCATATGGGGAATTTTAAAAAGTGTGGATAATACCTTTGGCATTGCCTGAACACGTATGTTATGTCATTTATTTTGGATTCATTTGTCAGTAAATAAAGTGAATAAAAAAAAGAAAGAAGAACTGTATTTTGAATGAGATACATAAAACCAGACGTTCAGAGTCCCAAGAAAAATTTGGGTTGATGAATGTATATTTTAGAGTCATGCATAGATAGAAAATATCTATAGCATGAGACTCAAAATACTTCTAAAACATAAGTGTCAAAGTCATTGAACAGAGTGATGGAAAAAAAGAAAAACTACAGAAAAGACTAAAAGTTGTTTAAATAAGGCCATAATCAATAGTACCAAATAATATTGAATGAGCAAGAATGAACTCTTAGACAATATTATCATTTTGAAAAAGCACAAGAAGTTTAAAAATATTTGCAGATGATAAGACATTATACATGAGAGATCCCCAAAATTCCACCAGAAAACTGCTAGAAATGACTAATAGTTTCCATAAAGTGGCAGTTATAAAATCAACTTAAAAAGTCAGTTCCCATTATTCATATAAGGGTAGGTAGAAATATTGGACTGGGCTGGGAGGAGGGAGGGACATGCAGGGGACCACTGGGATGGGGTGGGAGTAAACTCAGGAGGGGTTATGGTAAGAGCTGAGTGTTATCATGAGAATGTGGTGAAAATGAGGGCACTTGGTCTGCAGAGGGTCAATGAAGATTGTATAAGGAAACAGAGATGAGAGATGATGGAGCTTGGGTGGAATCAGAAGCCAGAGGAAAATGTGCTGGCTTGGGAACACTCTGAGAAATACACATATGGTATCCAAACATTAGTGCATGTGTCTAAATGCGGGCTGCATGGTGAGAAGCACAATGCCAAACAGGAGAGACCTTCCTTAGAGTGCTTGGTCAGAGTAGTCATAGGCTATTGACAGAGCTCTTAATTTTCTCACAGAACTTGAAGGTAAGCTCTCACAGCTGGAGACAGCACATACTTCAGATACAGGAGTCAGAGCAATGGAACTGGAATCCACCTAGAAGCCTTCTTCCAGAAGACTAGCTCTCATATTTCTAGATGATGTTATACAAGCTTCTAAGGAAATCAATCAATCAACAGTCCAACCCAGCTCTAAAGCTTAATAAGGATGATGACTTGCACAGCAAACTACTTCTACTGGTACAGTAGTGGTATTGTTATCTTGAGGTTAATCAACAATTGTCTAAATGGACTGAAAGCCCTTTCAATGGGAGGGAACTCGTGGGTTCCACAGTAATTCTTTTCCAAAATATACGTGAATGGAGAAGTTATAGATCCTAGAGAAAACTATCTCTCTCATATCTCTAGACAAATGAAATTTCTTACCACATCCTAAATATGGATCCCTATAGTTACAGACAGGCATACCGTAACCACTCATCAAAGAAACTTCATTTTTTTTTTGCAGCAAATGGAGGCTGTTACAGAGTTCCACAGTGGTCACACACAGAGACACTGTGTCTCAGAGATGCCCATCCCTAGGTGATATATTTACAGTGGAATCTCTACACTGAAGGCTCATGAAACTTAGTGGAACAAGGGGAGGAGAGAATAGTAGCACATACTTCAGCATTCCGTAGCAAAGTTTTCTTATACCACAGACTATGAAGTACACAGAAGGTCACAATTGGCTAAGTTATAGAGAGTAAGAGACTGTGGAGTGCATGTCCCCGATAGGACGCCTATATTAACATGCACCCACCCACAGCTCAGGGATCATTGATGAGGAGGGGCTTTAAGATTGTACGAGCCAGAGTAGGTCAGTGACATACAGAAACAGGAACTTGTAGGCCACTGGGAGTTTGTTCATGTGAATTTGCAGCAACGGTGTCCTCTAGCACAAGTTCCATGAGGACTCAGATATGGGCCCAGAGTAGAGTGAGCCAAATGGGCGTCAGGCCAACCCTAGATGGAAACAGTTGGAGACTGATTACTGCTGGTTGAGGGATGGTAGACCCTCCTTACGATCTCTAGATAGACTGATGAGGTTGTAGTGGATGAACTTGCACCAAAGGAAATCTGGGTTAAAAATGCTTGACTAGGTAGAAATTAACATGTATGCTGAAATGCATGAGGTCCAGTTGGGGGTCGGGGACTGTGTGGGCATGGCTAGGTGAGGGGGTCTAATTTAGATTAAGAACCATTGTATGAAATGTACAAAAATTCAATAAAATGTTTTAAGAAACAACAAATAAACACAAAAAGCCTGCAAGTGCTTGTTGCTGTTGTTTGTTTGCGTGTTTTGTTTTTGTTTTTCTCAGTGGATACTTTTATTGAATTTTTGCATGAATCCAGTGAGGGTGGTGTATAGTGAAATGGATGGGAAGCGGGAAGCCTTCTACCTGAATTTTAGCTCCCATAATGCCAGCTGACGACATGCATACTGTTAAGGGGGAAATCAATCAATGGTCCAACTCAACCCTAAATTCTAATAACCATAGCAACTGGCACTGCGCACTGTCTCTTTTGGTGCCGTGGAGCACTGTCATCGGGAGGTAACCAACAGCATATCTAATTGGGCTTAAAATTCTCTCAATAGCAGTGAACTCATGGGCGGCGCTGTAAACTCAGTCAAATGCACAGGACTTGAAGGGACACAGATCCTAGAGGGAACCCATCTTTGTCACAGCTCTGGAGAAATGAAATTTCTTACCATATGCTAAATATGAATACTTATATCTACAGACAAGCATACAATGCATCATTTGTCAAAGAAGTTTCTTTTTGCACAAGGTGGAGGCTACAGCAGAATTCCACAACTGGTCAGACATGGAGAATATACGACTGAGGGACTCCAAGTCCTTGGTGACATATCTACAGTTGAATCTCTACACTTAAAGCTCATAGAATACAGGGGAATGACTAGTACAGAGAAAACTAAAGCATTCCTCAACTCTCACCAGTGACGTTTCTTTTAACAACATAGTGCTATATTCACACAGAAGGCCCCAACTAGCTATGTTTTATAGAATAAGAGACTGCAGACTTTGTATCCCTGGATAAGACTTCTATTTTGAAAGTCACCTGCCCATGACTCAGGGATTGTTATGGAATAGGGGCAGAAAGATTATAAGAGCCAGGGCTGGTTCATGAACTTAAGGAAGCAAAGTCTTTGAGGCTACTGGAAGCTTGCATATTTCAAATCATGGTAATGATGGTATTGAGCACAGGATTCACATCAGCTTAAATTAGACAAGGTCCCAGAATGGTGTGATATAAATTGGTGAGAATATTTGAGACTGATTACTTATGGTAGAGAGAGAATATGCCTTACTACAATCTCTAGATAACCTGACCAGACTCCAGTGAATGGATTTGCACTAAAGGACATCTGGGCACTTGTGCTTGACTAGATAGCACTTAACATGTATGAGGTAATACATGAAGCCAGGTAGAGGTTGGCCAGGAAGTGGAAGGGGGGTTAAGTTTGATTAAGAACTTTTGTATTAAATGCATGAAACTCAATAAAATTTTTTTAAAATACTGAAATGCACAAAATATTTTTTAAGAAAAGAGCTAGTAAATTCTGGGCTCTTTTAGTGCCAACAAACCTTTATTTGTGTAGTTTCTCCCATTTCCCTTGCTGTAACTAAATATAACAAGGGGAACTAATGGTGAATTATTTGCTGTGTGTTCTCCAATCCTTAATTGGATAGTAAATTCTACTGGTCATGAATTACTGGTCACATATCACTACAAATGCTTTTCTGTGTCTCTTTTCTGTGCCTTAAGAAATAATAAAAACATCTCTCTGTCTGTCTATCTCTCTCATTTCTTTTTCTCTATGTACAGTATTTAAACATATTTAAACATTCTCTTGTATATTGAGTTGCTGTTTTTTTAAAATTTATTTTTCATCCATTCTTTAGTGAGAGTTGTATAGTGTTTTGCTGTCATGAGATAACCAAAATTCCAAACTGCCTTTAGTGGCTTTCGAGTTGTAGAATTCTATCTCTTTTTCTGGGGGGTGCCTCAGTTTCTTCACTGTAAAATAAAGGAAAATGTCTGTAGCCCTGGCTCTTATGAGGGACATTTGAGTTATCCTGAAAGGTCTTGAGGACTGGTATTGTTTGCCATTTTATCACTATCTAGTAATATTTCCAGGTGATTTATTCCACGATTCTTTTCCCTGAGCATTCTTCTCACTGATATGGACTGAGTTAGTCACTTGTTCTTACCTAATCACTATATCTTCATTTATACTTTCTTCATGTCCTGCTGAATACCTTTCATGGCTACATCTCTCACGATGAACCCAGCTTCCTACAAGTATATATTTTAAGAAGCATGCATATGTGGAAAATATTTATAGGATTATCCTGGAAAGACTTCTTAGACAGAAGTACAAAAACTTAGTGGTGGGAAGAAAAGTAAACTATAGAAAAGACTAAAAAAAAATAAAGGAGGGAAGGGAAAAGAGACATGTAGAGGGGAAAGATAATATTGCTGTCTTGTCCTCTGGAGCAACAGGATGTGTCCATCACACACTACACTGATGGATATCATCCACCTCTGATCAGTAGAATCACTAGCGACTCATTGTCAAAGTGCATGCCCTGAAGCTAGAATTCACTAGCAAATTTAGATTTTTAACAAGATTCTAGTAAACTGAGTGTCTTGTTAGGTACGTAATAAAGGACTAAATAAGCAAGCGAGACATATGCTCCGTTTGATAAATATCTGTAAGAGAAAACATTCATAATATTCAATTCATTCTAAATTCTGGCCATAAAACACTTCATTTTAGGTTTATGTATTTATTAATATAAATGAAAAGATACTTTATCTGTTTTATATAATAACACATTTATATCTGAAAAATATTATGTATCATTTTTGAAATTTCCCTGTTGGTACAGAAATAATATAAGTTAACTCCTGTATATTTATGAATGTCTCTGGAGTTCAGTTGTTCAAGGGACAAATTGAAATATATATATATATATATATATATATATATATATATATATATATAACAAATTGCATAAACTAAAGCACCATAGGTTTGAATATGATTGTATACTTAGGATATCTTTTCAATATGATTATTTGTGATTGTCTAGTGAATCATCTAGTAAAATTTATTAAAATAGTACATTACTTATTTTGTCGAGGTTTCTGAAAGGAGATAAATGTACACCAGTAACATTTGGAGGAAATTTTTTTCAAAAAAGACAATAAAATTGAAACCAAATCTCTTTGAAACTGAGCAAGCCAGTTGTGTCTTGTTAACCTTAGCCCTGACACAATAAATTGAAGTAATTTTTGAAAGTAAAAATACATTCTCTATTAGAAGTGATTGATACTGACAAGGATAATTAACATTTTTATTTCATTTTTATTACATTGCAAAAACAATATACATTTTCAATCATACATTGTATATACATATATTTTAAATTCTGCCAAAACAAATAAGCACATATATGGAGGTAGATGATAGATAGATAGGTAGATAGATGCTATTTATTGAATTTTCTGATGTAGATCTCGGATGTTTTGGAATTTAAAGACATATATAGTCTTTTTTTAATTTACAAACATCATATGAAGAAACATATAGCAAAATATTTTTCAGTTACAAGATTAAAATAAACTGATTGGTATAAATAAAAAGATTATGCTAACCTTCAAGCAAAGAAGATAAGATGAATAAATGAATTTCTGCATCTTTTTGTAATTTTGGAACAAGAGCACTGAATCACAAGAGAGTTCTCAATAACAACCTATCATTTGCATAAAAACTGAGTGATACCTTTGCTCTTCCTTAAACTGATGGCATCTCAGGCATTAATTGCTTGCCTTTTTACCTGTAAGTGAAGCATCTGGTTTATGACACACTGAATTTTTACGTGTTTTTAGTCTTTATGTGTTAAACATTCATATATATGGTATTTTCAATAGATCTTTCAAATATTTAAAAATTTCAAATATAATTTGTTGTATTTTACTACTTTATTAATAAACTACAGACAATGAAATTTTATAAAAATTCTTAGGCACTTACTATGATCCTTTGGTTTTCCTCAGGTAATATGTAAACATGCTAAAAGGTTCATTTGTAATCAGTGCTTACTACATATAATTTATTTTTTCCTCAGTATCTTCTACATTAGATCTTAGCCTACTGAGCATTAAAGGATTCATTTTTAGCTCCTTCGAAATGTCACTAAAGTTCTAAGCTTTAGGGGTCACAATGATGGCATCACGAAGTTTTTTTCAAACATCCCACACAGTGTGTGTGGGTGTTCATCTCTCTCCCTTTAAAACTCACAGCAAATTTCTTGGATTTGTTCATTCCCCTGGGAGACTCATCTTGTCTTACTCTCCCAAGGAAGATTATATTTAATGACGATCTAAAAGGAAAATTCTAAATAATAAAAGGTTATGCACATTGATGCTCTAAGTTAGGATTGTACTTTTGTTTACCTCATCGGTTACTATTTATTACAGGCCTAGGTCTTTCTAACAATGTCTCAATAGATTTCTGTTCATCAGAAAAAAATAATTCCAAGTGCTAGTTTTTGTCATTTTGTGGGAATCAATACATTTTGTAATTTTTCTGATTTGAATTCTCCAAATATAGCTTTTCGAGGTACTCTTTGAACAAGAATTGTGATCTATTGTTTTCCTCTTAGAGAAATGGATACTTTTTTTTATATGTATCATTTTAAATTTGAGAACTAAACAACTATAACATATTCCTGGTCTCTACACATGTCATCTGAGCATGTCTGCATATTATTTCCTTCACAGGCTAATTTAATGTACTTGGGCAGTTTTAAAATTAAAAGTTGAGTCTTAATGTTGAAGCTTTGTGAGCAGGACTCCCTTTTGTCTGGTTCTTGAATTGGACAGTGACTTAGAGAAGAAAGAGTGCTCATGCCCACACATGCTGAAAATTCCAGTCCCTGAACTTCTTCAATTCCTTTCTCAATGGCTAACCTTAGTGTGCCTGGTATGACACTGGAAAACAGGGACCACATTATACTATCTCAAACATTTAAAACTTAACATGTACACAATTTCAAAGATTTACTATATAATGATATCAATATTTTAGTATAGCTTGCATTTAAAGTTTCTGATGAGCTGATACGAAGTTGAACAGTAATAAAGTATTAATTAATCCTGTACATTAATGCTGTTATATATTTATCAGCTATTTTTAGAAGATGAAGGAAATAACATGAAATTTCAAACTGAATGCTATTTTCTTAGATCATATGGTTGCTAAAGGATATATGATTACTGTTCAGATAACTAACAAATGACTTAAATGTCCTTGGAGGAAAAAATAAAAACAGCTACATTTTGAATAAATAAAAGTCCTACTACAAACTTTCAGTTGTTCAGAGAGTGACATAAGTCTTGTTATTTTAGATAGATAAACAGACTCAGTTCCAGTGCTTTTCTAAAAGATATTTTAAAAACAGTGTCTGGGTTTTCATCGTATAGCATTCCCATGTTTGAGCTATGCTTCATTGAGAGTGTTTTAAACCATGGCATCTGCAGCTGGTCTTTACTGCATGCTTTACTGCATATTTGAATGGCAGTTTTTAAAACCTGGAGATTTCTTAGAGATTTTATAGTGAATTTAAGCAGTAGCATCTATATGTTTAGAAAAGGAAAGCCAAGTAAAATAAATAGAGCTGTTGACATTACATAACCTTTGATTGGCATAGGCTAACTTACATAAGGAGAAGGGGAGTCAGCTATACAATTTAAATCAATAACTCATTTAATTTTCTTTGTTATTTTTCATCACTGTTATTTTTTCTCCTCTTTCTCTTTCTTCTCTTCCTCCTCCTCCTCTTTCTATTTTGAATTCCTTTTAAGTTCAAATTCCACCAACCATCTACAGTGCCCCCTTGCATTGCCAGAAATATCTCTTGTCTATTTTTCTACCTAAAGAGCAAAAACAATTTATTAAAGGAAATATGACTATGATTGGTCCATAGTGACCTAAAAGTATTTATTGACTGCAAGGACAATACCAAAAGTAATCTAAGGAGACTGGGAATAGAGCTCTATAGATGAAGTGCTTATCACTCAAGCACTAAGACATAGGTTCAAGCTCCAGAGTCCATATAACGGAAGTCAGCTGTGGTAGCACACTACATAACTGTAATACAAGTACTGGGGGAATGGAGACAAGAGGAACTCTGGCACTTATTATCTTGTCAACCAACCTACTTAATGAGTACTATGCTTGTGATAGACTCCATCTTATAAAATAAAAACAACATAGGGCAGTGCCTGTGGAATAACATTCAAAACTGTTTTGTGTACTGTTCTTTCTCTCTCTCTCTCTCTCTCTCTCTCTCTCTCTCTCTCTCTCTCACACACACACACACACACACACACACACACACACACACACACACCTGATTTCAAAACCTCATATGTACTGTCTAGCTTTCTTGGAGCTTTGCAACCTACCTGAAGAACTAGTTTTTCATGAACCTTACCCAGTTGTGAATCCTGTGAGTTATAATAACAACTGGCTTGGAGTATATGCCCACTGGTGTAATAATAGCACCAACATTATAGGAGAAACCTACTACTTTCTAATTAGATTTGAAACCACACTGAAGGGCATTTGGGAACAAACTTTGCTTGTTTTTTTTTTTCTTAGTCACATGCATAAATAATATCCTCTGATACTATGAGAATTATTCTTGAGGGAAGAAGCTTCCATGTCAATTCCAGTGCCATGTCCAAAGTATACCCTGTCTTCAGGAATAGGGGCTTTCCTTCAAGCCCTGGGATATAATCTAGGGCTGTGGCAATATCCTGTGTAACTTTGGGATTCTCTTGCTCTACTCTGACCAGCAACTTGAAGAGAGATTTCTCTTCTCTGGCAGCATGTTTCTAGTTTTATTTTATTTTGTTGTTATATAGCCTTCAGCTACACACAGAGTATACATTTATTATGTGTTTATTTTCCAGTGGGACTTTTAACAAAAACATTTGCCTTTGGTTTTCATATGATATAATTATTATTTATTTATCTTCTCACTCCTCCTGTATAATCTCTGTACTCCTTCCTCAATTGAAGTAAAAAACCTGCCTCCTACTGAGCACTTCCCCTCTATCTCCATGATTCTTCTCCATTTTCCTGACTCCTGCTGTATAAGGTACATTTCGATTACTGAAACTCTGTAGTCTTCCTGATCTCCCTCTCCCTTTCTTTATGACATTCATTTTTTTTTAATAGTGGAAAATACTTATTTTCACAAAGATGACATAGAATTGTCACCATAGTTCTCAAATTTTACTTTGAAGACTTTTACTTGCTGGTCTGAAAGCCTTTGGACAGTAAAACTGATGCTAACATTTGGTCTTTCACGTTCAAATTCACAAAATTTTATACTTTGAATTTAAACTCTACAATGTAAGGAGTATTCAATGTCACCGCTGTATTATTTTTGGACCTATGAATATATTTCTATGCATGTCAAGAATGTTTGAAGAACATTGAAAGCAAAGCTGTGTTCTTTGAACAGAAACTATCAGATAACTGGGTTTTATTTAAAGGCATCCAATTTGTCATATATTTTCATCAAAGAAAATTTATTTTTAGAGTCTTCTTATGGAACTCCAAAAAGCAAAAGTTATTCTGATGTCAATAATCTTTGACTCATATATATTATTAAAATATGCCATTTACTTTAACTCCTTTGAATGATGATCTTATTTTTTGTTAACACTATAAAAATATGCTGTACCATCAGAATAAAGTGTTAAGATTCCTAATGTTATTAGATGTGTATTTTCAGCCCATTCCTGTTAATCAGGTGATTCTAGTAATCCACTCTTCCTGCTATTTCTCATTCCAATAAGCTGAGATAACAGCAGCATCTGCCTGTTTCAAATATGTTCCAAATTCAGTAAAAGGCTCTGCTGAAAACCAAACAAGCACAGAACACAGTATGAAGATAGAAGTTGTTTGAGTTCATATTTGTTTGAGTTGTTACTTTGTTCTGGCTCAGTTCTCATCAAGCTTATGGCACAGAAACAGCATTAATCATAATAGCTGATAAAGGCACTACTTATGATTAAACTGATTTTTGGGTCTTCTGAATTCAATTCTGTCAATTATATTATGAAACATAAAATATACAAATATATCATCTATTTATATATAATTATATATTCACAATTCCAATTTATAGCTGTTTGTATTATCAGTCTTCAGTGAGCATGAGCCAAATTCTGATGAACGAAAGTTGATATTAGGATCACAAAAATTCTTGAGGCATTTTGAGTAGATTGGTTTATGGTTCCTCTTAGTATTACATTTAGGGTAGAAATCTCCATTTTAGCTTGGAAGCATTCTTATTTGTATTTTCTAATTTTCAAGTTCATATGTATGTATGTATGCAAATATAAATATATATGTAAAATTTTAAAATTTAATCTTCCTTTGAAAATAGTCAAAGCAGATTTCATCAGAAAATATTTTCTCATTCACAGTTGTGTGAAGAATGAATAAGCCACACAGAGAGTTCTAGTTACTTTTAATTGCCATGATATAAATGCTGACTAAAACCAAATTTGGGAGAAGAGGCTTTATTTGGCTTACAACACAGTTCATCATCAAGAGAATCGAAGCCAGGAAATCCGGGCAGGAACCTGATACTCAGAGGAGTGGTGCTTACTGGCTTGCTCAGCTTGCTTTCTTCTTAAACAATATAAGACAGTTTGCCCAGGGGTGGCACCAACCACAGTGGGATGGGTCCTCCCACATCATTCAACAATCAAGAGAATGCCCTAAAGAGAAGGTTACAGGCTAGTCCAATGGTGGCAATTGACAAGTTGAGGCTCCCTCAATCCAGGTGTGTCAAGCTGACAACTAAAGTTATCCACCTCACTCAGTTTGTCAAATACATTAAAAAGCTGCCTATTTTAAAAGAGTACCATCTAGACTTGATCTACTCTATAAACAAACACTGATTCAATAATGAGTGATCATTAGCTAGTTTCCTACATCTTTTTATTAATCTTTAAGAGGAGGTATGGAAAATGATGTGGTAGGAAAATATTATTAAAAAGGTCTAGAAAGCAGAAGGCAATAATAAATGCTCAATTTAGAAAAGGGAAAATAATCTTGAAATGAACAGGAAATAACGAATACTTTCTTGAACCAACATTTCTTGTAGATACTAAAAAATTGAATAAAATAAGAACACTTACATATTTTGCTACACAATGATTTTAAGTTTCTGAGTTTACTTTGAGTAGACTAGGTTTCATTCTACTGCTGTATCAGGTCTAGAATTTTCTATTTAATTAAGAGTGGACTTTGTTTTGCAGTGATCATGCTCCTTCAGCCTCCAGAGTTTGGGGTTTACAATTGTGTGCTCTAAACCAATGACTTTTGTCTTCTTATGAGCATATTTTTCACATATCAAGACCATAGTTTTATTAATAGAAAATCTGATCCAATTTTAAAATAAATTGGTGGGGCAGGAGAGATGGCTTAGCAGTTAAGAATACTTGCTGTTCTTCCAGAGGACCTGTGTTTGATTTCAAGCACCCACATGACAGCTAACAACCATCTGTAATTCTAGTTTCAGGAGGTCAACATGCTCCTCCGTCCTCTACAGAGCACTGCATGAATGTGGTGCACTTACATATGTGCAGCAAAGCACTCATACATATAAATAAAAATAAAAACAAAATAAAAAAATAAAACTAATTGGCTGACAGGATTCGGAAAGATGGCTCAATACTTCAACTCTTCCAGAGGACTGAAATTTAATTACTAGAATCCCATTTAGGTAGCTCACTACTTCCAACTTCTGTTCCCAGGAACTTGACACCCTCTTCTAGCCTAGCAGGCAGCTGCACACACGTGTGCATGCACACACAGAGATTACCATTACTGTTCTTTGTTCTAGATCCCAGCTTGAGCTTCAGCTCTCCTCCTTTCTTCCATCAGATCACAAATCCTAGGTGACATATTAGCAACCTGATGATATTCAATTTGTTACTAGGATTGTGGCCAGAAAACAAACTCTCTGAAGTATATTATATATTTACTATTCAACTATTAAAAGAATGTATCCTATGTTTTTTGCCAAATAATGTATTCAGGTTTCATGTTCTTTCTTCCAGAAGGTCATCTGCATAGGACTCCTCCTATACTTTGTCATTACTTTTCAAAGATTTCCAAGACACTCTTCCTTATGCACAACTGAATCCCATAATGACATCATTAAGTTCATTTCTTCACTTTGGTCTTCCTAAGAGAAGCACTTCCCTAAAGATTGTAAAGGAAAGTCTTTATTTTGTTAAAGTTGATCAAATTACATGAATTCCTTCAAAAGAAAGAATTTGAAGCCTAGATTTAGAAATAAATATCCTCAAAGAAAAAGGCCCTAAGTATTAAAGGTACACTTAATTTTATCACACAGATGTCTTTTCTTACACATAACTTGACAATTGCAGGGTTGAGCAGCTTATTATATAGTCATTGCTGCCTCTTCAATAACTCATTTTGATATTTTGTAATTTGCCAAAGTGTGCCTTTGTGATCCCACAGGCTCTTAACTACTTTGTAATGAGTGTGTATGAACAGATGGAAAATGTTTTCAATTTCAGAGAAAACCACTAATGGATGTCACCAGCTATTAGAAAAGCTCAGGTGGCTCCATTTTCCAAGGAAAGGTATTGTCATAAAACTCTTCATTTTTAATGAAATGTTTGCTCATTTATACCTAGACGGTAATTTAGAGACTTCAAAAGTCTAAACATATTAGAACTACAGTTGGAAATTATTCAGTGCTAAATAGCCTGTAAATCTAATCTCAAGAATCTTACCTAAAAATATTAGTGCTGATTGAGGTCCTTTTACCATGTGAACTACTATGAAAACAATTTTATCAGAGAAGATGAGAAATTGATTCCAATAAAAAAGTTAAGTGAGTTTTTTATTCTTTTATCATAATCCTTATTTTGAAATAAAAAAGGACTATGCATTCTCACCTTAATCTGCATCCAAAGCAGATAAATCACTTCAGAGAAAAGAATCACATCATAAGAGTGATCATCACAGAGGTTTTTCCCAAAGCACTGTATATTCTTAATTCTTCAAAATAGAGTCATTAGTCTGCTAACCCCCATGCACCTCAATCTTCACAACATTCTTTGTCTAATATGCTATGCTACTATGAAACAAACAGGTAATTTCTATTCTAATTAATATAAAAATAAAACAAATAAACAATAATAATAAAAAATGCAAAATAAAACCGTGGGAGTGTCATTCATGTGCAGATTAGTATACCTTATGTTTAAGAATCACCCAATAGAAATGATATGCAATTACTTTAAATAAATCAAATACTTGTTTATTTTAGGGTGGCTTTATGATGTTATGTCTTCAATACTGGTTATGTGTCTAGTATATATTTTTGATTTTGGATTTTTTGCTTGTTTATGAAACACTGTCTTCCTATATCCCCAGTTGACCTGGAATTTGCTATATCAAACACACTAGCCTCAATCTCAGATATAGCTGCCTGTATCTTCCTCAAGTGCAGGGATTAAAGGAGTTACCCACCATGCATGACTATATTATGTGTTTTTAATAAACACTTTCCTGGTCATATAAAACAGGGACCAAACACTACCCAAAATGTTGACCATCAAGACAAATGGCATGTACTGCAGCACCTAACTTCCTTTCTAAAAATAGAAGCTATAAATACTTAAACATTACATTCCTAATCCAGAGATTTTAAAAAAAATTATTTTTATGTCTTTTGTATTGATGTTTTAGACACTGGTTTTGGTATTCTTTATTTTGAGGTAAGTTTTTTTGTTATGGTATATTAAATATGTACTTGGAATTTTAAATAATATCTCAGTAGTTTTTTGAATAAGTATGGATTTAATTATGAATGCATCTATCCTTTATAATAAGAATAACTTACTCTCCTTATAGTGTTTTTACTATTTTATGTTAAATAAAATACAAAGGAGAGTTATAAATTACTAAAGTAAAACTTAGGAAAACTGGGGATCAATTTGCAATTGCAATCCATGAAAATCTGAGGACATCCAGACAAACAATATTTCCAGTAATAATAGATGCAATTTTCTGAATTGACAATAAAGCATTCATATATCTAAGAGCTTCAACAAACTTTGAGTAGAGAAACACAAAAATTCTTGAGTTGTATCATAAAGCCATTAATTTGTGTTCTTTACGACCTAAAATAGAAATGTGTAGCTCTAAGAGATTATAACAAAATTTCTATTTTAGGACCACTTTTAATATTTCACAGCAGCTTTGCCGTGCTGTGCTTTCACTGTCATTCGCTTCCAGAAATATTTTATTTATTTGTTGACTCATTTATCATTCAGTAATGTGTAGTTTAATCTCCTTGTGTTTGAATAATTACTAAAGATTCTTTTGCTGTTGATTTTGAGCTCTGTTTGCTTTGAAGTCAGATAGGATATATACAGTTATTCCATTTTGGCATAGAACATGGAACATAGAACAGGTGGTAGAGAGAATACTAATCTAACCCTCTACTCTCACCAGCAAGCATCCACACTCAACAGAATGGGATATGCACAGAAGACCAAAACGGTCATAGATTTAGAGAATAAGAGACTACAAAGTATGTGTCCCTGGATAAGACTCCGGTATCAAACCTCACCCAACTATCTCTCAAGAATCATGGCAGAAGAGGGAGCTGAAAGATTTTAAGAGCTACGGTTGGTGCATGAACGAAAGGGAACAGAGGCTTGGGTCTCTGGGAACTTGCTCATCTGAACTTGGAGCAATGGTGATGGCATGCTCCAAACCCATGCCAACTCAATCAGACAAAAACCCAGCATAGAATGAGGGAAATGTGCAGCAGGCCCCGACCTAGCAGATAGACTATTGACAACTGATTACTGTAGAGTAAAAGA
Source organism: Eospalax fontanierii (assembly GCA_035773235.1). Lineage (NCBI taxonomy): Eukaryota > Metazoa > Chordata > Mammalia > Rodentia > Spalacidae > Eospalax > Eospalax fontanierii. Next base: position 43,619,436 of record CM069533.1, on the reverse strand, counting down.
CAGTAGATCTTCCTTAAGGGAGTGAATGTAGATGGGTTGGCTAGACTCCAGCAGATAAACTTAAACCTAAGGACATCTGGGTAATGATGACTTGAAAGGACTTAACATACATGACAGAATGCATGAGATCCATTGGGATTCATTTGAGACACGATGAGGGAGGAGATCTAAATTTGACAAATTTCTATTATATGAAAGGTACAGAAACAGAAACTCAATAAAAGCAAGCAACTAAACGAAGTTTCATTGGAAAAAATGGGTACAAATTTAAAGAGAGCATTTTCAAAAGAAGAAATTTCAATGACTAAGAAATGTTATTAAAAGTGTTCAACATCCTTGACAATTAGGGAAATGGTAAATAAAACTATTTTAAGCTTTCTTCTTACCGGGCTAGAGAGATAACTCAGCAGTTAAGAGCACTTATTACTCATGTGGAGGACCTGGGTTGGGTTCCCAGCAGCCACATAGCATTTAACAGTTATTCATAACTCTAGATTCAGTGTGTCCGATGTCCTCTTCTGGCCTCTATGGACACTGCATACACATGATTAATTTAAAGGCATATAGACAAAACAGTCATAAACATCTATCAGTCAGTCAATCAATCAACCAATCAATCAATATTATCCAATTAAGAATTGCTAGAATCAAGAAAAAGACTGACAATAAGTACTGGCTTGGATTTGGGGAAACAAGATCCCACATTTACTGTTTGTGGGATTGCATCCCAGAACTTGAACATAAGTCAAAAAAACATCATATACTTGGGACACAGACCTTTGATAATTTGAATAGAATGTGACCCGGAAGACTCCCATCTCATAGTATCAGAATTTGCTAAGCAAGGTTCCATGGCGGAAAACCAATCAATGATCCTACCCAGTTGCCAAGACTACAAACTAATTCAATGGCAGGACGAGTAAAGCACCTCTATTGCTACAACAGTGGTGCTTTCATCTTGGAGATAATCAACAGATACCAAAACAGACTTAAAACCTATTCAATAGGAAGTACATCATACATATTTTGCAAACTTTTCAAGTACAAATGATTGGAGTGATCATAGGCCCTAGAGAAGAAGAAGCTACTATGGCCATTTTTCTACACCAACATAATTTACTGGAGTCTAAATACTGATCCTTATTTTTTTAAAGAAGCATAGCTCTCAAAACATATCAAAGATGTTTCTTTTGTAACAGATGGAGAACATTACAAAATTTCATGACTAATCCAAATGTCGACAATAAGTCACATGATGTTTAGGCCCAGTTAATACATCTTAGGTAACTCCTATATCTAAGTCTCCAAGAACATAGCAGAAGAGGGTTTAAAAATTGTAAGAGACAGAGAATCAGGACACCTGATGCTAGATAATACATGCTAGACATGACAGAGAAGCTATACCTATGAAATTTGAACAGCATGGTTGCCTAACAAGACAGACATAATAACAACACCATTCCATTGACATTCCAAGGTGAATTTGGGAAGTTTCACAGGGACCACAACTGTATGAAGTTTTACAGGCAGCAAACGATACTGAGAAAGTAAGAACAACTTTATCCAGGCACAAACACTGATACATAATTTAATTTCAAATGATCAGTCCTAGTCCTAAACTCATGTAAACACAAGAAACACTAAATAAACTTCATGTGTTACATGTGTGTATGCAGAAAGGAATGTATGTAAATGTAACAATAACCATGGAAGAGGAAAAGAAATTGAGAATGAGTGTGGTGAATGTGGGAGGATTTTGAGGGTGGATCTAGAGAAGTAGAAATGATGTATATATATTACTCATGTATGAACTTCTAAAAAAATGATAAGAAAAAAACAAACAAGAAGAAATGTACCCTAAATAATATTATAACTATACTACTTTTTCTAATATATTATGTGAAGTAAAGCAAAGGAAAAAGATACAGATTTCCCATTAGAAATCATGCAACATAGAAGACAACAGAACAGTGCTCTTCAGACTTTCAACTTTATCACTCTCATTCAAGCTATGAGCTTACTTAGCTTCTTAATTTCATCCAGTGAAATTTCAACATGAAAAGTATATTTCAAATATGCTTATATATTGGAATCTTTATATTTAATATATTTTGCCTCATGTCCCGCAAATTAATGTTCATTCTCTGAAGAGTAGTAGCCTCTTTACTGAGAGTGCATGAACTAACATTGCTTTTTTTTTTTTGAGAGAGAGAGAGGTTTTCACTTGCAGCTCCAGTTGGCCTGAAACTCACTATATGGACCATAATTACCTCAGTTTTACAATGCTCCACCTTCCTTTGCTTCCCAAATATCGAGATTAAATGCATTACCCATCATAGTCCATTTATGTGCTGACATCTTAGTAACGAATATTGTACCCTACAAAAAATTTTTTGAGAAAACAAAGGCCTAATAAATAAACTCTTATTCAGATGTAAATGTGCATCCCTGTATAGGACTCCTAAATTAAATCTCTGCCACCCAGGGTCAGGAACATTGCAGAAGAGTGGTAGAAATACAGAGTTTTCCATCTGGCTGGGAATGTGCTCATATAAGTTAAAGAGCAGTGGTGACCACGTGCATAAGCCTGATGCACACTCATATCAGACAAATATTTAGCATAGAAGTGGGGGAATGGATAAGAATTCTCAACCTTAGCTAAGGAACTATTTGCAGCAGATCACTGTTGGGCGTGGGAGGGTTGATCTTCTGTAAGGGAGTGATACTAGTTAGGTTGCCCAATTTCTAGTGGGTGATCTCAAACTTGACCAGATAAGCCTTAGCAAATATGAAAGAATTCAGGAAATCCAGTGGGAGGAGATTATTGGAACGTTGCTAATAAAGGAGTCTAAATATGATTAAGGTGAATGAAATACACAGTCAATAAAATATAGAGATAGAAAAATGCTGAAATGTTTTTTGTATTTGAACACAATGTGTGAATACATGTACCCATGTTAAAATGAGGAAATGAAGAAGTGGTTTACAAAGGTAAAGTCTCAAAGTCAGGTAAAAGCAATAGATGGTAGAAAAGCTCTTACAGTTAATCTGAGATAGAGCGAGATCATTCTGTAGCAGATGATGGTAGAGTGATAAAATATGGCATTAAGATTGTAAGAAAAATCAATGTCCTTGTAACACAAAAAATGGCTGTATGCTCCCAGTCAGACATATTACACACTATGGTTTAGATTGTTAAAAAAGATTAGCACTGCTATTTTAGATTCTAAAAGCACTGAGTTGTTTCAGAATTTTTGTGCATATTGTTTAAGTTTTCTTGGGAACCCCAATCTAATAAGACAGAAAGACATGATTAAATACCGTATTTCATTTCTTCAGACATCAGACCTATGAGAATTTTGCTAGCAACATCTCAGTCTTCCTTGGGAGATCATGAATATATTTTGAATTAATAATACAAATAAAAATAGAGTAATGATTCAGGCTCAAAAAAACAAAGGCTTTTGAACAGGTTTACAGTACAAGGCATGACTTTTTTCCGGTGGAACAGGCTAAAATCTAATTAAAAAACATTTAGTTACTACCATAACAACTGTATCACTATTCTACCAGTTGGCATAAGTTGCCTGAGAAGTCAATGTTGTAGTGCACAGAATGCAGTGTTATATAAGACCACTTGTGTCTCTTCTCCCCCAGCAGCCTACATAGCGCTTCTGGCATTTGAAAGCAAGCCAGAGAGAGAAAAATTCTTAGTTATGTCAAGATTGATTTCTCTGTATCATACAATTAATGTCTATTGTATCTTCAGCAATAGAGTTTTACCACCTAATTATGGTGGGCAACCAACAGCAATGCTAACCATCTCTGTTGTTTTGAAGGACTCTAGTTTCCCCTTGTTCAGTAATTTGTGGAGATATCCATTGTCTGCTACTGAGATTATCATTGAATAATCCATGTCTTCTGAGAACACTGATGTTCATCCCTGTAAGACACATCCAATCAAACATTTCTTCTTGTTGTTTTTAGCTGGATTTAGTTATGATCTTCCAGTCAAGTGGGTTTTCAGAGACGTTTTCATACTCATAACTCAGAAGTCATGGAATACAGTAGAAGAGCCTGCTCTTGTTATTTTGCTAATTAATAATATTGTAAACTTCCCTCCCTCAGTCTTGTACCAAGAAGCTTTTTTCTGCTGTGGACTGCAAATTAATTAATTTGGATACTCATAACTGGTAATGGTTAAGTGATAGTAAGTGCTCACCCCTAAATTTATATTACTCCCCCCCCCACAAGGCTCAAAGAAAACTTTTGAAAACAGGGCAGAAAGAATTAGAAGCTAGAGAATAGGGAGAAGTCCTGTGAAATGATGTGAAGGCTGGTGCAATTATGTGCTCATAGGATTTACAGTTATTTGCACTAGACGTACAAATATCAAACCAGTAAAAAACCCAACATGGATGGAAAATGGGCACATGAGACTCCCATTCCTAGAAGAGGAGTTATTGGCAGTTGATTGAAGAAAGAAAATAAATTTTCCTTGGGTGTGTGCCCATTGGTAGATTGACCATGATCAAGTGGATGTCTACAAATTCATTCAACTTGTACATATGAATGACACTAAACAGACTCAGTGGTATAAAAAAATGGGATTAGAATCAGTTGGTAACGATCTGGAAGAACCTGGAGGAGGAAAATCATAGGGGCATATGATCAAAATCATCATGTGTATGTGTTAAATTCTTAAGAAATGCAAAAAAAATTACTTAAAAATTTTCACACCTTTGGAAGAGGTACACTCAATGTACTTTAAATTTGACAATTTTCTATATAAAAACTAACAACATAGAAAGGAATAATAATATTTGGTTAAATGTCCAGAGTCTAAATATCATGAAAAAGGAAATAAAAGAAAGGAGGAGAAAGGTAGAGGACATTAGACATTCTTAATTATCATTTTACTCTATCTCATGATTGATTTTCAACATGCCATAACATTTTGATTCTATCTTATTAGAAGATATTAGAAGATATATAAACCACATTATTATTTTTATTGATTACCATATATGTTAATCAGCTGCTTGAGACTATGTCTATCAGTCTTTCATCATTGTGTATATAATTTTTACATTAAAAAACACTGAGCTTTGTGTATGTCATCTGACATAAAGCTAACTCCTTTTATTTTTTTAATCAAAAAATTATCAACTATCTATAATGAGGACACTGTACAGGGGGAAAGCATAAAGGGAAGATTAGAGAGGAGGGAGAAAAGGAAATAAAAAGGGACGGAGGGAGGGAGGAAGGGAGAGGTAAACAGAGGGAATCATATTAGTCAAACAATTTACTGACAAATTCACATACAATAACTCTACATGAGCCCATGTGCATAGCTTAAGGTTACACAACAAGAAACAGTGCCCGACACACGACAACTTTCTTTGAGTTGTTGGCCATGGCTATTAGAACAGCCCTTGATTGCTTCCCAGGAACTTGAAGGTAAGACTCTGTCGCTGTAGACAGGCCATACTTCAGAGGCTGGTTTTGGAGCAATGGAGCTAGAACTGATCTGGAAGCCTCTTCTCCTGAAGGCTAGCACTCACAGCTCTAGAGAACCCTATACAAGTAGCCAAGGGAGAACATTAATTGATGGACCAAATACCTACCTTCATAACCAAATAACTACATGAATGACTGACACAATATTCAAAACTGGTGCAGTAGTAGAACTTTTCTCTTGGGATCTGCCGGGTTCTCTGGCAGGTAGGGCGGTGGAGAAGCCAGTCCAGCCGGCCTCCTCCAGGGGCTGAGCAGGGTGGTGAGTGTTGGTGGCCAGGATCCTCTCCACCCTGGAGAACACCACACAGAGCCAGAGACCCGCAGAAGCAGGATTTTACTTTATTGCGTCAGGCACAGTCTTATATAGGGTAGAGGTAAGGGTTGGGGCTAAAAACGTGGGAAATGAAGGACCAATCATTTTTCACTACGTAGGCTGTAGCCAGGTAGTGGCCATTTTGTTGTGCCTTGCTGAGTAATTCCTATGCGGAAGTAGAGTTCAGAAAGTTACACTAGGCCACATGTCTGGGCCCATGAGGCCCAACAGGGACCAGTCAGCAGCTACGTAATTGCTCTTAGAGTCCACTCAATGGGAGGAAATTCATGTATGGTACTGTAATTGTAGCCAGTTATCCATGGCTGAAGAGCTCCTAGAGCTCAGAGAAATCCCCAAGCCTGTCACATTTCTAGGTAAATGTAACTTCTTACTAAATGCAAAATCTGTATCCTCACATTTACAGTCAACTATCCCAGTCACCACTCATCAAAGAAGCTTCTTTTGCACCCCACGGAGACTAATACAGATTACCACAGCTGGTCATACACATTTTGTCTGTGATATTCCCATGCCTAAGTGGCACATTTACAATGCAGTCTCTACAGGGACACTAACTTGACAAAATAGACTTTAACACAAATGAATGTATGAATTCCAGTTCAGGGGGGCTATGGGAGGTGCCAGGGGTATAAAGATAATTAAGATTCTTTTGAGATGCTCTGTATGAAACACACAATAATTTAATAAAATATAGTTTAAATAATATTTTGTAAATGGCCATCCTACCAAAAGCATAAACATTCAATGCAATATTCATTAATATTCAAACACAATTCACAGAAATTGAAATTTTATAAAGGAACATTTTTAAAAGTATAGCTAAAACAGTAGTGAACACAATATTCTTAATTTTAAGGTAGGTCAGGTTATTTTTCTTTTTTTTATATCCTATTTTTAAAAATAAGATTCAAAAGTTGCCATTTGCTTCCTTCTAAATTACATAATTTATGTAATGTGTAATTTTCCGTTTCTTTGTGCAAATGTGTAATATATCTGATATTACTTGGTGAATATATTATAATTAAATGTTAAAAGCTCCGTTTTCTCCATACGTTTAAGAGTTGACTCAGTAACATTTACTGAAAATATTTTCTTTGCCAGCAACACTATAATACCACCTTTGCAGCAAATCAAATGAGCATGTATGTGCGTGATTGCTTCTCTGCTTTCACTATAGTGAAACACAGGAAACCTCCCCCAAACTACAGAGCATTCTACAGTCCTACTCTCCGGAGTCATGAAGAGGAAGGAGAAACTCAGTAACTATATGTCATGTGGGAATCTGGCTTGAAACAGAGAAGGGATATTTGTGGAAAAGGATAGCAGAGTCTGAATTACATGTGTATTTTAATTAATAGTATCATACTGATGTAAAATGCTTGGTTTGGAAAAATTTATTGCTATTATGCAAGATGTTAACCATAGTATTGCTGAATGAAGAATACACAGCAATATTATTGAAAAACAAAGCTGTTATTGTTCTATTTAATGTATGTGAGTGTATTTAATGTGTATCGCCTGCATGAATGTTGTGCAGTGACCACTGAGGTCAGAAGAGAACACTGGATCTCCAGGAACAGGAGTTTCAGATGGCTGTTAGCTGCCATGTGGGTACTGAGAACTGACTAGGGATCCTCTGTAAGAGCAGCCAGTGTGATTAACCACAGAGCTGTCTCTCCAGTCCCCATCTTCTACTTTGTTTAAATAAGTTTCTACTTAAAAACAAATTATCTCATTGCACAAAAATACATTAGTAATTATCTGTTTGACATAGCTCACATAACCATACATACCTGAATTTTCCCCTTGGTCTTAATAATTGTTAAAAATGACATGGTATCACATCAATGGTGATTTCTTACATTTTTCAAATTTTTATTTTCTCTGCCTGTACTGTACATCTACCTCATAACTATGATTCAAGAAAATGAATTTTATAGTAAAAAGATGACAATTCCTTAAAGAAGACTTGGATTGCAAAAAGTATATCTGAAAAGATTTTGCTAAGAAATGAGGTACATTATTGACCATATGGCAGATGAAATTTCAAAATATTGATCATTATTTTCTCTCTTTAATTCATATATACCTTGACTCTTTCTTCACCTGCACTGCATGGTGGTATTTATAGAAAACTATAAAACAGAGTGTAGGAGACAATGATTGCTTGTCAACTTTCAAAAGTCTAGTTATTGTAAGAAAATGGAATTTACACCATTGATTGGAGACTATATACATACATACATACATATATATATATATATATGGTAATTATGATCTTATAACAACAAAGATGTCTTGTCATTATATAATATAAAAATAAAATAATAAGAAAGACAGAGTTTAGATGCCGAAGGATTATTTTGAAGTTGACATCTATCCCTATTTGGTCTGAGCCATCAATTTTGTGGATCAGTAGTAAAACCATTTAGGTTTAGGTGCTCCCAGAGGATAAATAAATGTACTCTTGTGTTTCTTGATAAATTTGGAGAAGGTAGTAAGATTCTATTCTAGAAACTCATCTGGGCGTTATTTAGAAATGAATTTCTTTTTTTTTTTTTTTTTCAGTTTGGTCTTCTTCTAGTTGAATGACCACACGAATTTTAAGAATGATATTATTGATATTATGCTTAGGTGTCAGGTGACATCTCACAGATATCTTCACATCCTGGTGTTGTCCTGAAACAGAGAAGAGAGAGCAGAGAGAGAGAGAGAGAGAGAGAGAGAGAGAGAGAGAGAGACTGCTGAAAGTACAAGATCTTGTCAAACTATCAAGGTGTAAAGTAGTGTCAGGAAATTGTTAAAACATGGAGATAGGAGTCTGCAGAGTGTGGGTACCTGGACAGGACTCCTATATTAAGTTTCACTCACCTAAGGTCAGGAACTATTGTGGAAGAGGGAGCAGAAAAACTGTCAGAGCCAGTAAGGAGATATATGACTCTATCTAAATAGAATCCTACAAGCTCCTGGGACCTTGATCATACAGACTTGCAAGCAATTTTATCAGCATGCTCAAGACCCCTGAAAATTCAAGCAGACAGAAACCCAGCATGGAACTGGGGAAATGGGCAGCAGATCTCAGTCTTTACTGAAGAAATATTGGCAACTGATTATTATTGACTAAGGAAGAGCTAGTCTTAAACTGAGGGACTCTGGATAGGCTAATTAGACCTCAGTAGATGAACTTGCACTGAGGAACTTTTGGGTTCACAAACTTGATACAATAGACCTAAAAGTATAAAAAAATGTATAAATTCCAGTTTGGGGGGCTATGGGAAGTGGTGCCAGTTAGGAAGGTGCTATAAAGATGACTGTGATTGACTGAGATGTTCGATATAGAATACACAATGATTCAATAAAGAAAATTAAAAAAAGTGTTTCAACATGCATATTGAACATTTGTCCTTAGTGAATATGGTCATTTTACCTGATAGGGACTGAATGCTTCCTTATCAAAAACATTTTATGTAAGTAATTGTCATTGTAGCTGATAGAAATAAAGCTGAGAATCATATTTTAAAGTGTTTTTGTGTGTTTTATAATAGCTATCCCATGAAGGTGGGGAAAGTATTTGGATTCCAAAGACCGTCCAAATTTCCTGTTCACAGTATTTTTTTACTAATTTTTCTGTTTTATAAATAATGGCATTACAATTATTATACAACTTATAGAATATCTTTCTTATTTCGAAGAATTTTGTTCCATTTGGGGGAAGGTTAGAATTAATGAGTATATCCTAAATATGTAATTTTTACTAACCTGTTTTGAGACTTTGTCCTAATCTCTGCTCCTCTTCCCTGCTCTGGCACCAAATTTAGTGACTTAACACAATTTTCTCTTTGTTGTTCTCTTTCACAAAGTTATCTGTCTAGAAATTAGGCAATGGACACAATGAAAAACTTGAGTCTAGAATATAATTTCTGCAGTCTCAACTTGGGTATTCCAAATATCAATTAAGCTAAAGGACTGAGAGGAGGCTAGGGAATTTTTCTTAACATTGGCAGTTCCAATTTCGCTGTGTTCACATTCCTTTTTTCATGGTTTCTTCGAACAGTAGCCCCAGGGTCAGTGGCTGTTCTACTACAGAACTGATAAGTTGAAAACTATTTTTCTGAGAGGATGAAGATATGGAAGCCAATCTTTTAATACATGGCTGTGGACACAGACAGCATATCTCTTCCAAAACCTCACTTCCACTCCATGCTATCTGGCAGAAATGTTACAAACTGTAAGCCTCAAGAAGTCATATAGGTAGTTGACAACCAATGCTCATGTATTTTAAAACAACCAAAGCATTAGTGGAAAGGCCATTGTCATAAAGCAACAAAAAAGTTGAATATTTCCTACTAATAATGCTACAAAAATCACATTGAAATTTTTACCAAAAAGATAATCAATAGTTTTATCCATTTATAAGGAAGAAGTCTGCAGTATAGATGTCTAACAGTCTTTTGGATGTTCATATATCCCAATTGTTTGTGTACGTTTTGGTGTGTGTGTGTGTGTGTGTGTGTGTGTGTGTGTGTGTGTGTGTGTGTGTCTTTCACAATGTTGACAGTTAATTAGGTATACATCCTTTCTTTTCATATTATCTAGTTTTAACAAGTAATTTGGCTAATTCATTAGAATATTGCTCTGATTTTTGTATGCTTTATTTCATTTAATTCTCAGAGAAAATCAATCTTCTTTTTAGATAATTGAGAAAAAAATATTTAGTGATAAAGAAATTGCACATTTGATTAAGAAATTTTCCATGAGGGAAGTTAAAACGGCATTCCTCTCATGTGTTTTGACATTTATACTGACATCCCCAGACTAAGTCTAATCCTCATTCAGTCGGTAAACAAGCTTTTGACTTTTAGACAAACATTACCCTAGCTGATCTGTAAATATCCTCTTGACTCTAAAAAGTTCTGGAAGGTTTGTATGCTTGAAAGAAATAAGTTTTTGAAAATCAGTAGGAATAATTCTTGTTGTTAATTAATTCGGTTTCTAAATATCACAAACAGCAAGCTGAAGTTCTGCTAGCTCCTTATCGGTGGCTCCCTTGGTTTCATTCCACCTACACACAGCAATGGCTGCTCGGTGTTCTCAGAGCTCTTCTATGGCTCTTGATCTACCGTTTGAAATATATTTTCTTTGTATCATGAGATTTATGACATGTTCACAGCGGAAGAGTTTTCTCAATCGAACATTAGGTGAGGTAAATCTCCTCTATCCATGTTCTCTATTTCAGTTTATGCAGCATATTGTTGAGGACAGAAATACTTTAAAACTTTGTAGGCTTTCTTCGAATCCTATTAACGTCTAACATGAGACATAGACGTGTTTATCTGTGTCCTTGAAGTAAATACTTTTCTAATTTAGGTTTCTTCATTGGTAAAAATGCTCCATTCTTCTTATACATTTTGTAATGAAAACAATTCTTGTTATATATTTTATATTGAGTATACCAACCCACCCCTCCGGTTCCCCAGTAACATATTTTGGGTGTGTCTTCCCTCCAGTTAGTCCCTTTGTTCACATGTACTTTCATTTATTGTATTCTTATATATTTCCTTGTTTATTTAAAATTTAGAGAACACATACAGTATTAATGCTTAATCTGTCTATTTCTGTTATATAATTTTTCCTAAGAACAAGCAGACTAATAATTCTTTTAATTATATGGTTTTTTTAGAGAGAGGATCTGTGACTTATATTCTGAAATCATTAAACAGTCTTTTATTCGGTAGAAGAATATTTTCACAGAAAGCATTTTGAATTAATATCTTTGTTTGAGACACAGTCTCTCTATAGCTTGGAACTATATTCTCTTGGCCTGGAACTTGCTCAAAATCATTATTTTATTTATTTTCTTCCTGTCCCCTTGACTACTTCATCTTTTTCTCAGTTCTCCTTATTTGCACTTTGTGCTTCAATCTATAATTCATCTGTCACATGTTCTGATTTTTAAAACTTACTTCCTGTTTAGACTAATACTGAAAATATTAAACTTGCCTGCTGGATTACAGCTTTAAGCGTTGCAATTTAGCTTTCACATTTACCTTTTGCTCTTTCCATTTAGTTTTGTTCTTTGTGAAGCTATCATTTTATTTTTTTATGATAAACTTACTTAGATTTAGAATTTAAGACATGCTATCTGAAATTATCTCCATACCCAATTTGCTTGATCTTTTTAATATTTTTGATTTGGTTTCATGGTATGGCAACTTTTATTTTCCATGATGATGACTATCTACACAAAAACAATAAAGGTTCTACAATAGTCTCTTGTTCAGGAGACATATTATGAGCATGTCACCCTCATCCAGTTCCTACTAGTCAATGCCCATTTTTCTTCTTTTTCAGAAGATATATTATTTCTAAAGGTTCAATGGAAAGTGTTTGGGTTTTACTGATAACTCCAACTTTTGTCTCTTTACTATAGTTATGTTATTGAAATTTCTGCTAAGCTTTAAGAAGCTGATCCAAGTTTGATATTTTAAATATTTTCTGAATTATAAGCAAATTTAAGAATTGATATGTAAACTGCATTCAAATTGTTGTACTTTCTTCACTCTGATTCTCCTTTCTCTCGATTTTGTTCCATAAAGTTGCAACATCTTTGTTTCACCTTACTGCCACAAGCTCTCCTCTTGACCTCTGCAGAATAAGTCAACAAACATTAAAACAGGAAGTAAAGAGAAATTTAGCACTCTCTTTCAAGGGGCTAGTATTCAGAATTTTCACATTTAGGTTTCAATGCCTTTCAAATATTGCTTTTGCATTTTAATATGATTTTAAGGTTGCTACTATTGATACATTTCATATTCAAGCTATATTATTTTGATATGAGGTAAAATCACTAAATTCAATTTATTACAACACACACATATATATATACATATAAACATAGTAATAAAATATGTAGTTTCCATTTTTCCTTAATATATAAACAGTTCTTAGTGAAGTTAAGAATACAAAAGCACAGTTATGTTCTTGTGGTTGTAAAATACTGTGTGTCGTGGGAGAAGTACTGCTTGAGAAATGGTGTGTGTGTGGCCTGTGAAAGCATCATAAAGCAATCTGGTAAAGACAGTAAAGACAGAAATGCTTTTCTGGTAGTAGAAAATTAGTTTCTTTGCTCCCATCACACTGCATAACCTTAGGTTATAAAAGAGTGGTTAACTTCTTTTTTGTTTGCTTTGTTTCTTAGAAGCTTTTACTTGAAACTATTAATCCCAGAGCAAAAACATTTTCCCATGAGGATTGATGGATAGTGTTTACTGAAAGCAAACAACTAAAACTACATTATGTATATAGTTGTAAATACCTTATTAAAGAGAATATGTGGTTTTATTTGTGGAATCTTACTTGGGCCTGTCTTAAAAGTCTGTTTGGGGGAAGGAACTTTCTGTAATTATTTGAACAATTTTATTTTTGGTTATGACAGTTTTTAATTAGAAGGAATTAGTTAGAACTGTATCGTTCTCTATTTCTTATATAAGGATCCTAGTTTGATCTTTGTTACTGTGATGCCACTGGGCCAAGAGCAATTTGAAGACAAAAGGGTATATTTGACTTACAAGACAGAAGACAAGGCAGGAACACAAAGCCAGGAAATGTACACAGAAACCGAAGCAGAGATCAGGAAGGGATGCTGCTCTCTGGCTTGTTCAGCTGCTGCTCTTCTTCAGCCCAAGCTGGCATCCCTAGGGATGGCACTGCCCACAGTGTACAGGGCCCTTTTAAATAAATTAGGAATTAAGAAATGTTTGACAGACATACCAATCTGATGGAAGGATTTATTGAACTGAATTTCTCTCTTTCTAAGTGTGTCAAGTTGACAACTAAAGATAATTATGACAATCAAGAATATGATGATAGAATAAGGATTAAAGAAATATATTTAAAATATATTAGAAAATTGAAATGCACTGTAAGAGAGAGAGAGAAAAAAACATTCCTAGGGCTGGAGAGTTGGTTCAGCAGTTAAGAGTACTGGCTATTCTTGCAGAGGACCCTGGTTCGGTTCCCAGCACTGATGTAAAGGATAACCGTGGGTAACTCCACTTACAGGGATTAGACAGCCTCTTCTGGCCTCCATGGACCCATATGTCATCCACAAGAACATACAAAGGCACACACATAATAATGTAAAAAAAATCATATCTTTAACATTTGTTTTTAAATGTTTTTATTTAGTGCCATATTTAAGTGAAGTTTAGCCCTTTTACCCCAAATTTACATGATCTACTAGGCTCGCATTTCTAAATGTTGCTATCTTTGTGTTCTTGAGAGAAAGATGCCATTAACTGTCCCCGGGTTTACGAAGTCTTCAAATTAATGAAGATTTTTCCCCTCATAGCTTTAGATCTTTTCTTTCCAGTTGTAAATGTCTTTGGGGGGATTTTGTTTTGTTTTGTTTTGTTTTGATTTTGTTATTTCTCACTTCATTTGTATCTCTCTTTTTTTTCCAGTGTTCATTGTTGGTACATTCTGTATGGCTGGGTAGTGGTGAACACAAAGAGGGTCTACAAGGTGGCTGATAATAAAACATCATACACAGACAATTTAATATTTAAGAAATCTGGGGACCAGGAGACTCCCTGTTCATTAGAACAAAGAACACTGAGACTCTAACTCTCAAGGCTTTGTTCACAGAGATGGGGTACTCTAAGAAGGTACTCAGGAATAAATGGTATGCAGATCAAAAGACATTTCTCTTCAGAAATTAGGAAACAATTAGCAATTCTACCCTGACTCTGAAGCAACAAAATGTGGCCTGTTTGCAAGGTACAGAGCAGATGTTCACACAAAAGTGCAAATAAGGCATAGTTTGTCATCTAATGTAAACATAAACATAAGGAACACTGGACTTCAGAATCCTCTATCTGCATACATGCCTACCTGGCTCTGCCTTCATAAGCAATCTTGGCTAGTGGCAACTTTGACATGTAGTCAAGCCCACTTTCTGCAGAGTTCAAAAGGGTAGTGATCTCCAAATATTTTTCACTTATTATCATACCCAAATTGCCGTTTTGATCCCTTATCATCTTATCACCTTCCCTAGCTTTATGTTTAATGCTATCTCATATTATTTGTTTGCAATTATATTTTATAATATCTGTTTCTCTTACTAGGCTGTTTCATGAGAAGCATAATACCAGTACAGTTGGTACCTAAGATATATCATGTAGTTGACATGTATTGCTGAATAAGGGAATCTAAGTACCCCACAAACACACACATTATAGAAAGCAATCATTAGGCCTTTTCTTTCTTGGCCTTTTCCAAAAGAAACAAACAATCTCAAGAATTTTATTGCCCTTGAGGTTACAATTTTTCATTTTATTCCCAGAGACCAGCCTGCTGGAAAATACAAGCCCTGACTCTGCTGTTACTAATGATAGCTGTCAAACATATAACTCCCTGATTACTGTCTTTTCCTTGTCATATGAATGAGCCAAGGTGAGCAGGAGCAGACTAGTTTTTAATTGGCCTTATTCTGCCATAAGGCATGTGGAGTCAGCAAAGCCAGTATTTCTGAATTTTCACCACATACCTACGTTCTTAGGGAGGGTGACATATTTAATTATAACAGTTAGCTGGATTTCAAAGTCAGCAACAATCATAAATAAATAAAACTTTAACTGTATCTTAAATAGATAAGAGATTTTGCTGGATCACTTATTTGCAAAGTTCCAGACTAGGTTCACTCTGGATCAGGTAATTCAAGCTTTCCTCTAAGACTTGGTTTTACTAGTGCAATTTCCTTTCACTATGTTTATTTTCTATATCTGATTTCTAGATTCTACAGTCAGGAGAGCACAATCACTACATTCAGACCACATGTGGTTACACCTCATAATCCAAGAGAAATAGAGTGCATTACTTTCTATCTCTTCAAATATTGGAGTTTATTCTTTTCTGTTGATGTGAATCTTTTTTTTTTTTTATTGGCCAGAGAAGTTTACTGAATTCAGGCCATCAATCCCAGTTAAGCTAGGCAGCTAAGAATGGGGGTGGGGTATGAACTGAACATCAAAAAAAAAAGAGAGAGAGAGAGAGAGAATAAGGAGAATTGGAACTGAAAACTCAGTCAGCACATCTACCATCCTCTTTATGTTACCTGTCTTCATATCAAGAAGGCCTTCTTGATGAGGATAACTGGGATTTATTTATAATAAATTATACTTTAGGCTGATTTATTTTCTTCAGCAAAGCAAGATATGTTTCATGAGAAAAAGAGGGGGGAGATTGTTAAAAAGTTATTTGAAATGGGCTTTAAAAACCACCTGTGACTTTTCTAAGTATAGCTGGAGAAACAAGAAATAGTTCGTGTTTAACATGGCAGTCTCAAGAGTCAGGAGAAGCAGAAGATTTTGTGTAAAGAACTGATAAGTAAGAAATACTTTCTACAGTGGAACCTCTACACCTAAGGCTCATGGAACATAATGGAACAAGGGGCGGAGAGAATACTAGTGCATCTCTCAACTCTCACCAATGAAGCTTCCTTATACAACAGAATGTGATGCACACAGAAGACCACAGCTGGCTAAGTTTTAGAGAATAAGATTCCTAGTGTAGGAATCCTATATTAAGCCTCACCCTCCCCGTGCCTCGGGACCATTGAGGAAGAGGGAAAGGAAAGATTGTAAAAGCCAGAGTTGATTCATAAACATAGAGAAACAGAGACTTTGAGATTACTGAAGCTTGCTCACATGAACTTGCTGCAATGATGCTGTCAAGCACAAGAGCCAATTCAATCAGAAGAGGGTCCTGAGTGGAGCAAAGAAAATGGCTGTGGCTGCCCTACCATGGGAATTGTTGGAGACCGATTACCGCAGATAGAGGAGGACAGACTTTCCTTAAGATCTCTATCTAGGTTGACCAGACTCCAGTGGATGAGCTTGCACTTATGGATATCTGGGTACAAATGCTTGAGGGGATAGGATTTAATATGTATGGTAGAATACACAAGGTCTGATGGGGGTGTGGTGGGAGCATTGATGGGAGAGAGGGTCTAAATTTGATTAAGAATTGTTACATGAATCATACAGAAGCTTGCTAAAAATACTTTTTAAAAGTGAAATCTAGAGACAGAAGAGAGACTGGGGAGAGCAGAGAGGATTTAAAGAAGAGGTTGTGGGAGAGATGACAGGGAGAAGGATAATCTATAAAACACACACTTTGTTTGAAAATGCATAATGATATCTAATACTTTTTATGCTATTTAAAATAAAATTAAAGTTTTCAATAAAAAGGAAATATTATTTCAAATTATTTGGTCTTAGCCATGTCTGGTTGGAAATGTTATTTCTGTCTGTGTTAGAAATGTATAGACTCATTGACCCTAACATGGAATATCTGAGTTAGAGTTTTAGTTTATAAATACAAAATTAAGAAATGTAAAAAGTAAAGTAAAACAATACTAACAAAAATTCCACACATTTCTTATCTGAAGAACCTGTGTTAATAATAGTGATTACTTCAGTATGTCAACATTGGCCAAGTGGTTCACAGTCTCTAAATAAAGGCAGATTGTTCCATCTCACCAATATGAAAACACCAAACAAAATAACTACGCATGTAGTCTAAGATTTTACTGCATTCCTTCCTGAGAAAAAACAATGACTACAAAATTATTATATAGTCTTATTTCTACAATTAATAATCATGTCAAAAATAAACAAATAAATCATAATTGACAATTAGTTTTGGAAAAGTCATCCTCTAAAATACCCAAAAGAACCCTGTTTAACTTATTTAAATATCTGCAGTGAAGAAATGTTTTATTATTTTGTATTCCTTATTTTTGATGGTATTTTATTATTTTCTAGTATACTTATTCATATACTAGTAAACATTGCTTTGAAGGAGAATTTTCTTCTTATTCAATTATTGTCTATTTAAGAACCATAGACACTCAGATGAAGTAAATTCTCTCTCTTTTTAAATATCTATAGTGCTACAATCAGGACTCTTAAATGTGTATACCCATCAGCGTAGTACTGCTACATAAAGAAGAGCACAATGCATAGAAATCACTTGTAGGCATCATTTGTCTATGTGAAATAGGAAGTTTGTTTACTTTTACTATGTTTTAGGTGTAACAGATGCATGTTTGTGTACAGGTGTGTGTCAGTGCGCTCACCGTGAATGCTAAAGGGGAATCTAGAAGATATCATTAGGTGATCCTCCCCTAACACTCTGCATCTGATTGATTGAATGAATGAATGAATGATTGATTCATTAGTTGATTAACTGATTGACAGTGTCTCTCACTGTCCTGGAGCTTTCCCTTTTGGCCGGAGAGAATGACAAGCCCGCTCTTGGGATATTCCTATCTTTACTCCCAACCTAGTGTTTTACTTACAGATGTGTGCCATCATCCCAGCTTCTATGTAGGTGCTGGGATCTGAATTCAGGTCAAGATGCTTGTAAGAGTATGTATTTTTAACATTGACCTATTTTCCCAGCATATATATATATATATATATATATATATATATATATATATATATATATGTGTGTGTGTGTGTGTGTGTGTTTTAAAGGAAATATGTATATATATATATATATATATATGTGTGTGTGTGTGTGTGTGTGTGTTTTAAAGGAAATATGTATATATATGTGTGTGTGTTTTTAAAGGAAATATATATATATATATATATGTTTAAAGAAAAAAATATATATGTTTTAAGCGAATGAAAAAGATAATTTATTCTGATTCCACTATGTTATATGATCTGGCACATGGTTTCAAGTCATCACAATAGATTCTTATATTATTGAGGGTCATGAACTTTCAGAGTCACAGCATACACACAAAAATCACAAACAAGGATGCAATTCAAGTAGATTGGTGGCGTCACAGATAGGAGAGCTGCAATAAGGAGGGCGTATCTGTTCAGTGGATTTGAGCTTCTAGAGTATTCTTAGGTTTGGGATTGGTAGGGAATTGTTAACTTTATCAGAATTTATGAGAATATTATGTATCCCTCAACTCTCACCAGAGAAGCTTTGTCATGCAACAGAGTGTGTTGCACACAGGTCCACAACTGCTAAAGGTTTAGAGAATAAGAGACTGTAGAGGACTCCTATATTAAACCTCTGACAGCCAGGGCTCAGGGACTATTGTGGAAGAGAGAGCAGAAAGATTTTAAGAGGCTGGGTTGTTGCATGAGCGTAAGGAAACAGACGCCCAGGCCTCTGGGAACATGTTCAAATGAATTTGAAGGAATGGTGACAGCATGCACAAGACATATGCTGACTCATCAGATAAAAACCCAGCATTGAACTGGGGAAATGAACAACAGGCCACAACCCTAGCAGAGGAAGTCTTGGTAACTAATTCCTACTGAGTGAGTGAGAGCTGATCTTTAAGGGAGTGACTCTATATAGACTGACTAGACCCCTGTGGATAAATGTGCACTGAGGGACATCTAGGTAAAAATGCTTGACTTGACAGGTTTTACATATATATGAAAATGTATGAAATTTTCTAGGGGGCTTTGGAGGAGGATGGGTCTAAATATGATTAATACTTATTGCATGAAATGCACCAAAGTTCAATAAAATATACATTTGAAAGTCTTGAAAGTGGTTATTAAAGAGACTAAGTTTCCCAGATGAGCAGCACCCCAAATCTCCACAGGTACCAAAGTCACACAGTCTGCTGGATCTTTAATATAGATTCAGTCTCTTCAAAGTTAAAACACAAAATGTGGGCATCTTCTTTTAAAGAATCCATCTACTAATCTGATAGGCCCCGTGTCCTTCCCTTGAACTAGTAGTTCTTTTATAATGTTTGTGATTTTGGCATTGTTCATCGAGATTTCTCAGTCATAGACAAAATTATTTTAAGCACTAATAGAAAACACTCTTTTGTGATTTCAACTCTAGGTTTTGCCATCTGATAATTTAAATATGGGAAGCAGAATATGGTAGTTTATCTAAATTTTGGCTATGAAAATTGTTTGTTGAACATTTAAGGGAGTAACTGATGGGAAGTGAGGACAACTAGGAACCTAAGTATATTACAGAAGTTTTCTCTGCACATGAACATACATATGCAAATATATATTAATGAATGCATATGTGAATATATGTATTATACATTGAAATTGAGTTTCTATATGCGCAGTGGTATTACTTGCACTTTAAAGGCCTTTTGTATCAATAAAAACAAGAGAAACTTACATTAAAAATTAAATTTTTAGTAAGTTATGTTGGAAGTAAAAGTGGAAATCAGAGCAGAATAAAGAATTTGTTTATAGTATATGAGTCTCTTGTTAGAAACTTTCTTAATCTTGCGTATTAACATTGATTTTCATCTCTTTGAGTCACTTTTAATTGACTGGTAGGCACTTCTTTATTTTTTATGGGTAGCATGAGCTTTTTAAAACTTCAAATTAATTTGATTTTCTAAGTTTTTGAACTTTTATGATTTTAATGTAATATGAGTTGATGCTTTGTAGAGTCCTCTCTTCTATCTGCAACCCTCCTTCTTGTCCCGATTTAATGTACTATCTCTCTCTCTCTCTCTCTCTCTATATATATATATATACATATATCTATATCTATCTATATCTATATCTATATCTATCTATCTATCTATCTATATATATATATATATATATATATGCCCCAGAGTATCTAATTTATATCTCTAAATGTCCTTCAGTGGGGGTCCATCCCCTGGAATCTAGTTAAACTACCCAAAATCCCATGCTTAAAAGAGACTGTCTCAGCCCTCCATCTCCCAATACCCATCTGTTTCCATAATTTCCTTAGGCAGAGATAGAACTTCTTGTCCTCTTCCTCAAGTCTATGCTAGGATTTTATTTTTTTCTGACCCGAGTCTTCATGGGACTTATGCATGCTTTCATCTTTGTTGTGAGTTCATATAAGTAATTGACCAGGTGTTCCAAAAATTTGTTTTCCTTCACAAGGGTCTTTAGAAAAGGTCATATAGAAACCTGTTACCTTAGAATCTTCTTAAAGTATATGCATACAGATCATAAATATAGACTAAAAGGAGTTATCCTATAACAGGAGGGCATTGATCTTTCTAGACACCATAGGCTAATGTCAAAATCAAAAACCTCAATGCCAGGAGTGAGCTCTTTCCCTAGGACTTGTTGACCTAGATTTTCATAGACCCTCAAACAATGCTAGCTGTTGCTTCTGCTCTTGTTTATTCACCAGAACACCGCGATTGTACTGGATGCTAAAAATTTAAAGTATTCATTCTATAAAATAAGCTTTCCTTTTTAAAATGTTCCTGTTTTTTTCTTTTAAATAATTTACGTGTGTGTGTGATTTTGTTTTGTGTGGTGTGCACCCACGTGTGTATGAAAATAAAGAGACTAGAGGAGGATTTGTGCTCTCCTTTTAATTTCTTTGAGAAGAGGTCTGACCTTGAACCTGGAGCTTGTGATTTTTCTACATAGTCTGGAATCCATTAAGCCCCAGAAAACCTGTTTCAGCATCAGCACTGGAGTTAAATTAGTACTCAGCTCCTCATGGTTGTGCAGCAAACTCTCCTACCCAGTGAGCTACGTCTCCAAACCCTCTGCTTTCTTTTAAAAACATCACTATTTTTGATTCAGATGATCAATTATACTTTAATTTTAGATATTCATTAAAATACATTATTTATACCACAAATGAAATAAATGTTGTTCTTTTTGTCTTGTCACAATTTTTGATGACAATTATGGGGTTCAGAACCCTTGCCGTTTCTCCCAATCAGCTTGGGAGAATGGCGGCACTCATAAGGTGTCAGGGAATTTAAGACAGCTTTGAAGAATACCTCTTTGAGGCTGATGCATGCTTTCTTAAAAGATGTTTTCTTTGTTAAAGGGATAGTAGGTTAGATAGACATGGAGGAGAAGTAGAGCAAAGTTCAGAGAACTTCTTTCATTTTAATTCACCAATTTGATAACATCTTGCAGAGAAATTATACCTTTTCCTACACTTATATTTTGACCCTTAGACCAGCCAACTATAGAGTAGACTGTTCAATTACAACACAGAAAGCTGGAAAAAGGAAGGGAAAAAAGTAGGTCACCACTGCATACTTGAAATTTAAGTCTCCTGACCAAACTCAAGAGTAGTTCTAATCTATGCGTACAAAGATAAACATTTAGGATATTTCCATTTAGCAAACCTTCAGTGGCAGGAGCTCCCACTAGGGATTATGTTCTGCTCTACCATGGGTTGTGAGCAGGTTTGAAGGACCAGGGATGATATTCATGTTGTGGAGAGGGACTTTTCTCATCAGGAAATTCTTCTTACGCTCATTGCCAGTATTGCATCCGTGGGGACATCTTGCTTGGTCTGTATTGTATTACGCAAGGCCCCTAACTGGCTGACAGTGTTGATGACTTTTCTCCACCAACAATCTGCCTAGGACCTTCTACCACTATGCAAACTAGTGAACAGGGAAATTAATTCTACTAAACCAGGGGTCATTCTTCGTGTGCTACAACCTTTTCTGGAAAAGGATCTTACCCTGCAGTTCTGCATCTAACAAGCAGACGTGGCGATATTCTGTATTATTTGGTGGGGGGCGGGAGGGGGATCGTTTGAGAACTTGCTGACTTAACAACTCATACGGAGCTATCTCATACCTGGCACTAAGATTTTCATTTAATATTTTATGACGTTGGTGAACAACATTATCTATCGATGCAGAGTACTTCCATTCAAACTTTCCCTGTTTTAAAATTCTATTTTAACTACCCCACAAGAAGCTGGTTTTCATAGGACGTTTTCACACATTCTTGGTTTTGGGTAACTCTCCCACTTCCTCCTCTCTCTCGTTTCCCCGTCCCTGTCCATGGTTACGTCATCCCACTTCCAGTACTCCCTCCCTCTACTTCACAACACACACTCTACTATTAATCATTTGTAACATCTTCCTTTCACTAGCATCTTCCTCTAAGATACACTGAGAAAAGGTGACTTTTGAATGTTCAGACATTAGCAGGACTTCAAGGCTCAGGAAGCATTTTAGAAGCAGAAGCAACAAGGATGTAAGAGACAGTGAATGAAGAGAGGTACAGTGGAATCTTCTTTCTGGACATGGCATGGCTACTTCTCTCAAAAACACAGCTTGCGTGGTTATCGGTACAAGAGATGTGCAATGCTGGGCTTGTGCATCTGTAACAGATGGGAGTTTGAGGGTTCGTGTGTCGGTCTCTTCCCACTCCTGTCCGGCATGGCTTTCAGGAAGCCACTGCACACTGACTCTATTTCAGGGACCAAGGTGGTGGGAAGGCCAGTGGGGAACGGGTCCCCAGGTGGCAGCTAGTAAGATGGAAAAGAAACCTGGGAGACTGTTAGTGGACAGCTCCTTTATTGAAAATAAAGCAGAAAGTTATATAGGGAGGCCTGTCTGGCCATTACTGAAGGCGGTAAAGTTAAAGGCAGGGTCTTTTAGGTAAAGGCAGGAAGGTTCTAGGGCTGACAGGGCCTATAGGGGTCAGGTGATTTTAGATGTTAAGCAAGTGCTGAGGAATGAGGAATTGAAACTCTATGGTGTGCCTTCAGCAGCTCCCTAGGACCTAGGCCATAGCTTCAGGCAGAGCACGCCAGACTCCAACCGTCTCTTCAGGGTATCTGGGGTCACGCTGCTTGCTCAATACCTTTTGCATTAGGCCTAGCCTCCACAGTCATAGTACACAGTTGTATACTCCCTGGAAAGATTTTTGTTGTTGTTGTTGTTTAAGTAAATATTTCTCATCCATATTCACACAAGCATCTCTAATTAAATAAAGTGGAATAGAAACTCTCTCTCTTTCTCTCTCTCTTTCTTTCTCTCTCTCTCTCTCTCTCTTGCACACATACATACGCATGCACACACACAGCATGATAGTATTCGGTGCACTCTGGGGAAAGAAGTAGTTTGGCCAGAGTGGAAAGTGAATAAGAGAATAATGGCGGAAGGGTGCTCAATATACTGTGTGTGTAATGAATGTGTTTTTGAAATTATGAAAGCATATCAAAGAAGAAAACTTGGTGCACTCTCATTTTAAATATGTTGATTTGTAAAAGAAAAGATTTCTTATGGAAAAAAATAAAGAAAAGAAAGATTTTCCTTGACAATCTGATATTAATCTATCAGTTAATTTTGACCTTCTCAATGGTTCTTTCACTGTTCAAAAATTTTAATCACCAGGTCTAAGTCAGATATAATTTTAAACTCTGGATCCTCCATCTCCCTCTCCATCTCCTCTGTGTGCTTCCAATCCCTTGTATTAGTGATGAAAATAAATCAAGAACTTGCCTTGGGAATGTAATGTTCTAAGGAGGGGAGGTAGAAATGAACAACTACAGATATAAATGCATGATATTTAAAGCACAATCAGAAAGGGAGTTGGACTGTTTCTTCTACATATTTATTTCCAATGTATTATATACTACATATGATCTCAGTTCTTGAAAATACTAAGATTGGAAGGATTGATGGAAATTCCTTTCTGTTCTCTGAGGTTTGGGTAACTGAAGCTCCTGAATCAACTGACAAATGAAAGTTTAGTAAGAGAAATCCACACATTATTATATACATAGGGTCATTGCTGAAGTTAGTACTCAAAAGTACAATGACGTTTATAAGTTTCTATAGCCTCTTCACTGAGAAGAAATTGGGAGATATAGACAATTTCAGAGGAAAGGTAAATTATTTTTAGGGGACATAGATGGTCTTGGAGAACAGATACTATCCTTGGATAATTCCATTTTATTGAGCAAATAGATGTTTGAATACAAGTTTAGAGAACAGGGTGTCTGGAATTATTTAATAAGGCAACTTATTTGGGAAGCTTCTCTGTTGATTGTATTAAATATTTGCTCAGAATATCCCAGTAATTAATGAAATTTTCTTATTCACTAAGCAACGCAGCCAGTTTTAGACAGAAAATTTTATATTAGTGCATCTTTGAAATATTCTTTCCTTTTCTTTTGCTCCAGCTAAAAATATAGTTAAACCCAAGCATCCTTAAGAGCATTCCTTTTAAACATGTGTTAATTTCATTTTTAAAAACTGAGGATTTCATACATGAATAGTATAATTACATCACTTTCATACCTCCATCTCCCTCTCCATCTCCTCTGTGTACTTCCAATCCCTTGTAAACTCGTGATCTCTTCTACAATTGTTGTTTTCATATGCACACCCACACATACATGCATGCGCACACTCACAAACATACTAAGGGAATTTATTGTTTCTCATATATAGTTATATTTAAGGTTGACCCTGGGGGATTGGATAACTGAACAGCAGACTCATTGCTGTAGAAAACTGATTCTGTCTCAGGAGCCATTTGTTGCTTAAAGGTCTACCATCTAGGGATGGGGTCTTGTGCAATTTCTCCCATCCAAATTGGCATGTCCATTTGTGTGATTATTGTGCAGGTATTCATTAGGCAGCCGCGTTACTGAGATTTTATGGCTGTGGCAGAATTTTCAATCTAGAAGGCATTATCTAGTAGAAGAAGATATGGCCCTCTGGCTCTTACAGTCTTTTCACCCCTGCTTCTAGAGCATCTGAGCATTTGCTGTAAGGGTTGGGTTAGAAGTGTACCTGTTGGAACTATGCACATCATGGTCACTTGATACAAAAATACAAAAATGCATTTTGACTATTTGTAGCTCTCTATAATAGCCAATAACCTCCATCTATTACAAAAGAGCCTTCTTTGATGAGGCATGAGGACTATGCTTATTCATGGGGATGAAGATAAGTATTTAAAGAACAGTTATGCATTATGTTGGTTTAGGGAAATGCAGGAGTAGAACTGCGGCTTCTCTAGCCAGGGTTACTTAGCTATATGTACAGTACTTTAGGCATGAATTCCCTCCTGTGGAGTATGCCTTAAGTTCAATTATACATCTGTTTCACACCCCCAGATATATAGGACACTATTGCATCATTAGGAATATATTTCTAGGTCAGTTATTGTAGTGATTCAGAGGCTTTAGAGCTGGATATGACTTTTGATTGATCATCCTCCTTGGCAGCTTGTATAGCACTGTCTTATAAGAACTATTTCTCAAGGAGGAGGCTTACCCACAGCATAGAAGAAAATCTTTGTCAACTGTATGTTCAATAGAAGATTAAATTTTAAAAAGAAGAATTTAAATAAAAGGAACCAAGAAAGGGTTAGGGAGACATTTCAGTGATTAAGAGCACTGGCTTCTCTTTCAGAAGAGCCTGATTTGGTTCCCAGCATCCACCTGGCATCTAATAACTGCCCATAACTCCAGTTCCAGGGTATACAGCACCCTTTTCTGACCTTTGTGGTTACTACACACATGAGTACACTTAAATGCAAGTAGGGGAAACACTCATGTATGTAAAACTAAAATAAATAAATAAATAAATAAATAAATAAATAAAACATTTTATTTTACAAAAGAACCAAGAAAGCAAGTTACCAAATCACACAATAGAATCTGGATTTGAAGGTAAAATTCTCAAAAGAAAAAATAAAATTGCCAAAGAAATATTTCAAAATGTGTTCAGCCTCCTGAGAAATTAAGGAAATTAAAACTTCTTTGAGATTTCATCTTACTCCAGCCAGAATGACTAAGATCAAGAAATCAACTACAGCGATTGATTGGTGGCTGTTACAGAAGACCTAGGTTCACATCCCACATGGCAGTGAACAACTAACTGTAACTTCAATTTGAGGTGATCATATGCCCGCTTCTGGTCTTTGAGGGAATTGCATGACACTGGTTCACTTACACACATGCAAAACACATGTACACATAAAATTAAAATAAATTAAAAATAAAGCTTCTGACTGAAACATCTGAGGAAGACTTGAGGAAATGGTAAATTCTTTTTCACTTTTGTTGTGATTGCAAAGTGGTACAGTCACTATGGAAATAAGTGTGGAGAATTCTCAAAAAGACAAAAAAATCATTTAATTGTGCTCTAATTGTTTAATGTGGGCACCTAAAGCTCTAAACTTCCCAGGTAGGACTGCTGTTAATGTGCTCCAGACGATTTGCTGTGTTGTATTATCACTTTCCTTAATTAGTTACTTCCTTACCAATTTTATAACCGAGGAAATTGTTACTGTTTTATAATATTTTTAAAAAACCCACAGTAAAAATTTAACTGTAGAAACATCAAATGATCTAGTTAACATTTAGACACTTTTACAATGTACCGTGAAGCTTCATTAGCCGGCTAAACTAATCTAAATACAAAAATAAATTTGTGTATTTGAAAATTATGTTTGGCATCAATTTTTATCTAGTCATAAGCTGTTTTAGTCAATTTTGGGGGGCTAATAACACATTGTCATTGATTGGACAATTTTAATTTACAATTAAGTAGTAACTAATTGATGAGCACGAAGGATCCCTTGGAAAAGAGGGTGTGGGACCCACTGGGCACCAGGAGGGGCCTAGCCTTACAACTTGTTAAGACCTTTGTCACAGAAGGATTCTTACTGTGACAGACTACCTACCTACCATCAGATCTCTGTGATTTACTGTATTTGATTTTACTTCTAATTTCTGTTTCTTTAATGTATTTTTTTATTTATACTTTGTGAAATATATATATTTAACCTGGAAGCTCTGAGAGTAGGCTTTCTGGTAACAGAGATGATAGGCAAGCTGCCAGTGAGGAAAGATAATCAATAGTCTTACCCAACAGTAAATCCTGTGAACCACAACATTGGTCAGCTGGGGAAATTAATCCCAAGGGTGTAGTAGCGGAACTTATATTGAAGGAAAATCAACTGGCTCAATGGAAGGGAGCTCATATCCTTAAATTAATCAAGCTTTATGTGGGAAAATAATTCCTTGGGGATGTTAATAAATGAGGGAATGGTATTAATGCAGGGTCAACTATGAAAAATATAACATGGGAAGTAGGCTATAAATGTTAAGAGGCTCAGTGAGTTGTTGTTGTTTTTTTTTTTTTTTTTTTTTTTTTTTTAAGAACAGTTTTTAAGGCACTTGTATATGTTCCTTGAATGGCATCCCTGAATCGCTACCCTCTACCTAAACTCTCTAAAAGACAGCAACTTGTGATGTGAATGACAACAGGGTCACCTGACTTTAAAAACCTCAGGAGATTCTGTTTATTAAATTCTTAGTCCAACTTGGATCAGAGCAACCCATGATTTCTGATTTATTAAAATTTTTAGTAGTATTTTAAATATAAAATCACATTTTCCTCGAATTGAATGTTATATCAACAAAATTTGAGTGAATACCATAAAAAATAAAAAATTATCTGTGGATTTCATCTTGTATTAGATGTAGACATCTTAGATTTGACTAATTTGCTGTTGTTTAAACACTATATCTTGTTTTTTATGTAATTTCCATTAGAAAAATATTTTTTTTAATTTTAAAGATTTCTTTGCTACTACAAAAACTAATTAGGAGAGCTGGAAAGTGAATGCAAAGGTAATTAATAATAATAATAGTAATGATAGAAATAAAACCTCTAGAAGGTTTTTTGCATTCATTTGGTTGATGGTAACAGTCCTAGGCAATGTTAGCATCAAAGTTGTTAGGAAAAAGAGGAAAGCCTCATGTTAAACATT
Source organism: Eospalax fontanierii (assembly GCA_035773235.1). Lineage (NCBI taxonomy): Eukaryota > Metazoa > Chordata > Mammalia > Rodentia > Spalacidae > Eospalax > Eospalax fontanierii. Next base: position 43,591,008 of record CM069533.1, on the reverse strand, counting down.
TTTTCTCATTTCATTGCAAAGTTGATTTCACGGAGATACAAGCTGTGCCCACAGGAATAGTAGGATATCAGTGCAGCTTGTAAAAAGTTTTTAAACTTATTATAGTTCAAAAATGAAATACAGGTGTTAGCGGAAAAAAGAACCAATTTCCTGAATTTTAAAGTGAAATGCATAACAGTTATATAAAGCTATCAGTAAACTTTGTTTACAAATGCTGAAATATTGTTCTCAGACTCAGTATCAAAATCTCAGACTCAGTATCAAAATCAATCAAGACTGAGAAGCTAAAGTGTCATTTAAGAGCTATTCCCTCATGGTTCTGTTCTACTCAAATCACATTTGGAGCTCAGCTGTGTTCGGTGATAGAAAGTAACATTTACAGAATGTACAGGGTGGCATTTGCAATATGCCCTTATTGAAAGCCCAAATCATATTTATAAAGAAAGGTTCAATCACAAAATATTTCAATGTGTTGACTGGTGCATACTATGAAATCTTCATTATTTTTCCTATTTCTCAATATGTTAGATTTTTTAAAATTTTCTATGGTAAAAAAGCAAAAGAAAATAGTAATTTTATATAGGAAGATCAGAAGACTTCTAGGTGACTTTTACGTTGTTCAAAATATATTTGATAGGTTTGCTGTAAGTAGTTCATGAAACAAACTTGAGACAGTTTGCAGATGTTAGATGTGACTAGATGTAAGAAAAGGGGACAATGATTATATGTCTGATAAATTTTTGTTCTTTTATAGTCATAGTACAAGTAAAAGATAAATCTAAAATAACTGAAAAATGAGACTTCTTTGGAGCCTACATGGTATATTATGACTCTGTTGCCTCCTTCTCAACAAGCTTCCTTGCTTACTTCCAAACTGATCATACAAAGAAGGGTTTCAAAATACAGGAAGACAGATTAGGTGGGAAAGTGAGCCTGTGGGCAGCAAGCAATAATGCTCAGTAAGATAATTCTTAAAATAAGATCAACCTTGCCAAAAAATAGTATAATTTTGGTGGATTTAAAAGTGTCAGCATACAAACTCGGGGTATAAAAAGTTACATATTCAATGTGCATTAATCTTTCAAATAAATGAAAACAAACATCTTATTCAAGTTGTCAAGGTATTTGATTAGCCATTTGTAAGATAAGTTGATTTTTTCACTTTCTTACATGGAATTTATATATAAATCAAAATTTTAACTAAAAGAAGGCTATTATATAAAGCATCGGTGAGTATTCAGAGTGTGGGAGAATGACAAAGTTTTTGACATTTATACACTGTTATACTGAAATAAAATGATCATGAACAAATTCAGGTAGGTAAATTCTGCAGTATCATGAGTATAGAGTTAAAATGCCCCATAGAGAGTAACACTAACAAAACAGAATAAAAAAGTTCCAAACAAATGACAAAAAGTAAAAACAAAATGAATTCTGAAAAATGCATTAATTTCATTTACCAAGATGTTAAACTAGTTTAAAATTTATCTTTCAGAGCTATGAGATGACTCAGTGAATAAAGGCACTTCCTTCAAAGCCTGAACACCTGAGTCCCATCCCCCGTACCTACATGCTGGAAGGAAAGAACTGACTTATAAAAGTTGTTCTCTGACCTCCACAAGCACACTGTGGCAAGCACACTCCCACACAAATAATATAACTGTAATCAAAATGACCTGTGTAGCCATCTGCATGTAATTGTCTGCATTTATATATAGTAATACACACACACACACACACACACACACACACACACACACACAGAGGTTTGATAAACAGAGATAGTTAGCATGACTATTAATCCATCACTAAACAGTTTAAGTTGTTCTCCTTTGAAAATAATATAATCACATAAGAGATACTATAGGCCCTCTATAAAACCCTTTCAACTTATTACATTATCATACTTGGCTTGCAGACTGAGAAATAAAATGTATTGTGTTGATATGACTATATCTATTTGTGACAACAACAACCAATATTTTAACATGTATGTTTGAATTCAATATAAGGGCAGGATATTTTCCTTAATGGGTAAGCATGTCTGCTTGGTATAATTGAAGTTCTAGATAATATCCCATTAGACCTGCAAAAACGTTATAAAACATTAACATTATTCTCTATTTATTGTAAATATAAAATATGATTTATTGCTATAAAGTATATATCAAAATGAATCATTCACCTTTATAATTTATTAAACAAATATCCTGAAAGTCTACTTTCTGACAATCATGAGGTATTTTCTATATTTGTTCATCAGATAATTATGCAATCATTAGTAGTTGTTATATGTATTTTAAATGATCAATAAAATGAATACCTATAAACTGGAAATCTCACTGAGCTGGAACTCCTCCAGCAGTATCATATCACCTGTGTTTCTTTATTTTATGATTTAAATTTAATTAATTTGAAAATTTCATACATGAGCATTCTGTGTAAATCTTTTCCAGCCTTCCCTTTCTCTACTCTAACTCCTCCCATATCCCATTCATTCCCTCACAATTTTTGACTTTTTCTGTAATTATGTGTTGCATATATTTACCCAGTTTCAAGTGATCGGCCCTAAGCACATATACACAAAATCAACACTAAAGTCACTCATTAGTTTGTGTATGTTTGTGTGTGTGTGTGTGTGTTCTGTATTTTTATTATTCCTACTCAAAACTCCTTGCAAAAGTTGTTTGTCACTTATCTTCTTTTTTTTTGAACATTTTACCTAGGTATTGCAGTCTTTGAGGAAATAAGAAAATTTCATTTATATCCCTCTTGAGGAAATAGTTGATTATATATATATATATAGAGAGAGAGAGAGAGAGTTTATTTACTTTTTACTCTATAACTATGTAATTATATGGAATTGTCATTTATGTTGTCATTTATGTCATTTTGTTGAACATATGCATGAAAGTTTATTTGATATATATACCATATATACAGGACATACTTCCAGGGCTCAAATGTAACTTGATTCAGTTCTTTTCAGATTGTTTCAAAGAGCTGGGCATGGTGACACATGGCTTTTATTCCAGCACATGAGAGATAGATGTAGGCAGAACTCTGATCAGCCAAGTCAAATCTATATTGTGCAAACCTAGCTAAAAATAAATCGTGTCAAATACTTATACAAAGCTGTTAAACCAATTTATACTTCTCTTCTGCCATTTTTGTGAGAGTGACAGAATTCACATACCAATACTTGGTAATCCCATCACCGTCACTATTAGCATAAAAATTTACTGTGTCACTGGTCATGAAAAAAAAAAAAACCTTCTTTTTGCAATAGACGTAGACTATTACAGAGTTCCATAACTGGTCAAACATAGAGAATAAGTGTCTGTGAGATACCCCGTCTTAAACAACACATCTTCAGTGGAACCTATACACCTAAGGCTCACGGAACATAGTAGAACAGTCACGTAGAGAATACTAACGCATCTCTCAATTCCCACAGGAAAGTTTCCTCATGCAGTAGAGGGCAGTTGACACAGAAAGCCACAACTGACCATAATGTAGAGAACTAGAGATTGCAAAGTGTGTGTTCCTGATTAGGACTCCTTTACTAAACTTCACCCACCCAGGGCACATGGATCATTGAAGAAGAGGGGGCAGAAGGATTGTAAGTGGCAGGAACAGTGAATGACCACAGGTTTCCAGGCTTCTGGGAATGTGATCATATTAGCTTACTGCAATGGTTACAGCATGGACAAGACTCATGCAAACTCAACTCAGACAGAAACCAGAAAATATGGTAGAACTGGAGACATGGGCAAGAAGCCCCAATTCTAGATGAGGAACTACTGGCAGTTAATCACTGCTGAGTGAGGGAGAGTTAGTTTTCTTTAAGGGAGTGATGCTAGAAAAGCTAACTAGACTCCAATATATGAACTCACACTAAGGGAAATCTGAGGGCACAAACTTGATTAGAAATACTTTAAACATATATGACAAAAATGCATGGAATCTGGTGGGGGGCTATGGGATGCAGAGAGGGAATCAGGTCTAAATATGATTAATATATTTTTATGAAATACAAAAAAATTAATAAAATATTACTGAGAAATAAATTAAAGTTCAGGAAACTCTAAACAGAAATTTAGATTTTTTTTCTTTGTCCTTCTTTATCAGACTGTGAACAATTCATGGATTACAGCATTTTGTAGGTTTCAGATTAGCCCACATTCTAATGGGTAGGAAACATGAAGTAGATAGTTGCTTTTTAAAAAAAAAAAGTTTCTTGTATTTAACTAAATGTGGAATATTATTCCTCACCATTAGATTCTACCTTTGCCCACGGGAATGTTTTCGCCAATGCAGTGGAAGGAAGGAATGGGAAACACTTCCCCATGTGACTATGTGCTGGTGCTTCAGAAGTCTCCTTTACAAGCATGTGGTCAGGTTAACCTTTGGATTTTGAAGAGGAACAACTTGTGGAATTGAGCATAGACATTCAAGACTTCTTATTTTTAATTAGTTGACTTGAAACCGAGTCTGGAAGAAGGACAACTAGATAAATGCATACTGTGGAATGATGCTGACATAATGAGGTAATTTCCTACATAGACTCTTTATGCTAATTGACGGTTAATGGATAGTTAACCTTTATTTGTGTTAGAAAATAGTATCTATTGCTTCTTGTATTGTGATCTTTCACTCAGGTTTCTCCTTCACTTTTCTATGGAGTCATTCTTACTTTTGTAAAATCTGCATTCATATAGGTACACTATATATTTCTAAGTGAAATATATATATATATATATATATGTAGAGTGTACATATGCTTGTGGCATCATGTAAATGGATTTATCATTAGTATTCATATTCAGAAAATGATGTCTTAATTTGAATTTCAAGTGTTCTACTGCATAAAATAGATTACTTTCTCACTTACTGTTTCAGTTTTGTAATAGGCACCTAGTATTTCACATTTTTATCGGATATAGTAGGATAATTCATAGGTGCACATACATGTGTATCATATATGACATCATGGACAATTAGGGATGTTAAAGCTTCCATCTGTTCAAACATTTTCCATTTCTGTGTGTTGGGAGCATCTAGAATGGGGTCTTGTAGTTATTTTGAAATATATACTGACTCATTGTTCTTTTACCCACTTTTCTTGTTTTATAGGAACTCAACTTGTTGCTTTCCCAAACAAACTGGAACATACTTAATGCTATAGGTAACACATTCTGAAAGATGAGATACTGATAGATCAGGGCATATTTGTCAAGTAAAGTCTGCTGGTTAGACATGAACTCTCAGTCCACTGTAACACTGATGCTAGAGAGTGGTATTCTCTGTACATTAAGTAGTTGCATGAACCTTGAATCTGGCTTAAAAATCAGATTCCACTCTATATTACTCTCCAGGTACTAAATTCTTAGGGATGTCCAGCATCCCCACTAAGCACATTTACTCTGCACTTGAAACCAAATGAGTTATTCCATTTTTTCCTGATCTCTCTTCCTTCTGTAAGCTTCTCTTTCATGACCTGTTTTTTGTTGTTGTTGTTGTTGTTTTTTTTCTGTTTTCATGATCCGTATCTTGTTTTACACTATATGAAATACCTTTTTGGTAGTAGGTATTTCTCTATCTTAATTTGCCTTTTTAACTTCACTTTATACATTTTTTTCAAGGAGTGATCCTTCTTGCTTTCAAAAATGTCCATGTGCCAACTTCATTGCCATATCATAACTTTACCTTCACAAAATATTTCACATTACTTTCTGTCTACTTTGGTACCACAAAGAAACTCAATTAGATTGCCCATCATTATTAATGGATAAATAGTGTAATTTCTGTGCTTTCCAGAATCTCAGTGTAGAGTTTACTCATTTCTTTAAAAGTTTACTCATTTCCTTTATAAAAAAATATTTATGGTTTAGTTCAGGTATTGAGATACATGTCATGCCAAGTCCACCAGTAAGTTCTATTGATTTTGGAGCTTGTTGTTTATAAATGTTCTTATTTATTTACAAGATTTACAAGAATGAAGGCAGAATAATTCTAAAAATAAAAATTGCACATTAATATCTTTTTTATATTCATTTTTTTTCTTACAGTTTTGTGCTGGAGAACATACACAAACTTAAGCTTCTGAATAAATGAATTTATTACTAATTCAGATGATAAACTTTCATGCATTACAAGATCCAATATGATTTTCCTAATTTTTCATCTCACCTTACCTTATGCCTTTTCAATACTAGATGTATAACCATCACAAGTAATTAGTTTCAGCCATATGTAAGATCACAGCAGTAAGATACACATTGGTACTTAATCTATCCATGGAGTCAATAAGGTTGCTCTCCTGTTACCAATTGAGGCATACAGTTCAATTCTCCATTAGAATACTTTGAAATGCTATTTGACTATTTTTATTTTCTACAGACATGATGATTTGTTAGGAATCCCGCTCACTGAGAGTTTTACATTGTTTCTTTTAACAGCACCCACTCTTCAGTAATTCCATACAAAGGAAGTTCTAGGAATGAAGTCAATACTCACATTGCTTTGTAAACTCTGTGGAACATCTGACAAGTCATGCAACTCATTTACAAAAGGAAACATCAGACATTCAGATTGTCAACATGAATGTGCCACCACATCCACCTACTATAAAAGCTGCTAGTAAGCACCTGTCATCCTAAGGATAGACCCAGCTGCTCATAAAACCCTCTTTTAATGAGGAATGGCTAGGCTAGTAACAAATGATCATTATGCTGCTTCTGTGTAAAAAAAATGGTTTGACATGATGAAGTATCTAATCGATTTTAGCGTCTCTTTTGTTGTCAAAAGATCTATTAACCTATGGAGAACTGTGTCCTTAAAGGCCAAAACATCAGCAATGCTGATTGAAGAAGACCCATATTTTTTGTTTGTCAGTTTTGCCTGAATTAAAGGAATACGAAAAATGACTATTTTTTTTCTTTTCCATGTCATCAAAAAGTATATTTTTATTTCCAGTTTCTCTGATTGCCCATCCTAAGATGAAATGGGTTTTAGATAGTTTAAAGTGCTCCGTGTGAGTCTTTTCTGTGTCTCCAATACTTTCTAGAACATTACACTCAGAGTTGTACAACCTGTCAGTAGTTTTCTTTTATATTATTACCTCAAAATTTATCAGAAGGGAGTTCATATAAGATATCCTCTAGACTTCTTGAGTCAAAGAATCACACTTTTCCAAAGGGCAGATAAAATGAGTGTTTATCAGCATTTAAAATTATATATATATAGATGGTAGTATCTTACAAAAAATGAAAATGGTAGCACCCTTTCATACAGGCAATAGAGAATATGTGTGAGAATATATATATATGTGCATATATATATATATCTTATTGTTGTGTGAGAAATGTTAACACTCTAAATATAGTCACATGAGGACACACTTTATATCAGAATTCCTTCCTTTCTGAATACCAAAATTTTGTAGCATAAAGTAGGAAGACATAAACAAAGAAAGCAAACATAAAAGAGACAAAAAGAAGTCCTACATAATATTCTTTGTCAGTCTTTACTACATTTAGCTTTCAGTTTTCCTTTTCCAAACATTCCTAACAAATTTTCTGGGTCTATTAATTTTCTTTGATGTACTGAAAAAATGTTCATTTCTTCATGTTCTCTTTGTCATTATTTACAAAAACTTAAAAGTGTTTTATAACTTTGGACTGCCTGTAAAATACTCACATGAAATGTGAGACAGACTGCTCCTGAGGAGGCACAAAACACACATCTACTCTTCCCAGAAAGTAACCTATGATAAACCAAGGGAACATTGCAGCAATGTTCCACATGGTGAACCAAAGAATTTTATTACGGTTACTAATGGGAATATGGGTGAGAGGTTATTTAACAAGGAGCCAGAATGACTCAAAAGCAACTGCATCACTGGAAGTCCCACCTCAGCATGTGTTGGTGACTCAGGAAGGCTGCAACTCTGGGGCTCACTGCACAGTTGCAGGACTGCCAGTTTGGGAAACTTCTCAGCGGCTGTGCTGGTTAGAATCTCCCCCTCTGGCAGTTGTTAGTTTAGGCCTTTTTATACTGCTGGAGAAGCGCCACTGAAAATCTTACAGGTTTCTGTTCTCTCAGACATACAAGCTTTTCTTAAGTCCTGAGTCCAAGGAGCCTCTCCCACCTTTTTGCTACTGTACAGCGACAGGCTGAGTGGAGTACGTTCCATTCAGGGCTGAAGGGAACAAGGTGCTGGTCTTCTCCTCTGCCAGACACCAAACATTGGGGAAAGTGCTAGGGCACTGGGTGACTTCCCAGGACCTTTGAGATATGTTATTTTTTTTTTCTTGGTGTGAGCAATAAAATAATGTATGGTAACATGCTATTTCATTCGCTAATTTGTCTTTCAATGTTTAGCAGATGGATTTATTGATGTTTAAGACATCTACATTTCTGCTACTTGAAGTACACTGGACATGTGCTTAAGAACTAAAGACATATCAAGCCTAGAATCAACGATTTTATCAGTCTTTTTTGACGTTCTGCTGGTTAGCATTGACTCAGGAAAACTATGTCAAATTATTTGTTGAAGATATTGACATGCAATATAATAACAAACTGCTTAGCTTTTAAAATATCATAATGTTGTGAATAATAATATAAAATAGATGTGGAATATCTGAATAAGATATTAGTAATGTAGTTTAAATACACATAATAATAACCTGCTATTGCCAGGGAAGTTTAATTTAAAAATGGATTGTTTGTATAGTAAATTACATTGGCATGCACTGGAGAAAAGGAGAAGAAATGTAAACATGAGTGTGGAGCCCATTTGCTGACATGTATTTTCTACCAAATAAGACAATAAACATAAACAGAATAAAACTGTACAAACATAGTAAACTATTAACTGTAACTTTATAAATTCCACCAATGAAGAGTTTGAAAAATAATCTAGTTCAGTTGAAATCTTCAGAGATTCTTTGAAGAAAACTTACCAGAAAAATTAAATAAGTTAATAATTTGATTGCTTACACTATTAATATAACAGTCATTTTTTTGTCAATTTTAAAAAATTTATTTTATGTGTATGAGTGTATCATCTGTATGTATGTAAATGTATCCATGTCATTTAATGCCCATGGAGATCAGAAGAGGGTGTCAGATTCCCCAGGAACTATGGTTATGGACAGTTGTTAGCTGTCATGTGGGTGTTGGGAACCAAACCAGGTCCTCTGCAAGAACAGCCAAAGCTCTTAATTGCTGAGTCAGCTCTCCACCCCAAGAGTCAATTATTTTTATATGAACAAAATATTCAAAATAATGAAGACTAGGGGAAAGCGGATAATCTCATTGTCACAAAAACTCTGAAGTCTTTAAAAATATTTTAAATTAAAATGCATAAGTCATATTAAAATCCTAGTGAAATGTATTTTAATAATTGCATTATTTGAGAATTCCATGTGATTTCTTTTGATGATATTCAGACATTTACCCAGAATCTATGCTCATCTTACCTGATCCTTGGCATAATGTCCTGTATTATTTGTCTTAATTTTTTTCTAAAGGTTAATCAAGAGTTTCATCTGTGGTTCCCAAGTGCTTTGTTGTTGTTTTTTTTTTAAATCCCTTAGAGTCTGGTCAACCTACCAGGCTGTACAACAGAAGGGCAAACTGACTCTCCCTCTCCCAGCATCCATCAGTTGTCAGTAGACCCTCAGCTAGGGCTAGTTCTTCCTGCCTACCCATCTCCCTCATCCACTGTGGGACCTTCTCTGACTTGATATATTAAAAGGGTTTTTGAATCGAGAGATGACTGAGCACTTAAGAGCACTGTCTGCTCTTATATAAAGACCACCCAGGTTTAGTTCCTGGCATGTACATGTCATCTCATAACTTTCCATAACTCTAATTCCAGGGAATCTAACATCCTCTTCTGATCTCCAAGGGCACTGCATGACACAGGCACTATTACATACAGACATGACATAAAAGAAAAAAAAAAGAGTTTAAACAAATGACAAGATATATCTGTATATCTTATACCAGTGTGAAACAGAATAAATTCCCCAGGTACATTTAGGTATTTAAAATAAATTCCCACTCTACATATACCATCTTTAATATACATGACAAAGTGATGACTTCTGATATCTAAGAAAACATAGAAATAAGATAGCAAACTCCCAATATTATATTGTTGGTACAAGCATTAGATGAATAGAGCAGAGCTACAAAGTACAATGTGTAAAGTCAGATATGAATATAAACATGTTCAATATGAAAAATGTCAGGTAATTCCGTTCACTAAGAAATAGACACTTATGTAGCACATAAGAGTGTTTAGATGATAAACACTTCTAAACTATTGACTATTAGTATTTTCTGGGGAAAGGACAAAGTTCCCTTGTGTACCCACTGGTGTGCTCACCAAACTCCAATGCATATGTTACAGACAGCCCTGGTTAAACTCAGTGTATCACATACATACACACTTTCACACACACAGTAGGGCATGTGGCGAGAAAGGATTTGTAGGCAGGAGATGCTGAGAGAAGTGGCAGGAAGATCGTAGGGGAGGGAGTGAGAATACTTAGAATACATTGTTAAAATATGTTAGGAATTTCTCAAAGAGCAAATGTATTAATAAATATTTCTACACATGTCAAAATAATAAAAGCACACATTTTCAAACTCTAAATTCCCACCCAGTCTATGACATGGAAAATACTATGAGCCATAATTAGAATCACAGAAACCATAGGGCTATATTTACTTAAATGAGATCCATATTCATCATAGAAATGATTTTGAAGTTTTATTAGTCTGATTTGTTGCAATAACAAAATGCCTGAGCATCCTCAGGTTATATATAAGACAAAAGAAAAATACATTTTTGGACTCTGGAAGCTCACAATTGAGTGGCACTATTGGTTTGATTCCTGCTGATTGCCTTGTGGCCGAACCATTTCCTGGCAAATGACCATGTAAAGGGCACATGTACATGTGGAAGAGAGTTGTGGCAGAACAGCAGCATTCTCAAGGGATCACACTTGCTCTTTGCAAATAACCGTGTCTCAAAGAAACTTACAGAGGCCCAGACAGAACTTCAATAATTCCTTGCAAGGTCAGTACCCAAGCAACTAAAGCACATTCCCACAGGCACCACTTCTTAAAGATTTTGTCTTGTCAGCACTGACCAGTAAGCACCGAGCTTCTGGCATAAGGAAAATGGTAAGTACCGAGTTTGTGGATAGCATCTCAGCTTCTCAAATAATTCTTAGAAAAAAAAAAACAATAAAAGACAGACAACTAGTGAAAAAATAGACAAGATTCTGAAGAACAAACTGTGATCAAGTATATTCAAATGCACAGCAAATATGTGAAACATAATTTCATTCAATGGTGATAGAACAACTTCTATTGGGTTAATATAAAAGAGTTCTGTAACAATCAGGTTAAAAACTCATACAGTACCTTTGTCAGCTGATAGAGTAAAAAAAAATAACACTCTTCTTCAGACAGTGCTACAGAATTTAAAATTATAAATCCTTTGATTATCAAGCTGTAATATATGGATTTTTACTATTAATTGTTGTTTTTAGATAATTTTGTACATGTCCCTGAGCACTGTCACCACTCTTCCAAATCCCTGTCGCATTTATGAGACCCCAACTCTACACATAAAGGATTTTTTTAAATTAATTAATTAATTTATTTATTTATTTTAGTGTGTGTGTGTGTGTGTGTGTGTGTGTGTTGTTACCCACTGAGTTTAACCAAGGTCTCCTTTAGGACCATGGGTTTGGAGATCTCTTTTGGAACCTGATGGATTCAGCAGTGGGTACACCACTGTGACCTAACACTCCCCCTAACTCCCCCCATCCTGCAAGGATAGACTCCTGTATTCCTTGACTTTCCTCAGCACCCATGATTGATAGTTGGGTGCTGTCCTTGTGGGGGTCCAGTGAAGATAACCATAGTTGTAAGTTAATGATTGCAGTGGCTGCATTGTGTTTGTAGAACTGCATTTTTTAGCACTTCAACCTATCTTCCAACTCTTACATACTTCCTCCCTCTTCTGCACAATGTTCCTCAGACTGAGAGGAAGTGGTATGCATGTCTTGTTTAGGGCTGAGCCCATAACCATGGTTTCTTCTCTGCATAGTGTACAACATTTGTATTCTTTGCCATACCTTGTAAGAGGCTTCTCTGATTAAGTCTGAGAGTAGCTTTTCTGTGGGTATAAGCATAGATATTTAGTGAACTATTGCTATGTCAATTAAGTAAACTTCAGGAATAATTATCAACTGGAACTGTGACCCCCCTAGACCTTGTCTGTTAGTCAGTCATATTTAAATGTACAAAGCATGACCTCCCCTTCTCACATAAAGGAAGCCTCATATCCAATCAGATGGAAATTTGCTACCTTCACCACACACCACAACCAGGCCACTATTGTATAGGTGGCCATATCTCACCCAGAAAGGTAGCCTTCTTATTCAGAGAGTTCACATCTGGGTAATACCAGAGGCCTTTTCTTCCCCAGCAGCCTGCTTAGTGCTCTTTGTGGTTTGGTAGCCTTCAGGGAGGCTTCCAGCTCTGTTCCAGCATCCTTTCTCTTTTACTTTCAAACAAGCTGTATGGTTTCTTGTACAATATGATCTTATCCTCTAGTTCTCCATCAAAAAGACTGACAAAAATTTGTGCAGTTGTGGAGGCTTCTGGGGTATCCTTGACCTCCTCCTGTGGGGCTATCTCATGCCTGGGTCTGTGAACTATGTTCAGTAATCCACAGATTTTAGAAGCAGTGCCTACCAGACATGCGGAGTGACACCTCACAATCACTTTCTTGTACTTTTTATTGGAGTTGCAAGACAGCAGGCTTCTATAGGCCTCTTTATATTCATATTATTCCTGGTGATCTTCTGCCCACGCCACACTGTCAACTCTCTAATCCTCCAGGTTTCCTCCCTGTTTAAACACCTCGATCCGCACTATTCTTCCTGTTTCCTTTTATCTATCTTCTAATCTCACTTAGAGCAAGGTCTCCTCTACATCCTGTTTTGATTTCCTCACTTGCACAGCAATTCCATGTTAAACAATAGAGTTAAGAGTTGAGGCTAGGATTCTATATGAAAGAGAAGATATAGTGTCCTTCTGGATTACTTCAATCAATATCAATTTTTCTGGTTGCATAAATTTCTCTGAAGATTTGATACTTTCATTTTTCTTTCTAGATGAACAAATCTAACCAAGAAAAATGAAAGAACACTACAATGAAAATGTTAAGACACTGAAGAAATAAACTGAGGAAGTCAAAAAAGATGGACAAGTTTTCCTTGCTTGTGGATTAGAATTAATATTGTACAAATGTCCATCATATCAAAAACAATCTTCAGATTCAATGTCATTCCAATAAAAAATCCAGTCATTCTTCACAGATGAAGAAAAAGCAATCTAACATTTATACGGAAGCAGAAAAGACAAAGGGTAACGAAGCAATACTATAAAAAAAGAATACGGAAGGATACTTTACCCTGAATTGATCGAGACATCAACATTAGACCTGATACCCTGAAACTGCTGGTAGAAAAAGCAGGGACCATGCTTCTCCATAATGATACTCACAATGATTTTCTGAATAAGACTCCAATAGCCCAGGAAATAAGAACAGCAATCCAGAAATAGATTATCATGAAAAAAAAAAGTTGCTGTACAGCAAAGGAAACTGCCAATCTAGTAAAGAGGCAGCGAATAGAATAGAAGAAAATCTATGCCAATTATACATGTAATAGAGGATTGGTGATTAGAATATATAAAGAATGCAAAGAACTAAATACCAAGAAATCAAACAACTGAAGTAAGGAACTCAACAGAGAACTGTGAAAATAAAAAATACAGATGGCTAGGAGACATTTTCCAAAAAGACTTCAACATCTTTGGCCATCAGAGTAAAGCAGATTAAAACTGTTTTAAAATATCATCTCATCCCAGTAAAATGGCTGTAACCAAAAATACCAATAAAAACAAATTCTGCCCGTGGATCTGAAGAAGCAACTCTTGTCTAATGTTGGTGGCAATGTGAACTAGTGTGTCCACTTTGAAAATCAGTCTGGAGGTTTCTGATCAAATTGGATACTAAGCTAGAATGTATCCTAGCTGAAAAAGTCCTGAGCATATACTGAAAGGACTCTACACCCTAAGTAATAGAAACCTATCAGGAGGGTTCTTTGGTACAATACTCACAAAAGTTAGGAAACAGAAGTTGAATAGTTGTCTATCAACTGATAGAAGGAAACAGAAATTATAATACATTCATCTGCAAAGAGAAATGTTATTTATTTTATTTTTGGTTGTCTTTATTTCTTGAGAATTGCATGCAATGTACTTTGGTCATATCCATCCTTCCCCCAAATCCTCCCAGATAGAGCCCCTCCTCCCTACCTAAGCAATTTTATGTCCTCATGTTTTTCTTAAAACAAATCCAGTCTAATTAGCTCTGCTTATATATTCTTTGGTGTATTGTCTACTTGGTCATGGTTGATATACAGGAGCCACACTCTTAAAGAAATCTGATGGTCCCTTTCCAACAGCTTTCCATTGCCGATAGCTCCCCAGTAAGTGGTGGAACATCTTTTCCACCTCTCTATGTTGGGATTTTTCCTGAATTTAGCTTTTGAAGATTTTGTGCACGCTGTCACAATCAGTCTCCATGCGTTCTTATGTACAACTTAGCCCAATGTGTCCAGAAAACAATGTCTCCTTGTATCCATCCACCACTTCTGGCTCTTACAGTCCTTCCACCCTTTTTTTCCAGTCATTTCTGAAGTTTGGGTGTGACATAGATATCCTTTAAGGATTGACTAGTCCCCAATATCTTTTTCTCTACATGTTGAAAAGTTGCAGGTCTCTGTAAATTGTGTTCTAGTGCAAAAGTACGACTTCCCTGATGAGATTTTGTAACATATATATATATATATTATGTTACCCATGAAACATCTATGGGTACAAAAAGTCAATAGAAATTTGTTTATTACTATGTGCATTTAGTAAAATAATAAATAGTAGTAGATTCTTCCCTAGGGCCTGCAACCTGTTTTGCCACAGGTTCTTTCCACAATCACAGTTTCAAATATGGGTACCATCTTCTGGTGAGGGCTTTAAATCCCATGAGAAAATACTTGGTTAATCTTATGAAATTCAAGGCACTGTTGCACCACATGGCATCTCTTCAGACCCGTCGTTATTTTGCTTACAGGGTTCACAGCAGCATAGTACTGATGGCTTACTTTCTCCTCTCTGTAGCATGTGCAGCACTTTTTTATCACTGTAAAAGCTAGCCAGTGAGGATGAAACTTCAAGGTGCTCTGTGTTTTATGAGTCATCTGATTGGTGTGTCTTCTGCAGTAGGGAATTACAATCAAACTCTGAAGGGAAAACAAAAGCAATAGTGGCAATAGCCTACAATGTTTGGAAGTCTGTGGAATCTCAATAGCCAACAACTCCAAAAGGTGTAAGCCATTGTTGACAATGGGCTTTTTTATATTTTAGCCTGCATTGTCTTAGAGATGCATTGGTGTCATTTTGTTGGGCCTTAAGAAATCCTAATTAACCGGCTAGCACCTCGTGGCCTGGGCAAGATGGGGCTGAGGGGAGCTAAAACAAAGACCAGCCAGAGGAGATAGACACATACCATGGTAATTAGGTGAGCTAGGGACTTAAGTGCCATTGGAGGAGAATTACTTTCTCCCTTGTGAACAGCTCATGGGCAGTTGTAGCCTTTATGTAAAGTGAAGACATGATCAGAGTGACCAGTAAAGTGATTGGTAGAAACTTCCTGCTGTATGCTAATACCTGTAACTCTGAGCCTTTATAATGGGCCTGTTAAGTTCAGTAAACGGCTCCCTGCGGTACCACTGAGGAAGTTACATCATTAAAGCTGTATCATCTGAAGAGCTGGCTAGCTGTATGCTTCTTTGGTCAGACTGGAAGCCCCTGTCATGCCTGATTGTTTCCTGGAGAGGGTCAGGAAGCTGGGAATGGGCAGGCTGTCGCACCCAACATCCCTTTGCTTCCCTGTAAAAGCCCTCTCCTACGGCGGGGAGGGGGCTGGGGCAATCCAAGAGAAGTGGCACAGGAGCCTTGTGCCTGATCCCCCTCACCATTCTCTCCTGCTGGGCAGGAGACAGGGAACGTGGTGAGGGAGTACACCTTTTGGTGTCTGTTGCTCTGCCACGAGAGAGAGAGATATCATTTTATGGGACAACTTCATTTATAATCCTTTCATATGCCTATGCAGCTATTTTAGGAATCTTCTACAGTAGTAGTGTTCTATATTATCCTCAGGCACACTAAGTGTGGTAGAAAAAAAAGTCAGTTATGACCATGTGAAAAAGAAGCATACCACATAGAAGCAAAAGCAGATTAGGTTGACTTCCATACATTTTGAATTATTGAAATAGTTACGCTTGCTAGGAGAAATTCTGAAGAGTATTTTTCAACTTTTTAAAAATTCACATATTCAACATTCCATTCAGAAATACATTGGAGTCTGATATGCAGAAATTATAAGAAAACTTATAAGAAGAGCATTCAAAGAACTTGCAAATGGTCATTAGTCATTTCAATCTCATAATGCTATGAAAAGGACATTTGTAGTGAAGACACCCAGAGATTTTGCATAGTTCATGTAGCAGTGTAAAGGTCTTTGTAATCAGGAAACCTATTTGCTCTTTTTTTAACAAAATAAAAATGAGGCAAATAACTTTTAGAAAATAAATGTTTCTATTATGTGTCTTTGTCACCTAAAACCATAGTAACCCAGCTTACTTTGGGTGGTTCTAGTTTGCTTCTCACTCTTAGCAATTACTAATCACGTACATTTTAAAGGATGTACGTGGCTTTGGATGACATATTATCACCTTCCTAATACATACACAGACAGACATACATATTCAAACAAACACACAGACACACATATGTTCAGATATGTATACTCACATGCATGCACACATTGATACACATGAACTCACAATGCATCATTCTCTCTGTCTTTCTGTCTGTCTGTCTCTCTGTCTTGTCTCTGTCTCTCTCTCTCTCTGTCTCTCTCTTTCTCTCTCTCTTTCTGAAGTCAAATTATGGAACTCAAATGCAACTGGTTCTGTCTCCTGGTCTTTGAGGTGCTCCTTACACATCCCTGTATTCTTATGGTGCGCTCTCCTGAATTTGCTTGGTCAGCAGCTTTGTTGTGGATGGCAAGAGTCCTTTGGCACAGGTGAGTTTTCTGAAGCATTAGTATTTTTCATATATAAGAATCATTTGAGAAACAATAGTTTTTAAAAGTTTTTTTTTTATTTACTATTTTTATCCTCTGTGTATGAGAGTGTGTTCTGCATGTGTGTAAGTGCACCTATATCATGTGATGCCTGTGGAGGTCAGAAGAGTGTGTAGATCCCCTGGAACTGGAGTTACAGATGGTTGTTAGCTGTTGTATGGGTGTTGGGAATTGAACCTAGAACCGCTCCAAGAGCAGCCAGTGCTCTTAACAGCCAAGTCACCTCTCCAGCCTCAAGAAGCATAGTTTTGAAAATGGCTAGAACCTCCAGTCTGCTGATTAAACTAGGGTCTTTGGGTATTGGGACAAGTCACTGGTGTGCATATGAATATGAAGTAAGTATAAGAAACAATACCAAAAGCTTATTTAAATTCAAATGATGCAACCTAATACATTAGAATCGTATCTGTGCTGGATAGCTTTGGTTGTCAACTCCACATACCTGTGTAGAGGGAACCTCAAGTGGAGAATTATCTCCATTGTACTGGCTTGCAGACATGTCTGTGGGTGTTTTCTTGATTATTGAGTGATGTGGGAGGACGCAGCCCACTGTGGGTGGTGCCACCCCCGGGAAAGTTTTTCTGTATTGTGTAAGAAAGTAGACTGAGCATGTGCCATAGGAGCAAGCCAGTAAATAGTGTTCCTCTATAGCCTGTGCTTTGGCTCCTGCCTTAAGGTTCCTGCCTGGAGGAGTTCCTACCTTGGGCTCCTTAGGCAATGAATTGTGACTCTAGAGATGTAAATTAAATCAGTCCTTTCCTCCCATAGTTGTTATTGGTCATAGTTTTTTTTTGTCACAGCAATTAAAAGTGAACTAGGACAGTCTATAAAACAGAGAAAATATAATCAGCAATAAAATAAAGACAAAGAATGCCAAGAATATCTGCTCAAATCTGAGGTAAAGTTGAACTTTAAGTAAACAAACAGTTTTCTCCCATATTAAAGCATTTTTAAAAAAGGAGATTGTTTATTTTACATGTACTTTTGCTTTTATAGAGGAAAAGGTGACTGCTTACCTCTGATAGAAAGTTGTATTTTTATCAGTGAAGCTGAGGAAAAGTAATATTCTGACTACAAAGAGATATAAGGAGGCCAAAGGTTTAGAGAACAAACTCACTGGAGAAACATGATCTCTCTGGGAAATACCAAGGTTCCTTATGAGGCTGGAAATCTCAAACAAAAAAATATATATATATGATATGTGATGTTTTTCTCTAGAAATCCCTTTGTACCTGCTTGTATTCCCTGGACAAGGTTCTGATGGAGATCATAGTGAACAGTTTTGCCATGATATGTATTGGTGACAAAGTGGTAGACAGATCTGTGAAAAGATCATCTTCATGAACATTGATTTTTTTTTTTTTTGGTAGTAGCAACATGATTTACAATGAGGTGCACCAAGTATATATTCATAAGTCTTTTAATTCCTGGGCAAAGACTGAAATTTCTGGTGACCACTACTATCAGGGCAAGGATTATTGGAGTAGCTATTACTAAGACAAAGGAGAAAAATATAAAGTTGAGAATGAAAGTACAAAGAAAGAGAAGATTGGGTAAGACAACATTGCTACTGTTCTCTTGAGGGAAACTCGAGTGATGCATGAAAAGAGAGGAGAGGAGGAGGGGGAGGGGAGGAGAGGGAAAAGAAGAGTGGGAAAAAGAAAAGAGAGGAAGAGAGACAAGAGAATATCACAGTTTATCCCATTTAAATACAGAGATGTCTGATGTTAGTGAATACCATAGTGACATAACAGGAATTCGTATGATTGGAGGCAGGTTCTGGAAATTTGCCTTTAAAAGATCTTTAAAGTTAGGATTTTTGTTTCCAGTGGTTTGATTGCCTCCTGTTTGGAGAATGAAGAGAGCGTTATTAAACACTTCTAAATATTGTTCCCATATAATAAGGCTTGGAGTATCTACTCCATATGAAAATACATTTACATTTGACTAAGGAGTTGTGCAATGTGCTGATGATGTGGGAAATGGCATAACTGAAGCTCAAAATGAAAAGATTTAGGAAAGTTAATATGATTTAACTAGTTTAATGAGAGCCAAGGTTGTGTCTGTGTGGCAGCAGTATACCATCAAATGTTTTAAGCTGCCGTGATTACTGTTCTACTGTTTTGTCATTTTTCAGTGTTTGATACAGAAATAATGGAAATGAACCTCAATTAGAGATTGACTTCTTTCCATAGCTGAGAGAGAGTGTGTGTATTTGAGAGAGAACCATAAATCATTCTTTCTAAAATTCCCCATCATTTACATAAAGACAGGGATATTTCTGCTTTGAATGAGCTAATGGTATAATAGTTTTGTGACTACCCCTGAGTTTTATAACCAGTTATTATACTTTCCTTTATATAATGCTGAAACTAAAATAACACATGAAAACACATGGATACACCTTAACTAAATGGCAATTTTGAACATAGTTTCTTTGAGTTGTTATTTTCTTATAGAGCATTACACAATAAAGATCAGTTAGATTCCCCAGGTATAATTGCCACATATATTATAATCAAATATGAGTGGAAGGAAAGAACTGATTCTATAAAGTTATCCATTAATTTCCTTATGTATACCACAGAATATGTAGACCTATATACACATACATACAGATAATAATAAATAATATATTCTTTTTTAAAATTCAAAGAACTAACTGTCGACATAACTAAACCTTCAACTGTGATGTTGAAAATATTGCTCTCCCCTGAGCTAACTTGCCACTCCCGGTGGATTTAAAGAATTAATTATCATTTGCATTATCTCTGGAACCCAAATTTTATAGTAATTAGAAGGCAACTGCTACACTTAGATCATGGTCTGAAACCACTTGTGTAATTACTCTAAATGCTATCATATTTTCATATTTTGAGGTAAACTTGAAGGTTTTGTTTCTCGTTTGCTACTATTTTACATTTGAAGAGGATAAGCATGTTCAAGTCATGATCAAAGGTGTTTACTACAAACACACAATGTGACTCAAATCTTTATTTGGCTACTCAGACCAAATCAGTTTTTTAATGTGGAGATAAAAGCAATTAGAAATGAAGACGCTGGACTACAGAAACATATACAGAGATTAGATAAAGCTAAAGTAGAATAGGTCCACTGGATACTTAGATTATTTTTTAAATTCAAATTCTTTACTATTTGACTTTTAATTGAAGTTTTGTGGTTTTCGTATAACACAGTTTGTTAGTATTTAGTTTCCCTCCCCTATCTGCACTTCCTCCAACCCTCCCAGTTGAATGTGCTCTCTATATAATATGCCCCATAGAGTCTGACTTGTGTAAGAGTCAAGAGATTGAATGACCCTGGTAATTTTAAAAGGAACATGTCCTTATTCTATTTGTGATCACCTGTATATCCAATAAACTCATAAAATAATACATTTGTCATCCATTGATTAGCTGATTTTGGGGGGACTATTGTTGATTTTCTTTGGTCTGTGTG
The DNA here is from genome assembly GCA_035773235.1 of Eospalax fontanierii. Lineage (NCBI taxonomy): Eukaryota > Metazoa > Chordata > Mammalia > Rodentia > Spalacidae > Eospalax > Eospalax fontanierii. The sequence continues at coordinate 43,570,241 of CM069533.1, read as the reverse complement.
CCTAGTAGACTTCAATTAGCCTCACTAATTTTATATTTCTCACTGACTTTACTATAGAGGATAATGGAATCATTTGACCTTTAACTATGCTTCAAGAATAACTGTAATCCTATCTGTGAAAGAAAAATAATTTTGGTCCTTAGTATCAATAAAGGATGTTTAGAAAATGACAATACTATAATGCACAACAAAAAGTGTATTTTCCTTTTTCAATTTGCTTTCATTCAGTATAACTTGAATAGACTAGTTAAAAGATTTCCAAGCAGTTATTAGAACATGGAGAAAAGTGATGGCCCTATCTCCTGTTTGAGCATAGGACAAATTCTGAAGAGAATCTTGCATTGGAAATAATTTGGCTTGGGCACGGTTTCCAGAAAGTAGCAGGCCAACCCACTGGATAGTCAGCCTCAAGCATAATACCAGATGATACAGATACACTTTTGGGTACATTTCCTTTTTCACAATGACCTTTTGTCCTTCCCATCGATAAAGCGTTTTTAACTGTGTGACAATGTCACTTTGGGCACAATTAATCAGAGAGACAGGCTTCTGTCTCATGCTGGGCCAGTGTTCCTCTGTCTTCTGAGAATTCTGGAGTGAGATTCATAGACACTGGGTTTTGTGATACATAGATGGAATTCTACATTTTAAACTGAGGAATTGTGCTGTACCCATCTACAGCTATGACACTGAGAGGTGATAGTTAGAATTTGAACACCAAGACAGAGAGTGTCAAAAAAATAGTAAATCAAAGCAATTTAGTCTTTCAGATACTTGGACCAACTGCTAGGAAGTTAACAGTTATCATTTTAATTTTTTCAGTTTTAATTAATTTCTGCAGTTTGTAAGCTAACTCAAAGTACTTTTTTAAATGCCACATGGAGACTTTTGCATCACAATTCTTTCATCAGCTTGTCAGAATGTTTTCAGCTCATGTGCCTGAGTTCCTTATAAAATAAGTACTCAAATTCAGCATTCAGGAAGGCAAGGAAGAGGCCAGCTCTGGCTTACTTAGAAATATCAACAAAATACTTTTGTTGTAACCAAGTGACCCATCCATTCCTGATTAAAGTTATTCATGTTTTCTCTACATACCAATCCACACTTCAGTAAAAGCAACTCAGTAGATAGTTTCTGGAAAGTTCTTTTTTTATTGAATGAGCAAAAGAATAAAGGAAATGAGATACATATCTTTTCCAACTTTCAGCTGTTTGATGGGATTTTTCGGAGATTTATGCACACACACACACACACACACATACACATGATATTACACCAAATTTAAAGGAAATAGTTTTAAAATTTTTATTTATTTATTTATTCATTTATTTATTTATTTATTTTGAGACAAGTTTTCCCTGTAATCCTGTAGCAACAACTGGACTTCAACTCACCATATAGACCAGGCTGGCCTCAATCTCTCAGAAATCCATGTGCCTCTGCTCTCCGAGTGCTGGGATTAATGACTTGCACCTACACACCAGGCTTTGTTTAGATTTTTAAGGGCATGTTACAGGAAAACATAACATAAAATTCAACATAAATGTATATGTTAAAATAGTATCAATAATAACAGAGGTTATTATCAGTCATTTATTGTTGGTAATTATGGAGTAACATGGTGGTCACTATGACAATAGTAATGCTGTAAATGATGTTTCAGAAATGCCCATCTTGTGCCAATTACACTGTTACTATGTTACTTTCCCCATTCATTTTCATGGTAACTATGAAACCATTTTACAGGTGGAAAATATAACTTAGTGTCATGAATGAATATCTACAAAGGCCTTTCAGATTCAATTAAGTATTTTCATTTTATATTTTGAGAAAATAAGCTTGAATATGTGAGATTTAACCTTTACTTTTGAAATGTACTCACGATATTTTTTCTTTTGAGGCTTTTCCTCCTGATGCTTTGATCCTCTTGGAAGTATGCCTTCTCCAGATTCTTCAGTGTATAATAAAGAGCACGAAAAGCAATTATTACTTCTTCCAACGAAAAGATTAAGCTCTAAATACTTTGTCTTAGTGCCAGAAAGCTAGATATTATTGTCTAGAGAACAGAGTGCCTATGTCTTTTGCCATTCTTCATTTTTCAGAAAAACTCCTTTCTTTCTGATGTTAATTTTCTTTTCAAGGTATGACATACTGTGATAGTTGAAAATAAATGACAGTTTCCTCCAACTGCAGTGTGACTAGGTTGTTAAGATTATAAATGTGCATTCCCAGACACTTGAACATTGTTCACAAATTGGATTTTTCAAGTGTTAGCAATGTTCTCTTTGAGGGATTAATATCTCCTTCAATAGAGATGGGGAGGAGGGGCCACTACAGTGCAATATTCCACAGACTTTATTACTCAGTTTTAAAGCTCAAGACTCCCAGTTATCTCTGGAACAATTTTTCATCTCTTAATCTTGCATTTCTGTTTTGCCAGCTGCATCAGATATTTTCAGCACATACCCAGATTTTGTGTATGAATACTCAATATGATGTCATCTTATTTTCATGTCAGTCCATCTTCTTTCAAAGACTTCAAGGCAAGAGCCTCAGTAAAAACATTTTACTTCACTTATATTTACCCTGTAAAATCCAAGGAGAATACATGATGCAAAAGCAAATGAGTTTAAAAATTTCTTAATCAAAGGGAAAGGTATCTGTGTCTTCATTCATCATGGAGGACTCCACCTTTGCAGGAGAAGGCAGCTCTGTGGCAGGAATTCACATCCTTGGGAGGGGCCTGAAGCACCATGGGTTCTTTCTTTATTCTGTGCTACTAGTTACAACTTCCAAAAACAACTTTAAAAAATTTATATTTTTTAAATATAGGTAAATGAGTCATCAATTACAGAAACTTCATAACAATACTGTAAGGGTCTGTGTTCTAGAGACGCAGCAGACAGAAAGGACCAGACTCCTCTGGCAGCTAACAGGAACCAGCTTTATTAAGAGAAGACCAGATGGGACTAGCTCCTCTGCACACACAAGTGGAGAAATGCTAGCCCCCTCAGCCTCATCTTGGGGCTAGGGCTCCTGGGAACCGGGCTGGCATGCCATACTCCAGATCAGGATGGAGCAGCTCCCTCCGGGAGAGTGCAAGAGGCAAGCTACCCTGGGGGAGGGAGCTCAACCCCACAGGCCAAGTCTGAGTCTCAAAAGCCCCTCCCATTGTCCAAGTCCTCAAAGCCTTAAAAACCTTTAGAGCCCCACTGGCTTTCAGGGGAAGGGGGTTGCCATAACATCTGATTGATGTTTAAGGCAATCTTCTGGCCAGGAAGTAGTCCTTTTTCACAGTTGTTTGTGAATTCCTTGAGTCCTGAATCTTATCTGCCAAGGAATTTGGGATCTGGAGCTATTTGCAAGGCTTAGATAATCTCTGGCTCCAGGTTTCCTTCCATCTTCCTGAGTTTGAAACTGTTGGGGGTTTCATTCACACCTTACAAATACGAAGTCATGTAAGAATTAAGGGACTTCTCCATATGAGTTCTGCCCAAATGGAATATCTACTATAACTACTTTACATTTAAAGACACATATAAACTACTCATTCAGTTGTGTTTGTTTCTCTATGCAGATAACTAAGTGAATTTCATTCTCAGAAATACAGAGCCAGAGATTTTCATAACACAAATTCATAAACTTTAGAAGAGCACATTTAAAAATATTATAATATTATAATCAATACCACAGTCACAAAAATTAAAATCTTTATTTCATGTTCCTATAATGTGTCTGCCATTCAGTTCCCTTCCAGATTTGTCATCCTTTAGAAAGCCTTTTAATGTAATCATATTACTACTTAAAGAAAGTAATTCTAGTCAAATATTAAAATCATTTTATTGAAACTTTGTACATTTTATATAGAACATCTCAATAGATATTAATGATCATTATACCTCCTCCCCCACTGCCACCCCCATGTAGCCCTCCAGCTGGAATTCATGCATTCTATCATCTGTGTTAAGGCCTATTGTGTCAAGTTTGTATCCCTAGACATTCCTCAGTGCAAGTTTATCCACTGAGATCCAGTCAGCCTATCTAGAGTCCCTCCCTTTGGGAAGAACAGATCTTCCTCTTCCATCAGTAATGAGTTGCCAATATTTATTCATCTGAGATTGGGGTCTGCTGTCCTTTGCTTCAGTTCTATGCTGGGTTTTTGTCTGCTTGAGTTTGAATGGGTCCCGTGCATGTTGCCACCATTGATGTAGGCTCATATGAAAGAGGCTCCAGGAACTTGTAGGACCCTATTAACACATGGTCATGCACTTCCTCCCTGGCTCTTACAATCTTTCTGCCCACTTTTCCACAATGGTCCCTGAGTCCTGCATGGGTGAAATTTAATACAGAAGCCCTGCCCAAGGACCAGCATTCTGAAGACTCTTAATCTCTATGCTTGGATTCCTTGCCTTCTGTTACATAAAAGATCGTCATTAACAGGAACTGAGAGATTCATTAATGTCCTTTGCCCCTTGTTCTATATTCCTTGGGTCTTAGGTGTAGAGGTTACATTGTAGATGTGCCACTTAGGTTTTGGTAATTCACAAACGATGGCTGTGTGTGTCCAGTTGTGGTACTTTGAAATAGTCGCCATCTGGTGCAAAAGAAACTTCCTTGATGAGTGGTGACTGGGATATTTGGCAGTAAATATAAGGATCTGTATTTAGTACATAGTAAGATATCAAATTAGTCTAAGGATGTGACAGTCTTGGGGTTTGCTCCAAGATCTATGACATCTACAGCCATGTGTACTGGCTAGGTTTAAAGTATCACTAAGTTTCCTCCAATTGAGTGGATTTTTCAGTCCAGTTAAGTAGCTATTGATTGCTCCCAAAGTAAAACTACTATTAATGCTCCAGTGTCTTGTGCTGGTGATGGTAACTGAAGTGGTCATTTGGTCTTGAAGCTGGTGTTTGACCATTGATTGGTGTTCTCCTCTAGCAGCTTGCATAATGCTCTCCGAAGCTATAAGAGCTAGCCTCCAGGATAAGTGGCATCAAAGTAAGTTCCATCTCCATTGCTCCAAATCCAGTGACCAAAGTATTATCTATCTTCAGCAACAGACTCTTATCTTCTAGGTTCTAGGATGCAATCAAGAACTGTTGAAATAGCCTGTGAAATTTTGGGAGCCTCTTGGACCACCCTGGCCAACAACTCAAAGGAAGATTTTTCTTGTCTGGCACTGTTTCCTGCTATGTAGCCTTTAGCCAAACACATGGACTCCTGCAATGATACTGTATGTGTAATTTGTCATTAGGTTGTTGCTTCCCTCTGATTTTTTGAACTGGCTAGGCCCAATTTGCCTTTCTCTATCCCAGTCTAACCCTTCCTCCATGCTTTACCCATTTGAATTGTCTCCATTTTCCCATTCTCCCTTGGTAATACCTGTCAACTATGTTCCCACCTCTCTTGAACTCCTTTTTTCCCTTTATCCCCAAAGTTCCATGTATAGTCCTCTTTCCCTCCTCCCGGTCAAATACCCTCATCTTATCCATTTCTCCCCTAGTAACACCTGTCTCTTACTATTTTTCACTCTCAGGTTCCTTCCTTACCTCCCTGGTGCCTTTCCATTGTCAGGTTCCTGCAGTTACATCAAGATATACACTCACATATAATGATTTGGTGCTAGGATCCCAATTGAGAGAGAACGTATGTTGTTTGTTTTCTGAGTCTTTGTTACTTCACCTAGTATAACAGTTTCAAGTTTCATCCATTTACCTGCAAATTTCCTGATTTCTTCTTTCTTTACTCCTGAGTAGAACTCCATTGTGTAAATGTATCACATTTTCAGTATCCACTCATCAGTTGAGGGACACTTAGGGTGCTTTCATTTCTTAGCTATTGTGAAAAGAACAGCCACAAACATGTATGTATAATTATCTCTGCAACAGGATGAGTCCTTTTGGTATATTTCAAGATATAGCATAACTGAATTAAATCAGAGGTACATTTTTAGCGTTTTAAATAGTTTTTCACAGTGCTTTCAATAGGAGTTGAATGAATTTATACTTCTACTAGTAGTGAGTGAAATAGTCCTCTTTCCCTACATCCTCTCCACCACTTGGTATCATTTATATAGTCCTCTTTCCCTACATCCTCTCCACCATTTGGTATCATTTATATAGTCCTCTTTCCCTACATCCTCTCCACCATTTGGTATCATTTATTTTTTTTCATCTTCCAATGAAAATGTTACTGCCACTGTTTTCTTCCAACACTTTCTCAAATTTTCAGGCTTCACATTGAGGTCTTTGATTCATTTAGAGTTTACATTTGTATAAGGTGAAAAATCAGGGTCTAGTTTCATTCTTCTACAGGTGGAGATCTAGTTCTATCAATATGATTTGCTAAAGATGCTGCATTTCCTCCACTGAGTGTTCTTGGCTCCTCTGTAAAGTATTAGTTGGTTGAAACTGCATTTACTCATGTTTGCATCTTCAATTATGTTCCATTGATCTACAGGTCCATTTTTTGTGCCAATACTATGTTGTTTTTATAATTTTTGAGACTACTGTGATGAGAGAGTTTCCATGTACTCTTTATTCAATTGCTTGCTGTTGGGATATAAAAATGCTATTGATTTGTAGATTAATTTTATAACCTTCCACTTTATTGAGAGTGTTAATAATTTCCAGTTTTTTCTTGGAATTTTTGGCATCTCTTAGGTACAATATCATGTCGTCTGCAGAGAGGCACAATTTGACCTCTATTTTTCCTAGTAGTACTAATTTAACTTCTTTATCTTACCTTTTTACTCTCACAAGAGTTTCAAGTACTATTAAAATGGAGTCTAGATAGTCGAGAGCTTTGTCTGCTTCCTGATTTTAATGGGAATGCTTCTGATTTTTCTCCATTTAGAATGAGGTTGGCTGTGGGTTTTTTTTTTTGTATATAACTTTAATTATGTTGAGATATGTTCCGTCCAATCCAATTCCCTCTAGGACTCTTAACATAAATGCATGCTGAATTTTGTCAAAGGTATTTTACGTACCTATTGAGATGAACATGTGATTTTTGTCTTTCAGTCCATTTACATGATTTATGTCATTTATTGACTTACATATATTGAACCATCTTTGCATCTCTGGAATAAATTCCACTTGATTATGATGAATGTTCTTTCTGATATGTATCTGTATGTGATTTGCAAGTGGTTTGTTGAGAATTTTTGCATCTATATTCATTGAGGTTGTGGCTCTATAATTTTCTTTCTTTGTTATATCATTACCAGTGGGGAATTAGAATGATACTTGCTTCATAGAGGGAATTTGTGAGTTCTCCCTATTTCTATCTTTTTGAATAATTTAAGTATTATTGTTTGTAGATCTTCTTTGAATGTCTGATAGAATTCTGCTGTGAATCTGTCTAGGCCTGAGCTATTTTTTGTCAGGAGATCTTGTATTACTGCTTCAATTGCCTTGTGTATTATGGGTTTGTTTAAGCTGTTGATCTCTTCTTGAATCTATTGGTGATTTCCATGGTTTTATGTGTATATCCATTTCTTTTAGGTTTTCAAAATATCCCTGTGTAATGTTCTGGATATTTTTGTTAGTTGTGATACTTCCCCTTTCATGCCTGTTTTGTTAATAAGGAGTTGCTCTTTCTTTTGGTTAACTGGAATAAGGGTGTATTATTTCTTTGCTATCTTTTCAAAGAATAAGTTAGTGAATTCATCAATTCTTTGTATTACTTTCTTTGTTATTATTTCATTAATTTCTGCTTTGATATCTGTTATTTCTTCATGTCTGCTGGATTTGTGTTTCATTTGTTGTTGCCTTTCAAGAATCTTCAGTTGCAATGTTAAATCATTTTTGGGCTCTTTCTGGTTTTTAAATGCACTATAAAATTCCCTCTTAAGACTGTTTTGAAAATTCTGCAGAGGTTTTGATGTGTTGTATTATCCTTTTTTGTAATTCTAGGAATATTTTTAGTTCTTTCTTAATTTCTCCTTTAACCCATTCAAGAGTATGTTGTTTAATTTCTCAGTTACTAGAGCATCTTACAGTGTTGATTTTTAGGCTTTGTTGCATTGTGGACTGATAGAACGTATCTAATTATTTCAATTATTTTGTATTTGTTTAGGTTTGTTCTGTGCCCCAGTATGTGGTTAATTTTAAGGAAGTTCCCTGGGGTACTGAATAGAACATGTATTCTTTGTTGCTTGGGTAGAATATTAAGTAGATGTTTGTTAGGTTCATTTGATGTATTTTTTTTTAATTCAGATGTCTCTCCATTTATTCTGTCTTATTAACCTCTCTAATAGATTCAGTGGGGTATTGAAGTGCTCTATTATTAGTGAGTTGAGATTAATCTGTTTCTTAAAATCCTGTGGTGCTATTTTAATGAAGTTGGATGCAGCAGGGTTTGGTGCATATATGTTCATTATTGTTCCTTGTTATTTGTTACTTTGATCAGAATGAAGTGACTCTCTTTATGTCTTCTGATTAGTTTTAGTTTGAAGTCTGTTTTGTCAGATATCAAGATGGCAAGACCTGCTTGTTTCTTAGGACCATTTGCTTGGAATATTTTTTCCATCTTTTTACTTTAAGGCCATGCCTGTCTTTGAAGGTTAGTTAAATGGATTTCTTGCAGATAACAAAATGGTGGATTTTGTTTCTTGATCCATTCAAACAGCATGTGTCTTTTGACTGGGGAGTTTAGTCTATTAATATTTAAAGTTGTAATTGAAAGATATATATTGATTCATCATTTTAAATTACATTTGCACTCTTGGTCTAACTTTGTGGTTCTGCAGTTATAGCTTCATTTAGTTTCTTTCTCTTGCCCCTGGGATAGTCATTCCTTTCTTTGGCTTTTTGAATTGCCACAAAATTCTTTAAAAGACCTATTTGGGGGACATGGATTCTTTAAACCTATTCATGTCATGGAAGATTTATATTACTCCATTAACTATAATAGACATTTTTGCCAAATAAAGTATTCTGAAATGGCATCTATGTTCATTTAGAACTGGGAATACTTTAGTCCATGCTCTTCTGACTTTCATAGTTTGCTTTGAAAAGTCAACTGTAACTTTTATGTGTTTTCCTTTTTGTGTGACTTGTTTTTCTTTTGCAGCTTTTAGAATTCTCTCTTCATTCTGTACATTTAGTATTTATACTTTCACATGTCCTGGGGTGTTTGTATGCTAGTCTTGTGTATTTGGTGTTCTATGTGCTTCTTGCATTTGTATGGGCATGTCTTTCCTTTATTGCTGGAAATTTTCTTCTACAGTGTCATTGAAGATCTGGTCAATAACATTATCCTGTGATTTTTCTCCTTCCTCCATGCTTATCTTGCATATTTTTAATGGTTTCTCACATTCCTTGCATATTCCTTTCCTGTGTTTAAAAAAAAAAAAACAAAACTATAGTCTTTGCTTGAGTGCTCCAATTCTTCCACTTCATTGTTCAGTCTCAATCTTCTGATTTTCCATTTCATTCATTCGATTGCTGAACCTTTTTCTTGTTGTTTCAAATTAGATTATTGAGTGATTTACTTCCTTCATCATTTCAGCCTGAGTTTTTTTAAATATTTCTATCTCTTTTGTGAATTCTGTCAGAAGTTTATGTGGATCTTCTTCTGATTCTTTGATTTGTTTGTTTGTTCTTTAAATTCATTGAATTCTTTGATCATGATTATGATTGTTATTTTAAATCTGTGTACTGGATTATCTTTATGAGATTTTTGTAATAAAGCTCTACTCTAGGATTTATGATGTTTGGTGGAGACATTCTGGGGGATGGTTCATATTATGTTTTTTTTTTCATTTTTGATCTTGGTATCTGGATTGCTCTTGTTTGTGACTCTTATGTGAGACTCAAGCCTTCCATTGTTGAGTTAAAGTCTAATTCTGTTTGTATACTTGATGTAACTTGGTTGTTTTCTTATTGGGTATGAAAAACTGGGTTGATCAAGGCTTCAGTTTCTTTCTTGATTTTATATTGGAGGGACGAAATGGTTGTAATCCTGTTGCCCAAGACTTCCTGAGAGCCACCATCAGGGGAAATCAGATGTTTTTAAACTGTATCCTAATATGACCTCCTCTTGCCAGCAGACACACCACAGTTTGGGAAGACTACTAGGCAAAAGCTGGATTCAGGCATTGTCAGGCAGTCAGCCAAGGGTCAGGCCCCTAACACAGGCCACAGAAGTCTAGTCCTGCAGCAGTGGGAGGAGCTGCACATGTTGTCAATGTATGGGGATGCACAAGGGACGATTTGGAGAGGTCAGCACCAGACAGAGCTAAAAGGGTAGTCAAGAGGTCTGGAGGACCAAGTGCAAAAGTGGATCCGTGCCCAAGGCTAGAACAGGATGTGGTGGGTAGGAATATGGAGTTGCTGAGGCAGTAGTAAAGTGGATGCAGTCTGCGGGATCATATTTAATAGAGAAAAAGACTGATCTCAATAACCAAAGGCAAGCTGGGGTTAGGGAAAGTCAGGAGTAGATGGCTCATCTCAGGAAAGAAAAGTAAATTGGGGTTGGGGCAGCCTGTGAAGGCTCTAACAAGGTAGACTGAAAAACTGAGCTAGTGTAAGTACTGGCGCTCAGGATGCAGTGGGCAGTTCTGTTCTAAGATGGTAGTCCAAATAACTGGGGTGTTAAGAGCTAAAGCTGGTTTGTGCCCAAGGCTAGAAGGAGAAGAGGATGTAGTATAGGGGAGAATGTAGTTCCTTAACAATGAAGAAATAATCTACTAATAATTGAACTATCAGTCAATCAAGATTGATTAATAAATCAAGAGATTTCAAATGCTCTTCTAAAGATCAAGAGGAGTGAAGTATGCATACAAAAATCTCTCTAGCCACTAATGAGAAAAAGATTTGAAATGTGGTAAATTAATTCATTTTATGAAGAAACATTTACATGTTACAAAGTAAAACTTCATTATTATGTAAATAACATAACTTAGTAACAAAAACAAAAAAAACAGTTTAATATTCCCTGGCCATACTTAAAAAGTTAATGTTTTAGATATTAGATATTAGTAATTTTTCTTACTTTCCAAAATGAAATCACCTTTGTGTAGGTTTAAAATTCTATTGTAAATAAATTTGATCATGGTTTATATGGATGATAAACTTTTATTTTAATGTAAAATTAAAGGTTTTATTTATAACTTTTTCCAACTAAAGTACTATTTTTCCATTCTTAAGGCTTTGTATGACTTTGATCTTTATAGTATATATTTTTCATTAAATAGGCATTCTGTGTATTTCTAAAAATTGATTATATACAACTATAATTAATGAATAATGAAAAATTAGTACTTTATTTTAAGTTATTTACGTAAAGCTGCTTATACATATATGTAACAGTGTAGTGAAAATACATCAAGCATATTGTATTTTCTTATACATTTGATTTCTTTTAACATGATATTAATAAGTATACTTCAGTCATTAAAATTAATATAATATTGTTATTTTTTGTTTTTGATCTATGAGAATTAATTAAAAAATTACTCTCTCATTGATCAATTATTTTAGTTTGTTTCTTATATTTATAAATAACCAAAAGACACTTATGATAAGTATATGCTTTTCTATATAATTACTTCTTTAAATAGGTTTCTTGATTAGGGGTTGGAATAAAATGATGTATTTTTTTTAGACTTTAATTTAATATTTAAAATATTCATTTTGAAAATTAGTAAAGATAAAAAGCTCATTAGAATTCTTTTTTAAATTTCAATATAACTGTGAGGCAAAAAATGGTCAGTTTCTTGGAACAATATTTATGATGTTTATGTGTTTATGGAATTTGCTGAATCCTTTGAGACTTCCTATGATAACTCCTATTACAAACATATAGTTTTATGTCAGTCTATCTTCCCTGCATTCGTGAATTTATCTGTTATTTTCTTGTGTTTTCCTTCTATCCTTTTCTATTATGACATTTTTATTAGATCATGTTAGATACTGATAATTGTTAGTTTTATAATAATGATTTGCTCAGTGCTAATTAAAAATAGATACATAAGCACACATATACATATACCCAAACACATTCTGCTTTGTTGGCACTGATTTGGTAAAAGTCTTTGGTTCTGTTACATTTACGCTCAGTGCTTTACTTACAAATACCTGGGATTATTAACTGTTTGACTACCTAATTCTTTGTGGAGTTTTATTTCATTTATGTTCTATAGTATGAGGATATCTCACCACACAAGCCTTATTTTTATTTATTTATTTTTTATGAAAGTTTTCCCTGTTTGTATGTAAGTATACTCATGTTGTGCAGTGCCAGAAGGAACCAAAAGATGTGGCATCAGATGTGGCGTCTTTTCATTTTTATTAAATTTTTGTGAATTCGTTCAATATAATTTCTTAGTATTTAGCTCTCCTCCCCTAACCCCACCTTCTTTTATTGCCCCCGACCAATTTCATATTCCCTGCTTTATATATAAATACTTAAGTATTATATACACATATATATTATACAATATATCAATATAATAAATATGAATAAGTTATATATATACATCTATATGGAAGATATAGATATAGATGGCTTATAGAGTTTAATTGTGATTTGTGTGTCCAAATTTCCTTCAGAGCAGATCCATCCATTGGAACCTGGTCAACTTACCAAAAATCTTATAGTTGAAAGAGATTGTCTCTGTCCCTCCCAACAGCCATCTGACACCACAATTTCCTTTAGTGGGGTTGGAGTTTCTTACCTACTTAATCAGGTATAGGCTGGGAATTTTTCTGATTTGAGCAGGCATGAGACTTGTGTATGCTGGCCCTATTACTATGAGTTCATATGAGTAAATGAGCAGAAGTCTGGTAAATTCTGTTTCCTTGCAGTCTTCCACCACCTCTGGCTGTTACAGTCTTTTAACTGCCCATTTCTGCAATGAGGGTGGTTGGAAGAAATTTAATATTTTAGCCAGGGATAAACATTCTGAAAACACTTGTTCTTTAAACATTGGTTTGTTGTGGGTATCTGCATACAAAATCATCTGGTGAGAGTGGAGAGATGCATTGATCTATGATAATTGTATAACAATAAGTCATTAAAAGTCAGCTTTATAGGCTATTAATAGAAAACTGATATTAGGCTGTCCCAATGTCCTGTGACTTGTTTAGCTTCAGGTGCCTAAGCCTGACATCAAAATCACGTATAAATTCCATCCTAGAAAGTGAACCTTAAATCCAATTAGACTTATTGGTTACCCAATAATGTTTGTGCCACTAATATATTGTTGTCTGTACTTTTCTTGGTACAGTGAGTTATTCGCCATCATCTCAGCTCTCTGCCCTGCCTGGGTCTCTGTGTCTCTGTTATCATCTAAGTTTTTTTTTTTAAGTTAGTTCTTTGACAGTTTCATATATGTATAAAATTCATTAAGATTATTCTCTCTTCTTACCCTGTTTTATCTCCCTCATGCTCCTGTTAACCTTCTCACCTATTCCCTTTACAAGATTCATGACTGTGTATGTATGAGTGGTGTATGTGTGTGTGTGTGTGTGTGTGTGTGTGTGTGTGTGTGTGTTACATTTAGTTGGTGCCATTTGTGTGAGCGTTTAGTTAAAAGTGATTCTCCCTTTCCTACTCATAGGAAATAATTCATAGGTAAGGAATCCTGTGGCCTAACTCACAGGAAAGATTCTATACCCAGTAGTGTAAACTTCCTTTAAAGCCCATGGCAGAAAGAGGTCATAGGATGTAGAGGGTGATTTCTTCCTGCTGACGAGCTCAACTCACATGGTATCAAAACAGCTTCAAAATGTTTGTGTTTATACCTATAGAAAATTCACATAGCCACAATCTTAGCCATAATCCAATAAGCTTCTATTTCCAGAAAATGGAGATGAAGGTAGAAAGGTATGGCAACACATGGAACTGAGAATGACTTAAGCCCTAAATCTTTATACCTTCTGCAAAGCTCAGTTAAAAATGTAGAAGGGGCAGAGAGATTCTAAGAGACAAAAAATATAACAATGATAATTGAAAAGAGGTTATGAAATTGAGAGGGAGTCTGAGGGTATGCTGGAGCATAGAGAGAAAGAGTGCTGGGCACTGTGTAAATACAGTAGTCATACATGAAATGTTTAGGAGGACTGTGAAGTGCCATCTTCTAAGCAGTCTTCAATGCAGTCACAGTTTTTCAGCTATTAAGGAAGACTGCATAGAGCTCCATCATTTTCTCTAAAGAAAATGTTAGATGCACAGAAATATAAAAATAATAATAACAATTCTAGGTGATGTGAAATGACATGTTTCAATACCTTGCATTGTAGTCAACATTTTATAGTGCTTGTTTCAACAATTCTATAGAAGGGGCTGCATAAAGTTATTTTTTTCAGTTTTTACAAAATTGTAATGAAAGAACTCCATTAAATTATCCTTATTAGGTGTATTAGTGGCATGTTTATCTTGAGGGTGATCAACAACTGTCTGATTGGAATTAAGTAGGAGGGAATCCAGTCATGTTATTGTAAACACAGCCAAGTACTCATACTTGGAGTTGTCAGAGAGCCTACATAAGAATTTACTTCTATCACTTCCTATACCAACATAATTTCTTACTATATTCTAAATACATATTATAAGACAAGTATACTTCTCATTACTCTTCAAAGAAGCTTTTATTTTCTAATAGATAGGATATACTACAAAAATCCACAACTAGTCAAAATACAGAGACTAAGTAACTGTGAGATGCACAACACTAATTGATACTTCTACAGTGCAACCTGTTCCTAAAGTTCAGCAAACATTTGGGAAGATGGACAGAAAGATTGTAAGTCCCGGAGAGAGAAGACACCTTCTGCTAGTTAATGTATTGTAGACATGATGTAGAAGCTACAGCAATGAATCTCCTAACTGTGGTAGTCTAACAAGATCTGCATAATGACAAAACCAATTGATTTGTCAAGGTGGATGGGGGAAATGACACAGGCTCCCATCTTAGGATGAAGAGCTACAGTCAATCAATAGACGATGAGGGAGGAAGAATCAGTTTTCTCCAGAAACTAGCTCCCTGAGAGGTTACATAATCCCCAAATAGACTAATGGGCATCCTTAAATACATGTACTCACAAGCACCAGTAAATGGATTCAGTTATCTATCTATCTATCATCTATCATCTATCTACGTATTTTTTCCTATAATCAAAGAAGACAAGAAACTGAGAGAGGTGTAATGAGAAGAGTCAGAAGGGGACTAAGTAGGGTGTAAGTGATTCAAATGCAATACTCATGCATGTAATACTCAAAAATATTAAAAATGCAATAAAATGATATATACAGTAATTTGTCAAAATTCATGCATTTGTTTAAATGACAGGGAAAAATGCTATCTGTTTGGCAAAAGGCAGTGCATGTTACAAGTGTAGTGCACATAAGAAAAACAGAGAGAACTTAATAAAATCCTTAGGGCCAATGCTCTGAAATGTGACATATTTGATTTCAGATTGCATCTGAGTGTTCTGCTCAGCCATTCCCAGAGGATGATGATGTTCTTCCCCCATAGATTCTACTTTGAGGGTAATAAACCCTGTTATGTAATTATTTCATATTTTTAACTACATTAGCCTCCATTATCAGCTAATGAAAAATCTCTCTTCCCTTTGTTGTGAGAACTAAATGAAAAGGTATGTTAAGGTGTCAAATTTATCATAAGATCTCATCCTACTAATTCTGCTTTGCTCTCTATGGAAACATCCTGTGGTGCTTTATTGATTCCCTGAGTTACTTTCTCCTAAGATCGCCTTTCTATTCATATCCTTCTGATGGAACTCAGCAACCTTTAATGCTTCATTTTGACATCTTCCAGAGAAGGTATTGAACTGAAAATTCAGCACTGCAGAGAATTATTTATTAGAAGTAAGCATTAAGTTCTTTTTGTGACACCCAGTCTCTTCAAGGTCTGCATTTCATTCATCATTTTAATGTTTCTTTCAGAGTTT
The DNA here is from genome assembly GCA_035773235.1 of Eospalax fontanierii. NCBI lineage: Eukaryota > Metazoa > Chordata > Mammalia > Rodentia > Spalacidae > Eospalax > Eospalax fontanierii. The sequence goes on along the minus strand of CM069533.1, from coordinate 43,554,318 downwards.
TGTCATAAAAATGACTCATTAATTTAGACAATTTGCAAAAACTGAATGTAAAAATTTTAGAAAAGTCAAGGTGATTTTAAGTCTTTTAATATGAGCAGGATGTGTGGAAATAAATTTCTCTAAGTGAATATTTTGACATAGTTGTAAAAAGTATTTTAAGGTATTTAATTTAATTGACAGAACAAAATAATATAAAACACTTTAATGTAGATTTCTAGAATTTGACCAATCACAGGTTATGTTGTTATGATGCATTGTAACTGTGGGCTCTGATTTTGAAATAGCCAGGCAGAATTTATTATGATGCGTTCCCTCTGTGCCACTGTAAAATCTTTTTAAGAGGATTCCACATAGCACTATAAATGATTATTATTTAATTATAGTTCTTTAATTTGTTTCCCAAGAAGCTAACCATAGTTAATTGCTCCTTAGTTAAGGGTGACAATTACGCACAACTCCACCTCCATTCTGGAATTTTGTCTGGCTTGAGCTGTCACAGATCTTGCACATGCTGTCATAACTGCTGGGAGTTAATATGGGCAATTGTCCTGTTATGTCATAAAAATTGTTTTTTTTAATTTAGTTGTCTACAAAGAAATTTCAAAATTTGAAGGATCATGTATATAAATTACAGTATATTAAATATTTCTTTGAAAATCTAGTGTTGAAGATTACTTCTTGTTTATAACCTTAGGTTTTACTTTGAGAAAAAGCCAAAGATGCCATTAAAATAATATTCTATAGTTTTAATTCTAAAAAGAAAATAGTACATATAATGCAGTAGATATATTTTATACTCCAGTTAACTTTTAGTCATTAAAATATCAATATTTTCTCAAGTAAACATTGAACATATTACTCATAATAGTATTTAATATGGATTGTATTTTTAGTGGAGCTTTAGTATTGTTCTCTGAAGAAACATACTGGATTATTGGAGTGTTTAATTCCAAATATTTTTTGACACAGTGTCATGTTACCCAGTTTGACTTCAAACTTGATATCTAGGTAACGATGACCTCGGACTTGTGCTCTACCTGTCTCAACCTCCAGAATGGAAGGATTATAAATATGGGCTACTACACAGGTTTAAGTAGTTCCTGGAGATCCAATTCAATTTCCCTGCATGACCTGATCAACACAGTCAGTCCTCCAAATAATCTTGGATAGCTTTTTCTGTCCTCTCATTAATAGAGTGGGTTCCTGGATTAATCATCCACTTTCTGATTTGCCCTTGTCTTCATATAGATTTCAAACCATGGCTTCTCAATGTAGTATATGTAATAACTCATCCTTGAATTTCTAGTAGCTGCCATCTGGTATAAATGATGCTTAGATTCATTGCCCAATGTTTTAGCTTTCTTGACTTCCAATGAAAAAGTTCTTCCATTTTGTTTCATTATTCATTTGTTTGAGCAGAGTATAATCTTTTCAGGAGAAGGAATATCTTTCTCTTCTATGTCTTTCCAACAAGAGTACTAAGTATTTAGTTTTGAATGTAAACATTTCCTTTACTTCCAGGGAGTCCAGTTTGTGTTCGCTAAATACTCTTGAGTATGAGACCATTTCCTGGAAACATATTCTTCCCCCAGAAGCTATCAATAGTCAATTGCTCCTTAGCTAAGGGTGGTAATTTTGTACACCTCCACCTCCATTCTGGAATTTTGTTTCTCTTATACTTTACAGATCTTGCATATGCTGTCACTAGTAGTGGGAGTTAAAATGGGCAATTGTCCTGTTATGTGACTGAACATTCTTTTGTTGTGATCATCCATATGCTCTGACTCTTACAACTTTTTTGTTCCCTCTTCTGTGACAATCCATGAACTCTGGGGGAATGAATATGATATACATGTGCTATTTAAGGCTGAGCATTACACAGTCTCTTGTTCTCTGTATATTGAACAGTGTGCTTTCTGTATTAATTGCAATACAGTACCCAAAGAAGCTTCTCTGATGAAGATTAAGAGATACACCAATCTCTTGATTGGAGGTGGAGATAAGTATAAATCATTAAGAGTCAGTTTATTACTATGTCCATTTACCAAAAAAATAGTAGTATAGTCTCCCATAGGGTCTATACAATTTGCCTAGCCATAGTTTCTTGGCCCTGATAATGGTATGAGGAATAAGTTCAAGCTTGTACAGTGGGCTTTCAGTCAATTGAGGAAGTGCATGTTCATACCCATGACATTCATGCCACTCTTGTACCAATCTGCACAAATTACCAGGCATGTCATTAGTGTAGCTCACAGGGGTCATGCCTGGGTAAGACTGTTAATTATTGTTCTCTGGTAGTATACATAGCTCCTCCAGCACTCCAAAATTAACCAGTAGGTATGAAGCTTCCAAGTCAATACCTGCTTGATTTCTCCATGTCCTGTGACTAATGTATGCAGTTCTATCTGAGCATAGCCAAGGGCAATGAAAACAGTAATGCTAGTAATGCTTGTGGCTATATAGGACTATAGGATCCCACTGGCACATGTTAATTACCCACGCCTTACACTGAACTTCTTTTTTTTCTAACCCGTGGTTTCTAGTGGGGCCATTATCCCCCCACCCCCCATTATGGAGTAACTCCATTTAAATTCCCTCACTGCGTGTGTGTGTGTGTGTGTGTGTGTGTGTGTGTGTGTGTGTGTGATTCTGCAATAGCAGGTTTCCATATGACCTTTTAAAAAGCCCTTAAGTGCTGGTTATCCATCCTCTTACTCCCTCATGTGCTTTTCTTTACTCTCTTGACTCTGATTACCACTTCTTGTTCTGTTACACATACCTGTCACCTTTTTGATTTGTAATGTGTACTTAAGTACTGGGAACAATTGGGTTTTTACCATTAGTTTTGCTTGTTTCCTTAATCACCGCCTGAACATCATGTCATTATTTAGAAAGCAGAGGCCTTGTTTTGATCACTTGGTAAACTCTAAGGAAAGCCCATGTGGCCAGGTGTGAAGTCTTTGTCTGACAACCAGGGGGTGACTGAGGTCTGCTGGCATCTAAGTGAACATGAAGATGTCCCCAGACAAGCCTCTAGACCATACTCCTGCCTTAGGCTACTGCTGAATTTAAGGACAGATTCTGAACCAGACATATGTATCTAAACTATTCTTAATTTTCTTATTCATAGTCTTAGTAGCATCAAAATGCTAAATTTGGGGATAATATATGATATATAACTGATAGATTTCTTGATGTATCCATAATTTTTCATTAATATTAATTATATATTTTGAATCTTTTGATTTATAATTTTCATGACTACCATTCCTGGCTTTATAAATACTTGGTTATTTCTTTATATGTTTAATAACATTTACTTAATTTGAAGATGATTTCTTCTAATTAAATTGGGTGAAATGGATTTTCCTCATATTTGGATTTGACTTTGTAAACAACTATATTTATTGGTCATGGATAAAATTCAATTCTCTCAACTGAATAATCAAAAATTAATTTAATTTGAAGACTCTAAAATTATAGAGACTAAAGCATCTAGAGAAAACAATCAATAGCAGTTCAGTATAAAAATATCTTATTCATTCAAAAGCTAAAATGATTTAGAAAGAAATTATTTAACATTTTTCTGGGTCTCAGTTATATGTCAAATAGTTTAGGTGTTTGCTCTACAAAAGTGTTAAATGCCATCATTTAGTCTTTCATAGAGTTTATGTTATAACAATGATAAAAATATATATGCATAGTATTCATGGTAGTATATTAAATTATAATTAGAACACATTGGTTCTTAGGAGCTAAGGAAAAATTTAAAAAGTAATTATGTTGGACTATATGAAATCAAAAGCTAAAATTAATATCATATATATTATGTACACACATATGTATATAATCAGTATGAAAGAAGCAATCTGATGATCCTTTAATGAATTTGAAGACAGAAATTGTCTAGACATTTGAAGAAGAAGCACAGCAGACAGAGGAATGTCAGTGCAGTGTTCTAAAGCAGAATCCATAGGTCATATAGGTGCAGGAGGCATTGTGCAGGAGGCATTATGTCTGGGTAATGTGGTACAGAGCTTGTAGAACTGTTAAGCCATATTGACGGCTTTTTTTATTCTCCATAAACACTTGCAAAACTTAAAGCATTTTTGTTAAGAAGAGAGAGAAAAACTCAGTGCTAAGGATTAAGCAGAAATGAGGACAGGATGGGATAGAGGAGGTGGTAGTAGGTAGATTAACAAAAACTAAGGGTGGATGAACAAACCTTATATGAACTGAATAATAAACCAATTTCAAACCATAACTTAAAAAATAAGAGTTCAAATGGAATTATCATCTATCCATCAGTGCACAGCACCACTTCCAGAAGACGTGGGTTATTAAATGAAATTAACAATGTAAGTCATGGGCCACTTCTTTTTAAATTACTGTTTTGGAAGAACCCAGAATTTTCCAAAACAACACAGACTATTGCCATTGCCCTGTTTGCCTGCCATAATGACATGATAAGAATTTATTACTGAATATAAAACATAATTAGGTCACAAGACACAAAGAAATCAGTCTCATACTTACAGTGAAAGTTTCTTCTTGATAGCTAGCTTTCTCAATGCTATTAAGGCCGCTTTGAAGAATACACATCAATGATATCCCCTAGTCCTTTAATGTGCATACTATCATATTGACCTACAAGGTAATATGGGGCCCCATGCAGCATAACTCCTATGGAGTAACTACCCAATTTCTGATTGAAATTTAGTTCTGCTCTACTGGAGAGAATTTCATACCTGTGATTATAATATGGTCAAGTTTCCATGGCTGAGGAGATTATAGATTCTAGGGTGAAATCTGCTGTTGCAACTTTACTGAAGGGTCATGATTTAAAATTGATTTGTATTTTCAAGGAATTATACCTTCAGTGTAAGAATGGAATAGTAAATTTGAAGCATAGAATTACTCTAGTATCATTTGTATTAGTTTGATAAAATTGCATTCATCACGACTATTGATGATGACAGAGGAAAGTAGATGTCATGTTGTGGACCCTGAATACATGTAAAGACAAAGTTCTGTTCTCTGGGAGGAGTTGGATACATGAGAAAGAAAAAAAAACCTATCACTTCAAGGTTTGGGGACAAAGTTGGAGAATTTCAGAGATACAAATGAAGGGTCTGTGTCCAGTTTGTAGGTTCCTGGGTTTATAAATCAGAAGGTTAGCAAATGATCTAGAAGAGACTCAATAAGCCAAGAATCTTGACTATTTTAAACAAGCAATATCACTAAAAATGAGTTTATGTATGCAAAAATCAAGATAAACAGTGTAAGATCTGAAGTCTCCAAAATGAGGGGGAGGGCAAAGGGAGACTTCTGCCTAAGAAAGTGAAAATTGTAAAGAGCTAAGTGGTTCAGCGAGGACATGTCAAGTTGTGATCAATGGGCAGAGTTTGGGGACACAAAGGCTCCAAATATCAAAATACTTCACACAAAAATTCCAAATAAAAAAAAATGCATTAATTGTTCAGCATATACCCTTTAACTTTTATAAAAAGTTTGGATTCATTTTGAAAATTTGGTGATTCTGAAACAATTAATTCCATTTATTTAGAAGTAATATTGACACTTTGAAGTGTAAAGTATAACGGGATAATTATTAGGGAATGTTTTCACTTGAGCTGTGACATTTAATCCTAACTTTCTCTCCAGATACTTTGGCTCCATTCTTTGAGCTAATTACTGAGGCCTAGTGAAGGATTCTAATGAATTGTAATGGAAATTTCCTGGTGATTACTGATTTCATCCAATTCACCAAACAGAAATAAGTACTTTAAAATTTGTTGTGATATTGAATAGATGTGTTTATTTATTAGAGGATGCTGTAATGATAGCATGTCATCTTGTCAGAAGAAAGACCAACTTTAATTTTCTGGAGAAGAAAAAATATCAAACAGAGGGTGACAAATTAGAGTTGCCTACAAGAACCTATCATGTGAATGATGTGTCATTTGGAAATACGACATGGGAAAGAAAAATAAACTAGAATTAGAGCCAATCTCACCTGATCGTGCTATATCTGAACTTTGCAAGTCATGAGTTTGGACTTTTGGTGAGTGACCTCTCATCACAGTCTTTCCTTTTCAATCCCAGCTTGTAATGATGGTAGTAACTGCAAGGTGTGTTCTGAGCATGCACCATAAAAATATGCCTATGAGCGAAGAGGAAAAACTCCTCAGAAATAGGTCAGTAAAATTACTAGTGGTTAGACTTCCAGTGACCATAATCCAGGACAAATTATTGGGGCTGGAAGATTTTCTTCTCCTCCAGGAACATATGTACTGCTATAAGTTCAACTTTATAAGTTTTAATACTTTCTTTGAAAGTCTCCACAATGCCATCAGAAGATGTTCATTCAATATATTTGTAGAGCAATCGTGGAAGACTCACACGTTAAAAAAAATTATATATTTTTCTTTATGTCTATGAGTGTGTGCATGCATGAAAGGGTGGGCATCATGGACATGCTTGGTGCCCACAGAGACCAAAAGAGGGCATTAGATCTCCAGGACTGGAATTATAGATAGTATTGAGCCATCATGTTGGTGCTGAAGCAAACTTGGAGTCGTCTGCAAGAACTCTAAGTGCTCTTAACCACTGAGTCATCTTGCTAGTCTTAGAATGAACACTTCTTGTGGCACCCACTGTGGGGACTGGGTCTATGGTAAAAAGGTATTGAGCAAAGCCAAGCAACCCCGGATACCCTGAAGGGACGGTAGGAGTCTGGCCTGCTCTGCCTGATGCGATAACCTGGCCCCAGGAAGCCACTGTAGATAGGAATCTTCTTTTCCCCCACAAAGATCACCCCAGACCAGAACCTGCTTTGGGAGTTTCGTTTCCTCATTTCTAATTTCCACATCAGCCCTACAAACTTCCCGCCTTTTACCTGAAGACCCCACCTTTAACTTTTCCTTCTTCTGTAACCATCAGAAAGGCCTCCCTATATGAAACTCTGCCTTGGTTTTGATAACCGAACTACCCATAGACATAGGACATCCTGGGAGTTCAACATGTCACACCCTGAGCCACACGAGGCCATGTTCGATCATCCTCCCTTCTCTGGCATGGCTGGAACACAACACCCAGCTGCAGATGGAGACCCACTCATAACCCACTGCATAGGAGTATAAACAGATACTTTGTTTCTCAACACTGGCATTGTCAAAAAAGTTTACCATTGGTGAGAAGACATTTTGAATGTACAGTTTGAGTGTAGTGTTCGTTTTCTGATTTATTTGTAACATTTATGAAGTACAACATAATTTTCACTATACATAACTATGTGATGAAATGATTACTGTGGTCAAGCAAATTAACATATCATCCAGAGCTACTTCATTTTTTGTGGCAAAAGGATTTTTTTTTTCTTAAAGAGTATGAGTACAATGCATTATTTCTTATAGTCCTTGTGGTGTTAAATTTCTAGAAATTTATTCTACAGAATCATAAATTTATTGACTTTTACCTATTTTGATTCCTTCCCTACCTTGCCTTCTAGAAACCGTTTTCTGTACTCCTGTGTTTGACTTTAAAAAATCCAGATATGAGATGGTTTATTTCTCTTAGCATCTCTAGTTTAATTTACGTTTAGACATATGTCAAAATATTTTAAACTAATATATGCATAGGTGTGTATATATATATATGCATATTTTTGTATATGTATAGGTTTCCCATCCATTAAGGATATATATTGCACCGATATCTATGCTATTATAAATAATGTTGTAGTGAACATGAGAGTCAAGGCATTTCTAAGATGCTAAGAAAATATGAATTCCTCATGCAAATTGTTACATTGGAGCTTGTCTTGCAACACTCATAAAGTTCAACTCAATATTAAGGGTATAAATGTGATATATATCATAATACTCCTAGAAGAAAAAAACTGGCATGGTCAATGCTTGTTTATCACAATAGTTGAAGGAATAATGTTTTGGCACAAGAAGGAGACAAAAAAAAAATTGGTGAGATGTGTGCAGTCTTGTGTGTCATAAGGAGTTAATATCTAAATTTTATAAAGAATGAATACAATTTCAGAACAATAAGAAAAACATCAACCAATAACAAGACATTAAAATAGACAAAGTTCTGAGTAGATGCTTTTCTGAAGAAGGTATACACAATAGTTAAGACCTAAATAGAAAACCTAAATTATTATTGATATGAAACAATCCAGTTCTCTTTTCCTTATTATAAATATGAAAGAATAAATGTTGATGAGAATGAAGAGGAAAAGGAACCCTGCATATTCCTGGTAGGAATGTAAAGTTACTAGATCCATTATGGTGAACAGAATGGGAACGGTTCTCAAAAGATATATTGGATGTAATTTTAGAAATTTCATAGTCATTGAAATAAAACAGGGAATTTATAAGTAATACAGGAATAAAGTATGCATTCTTTATTCCAGTCCAATGCTCTTAATATTTCTTACTTGAAATAATTGTTTTATAAATTCCATCATCATTTCAAATGTAATTCTTCTCAGGCATATAGACATTTTCTAATCAAACAAAAATTTGTTTCACTCAAAATTATATATTTTCAAATGCCAAATTAATTTTATTTAAAGAACAGAATAACTACAAGTATCATATTCTCTCTATATGTAGGTCTCATGGCATTTTCCAGCAAAATATTATAGAGGAAATTGAAACATTAGTTATATGATTGTCAATCCACGAGGCATAAGAGTATATTTCTTAATATGATAACACAGAGAAGTTTTGCATAAGGTAGATATATATTTATAGATATATGGTTTATGAACTAACTAATATCTAAAGGTCATAATGAATATTCAGTTCACTAACTTTGATCCTTTCTATACATTTCCCAGATCTTTGTACAAACCAGAATAGATTTCTTGTTTTGGCTTCTTTTTCCTCTTTCATACATTGAATCTATTTGCATGTATCATTCTGTATATAAGGAATTTAAAAATCTAAACAGTAGCATGAACTCTTTAGATACATATATAATAAACACTTAGACAAGAAAACATACACAGATAAATTGCATTGATCTCCAGCAATTTTCATCTTTCAAAACTGAAATTCTGTACACATTAACCATAACACATTGTTCACTACTTTTAGTCCTAAGGAGTCATGATTCTTCTTTCTGCCACTGTGAACTTGACAAGGCTATATGTGTTAAATAAGGGAAATTAAATAGTTTCTGCTTCCAGGAATGACTTATTTGCTTCAACATGTCTTCAAGGTTCATTCATACTTACCTTATATACTCGTTTTCCAATAATGCTCAGTTTTCATCAAACATTTTAATCTCAAGAATAATGCCATAAATGACATGATATGTAAACGTCTCTTTGCGGTCATATTTTCAACACATATGAAATAGAAGAACTGGACTATATGAGGATCTTATTTTTAATTTTCGAGTTGTGTTGATATTTCTGGTAGCAATGTCATTTTATAGACTCAACCATGAACAAATGTCTTCATTTGGCTAGATCTTTGTTCATACTTATTCTTTTCTGTTTCTTTGATAGTTATCATTCTGAGCCTGAGGTTATATCTCATTTTTATGTAGACAATTCCTTCATGGGTTTCTTACACTGTTGTATATCTTCTTTGAGAAAAAATGACACTAAAAATCTTTCTTTATTCTTTTGATTTAGTTTTATTTTCTGTGGATATATAAGACTTTAAAATATATTTAGGATATTAAATCATCAGATACATGATTTCCAAATATTTTGCCTTTTTACCTCCAGCTTTTTGGGACTTTTGATTTGAACACTTTGTTAATTATTTTAAAATTTAATGTGTATTTAATTTATAATTTATGCATATTTAATACACTTTAATATTATAACTAAGAAAATATGATAAATACAGTATATATAAATGTTTGTCTTATTATCTTTCAGAAATTATTTTGGAAATTTTTATATTTCTATTAATGTTTGAGCATTCCATACATTGTATTTTCATAATATTTACCTCTTTCTCCCAACTACTCACAGATTCACTTTCACTTTGCTACCTACCCAAACTTATGTCCTCATTTTAAAAAGACCTAGTCCAATTTGGGCTACCCATATATTCTCGTGTGTTGATCCATCCCTGAAGAGTTGTACTGACCTCCCAGTGGCACCAAACCTACCAGGTAAGTGTTTAGTTTCTGTGTATGGTGACCAAGCTCCAGGGAATGTATTCATACCCAAGAGTATTTTAAGAAAAACAATAAAACTATTTAGGTTTTAATAATAGAGGATATGAAATGAGGATTAGAGAGAGGTGTAGGTGAATCTGAGTGGTGATGTGGTATGGCAAAGTAATATGATCAAATTCTATTAATTTCAAAAATAATAATACAAATAGTTCAAAAACAAAATCATTATTCTCTATACTTCATGTTCTGCTATGTTTATGAGCTTTAGGTTAGAAGTTCTATTGTAGATGTATTATTTAGGGCTGGGCATCTCTCAGACCCATATTCTATGTGTGTGGCCAATTGTGGAACTCTGTCATAGCCTCCATCTGTTGCAAAAAGAAACTTCCTTGATGAACATTGTGTGGCATGCTTGTCTGTACATATAAGGATTAATATTTAGCATACAATAAGAGATTACATTTGTCTAGGGCAAAAATAAGGGTTTTCTCTAGAATCTATGACTTCTCCAACCATGTACCACCTGTGAGTTCCCTCCCATGGATAGGTCCTTAAGTCCGGTTAGATACTTGTTGATTTCCCCCAAGATAAAATTGTCACTATTACACTGCTCTAGTTTGCTGTGCTGGCCATTGTTATGGTTATTAAGCTTTAAGGCTTGGATTGGACAATTGATTGATTTTCTTTTTTAGCAGCTTGCATAGAATTCACCAGATTCTTAACTTTCATCAGCAAACCTGCCTCATGCAACAGAGTGGGATGAACACAGAAGGCTACAACTAGCCAAGGTATAAAGAATATGAAACTTCAGAGTGTATAGCCCTGGATAGGGCTCCCATATTAAACCTCAACCATCCATGGGTCAGGGACCATTGCAGAAGATACAAGGTTGATGCATGAACTTAAGGAAACAGATTCTTTCAAGGCTCTGGGAACTTTCTCATCTAAACTTGCAGCAATGGTAACAGAATGAACAAGATCCATGCAGATTCAATCAGCCAAAAAACAGCATAGAACTGGGTTATGTACATCAGGCCCCAACCTTAGCCAAGAACTATTGATAGTTGATTACTGCCAAGTGGACAGAATAGATCTTTAAGAGAGTGACTCTAGGTAGTGACTAGATTCCAGTGGGTGAACTTGCACTGAGACGTCTAGGTACACTAAGTGAAATCAACAGATCTTAAAAATATATGAGCAAATGCATGAAATCTGGTGGTAGAGCTATGGGAATTGCTGATGGAAGATGGGTCTAAATATGGTTAAGATGTATTGTATAAAAGGCACATAAATTCAATAATATATACACATTAAAAAACATAACACAAAATTATTGCTCTATTCATTTTGATATGTATTCAAATACTTTGAAATGTCAGATAATGCCTAGATCATCACATTGTTTTAAATATGGAATCCAAATAATTATGTAATTTAGAAATATTTATATCATTTATAACGTATATAAATCAAACATTTTAGAAATTATCTAAATGCTATGTGTTAATCTCCATCTTTTGTGAAAATGATAACTGCATTTTATAGCAACAGACAGCAGATATTTAAAAAGTGTTAATTATTTAAATGTACCTTAAAAACGTATGTGAACTGCTTTTTCTTATTTGAGACTTAAATACATATATAATAGATTTTATTCAGATCTAACCTTTATTTTCTCACCTCTAATTCTTCTCCTAACCCTTCTCTTATCATTTTCCCTCCAAAAGTTATTTATTCATTTATTTTTTCAACCCACTGAGTCCATTTGCTGTTGCCAGCATGTATATTGGTGTTGTGTCTTCCACAAGAGCACAGAGAGCTTATCGAGGTCTTCATTCTTAAACATATTTGACTCATCCTCTGCCCTAGAAATATCAATAATCAGGAGCTCCTAAGAGAGGGTAGAATTGCATGACCTCCAGCATCCATTCCAGGATTTTCCCTGTTTGATCTTGTGCAGGTCTTGTGTATGGGGTAAACAACAGTCGTGCTGTGAGTTCATTTGTGCAAAAGCTGGACCATGTCTTGCAAAAAATATCTCCCTAAAGAATTCCATTACATCTGGCTCTTATGATCTTTCTGTCCTCTATTCCACAATGGTCTTTGGGCCTTGAATAGAAGATACTGTGATGTAGATGTCTCAGTTAGAGTTGAATAATTCATAGTTTCTAATACTCTGCATGTTACCATTTTTCTATTAAAAATCGTCTGTTGCAAAAAAAAGAAGCTCCTATGATGAAGGTTGAGAAGTGCACTAATATATGGTTATAAAGATAAGCAACTAGCGGGCAGTTTGATGCTATATTAATTTAGCAGAATAATAATGCCAATTTCTCCCTTAGAGCCTGTTATTTATCATGAAATAGGTTCTTGGTCATGTTAAAAGTACCAGTCATGAATTTTGTCTTGTGGTATGGGCATTAATCTATAAAACTGAAAATATTCTTTGACATATAATGTTTAATAATGAAGAGGAAGTCAAAGTTGTGCAATAGAAGTGAAACTTCACCCTTTGTGGTTGCTTTGATCTTGAAGTGAGGACTCACATAAGAAGGGACATGTAGAAGTCCTTCAGGATCCAAAAGACACCCATGAATGACAACCAGCAAGGGGACAGAAATTCAGTGTAAAAGTTCAAAGAACTCAGCTCTGCAGCATTATCTGCATAAGCCTGGAGGCAGTTCTTCCTGAGCCTTTGAATGAAGGGTAAAACCAGCAATAGTTTGGTTTTAATCTTTGTGACATCCTGAAATAAATGTTGGACAGAAGCCTTATTTCAATTACTAGAGGTAAATTTGTGTAATATTTTATGCCACACAATTTCTGATTATAAAGGAATATAAAGTTAAGGTGGTCCAGGAACTGGAGAAATGACTCAGTGGTTAAGAGCACTGACTCCTCTTGCAGAGGACCTGAGTTTGAATCCCAACACCCACATAGTAGCTAACGGCCATCAGTAACTCCATTTCCAAGGGATCCGACGCCGTCTCCTGACCTCTGTGGGCTCTGAATGACATGGGTGCACTTACATACATGCAGGCATAATATTCATACACATAATAAGATATTTAAAATACAAAGAAATTAAGGTGCTCTAGAAGGATTTGGCACAATTATTCAAGGTATTATTGAAGGTATTCAGTAATGCTGACTCTCTGCTTCGCCTGCTTGGTACTATACATCATCTCCTCTCCACACATCTGCTGTAACTGTCTCTATATGCATGGATTTCTTACCAAGCAAGTCATGATTGATTTCCCGCATTTTTCTTAACCACTTGCTGTGGCAGGAGAATGGCTAATCAGTTATGAGAACTTATGACTCATGCTGAGGGTTCAAGTTCATTTTCTAGCATCCACATTAGGCAGCTTATTATTCTACTTCTAGGACATCTTAGTCCCTCTGGCCTCCATACTTGTGTATGGTGTATTAAATTTATGCAAACACAGACACAGACACACACACACATGCATGCACACACACTTATTTATATGTGTCTTAGACTATATTTTTAATTTTTAAAATTAGTTTTAAATTTGTTTGAGAAATTCATACATGAGTATTGTATTTTCACGATTTAAATCCTTCCCAGTCACCTTCCAACTGCATCTATGTTCTCCCCCATTTCAATTTCTTATCTTATACATGCATGCCTTTTAATTATCTGTTTTAATTATTTTAATGCATACCTTAAACTTATTCTATTTATGATGTTATCATTTTGAGTAACAATTGTACACACACACATGCATGTATTGGTATATGTACTCAAATACTGATTGAATAAATACTGTTTCTGATACATTACTTCACATAATCTGAATCAATTATATTTAAGTATATCCAGTATATCAAAAAGCATGCTATTTCTATTTATCAGTGGAAAAATTAACTAATAGTAACATTAGCTTAAATGTCTTTTAGTTAAATATTTGAGTTGAGGTCTCAGAAGCAGAAGGGCACTTTCATTTTATTTTACTTTTTGACTGCTTGCCTTCTCTCTCATGGATGGGTTCATCTTGTTGAATCAAGACTAGCAGATCCTCAGAAATCCTTCAGGCCTTCAGCCTCAGATTGGGTATTCTGAGCACTGATCATTGTGGAATGAGCTACTAACAGTTTCCCAGCATCCCCAGTTTTGTGTAGCCATTGTTGAACTACTCCATCTCTAGCCTGTAAACTAATTATATATATATATATATATATATATATATATATATATATATATATATACACATATATAGTCAGTTCTTTAAAGAACTCTGACTAATACACATAGATATCAAATACAGTGATGAAGATAAGAAAATCAGAGTATCATTTTAATTGGTGTTTGTGGTGCTATTTTAGGTTTCCATTATTACACCTTTCTTTGTTTTACTTCTACAGCATCTTAGGTATATTCATTCCTGTCTTTGGTCCTATCCTTTTTATTACCTAGGGTAGTCTCTGTAGGACTGGTTTAGTGGACATAAATTCTTTCCATGTATTCATGTCATAATTTTTTTTCCATTCCCCTTCAGCCATGGAAGATAGTTTTGCTGGATAAATTATTCAGGGTAGGCATCTATTGTCTTTTTGAACTGAGAATATTGTAGGCCAGGCTCTTCTGGCTTTCATAGTTTGCACTGAAAAGTCAGCTGTAATTCTGAGGGGTTTCCGTTTATCTGTAACATGCTTTTCTCTGGCAGCTTTCCATACCCTCTCTTTATTCTGCACATTTAATATTTTTACTATGATATGACCTGTGGATTTTCTGTTCTAGTCACGTCTAATTGGTGTTCAATGTACTTCTTGAATCCCTATAGGTAAGCCTCTCCTTAGTTTATGGACATTTTCTTCTATAATCCTGTTGAAGATCCAGTCAATGCCATTTGGCCTTAGATTATTCTCCTTTCCATACACGTGTGATGCAAAGATTGGGTCTTTTATTGTTGTCTGACATTTCCTGCATACATTATTCCTGTGGGTTTTTTTTTTTAATTCACATTGTCTTTGCTTAAGGAATCTAAGTATTAAACTTTGTCTTCATATTCTATTTTTCCTTCCATTCATTCTGTTTATGAGACTTTCTCCTGTTATTTCTAATTGACTTATTGAGTTTTTGATATCTATGTTCATTTCTGTTTGGGTTTTCTTCAATATTCTTTCTCTTTTTTTTTTTTTTGAATGCACTTTTCAAGTCATGAATTATTTTGATATTTCACTAAGCTGCATATTTGTATATTCAAATACAAATTTATGCTTATCCTCTTTGAGTTCTTTGAGTTCTTTTCCTGTGTTTTCTTTAAGTTCTTTGATAATGTTTAAGATTTTTTTTTAATTATGTGTCCTTGGGTTCCTCTAGGTGGTTCTCATTGCCATGTACTTCTGTAGGACTAATGGGTTTTGTCGGGACATATTCTTTTGTTTTTTTCACAGTATTTGTGTTACTGTGCTGCTGTTTGGGCATATGGATGTTCATTGTTATGTGTCCAATAGGAGCTTCTGTTCTACCTTTGTTTAATTTAATTATGATTCTATTTATATTTTGGGGGTAGCTCAGTTGCTTTTTGTTCAGGTATGAAAAATAAATTGGTGTGAGTTTCACATTCTTGCAAAGTAGTAGGCTGGTCTGGGTAGTTGCTGGGACGAAGTCGTATGTAGACTGGTCACGTTAGTAGGGGGGCTGGTCTGTGTCAGACAGATCAGGGGCCGGTGGAATCTATGCTAGGGAATTCAGACAGTATGGGATAGGACGCTAGTCCAGGGCTGTGAGATAGAGGGTCCCTTGACAAAAATGGAACTATGCACTTAGAAAATTAACATGAAGGCTTTCGGAGGAAATTGATCTTTAGTTGAGTAGACTAATAAGAAGTCCAAAGTAAGTTTTTAAAATATTTTGTTTTCAAAAAAAATACATATGTGATTATATGAGACAGTATATGAAAAAACGTTACTATAGATGAAAATAATTTCTATTATTTAATCCTAATCATATATTTATAGTTTAAAAGTTTTCTTACTGGGAAGGCTAAATTTTCATTAATTGTATGTCAATCACCTAATGTTATTCTGAAACAAAAAATGTTTAAAAACAACTGGGACACTATCAGGCTGAAGGCATTATTTCAAATATAGAATTCCTTAAAATAAAAATGAAAGATGAACAATGTATCAAGATAATTAGTAGCATGTCAATTCATGTGCAGTTATTCAGGCAGCTAAAACTATGATAATATAAACTGAATACTCTTGGGGACCTTATCCCTGAGGATGTAGTTGTGTGGAAAGAAGAAAAAAGAAACCTTTGTCAAGGGAAACTATAATTAATGATTTTACGAAACAAACATTGGGGATAGGATATTAAATAAATATATATTCTATTTTGTTTCTGTAGAATCTCCAAAGACTTTTGCAATTGAGTAATATTTACAGATTAAACGATAAACTGATATTGTGATTATCAAAAGTATCTGTGTCTGTTTCCCACTGTGATTTCTCTATTTTCATATGTAGATGCATGGATACACATATGTGTGCAAACATTGATATATGTGTATATACATATATATATGGATATACATTTATGTATGTATTTGTATATTTATGCATGTACCTGTATGTATAGATATGTAGTTTATAATGATAGCTTTTTATTATTCTGATATTATTGAAAAATACACAGGTTCAAAGTGTCAGTATGGTTAAACTAACAATGTTGGATTAATGTAACCAAAATATCAAAGATTTATGTATCATCTGAACCCTACCTGATTTTCTAAGAACACCTCCATTCCTTGGCTTAGAGGTCCTTCCTTCATCTTTAAATCATATCACTTCAACTTCTTTTCTGTCATGGTGATGCTCCTTATAAGAAACTATGCGATTTCTTTGAGATGACCTCTATAATCCTTAGAAATCTCTTTATCCCAATGTCTCCAGTTTAGTGATACAGATAAAATTCATTTTACCTCGTCAAGCAACCTAGCAACCTATCCATAGATTCTAGTTTCTTCTTTCT
This sequence comes from Eospalax fontanierii, assembly GCA_035773235.1. Lineage (NCBI taxonomy): Eukaryota > Metazoa > Chordata > Mammalia > Rodentia > Spalacidae > Eospalax > Eospalax fontanierii. The sequence goes on along the minus strand of CM069533.1, from coordinate 43,537,160 downwards.
TTCTTTCCTTCCTTCCTTCTTTCTTTCTTTCTTTTTGTTTTTCTTTTTTTTGGGGGGGTTTAGTGGGCATTCTTTGCTTAGCATCATACAAAAGCCATCTCACTACAATCACTAAATACTCAAAGTTATATTTATTGAGTAAATATATAATCTAACTTCCTACCTGTATTTCAGCTCTGTATTTGATCATTCACTTGGTGTTTCTTGCCATGACATGATGCTGTTGAGCACTACTGGAGCCTGTGGTGTCTTCAGTCTGGCTTTAGTCTTACCAGCATTGGAATCTTAGAAACAGTTATTTCCTGACGCGATAGCACTCCTCTCCCCTCAGCTCCTGTCACAGAATGACTTAGGAAAATGAGTTACTGCAGCCTAATCTAGTGATTCCCCACATCACCATTCCCTAGTTCCTTATTGGCCACTGAAGTTTCTTGGAGAACAGTCTCACAGTTTCCATTGTCCTAAAATATTGATCATTTTATTATTATCCTCATGACTTCAGTGAGGAATACTCACTCCTCCATTTTCTTTACCACAAAAATGCTTTTCATTAGGGAAATGCGTCTGTTTCTGTTTCCTCACTTCTTTTTCTTCCATTAAAAAGGTGATTTTTATTTTTTTCCACACAGTGTTTCCCACTCCAGACCTAATTCCCATGGCTGTGCTTCAGAGGGCTTTGAGAATACTTACAAAAATGATTAATCATCATAGTTTCCAGGATATTCACAAAATATGATTATTCATGTACATTTGTTGTGATATGTTCAATTAATTGGGACAGAAATGTTTTTTAGGAAGACTTGCCTCCAATTTGATCCTATGAGAGACAGGTCATATGGTCAGCTGTGGGAATTACTCCTTCCTATGTATTTAGAGTGAATCAAGTTTACCAAGAGACAGTTTTGAATTCCATTCCTCATTGGGAAAGCACTGTACCAAGGCAGTGTACATATACTTCTGAAGCCATGCCAAATATAATTTTATGGCTGGAGCAAACTAGTGCCTCTAGGTAATTCCTATGTACTATTCTGATCTTTCAGTGACAATAAATAAATATTTTACCTCTGAATGATTTAGAATATTCTTTAGGTGATAAATTCTTGCAAGAACAATCAAAGCTGTCTTTTTTGTCTACGTTGCTCACAAGGACTGTATATAACTGATTACCAAATCCAAACACATCATCATAATAATAGCTTTAGACATTATGGACACAGGATATCATGCCTGATAGTTTAAAAATCCATACAGCACTTTGGAAAATAAAAAAATAGTTAAGAATCTTCTCTTGCTGATAAAAGCTGTAAGCATAAAACTTACAGATTGGAGTGATGTTCAGCTGTTAAAAGCAGATTCTCTTCTTCCAGAGGACAAGAGTTCAAGTCCCAGCATCTATGTTTGAAGTTTGAACCAACTATAACTCCATCTCATGAGAGATCCAACCCTTGCTTCCTCATTCCACACACATCTCATTTGTACTTACATTCATCAATGTACAGATAGGCACACACATGTACAGATTATTAAAAATAAAAAAAATAAAAACCTGTAAATCATTTTTAAAAATAAAATTCTTGTAGTTAGGATTTGAATGTTACAGCTTAAAACATTAAGATAAAATCATTTTTAAGTGATATTTTAATTATTCAATTCAGAAATAGGGAGATTATTGTTAAAAAATGTATGGTGGGTGCCATGACTGTTTGGAATTAAGTTACCTCTTAGTAGAAATAATATGGATGATTATTGCCAGTGTTTGTTGATTTCTAAGCTCTGACAAATACTGTTATTTGTATTATTAATATAAATAATTTTGGCATATAAAATTTCCTAGTGGTTCAACACATTTTACAGTAAGATTTGGTTCTAGGGAGATTGCAGAAATTCTCTCCAATACTCAAACTAATGAGTGATAAAGCTAAATCTGGCACTAATATGATTTTAAAATTATTTTTTTCCAGTAAAGCATAGAAAGAAATAATTTTACTACTGGATTCATTGACTTATCAAATTTTCCTATCATATGCGGATATGGGCAAACACATACGTGTTACTGAGGAATTTAAGGACCATGAAGGGAAAGAGTAATGAGATATATAAAGTTATTTGTTTTCTATATTGACATATGTATTCAATTTTTGTATATTTTTATAGGACAACTTAAGTTGTCTATTATGTAAGAAAAAGGATCCACTATAAATTTCTTGGACTGAAAATGGTAATGGAGGTAAAGAAAAGTTTACAGCAGAGAAGAAAAGAGAGAAATAATGCAAAGTAGGCTAAACAGTGATAGAGGACCCAATAGAATAATTTGTTCCTCCATAAGAGAAGACAGGAATGTGAGCATTTGAAAATTACAGTTGCTTTGCAAGACAAAAATGAGGAAAACTGTCCGCACCAGTTCCATAGATGGGGGAAATTCTCCAATGGAGAATGGTGCTTTGAAGTTTTATGGGGTTCAAATAAAATGTGATATTTCATATGTTAATTACATGCAAGAACATTGTTCTCAGGTGTATGTACAGGAGCAGACGTGTGTGTGTGTGTGTGTGTGTGTGTGTGTGTGTGTGTGTGTTTGTCTCACCGAAGAGGTAAAGAAAAACTTTAATCCATTCAGTTTTACAACTTTACAGTGTACTCTGTGGTTGAGAAAATTAGATTAGAAATGCCTGGTAGAAGTTTTGTAAAGGAAAGTTTATAACTCGTGCTGAACAGAAGAAGAAGAGGCAAAGAATTGTATGACAAACTGCCATAAGAATCTAGATAGTCTAAAATTACCTTTAAAAAAACTTCAGAAAAACTTTGTGTGTCACAGTAATAATCATTTAGGTGAGCAGGTGTTTTACTAATATTGCCTTACTGAGATAACATTCTTGTATGATATTATGATGTAATGAGTACACTCATGAGTTCTGATTTCCAGAAAGGAATTAAAGATTGCTTTACAGAATACCAAAAATATATGACATTAGAATATGTGTTTGTCTTGTGCCTGAACTATATGGTTCTGAGTATAGCATCTGAAGGAACACAGGTACTGTGAGTCCAAAGCCAGCATTGCCATGGCAAGTGAAATGATAAAGCAGCCACTAGAAATTCTTCAGTGAAGACTATGATTCACATAAGTACAGAAAAATGAAGACCATGTGTAATTGCTGTGGAGAAGCAAGGTTTAAGTAACAGTTTTATTTATGGTAATGTACATTGCTACCACTAAACTTCAAATACTACAAATTTTTATATCTTCCGTAGATGTATGCAAGATCTCTGAAAACTGGTCTGGAGAATTGACTCAGCCTTAAGAGATCTGACTGGTTTGTTTCCCAAAATCCACATACAGCTGTCTATAGATACAGTTCCAGGTCTCCTGCCCTCTTCTAATTTCCACAAACATTGCAAGCATGTGGTGCACTACATACAAGCAAGCAAAACACTCATATAAGTAAGTAAATAAATTAATAATATTAAAATAAAAGATCTATTAAAACAGAAAACCTACATAATTGATTAATGATATATCCTGGTTGCTGAAAGTTTTTCCTGCCATGTAGTTAGTGCTTGCCAAATAACACCTGAGTTTCAACTACTTATTCAATACTGAATAAAATGTTGCTTATCTTTGAATATGTCTCCTGCAAAATTCAGATATTGAAATTTTATATCCAGTGTAATAGAATCCAGCTGTGGAATCATTAAGAGGCCATTAGGACATAAAGTTCTGTCTCTAATCCCCATGAGCAGGATTAAGGCTTTTTGGAATGAAGCTTCATGAGGTATTGTCTCTCTTGCTCTTATGTAGGACATCTCTATCCTCTGAAATTTGTAGCAATTAGGTGCCATATATAAGCCAGAGGGAAGTACTCCTTACACAACTGAATCTGCTCCTGCCTGGAGCTTAGCATCACATTAACTGGAATGAAGAGATACAAATTTATATATATATATATATATATATATATATATATATATATATAAACAAATTATCTTTCCTTAGGTAGATAACCAGGGGAGCACAAATGACGGTAAGACAATAGATTCAAGAAATATACAAATGTTGACTTGCATTGAAACAGTACCCAACTTCTCTGTATTGTGAGCAAATGTTATTTGCCATTGCTTTCCCTGTCAACTTGACTTGGTTATGGTAATCCTATATGCCATCCAACACCAGTCCAGGAATTGTGCTGCAGGAAATTTTTGTAACTATTGGACACCTATAATCATTTCACTATAAGTTAAAAAGGACCTTGGTAACATGGGATAACAATCCAGTCTGCTAAAATGCTTTAAGTACTAAAACAAGTTTCCTTTAAGAACAAGAAAGTCTAATTTAATTTCACAGAACATCAATTTCCTGAAAATTTCTACCTTGCTCAAATTATCCTACAAATTCTGAACATCAGGCCCACAAATCACATAAGAAATTGGTTTATAACAAATTTTATTACTTATTTTCATTTAGTTAAGCAATTTAAAATACTGTTAAAGAAATGCAAATATTTATGGACAGTGGATTCATATTTACTTTCTTTTTCCTATTTCTGTCCTACTTCCCTGCCTTTTGTTTCTGTCCCTCTTCTTTGTCTTATTTGATACTTTGTACAAACTTGCAGTACATGTAATATTTTCACAACTAAATAACATTTTTAAAATGGAATCATCATTCAAATAACCTCTTCCTGGAACAACAATCTTGCACTAAAAGATTGCTATTCTGAGTTAGAACATCATAAGACACATATGGTGTTATATATCTATTCATTGAGGTTTTGGTTTTATTTATGTTTAATTACAGTGAAAAATGTTATTTGTGAACTGAAGATCATTTTATACTACACTACACTATTATAATTGATAACAAAGAAAATTTCATATAGAAATTTTATTGCTTTCTTGCTTCAACTCCTCCTCCTTTGCCAGCCACTCTAACTTACCTTCTTTGACTCTTCCTCCTCCTCCTCCTCCTCCTTCCTCTTCCTCTTCTTTTTTGAGAGGTTCTCACCATGTAGACCAGGCCTGCCTTGATCATAAAGATCTGTGGTCATGTATGAGAAATTACCTGAATTGATATTAATATATAATGAACAGTCCACTGTGATTGAAATCATCCCTAGGCAGGTGAGTCTGGGGATCTTCTTGAAAGAAGTGATGCTAGACAAGATGTACAGGTTCGACTGGATGAAATCATACCTGGTTACACATTCTTGACTTGATAGACGATAAAATATATGATAAAATGCATGAAGCACTGAGGGGGCTCTGGAGGGGATACTGGAGGAAAGGGGGACTAAATATGATTAAGATTTTATGAAATCCATAAATTCAGTGGATATCCATATATTTATTTATTCCATAGATAATCACATATTCAATTAAAAAAGAGCAGCTAGCTGATGCACTGAGCACGGTGGTTTAAGCTTTTAATCCCAGCACTTGAGAGAAAGAGGCAGGTGGGATCTCCATGAGCTCCTGGCCAGTCTGATCTACACAGTAAGTTCCAGGCCAGCTTGGGCTCCAAGGAGACCATTTCTGAGGAAAAAAAAAAAAACAGAAAGTAAAGAAGAAAAGAAAATTACCTGAGCAAGAGCAAATGATCAAACCAGTAAGCAGTGCTCTGCCATGGTTTCTACCTCAAAAAATGTTGAGCTCCCGCCCTGTCTCCCTTCAATGGTGTCTTCTGACCAGGAAATGTAAGTTGAAATAAATCCTTTCATCCTCCCAAGATTCTTTTGATCATGGTGTTTATCAGAACAATAGAAACCATAGAATGCATGTAGTTAAATATTAATATCAAAAGCAGTCTCAGGTGGTTCCCAAGTTCATTAATCACTGTTACTTAGCTTACTAATGATTTTACTCTGAAAATTTGGAAAATTCTATTGGATAGAATTTTTTATTCTGTTGGATAGAAGTGTAGACTCTCCCAAACATGATACAGCAAACCTATCAGATTAATATTAAGGACTAGGGGTATAGCTTAATGGTAGACTACTTGCCTCACAGTTTAATTTGAACTCCAGCAACACACACACACACACACACACACACAAATACACACAGAGTAAAAGAGTAACAGAGAGACAGAGGGAGGAGAAAGAGAAAGCTTAAGTCTCCAATAGAGTAAAAGAATATTTTCTGTGCATTCATAACTTCATCAATTTTTTGTCTATATTATTTTATTCTCTTGATTTTTCATATTTCTCTTGTAAGTCAGAAGAGTAAAATAATATCTCTAAATAGCCTCATTTCTAGTTTTGTTCAAAATTAAATTCATACTAATTTAGTCTTCAATTAATTTTTTTTATTTTTATATATTACTTTTATTATATGTATATGAGTGTATTGCCTGAATGTATGTAAAAGTACCTGTGTCCTGCAATGCCCAGAGAAATCAGAAGAGGGCATTTGATCCCCTGGAACTAGAATTACTGATGATTGTTAGCCACCATGTGGATACTGGGAACTGCACCTGGGTCCCCTGCAAGAGCAGCCAGTGCTCTAAACCTCTGACTAATCTCTCCAGGCCCTGATCAAAACTTTTATGTGGCTGATTTTATGACTTACAAAAGTCTGTGGCACCTCAGAAGTCAAGCCCCTTTGCTGAAAGTTGTGGCAGACTTTGTGCACAGACTTTCGATCTACTTGCTTCTGATACGCAAATGTTGTCGCAAATCATCTTCTTTCTTTATCTGTTTAATCAGTAGCCAACCCCCACCCCCACTTGAGAGATTCTTATCACTAGTCTTGGAAGCTGGAGTGTTCAGATTCATGTTGTCTAATTCATGTTCCATCTCCAGAGCTGATTTCAGGGCTTGAGTAGTACTTCCTTGTTTGTTTCTATCAGGCCTCTGAATGACCATCAGACCCCAATCTTTCCGTGGGTTTGTTAGTACCCTCTTGCCTGGCCCCTCTTCACCTCAGCCTGGCCTTTAAAGAACATTGCCAAAAGAAGGCCTTCCTGTATCTTCATGATAATAGCAAGTTCTCAGAAATAATACTCATCACAAGTATTCAGCTGGAAAGAGAGTACTTGCTTAGCAAAAGCCATACATTTTTCTAAAATGGGCCCTGGGTTCTGTTCTTCTATCTTAGCATTAGGATATTCAGCCATAACACATTCTGCATCACCAACTTTCCCCTAGTGATGGAAACCCTGGAGTAATAATTCATGACTGTATCAGTGGCTTCACAGTGCAGTCTACCTGCCCAAGCCTCAGCGTGTAGCCATATGTGGGCATGCAACTAAGTCCTGGTGGCTGAGATAGGAAATCCCTATGTCAGCCACAGAGAACTTTCCTTAAAGAATATCCTCATTTGCCTCTGCCCTTCTTTTTTATACCATCCCCATCCTAAATGTAATTGTGTTAGTTTTGTCTCATCACTGTGACAAAATACCTGACAGAAACAGCTTAAAGGAAGAATTCTTTTGGACAGAGATTTTGGTCCATAGTCCTTGTTGGGAGCATGTGTCACAGACTACTGACCTTATGGTGCAGTTATAACTTTCAAAATCATGCTTAAAGTGACCCAGTTCCACCAGCTAGGCACCTCCTAAGTTTCCCAGAACCACACAAAATCAAAATAGTGAACTGAAATGTTTTGAAGAATAAATACACCAATGAAATAGCAGTTTTACTTTCATTACTTCAGAGAATTTTCATTATTCATGAATATTATTAAGATTATTAACCAATGTTGTATAATATAATATTCTAGTAAGTGTACCATGATATTCCTATGTCACATAATTGTTTATTCTCTTGAATCTTTTTTTTTAGATGGAGAATTTTAAGGGATATTCTCTATCAAGAACCATTATATCATAAGAGCATACACAAACATACACACAGTTTAAGAAAGATACAGAGAGACAGAGAGAGAACAAATATGGGTCATGTTAAACACATGTTAAACAGACAGCATGCTGAAAATATATTCATGCTGAAAACAGGCTTAACATCTGCTGCCATGATGTGACGGCCTGTAAACTCATATCATCATGGACAAAACTGCTTCAGCACCCATGACTTCAATGCCAGAAATGGGCTATATCCTCTGAAAAGCAATATAAAATAAACGTTTTCTCCCTTATATAAACAGACTTGAAAGACGTTGTCATGGTTTTAGAAGTATTTCATATACTTCATATATATGAAAGAAAAAAAACTAAGTTCTGAATCCAAGTTTATTCTTCAACTAAAGACTAGAAAAGAATTTATTCTGAGCTTGTCTAGAGGTGTATCATTACACAAAGTCATATAAAGAAATCTATCATAGCATTTTCTTATTACAGAATTTAGAACAATAATATAACAGGAGTTTATTCATATTTTTCTTACAGCTACTTGACATAATGTCAAAGAACAATTTAGTTAAAGGTTTAAGTTTATACACATTTGAAATAAATTCAACATTTGATACCTTTCTTCTCAAATATATCTATTGATCTATCTTTATCAGTAGAGAAGCATAAGGTCTTGAATATGGGTGCAGAGGTCTTTGTGGGAAGATCTTTGTGAGGAAAAAGCATTTATGTGAATTATTGCATTACTGGATATTACTAATATGCACTTTGGTATAATACTGTTCATATTATTCACTATAGATTTTGTGAAGAGATTTGGAAAACATATTTTATAATAATAACCTGATAAGCACATGATATATTTCACTTCTTTAACCCCAGTCAATAAACACACAGTCAAAACCAGTCACACTTGCATTCAGTGTGACTTGGGATACAAAATATTCTGATATTGTTAATGAGAAATATATCTATAGAGGCTGAAAATACTTCACTTTTTAAAAATAAAAATAACAGATGATGCTGTGATGGGTAAATATTTTCTAGAATCCTCAGCAGATTCTTATTTCCATAGGACACTGGAGAGATGCAAGACTGACTGAATGGGAGCACCTGAGCTAAACTCAAATCACAAATGGAATAAGTGTTACAGCTGCCAGGAGAGAGGTGAAAACATCCTAAGCAGAAGCAGGAACACATTCATGTCATTGCATAGAACACTGGTAATCTTGGCTGATAGATGTGGACTCCACATTTCTCTTCATCAAAGTTAAGAGTTAAATAAGAGCTCTGCCTCTTGTTTGGTTCTCAGTGTTCTAGCACTAACAGTGATAGTACTGTTCTAGAAGTAATGTAAATATCATAGCATAATCCATAATATAAACTTTACTCAAAGTCAGAGAGGATATCAACATTTCAGTCATTCATATCTTTATATAGTCATGCATTCAAGTAGCTTATCATTTAATAAATTCCAGGAGCGGTGCTATATCACAAGAACTTATCCTCGCTGGGCTATATTTTATGTTTGTGTGCCCGATTTCATCTGTGCGAATGCAAACAAGCACTCTATTATAGTTAAAAAGTATAAAAAGTGAATTTTCAGTTAGAATGAGTAACTTTGGGTGTATAACTCTTAATTGTATTAAAACATGAAATATTTGAACATGTGTTTGTCATGATCATTGGCAGGAGAAAGACAGATAATTCAGTCATAATATGGAAATAAAGAATCAGTGGAGAGATACAACAAAGTCCAGTTAAATCTAGGTGAAAATATGGTATACTGTTTTTGAGGTACAAAAACTTGAAATTCAAGGGACAGACTTGCCTTGTCAAGTATCCCCCATTCAGGAGCAAGAGAGAACATTTGTTATGGTTTTCCTAGATTCTATACAGCAAAAGCAAATAGTTCAACGAGAGTTCCTTTATTTTTGACTCATTCTTAGAGCCAACATGAAATGACATGTTCTGACATTCCATTCCATGATAGATTTTTAGATGTGGAAACTAAGATAAGGGCAGTTGTCAAGAACGAAGGACCACATGTTCCTTAAACTCTAAGTCCTATATGCACTCAGTAAAGACTTCTGAACTTAATAAATCCATTATTTTCAGAGTATTATAATAAACTTTAATGGAGTCATAAAGCATGTGAATTTTACTTGCTCCATTTGTAACTATCCCATAATTCTTTCAGCCCTTATTGATTTGTTTATATATTGTAGAAATATGGAAATAATTGCATAATGAATGAAGTAATGATCCCACAAGAAAAGATTAAGACAAGATTTGATGCAAAATAAATTTAAGGAAATAATTACATATGAATTTTCCAGTACAGTGTAGTAAATAAACTAAATGTTCAGCTATAACAATCTTGAGATGGAGAAAGGTTATTTGAGAGTTAGAAAACTTTTGGCAGAAACACAGCAAGACACCAAATAAGAATTAGAGGGAAACTGGGAAGAGATAGCATATAAGACAAAGGAAGAATTCATCACCCAGAGGGCACAGAATGAAGAGGAGATAGTCTTAAGAAGGAAACCTTCTGGTTTGACTTCCAGTAATACATAAATAAAGAAAAGTAAGATATCCTAACTTTCTAAAATATTTTCTAATGGTTTTCACATTGTTTTTAAGTCAAATAGAAAATTTAGTTTCAAAATAATCAATCCAACTCAATCCTCAGAGTCATGTACTTAGGGAGATTGGGTAAATTTCTCTTAAGGGAAAATTTTAATGACATGACAGATAGCCATCTGACAGACTCCATTTGTTTCAATTGTTTCTGCCCGGTTGGAAAAGGTGACTTTGAGATTGTTTCCAGGCTTTCATTTTTATTATTCAAAGATTCATTTAAATATTTACACCCTTAGTACTAATGACAGAGTAATAATTCAAGAAAGTCATAAAATTTTAGTCCCCATGTTGTAATCAATTTATCTTGGGTTTAATGATCAAACAAATATATTTTATTACAATTATAAGCACATATGAGGCAGCTAGATGCTACTTATAGTTTATTTGAATACAAATATAAAGTTGTCAAGTTCTTATGCCACAAATCTCCATGAGATTTCTGACAGTTTTGTGCTCTATAATGTGCTCAAATTAATAACATCATTTATCAATTAATTTTGTTAACATATAATAAAGTTAGTAATGGAATTTTGCATAGAATGTCATTTGACAGCTATCTTAATTTCATTCACTCCCGTTTCTTTGATTATTTGTCCTTTTAGTAAACAATGTGGGCCACAATACACTGTTATTTGAAAGCTGTACTAAACTCTGATGTTCCAGAAAGAAGATACATATTATAACTTCGTTAATGATTTTTAACTCTTGGAGAAAAGTTACATGTATATTTCTATGCTGTCTTTATTAATAGTTGATGGAAGAAGACAGTATGTAGGACAATTATTTTGAGTAAATTGATTCAATTAATTACAAATACAATGTGGTTCACAGCAAATCTTATTATCTAACAAAAATCTGCAGTCACATACTCATTTCTAATGATTTTCAGCTTAGATTTAAAAGAGCATGATACCTTTTGATACATCTTAACTATGTAAAGCAAAGTTTCATATACATTTTAGCTATAAATATAAATAAATATAAATATAATGTTTTATTTTGTTCCAAATTTTTCAAAAATATTGGTGTCCTAAACTTCTATAGTGGTCACAGTTATATGGCAACATATTTCATTCCAGCAGCAGAGAACCAGGGTGTAACAATGGCACAACCAAAGTTGTTGTTTCCATTTCAAGTTGTCCGTGGAGTGAACTATCAAGCTCTAAATGGTGCTAATTGATACCAATTTATCTCCTAGTCAGACTTTAACTCTGAGTAGAAGTTTGCTTGTTTACTTTTGTATTTCCCAGTTCATCTTTGCTACATTTCTAATCTGCCATTCCATCCTCTAAGTTACTTCCCTAGTCATATGACATTAAGACAATATGAATTGTATGCATAGTAAATATTATAAATAAGATCATCTGTGTTTTACAAATAGCCCACTTTTTTTTAAATAAAATATTGAGTTTTTATGATTTCATATATTTTTTCTTAATCAAATTTAGACACTCTTCCCATTCATGCCCTTGTTCCGCTATGTTCCATGAACCTTATTTGTAGAGATTCCACTGTAGATGTGTCACTTAGGAGTGGGAATCTTTCAAACATATATTCTCTGTCCATGACCAGTTGTGTAACTCTGAAATAGCCTTCATCTGTTGCAAAAAGTTGGTTTGGTTCGTGGTATATGGAATATTTATCTGTAAATATAAGAATTCATATTTAGCATATAGTAAAAATTTTTATTTGTTTAAGGATATAACAGAGTTGGAGTTTTCTCCGGGATCTATGACCTCTCCAGCCATGTGTAATTTGGCTATGGCTACAGTACCACCCATGAAGTCCCTCCCATTAAGAGAGCTTTATGTTCAGCTAAGATAACTTACTGATTACCCCTAGATACCAGTGTCACAAATGTGGCAGTAGAGGTAACTTGCTGAGCCAGTTGTTGTGGTTGTTAGGTAAAACTGGGCTGGAGTGTGGATTGATTTTCTCCATTAGCAGTTTGCATAGTAGCCTCTAAAACAATGAAAAATGGTCTTCAGGGAGAAGGCTTCTAAGTCAGTTTCAGCTCCCTTGCTTCAAGTCCTGTGTCCAAGATTTGTCCTGTCTTCAGCAGTAGGATCTTACCTTCAAGTTCTGGGAGGTAATCAAGGGCTGTGGCAATGACCTGTTATTTTGAGAGTCCCTTGGAATACTCTGACCAAAAACTGGAAGGGAGGTTTCTTATGTCCTTCACTTGTTTTTATTTGTTTGGTTTTGATATAGCCTTCAGGTATACATCCGCTAATGTTCAGGTATTGTATGTGTATTTTTCAGGGTTCTAAGGCTAGAATAGTTGGTTTATCGAGAAATGGTCTTCCTATCTTTGATTACACAGGTAATTACTATGTATTCTGTGCTGATCAGGAACTTTCTGCCTCCCCTCTAACTTCTAAATTCTGGGATTAAAGGCATGCACTACCAAATTAGGCTCACCAATAGCTTTTGACTCATCAATAAAGACTATTATAGTTTTTGAATTTTTTGATTGTATTAATATTTTAATGATTAAAATCTAAAATGTTTAACAATAAACTTGAGAAAGATATACATTAAATAGTAAAAATTGGCAATCCCATCAGCAGTAAATGGAGTTTCTCTTTTCACATAACTTCACTAGTATCTATTATTTGTTTTTCTGACAATAAGTATTCTGATTGAGGGGAGATGGAAGCATAAAGCAGTTTTAATTTGCATTTCTCTTTTGGCTAATGATGTAGAACATTTCAACTATTTATTGGCCATTTCAATTTCTTCATTGAAAAAAAATGTCAGTCCAATTCATTGATCATTTATTGCTAAATGACTTGTTGTCTTGGTGAATAATATTTGTCATTCTTCAAATAATCTAGGAATTAGCTTCTTGTCTGAGGTACATATACACAATGGAATTTTATTCAACTACAAAGAAAAGAGAAATCATGACATTGGCAAGAAAATGGCTAAATATACAGATTATTATTTTAGGAGATGTAATCCTGACACAGAAAGGTAAATACCACATATTTTCTGTAATATGCAGATTCGAGATTATTACATTTTGTTTGTTTGGTTTTGTGAGGCAGGGTCTCTCTGTATCCCAGCTGATCTGAGACTCACTGTGTAAACCAGGCTGACCTTGAATTCACAGAGATATGCCTGCCTCTGTCTCCAAGTACTGGGATTAAAGGTGTGCATCACTAAGCTGGCAAAATTATAACATTAAATGTTTGTGTGTGGGGGGTTATAGGTCATGATGCTAGAGAAGGGACCGCGAAAAAACAAAAAGATCTTACTATTGGGAGGTAAGAAAGAAAAAGAAAGGGTTCCAGAACATACATACCTGAGTCGGACCTGGCACTGAACGGGAGAGACTGGGAGCAGGGAGAGCACATAGGGCCGGAATAGGACCGTGGGGAAAGCAAATATATACAATATACGTGAGCATCAGATCCGTGGTGAAAATCTTATACTGCATACAAATCCAATAAACAAATAAATAAATCCATAGAAAACTAACGCTACGAAGAAAAAAAAATCTTTAAAAAATCTGAAAAAAAGAACATTTAAAGGACCGTTTAGTATTCTAGTGAATTTTGATGAAGTAGCTTTTTTTTTTTTTTGCAAATTTAATGCTTTAATTCTGGGGGCTGGGCAGAGAGCTCAGTGGTTAAGAGCACTGGCTGCTCTTGTAGAAAACCTGGTTTGATTCCCAGAACCCACGTGGTGGCTAACATAACTTCAGGTCCATGGGAATCTTACGCCCTCTTCTGACCTTTGATGGTATTGCATGATATTTGTACACATACATGTGTAGAGTGGATTGATTCTCTGAGGGAAAAGGTGGACAAACACCCCTCCCAGAGTGGTATCACCCAAGACCACCTTGACACATTAGCCAGGGTCAACCAAGACAATTTGCTTCAGTTGTTTGAACATTAGAATAATTCAAACAATTAGGTGTGTGAGTCAAAATATGTAGAATAAGAGTGAATATTTTTGATGAACAGGCAATAACATCCAACAGAAAGATAAATACTATAAGAATGAAATGACAGTGATGAAAAAATGTAATATTAAACAGCAATAATTTTATCTGAAACAGGCCGACAGTAATTATTCACACAGAAAAGCAAATCAAATATGTTTTAATTGAGGATAATTGAATAAAGTACTTGAAATCAATTAGACAATATCAAGATACTTAACATATGTGCAATGATATACAGAAAATAATAATAATAATATTCACCCAATGATGCTTTCATAACTGAGAATTTTCTATTATGTGTGAAAAAAATACAGAAATCCAATTATCATGAGAAAAATAATGGCCAAATAGAAGAAAATTAAATGAAGGATATTGAGCCAACTTGATAGAAATGAACCATGAAGAGAAAATCTAAAAAATAGCACCATGAAAAAGAAATATCTATAATTGAAGATGGATTTTTCAGCACAGTGGATATATGTACACTAAAGACAACTGACCCCACAATGCAAGTTTTGTCAACCTAGACACAAATGATAAATAGACAACAAACAAAATGAAAGAACTCATTTAAGTTTGTACATCTTTGTTAACAGAGTCAGTGTGGTTCTTAGATTTAGAGAACTGAACAAAATAGTTTTCATAGCTCAGCACCTATAATCCATATGCCTTCATTGAAAGGTTGTCATGCTGTAGGTAAACAAGATGTGGAAATCTGTGGATCTCAGATCATCAAAATTGGTACCCAATTTCTTTACCTAATGAGGTTAATATAGGCATTTTATAACTTCAAATTCTCTTTTAGAGATTCAGGTGATTTGGTTCTTCTGTTCACTTCTGACTCCTTTGTTCTTTGCATATGAAGATTTGTTGCTAATACAGATTGACAGACCACATGGAATATATGCAAGTTATTGATAACCAAAATATTACCTTTACTATGTTGTACATTATACAGCACTTGACTTAAAGTTTGGATTTTAAGTAACTCCATTAATTTTATTTTTTAATTTATTGCTTTTGTGTGTTCTTTTATGAGTGTATTGCCTGTGTATTGTCTGTATATATATATATATATATATATATATATATATATATATATATGCACCTGTGTCATGAAATGCCCAGGGAAGTCAGAATAGTGTGTCAGATTCACCTGGAACTGAAGTTATGGATGATTGTTAGCCACCTTGTGGGTTCTAGGAATCGGACCTGAGTCCTATGTAAGAACAGCCAGTGATCTTAATCATTAATTCTATTAATTTGAGTCTAAGAGTGCTGGTGTTCCCTATACATGCTGTTAAACCCATTTTAAAATTTTCTTCAAAGACATGCAGCACTTTCACTGCCACATTTAGTTTAAATAATGATACACTGTGACAAAATTTCAAAGATATGCAGAAAAATGCTCATTGATCATGATACATACACCCAATTACTTCATTTCTCACACATGAGTCATGAAGACAGGACTGGCCTAAACTGCAATAAATGTATGCACTACTTAATCACAGTAATAAAGTGTATATTCTCAATCACCATCTTGTTTAAGATACATTTGAAATCTGAAGTACTCACTAAGTGAACAAATTAAAATCACTGAGCCTCAACACATTTCGAATATGATGCATTATTCAGTTTACTTCGTAAACACTAGATTCATATTTCCTGAAAATGTGATAGTTTCACAAAACATCTTGTCCTTTGAGATGCTTAGCATAACCTTGGACAAGGATTAATTATTGAGAATGATGCATCACAGAACACATGTTAAATCATGCCTTCTATATTTCCATTGAATAACTATACCTGCAAAGTAAATTTATCTTGAGTGTTACAGGGAAAATTGTTTTGCATATTAAAAGTCATCATCAAATAGAAGCATCATTTGTCAATATTTACTTTTATTTAATATCACATTTTACTTAATCTGCCTTTCAGTGTATGTGTGCTTGTATGTGTGATTGTATACATGTAGTGAGATTTGGTGCTTTGGGTGTTATACATGCTAGGCAAATGATCTACCTCATAGTGGCCTCTGCAGTTCACTTATTGTATTTTCAAGACCATAACTTCATAACTGTGCAGGTCAACATTCTTATACCAATATGAGATTAATATATCGCTGAAGTAGATAATTGCTGAAGTAAAAGTTGAGTTGTTATAAAATTTGATTTAAAAATACAGTTCTCTTTTAATCAAGTTTAGGACTATATAGTGAGGACTGTATCAGAATTTCACATTTGGACCACAAACATGACTTATTATCTAAATAATGACCTGGTCTGTGTTTAGATGAATATATTTGCCTCAAAAACTACTTTAGTTGTAACTGAAAAGGGTTTTTTAAAGCTTTAAACGTATGATGATTTTGTTCACTTAGTTCTGCTGCCCAAAGTAACTGTTTTTAAGAGTCTTACAGGTTCTTGGAACCTTACTCATATGAACTTGCAACAATGAGTGGCAGCATACACAAGACCTATGGGAACTCAAGAAGACAAAAACCCAGCATGGAACTCTTTAAATGGGCAGGAGGTTCCAATCTTTGCCAAAGAACTACTGGACAACTGATTATTGCTGGATGAGAAGGAGCTGATTTTTAAGAGAATTAGTCTAGACAGGCTTACTAGACTACAGTGGCTGAACTTGTACTGAGGGATGTCTCGGGACACAGACTTGACTCGATGGACTTTAACTTAAATGGCAGAATTTATGAAATCCATTTGGGGGACTTATGGGAGGGTGCGGATATGAAAGTGAGTAAAAGATGGTTGAGATGTTGTGTATGAAATACATAAAAATGCAATGAAAATATACAGAAGTGTTTACTTTAGATATGTCAAAAGTAAAGATAAATGTAGATTAAATATATGAAAGTGGTTATTTACACATGTTTTCTCATTAAATTTTTGTTTTTATATATTTTATTCAACTAAAGTATAGAAAACATATTATGTAGAAACTTCTTCATATAAATCAAATTATTATTGTATTTTCAGAAGTGTAAATATACCTATTGAGCCAAGTTAGTGTCCCCAGAGGTCCCTCAGTGCAAGTTCATCCACTGGATTCTAGTCAGCCTATTTAGACTCTCTCCATTAAAGAAGATCAACTTCTCCCTCACTCAGCAGTGATGAGCTATGATTAGTTCTTCAACTAAGGTTGGATTCTGCTGCACATTTCCCCCAGTTCTATGCTGGGTTTTTGTTTGCTTGAACTTTAGTGGGTCTTGTGCATGCCAGCCCCATTGCTGCAGGTTCTTATGCACAAGTTCCCTGAAGCCTGGGAGACTGTTTCCTCATATTTCGTGTACCAAATCTGGCTCTTACAATATTTCCACCCTCACTTCCACAATGGTCCCTGAGCCATAGGTGGGTGAGTTTTAATAAAAGATTCCTATCCAGGGACACATTTTTTGCATTCTCTTATTCTTTACACTTTGGCCAGTTGTGGTCTTCTGTGTGTGTAATACCCTGTTGTGTCAGTATTTTTTCTATCTCATGTTCTGTTTAGGAAGGACTTTCCATCAATGCAGGGACACAGAAAGGATATTTGCTCATCCCTTGTAGAAGGTCTACATTAATATCAACATTATTACTTATAAAACGGAATACATTTCCTTATCACTAATTCCACTCTGGCCAATACCAACATACAACTTCCCAACTTCTGACAGCAGTTGCATTTTTTTTCTTTAGGGTTTATAAGCAAACAAACATAAAACCAAAAAGAATTCAAGAACTGTACTCAAAAGGACTTCCTGGAAAATTTCAAGTATGAGATTTTTCAGGAAGAAATTGTGATTTATTTTTATTTTTTTCATACAAATGTTTATTATAAACTTAAGAGTAACATTTCACACTTGGGCTCTTATCATTCAAGAGGCTGTCTTAAGGTCGTCCTAGACTACATACAAAGAACTTACCTAAACTGAATTGCATATTACAACTTAAAAGTAAGAATTCAGTAAACATTATCCATATATCAGTTGTTTTTTTCTCAAATCTAACATCTTATCTGATACCTACAGACATCATATACATGATTTCCTTTTGGAAGTATGATCCAAGAAATTTGGAATTTCATTAACACTATCGTTTTAGGTTATATGACTATGAAACTCTAAAATAAATAGTGTTTTAAAAAGATTTATTTCTTAACAGATTTTGGCAGATAGTTTGGGATTTCTGGAGAGAAATCCCAAAGGAACGATGTTAATTTGGCAGGATAGTGAAAGAGCACAGCACATTTTATAGACAATTTAAAATATATTGTTTTGCAATTTAAGGGTAGAAGTAAAGAATGAGAGACATTTAACCCCACATGCTGTAACTTAGTAGCTTGTGACCTATTCTGAGTTACAGATCACAGTTCATACTTACATATACTGATATATATAATAGATGAGAATACTAATGCCTCAAGCATAACATTTTCTGCAGATCTAGGTTAAGTGTGTAAGGCATTTGTAACAGAATGAATCAGGTCCGTATTCTAAGCCTTATATATTAAAGAAAGGAACTAGGAATGTTAAGACACCATCGTTGGTAAGCTGCATCAATATTGTGATGCACATGTTTTTAATCAATGTTTGGTACGCTGTGCTACAATGTGTGATACCGACAGATTATAGAGGTCTTAACAGTAAAATTTAAATTCAAATGAAGTGTAGATGAAATTTGAGCAGAGAAGAAGAGTGGCTGGGGATATATAGACTTGACACTGTTTTCAATGATAATAATTGAATATGTCAAACTAGAATTCCACATATGTAAGATGGAGGTTTTCTGGCATGCTTGATATTTGATTTTCAGTATTTGACTTTTTGTCTTTTGTCCCTCTGATGGTTGGGGTTTGGATTCTCCTGGTATTCTCATTAGGCTACAATCAGTATTCTTTGCAAATCTCATCATGTGGAAGTGCTAAATTAAAAAATAATAACAATTACAGAAATCACACCTGTCCTATAACAGCATGGGAGTCCCTGTAATCACAGCCTTTCTCCTTTCTCCTTGGGAAAGGTGTAAAGGCCTCATTACTGAGGGTCCCTCTGCTGATTCCTGTTAGACTGGCCAGCACACATTTTATTTTCCTGTCTTACATTGAGAGAATTAATTAATATCTCTTTCAGTCTTCATCTATACCCTTCTAATCTTTTTAGTTCAATATTCAATGAGAACATAGAAGTTAACTATGATTACTGAGGCCCCTTGATTTGGATATAGACACCTATTTTAGGTCATTTATAGACAGTGTTAACTTGTTCAGATTCAACAGACTGTCTCAAGATGTAGAAATATCTCTTATCTTTGACTTACTTCCACTTACCATTTTCTCCAGGGTAAGCTAATGTAAAGTTAGGTAACATCACTTATCTCCACTGGAAATAAAATCTCCATTAGCGTTTAACTTCTTGAATTATTTGTATGCTTTGTATTCATGTACAAGATAGAACAGACTATGCATTAGGCCAGGAATTTATCATAGTCAATTCTATAACTTTATGATGTGATAAGATAGATGAATACATAGTTTGCCATTTTAATGTACAGTGATAAATGACCAGTGTAGTCTGATGTTTGGATGATCTCCCTATTTTCTTGTGAGTTTGAAATAATAAATTTTTCTTTTGTGCTTCACTTACTATGTGACTGAGAGAGATGAAGGATATTTCTATTAGTCAAGTACCTACAGGAGTAAAGAAAGAACTCTAAATTGAACTCATATGTTTCTAAGAACAGTCACTGGTCTTTGAGGAAATCCACAGAGTGGCAACAATGGGTTCACTATTTTTTTTTGTCTCTTAATCTATGTGCATTTTATTGAATCCGTATGCTGTGAGTAAGGAACTTGTGATAATAGAGGATTGATTCCCTCTTATACTTTCATTCCAAATTCAAATGCTCTCTTAAGAAGAAACAATTAGCTTCTCTCCAAATGCAATGTTACTGATGAGTTTGTTTCATGGTCAATGGGAGAAATCAATTTTCATTTAAGAACCTACAGTACTTTTCCTTTTTCCTTTTCTGTAGTTTATCGATTCTTCCTTCTGTGGAAAGGCACTATTCATTCTGCTGTAGCCAGACACTTTCTAGAGGTGCATCCTAATGGAGAAGAGGTTCTAAGAAAGGTATTCCAAAGTAGCAAGTGTCCACATGTTAATATGTGGATGGATGGCTTCCTGCCTATTATTAGGCTGAGGAAAAGATTTCTGTCTAGAAAAGGCAGAGGATTTACTGTGATAAGACTTAAATATGATCATTTTTGGCCTTCCCAGAGATTTCAGGGGCAATAAGGATTAAAAATAATTCTAAAACGGATTATAAAGTATTATTTTTGTGAAGCATTTGCACCAACTCCATGAGGTCCAAGAATAGTCTGAATGGATTCCTTTCTTCTACTAAGCTCTGAAGGAAGAATACACATTGACTGGGATAATAACAATGCTGGGCAGTCATTTAAATATCAGAACCGTATGTGATGGGGTTCATGCCTTTTCACAAAGGAGACAGCCTTGTGAAAAATTACTCCCAATTTTAAAGCATACTTGGATTTGGACTGGTGCCTTCTGATATCTACCGTGGCTTGTTCAACTTGAAGAGCACCTTTAAATAAGTTGCAAAGTAAAAATGTCTCAGATATTTGGTTTTAATATGCATATGCATATATGTCTTCTGTGGAATGGTATTCCTGGTAAATGTTTAATAAATTTTCCACTTGTCATTTTTATATGTTTTTAAAGGAAGATAATATCTATTCATCCTATTTTACATTTATAGGCCTGACTCAGTTGAAGAAAAACAATGACAGAATTAAGTCGTAGAGAAATATAAAACTGTTTCCAATACTTTCCAATTACATATATATATATATATATATATATATTCTGATATTAGAAAAAAACAGGCTTCTAAAATTAAAATGAAAGAATATTAAATAAACCATTCTTTGACTGCAATACTTTGGAATTTTAATGTCAGCAACATTTTATATTAATTTAATTTATATTATTTAAAAGAAAAGAAAGTGGAATCATACGCAAATTTTTCATGGACCTGCTAGGCTCACGATGGGACAGTGTTATTGATCTATTTTCTTGAAGGCCTTCAGTAGTCTCCAAATGAGCATCAGGAGTTTTCTCTGACTCTCCGGCACATGGCCACTGTGGAACTCTCCAGCATCTGACAACAGTAAGCAAACCACAGGTGTCTCAAAAGCATGCACTATTGGTTCTGCTTCTCTGTAGAACTCTAGCAAAACACTGAGGTTAAATTTGCATTTGATATAAACAATGAATTTTTTATTATTACATGTCAAATATCGCATAAAATGTACTTGTTTTAAAATTATTTTCTTATTTGTACATTGAATTTTACTTTATGTAATCTATCCTTTGGGGAATTTACCATATACTTATACTCAGAGTTTTATTCATCTTTTTCTCTGAAATACACATATAACTCTATATATTGTATTTGTTTGATAATTGTAACCACTTGAGTTACAATTATATGAAATACATTTAAACACTGATGATGTTAATACAGAAGTTATGATGTCTAATAATTTTAGACTGTATCCTTAAATGGAGTTAAAAATATATTATGTATTAAGTAAAAATAATATGAAACTATAGATAGAATAAAATGTATGTCATTGTGAAAACAATCTATACTGTTTGAAAAAAATTTAGTCTCCAGTTTAACAGAACGAAAGCTCTTAACAACCAGAATTTAGAGTATTTCCCCAGTGAAGTAGCCTTTCAATGTTAGATACTTACACTCTTGTTTCATCTCATTAGAGGCATTGTAAAGCTAATTTCATTTTTCCTGAACTGGAAATGGATGATGACCATTATTCTCCTAAGTATTTTTGAAATATAACATATATTTAACTAGGCAATAGGATGAAGAAATCAGTGCTGTAGTTAAATTTCTTAGGAGAAAAATTGAAAGAATTTGACTACATAAGCAAAGGTAAGAGAAGCTATTCAAAATGGAACTTGATTTTCTCTTTGTGACAAAAATCTATATTACAACTTCTGAGTTTGGCTGCTAAATAAACAAGTGGCGACTAGAGAACCCTTGAACAGATGATTTTCTCACCATGTACCTTCATTTTGTTAATGAAGTTAATATTGTTCATTTTGATAATATTGAATACAGGTGGGATTTGTAGTTGTGAAGATTAATTGTATAGCTAGTTTTCTAAAGGTTTTTATTTTTATCAATACATTCATTCTGAATTGTGATCTTTTTTTCTAAATTCTAAATAAGTCGTAGAGAAATATAAAACTGTTTCCAATACTTTCCAATTACATATATATATATATGTATAAAAGCCGTTATGTTCTCTCTTCTGAACAGGTGTTTGTGTTTGAGTTTTGTTAGTCACCATAATTTGTTTTATTGTATATATGCACGTGACCTTTATTTTCATGCATATAGAATTAATTTTTCAGTTATCCAGGGAATGATTTTCATATTTTATTCATTGTAATTTCTGAGCTTTCATCCAGTTTTGTTTAAACTGGGGTAGAAAATAACTAAATGCAGTCTCAGGATTATATTTCCTTCACAGCTAAGTTACTCCCATCTGTCTTTCAGTTCTTTGGTTTTTTTTCTTTCTTTCTTTATCACATCTCTATATGTACCTGCTACTTCATTATTTCATGAGTGAATTCAGTGAAATTTCCAAAGTTGCATGGTCATTTCCCCAGTCAAGTGCAGTGTATTTCCATTACCTCAGTTTATGTGTGCATTCCTCTTCACTCTTAACCCTCTTTCTCTCCAACTTTGGACTTAGGAAATCTTAGCTTACTTTCTGTCCCTATACATTTACCTTTCTGAACATGCCTGGTGATTGAATAATGTGGATTCATCAACGGCTTTTTTACTCTTTCAGGATTTTTGGATTGCCTTTTTGATCTCCGTTAAAAGTTCCTGCAGCTTCAGTTCATGTTCATCTTCTCCAATAATCACCTTTACTGATGTTGCACTTTCATGTCCTTCAAATTCATTAGCTCTTAACTCTTTGCCAAACCCTTACAAATATGCTTAATTTAATTGTGTTATTTTCCAACCTTCCTAAATTAGAATTATGCCACCTATTAGAAAGGGAAGAAAGTCTTAAGAGTCCTACCAAAAATAAATCACTTAAGAAATAAAGAGAAATTTTCCAGATATGTGGAACCTGTGTCAGTTCCCATATCATTGGAATGTAGCACATGCAGACAGTTCACTGTTGGTTATTTTCAAGGTGATTTGATCTCTGATTGTTAAAAAATAACTAAAATAATCAATTCCTATGGGAATTACCCAACTTAAAATTGATTTTGAATGGATTCGTGTAATTTGAATAATCAATAAAGAACTTGGCTATAGGTGTATTATCATTTAAATCTTGACTATAAGGGACTAAGATTCTTATTCTAGGCAAGTTGCTATTCACTCAAATTGAGTGAATGGACTGCAAAGTACTTACGATCTGAAATTCCTTTCAATGTTTTTTTTCTGATAATTTTTCTTGCAATTATTGTAATGATTTTCTTAAAGATAATAAACTCTTCTTTGTACCTAAATTTCACCAGTTCTTTAAAGCGATTTTGTCTAACCAATGCATTTTGGATCATATGACGGTTTTTAATTTTTTAGTTTTTTGATTTTCATCCTTTTGTTATATTGTTCAAGATGCTATATAAACACACACACACACACACACACACACACACACACACACACACACACAAAACAAAACCTAGGGACTGGAGGGATTGCTCAGTGGTTAAAAGCTACTCTTACAGAAGACCCGGTTCAATTCCCAGCACCAATCTGGTAGCTAACAGCTATCTATAACTCCAGCTCCAGGGGAATCCAACCCGGTCTTCTGACTTCAAGATGATTGCTCAACACGGGGCCAGTTACATACATGTAAGTAATACTTTCATCCACATAAAATAAAAATAATAAATAAAATATTGTAAAATAATAAAAAAACATTTTGAATGAGAAACACCTTCACTAGATAAAACATAGATATAATCAGTCACATTAATAACCAGAAAAATACAATTAATATTTATATATAGCTTGATATAAAAGAAATTTTAGAGAACAGTTGCTAAGAGGAGGATAACTAACAATAAAGGCCTTTTGAATGAGTCTTATGGAAACCTACTATGGACGCTTCTCTCAATAAATATTTCACCAAATTAAAGGAATTTAAATGGGGTTGGGAGAGATAGCTCAGTGGTTATGAACACTGGCTCCTCTTGCAGATGACCTAGGTTCAGATACCAACACCGATATAGTGGCTAACAACCATCTGAAACTCCAGTAACAAGGACTTTGATGACCTCTTCTAGTTTCTATGCATACCTCACACACATGGTATACTCATATATAGGCAGGTAAAATGTTCATACAAATAAAATATAATAAACAATTGTTTTTAAAAGAATTTAAATTTAGCTTTCCTGTAATAAGTGTTCAATGACCCTAAGAGACAAAACAGTCTAACAAATGCAAGCCTGACACCAGGAAATGGACTCCCCCTTATACATTTCTTGATCAGGGAGGTCTCAAAGATTATTAAACAATACTGGCCATTGGCATGGCGCATAGTTTCAAAACAGAACTGAAAAAATGTTATGTGCCAGGGTTGCAGAAGAAATAAGGAGAAATTAAAATGGTATTGTCCCTGAAACTACATATCTGCTGGGTAGCTTTCATAATACTAGAGGTGCTACGTATTTCACTGACAGAAAAAGGCAATCATCACCTTCACACAGCTGTGACCCCTATGAGCTACAATAACAACTGACTTGGTAAAATCTGCTCAGTGGTATAATCATTGCCTGAATATTATGAGAATAACAAACTACTTTCTAATTAGATTTAAGGCATTTTTCACAAAGTGGAGTACATACCTGAAACTGTTATCAGGGCAATAATCTGGACCATGACAAATCACAGGCCATAGAGGAGAAACCATTATCATTCTGCTTAATAGACATAACATTAAACAGATTCTCAATGACACTGTTATATCTATATACTAGTATTTCACTCAATTCCCAAGAAAGAAGATTCTTCTTGAAACAAGCAGAAAATAAATAACACTGAGACCCCAAAATGATCAATGTTCAAATACTGTGGCATGCTCAGACATAATTGGGACACCTGTATCTCATTCTTTCCCAAATCCCAGGGATCATTTTGGAAGAGAATGCACAAAGTCTGTAAGAGCCAATGATATTAGACGAATATAAGGAAACTGTATTGTATTGACACCACAGGCTGTTTATGGCAAAATGAACAAGACTTTGCAAACCCAAGCCAGCATGGGTGGTGGAGGTGGCAGGAAGTCCTAGTCCTATCTGTCTATTGGCAACTGATGGCTTGCTGGGTGAGGATTGCTGTCAGTTCTCTTTACTAGTGTGACACCTGGATGGTGAGCCAAACTCCAAGGCATGCACTCACACTTAGGAGCATGTGGGAAACATGGAATGGAATCAATATGCCTTTAAAATATAAAATTTTAAAATAAATACTTCCTAAATAAATATTTAAATTCTAAGGGGAGGAGCTGGAGAAATTGCTCAGTGGTTAAGAGCACCGTCTGATCGTGCAGAAGACCTGGGTTTGAATCCCAACACTACATAGTGTCTAACTCCAGTTCCAGGGGATCTGGCACCCTCTTCTGTCCTCTGTGGGCACTGCACAACATGGACGCACTTGGCAGACATCTCTCTTATGCACAAAAATTAATGAATAAATTCTAAAAAGAATGAAAAAGGTTAAGAGGAGAGATAATACTGAAGGACATAAAACCTGGGGAGGGTTGGTAGTGAGGAGAGACTTCAGAGGGATAGAGACTTGATATATGCTCAAAATACATTGTATACATATTTCTGGAATCAATACATTTCTTTGGTCTTTTTGAGATGGGTTCTCCTTGTAGTCTTGGGTGACCTAGAACTCAGTGTGTAGACTCGTTGGCCTTTATCTTATAGATTTCCTCCTGCCTCTATCTCTAGAATTATGGGTTTAAAAGTATGCACCACAACATCTGGCTTAATTTTTTTTTTATCAGAGAAATTATTCTTATAAAATCAGAACATTTTCTTCAGATGAATCGATTCCCAGGCCTTCTGGCCTACATACCAAAACAACATTATCATCAGTGTGTGGAAGAAGCATTAGTTTCTTTTTAATTTGATAGTTATAGGAAATGAATCAATTACGTTAACAAATATCCTTTTTTTAACAGATGGCTCAGGCATGTTTTGAAACAATCAAACCCATTAGAAAAACAACTCTCTCACTGTCTATTGTAATCAGTTTTTAGTGAGAGGGCAGAAGCTAAGTACTGTATGGAATGATGGATTATTTATGCCTATATAGTAAACAAATGCTGATAATGACCTTGATTTTCAAAATACTTTCCATGGTTCACAGAGCAAAACTTTAGCATTATCTCTTATTTAGTTGTTATTGATATGTGTTCTTTATTTAATCAGTATTAAAGTGCTTAATTCTGACTTATCCTTAAAAATATGTAACTAATGTATTTTTCTTTTTCCACTAAGAAAAAGAAACAAAAGAATTTTTTAAATAATTTCCTTAGTCAAAAATTAAAGACTGTTTTTGTGGTAAAACTCTTACATTGTAGATAAAATGTAAAATTGCTACAAATTTTAACAAACCAAGGTCTAATTTCTTTTAAAAACACTACATTTCTTCCTATAAATTATTTTTAAAGAAACTGAAAACATGTTTAGGCACCTTTTAGTGTCCCAATATTCTTTTAAATTTCATTAGAAATACAAATACATACTAAAAGTGAAGAGACACATTATTATTTTATTATATCAATTATTTATCTAAAACAATGGCATTGACATGGTTTAGCAGTGTAAATAACCCCAGCCAACCTGTATTGTCTGAAATTTGTTGATATTGAGTCTATTGGGATTTTGTCTTTGCAATGGGCTTATATTATCTGATGAATTCTGTGAGCACAATACAACCATGATGCAAAATTCAACTAATCTAGCTAAAACAAGAGAAACTGTTCCTTAAATAACCTGTATAAGAATTTGGGTCTTTATCTCTTTTACCCTCTGTCTTTTCTGACACATGCTGATTACAACAAAAATATAGAAGCCATAAGTATCCCATTAGTCATTTATCATTTTTTTGTAACATGACTACCTGGTGAAATGACAGATGCATGCAAATTAAAGAGGAAAGAAAGTATTAAGTGTCATGTTTCTTTTGCTGTAGAGTCATCTACATAGCAGGTTTGGATACTTATGCCTACAAGGGCATTTCCTGGAAGCATTGCTCTTGTTTTAAAAGTTCAAAATACTCTCAAATTTCTCTCATATTTTAGACTTTCCAAGGATGGCTAGATTGTTTTTTATATTCCTGTCACCTTTCCAACAGGAGGTAGTACAGAGGTGGGAATTGAAGGGATAACCCAAGACTCTCCTTCCCAAATACATTTTTCAATCATTAATTTAATATATAACTTATTCTATGATCCTTTTATAATAGGTAAAAGCCATATTTCTTAATAAGTAGAAATAAGAAGCGTTTGAAGTTTAAGGAAAGCCATAATGGAAATACAATTTAGAATTTTGAAACAGGTTGATTTAATTGTCCTGTAATGTTTCATGCCATTGTCCTGATTCATTATAAAAAATGGTTTTCTTATCTAGATTTTTGACTGAACATGCCATATCTTTACAATAAAAAATTATAAATTAAGAAAGTTGAAATGTGTTGAACATTATTAGAACACTAGTCAAAAATATGTTAAATCACTTACATTTTATAATTCCTCTTGAATCTTTCCACACATGTAAAAGATATTTATTTGCTAATCAAATTAGATTTTTTGAACAAAATTTTACTTAATTTCTCTACCTGCACATTTAAGATTACTTGCTAAAAGATAGCCTTCCTTTCAATTGTATAACTTTTCTTCCATTGTATGCCAATGAAAGACGGAATCCATGCAGGGAAATTAAAAGCTTTCTAAATGTTATTGTGGAATATGTATGTCGGTATCATCTCTTCCATCTAGAATATAGACCTTTATCATGAGTGTTTGCTTACACTGGGATCTGAATGCGAGGCAAAATGAAGTGGTAAAATTCTGATTATGCAGAATTTTATGAGATGCCTTTCTGTTTTCCCAGTCTGGGGTGTTAATACTACAATAGTATTTATCCCTTCTACATTTCCCCTTTGTTCTTTCATGGCTTGTGACAAGACACACAAAGAAAATAATTAATGATGAAGATAAATGCTCATTTTCTCTTCAATCAGTTTATCCATTTGGTTATGATTGCAGAGTTTCAAAGTGCCTTAATGAATTTTGAATATTAAAATTCTAGACATACTGTGAAATTATAATAAAAACATAATGTATATGACATATTTTTAAAAATCAGTAAATATTTCATTCTAAATTTTTAATTTCCTATGATTAAAAATATCATTAAAAAGGCATTTTATATGTAAATAGTTTCCTCCTTTCAGGAAAACAAGATACTGCTTTGTATATCAGTATTTTGTTTTTCTGTTTCTGTGATGGAGAGCAAGGGAACAAGTATAAAAGAAAGAGTTCATTTGAGTTTATGGTTCCATAGGAATCATAGTCCATCATGGTGGGGAGATATGTTGGCAAGAGGTAGAGCAGAAAGCTAAGTGCTCACATCTTCAAGCAGGTACAGGAAGCACAGACAAAGAAAATTCTGCAAAATGTAATCCGTCCCCAGAGACACACTTCTTCCATCAAAGCCACACCTCCTAAATCCTTTCAGAAATCTCTCAGAACAGCTCAGCTGTAGACAAAATCTCCAAATACTTGGAGCTGGAGTCTATGGGGAACATTCTCATTCAAACCACTTTTTTTTTTAAGTTTAGCTTATAGTAAAAATCATCTGCAGGAAGTGATTTGTATTTCCTGGTGTATTAAGAAGGAGCAGGCTGGGACTGGTAGCCTTTAAACATACATTTAATTCTAGCACTGGAGAGGCAGAGGGCAACCTAGTCCACAAGCCAGTTCAAAGACTACTTGGGACTATAGGGAGATTCTGTCTCCAAATACAAAACAAAACATTTAAAAAAGCAGTAATTTTCTTCTTACAGAACATCTGTCATTTGCTTTGCTTCTTCAAACTTTAAATTGAACCTCTGCAATTTTAGCATTAGCTCAACTGTAAGAATAGACTTGCAATTTTATAAAGCATGATTTTAACTGAAAGTTCAAGTAATTGGAAAAAGTGTTTCTAATAAAGTTTTAGTCATTTTAATCTATTTCTATGCTGACAACAGAAGCTGAACACGGTATAAAACTGTCATTATTGCTTGTAGAAGAAGTAAATGCAAACAATGACCTTGATTCTCAGAATAAGTCTGTAGGGTTTACTGTGCTAAGATATTAGGTAATTAGCTCTGATTTTACTGTTGTTGAAAACATTAATTATTTAATGAGTTTGAAGTACTGAAGTGTTTGCTTCTGACTTTAAAAATGTACTCGTAAGCAATCAACAGACAACCTCAGTCAAATCAAAGAAAACAAAAATTATCAGTTAAATCCATATTGACAAATTAAGTAATGCTTTCCAAAAATAAAGATATGGGTGGAAATTCACTCAGTCCTAGTCTCTGTGACACTAGGGCTGTAAAAACAAAGTCAATAGCAGAGTTGAAAAATAGGGAACCCTGTCACAGATTTTGTGTAATGGACTGTATTGCATGTACTCCCTTTTCTTCTTTCCTGTAATGTAAGCAAATACAAGCTGATGAGATTTTCCAACTTTAGAAGACAAATGTGTAAGTAGATTGTATAAAGTGTGATATATCTTAATATAATAAACCTTATTTTCTTCTTTATACAAAGGTGTGTTACCTCAACTAAAGGTAGTAACTAAAAATTAGAGTTTATAAAATAAGATAAGGTCATGATAAAGTCTTATAAAGTGAGCTCACCTGGGAGAAATTATCTTATGTCTTTGCACATCTGAATTTCATAAGGGGGACCTAGAATTCAGTGTCTATAAGCAAAAATATTTCCTATACAAGTCTTCAGAGTGAACATTCTACCTGTACAGTCCAATCAATGCATGAAATCTACTTGGTGGTCTACGAGGGATGCAGGTGGAGGAGGAGAACTCAATATGATGAAGATGTATTATATGAAGTGTATAAAACTGCAATACAAATATACATTGAGAAAAACAAAAATAGAACAAACAACAACAAAAGCATGAAGACTTTTGGGGTTTTGTTGTTGTTCTTTTGTTGTTTTTAAAAATAGTTTTTAGTTTTTGTACATTTATCACAACAATGTTTGATCATATTTAAACCACTCTCCCCCATCCATCCCCCACAACCCTTCCCCAACCAGGCCTCATGAATTCTAACTTACATGTTAAGTCCTATCTGGTCAAGCATTTGTACCCCAATGTCCTTTGGTGAAAGTCCATCCACTGGCGTCTGGTCAGCCTATCTAGAGATCCTAAGGAAGGTCTACCATCCCTCATGCAGCCACAGTCAGACTCTAAGAGTAGCCAGGCTAGGGTTGACTGGTTGCGCATTTCCCTCCCTCCACTCTGGACTCTTGTCTGATTGAGTCAGCATGGATCTTGTGTCACCATTGACAAAAGTTCACATGAGCAAGCTTCCAGTGGCCTGAAAGCTTCTAGTTCCCTCTGTTCATGGCCCAACACTGGTTATTACAATCTTTCCACTCCCTTCTCCACAAAAGTCCCTGAACTGTGGGTGAGTGAGGTTTGATATAGGAGTCCTATCAAGGGATATGTACTCTATAGTCTCTTATTCTCTGAAACTTAGCTAGTTATGACCTTCTGTGTGTACCACATTCTTTTATAAGGAAGCTTCTCTGGTGAGAGTCAAGGGACGCACTTGTGTTCTCTTACTCCCTGTTGTGCTATGTTCTAAGAGCCTTAAGTGTAGCAATTCCACTATAGATATGTAACCTAGGGTTGGGCATCTCTCAGATGTATATTCTCCATGTTTGACCAGTAGTGGAACTCTCCAGTAGCCTCCATCTGTTGCAAAAAGAAAGTTCTTTGATCAGTATACTTGTTGGCAAATATAACAAGTTTCATCTGTTTAGAGACATGACAGAGATAGGGGCTTTCTCTAGGATCTACTACTTCTCTAATATATTTGGTTATAATTACCGTGCCATCCACGAGTTCATTCCCATTGAGAGTGCTTTAAGTACCAATGTATAGTTGTTGATTATGCCCCAGATAGCAGTGTGACTACCACACCAGTACAGTTAGCGCTCCTATGCCAGTCACTGCGGTTATCAGATTTCAGGACTGGGTTAGACCACTGACTGTTCTCCTTTAGTAACTTTCATCGTATCCTCTAGAACAATGAGGTCTTTTGATCAGGGAGAAGGCTTTCTCCTTAGTTTCTGCTTCGTGCTCCAAGTCTTGTGTCAGAAGTATCTCTTCTCTTAAGTAGTAGTGTCTTAACTTTGAGTTCTTGGAGATAACCAAGGGCTCCAGTAATAGCCTGTGTCACTTCGGAGTCTCTTGGATTAACCAACAACTGGAAGGGAAGTCTCTTCTTTATTACACTGCGCTCCTTGTCATACAACTCCCAGGTACACACATGCACTAATGTTCGGACACAGGAGGTTCCGGAGCTAACTCATTTCGCTCTGACTTCTCAAGTCACCCAAGCTCCAATCATCTCTACTCTTTCTGTGTCCAACCTCCCTCCTCCGACCCCAGTCCACTGTTCCTGGCCTCTCCCCCACAGCGCCCAGCTCACACCATGCCCCCTCCACTAAGCTGGTCTTCCTCCACCCCCACGGTCCCCCACATGAACCTTCCTCCCTCCCCGTCTCATGATATCTGTTCCCCACTGTCTACCTCTTTCTTTCTTTCTTTCTTTCTTTCTTTCTTTCTTTCTTTCTTTCTTTCTTTCTTTCTTAAGGAAAAGAAATATATGGGCTTTTTGAAATAAGGGCTGGTTCAGAAAGGATGGTACCTTACCTGCCATGGCTGAAGTTCAGTCAAGCAAGTTTCCCATGCACTCCAATCCTTTGAAAATAAGTTAGTTGGAAATGAACCAAGAGATTTCTTGTGCAGTTCTCAGGAAGGACAAAGAAGATGGCTTTTCTCCATTGTGCTCCATCTTTTCCACCTACCTCCAACTTCTCTGAAGTAGCTCCTGGAGAAAAATTGACAATGTACAGTTGAAGAAGTGGAAATTAGTCATGATTTAAATGCTCCTCATTCATGCTCCTTTTTGGAACCTACAGCAAAGGGCAAGGGTTTTGAAATGAAAACAAAGTGTACATTTATAAAGACAGTAACACAAGCGCATCATGAAACTTTTTTTATATTTTACTAAATATATCATATTAACTGATTATTAATTTTTTTTTCTGAAAAATGAAAGAATGTTTATCCTTGAAAAAAAAGAATCAAAACAGCTCAGTCAATAAATGATGTTCAATTCATAAGAACATGAATTTTCGATTTGGTAAGATGAAAACAATATCATGGATTTGGAATGCAGAACAAGAGATAATTATCTTTAAATTAAAAAAAAATTAGAATAATTTAAACAATGGTCAAAACCCCAAAGAACAACGATGCCCAACCCCACAACTACAATGCAATGTCATGGTATAGTCAGTTCTAATTGGACAGAACAGGATTGAAAAAGAAAATCAAAGAAGACATGAAGTTGAAGGGATAATTTGGGGAGCCTGAAGGAGAGTTTAAGGGGAAAATTGTGATAGATATGATCTTAATGCATTGTATGCATGTAAGAAGTGCTCAAAGAATAAACAATATTTAGATAAGTTTGATTACAAAGAATTTGTTAAAGGTTTTACCTTTAGACTTTATGTATAATTAAATTTTAATAGTGATTTCAAAGGAGACATCTTCTGTGTCATGACTATGACATAGTTCATATTTTCTATACAAAAATTATCATTTTTAGCAAGTGCACAAAAGATTTATTCAAACAAGGAAGGCAAAAAAATACGGCAGGCTAAGACTAGTATAGAAATATAAAAGTGGTAAAATAAGACTTAAATCGAAAGTCCCACATATGTTTCTTCCTTTAAATGAGTTAATTATAATTTATAATGAGTGTCAAATACTTTACTTTCTCTGAGCTCACATGCCTCAATAATTTGCTTTCAGAATCCCTATTTTTCTATAATTATTGAAAGATACTCTTTTCTGTAAGTAATATTCTATCCAGTATATTTTCTTCAATCAATTTTTGTTTTTTAATGTGAATTTTCAAAGTGAATCTGTTTTCAAGGATCAACAGAAAGTACTATGCTTTCACTTCAGAACTTGTATCTTCAGTACTTTTGTGTCTTGGCAAACTTCTCAGCTGGTTTTCTCATAACGTCAGTGATTTTACTTATCCAGTCTAGCTTTATCCATTTGATCAAGTAAATTCTAAGTCCACAATAAAGGACGTTATTACAAAGAAAAGTATTGTACTATGAAATTATTTTGGGATCTGAGATAATGGTCCAGAATAACACCATTTAAGAAACCTATTTAGAATGAAAATCATTGTTACAAGTTATTCAATAAGCAAATGTATGCTTTTTCCTTCATATCTTTCTAAGCTAAAAATACAAAGACAGCAAACCCTGATTGAATGTCTTGGCACAAACACAAGGAGGACACAACCTCTGTGAACTGTTGCTAGAATGAAATGTGACCTGTGTGTTCTAAATTCCCCCTTCTCACAGGGGAGCCCGTGTTCTGCGCCTGAAAAGAGATTTCATTGCTTCATGCTCTGGCCTACATATTTGGTCTAAACAATATCTGAGCTTCTTCCAAGAAGCATCCACTCTGCCCTAGTTATATTTATACTTGCTGTTCAGTGTCAGCACCCTGAAAGGTAAGGCCCCTGATCAAATCAGTCCATCTTTTAACAGACTAAATATAGAGGGAAACTTAGCTCTGTGTGAGACAATCTTTCTATTGAGCCTTTGTTTCCTTCAGGCTCAGCTTATCCTGTGTTCCTTCTTGGCATAATATCAAAATTCCCTGAACTCCCGATGCTGAAGCAATCATCATAATGTGTTTTGATCTTGGCCCCTAATGTTAATAGACCCTAACAACAGTGCAAGCTTCCCACCCTGAGTTTGATCATTCTTCTAATCATATCTATATAAAAGTTACTTTTCCTGAAGATTTAAAAAACATGAAAAATGTTACAGGGGCAGTCAGTAAAGGTGCTTGCAAGAACACATGAAATCTCACAAACAAACATGGAGCTTAGAGTACAATCCCTAAAGCCCACATAACTGAAGGAATAAATCAGCTCTGCTAGTTTTATTTTGATACCCACATGTGTGCCATGGCATGTGCCCAAAATAAATAAAATATTTTAAAAGGAGAAAAATATTACAAATAGTTCTATTTTAACTGCTGGTCAAATGAACATCAATAAAGCAAATATACTGAAGTTTTTTCATTCTAGCAGAACTGGTGTTTTCCTGCTAATCCTAGAATAAAAATTCAAGGTAGCCCTCAAGTATCATGACATAGGAAAAATGTTTATTTCAAGTGCATCTTTCACTCCACATTAAAGAAGCTTCTTTTGCAACAGATGGTGATTTTTACACGTTTCCAGAACTGGTCAAACTCAGAAAATAGGTATCTCTGAAAGGCTTAACTCTAAGTGACACATCTTCAGTGGAACCTCTATGCATCTCTCAAATCTCACAGGATAATTTTCCTAATATACCAGATAATGATTAACACAGAAACCCACAATTAACCAATGTGCAGAGAACAAGAGGTCACAGAGTTTTTAGCCCTTATTAGGACACCTATTTCAAAGCTCTGCCTCCCAAGGTTCAGATCACTGCCCAAAGATGTAAGGGTCAGAGGGGTAGATGATCATAAGGAGACAGAGTCTTCTTCCAGACAGGTGGTGAGTTGTTGGGTATAATGCAGGGTGGGCCTAGCTAGGCCACCTGCCAGGAGGAATGAAGGAATGGCTCTATGGGTGTGGTGTTCCAAACTGATTGGTTGTGGAGCCAGTTTCTGCCCAGCATCTAGAGGGAACCTGATCCACCTGGGAACAAACTGTGAATGGCTATGGTCGGGACCCCACCCCATAAGGTTACTGGCTAATAAGACCTATAAGACTCCATCCTATAAGGCATTGGCTAATAAGACCTATAAGACTCTGTTCTTTCTTGAGTAAATGAGTTTGCAGCAGACCACCACTGCTGGCTTTCACTCAACTCCCCGAGTCTGTGTGTTGACTCTATGCCTACTAACTCCCTCACCCTACAGTGGAGACCCTTCAGTCCTCCTTGGGCTGGCCCTGATTGCCTGGATCCCCAACAGTGAGTTATGCATATGAAGTCACAACAGAGGTGACAGCTTGCACAAGTCCTATGCAAGCTCAAACAAATAAAATCCTAGCATAGACATGGGGAAGTGGGTAAGAAATCCCTATCCAGCACAAGGAACTTTTGACAACAGATATCTGCTGGGAGGAGGAAAGACACTCTCTTACAGGGATGGGAATCTTGATGAGCTCATTGGATGGAACTACACTTAAGGACATTTGGGGACACAAATTAAACTTTCTATAGGCCTTGATTTTACATATATATATATATATATATATATATATATATATGAGAGTAATTTAAATTGGGTAGGGGGCAGTGAGGTAAGGATGGGGGAGGGTATCTAAATATAATGAAATTATATTGTATGAAAATAGCAGACATTCAATAAAATTAAAGTAAAAACATAAATTCTTTTTTTCTCTATATTTTACTTTCATCAAATAAATTCCTATTCCAAATTATATTAACCTACTTGGTCAGGAAAGAGAATGCTCAAATGAAAAAAGTAAATTACTAATATATAGAATGTGATTCCTAATACATACTTGAAATTGCCAATAATTAATTTATGACTCTGATAATTCTAAACATGAAAATTAATTCAGTCTCTGTGCCAAAGGCACTTTCATAAACAAATAGTCACACACATTTGTTTGACTAGATTAAATTAATACATTGGATTTTTACCATTTAAAATGTTTCGCATTTCAATAACAAATGAGAAAACTTGTGTTTTTATAGAATGTTTCATAAAAACCTCAGAAATATGCTTTTCATAGTCTGATATGCAATTAACAATGAATTTCTGCTTCCAATGAGATAGTTTTTAGAAATCTTGAATTTCATTCATAGAGGATATTTTGTAGTTTGTTATGGCAAATATTGTGGGTTTTTAGCACTCTTCAATATTAATTAATGCAGACACACTGTAGTGCTAGCCTGAAACCCTAAGATTTATAACTCAAGAATAATAAGTATCTCAAGGAAAATAGCTCTCTGATCGTTGTTAGACAACTTCAGTGTCTACTGAGCTCTTTCTTGACTGTCACCTTATTGTTTAATACACTGGCTATTTTGCCACATCTCATAAGTATCTAATACCTCAAATGACATAAATATTTTTGTAATAAAAACAGACATACTCAGTTGTTTTTGTTAATTTCCTATCATGGATGACTAAACATGTTTAAAATTAAAACCCAAAATTAGTGAAAGTATTTTTCAAAAATTAGCACAGATGTCTACAGTTCACCGATTCAATAGGCAGGTAGCAGCAATAAGCATTATTATTGATGATATAAATGCATTACAAATTGAAATATATGTATCTAAGATTTAAAAGCTAATATCAAGCTGTATGAGAGAACACATGACTTTTGTTTTTCTGGACCTGGTTTATCTCATGGTGCTTGTTTCCATTTCCATCCATTTCCTTGTGAATTTCATAATTTTATTTTAAAGACCTGAACCATATTCCATTCTGTATAGGTACCAGGTACTCATTATCCATCTTTACTTGATAGACATCTAGGCAGTTTCTAATCCTCCCTATTATAAAAGGGTAGTATGAATGAAGATGAACAGGCATTTCTGTAGTAAGACATAGAATCTTTGTGGTATATGCCCATAAACGGTATGGTGGGTCATATGGTAGATTCATTTCTAGCATTTTGAGGACCTTCCACACTAATTTCTATAGTGTCCACAACCAGTTTGTGCTCCCATCAAAAATGGATAGGCGTTTTCTTTTCTCCACATCCTCACCAGCATTTGTCCTTGTTTGTTTTCTGAATCTTGGTCATTTTGAATGTGGTAAGACAAGTTGCAAAGTGGTTTTAATTTGTATTTCCTTGATGAGCAAAGATCATGACTACAATTAGTCACCTATCCATCTGTTGAGGGAGACCATGGAGACTCCACTATAGGGGCTCATCCAGTGTCCAGTCTATAAAAAGGAGGCTAGGTAGGCTCACTGAAGGGGTACCCCAATTGCCGCACTCTGTGCCCCTGTTCAGCATATAAGAAGTCAGAGTGGTCATTGCCCCAGTTCCTTATTGGCAGTTAGGGTTAGCTCTTCAGAAGGAGGAGTAACAAATAAAAAGTAGCCATGCAGTTTTTGGAAGAAGACCTAAAAAGAAAAAGTAACTAGTTTCTTCCTCAGCTGAGAGTTGGAAATTCCCTTGAATCTGTTGGTAAACTTGCCCCTACCTGAGACTAGAGATGCTAGAACTATCCAGTCCAAGGATGTCTATAGTTCTGGCATAGCTAGAGGCTGAGGATATCAATAAGGGGTCTCTTTTTCTGAAGTAATCCTTGTTCCTTGAAGACATGGTGAAGACGTGACAAGATGGACCTACCTGAATTCCTGGAATGAGGACCTGACTGACCTCTCCATAGTCTCCTCCTTCCACCAAATCTGTTCTGATTCCAGAGTACTGAGTCTTTTTGACAAAGTTCTTTGAACACTAAGGGACGCTGACTGGCCGCTCTGGTAGGACTGATAGTGGTGGTATTCCCAGCCTTCCTGTATGGAGCCTGTTTGATAAACTGGCTTACAAGGTTTATCTGAAACTGGATAGTGGCTGTTAAACTCCAGAGACACAGCAGGTCTATCACAGAATTCCTCTAGAATAAGACATAGAAGATTGTTTCCATGAAGAGGAGAGAATGTGATGGCAATGAAACTTACTAACAATGAGATGGCTTCTAAGAACCTTGAATCGTGGAAAGACCCCAAGATGAGATAGGAAGAAATAAGAAAAGAGTGAGGAAGGTAAACACAAATCTGCACGGCCTCCTGTGGTTTATTACTAGTCTAATCACCATTGACATCTTTGTTTGCCAAACTGCTTGTGATTTTTTTTTTGTAATCACATGCTTACATGTAA
Organism: Eospalax fontanierii; assembly: GCA_035773235.1. NCBI lineage: Eukaryota > Metazoa > Chordata > Mammalia > Rodentia > Spalacidae > Eospalax > Eospalax fontanierii. The sequence continues at coordinate 43,498,459 of CM069533.1, read as the reverse complement.
CTACTTCCTTAACCATCAAGAATATGCTTCTTCAAAGCCCTACTTGCTTGCTTACTATAAATCTCCCTACAAACTTGAACTCAGGGCTGGCATCATAAAGGAATAATACTGGAATCAATCCACTGTTGTCAATAACTCTCTCTCCTTTAACTGAAAACCAAGAAAAAAAGAAAGAAAGAGAGAGAGAGACAAAGAGGAAGGGAGGGAGGGAGGGAAAGAAAAGTAAACAAACCTATGACTATTTTAACTATTCTTCAGATGTTAGCATTTTGCTTTCATTTTTAGAGAGTGCCCTGTTCAGCTCCTTGCCCATATTTTTCATTAGATTTTATTTATTTGTAATTTTTTTTTTATGTTTCATTTTTGAGAGCTTTGTATATCCAAGATACAAACCATCTGTCAAATGTATAGCTGGTAAAGATATTTTTTTCTGATCTGTAGACTGCTACTTCCCTTGAATGATGGTTTCTTTTCTTCTTCAGAAGCTTTTTAAGGTCAAAACTTCTCATTTGTCAATCGTTGGACTCAATGCCTGTGCTATATGAGCCTTGTTCAGAAAGTCATTTACTGTGCCCGAATATTCCAGTGTATTTGCTACTTTCGCCGCTAAGAGATTTAGGGAATTATCTTGTGTTGAGTTCCTTGATCTGTTTCAAGCTGGGTTTTTGCTTGGCAAGAGATAGGAAACTAGTTTCATTTTTTGTTGTGAAACCATATGGTTTGACCAGGACCATTTGTTAAAAATGGTGTCCTTTCCTCAGTGTGTATTTGGGGATCCTTTTGTTAAAAAAATCAGAAGAGTGTAAAATTCATAGACTTAAATATCTGCTCTGTTCCACTGAAAATATGTCTGTTTGCCAGTATCATGCTGTTTTTATTACTATGGCTCTGTGGTATAATTTGAGATCACAGATGGTAATGCCTCCAAAATTTCTTTAATTGTTCAGAATTATTTTTACTCGTTTTTGTGTATTCATATGAAATCTGAGATTATTTTTCTAAATTTCTATGGAGAATTGTGTTGGGATTTTAATACATTGATAATGGAGATTGCTTTACTTAGGATAACTATATTCTTAGCATTAATCCTACCATACCATGATCATGTGTTATTTTTACCTTCTGTTATCCTTTTTAATTTCTTTCTTTAATGTCTCGAAGTTTTTGGTACACAATGACTTCACTTCTATGGTTAGATTTATTCCAATATATTTTATGGTTTTTGATGCTATAGTGAATGGAATAGTTTCCTTGATTTCTTACTTGGTATATCTTGCATTTATATACAGGAAAGGCAAAAATTTGGGGGTGATAATTTTTTAATTTGAAAATCCCAGAATATTAGGAAACTGAAATCTAGCCATGATGGGGTTTAATGAGAGGCAAAGTAGAGTGTAGTGAGATAAAGGAAGAAAGAGGAATAATAGAGTAAGGAGTAGGAGGTTTCACTTGAGTTGAGGATTGGGAGGTAGAGCAGAGGGGGCGAGTGTTGAGGGCTAAGTAATACTAAAGACCTTTAGAAGAAGCCATGCAGAAGCCTGATGGGGGTTCTTAATGTTATCTATCTATCTGTCTATCTATCTATCTTCTATCTATTATCTATCGTTCTATCTATCTCTCTTTATCTCTCTATCTCTCTATCTCTATCTATCTCTATCTATCATCCATCTATCTATCATCTGTCATAGATCTTTCTCTCTTTATCTATTATCTATCTATCTATTTATCATCTATCTCTATCTCTCTATCTCTATCATCTATCTATCTATCTATCATCTATCTATCTATGGAGATTAAAGGAATTTACTTTATGACAGGGGACCAGTGTTCCCACTGGACACCATGGGCTAGCAAATTAAAATTTCAATGCCAAGAATGAACTATCTGTTTGAAACTACTGACCGTGGTTCATATAGACCCTGAAATAATACTGGCCGCTGCCTCTGCTCTTGGTTACTCAACATGATATCACAGTAAGACCCTATTTCTGAAAATATTACATATATGAGTATTACATATATGAGGTGCAGAACAAAAAGAAAATTCAAAATTTTGCTGATTTCAAATCCTAGTGTCTACTAGCAAGCTTTTATAGTACTGTAAGGTACTATGCATGCTACATGAATAGAAAATTAATCACCTACCTTACCCAGCTGTGAATCCTGTGAGCTACACAAACAAGTGGCTGGCAAGAGATGGCTACTGGTACAATATTGGTACAATTGTTATAGGAGAGTTCAACACTTTTATAATTGGATTTAAGATCTGTTTCATAAGGTGGAACATATATACCTAGCACTGGTATCAGATCTAGGAACCTTCTAGGCATGTCTCAGTTCACAAGTGAGAGCCTAATACCATTATTCTGCTAGGTGGATATATTGTTCAACAGACTACTAAAGACTTAGTGTTATAACCATAGATTAATGCATCTCTCAACTCTCACAAGAGAAGCTGCATTATGCAGCAGATATTGGCTAACACAAGAGACCCACAACTGGCAGGGAACAAGAGGATACAGAGTGTTTATCCATGAGTAGTTCATCTAATCATCATGGGAGGAGGGGAAAGACTTTAAGATCCAGAGGTGATGGATAAGTGTAAGAAACAGAGTTTTCCAGACCATAGGACAGATACTTATATGAACTTACAGAAATGGCGACAGCATTCATGAGATCTATGCAAGCTCAAGGCAGACAAAATTCCAGGATAGTCAAGAAGAAATGGGGACTATCCACAATCCTGCTGTGGGGTCAGAGAACATCTTGCAGGAGTTGGATTTCCACTTCTACCATGTAGATTCCAGGAAATGAACTCATGTCATATGAATTGGCAGTAAGTGTCTTATTTGTTTCATTTGACGGTATGACTCTTTGTAGATCTACCAGAGTACAGTGGATTTTTTTCCGACAGAATTGAGTTGTTTTAGCTCAAATGCTTATTCTTTTTCTTCAATTTTAGTAGATTTTATTTAAGAGCAGTTTTGGTTTCACATCAAAATTTTGTGGAAGGTATAACAATTTTAGAAACTTCCTATTCACACAAATTAAAAGTGTCTTTGACATCAGTATTACCTACATAGTCTAATATAAACTCAGTCAACCCACTTTTACATATCATGACCTCCCAAAGTCAGCATTCTCCTTCATTAGAGTTCACTTGTGCCAATGTATTCTGTGTTTGGACAAATTTGAAATGACATATTGAAGCTATCACAGACAGATACATGCTTTTTTTGAGAGCTGTATAGTTTTGTTCATTTCATGTAGGTTTCTGATGTTTTAATTAACATTCAGGGATCTTATATGTGTCTGGAGATTTGGTTTGCTGGATTGTCTTGTATTTCTAGTTCTTCCTGTACCATATGTTGAAATGTTTATCATTGTTCCACTGTATTTGCTTTTTCTAGTTTCTAATGATCAATTCATTATATATAGAATGTTCTCTTTTGGGCTCTGTATTCTCATCTATCTAATGATCCTCAACAGTACATACACTGTCTTTATTTCCTTAGACTCCTAATAAATCTTGGCATCAAGTAATGTCAATCCTCCAGTCCTGTTCTCCTCCCTCTGTGCTGTGCTGGCTGCGGTGTGGTGTTTGACCTCATCACATACATTTAGAATCAATTTGTCTGAAAATACCACTCTGTGATCCTGAATTTGAAAGGCTTGAAGCTATCAAGTCAAGAATTTAATTTTGACCATATCAAGTACTCATATTCCATAGCAGTTGAAGACCTATATATTTAGTATTTCTTTTATTTATCTCAGCAAGAATTTATGATTTCTCTAATTTATCATTTTGCGAAGATCATATGAAAGAATTTCCATTTTGAGAGTGATAAAGTAATTATTACGTCATTAATAACCTTAGGCCATCCCACATTTTCTATCCTGATTCTTTGTTAGCCTTTACTTTTGAAGGATAAATTCGGAATGTCTACCGTTTACTTTGACGAATATATGTTTGTCAACACTTTAAAAATATTTCAGTGTCACATCTCTTGCCTGTTTTCTTAGAGTTAGAATGTAATTCCTCTATTCTCTTCTCTTCTTTTCCCTCCTGTCTCTCATTCTCTCTTTCTCTTCTTACTTTTTTCTTTAATTTATTTTTGATACCTCATCTGTAAGGTGCTCTTTTGCTCTGAACCTCTTCTTTTCTTTGCCTTTTGTAGGCTGGCAGTGAGATACTGAGGTGCAGATTTATTTTAGGGTACACTCAGATAAATTTTCCTATTAAGATTTGAATCTGTCCTTTCAGGCCAATATTGCTTTGGGGACGTTCTTGGATGTGTTTTACATGAAGTAATTCCTTTTGCCTTTCTTTCCTTCTCTTTCTTGTTTCCACACCATATGGAACATTTTCAGTTGTCACAAAGTTTGGGATATTCTCATCTCTCTCTTATTTTCTATTTACTTATTTAACATTTTATTTTTAGGGATTTATGCTCAGATATTCACAAGCTCTGAAATACTTTAATCTTTTAAGATTAGTGTATGAATAGATCCATTAACACAATTCTTTCTCCTTTTTACTGTAAACTGTAGCATTTATTTGATACTTTTTTTTAGAATTTTCTCTTTCTGCTTAAATTACCCACCTATTACTTTACATTCTGTCTCTGTTATCCATGAGAGTCTTAATCTTTCTCAGTGACTTAACCCGAATTGTCAGCTAATAGTTTCAGTGTCTGTCATCTTTATGCTGATGACTGCTCTTCTCTTTAGTGTGTCTTTTCTACTTTTCAGTAGATCTTGTGATTTTTAAGGTTCTTGTGTGGCATGAATTGTAAACTGAACTAATGCAAATAGAGCATTAATAATGTTATGACAAGAAATTTGTGTGAAGGAGTCTCTTGTCCTGTGATATAATCCCTGTTATTTAATGAGCCTGTGAATCTAGATTGTAAATTTTGCAAGTACTTCTCAGTAGCCCAGCCCGTGTTATCATTTAGTTGTGTTAGAATGACTGGATAAAACCCCGAAATATTAGGCACTGGCCAAACAAAATATTTACTATTTTATATACAGATACCTTATTCTGAATAGAAAATTTATTATATAAAAAATAGCTTATTTTGTCTGGGCAAGGTGGGTGCATGCCTTTAATTCCAGCACTCCAGAAGCAGAGGCAGGCAGATCCCTATGAGATGGATTTCAACCTTGTCTATAGAGCAAGTTCCAGGGCAGTAGGGGCTACAGATAGACTGTGTCTCAAACATCATATATATTGATAAAATATATTTAAAAATGTAGTACTTGACAAGGCTTCTGTATTTGATAAGACTTCTCTAACTAATGTTTATGTTAATCTCTATCAGAGATTCAGGCAGACTTTATCTTTATTTGTAAATACATATAGTCAGACTTTGCTGCTATTTAAATCAACCTAAATTATTTCTCATCTTTCTCCCAAATAGCAATTTTTAATTTGGCATGCTATTACTATTGTCTGGTTATGTTTGCCTCACATTCTATGTCTATAAATTTATATTTTGTCATATTTAAAGTGAAAAAACGAGTTGAATCTGCATCCCTAAAAATATGATGCATGCAGTTACACCATGAGAACACTGTACATGAGTTCTAATGGTATAGGTAAATGATTATGTTGCTCAGGGATTAGCAGATTTTGCTAAAAAATATGAATTCAGAAGAGGACACACTGTACTGTTGTAATCAATAGACCACAATGCTGGTTGTCTAAAGAAATAAAGTGTGCTTCTGGATCCTTTTATAAGCAAGTAATTCTGAACATTAAGCACAAGTTGCCTGCTGGTGATTGTCCATCCTGTCATTATCCTCACAGTGGGTCACAGGCTGTGGAGAACCACAATTTGGAACATTTGTGATTCTTGTGATGAGTGATAAGTAAAACCCCAGAAGGAGTTGCTGAAACAATTAGATTTCAGCCTAGAAGTGGTACACAGCACCTTTTCCTCATAACTCTTTGACTGATATATTTTCTTTAAAAGTCAAGGGAACAGGAAGTGAAGTGTAACCAGGTGACAAGAAAGTGCAAATATCTTGTCCACAGCAGCAATAAATAAGACAGCAGGTCAAGGTCTTAGTGTCCCTTAAGGCCATCTGTGTACTGTAAAAATGAACCTAAATATGTCCAAAGCTCTGCTAACAGCATATCCTCTATAATGCTATGAAATTATTATTGCCATCATAAATGAATCATATTTTGAAGTATATATTGGAATATTCTCACAGACTCAATACTTTCTGCCTCAGGTGAAGTAATAAAAGAGATCACTTTATTTCTTTCCTTAGAAACTTACTCTGTTTTACCACCAAAGAGAATTAAGGCAACCGTTATCCTTTAGTCAGATGTTTGAAGAATTTCACCTTCAGACAGAGGGCAGGAACAATGAGGCTTTGAAAAGGAATAAGAGAAAACTAAAACACTTTAAATGCTTTCTGTCCACTTCTTCATTGGAATTTCTGTCTCTTAAAACTTTGTAAAGAAAGTAAGAAATAATTCATTATAGTTTGTGTGTCACATAGAAGTCACTTTTATAATATGAGAGATTATATCAAAAATAAAATATATTTATTTCTTCTTTTATGACAGAATTCTGCAAAGTATGATCTATGGGAAAAGTTGAGTTTCTTATTGATTTTTGCATGGCCCCAAAACTAAGGTGCATTTTTAATTTTTAGAAATATTTTTGCTTTTTTAAAATAGACTTTTTGAGAATTTCCTAAATTTTGATCATATTTATATCCTTCCCTTATCTGCAAATGCAAACTCCTTTGCTATCCCTGTCTGATTTCATATACTCTAATATATATATATATATATATATATATATATATATATATATATATACATATATATATACCTACTGAGTCAAATTTTTGTTTCAAAATGGCATTCAGTGTACGATCATCCACAGGGGACTGGTTAGCCAAGCCAGACTGAAACCCGTAAATAAGACTGACTCTCCCTGCCTAGCAGCTATTTGTTGCTAATGATTCCTCAGCTAGGATTCAGGTGACATTCCCACTTATATGATGATATTTTGTCTGACTTGAGCCTTTGTGGAACTTGTGCAGGCTATCACCATCGCTGTGAGTTCTGGAAAATCCTGTTTCCTTTGGGTCATCTACCACCTCTGCCTATTACAGTCCTAGCACCCTCTCTTCCACAATGGTTCCTGAACCTCGGGAGGCAGAAGTACTTTGCAGTCCCTTATTCTCTGCATGTCGGCTCATTGCAGGTATCTGTGTTAAGTTGCGTGAGGCAATTCCTTTGGTGAGCGTTGAGAGGTGCATTATGGGTATGAAAAGACGTCATCAGTTTAACACTATGTTTATGTAGTAGAAAACAGTAACATTGCTCTCCTCACTGGAGTGTCAGATACCGGCTATACCTTGTGAAAGGAACTGTAATTCCATGGCCTAATCATTCAAACTCTCCTGAAGTAAAATTTATTTTCTCTTCTGTGAGGGTTACAAGTTCAGAACACTTGGTACATTGCATGACATTCTTATTCTGAAGTTTGAACCTGAATATTTTCTTAGAATTCCGCTCATTAAGGACACTTAGGAAAGGAACTCATTCCATCCTACTTGACAGAATATGCAAAAGCAAACAAATGTACTAAATGCAGAAGACTAAGTTGCCCATCATGGATGATTTAGACAGATTAGAATGGGCTCTCATAATTAAGTACTTTTTGCTTGTGCAAAATAAATAAGATTGTAAGAACTTTGCCACTAATTGCAAAAATACACAGTATTTGGTTGTTAGGCTGATTTGTGCAAGTAATTTTCTATTTATTTAAAATTTGTATGCATAATGAATTTACAGGAGATCATAACCACAATAATAAATATAAATGAAGTGTTATAAATTAACATTTAAAATACCAAACTAGTGAATAATCTTTCAGCTATAGCTACATTTCAATATCATAATAGAAGTCTTACAAGTTGGCTAGTTATTTTAATAAATACTTATTTTATTATTTAAAAATTCATACATAAGGCTGGTGCCATGGTTCAGTGATTAAGAGCATTGGCTATTCTTGCAGAAAACCCAGGTTCAATTCCCAGCACCCATATGATGGCTAACAATCGTATGTAGGTCTAGTTCCAGGGGATCTAATGCCCTCTTCTGACTTACGTGGGTATCGTATGACATGGGTGCACTTACACACATGCAGGCAATATACTCATACACATCAAATAAAAATAAATCAAAAGAAATAAATCAAAATTACATACAAGACAATTTCAAACATGTGATCCCTGTCTTCTTCTTCCATGTCCTCCTGTCCCACTCTCTCAATGTCTTATCCTTTTCTTTGACATATATGTGTGTGCATATATATATATATATACATATATATATATATATATATATATATATATATATATTCAAAGGACAAGTCCAATTAGTGATGTTGAGTCCAATTTGTGCTACCCATGTATATCTGTGTTTATGGCTCACCACTTGTGATTAGAGACAACTTATCAGGAAGCTCATCACTGGAGAAAACTGATTCTTCTTTCAGCACCCATTGACTAATTATTTCTCTTCATGCAGAGGTAGAACAGCATGAAATTTTCCCCATCCGTACTCACATTTCAACTGGTGTTGTCATATATAGCTCCTTTTAAGGCAATCTCATGAGATTTCATGAGTGCAGCTTCTCTGTCACTCCCAGGGAATAAACTATATAGCAGCAGGTGATCTAGTGCTTCAGTATTTTGGGTCTTACAATCTTTCTGAATTCCCTTCCACAATATTCCCTGAGCTTTATGTTGAAGTAAGACATTGTAGATATTCCAGTTGGAGTTGTATATCAGAGGGTCACTTATTCTAACTGAATAGAGCTGGATGAAAAGATGGTAGATGTTGGCCTGAGTTTATCCTATCCAGTGCAGAAAGAGATACAGTGAACCTGTGAAATATGGATATCCTGAGGAATACTGATGCTTCACCTAGCTTCATCTGTGGACTAGAAAAGCATAAACCTAGATAACAGAGTCAACAATAAATCATCCTTTTTCTGTATATGCTACATACTAATCCAAATACTTTGTATCCATCCTTTCCACATGAGTCATTTCAGCCTGTTTTGTGAGCATGTCACAGACTCCAAATCCAATCAGATTGTTCTCAGTGCACCCAGCAGAGCTAGACTTATGAAACACTTGCCATTGTATTTCACTTTTGTGGGATATAGCCTCCGGTTGCTTCTCATTTCAATCAGTGAACAGCTAAAGTTTTTTATAAGAGCAAGGAGCCTGCCCCATCAAACCAGCTTCTCGGTTACCCGCACTGTCTCGTCCGCTATCACAGCGTTGCTGGTCTCCTTTCTTCTGTCCGAGTCCTCCTGTATGTTCTATCCCTGGTTTCCGTGGTGACTATGTCTTTGCTAAAGACAGCTCAGACGCTTTTTTAATCAGCCTCTAAAGTCTTCAACTAGACCCATTACTCGACATTCTCAATTTACTCCTGTGACTTTTGCTTTTTTCCCTGTCAACCTTCACCATTCTGATATAATTTGTGTTTTTCTGCTGTCAGCTGAATACCGAAATCTCTGCCTCATGTATTCTTTCACTGCAGAGATACCGAGTATTATGATCACAGATATGTAATACCCTAAAGAGTTCCTGGGTAACAATAGCTATTAACTCTTTGAAAATTAATGAATTAAAATTATATGACTTTCTTCATTACAATGACATTTTTAAAAGTCAGTGCTACATTTTTTTAAATTCTCCAAGTATGATAATATAGAAATGTTATATACTATGCCCCAGACAAAATTATCAGAAAACATGATGTTTGCATCTCATAAATTAATACACTTTTAAAAAATTGCCAGAGGAGAGAAAAAAAAATCAAAAAGTGTCAATCTGGAAGACCTATGGAGGACTTTTAGGATCAAGGTCTGAGATCACTTGACTAAATGAATTTTTTCTTAAAATAAGAAAAGAAATAACAATTCCCTATCAAGTCGCTTTAATAGAGTCCATATATTCTGTTTATGATGAAGTCAGTAGCAAAGTCATTCCCAATCTTTCCCAGAGAGATGATTACCTATTACTCTCAGAATTATTTCTTTAATCATTTTCCCAAAATCAAATATTTTAACCTTTAATGTTGTTTAAATTCATCTATAATGATTTCAATATGCATAAAATAATTTGCATAAAAGATTAATAGTTAAGATAAATCATCACAATAGTTCCTTTGGATCTAAAATTGTTTTAGTGTTGCCTTAGTTTTGACAAGTTATACAGTATTATGATGATATCTTGATTATCAAATCCCTTCTAATATCCCAATGAATTTAGTTCTTTTGTTACAAACACTAGGTAGACAAAAATGAGAATACATATGACTGATTGAATTATTTTTTATGAATGTCAGTTTGTATTTGCCTTTATTATACACATACTGATGGGAAACATTGGAAAATGATCTCAAGGTAGTTAATATCTGTGTCACCCTGCCCAGCAGGGTGACTATATCTAGATTCATGTTGCTGGTCCATTTTCCCAGAACTAAGAAATTTCTAGTACTGGAAATGAATGTTTGATACTATGTAAGAGATTACTTACAGGGACTTAAAAAGATTAAAGTCCAAATTTTCTTTATTCAACAGCATAAATTTAGCACTTGGCTAGCTTTTTTTTGACAGGGTCTCCCTAGTTGAAGCCCATCTGGAAGTCACTATGTAGACCAGTCTGGCCTTGATCTCAGAGGGATCCACCTGCCTCTGCCTTCTGAGGGCTGAAATTAATAATTTTTGCTACCATGCCTGGCATTGCTTAGATATTTTGTAAGAAGTCACTCTATTGTAAAGTTTAAGGCACTTTTCCTCAGGAAAGTTTAGATCTCTGCTGCTAAATTTAGAATTTGTAAATTGTTAAGAGCCCTTCATTTTGTTTATGATTACTTAAGTAACTATCAACACATGAAAAGCAGATTTTCAAGGTTTAAGGATTATATATTTAATGCCAAATGCAGAAGTCCTAGAGATTAACTTTTATGCATCTTAATCCATGGAACACATATCCATAAACATTTATAAGCTGAAGATAAACTGAATTTCAGAAGTTAAATACTGTACTCAAAGTCACAAAATTAGTAAACTCAGAGAATTTATTGGTGCTTTGACATCTGCTTATAAGTCCAGTAATTCTTCTCCTGTGCAGCATCCCCCTATGTATTTAGAACCCTGTGTGATGTAACAATGGAATAAACTTGCTCGTACTTCTGGCTCACTACTAAGTTAATAGAGTATTTTCAAATTGTACCTAATGTCTTTTGTTGTCTTTGTAAACAGTATTTTTGCCTTATCAGAGGAAAAGTAGCTGTCTAAGTTAGTTGTTAATGATATAATTTCTTTGCTTGTTCTATTTTGGTGTTATTTTTATCTCCTGGTTTATTTATTTTGGCACAGCAAGATTCACAGCTTCCTCTGCAATTTCATAAAATGCTTCATACCTCATAACCTTGTTGTCTGCCCTAATTACAATGTTCCCTCAAACCAAATTTGAACTTTCATTTAAATACTTTTAAACTTTATAATTTTACTTTATTAATCATTTGTCTTACATAAATAAATCACTTTTATGAGTGAAATTCATTATTTTTCTTTTTCTACCTTTCACAAGCTCTATCTATACCTGATCATTTTCATAAAGACCATTATACTCTAAAGTGTTGGTTTTGACATATCTAAATAAGACATCCTGACTGATTTAATATTAGTTTACAATCATCCAATTTTTACAAGCATAGGAAATTGATAGAAATTTTAAAGAATTGATTTAGAGATCTCACTGCTTATTGGTCTGTTTCTGAAAATGCTGGTCAAGCAGGATTGACTAAATAAATCATAGAGTCAGTCATGTTTTCTTTTCTTTATGATACTTGCATCTTTTTACTTTCAATTTACTTTTTGATTAGGACATCTGAGTTGGTGGGGACTTTTCCATTATCCATTCAGTAAATTTTATTGATTGACTATAATAAAGCAATTTATGAGGGTTTTGGGGAATGTGAAAAGTAAATAATGAAAATTAGCCACTCAAGGATTACTGTGTGAGGATACTACAGGCTAGCAAATAGTTCAAGGAAATCAAATGCTATGTGCATTACAGATCATCATATACCAGTACAGTAGATTTACAAAATAAGTAAGAATATCAACAAAAGCAATAGAAAAATTTTATTAGGAATTCCAGGTATTGAAATAGAAATTTGAGATAAAGAATCTGTGGAGTTAAGTGGTATATCTACAATGTAACTTCTATACCTAAGGCTCATAAAACATAGTGGGACAAGTGTTAGAATACTAATTCATCTCTCAACCCTCATCAATGAAGCTTCCTCATGTGACAGACAGTGATGAACCCAAAGACCTCAACTGGCCAAAGTGTAGAGAATAAAAGTCTGTAGAGAATGGGTCCTTGGATAGGATTCCTATATAAAACTTAACCCAACCAGGGATCAGGAATGGCAGAAAGATTGTAAGGACCAAGGGAGGAAGTATATTGATCATAAGAAAAAAGAATCTTATAAACTCCTGGGACCTTGTTCATAAGAACTTATAGCAATGGTGTCAGCATACCCAAGACCCTTGCAAACTCAGTCAGACAAAATCACAATATAGAACTGGAGAAATGACCAGCCAGCCCCAACCTTAGTTGTGATTGTAATCACAACTTGGCAGGTGATTACTGCTAGGTGAGGGAGAGTTGATCTTTAAGGGAGAGACACTAGACAGGCTGACTAGAACTCAGTGGATGAACTTGCATGGGGGACATATGGGAGCATTAATTTGACTTGATAGGCCTTAACTTATATGACAGAATGCATGAAATCTGATGGAGTTGGACTACAGGGGATGTGGATGGGGGTGGGGGTATAGGAATGATTAAGTAGTTTTGTTTGAATTGCACAAAATTTCCATAAATACATATACATTAAAAAAATCTGGTGCCTTCTTTTAGTTTGAACAGAAGTTGTATATGTAAGAGCCGGGAGACTTGACTGGAGAGGTAGCTATCAGCTTTAATAATCTCACAATCTAAAGCATGCGCTTGTATTTCTAAGGGGCAGAAAAAGTAAACAGTAAGAGTATTGTGTTGTTTTCTATCAAAAACATAATTGAACTTTGGTCATTAAAAACAGATTAATAGATTCAAAACTTTCAATTAAATGCATGTTATAGCTGTTCTTAAGTTTTCTGTCCAGTATGGTTAACTTTTGCATGATTAATCTATGAGAAATATACAAATTTACCATTTTTCTCTAACCATATTTTTGGCGACCTCCATTATCTATCTAATTCTATACTGACAAAAACTATGTTTAATGACGGTGGATGTCATTTATAAGTAATGAGAATGTAATCATGCTTAAGGTCCTACTCCTTTCTTGTCAATTCCTATAGTATGGATTACATAAGGGGTAGCTGTCAGACTCAGTAAAAATTGTATATTATATTTTTACTTCATCCTTGATACAGTCTGTGGGAAAATATCACTACTTTTCTAATATTGATTTAGACATATTTTCAAGTTGACTGTGTGAGTATATTATTTAAGCTTATGAAGAGGACACAGGAAAGATGACTCAAGTGGTATACCTGATTGGGTCTGGACCCTCTATCTCAACTTTCTTCTGTCCTCAGTAAGGTTTAGTAACTAATATCAGTCAAAAAATTTTATCTCCACTTACTGAAGCATATACCCCAAATTACTACATGTCAGAGATGAGGTGATTAAACTAAATCTTGATTCTTATTTAAGACCTACAGAACCAACCATGTTGAAAGCATGCTTTTGTATATTGTGGTACACACCAAACTTTGATAAGAGATTGTTAGCACATTGCATCATGGTTTTCAAATCTAATTAAATATTAAAATCAATTTGGAGGCCTTAAAACTCTGATTTTTTGAACCTTCATAAAAGTTCTGATTTAAAATACTTTTGCAAAATGTAATCTATTATGTCTCTGTCTACACACATATTATTTTTCAAGGTAGAAGGACATTGTGATTGATCAGTGCTTCTCAAATTTCATAAGTATTCAAAGCAACTGAGAAGCTTGACACAATGCATATTCTTGTCCGGGATGTCTAGTGGAGTCTGAGATTCTTGGTTGCAAAGCATTGGGCAAGGTTGATTTTGTTGGTCCATAGGACAAGGTAAACAACAAGTATTATATTATGATTAGTGTGAGGTTATTCCTGAAATATGATACTTTTATTGATTTTTGGAGGACTTTCATTGATAGAGTTTGGTGGTATTTATCTCCTCCCTTATCTACACCTTCCCACACTGCCCCGCACCCAATTTCATGTACTCTTTTACATATATAATATGGTCTATAGAGTTTGATCTGTGTCTCTAAATGTTCTTCAGTGTGAGTCCATCCTTTGTGTCCCCCAGGGGTCCCATGACTACAAAACACTCTTTCCTCTCTCAATAGTCATCAATTGCCAAAACTTCCTTAGATTGGATTGGAATTTCTTACCTGCTTTTCCATATCTAGGCTGAGATTTTGTCTGGTTTGAGCTTGGATAGGACTTGTGAATGATGTTACCACTGTCGTGAATTCATGACTAACTGACCAGCTGTCTGGAATACTGTTTCCTTGTGGTCACTCAACAGCTATAGATCTTATGATCTTTCCTCCTCCTCTTCACAATCATCCCTGAACCTTGGAAGGCAGAGGATTGAAATAGGTGTCCTATTCAAGCATAAGCACCCTGTGACTTCTTTCTTTTTTGCCTTCGAGAGTGTATGATATGCTGATAGCATTAATTTGTAATCTTTCATTCTGGATAAGTTATAAAGCATAAGCACTGTTCGTATTTTCTATGCAAATAAGTTTCATTATTTCTTATATTATCGTAAAAAGGAGTTGAGAATAATAGAAATGGTGTTTGAGAGATGTCTCAACAGTTAAGAGCACTTACAGAGGACCCAAGTTCAGTTCCCAACACCCATATTGCAACTAATAACTAATGGCATCCGTAATTCTAATTCCATAGGATATGACACCATCTTCTGGCATCCATGTATATTACATGACACAAATGCACTTACACACATATAGGCAAAAACACTCCTACACAAAAGTATAAAAATAAATGCAACTTTTAAAAAGTATAATAGTAATAAATAACAATATAAACTTATAACTATATTTTTATTATTTGAGATAAAATCAGCATATTCCCATTCCTTCCCCTACAATTCCTCCACCCTTCCTCATGAATGTTCTCTCCCAAATTCATTCATTCTTTTTTAAAATCCGCTGTGTCTGCTTAGTGCTGTCCCATTCATGGGATTAGGATCATTTACTGGATCATGGGTGGCAGCCACTCATCCCCAACTCCTTGAAGAAGACTGACTTGACATGCTGTAGCAGGCATCACTTTTCAATAGGTCCTAAGCTAGGGTTGAGACTCCATGAATACTTCCATTATTCATGTTGGTAATCTGTCTGACTTGATCTTGTTCAGGTATTGGGGATGCAGCCACAGTCCCTGTAAGCTCATGTGTAAAACTGCTCTATCATGTGTGGAAAATGCTGTTTTGCTGTAGACATCCATTACCTCGGAATGTTATAAATTTTGCCCCCTCCTCTTTCAATGATCCCTGAGCTTTGGGGGAATAGATGTTCTTTGTAGAGTTGAGTGCTCTACAGTGCCTTGATTTCTGCTTGTTGACCAGTTGTGGGTCTCTTTACTAATTTCCATCTGCAGCCAAAAGAGGTTTCTGTATAAGGGTTGAGAGATACACTATAGTTTTGGTATAAAGTTAGGAACTCAGAAGACAGCTTATTATCACGTTCATTTAGCAGACTACGAGTATTATGTTCTCCTCTAAAATATAGTCATATTAGTTTGTTAATAAGGACTTAATAAATCATTATTCTTTTTATTAATACCGAGATAGTACTTTCATTTCTAACTTGACCTATATTGGAGCAGTACAATTGTCAGTACATGTAAATGTCTTATAATTATTGACAATGTATTTTGCTAAAATTTATACAAAAAAAGAATGAAAATGGGAAAATATTAATTTTTATCAAATTACTTACAGGACACAAATGTATCATATATAATATTAGTGTGTTTATATCACAGTATAATATTCTATAGAGCAGGGAAATTAGAAATAAGTGCAGTCCTTTGACATTTTTCATATAAATATTATGACCTGTTTAACATATGACCTCTTTGGAAAGTCCTTGAGGCCTGAACATGTAGCTTCTTAAAGAATAATCCCTTGTTCTTAATATGTATTTAGTATTAAGGATACCTGAGCATTTCAACAAAATCAGAAGTCCAACAAAGCATTACAAATTTTGTCGGATATAATAACTAATTAAATTCATAGTTTCTGATTTGATCAGACCCTAAATTGCTTTATATCCTCCCTTAGAGACGTTGACCTACTTAGCAGATTGAGAACTTTGTCATCTGAATCATTTTTTCTGCCTCACGGCAGGAATCACATCCCTTGAGGACTTACCTTAAGTAGGACTCATTAGCCCTCTGTAGTCCAGTGCCCCAGCTGCCCATGCTGAAGACAAAAGGGTAGCCAGTTTAATTAACCACAGCCTGGAGCAGCATAATTCATTATCAGCTTTTCCAAGTAATCTAAGACTATATCAGTGCTCATAATGAAAGGAGAGATGGAGACAAGCATTTTAACAAGGAAAGAATTCTGGAAATCTAACTGCTCTTTGGGAGGTTTAAGATAAAATTAGAGGCCATAAGAAAGCCACAAAAAGTTATCAGAATAGAAGGAAATATATCCATACTCTTCAGTATGTTAAGAAGTCAATAAAGTACATAGATACACATTAAAAAGATAAGTATTGGTGACTCATTATAAAAGCAAAAGAAAAAAAGAGCAATTATAGTCCTTTAGTTTATAGGGGTTTTATGCCAATGAAAAAGAATTGTTTCTTACTTTGTTTTTATTTACAATTTTCTCATGCAACTCCATTAAGTAGATACAAGTTTTCAAATGATTAATTTATTTACTAATTCAGACCTTAATTAAGTGCCCACCAGGTGCAGTCATAGTAAACTAAAACATTCTTACATGTTTGAAATAGATTTATCAGTGATGAGAAATAAGTATCCATTTTTACAAATATAGCCAAAATTAGGTCTACAGCAATAAGGTTTGGGGAAGTATCTGAGTAGACAATTTAGAAAAGTTACACTGCAGATGGGTTAGTAAAATATGTTTATAATATGACAGGAGTAAAGAGTTAAAAGATTTCTCCATACATAGATTACTTTGTGAAAATAACATCTTATCGTGTCCTGGACTCCTTAGTTGGTGAGTGAATGAAAAGCACAGAGATAAGCAGATTGATGCCAACTGCACTGTGGTTTTATGAGCTATGCACTTGAGTATATATATTCCATGCATTAGAACATTTACTGTTCTAAAAATGTTATGACGTGCTATCTTGTATTTCTATATCTTAATAGATAATAATATTAGGAATTAAGTGGTTACATATATGTTCCTTAACATGTGTATGATAAATGGAATCTCATGTCTACACTAACAGAATATGCCATTTAATTATAATATTTTTTCATACATTCTCTAGCTAGAACATTTATGTTGTATTAAGAAAAAAGAAACTTTTTTCAAAGACTATTGTTAATCCATTATAATTAGAGTTTATGATTATACTTGATTTTAATGAACTCACACCTCAGAAATATTCAGAATCTAAAGAACAGACTAGACATTGAATGAAAGGACAGTGTACATAAGAAAGAAAAAGAAGCTCATTTATTTGCTTACCTCCCAAATTAGTTGAGAAAGTAGTATCTAAAACCATTTTAAAAACATAAAAACGTATTACATAATGTGTGATATTTAAATATTCATTAACTTTGTCATCATGGAACTGACCTCTGGTAAATAAGATAGAATTGAAAGAAATAGATACCATTTTCCATATATTTTAGTGCAAGTTTTGATAAATCAAAAAGCAATAACAGCCAGATTAGTGGTGCACACCTTTAAACCCAGTTCTCAGAAAGTCAGTCTACCATTTGATATTATCATACACTCTTGGGCATATTCTCCAAAGATTCTATACCCTACTATAGAAACCATTATTCATCCAGTGTTCACTGATATCCATTGTTCATAGCCAGGACTATAGAAGGACCTAGATGTCTATCAGCTGATGAATAGATAATGAAGGTGTGATGCAAATACACAATAGAATATTAATCATCTCTTAAAAAAACAAAATTATGAAATTAGCAGGAAATTGGATGGAATTGGAAGCAATCATCCTGAAAGATAACCCTGACTCAGAAAGACACTCTCTCATAGCTGAATGCTGGCTTTGACATCTTGTATATGCTTGTTTAAATTCTAATATCCAGAGAAGACAAGAAAATAATAATGGACATTTAGGCAGGAAACATTTTTGGGCGGGTAGCATGCAGTGGTATAAATGGGAAAAGGAGAATAATAAAGTAGGAAGGGTTAAATGGGGTGAAAAATTGGAGGGTAAGGCAGAGGAGGGCTATGTGTTAGGATAACTTACACTAAATTTCTTTAGAAACAGCACTATGGAAGCTACTGTTACAGAAGCTTCTTTATATATACATGTATATATAAAGGAGTTACCTTGTAACAAAGGACATTGTCTCTACTAGATACCATAGGCTTACAAAGTAAAAGCTCAATACTTCAAAGCTGTACAGACACACAAACAATACTGATTATTGATCTTGGTTATACACCAGAACTACACAGTAAGGCCCTATTGCTGAAGATACTATAATCATGAACTGTAGAATAAATAAGGAAGTATCACGCTGGTGTTGACTTCAAAACCTCATCTCAACTGTCTATCTTTCATTAATGCTGCAAGCTGCTGGAAGAGAACATTTAGTATGAACCTTACCCAGATGGAACATTTCAACTTTATGGGATGTTGTAATTTTCAAAGCCTGTTACTGACCACAATGCTGTGCCATTATGAGGTGCGTTCGGGAGACCAATAATGATATCGGACTCCACAGGTAGCTTCATTTTGAAAGAAGAAAGGGAAAACATCATTTTAGTGGAGACCTAATTCATAATGAAAACATAGTGATGATCAGATGAATGGTGTACTGCAGTGTGGGGCTTAGGCAGGTCACCTGCCATGAGGAATAAGGGAATGGCTTCTGTGGACGTGGCATTCCGCTCTGGCTAGGCCTGACACCAGCTTCTGCCCTGCACCTGGATGATCTTCCTAAGAGACAGAACACTAGTGGCCACAGTCAGGAAGCACCCCTTAGGATGATTGGCTAACCAAACCCATAAAACCCCTTGCACTTCCCTGAAAAAAACCGAGTTTGCTGTGGCTCACCCTCCTCATGCATCCACCCAGCCCCAGTGTTTGTCTTTTGACTACACGGCCCTCATCCCCTCTTGGTAGTGACCTTGCATCCCTCTCAGACCATCCCCAAGCAGACCCTCCATCCCCCCAAGTGTTGGCGAGACTCCCCCACCCTGTTTATAGGTGAGTAGGTCCCTCTGTGTTCTGTGCACTGATGGTCGCCCAGGAATGAGGGAGCTTCTTCTTCTCCCCTTTTCTGTGTTCATCTTTCCCTATCCCATAGAAAAGCACATCTCACCACACAGTCCCGAAGCCTGTGCTGACCCCTCCACTCTTGGTTCATCCTGGTGAAATTACATGAGGGCCTGACCTCCCCCCAGATTTTGGAACCGAGGCAAGGCTATATCAGTCAAGCCTTTCTGGAGACACTGTGTGGGCAAATGGCTGTTGTATAGTGATCCACAGAAGTCCCCCTCTAAGCACAAGATATTTGGGTACTAAACATTCTGTCTATATGTCTTAGTTGGCTCCAGTAGTGGGTATTTTGGTTTATGTAGTGATCACTGTGGCTTTGAGTTTTCATTTCATTGGCCGTCACTCCGCAATAATGGACAATCTCCCCCACCAGCAGGAAGCACCACAATTGCAGGCTCTTAAGGCTCTTCTCCTGCAGCATGGCTTGAAAGTGAAAAGGGATAAAACAACACCTTCCTCAGTGTGGGTTGGAGAGCTGGGCTGGAGAGCTGGCAGAGCCGCTAAAGGTTCAGGCTTTTCTTAACCCTTGGACAAAGCTTCAACTGCTCTGTCTGCCCAGCCCTGGGCACGCCCTACCACCCGCCCACCCTCAGTTGCTTTGGGCAACAACCACTTCCCTGTTCACAAGTTACTACTTCAATCCATTGCTTCCACTCCCCTTTCTGTCTAGGGTTGATGACTTGTGGGCAGTGATGCCCTATTCAGCGACCCCCATTCCTGTGTCTCAGGATAGCCCCATTTTCCTGCGTATGTATTCATCCAGTTTTGTCACAGGGTTGCCCTTCATGGCTATCCCTTCGGTACAGGAAATTAATGGGACCTGGCTCCTCAATGGTTCCCTCTGCTTTTTCCTCGGCAGATCTTCCCCCTCATGTTTAGCTTTTAAAAAGACTAATTTTTCCAATTTTGCCACCGGAATAATGCAGGCACAACTGGCCCCTTTAACACAAGGGACTTCAGCGCCATCTGTTGAAATGAAATAGGATCTAAGCCATTTTTTTGCCCCTCAGTTTGGTAATCTGGGGTATGTTTGCTGTGGTTTTCTTGATAGCACTACTGACCTTTCATTGCCTTTGGAAAGCACTGCATCAAAGTAGAGCGTCTCAGACATTGGTGCTTCAAATTCTCCAGGCCTCCATCCAAGCCTCAGACCTCCCCCCAAATACCAAATATTCCCTTCAAACCTGGATATCAGCAATACAGGACAATCCCGTTTAACTGGACACTTAGTAATGCCATCTTCTTCTCAATACTTAACTATTCTTGCTTCTTCCCGAGTCTTTTACAGTTCACAAAAGCGTTCTTCGACAAGGATCCTCATGCACTCCACAGGAGCCTTCCTGCATGAACCTCCCATGCCATCCTAATTACCCTCCTAAGAAACAAACATTACCCCTTGGGTTCTTTCACCAGGATAGTGGGTAGTCACTGATGGGTAAGACCCTGATGAATGGAGCAACCTAATACAGGCACCACTGACTGAGGTGAACCCCTTGGGTTCTTTCACCAGGATGGCAGGTAGTCAATGACAGGTAAGATCCCAAGGACTGGGACAACCTAAGACAAGCACCTCTAATTTAGGTGATCCCTAGGGGCCCAGGGTCAACAATGGCTTGGCAAAGAACCCTGCATCCAGGGTCACTCGATTAATAAAAACATAAAGGAGGATATGTATGGTGTACTGCAGTGTGGGCCTTAGCCAGGCCACCTGCCATGAGGAGTAAGGGAATGGCTTCTGTGGACATGGTGTTCCACTCTGGCCAGGCCTGACACCAGCTTCTGCCCTGCACCTGGATGATCTGCCTAAGAGACGGAACACTAGTGGTCACAGTCAGGAACCATCCCATAGGACGATTGGCTAATCAAACTCATAAAACCCTTTGCACTTCCTTGAATAAACCAAATTTGCTGCGGCTTGCCCCCTGCATGCTTACATCCAGCTCCCAGTGTTTGTGTTGTGATCTATGCCTAACTCACCCCCTCTTGTTGGAGACCCTGTGTCACCCTCGGGCCAGCCCCAAGCAGAGGGACCCCAATAATCAGAGTATTTAGCACAGTGAAGGTAGTACAGTGCAATTCTGATGACATTTTAAAATAGAAAAATTGTCAGTTTTTTGGGGAATTTGGAAGAGCCACAGGCTGAACATAGTGAACAACAGTGAGGGAGGTGAAGTTTTCAAGATGGATTAGTAGAAACCATAGGTTTTGCTTTAGATAGGTGCCTATATGATGCAGTAGTATCTAGTGGTTGCTTCTACTTTCAAGGGGAAACAGTCTGAAAAATTTTGTGAATGGCAAGAACAGAATATGGCATCATGGGAAGACATCCTCCTGTCAGAACAGTTGGGTCATACCATGTGTTGAACTGCAAGGAAGTAGATTTTTAAGATGGAAGTAGATTTTTAAGATGGAACATATAAGAGAATTGTAAATGAAAAGATGTACCCAACAAGTGTCCAAATATAATTCAGAAGAGACAAAAAGTAATTTCACGAAACAAACAGTTTCAGTTGGTTTTAGCAAATATCAGGGTTTATACACTCAGGGTAACAAGCAAAGAAAGAAAGGTGGAGAATGAGTAGAGAAAATATACAAAGAGAACTTGATAAAAGAAAATCTTGACTCTTAGGAAACAAGTCTTATGTTAGAATACCAATAACATTCACCATAGGCTAAGATTCTATGATTCCTAGATGAACATTTCTTGAATGATGCATTCCTTGATGTTTTGATTTCTAGAGGAACATTTCTTTAGTTCTATACTCCTTAAAATTCTGTCATTTTATATATATATATATATATATATATATATATATATATATATATATATTCATTTATGGTATGTACCTAAAAGTAAAGGAAAGCTTGATTTCAATCAAATTATAGTGCACTGGTAGGTATATAATAAGATAATAAGAATTATATTGGGGCTGGAGAAATGACTCACTGGTTAAGAGCACTGACTGCTTTTGCAGAGGACCCAGGCTCAATACTTAACACCCACATGAATGCTTACAAAAGTCTCGAAATCAAGATCCAGGGAATTCCAACAACTTCTTCTGACCTCCATGGGCATTGTATAACATGGGTGCCCTTACACACATGTAGGTAAACATTCATACACATAAAAATAAGAAAATAAATAGGAAATGAGCCTTTGTAAATGTAAAATTATTCCATGAAGCAAACTTTTCAGTATTTCTGGAATTATACTTTTCCCACATCTTTCTCTTTATTAACTGTTGATGATGTTGGGTAGGAGGAAGTTGATTCTCATGTCATTATTTGGAGGACAGCTTAATAAAACTGACATTCATAGACAGGGAAGATAATCATTTTTCCTATCTTTTTTTTTTCTTTTTGCCTTTCAGTATACAAAAATGACAAAGTACTATTGTATTTAAGTTGCAAAGTTATCATTTAACATATATATATGTATATATATATATATATATATTATAGAGAAGAAAAAGGTTTTAAAGAATGCATTTTGAACAGAAAATAGTGCTTCATGGGAGTGAAAAGATCAGTTGCCCGATTTCAGTCCTTCTATTACAACTTGATTCCTAAAGAGGTTTGTACAGATTATTCAACTTAAGTACTTTAAAAATAGTATTCCCTCAGGAATTAATGTAGTTCAAGCTAGAGAAATGGCTTAACTGGTAAGAGCATGTAATTATGCTGGATAGCATTAGCTATCAACTTGACACACCTCTGTTGAGGAAGCATCAATTGGGGGACTTGCCTTCATTGTACTGGGCTGTGGCCAATTCAGTGAGGCATTTTCTTAATTGTTGAGTGATGTGGTAGGGCCCAGTTCATTGTGGGTGGTACCAGCCTTTGACAGATTGTTCTGTATTGTGTAAGAAATCAGGTTGAGCACTGGCCAGAGGAGCAAATGAGTAAACAATGTTCCTTCATGGCCCTTGCTCCAGCACGTTCCTTCAGGTTGCTGCCCTGAGTTTCTGCCTTGGGCTCCTTCTGTGATGAACTGTGGCCCAGGAGAAATAAGGCAAGTAAACCCTTCCTCCCCAAGTTGATAGTGGTCAGAGTGCTTTGTTACTGCAATTGAAGGCAAATTAGGACAGTGATGTTCTTGCAGCAGACTCCAGTTTGGTTCCCAGCACTCAAATGCTTGTAATTCCTGCTCTGATGCCTCTGACCTCCACGTCGCTGGCACTCTTGTGCACTTCCGTCCCACAGAAAGATGAAACATACATATGCAAAATATTCGAATAAAAATAAATCTTGTCAAAAGTAACTAAAATTTTCAAAAGAATTCATACATTTTGTAGAGATAAGTTATGTTATTGAACAGGAAAACTACTTTGCTGTCAAAAGCATTATTTTTCAATAATATAAGTTACATGTCCTCATTTGCAAGTCAAGAAATGGGAACATGCTATCTTGAAATAAAACATTTTGCATTCTTTTTTTTAGAAGATTTGCAAACCCAAGAAATCTTCCAGGCACTGGGGAGATGGCTGAATTGTTAAGAGCATCGACTGCTCTTGCTGAGGACCCAGATTGGGTTCCCAGCAAATACACGTTTGTTAATAACTTGTATAACCCCAGTTCAAGGGCATCCCATGTCCTCCTCTGGACTCAACAGGCATTGTGGAGTGGATGTACTTACATACATGCACTCAAAACATTAAGAAACATAAAATAAGTTAATTAAAGCAACTAAGAAAGAAACATTCTAAATAAGAATCCTATGTGCTAAAGTATATTCGACAATTCTTTATTCAGTCTCTTCTTTGGGCAAACATTCCCCTTTATGAAACAGCAACAAACCCCAAAACAGCTACAATTCCATGGGCCTCTAATTATTTATGTATTTATAGCTAGAAAATTTATGGATACTGTGGGTGTATGTACAGATAACTATCTCCACTCCCTAAACATTCTGTCTGCTACATACGTAAATAGACAAGTACAAATTTACGCAGTTTCCACAAAATAATAACCTAGATTTATAACTTGAAGCCTCTAAACTATAGAGTATTAGAAGTAGTAAAATAATAAACAAGTAGTGCACATAAAAGCAACTTGTAGAGAAAGTTTAATGTAGCATCGGTGTGGTATTCTGTTTGTTACTTTAATGGACATTTTGGTCAAGAGTGATTTTTGGAAAACTAATGAGATTACAGTGTTTCTAAGTTATTAAACAAATATAACTTTTTCTTATAATTCCAATGAAAACATACAATTTTTCATGGAAAGATCAGACGATTTGAACAACAGCATTTACAGAGATACTTTTGCTCCACTCTTTTTGTGATAAGAGTTTTACTGTGACCAACAAATCAGGCCTGAGGCCTTGGATTTACTTTAATTAATAATGATTTGTAATTACTAAACTCTACTAATCCCAGGCTTTTCTGTCCACTATCATTCTAAAGTTTTACACTCACATTAACTAATTAATATTATTTATTTGCTGCAACACTAAAGCTAAAGAAGTGTAGTGATTGACTTTAGGGGAAGTCTATGATCCAGTCAGATGCTAAAGGTATTTATATTGAATTTCTGTGAATTTTGTATGACTTTTCAATCATATTTAGATCCTTCCCCTGTCTACACCACCTCGATTAGGCACTGCTCAACATCATGTACTCTATTTGTATATCTATATTTGAATTTTAAACATTGTAACTATATGTAAACGCTAAATAGATTTTTATTGGCTCAAATTATTAATAACTGCAGTCACTTGTGTTTTATTTTACTGCCTCAAAAGTTTACCTTATCAATAACAATTTTGATAAAGATTAGATCTCATGTCAATTCCCTTCCCTTAGTAATGATTCTTTAAATTTTTATTTCATCAGTCTCTTCCTACTTTTCTTCTTTTCACTTCTCTCTTCCCTATTCTTTCTTTCTAAATGATGAATGATACCAGGAATATCTATTATGTGCCTAGATAATTTTATTGGTTTGTTTGAACACATTTCACATTAAATTCCTCAGAAAAGCAAAACATATGGAAGAAGAGAAAGCCACATATGACTGAAAAATTAAAGATCTATTGTCTTATAGTCCAAATAGTATACAAAATAGGTTTTTATTGAATCATTATATACTTCACGCAGAACAACTCAGTCACTCTAAATCATCTTTATCACCTTCGTCACTTGCTCCCCCCAAGCATAGTCCTCCAACTGGAATCCTTACATTCTTTCATCTGTGTTAAGGTCTATCATTTCAACTTAGTGTCCCCAAATAAGCTCAGTGCAAGTTCATCCACTGAGGTCTAATCAGCCTACTCAGAGTCCTCTTGCTTTAGGAAGACTAGCCCATCCTCACACAACAGCAATCATTGCCAATATTTCTTAAGCAATGGTTGGAATCTGCAACCCATTTCCCCAGTGCAATGATGAGTTTTGTCTGCTTGAGTTTACTTGTGTCTTGAGCACGTCTAAAGGACTGTTGTAGGTTCACATGAACAGGGTCTCAGGAGCCTGTAGGATTCTATTTACATATGGCCAAGCATCTCCTTACTGGTTCTTACAATCTTTCTGCCCCCTCTTTTGCATGATCCCTGAGCCCTGGGTAAGTAAAACACAAATTAGTTATTTAAGTTACAGATCAAACTTTTCATCTTCTCACTGAAATTGCAACCTTTCCATTCTGGTTCCAGGATGGTTAAGATGCATGTGTATACCTAAATGTTTAGGAAGTATAGGCAATTGTAAAATGTTGGGATTGTACATGTTTTGAAGTTATTAAAATACTATTTTCTGGTCTTGTAGTGTGGCTCAGTGATAAGAGGAATGGAGAATTTTCCAACATGTGCCTACTGTTAGATTAACTCCCAAACACAACACAGTGCATATATACTGAGAGAAAGGAAGAGAAAGTGAGAGACTTCCTTTAAATCTTATGTTTAATTTATTGCTTAAAAACTTTAGATGTGTATATGATGCTTTGATGAAACCTGCCTCCCTGCTCCTTCCAATTTAATACCTCCCATATTCCCACCAGCACTCTTCCCTACCAACTTCACACATTCTTAGAAATCCCAGATTCTACTAAGTGCTGCCAGTATTTGTAGGGGCATAAGACCACCCATCGGCAGGTGGGCAGCTTATCAATGTTTGTGTCCCAGAAATAAACTGATACTTTTCCTTATCAAGAACCACTAGTCACCATTTCCTCAACTAGAGGTATGACTTGATGAAACAATCATTCCCCATACATGCTGGAATTTGGATTGACTTGATCCAGTTCAGGCCTTAGAGATGCACTCACACCCACTGGGAGTTCAAGTGCGGAATGGCCCTGCCATGTCCAGAAAATACTGTTTCATAGTAGTCTTCAACTACTTCTGGCTACTGTATTCTTTCTAAATTATTTTCCATGACGATCCCTGAGCTTTTTAAAAAATACTTTATTTAGTATTATTTTATGTGTATGAGTGTATTGCTTACATGTATGTAAATGCACCAATATTGTGAAGTGCCAACCGAGGTCAGAAGAAAGCATCAGATCCCCTGGAACTGGAGTTATGGGCAGTTGTTAGTGACCATGTGGGTTCTGGGACTCGTACTCAGGTCCTCTGAAAGAGCAGCCAGTGGTCTTTACCACTGAGCCATCTCTCTAGCCCCAATCCCTGAGTTTTGAATGGAACGTAGATGATGTAAAAGCCCTATTTAGAGCTGAGCACTGTATATTCTCTTATTTCCTCGTTATTGAACTTTTATGAGCCTCTGAACTAATTGCCATCTACTGCAAAAGGAATCTCCTCAAAGAACAGTGAGCTGCACCCATCGACAGGTACAAAGATACAGGGGACAGTTTCATACTATGTTCATACTAAAGAGTAGATTCTTCTCTAGGGCCTAAGTTATAGTCGTCCATGGGTTTTTGGCACAGTAACAGAACCAGGCATGAGTTCCATTGTATGCAACTGGCTTTAAATCCATTTATAAAGTAGCTGATTTCCCGGAAAACTTTTGTGCCACTACTGCACAAATGAGCATCTCTTGACAGGACAATCGTTATTGAAACTCACCAGGGCCACAACTGGATAAAACTGTGGATTACTTTTCTCCCTCGTTTGTGTGCATAATCCCTTCTTGCACTCTGAAAATTAGCCAGTTTGGATGGTGCTTCCAAGTCAGAATCAGCAAGATTGCCTCCTGTTCTGTAACTCATGCATGTGCGGTCTCTGGCCATATGACCTGCCATTAAGTTCTGGGGAGTAAACAAGAGCAAAGATAGTAGGACACAATATTCTGGACGTCTATGTGACCTATCTGACGAACAGCCTGAAACGAGGTAACCCTACACCTGCACAGGACTTTTTGTTTGATAGTCTAAGACTTATTACGGAAACACACCCCTATATATGGTAACGTCACTGAAATTCTTTTAAGAATATTTTCGTTGGTTCTTTGTGTGTGTTATGTAATGTATTTTGATCATATTCAGATCCCCTCCCCTCTCTGTATTCTCAGATCCACTCTACTCACCCCCACTTGCTAATTTCATATCCTTTGTTATTTTTAATGTTAATTAGGTTTAATTTATTCGAATGTGCTTATATACTTTAGGAAACTTCACTGTTGGTGGAAAGGCAAATTGATGCAGCCACTATGGAATTCAATTTGAAAATTCCAGATTTACCACATGATCTGGCAATACCATTCCTTAGCATGTACTCAAAGATCTCTCTATTTTACTACAGAAATATGGACTTGTTCATATCCATTGCTGCTCTATTTTTAATAGCCATGGAAAGGACCTAGCTATCCCTCACCAGATTAATAGATAATGAAACTGTGACACATGTACAAAACAGAATGAGTATGAAATACAGTGAATATGAAATAAAAATACAACAAAATAGGAAATTTTCAGTTAAATGGATGAATCTGTAAGTAATCAATCTGTGTAAGGGACCCAGACCCAGAAAAACAAATTTCTCACGTTCTTTCCTGTGTGTGGAGTCTATATTTGACTCTTTAGATTTGTGTATATGGATTGGAGAACTTGTAAAAGTCAAGAACTTCAAAGGGTGGGGAATGATATTAAGAGACAAATAAGAGTAATGGGAAAGAATGGGTTACATGTGGTGGAGGATGGGAGTGGAGGATAGAAGACAGGAGACGGGGAGTGATAACCAATATTAAACACCTTTGAAAAAGCCTTATGAGAAAGAAACTTAATTTGAACTGCTCTAACTATTACTCATTAAGGTAACCACTATTCCTCTTGTGTCATTATGTAGTTTAGGAAATAATCATCTTCTCCTCTTTCATAGAGCACATACCTCTTCCATTGTTGGAAGTCTTTTAGAAACTTCACAGCTCCTTGTCATTCTTTTATTCACCATCATTTTAAAAAATATATAATGCACTTAACATTTTAAATTCTTGTGATTTAGAAACTTGCAAATTGTAGCAATTCTTAAATAAATGCCACAAATTGCACTGGTGCCAGGGCACAATTCTTTCCTTTGAACATAGATATTAACAAATTCTTTTATGAAATAATAGTGTTATTCAATAATGACATTTTTTTCTTTTCTTCCCAAAGAAGGAAATTATTATTTATGACTTAATCTACAATAGTTCAATGTGAAAAAAAATTGCATAGGAGTTAGATCTATAATAATATATAAAATTAAATCACTTAATACAAATATATTGTATGATAGTTCTTAGAAATTTTCATTAAATTTTCAAAATTATACTTATGTAAATCATTAAACTAAAGGACTTGACACAATACAACATAGTAAATATTTCTATTACATTTTAGGGGTTGGTAAATATGTGTTTAATTTTATTAAGGTAACAGTCATTTCTATTTTGCAAAATTATATTTAGCCAATTTTCCTTTAACATATCTGAGCAGGAATTTATTGAGATGATGAAGATACAGCAGTGGATAAAGTAGAAAAAGATTCCTATGTTTACATATCTTCAATCTGATCAGAGGAGGCCGTATGAGAATGAACAATTTTTATGTTGAAACGTGATTATGTAATGAGGAAATTAACTAGCTCTGATAAGGGAGATTGAGGAGGGGTTCTAAATATAGTCTAAATGCATGGTATAGAACTCTAAAAAGTCAGTAAAATAGGTCTTAACTAATTTAATATACTATTCTTTCATTGGGTGGTTGAGTTTGAAAAGGACATGAATTTATGGGACAGATACAGAAAGTTGGGAAGAATCTTCCAAACTTTATGTACCAGAAGCAATGTTTGGTAGAATTTTGGGTAGAAAATACCTGAGGAAATAACTTAGAAAAGGAAAGGATTTCTGAGGCTAATGCTTTCAGAGTTTTCTGTGGATAATCATTTGACTCCATTCATTCTAATCCAGGGATATGACCAATCATCATACAGGGAACTTGAGACAGAAAAAAGGAGGGGGGTTGGAGGGATGTAAGGGTCATGATAAAGGCTTGCCTTTGATCATTATTGGCTATAAAAATAAGCCACAGAGAACCTTAAGATAACATTTTTGTTTTGTCTAATATTATGCCACATCATGCCATATTATCATGCCACAAGAAGTTCCGCAGCTGATGTTAGTTCCATGTTTTTAAGTTTGAAGACTCTAGAATCCTGAGCTAAATAAACCTCTGTTCTTTATGAATTACCCAGTCTAGTATATTCAGCTGTATCCACGGAAAATGGAAAAATATAATTAACTGAAGTTAGTAAAGGCTAAGCATTTAAATTTGTTTGAATTCAAGTTAAGCAAAGAACTGCCAAGCCTAGATGAGGCAGGAAGATGGCAACAAATTTAAGGACAGCCTGCACTGAAAAGTGAGTTAGAGTCCAGCCTGAATTATAATGTCTCAAACACAATAGAAAGCAAACAATAACATCAAAAGAGAAGAAATGCCTAGATGGATAGTGTATTTTGCTATTTCCTAATTGGCTAGTGTTTCTTTAAAATTTTAGTCACTATTTTTTCAAGCTTTGAAAAAGTTTTCTGTAAAAAGCTACCACAAAAAAATAAGTGAAATAAAATAACATTCTTGGATATTAATGCAATTAAAGGTTTTGTTTCATCTTTTAATATGTTCTTTATAATGAACTACAGAGAAAATGTTAATTACAATAATACTATGCCAATAAAACATGTAAGTAAAAGCACTTAAGAAGATTAAATTAGGAAATGATATACTTCTGCTACAGGTTTCATAGCAAGCTGCTAAGCATAATTAAGATGAACAGTATTCTTTATTCAAATTTTATTTATATAAGAGTGAATCTATCTAAATGGTGCTCTACTTCTATTATGAGTACTTCATAAAATCTGGTTTAATGAAAGGTATGGCAGATATTGTACCTCGTTAAATCTTTTTCTAATTTAATTCCTTACCAATCCATTTTGTGACTTTAATAAAACTCATATTCTTATCTGAATTTAAGACTCTATCCGAAGACTTTAAAGAACATTTCACTCCAGTCTGACAATATCAATCGTCTTTTTGTGAGCCTAAACAATTTATGTGTAAGGTAAAAGGATCTCTGTACTTTATTTATTGAGTCTCAGACCTCAAACAGACAATGAAAGATATTCAAATGCATTTTCCCAGGTTATCTAAGTTTTGAGTTTTAATAAGTTATTTGTTCATTTTCTCTGCATAAGAGATTAGTGCTAATAATATTTTATAAATCCATTAAGAATTTCAGACAATGTTAGTTTGTTCATGTTCACCGTACCCTCCCACATCTCCTCACAAGTTCATGACCACACACCTATATACCTAACTACACGGCTCGTTAAAAAAATTAAATTTTTTACTTTTATTTTGTGTGTCTGAGTGTATTGCCTCCCTGTGTATAAATGCACCCACGTCATGCAATGCCTGTAGAGGTCAGTTACCTTGGAACTGGAGTTATGAATGGATGTTAGCCACCTTGTGGGTGCTGGGATTTGAACCCAGGTCTTCTGAAAGAGCAGCCAGTGTGCTCTTAACTTCTGAGCCATTTTTTGAGCCCCGATGTCTTTTTTTTTTAATGTGGTAGATTTTTAAATGTATTCTATTTTCAACTCCGTGCCTTCAAGTAAAGATCCAGATCAAATATATTCTCAGGATTGATTTTGCAAAAGATAGTACTGCACTTCATATTTTTCTAAAGAAGCATCTGGATCTTTAAAGCCTGAAAAGTCCAGTTCGTGTTGAGTGATCAGCATACCAGAAATCAAACCAGTAATAAAAACTTACTTTCCCTCTCCCAACAGCTATCAAATGACAATAGCTCCTCAACTAGAGGTCAGACCTGTGTCTGCTTCCTCCCTCCATATTGGAGTGTTCTTCTAGTCTGAGCTTGTACAGTACTTATACATGCTATCACAACCACTGTGAGGTCATATGTATAGCTGCATTGTTCTATCCAGAACACATGGTGCGATTTTATCCTAGTCAGCCTCATCAACATCTCTGGCTCCTACAGTCTTTCTGTTACCTATTCTGCTACGATCCTTGATTCCTCTTGTAGGAGTATGATATAGATGTCCCCTTTAGGTCTAAGGACTTCACAGTCTCTTATTTGTTCACATTGACCAGTTGTAGGACTTTTGCATTTATTATCATCTACTACAAGAAACTCCTCTGTAAATGATCAGTCATTAGAAGTTGTTTAATTCTATATTCATTTAAAAGAAAAATAGAAGTAGTTTCTCCTTTAGCATCTCTGATCTCTCTGGCCACAGGCTGTTAGTCCTCAAAATTTTCCAGACATGGGTTCCATCTCAGGGTGTAGGCCTTCAATCCAATTATAGAATAGTTGGGCATTACCATGATGTTGGTGTCACTATTCCACCACTGGACATATAGTGCCAAGTAGGAAGACATGATAGATTACAGAGATCATAGCTGGATAAGAGTGATGATTATTTTTCTTCTCAGGTAGTTGGTATATCACCTTCCAGCAGCACAAAATCCAGTCAGTAGAGATGAAGTTTCCAGGTCACTACCAGCTTGATTTCTCCATGTTCTATGTCTTGAGTATGTGTTTCCTTAAGCAATAATGTCTTCCTCTCAATTTCTGACCCAAGAACAATGGGTTAATACTCAGCAATATTTGGCAGATATATGGAACCATACTGGTCAACAATTCCAAAAGAATAACACATTCCTAGACTGGGAAAGCTGGGAGCAGTGATTTGTTTCAGTGGGGATTTGCTGGGGGAAGCCTGGGGAACTCCATCGCAGGAAAACTTGTAAGGTGTAAGCTGAGAAAAGAAGTTGTTCTCTGACCTCCACATGTGTGTAGCTGCATGCACATGCCCACATATACATCATGCCCGTGTCCTGATACAAACAGTAAAAATGATGAATATTTTAAATGGGAATCATAAAAATGTGACTATAAAATGCAATCTTTTACATATTGTTGTTTTAGCCATTTTCTTTTTCAATTAAACACACGTGGTGGTTTGAAATAGGAAATGTCTATCATATGCTCAAGATTTGAACACTTGTTACCCACTGGAGGTGCTCTTTAGGGAGGTCATGGGATCATTATGAAATATAGCTTTAATTGAAGTAAGCACTGTAGTGGGGGCAGGTTTGAGAGATCATAGCTTTGCATCATTTTCAATTCTCTCTATATTTCATGTTTCCTCTTCATAATTTCAGCTCTCGGCTTCCTGGCCTTGCTTCCACGCCTGATACCTGCTGCCTCCCTGACATGATAGGCACTTAGCCCTCTATATCTGTATATGAATTTTTTTGATAAATTGCCTCTAATCATGGAATTTTATCACAGGTATAAGTAATTAACTACTAACAACATGCAGTATAATTCTGACATAAGTACTTAGCTTTTCTATGTTTAAAAAATATTTGTGGAGAAGTGCTTCATATTCCTAAAAGTGTAGATTTCAGTGGTTTTGTTTGGGCTTTTAAAAATATATATTTATTCCATTTACTTATGTGTATGAATGTATTGCCTGCATGTATGTAAGTTTACCCATGTTGTACAATGCCCATGGAAGCCAGAAGAGAGGGTGTCATATACCCTGGAAATGGAGTTATGGACAGTTGTTAGTCATCATGCAGGTGCTGGGATTGAAACCCAGGTCTTCTGCAAGAACAGCCAGTGCTCTTAACCACTAAGCCATCTTCTCAGTCCCGTTGTTTGAGCTTTTACCTATGCCTTTTCTTTCTGGAAGATACTCTGTTACATTACATTTGAATTAATTTGTATTTATTAAACATTCCTTATTTTTTTCTGTTATAACTACTATAGGGTCAACTATCAAGAGATAATTTCCAAAGGATATTTTCAAAGGGTATTTAGAGTGAGATAGCCCTCACCATAAGCCACCTCTTCCTTGCCCTCCCATTCTCCAACCCCTTTAATCCTTCCTACTCTATTTTTGCCCTGTCCCACTTTATATCACTCCATTCCATCTCTTCTCCCATGAAGCTCCCCCACCCCGTGGGTATTTACTTGTTCTCAGACCTCTATGGATTGTCCAAATGAAGCATGTATATCCAAAGACTTAGAACTATCCACTTAGGAGGAAAACATGTGATGTTTGTCTTTCTGGGTCTGAGTAACCTCATTCTGGATGACTGTTTCCAGTTTTATCCATTTACATGTGAATTTGTTAATGTCATTTTTCTCAACAGCTGAATAATATTCCACTGTAGATATGCAGGCTATTTTCATTATACATTCATAAATTGATGGATATCAGGGTTATTACAATTTCCTGGATATTGTGAATAGAGTAGCAATGAATATGAACGGTTTTCTACAGTAGGATATTATTTGGGTACATGTCCAAGACTAGTATGACTAGATCACATGGTAGATCTATTTCTACCATTTGAAGAATGTCCACACTGAGTTCCACAGTGGCAGCATTCATTTGCTGTCCCACCAACAGTGAATGAATGTTGGCCCCTCTCCCCACATCTTCACTAGCATTTTTTTTTATAATCTTCCGACCTTTGAATATGAATTATTCTGCATGGTAAGTTGAAATCTCGGAATAGTTTCAATTTGCAGTTTCTTGATGGATAAAGATGATGAACATTAAAAAAAAAAAAAAACCTTAGCCATTTGCGTTTGGGACTTCTCTTTAGTTCTTTGCCTCAAATTTATTTTTATTTTATTTAATTACTATATTTATTTGTTGGTTTAATTCTTTCTGTATTCTAGATACTAACTTTCTGTCAGATGAATAGCTGGAAAAGATTTATTACCATTCTTTAAGTTGTCTGCTTACTTAAAACATGCTATTCTTTGCTGCACAGAAGCCTTTTAGTTTCATGTTGTCTCATTTGTCAATTGCTGATGTTAATACTTGCACTATTGGGAACCTGATCAGTAAGTGCTTTGTTCTACATATGAGTTCCAGTGTATTCTCTAGTTTGTCTTCTTTTGGAACTGGGGTATCAGGTCTTATTCTGATGTCCTTAATGCATTTGGAATTGAGTTTGGTGCACAGCGAGAGGCAGCAATCTAGTTTCATTCTTTTGCCTGTAGCTATCCTATTTGACCAGCATCATTTGTTGAAAATGCTGTCTTTTCTCCATCAATCTCTTTATTCTGTCATTACTTCTGAGGCATTAAAGATGTACATGTTATTGGGGACTAAATTATATCCTACAAAGTCATATGTTGAAGTCCTAAGTCCCAATATGATTTTATCTGTGTGAGTGTATCGCCTGCATACATGTAACTGCACCTGCACCCTTGTCTTGCAATACCAGTGGATATCAAGAGGGCATCAGATCTCCTTGAACTGTTGTTAAAATGAAGTTAGCTGCCATGTGGATGCTGGGTATTGAAACTGAGTCCTCTAAAAGAGCAGCCAGAGCTCTTAACCACTGAGCCAACTCCCCAGTCCCAGAAAATGTTTCTTATACTAATGCAGGTCAATTACATTTGCTGCCATTTGACATGTATCAGAATTCACACTATATAGTTAAACTTGTTTTAATGGTTTATTATTTGACAATTTGATATTCTCCTTCAATTTTTTTGAAAGAAATTTTAGAAGTATCTTAATTCTTTATGTGTTTTTTTTTATTCATTAGAGGCATTCACTCCTCAAAACTGCTACCAGTATTTCAAAATGTTTGTACCTTGGCACTGCTGAGTGCTATACGTCATGGATATGAGTGAAGTTAGGGAATGCATTACAGATATGCCAATTTTCCTAATATATAGGGGAGTTTTTTGGAGTAATACGAAATGAAAACTTACCAGAAATGTTCACAAAACTATGTTTAGAAACAAAAAAATCTGGAAATGGCTTTCTCAAAATCAATGTCTTCAAAACTTTTTATCTACAACCCTGGGAAAGTATTGCTTTTCAATGGTACACTTATTTTATGCTGCAAATTCAGGGAACTTGTTGAGTAAAGTATGTAAAGCTTCTAAGACTTTGATTATCCTTGTTGCTACTCAAGTTGAGAAAGAAGTGCAAGTACAATAGAGAAATGAATACACACACACACACACACACACACACACTCACACGCACACAATTCTGAGATCGGCAATTTGATTGTCCTCATATTTCCACAGGGTAAAATTAAATTGAAGTTGGAAATACATCATATTTATTACTTTAGATTGACTGTTCCAAAATGTTTTGCCATTGTTATATGAAATATATCTGATTACGCTTAAGTGATGGTTCTCTCAAGCCTTCATGAAAGTGATTTATATGCTCTGGAGGCTACTCATGTGGATTCAACTGCCAGTTGGTTCCGCTAATTAAGATTACTGAAGGAAATTTTAGACTGTGAAATGGTTATTTTTCTTCATCTTCCATCATACTTGGTGTGAGCTATGGTTTGTAGATAACTATGTACATTTCTCATGTATATGTATATGTGTCAGTACTGCATATTTATATGTATATACAGTACTGTATATTTATATTTATATGTAGTATACATATTTTATGTATATAAAATTAGTATCATTATAATATATGTGCATATTTTACATATCCAAATGATAGTACTAGCAAAAAGTACTGGCTTAAATAAGTCATTTGACTTAAAAAAGTCAACTTGTTTTCTAAAAAATCTCATGAGTTTTCCCAGTATAATTCTTATATACTTGTCTATTGATATTTGTCTGCAAACAGCTCCATAATGTGTAGTATTTGGTGAGTACTGTTGACTCCAGTCAACTCATGGAGCTGGAGCAGTCAGTCATATGGCAAGTTGGGATTTGCACTTGCTTTGGTGACTCAGTGGAAACTGATGCTTAAATACACAGCTGGAACAAAAATATGAAGCTGGGAATGATTTTTGCTCTCTAGTTTTCAACCGCTCATTCTGCCCTATAATCAAGGTGAAGCTAATCAACAACTTGAAAGATTAAGAGACTCAACGTTAGGTGGCAGATGAGATACCCTGACATTCAGAATTCAAGGACATCACCTGGATCTTTCTTAGAGAGCCTCCTTCAGAAGTGACCATAGGAGACAACAATTGTGTGCTCTCACAACATGGTAAGTTCATTAGCAAAAATCCTGTGCAGTTTCCACCATTACTTCAACAGTGACAGTCTGACAGGTAGAAAGATGACCCTAAATGGAAGATGCCAAAGAAAAAAGCAATGAAGAAGCCATCTCATACTTGGAAAAGATGCCACAGCTTGTTTAATAAATGATGTTGGAAAAATGGCACATCTGTATGTAAAAACTAGCCCTAGGTCCAAAGCTTTTATATAAAAATAAATTCAAATGTTAGAGTAGTAAAAAGCCCCAGAAGATTAACTGGTAATAATATTAAAATCTTCCACTTATTCATGTCATAGAAGATTTTTTTTTCTTTTCCCTTCAACTATAAGAGACATTTTTGTTTGGTAAAGTATTCTTGGTTGGCATCTATGGTCGTTTACTTCTGGGAATACTTTGGTCCAGGCTTAGGTCTAGCTTTAACCATTTGCACAATCAATTAATATGACCACTTTAAGCTAAAAAGCTTTTGTAGAGCAAAAGAAACAAAGAAGAAAGTGAACAGAAAACCCAGAGCGGAAGAAAGTCTTCATGTGACATATCTGCCAGAGATTTAACATCCAGAATATCTAAAGAATGCACAAAACAAAGAATCAAGAAAACAAGTGGCCCAGTTTAAAGATGGGCAAAGGTTCTGAGCAAAATTCTCAAAAGAAGAAATAAAAATAGCAAAGAAGCATCATAAAAAGTGCTCACTGTCATTAGTAATTAGGGAAATGCAAACTAAAACCACTTTAATATTCCATCCTACTCCAGTCAGACTACTTAAGATGAAGAGAACATATACTACCAAATGCTGGAAAGGGACACGGAGAAAGAGGAGGCTCACTCACTGCTGGTGAGGTAGAAACTCTGGCAACCCCTATGCACGGCCGTGGGAAAACGCTTAAAAAGCTAAACATGAAACCTATCATTTGACCTGGTTATATCAGTTCTTGTCATATACCCAAAGGACTCATTGTATTGCAGAGATACTTGTACATCCATGTTTGTTGCTGCTCTCTTCACAATAGCTAAGAGATGGAAGTAACCTAACTGTCCCTCAGCTGACTAGTGAATAATGAAATTGTGGTACATTTACAAAATGGAGTCCTACTCAAAGGTAAAGAAAGATGAAATCATGAAATTTGCAGTTAAATGGATGGAGCTAGAAACTGTTATGCCAAGTGAAGTAACACAGACTCAGATAAACAATGAATGTTCTCTCTCATTTGTGGAGTCTATCACCAAATCTTCATATGTGACTATTTATCTTGGTATAACTGTAGGAACCAGAGAAATGGAAAGGAACTAGGGAGGTAAATGGAAAGAAGGAACCTGAGAGAGAAGAACAGTAGGAGACATGTGTTACTAAGGGAGAGACAGATAAAACGGGAATATTTAAATGTGAGTTGCAAAGGAAGGAACATACCAGGAGCTCTGCAGATAAACTGAAAATGGATCTCAGGAGAGGTGGTGCCATAGGAGGCTGGTATTATCAAAGGGAAATGGGAGAAATGGGGACACTTTAACTGAGGAAGGCATGGAAGGAAAGTTAGACAGGGAAAGAGAGAGAAGATATAAATAAGGCCTTGCTAGTATATAAAACCCAGAGGAAATCATCTTAGCCTAACAACCTAATAACAAATTCCACATATAATAACTCTATATGAGTCCATGTGCATAGCTAAAGCTACATAATAAGAAACAGTGCCAGACAGGAGAAACCTTTGAGTTTTTGGAGAGGGTGGTCCAAGAGACTCCCAAAATTAAACAGGCTATAGGCACAGCCCTTGATTGCCTCCCAGAGCTACAACGTATGACCCTATTGTTGAAGACAGGACATGATTCAAAGACTGGATTGGGAGAAATGTAGCTGTAACTGACCTGAAAGCCACTTCCCCTGAAGGCTAACTCTCATAACTCTGGAAAGCCCTGTGCAGGCAATCAAGGGAGAACAAAATCAATGGCCCATCATCAGCTTCATGACAAAATAACTACATCGATGATGGGCACAGAATATGTCAGTGTTGCAGTAGTGGCACTTTTATCTTCAGGCCAATCAATAGCTACCTTTTTGTCTTAGAACCCACGAAATAGGAGGAAAGTCATTTATGGTACTGTAATCATAGCCAACTACACATGACTGAAGAGGTCATAGATCTTAGAGAAATCCCCAAGGCTGTCACATCCTTAGAGCAATGCATCTTCTTACTAGGTAGAAAATATGTATTCTTATATTTATAGTCAAGTAGTCACCACTCATCAAAGTAGCTTCTGTTATACCAGATGGAGACTATTACAGAATACAACAACTGGTCACAAACAGATATTGTCTTTAAATTGCCCATGCCTAAGTGGCATATCTATAACACTCTCTACAGCTGGAGATCATACAACATAGAACAAGTGATAATGAGGACGCTAATGAATCTCCCAGCTCTCATTAATGAAGCTCGCTCATGCATCAGAGGGCCAGGAACAAAAAGAGTCCCAAATGGCCAAAGCATGGAGATTAAGCGTCTGTAGATTGTGGGACCCTGGACAGGATGCCTATATTAAACTTCAGCCATTTAGGACTCAGGGACCATTGTGGAAGAGTTGGTGGAAAAACTGTAAGAGCTACTGAGGAAGTATGTGACCATATGGAAAGAGAATCCCAGAGTTCCTGGGACCGTGCTTATATGAACTTACAGCAATAGTGTTCACATGCTCAAGATCCGTGCAAACTCACACAGACAAAAACCCAGTATGAAACTGGGGAAATGAGTAGTAGCCCCCAATCTTTGCTGAAGAAATATTGGTAACTGATTACTTTTGGTGAGGATGAGTTACTCTTCCTAAAGTGAGGGACTCTGAAAGGCTGACTAGAGCTAAGTGTATGAACTTGCACTGAGCAACATTTGGGGACACTAACTTGACACAATAGGCCTTAATAGAAATGACAGAGTGTATGAATTCCAGTGAAGGCAGGGGACTGTGGGATATCCCAATGGGGAAGGAATATAAAGACAATGAAGATTAAGACATATATAAAATATACAAAAATTCAATAAAAAATCTGTAGTCTATCTGTGGAAAGACACACATTTCCTGTTTTATTCGTCAATCACCTGGTCATAGATTCAGCTCTGGGAAGGTGGGTACATCTTAAGTCTTGCTAAATAGATGGGTGAAATCCATAGTGGGTTTATGAGATAATGAACTTTTTTTGCCTGGAACCCTACCTTCTGAAACAGTGCTAGACCTGGTCAAAGACATGTGGCTCTCTATGAGTCTGTCTGCTTTTCTGAATTTATCAGAAAAGCATAATCTATCTCTTTTTCTTCTTCATATCAATTTTCTATGCATGCTCTCCATAATGCTTTGAGATTTCTCAACCTCATGACTTTACTTTTTTCTCTAAAGCACTCTTCTTTCTGCCATGATGGTGCTAAAATGCCACTTGTTGACCTCCATGCAGGCTCTAAACCAGCATGGCTTCATGGCTGTTTTTTCCTTCTCCCATGCATTCTCTTTCTCAAGACTGCTACAGAGATGTCCAGATTGCCTGCTCTGAGGTGTTTTCTCTAAATTCTAATAAAATTGCTCTAAATCTCTCATGTTTGAGTGCGTTCTTAAATTCTGTAAGTAATGAGACTAAGAACCATGTAGGAGACATTCATTATTCCCCGGATCATGAACATGGCTCAAAGACCATCACATAAGACTCTGAACTTTACTAGAGGACAAGATTGTGGGAAACTGACAAAGCCAACTTCAAACCAAAACTAGTTAGAAGAGTTGAGGAAGTTCATTTCATATTCAGTTAAGGTAAAAGCAACCAAGAGGACATTTTAATCCTAAACATTCATGTACCAAATATGGGGACACCTACATTATTATATTAAAGTCACAAATTAACACCAACAGAGTATTAGCAAATTACTTCAATACCCCATTCTCAACCATAGCGAGATCATCCTGACAGAAATTAAACAAGCTCCAGAGTTAAATAATATCAAAATTCAATGGATCTATCAGATATTTACAAAACATGTCATACAAATACTAAAGAATACACTTTCGTCCCAATAGGCAATAAAATATTTTCTAAAATCAAACAATATTAGGACACAAAGTCAGACTGAAGAAATTTAGGAAAATTGAACTATCCTGCAGGATGTTCTATCTGACCAGGAAGGAATATAGCAAGATATCAACAACAATAGAAATAGTATAAATTACAGAAAGGTATAAAGACTAAGTAACACACTATTGAATGAAAATTGGGTCAAGGAAGAAGTTAAGAATGAAAATATAAACATTTCTACAATTGAATGAAAATAAAAACAGAAATAAAAACATCCATAAAATTGAATGAAAACGAAAACACAACATACAAAAATATCTTATTATTAATTATGTTAGAGAACAAATAGCTATCTAATTGGGATAGATTATAAATTTCCTAGTTTATCTGTTATTTCCAGTTTCACAAGTCAATCACCTGATCATAGGACCACTCTTAAGAGGGTGGGTTCATTTTAAGTTATAATAAATAGATGGGGAGAATACCAAGTGTGTTAGTGAGGCAGTGAACTTTTCCTGCCTGGACCCTGCCTCCCAGTGCAGTTCTTCAGGACCCAGCCACAGACATGTAACTCTCTGTAAGTCTGCCCACTTTTCTGAATTCTTCAGAAAAGAGTAATCTTTCCTTCTTTTCTTCATATCCCTTTTCTAAACAAGCTTTTTCTAATGCTTTGGAATGCCCTAGCAGCTTCTATTTCTCTAGTTTTTCTCTAAAGCTTCCTTCTCTTAGTCATGTGGCTGCAAGTTGGCCACATGTCTTACCTCCATGAAGACTCTAAACCTGCATGACTTTTTGGCTTCTTTTCTAATCCCTCCATTCTCTTCCTCCAGGCAGCTGTTGAGATCCCCAGCTTGTCTGTCTTGAGGATTTTTCTTTTATTCCAATAAAATTCTCCTAAAGCTTCTTATTGTTCCATTCTTAAAATTCTTTTATGAATGAGACTAAGAACGCATTAGGGAACTCCCTCTTTCACCCAGTTCATTTTGGTGCCAAACTTGGGACTCCCCAAACTTTTAATAACTTATTTGGTGGCCATGTAGTGATTTTCTATGTGTACTGAGTTAGGTTGCTAAGCAGGTGAGGGAGTGAGCTCCATTATCTAGCTTGTTATGGCCTC
This sequence comes from Eospalax fontanierii, assembly GCA_035773235.1. Lineage (NCBI taxonomy): Eukaryota > Metazoa > Chordata > Mammalia > Rodentia > Spalacidae > Eospalax > Eospalax fontanierii. The sequence goes on along the minus strand of CM069533.1, from coordinate 43,456,188 downwards.
AGGGCATATGAATTGCCTTTCACAGAGAAGACAAAATAAGGGTTTAAATGCCATTTTTTTCCTTAGGCTTTTTCTTCAGCATTATTCTCTATAAGCATATGGGAAGGAACAGTTACAGGGGCTTGGGATTTGGCCCTCAGTCGCCAGGGAGCACCAAACAAATAGTGCTTAGAGAATGTGGTCCTGAGATAGATGCTGTTTTGAATAGATCTAAGCATTTTAAAGTTTAGTGAATAAGGAGAGTCACACACATGCTCTGGGGGAGACATGTGCTCTCAAGAGCAACAGCCCAAGGACCTGTGTACTGGACATAACTTCTATTTCTTCTCCTGCCTTTTTTTGAGTTACTTCCCCACCTATAAATTCCATCTAGATATGAAGAAATCCATAGGATATTGCTTCATATAAACCTTTACACTGTAGTAAGGTACATGGACTCTGGTACTTGGTCTGAGACCATGAATTCCTTTGCTTTGCTCTCTTATCTGGAGCCTACATATCTGAGGGTACTACCATTTACCTGGGTGCTTTCTAAAAGTAAAAGAAGGCTTCTCTTCACATTTAATCTGTGAGTAGCTGAATCCCACAGAGTTTATATTCTGGTGGGGGAAGGGCTTATTTTTATTCTGGGGCTCATTTTACTGTGTGCTTAGTCACCATCAAGGCAAAACATCCTTAATTGCAGATGATATTATTGCATATATGAAAATTCCTAAAGCCTCCGTCAGAAAAGTAGAGATGGCAAATACATTCAGCAAAGTAACAGGATGCAAAATTCACACAAAAAATTCAGTAGCCTTACTATATAGCAACAACAAACATACTGAGAAAAAATATAAGGTGCAATCCTATTCATTATAGCCTCAAAAGATATTTTGGAATAACTCTAAATAAGAAAGTGAAAGATTTGTACCATAAAAACCTTTAAATACTGAAAAAATAAATAGTAAATAATACCAAAAGATAGAAAGACTTCTCATCCTCATGGATCAGTAGGGTCAATACTGAGAAATATGACCATCCCAGCAAAAGGAATCTTCAGATACAACCCAGTTTCCTTTACAATCCCAATGCAATTCTTAACAGATATTGAAAAAAAATCCTAAATTTTATACGGAAACTCTAAAATAAGGATCACTAAAACAATTTCAACAATAAAACTGCTGGATATACCATCATCACTAATTTTAAGTTTTACTACAGAAGCATATTAAGAAAAATATATTGGCAACAAAATTCTGACATAAAAAAGAAACACGGAGCAATGCAATAGAAATGAGAATTCGTATATAACTTCATGCACTATATAGAAAATGAAAATAGAGCCCTACCTCATATCATGAATAAAACACAACTCCAAATGGGTCACACACCTCCATATAACACCTGATACCCTGACTCTGACTGAGGAGAAATCAGGGCATAACAATGGAGCTTAAAGGCACGGGAATGAACTTTCTGAATTGTACTCAGACTGTGCATAAATTAAGACCAAAAATTAAGAAAGGGGATCCCTCTGGGCGCAGTGGCACATGCCTTTAATCGCAGCACTTGGGAAGCAGAGGCAGGCAGATCTCTGTGAATTCAAGGCCAGCCTGGTCTACACAGTGAGTTCCAGGACAACTGGGGCTACAGCGAGACCCTGTCCCAAAAAAGAACCCCTAAAATTTTGCAAAGCATTTATAAAAATGTTCTTAAAATATCTAAGCCTAGGTATTGACTGACTAACAGATCATATCCCATTAAATAATTAGCATATGGAATCGCACCATTCTTAAGATCTTCTGCCCAGTAAAGGAAACAAAGTGAAAGACAAAATTCAGAATAAGATATCTTTGTCACTGAGGATTATCTTTGTTACTATCTTATCAGACAGAAGTGGATTCTAGCATCCCTAGTCTGTCTCTTCAAATTAATCCTTCTTGTTTATTAGGAGAAATGCCTTGGGTTACACAAAATTGGGTAGAGTTCATTTTCACCATTGGGCAGAAATACTCTAGTGTTCTTAAGGAGATATTTGAACATTCTTGTACAAGGCAGAGAATGGCGCCTGAGCTGTGACTCATTTGGTAGAGTGCTAACCTAGCCCAGCACCAGAGAAAGCATAAAATGGATGTGGTGGTGCACGTAGTGAATCCCAGCCCTAAAAGGGTGGATGCAGGAGGATCTACACAAGAATCTCAGGTGCAAGAGCAAGAGCTAGAACAAGAACTTATTCGCTCTTTCAAGGCTGTTTTCCCTGCCTTTTACTATGACTGCGGTGGAGAGAAAGACAGATTCACCTCATCTTCTCTCCAGTTCAAATTTCTCTGTGCTTAGTATAGTTCTTCTAGGAAAATAATGTAACACCAAGCTCACCCCACTTCTCTGCAACTCTAACCCTCTTCCTATGAGAATATTTTCCTTGTCTTGCAGCAATTAAGTAAGATCCCCAGGTTCCTGTTCCCTCACAATGTTTCCTGGCTATTAATTTAAGGAAAGAAATAGCCCAGTTCTTGTGTTTTTCTGAATGTTTATTTACACCCAAGTACAGTGATTTTCTGTTACTTCACTTACCTAATGAACTGTAGAAAAGGTACTGATTTTCATTTTGCATGAATTCTTTTTGTAAGAGTGGTAGTGGTGATAATGTCTAAATTCTTTCCTTTTATGAAATGGAACCAGAAAATCAGTGTAATATTTTAAGTAAACACAATAGTGAATGAAAGAACAGCATCTCTCCTATGATTGCAATGGTTTTTATTCTTGTTAATGGCACAAACAGTAATATTATATTCTTCTATTGTTCTATACTTTCTTAATTTTCTATGAGAGGTATAAAATTAATTTATATGAACTTCACACACAAAACCATTCACTCAGTTGTAATAAAATATAGCCATTACAGTGTTAAAACAGATATTGAAGAGACAAATATCAGCTGAAAAACACAAAAATTCAGACTGTAATTGTCAGTCTAATAAATGGAACTGAGTTTTACTTATATCTCTAAATTTCATATATCCAGGAAAAAGAGTGAGGTGAACATGATCCATTGCCCAGTGTTTTTCAGAAAGTCCTCAGAGAAATAAAAGCTTCTCAGTGTTAAATTGTATATGACATTTCTAGGTAATATATTGCATAAGAAAAATGACAAAATGAGTAATATCCTCAAAGCAATAAAAACAAACTCTAATTTTTATATTGTATGAATACTTTGAGACCTGGAGAAAAGTTAAAAGCCAAACATCAATGATATTGAGAATCATAGATAACTCAATTAGTGTAACCTGGGATAGACAACTAATGTGGCCCAAGCACATAAAGTCCTTATTTTTCATTTTGACCCTAGAATTGGGTTGATAGAATTTAAAAGAGGCACTGTATGTCGATCTTGTGGTGGGCTAATTCAACATACCTCCCAGTAGATCTCTGCTGGTATTTATGACATTGTTTCCTCCTCTTTCACAAGTATTTGCTTGGGTCTGTGTCAGCAGTGGCGAATGGAAGATGTGATGGTATGTCTTCTGAGGCAGGCATAGGAAAAGTATTGTGATTTTCTATGCTCTCCTTCTCTTAGATCATTTGCTCCAAGGAAAACCAGCTGTCATGTCACAAGGCCTGTGGAGCATTCCTGTAGAGAGATGTAAATGGCAGTGAAAATGGGGGCTCCTGGTTACAATCCATCTTGGAAGGGGATCTTATATCGTGTAATAAATTTTTATATGGCTACAGTATGAACCAGCATCTTCACAACAGCACTATTACTGTCTGAGACAGAGCCAAGTTTTAGACTTGGTTTGTTAAAGTAACTTTTGATGCAATCTATTGCATAGTAAGAGATACCCACTTCTAGTACCCAGTACAGGTTAACAAATAATTCCTAAACTTCACTTGTCTCATCTGTATTTTGGAGTGGAACAAGACACAAGTAGAGTACATATTCTGAGTGCTTAAAACTTTAGTCTTTGTATTTTTTATTCTAGAACATTGGTTAAATATAGGATAATTTGCTCTCATTACAAGCTCTTTCATAACAGTTTAGAAACTTTACAATTAGTTGCAGAAATAAATATCCAAACAAATATGTAAAGGTGGGTCCTATTAATTACATTAAAATAATATATATTTATAGGGTGCATTACCTGAGGTACTATGTAGGCTTTGGATCACTGGAGAATACAATCTGTAGACTCCTCTGTGTGGAATAGCTACCTGTCTACATTATGTGCAAGTTCTCAGTTGAATAATGAGAGACATTATACATAAAATGTTGACAAATAAATGTTAGCTTAGAAACTTTCAGCAGTCTTTACAGCACTAGAAAAAAATCAATACACCTCTCATGGATTATCTGATTTTAAAGAACGTGGTTTCTTAGTGCACCTGCCAGGATTCATTATGAGAAAACTGTTCCTCTTGATAGCTGAATAAATTGACTTGCTATATGGAATAATTTCATAGAAACCTGCTGATATTACAAGACTCCCTATCAAAACCAATGATTTTGATTTAAAGATAATCATCAATGAAACTATTTTTGGTTGCATACTTCAGATAAAAATAAACACTAAAATAACAAAAAAGAGAATAATATTTTCTTGGCAACATGTGTAATGAACTAAGAGACTTATTCCAACTATAGGAGCACAATTCCCCAGGAAGGATGTAATATGAATATCTGTCATTCCATTCCCTTTTTTGGTAGAAAATAATTATAAAAAAATTATGGTAAAATAGTTCAATATAACGTAATTCTAATTTCATCTATGGAAAAATTCATAGAAGTCACTGATTTTAAATGTTTAGTTCAGCATTGCAAAAGTAAAAATAAAATTTACAGTAAATTCCCAATTCTATTAGTATAAGAATGTGACTGTCTTCCCATACCTCTACTGCAGCACCAGGGTGTTTTTCTATCTTGAATACTTTCCCTAGCTGAAACGATCTATAATTACTCTGTCAGATCTTCCATTCTTCTGCAAGAGAGGTGATAGCTCCTGAAAAGTATAAAAACCTGAGATCAGAGATGATCCAAGACACTGTGACTATGTGTAATTCCTAAGGTAAAGGGTCTTAAGGATAATTGGAAATTTGCTTCTTTTTATCACAGAAAAGTCCATATATATGCTGACTATTAGGGGAAGAAGCAAGAGGAAACAGGATCCCAAATTACTAAACAAAATAACAAACAATTTCCACAGTTACATACTAGAAAATATGTACAATACGGTTGTTCTTAAGATTGGGAGTGGCAGTAGATAGATTGCTGGGTAGAATTTTTATGGCAGATGTCTAGAAAATTCTACTAAAAGTTCAATAATTGTAAGATAAATATGAAATTATTTTTACATAAATAATTATAAATATATATCTTATAAAATTTAGTTTTCTTGGTTTTACTTAATTAGAATTTTATATTTTATTGTAATTATAAGTTACAGATATCTTTTAAAAAATTAAAACAGTCTATATGGGCATCCACTGATGAGTAGATAAAGAAAGTACGGTATCTTTATACAATACAGATAAATTGATAGGATTGGAATCATCCTGAGTGAGGTAACCCAGATCCGGAAAGATACGTATCACATGTTCTCTCTCATAGCTTGATGTTAACTAGATTTGTATTCTTAGGCATTCATGGTTCATTTGAAAAATCAAGAGAGATAAGGAAATGTTGAATGGTCAAGGGTGAGATTCATGGAGAGGAACTAGAACACAGTGAAATAAAAGGGGAAGGGAAGATAATAGAGCACAGATAATTAACTGGAGTGCTGCATGGGACAGCGGGGCAGAAAATGAAGCACAGAGAAGAACAACAGTAAAGGTTTTCAGAAGAAAAAACAACAACATGCAAACCTCCCACTATCTAAGTTTCCCAATGTGTGTATCTCTCTCTCCCTCTCTCTGTCTCTCTTTCTAGTATCTTTCATACTAGACACCATAGTCTTAACAAAGGAAAAGTTGAATGCCAAGAATGGATGATCATTTTTTAAGCTGTTGATCTAGGATCCAAACAATAGTGGCCATTGCCCATGTGCTGGGTTGCCCACTATAACTGGACAATGACACCCTGTTTGTTGCTGAAGACACTACATACATAAGTTATAGAAAATGAAGAAATCAAGCAATTACTTACTTCAAAGCTTCATCCTTTCTGTGTAGTTTTCTTACTGCTAGAAGGTGCTATGCATGTGATCTGAAGAAAAGAAAATCATTAACCATACCCAGCTGGGAATCTCCAGTATTTCAACAACTGGCCTGGCAAGATTTGATCTCTGTTGCAATAATGGCATGAATATTATTAGGGTAACAGTTAATTTTCTAATTGAAATTAAGGTCTGCTTCATAACATAGAGGCAAAAATTGACAAAGATATTAGGGCTAAGTGATTATGGCTAGACAAGCCATAGGGCATAGGGGAGAGAGCCTGATACTATTACTCTAACTGAAATAGATTTATTAAAGACACTACTAATGCCTTATTTTCATTCTTATAGCTGAATGCATCACTCAACTCTTGCCAGTGAAACTTCCTCATGTAATTGATGGTGATTAACATGAAAAACCACAATTGATCAAAACTGTGTCTTCAGAGTGTGTCCATTGATAGGAATCCTATATTAAACCTCACCCACTTATGGCTCATGGATGATTTTCAAAGAGGATGCTGAAAGACTCTAAGAGGAACCACTGGCAGCTGATGACTGCTGAGTGAAGGAGCGTTTATCTTCTTTAAGGAAGAGACACTAGATCAGGCTCCAGTGGATGAACTCACACCAAGGCATATATGGGGACACAAACAGTACTCAATAGTACTATTTAGTACATATAAGAAAGAATGTGTGAAATTCACCTAGAGTTCCGTGGTGGGAATACAGATACAGGAGGGGGTCTAAATATGATTACGATATATTATATTAAATGCACAAAAATTCAATAAAATAGATATTGAAATCAAAAGATATAAAATTTGTAAACTATTACTAATTTCATATAAATAAATTTATATAGTTAGTATATAATATTAAAACAGTATAATGTAGCTGTATGAATAACATGAAAAAAACAGATGATAATGTTAGCTGCGAGTATCCTAAAACACAGAAATGTATAATTATTAAGAAAAGTTTAAGTGACTAACAGTGAGAATATCACTTTAACCGAATATTTGTTGCAGCAAGAGGGACACAAGAAGGACAGAAGTGGGTCATAGGGGAGGGGCACAACTCAGAACACTGAGTAACATATCTGCACAACAGTGTCAGGATGAGCCACGTTACTTTGTACAACTTTGATATTGATTTTGAAACTTTAAAAATTTGTGGCTGGAGAAATGACTCAGCAGTAAGGAGCACTGGTCTGTGTTGAAGAGAACCTGTGTTCAGTCCTGACAGCCATCCTTGACTCCAGTTCTAGGCGATGTAGCACTGTCTTCCGGCTTCCATGTCATTGCTGACACATAGAATAAAAATAAATAGGTTAATTTATAAAATAATATCGCTATTACCAATTTGTCATCAATTTGTCTGTTTATATCTACATATCATCTATCATCTCTCTATTATCTATCTATCAGTTATCTAACTATCATCTCTCATCTAGTCACCATCACTATCATATATAACATCTATCCATTTGAACAGTTTTAGGGATTTTTTTTCCTCTTCTTCCATTATATGTTGTGGGGATCAAATTCAGGTTCTAAATTTGTTGGTAAGTGCCTTAACATGTGAGCCATCATAGAAGGGAAAAAATAAATTTAAAGACATTAAAACTATGTTTAAATTCTTTTGAAAGAAATTATTTAAAGTTAAAGTGCTTTAAATTTTTATATATCAAAGGTAGCATTATTTAAAAGTTCATAATAACTACATGGAAACTTTGAAATCAAATTCATGTAGTGGATGAGTTAACATGTTTTTTATTCTTTTCTTTTATTCTTTTTGAATTAATGAAGTTCAAAAGCCAAATTTTCTCATCCAACATATCTATACTCTAAATGAAACCTAATGGCACAGAGTTAATTAAAAATTAGCATTTTATATATACATATATATATATATATCATGTGTGCTGTGCTCAGATGTATATATGTGCATCATATGTGTGCCTGCAAAGACCAAAAGATTACCTAGATCTAGTATTACAAATGATTTTGGACTGCCCCAAGGATGCTGGAACCTGAACCAAGCTTCTCTGAAAGAGCAGCAATTGCACTTACCTTATGAGCCAGCTCTCCAGTCTTTAACATGATGTCTCTAAGAATATTTTCACAAAATCTGATATTCTATTTTAAAGATATCTTGTTTTTAAATGTATAAAGGAAAAACTTAAATATTGATTTATAAACATTTCAGAAGTTTGGTAAAGATATATATTTTACAGATAAATGAAATGTGTAAAATATTGCATATTTTCTGTATTTCCTCAATGATCACACCATTAGCTTATCCTTAAGAAACATTAAGTTCAGAAATTGAAATGGATAATACTCAAGTTGGAATTTTATGTTTATTTTCCCTCAGTATGCTACCCAATAAGTTAGTCATATTTATCATCCTTTTCAGTCTAGAAAGAATTTTTTAATTTTTATAGCCATTCCATGTGCTCAGTCATAGCATGAAATTTCAACAGAATTTTAAGTATACTCTATTATGTTCTGAAATATGCAATTTTTTCAGAGCCCTAGATAAAATAAAACAGAAACATTACAATTATATTTTTTAAGAAAGACTATAATTTTACAATCATTATTTTGAAACAAGTTTTTCTTGTAGCCCCAACTGGCATGGGATTTGCTATATAGACCAAGGTGGATTCAATCTCACATCCACTCACCTGCTTCTGCAGCAAGATTGCTGGCATTAGGAGTATGTGCCAACATGCCAGGCATAATTATAATATTTAATGGTCTTATCCTTCTTTGTTGAATTCTTCCCAATTATCCCAACATAGGAAAATATATTAATTCAAAAGCCTACTGAAAAATAACAAATATAATACATATGATTGCATGTGTATAACTGAAGGCTATATAACAAAAACCAGTGCCAGGTGGGGAAGAACTCCCTTGGTCAGGGGTGTCCAAGAGACTCTTAAAATAACATAGGGTCTTGCCACAGCCCTTGATTGCCTCCAATAAATTGAAGGCAACACCATATTGTTGAATATAGTACATACTTTGAGCACAGGTCTTTGAACAGTGGAGCTGGAACTGATCTGGAAAGCCTCCTTCCTGAAGACTAGCTCCCATAGTATTAGGGGATACCATGCAAACTGCTGTAGGAGAAAATCATAGCTGTAAAATCCATGAACCACAACAATGACCAATCTAGTAAATAATCTCTACTTGTGTAGTAATGGCACTTTTATTTTTTGGGCAATCAATGGCTACTTAATTGAACTTAAAGACCACTCAATGCCAGGGAACTAATCTGTAGTACTGTAAACATAGCCAAATATGCATGACTTTAGTGGTTTTACATCCTAAAGAAATTCATACATTTGTCACAACCCCAGACCAAAGTAATTTCTACCTATACAGACAAGTGTACCTCTCACCTCTCATCGAACAATCTTTTCCAAGTGATGGAGAATATTACAAAATTCTAAACTGGTCAAATCCAGAATGTAAGTGTTATGAGGTATCCAACCCTAAGTGACACATCTACTTTTACATCTAAATCTCAGTGAATATAGCGGAACAGGGGGAAAAAGAATATTGATTCATCTCTCAATTCTCACCAGCAAAGGTCCTCATGCAGCAAATGGTGATTAACCGAGAAAGCCATAATTGGTCAAAAGGCAGAGAAGAGAGTGTACAATGCTTATCAATTAATAAGACACCTGTATCCAACTTCTGCCACCCAATGTTCCAGGACTATTGCAGAGGACAGGGCAGAAAGACTGTAAGAGCTACAGGTGGTGGATGACCACAAGGAAACATCATCTTCTTAACAAGGGGAAAATTACTCATGACAGTGTAGCAAAATGGTAACAGCATTACAGGACCTCTGCAAGCTCAAGTCAGACAAAACTCCCAACATAGAAGTTGGGAGTAGTAAGAAGCCTGAGCCTTAAACTGATAAGTACTGGGAGGGGTGTATGGGATTTCTCTAGGGATATGATGCTAGATAAGGTAAACATCCAGTGAATGAATGCACACAAAAGGATATTTGGAGACACAAAACTGGCTTGATGGGCCATAACATATATGACAGAATTTATGTGAGGATAAACGAGGATGTCTCAACATGATCAAAATACAGTGTATGAAATTTGCAAAATTCTATTAAAATTATATAAAATGTTACAATGCATTTAAATGATTTAAAAATATTTGACCAAAAGTAAAATATAAAAGTGAAAAAAAATTCTCATACATTTTCAAATTTATTTAAGGATTTTCTAAAATATTCAAGTATGGTGAAACTATAATATATTCAAATTTTAATTGAAAGAGTCTAGCAAATAGAACTTGATACTTGTAAAATTATACTGTTTTTCCCTTGAGTCTACTATCGCAACAGCTATGTGTAATTTACTGTGTTTACAGTATTATGAATGATTTCCATTTTACTGAACAATCCTTAAGTTCAATTAGACAGCTGCTGATTACCCCAATATAAAAATGCCACTACTACAGCGATACAGTCAGTTTGCTGGGTTGGTCACTATTGTGGTTCATAGACTTTACAGCTAAGTAGGATCACTGATTGTTCTCTCTTGGCAGCATGTATAGTATCTTCTGATACTTGTGCCACGTTCCTAGGCTAATGTGATCTCTTACTGCATTCTAAATGTGTATCCTTATATGTCTAGACAACTATACCTTTCACCGCTTATCAGAGAAGCTGTTTTTCATAACAGTTAGAAATTATTACAAAGTTCCTCAACTGATCAAACACAGAAAACAACTGCCTGTGAGGTGACCAACACTAAGTGATACAATTACAATGCAATCAGGATACCTAAGACAAGGGGAACATTGAGGAAGAGTGGGAAGAAAGAATTTAAGAGTCAGAGGGTCACGACACCTGCTGCTAGGTAATGCATTCTAAACAGACAGAGAGACTACACCAATGAAATCTCCATGGTATGGTGGTCTAATGAGATCTGCATAATGAAAATAAAAATATCAGTTGACTTGCCAAGGTTCATGTGGGGAATGTCACAGGATCCCATCTCAAGACAAATATTTACAGGAATAAATGGATGCTGAGGGAGGAATTATCAGTTTTCTCCATGGACTAGCTGTGTGGGAGGTCATGTAATTCCAAATGGACAACCCTAAACACAGGAGTGCAACTGACTTCACTGATTGTATCATATATGAGTGTGTATATGTGTGTTTATAAATGTATGCATATATAATAATTATCAACAATTATTAAAGAAGAGAAGAATATATTGAGAGGGTAGGGAGTGTGGGAGGAGGCCATGGGAACTGTTACTGTGGGCCTGAGCAAGATGGAAATAATGCAGAAAAAACACTAATTTATGAAATCCTCAAAAATAGCTATTGTAAGCTTTATTATCTTGATGAAATAAAATTACTACTTAAATCTACCACTTGTAAAGAATTGGTATCATGCTTCCTATATATTGGGTCAAACCTGATAGCATATTAGTATGAGAGATACATTCTGTGTTAAAAGATGCTTCCCAACTGCTGTGCTCAAACAATGTCGGTGCTACTATAAGATGCATTTGACTTTTTGTAAATGGAGTCTGCATTTGTATATGTTTACACACACACACACACACACACACACACACACACACATATATATATATATATATATATGTACATACAAACACCATATACACACACATTTTTATATGCATATATGAATTTCAGTAATAATAAATACAGTTTTCCTTTGGTTCCTATAGGAAATTGGTCCTAGAACCACCTTCAGATAAAGATATCTTCAAATGCACAAATTTACCCTACTAGTGTAGCATTTGCATAATATATGAATATATATATATATATTCTCCTGTTTTATATTATATCTGGATCACTTATACATAACATCATGTGAAGTTTATAAAATAGTTTCTATGCTGTGTAATTTAGAGGGTGATAAAAGGAAGAAAATCTGTAATTAAAACAGTTCTGTACTGATGTTGGTTGAATCTGCAATGATAAAGACATGGATGCAGATGATCAACTGTCAATATGATATGATCAGAGAAGCTGAGAGATTCATTATTGTCTTCTTTACTCCTTCCTCTATGTTGCGTGACCTTTAGGAGTAGAGGCTGCATTGTATATATTCTACTTAGGCTTGGGCAATTTACAGACAAAGTCTGTGTATGACCAGTTGTACTCTGTGGTACTCTCTGGTGCAAAAGAAGCTTCTTTGATGAGTATTGACTGGGATACTTGACTTTAACTATAAGGTTACATATTTTGCACTTAGTAAGAAGTTTTATTAGCCTAGGGATGTGACAGCCTTGGGGCGTTCTCTAAGATGTATGATCTCTTCAGCCATGTGCATTTGGCTAGGATTACAGAATCACACATAAGTTTCCTCCTACTGAGTGAGCTATAAGATCAATTACTTAGCTGTTGATTGCCCCCAAGAAAATAGTGCCACTTCTTCTCCAGTGTCATATGCTGTTCTGGTCATAATGTGGTTATTTGGTTATGGAGATGGCGATCAATTGATGTTCTCCCTTAGCTGCTTGCATAGTGTTCTCTGAAGCTGTGGGTGCTAGTCTTTAGGGAAAATGGCTTTCAAGTCAGTTCCAGCACCATCGCTCCAAATTTGCTCTCCAATATATGTCATGCTTTCAGCAATAGGGTCTTACCTTCAGGTTCTGAAAGGCAATCAAGGGCTGTGACAACAGCCTGGGTAATTTTGAGAGTTTCTTGCACCACCCTGGAATACAACTCAAAGGGAAGTTTCTTCTGTTTGGCACTGTTTCTTGTTAAGTAGCATCCACTGATGCACATGGACTCATGTAGAGATGTATTGGTTGTGGATTTTGTTATTAGGTTGTTAGACTAATTACAGATAAGCAATATACTATAATAGAAATATGGAAATATTTAAAAATTAATGATTATTTTAAATTCAAATTTTGGCCTCAACATGTCAAAATACTATTATGTTTTCCGTTCCACTAGTTCATCAGGCTGACTTCCATCCATTGTTATTGCTGGCTTCTTCCCATATTTACCCCTTTTCTTTCTCTTGCCAACACAAACCTCTTGAACTTTGGACCAATTATTTTCTTACTCAGTATTCCTTTTCTTTTTCCTGGCTGATCTTTTGAGTTTCCAGGCTGTCAATTTTATCTAACTTCTCAGGGACTCTGTAACAATGAATCAAGAGTTTGGAAAGAAAAGAAAAACACAACTTTTCTTAAGTTTTAGAATAAAGACAAAATAGTCCAAATTTTCCATCATCTTTCAAGTTTTTTCATTATCCTTAAAACAAAGGGATAATCAGATAATGTAACCTGTTGTTTTTCTTATGTTTCATAGCTATTGAAATGTGATTGAGAAATGCTTTATTCTAGAATGTTAGGGTTGTGGTAGAAAATAAAACAGACACTTCACATATGATATGAATATGGATATATGCAATTACACGATCGATATAGATGAAAAATCTATATAGGCATAGATGTGTTTCTATTGGTGTTGCTTCATGACTGACAATATAATTATACACATTCATAAGGTATTGAAGAATACAAACCTGTGAGTTGAAAATATTGATCTGATTGGCTACCACTGCCGAGCATCGCTTGAGAATACTGTATGACAGGTTACTAACCTGAGAAAGATCAACATTTGAATTTCAATTTCTCCTAAATCAGTTACCTCTTTTAGTACCACCATATCATGAAACATTTTCTAACTTCAACCAATGGAAACAGTGGACACAGACATTTAAAACAAAGATAAAATTTTCATTGTTTCAGATGCTAAACTTCAGAGTATTTGTAATACAGAAATAGGTTATTCAGTTATTTTAGGTTCAATTTCCCATATATTTTCATTAAAATAACAAAATTATTTAATGAATGTTTGTCAGAGTTTTTATTCGTATTTATAATTACTCTTCTGGTTGTGAAATTTTTTTTGTTCTGAATGACTGTAAAGTCAAAATGAACTAACAATGGATAATTACATCATAAGTCCATTAAAAGCATTTTTTTTTATTATTGAGGGAATGAACCTTTAAAAACACAGCCTTTTCATAAGACAAATATTTAGAAAGCTTTGATTTGGCAGGAAAATTCAAAGCTTCAAATCATTGGTTGTATTTGTGAAACATTTTTCTTATTAATTGCTAGAGAATGCGAAAGTCCCCGGTGGTTTACATGGCAAAACAAGCTGATTAAGAGGCTCAGTATTATTTTTAAATTACTTAATTGCCATTTAATGAAATAGGGAGCTCCAGCTTCCATGCTACCTAATAAAATGGTTACTCTGTAAGGAATGAATTGCTGGTTGCATTGACCTTGCAGAGCAAGCTGAGTTTAAAGAAGCCGCATAATATGCTTCTACAATGATGGCATGGGGACTAAAAGCTGAATTACTGGAAATGGGCATGTTAGCATTTATATTCTTTTTATAATTGCTGAAATAATGGCCAGCATGCATTAAGAAATGTCTGGGTATTCCACTGGGTGCCTTGAATGCAGGCAAACCACACATATGAACACCTCTTAATTGTCAAAGTAATTTCTAAGGAGCTAAAAACACAGTTCATTTGCTTTTCCACCTTGCCCTTGGGAACCTGCAATTTTGCTTCATTACAAGCACTCAACCTTTAACCTTCATCCACTTCAAAAAGGTTTGCAGTGTTTTCTGAAAAAAAAAAGCACCTGTTTGTACCCAAGTGCATTTCCATTATGTTTGTTAGAACTACTATTTGCTAGCTTGAAATTAGCTAAGGTCAAAGACGGGAATTCAGTCACACAAGTATGTGTTTATTATATGTGTCTACTTGAAAAATAAAAGTATCATTTCCCTGTAAACAAAACAAGTGTTTGAGAACAGAGATCAAGATTTCTGTTTTGTTTACAGTACCACCTAATCAAACGAACTAGTTTGGTAAAGAAATGGAATTTAATGAATGCATGCTGGGGACAGATTTCCTATCACTGTTTCCCTGTGTTAATTCTATGTGAATTCACTGTTCAGTTAAAAGAAATCTTACCTGTACCTTCATATCTGTGGACACACACATCGTACAAACACCCTCTATATTTTCAGGTTCCACATCTGAGATTTTAACCAAGCATGTTTTAAAAATATTCAGAGAAAAAGTGCAAATGTAATTAAAATACTCAAATTTCTTTTCTTGGAATCATTCTGTGAATACTACAGTACAGCATCTATTCCATAGTATTTACACTGTGCTTACAAGTTTCAAGGGATTATTTTATAAAGAAGGGTGTGTGGAAGTAATATATAAATGTTACACCACTTGAAATAAAAGATATGAATAACTCTGCATTATGGTATCTATGTTGTTCCCTGAACTAAGCCTATGCTTCTAGTGAGAGATTATTATTTACACATATGTGCATATGCTTATATATAGGCATATATTTATGTGTGCATATATGTTTATAGGTTCATAAAATAATCTGTTTCTGTAATATATTTAAACATTATTTTCTTCACTGTCATATTATAGCTATTTTGTTTATACAGTACTCTTTTTCATTCACATTGTGTTTATCACATAGTCACAAAATGTCAATGTAAGCAACTTTCTTCCATAGATATTATTTATTTCTTTTAAGATAACTGCCCATAGTTTGTCTCCATATATTCAAATGATGGTTCTCAGATGTTCATTTTGCCATCCACTCAGGTTGTGAGAGTTAGATGTACATAAAAATCTCTATGGCTGTTCAACTGCCTACCATGTTTGCTTGTCCAATATGATGGTCCATGTGCCCTATCAAGAACAGTTTTTAGGTTACATAACAAAGACATACTGTCTTTCTCCTAAAACTTTGTACTCATATTATTGTGTCACTATTCACAATAGACAAGTGATTAAATCACCCTACATGCCAATCAGCACAGGAATGGATAAAGAAAACTTGATACAGGAACAGAGTAATATGCAGCCATTATTAAGAATGAGGTCATGTTGTCTGCAATATAAATGGAACTGCAGATCAGTGTTTTAAGAAAATAAAACCTGAATAAGAAAGAAAAACACTGCATGTGATTTATCCTATGCAAATCCTTTGAAAAGATACACTGTATTTACTAATATTGAATGTCTCACCTTTTCCCATTTTAAAAAATTTAATGTGCCATCACAATCCTCACATCCTTTAGCTTATCTTCTTTATGTTTCTAATTCTATTTTCTAACCTTAACCATTCTTCAAACAGATCTGGTGTAAACCATTTCTGATGCATTCTGATTTTGAACATGAGAAACATACCTTCAGTATACAACAGAGAAATGCCAGACATTTATTTGTCTTTTTCAAGGACCAGAGTGTCATTGTCTTTTATCTTTCCCGATATTTTGTGATATTACAAACTAGTTATTTAAAAAAAATGAAGTTGAACTTATTTGGAAATAGAAAATTATATATTCAAATTAAATGAAATTAGGTATTTGTCTGAAAAATAATCATAATCCATAATAAACATAATTTATCATCGTGTTCATCATACATGGAATATTGAGGGACTGTGTGCACATCACTTACTTTGGAAGGTTTGTGTTCTAGTCTGTCTTCAATTGCTGTGAGAAAACACTCTGATTAACTGGGGAGGAAAGGGTTTATTTAGCTTATATCTCCCAGGTTAATGTTCATTACTTAGTGAGTCCAAGGTAGGAACTCAGCAAAGGAACCTGGAGGCAGGAACTGAATCACAGGTCGTGGTGGAATATTGCTTCCTGGCTTCCTCTCCTGGTACATACTCAACCTGTTTTTTACACAATACAGGACCATCTACCCAGGCATGGCACCACCCACAGTAGGTTAGGCCCTCCCACATCACTCAAAGGATCAAGGAGATGCCCCACATCTTGGCCACAGGTCAGTTCAATGAAAGAAATTCCTGAATTAAATCTCCCTCAACACAAGTGTGCCAAGTTGACAGCTAAAACTATCCAGCACAGTTTGTTATGATAGGTTAAATCTTACACTCAAAATTTCAGGAGAAATTTTCTTTCAAAATATAATTGAAAATTAAGTGCATATTAAATGGCAGTAAGAAAGTCATATTAAATGGAAATAGGTCTCATTGTCTTTCAGATGGGAAATTGCTTTGTCTTTTGTATAATTTTGATGCAAGATATTAAGTGTGTAGTATACATCTAAATACCTGAGTCTTGATATCTGATGGTCACAAGTTTGACAGGTCATCTAATAACTAAAATTACAGATGGTTTGGAAGGTTTTTACAACTGTACTACACTAAAAGGTTCAATTTAACAACCATTTTTATGTACTTTGCTATAGCATGGAAACAAGAACATCGAACAAGACAGCCTACGTACTTTTGTAATAATTCACTCTGGGAGAAGAAAAGATCTTATAATATGATAGAACTGGTAAAGTGCATCTCACTATTTTTTGTGAATCTTAAAGAAATATGCCACACAGGAAATATTTTTGAATAATAACAAAACCATGTATGAATTACTGTAAAAATGGAAGAACTTGAAAAGATATGAAGAATAGAAGCATATTGACCTAGATCAGATTTTAGTCAGTTTCCTCTGAGACTTTTATTTAACATTACATATTAGTGGTTAAGTTTTGGCATTTTCAGTAATCAAAATTAATTATTCAACAACAAGGGCTAAGCTCAAATATATTAATTGAATTATTGAATAAAAGAGCTAGTGTTCTATAAGACATAAAATTTTTAAATTTATAAATTTAAAAGTGTTATAAATCCAGAAATTGATATAGACTATTATGATTCTGAGTTTATCATCATGAGGCAAGGGAAAGGTGGACACTTAATCTAATTATAACGTTCAAAAGTGTGTGTGGGAACTTTGTTGGAATTGTTATTCGAATATAGTTATTATATAATTATAGCATGGACTTACAGAAATGTTCCTCTTTGTTTCTTTTTCTTGAAGAACTGAAGGCAAGTGTTATTTTGTTGTTAGTTCCATCAAAGGACTAGGAACAAAAGGGAAATCATCCATTGCTCAATGGAATTGATTTCTAGTTGTTCACAGGGGAAATTTGATTGTGAAAATCTTCTTTATTTCTTTTCTCCTATTTCCTTATTTCATGTCTATATTCTCCTATTATGTACTGGGATCTCCTACAAGTTTGAAAATGTTTCCTTGATGGAATCTGGTTTTGTGATGCCACGATTATTTGACATGATTAGCTTTTCCTGACTTCCAGGTGCTCTTCAGTACACTGTCTGGATCTCTGCTCTATTGTTACTACGGTGAGTATCTGTTTCTATTTCTACTTATGTTGGTTTTTCAAGAAAATTCCTTGGGTTATTAAGCATCTTTATGCAGAAAATCCCTCTCATTGTTTGCCCATTGGAAATTTGTCCCAAGATAGTGTCTTCTTTCTTTGTACTTGATGACCTCTTCTGAGTTTTAACACATTTATATATATATATATATATATATATATTAGCAAAATAAAATATATATATATATATATATATATATATTAGCAAAATAGTCCCAGCCATTTGATTTGCATTGTAAGCAATCATCTGCATGCTTTCCACTGCTTTAATTTTTCAGGAATATATTTTTAGATTGTTTGGTCTCTCCTACCTTAATATATGTCAATCTATTTTATATTTTTTCAATTTTTTGCATATAAACCAAACTAGTCTTTTTCTATTTATTTCAAAGTAAACAAAGCAAAGTTATCAAAAAGTGTGTGTATATATCAAAGAAAATGAAATAGTTTATAACACTAGAGCATTAGTTTGATGCAGAGAACTATATTTCTGAAACAATTGTTTATCTTCACACATTTTTAGCCATTCTAACATTAGGTTTTAGATAGTTGCTCTCTGATTTCTAGGGTAGCTCTGTGGGTGGAAAATTTTTTTTCATCTTTGTTTTGATGCCTAATTTCATATCTGCACACTTGATTTTATTTCTCCTTCTCCCATATTCATTTCTTTAAAAAATGGTAGGATCTTTCTTTTGTGAACTGAGATTAGTGTTTTAAATAATTAAATATCAATAAAAATAATTTACATTTTTTAACAATGCTTTAAATACAAAATTTAAGATCATTATTAACTTCTGTTTTGAATATTCATGAAATGTTAGTGTAGATCCTTCTGTTGAAAAGACTGATTTATTTTTAATTGTGCATATGAGGTTTGTGTCTGCACACAAACCTCATACGTATGTGTAGTACCCATAGATGCCTGAAGGGGGAGTCAGATCCATGGAACTAGAGTTGCAGGATGTTGTGAGCTACCATGTGGGTTCTGGGAATCTGAACATAAATCATCTATACAAATAATTTTTTAAACTTTTGAGCCATCTCTTGAGCCCCAGATCATTACTTTTGATCACCAGCTCAAACAAAATAATCATTCCATTAAAAAAAAATACAGATGGAGATATTGTTAGATAAGAACACTTCATTGGCAACAAACCTGGTTTGGGCTCCTAGTACCTAAATGGTGGCTAACAACTGTCCATAATTCCAGTTCCAGGGGATCCAACACCCTCTTCTGGCCTCCATATGCTTTGCATGCACATAGTGAAATTATAAACATGCAGGCAAAACACTCATACACAAAAATAAATAAATAAACAAATAAAAAGCATTTTAAAATAAACTAATTTTAGTTACTACTATGAAATTTTTAATATGACCTCATAAAATATGTTAATGAGACAAGATTTAGGAGCAAGTCAGCTTTTCTAATTATAAAATTATAGACTTTAAATTAGTAAGATGAAAAAGTTTTGGAAAATCCTAGGAGAAATTCATGATTTGGATAATTATAAAATTTTGGATACTCAGGGTAAAGTAAACATAATTTCCACTGAACCACATAAGTGTATTTCATAGGCATTTATTCAAATGGGAAAATGAGACTGAGTCATCATATTGTTGGATAAATCTACATTTTCTCTCTCTGCTTCAAGGGACATGTTTCCAAATATGATTGACAGCCAACTAATCAATGACTTAAGAGGGGAGGTCTAGTGGAAACTCAGGAAAAGCTGGGAAGGAGAGGCCAGTGGGGCACCAGGGCCTCCATCTTGGGTAAGTGTGCCAGAGGTCTGGGGCACTTATGATTAAAATGCTGGCTCTACCATACGAAATCTCTTCCTCTCTCCCTGGGGAAGAATCCTTTGTAAGTAAACCAGAATAAATTAATTCCTCTAAAAAAAATTCTCTGTCCACTCAATTGGTTCAAACCTAGGGGTGGAGGTGGGGCTGAATGTCAGGCCTCACAGCAATAGATTTCATTAGGCACATATAAAGACACAGACTGAACCATGCCTTTAATCCCAACACTCTGGAGGCAGAGGCATGCTGATCTCTGTGAGTTCAAGGCTATCCTGGTCTACAAAGTGAATTCCAGGCTAGCTGGAGCTACAGGGAGAATCTGTCTCAAAGCAATGAAACAAACAAAAGACAGTCTGAACTGTAGTATTGACAATGGAATAGTTATTTACATTTTATATAAAGAATTTAGTAAAAAAAAGTAATGACAATCTAAGGAATGTATTTAATTCAAAAAAATACCACTTTTAAATTTGACCTACTCTATGGAATTTATGTGAACATAGATTGCAAATATTAAAAAGGAAAAAAAGACAATATTTGAAATAAAAAAATTGTTGCAGAAGGGCCAAGGGTTCTTATTTCTCTCAGCACTGTATGTCATATTAGGAATGAATTTAGAGCCTCACTTGGGATTACATATACAAGCCCATTTCTCTCTCTCTCTCTCTCTCTTTCTTTCTTTCTCTCTCTCTCTCTCTCTCTCTCTCTCTCTCTCTCTCTCTCTCTCTCTCTGTGTGTGTGTGTGTGTGTGTGTGTGTGTATGTGCGTGTGTGTGTGTTTTGCTGGCTTGCATGTAAGTGCATCATGTGCCTGAATGCTACAGAGGACAGGAGAATGCACCTCCTTCCCTGGACGTGGAGATAACAGATGATTTTTAGCTGCCATGTGGGTGCTGGGAACACAGGTCCTCTGAAAGAGAAGCCAGTGCTCTTAAAAGCTGAGCAATGTCTACAAATCTGTTTCTTTAATGCAAAATGTATTTTTGTGGGTGTTCTGTTTCTTTTCCTGAATATTCAATTAGACCCTTAGAAGAATACTACACTGAATTACTGATTTAAATATGTTTTCAATTTAATACATTTTGAAGTTTTTAACATTCATAGTTTATTTTTTTAGCTCTTTAAGACTTACTTTATTTATCATAAACATGGGAATGTAAAAAGAGAATCACAAAAAGATTTCAATCTATCACAATATGAATCAGAGAAATTTTGTGTTGAGAACACAAAGGGTTACAAAAATCATTTTAAATTTTTATTGAACTTTTATATAGTTGATTCAACAGTTCTTAATCAAATTCAGGTGCACTCCTCCATTCTTCCCCTCCCACAAGCCCCCAGCATATCCCATTTATTCCGCCATACACGTTAAGTTGTATCCAGTCAAGGATTTGAACCTCAGTGTCCTTTAGTGCAAACTCATCCACTGACATCTGGTCATTCTGTCTAGAGATCATAAATAAGGCATACTCTCTCTCTTCCAGCAGTAATCAGTCTCCAATAGTTCTCAGTCTAAGTCCAGTCCACCACCAGTTTTTCTCGCTCCACTCTGAACCCTTGTCTAATTTGAGTTGGTGTGGGTCCTGTGCTCGATGCTACCATTGCCACAAGTCATAGGTACAAGCTTCCAGTGGCCTTAAAGCCTCTGTTCCTGGAGTTCATGAACTAACCCTACCTCCTACAATCTTTCTGCCCCCTCTTCCACAATGATCCTTGAGCCATGGATGGGTGAAGTTTAATATAGGAATTGAGGGATGCATTCGTTTTCACTCTGCTATGTTCAGTGAGCCTTAGGTGTAGCAGTCAATTGTAGATGTGCTGTCACCTGGGACTTGGCCTCTTTCGGATGGGTATTCTCTGTAAATGACCATTTGTGGAATTCTGAATTAGCCTGCATGTATTGCAAAAAAAAGCTTCTTTGATGAATGGTGTACTGATATGCTGGTTTGTAAATATAAGGATCCGTATTTAGTATACAGTAAGAAATTTCATTTCTCTAGAGACATGACAGAGATAAGTTTTCTCTGGTACCTAGGTCCTCTCCAATTACGTATATTTGGCTGAGTTTACGATGCCACCCATGAGTTCATTCCCATTCAGAGGGCTTTATTTCCAGTGAGACAGCTGTTGATCACCCCCGAATAACGCTGCCACTACTGCACCAATAGAGGTAGTGAGTTGTGTCGGTTATTATGGTTTTTAAACTTTAGGGTTGGTTTGGATCATTGATTGATATCTCTCTTAAGAGTTTTCATATTATCATTTAGCATTATGAGAGCTAAACTTCAGGTAGAAGGCTGCCACGTAAGTTCCTACTCCATTGCTCCAATTCTTGTATCTAAAGTATGTCCTGTCTTCAACAATAGGGTATTATCTTCTAGTTCTGGGGGGTTACCAAGAGCTTTGGCAATACCCTGTATTATTTTGGGAGTTCTTGGACCACTCAGAGGGAGGACTTTTCATTTTGGCACTATGTCTCTTGCAAAAAAGTCCCCATGTATAGTACGTGCTAATGTTTCCACCATATCTGTGCATGCCTCAGGGGATTTTCCCTCTAGATTCGCTAGAACTTCCAAGACTCATTTATCTCTTTTCTTTTTCCTCCCATCCAACCTCCCTCATCCCTTCCCAGTCCCAGCACCCACAATACATTATCCCTGCCCTCCCTGGAATAACAGCTGTCTGTCTCCATCCCTCCTTTCCAGAATTCCTCACACACACTTATGTTCCTGTTTCCTCTCCTCCTGCCTAACACTCCCACTTTCTCCACCTCCCTCTGTAACATCTATCCCCCACTGTCTCCCTTTTCTGTGGGGCGGGGTTCTTTTCCTTTCCTTCCACTTTCCTGGCCCCCGGTGGTATATCAGAACATATACTCACAGTACTGTATTGGTGCTACAGTCCACAACTGAGGGAGAATATATGTTGCATGCTTTTCTGCATTTGTGTTACTTCACTTAGTATAACACGCTCTAGTTCCATGGATTTACCTGCAAATTTCATAATTTCACATTTTCTTACTGCTGAGTAGAACTCCTTTGTGTAAATGTACCACGTTTTTATTATTCCTTTGTCAGTTGAGGGACATTTAAGTTGTTTCCATTTCTTAGCTATTTGAAGAGAGCAGTAAACATGGATGGAAAAGGTGTCACTACAGTGGAATTAGTCCTTTAGGGATATGCCAAGGAGTGTTTTAACTGGATCATATGGTAGATTCATTTTTAGTTATTTGATAGTTCTCTAAACTGCTTTCTATAGTGGTTACATGAGTTTGCATTCTGACCAGAAGTGAATCTTCACCACATCCTTGCCAATATTTGGTGTCTTTTGTTCTCTTGATCTTAGCCCATCAGACTGGGGTAGTATAAAAATCTTAAAATGGATTTTCTCTGCATTTCTCCAATTGCTAAGGATGTTGAGGACCTTTTAAGGTGTTTCTTAGCCATTTTTATTTATTTCTTTGAGAACTCCCTGTTCAGGGCTATAACCCATCTTTTTATTGGACCATTTAATTTCTTGCCTATTTTTTTAAGTTATTTCTTGATATTTCCAAATTAATGTTAAATACTTATGGAAGTGTGAAAAGTGGATTTGGTAGGAAACCTGTCCAAAAGCTTAAATAAGTTATTTCTTTGGAATAATTTTGTAATTTATGACTGAAAATCTGTCATTAGAAGCAGTAAAGAAGGGACATTAATTTCATGCACACTTTATAATATTTTAATGACCATCTCAATATTTTCAGAGTAGAAATCAAATAAAGTTAAGGTTTTAAAAAACGTCTACCACCTCCAAGATCATGTTATTAACTAGTGATCATTTCTGAGCTTTCGTGTTCAGATTCTAACATTGGAGATAAAAATGTGTATTCATCTGTCCTAACATCTGTTAAAAGCATATTTGCTAAAATCCAAAGTCTTTGCAATTAAGAAGTAAGAAAATCTGAAATTATGTAAATAATTATCCAGGTGTGGTTTCTGAAGTTATAACAGTGGATTATAAGTGAGTGAAGAAAAAAATACCAGGTGTTACACTAATGAAGTTTTTTTTTAGGAATTTCATTGCATATCTTCCATTAAGAGTGGTAAAGCACTTCAGTTGCACTAGTGTTAACCTGCTTATGGATTGTTACAATAAAAACAATAATTCTGAGATGTTGAGGATGACTTTAGATTTCCTTAAAAAAAAAAGAAAATCAGGGGAGTATAATAAATTACACTCATTTTCTTTTATTTTCTGGCAGTGAGTTTTAAGTAATTACTCTCTCTGAGACTGTCTAGGCAATTGTAGTCTTCATCAGCCAAGACCTCAGCAATGATCTCAAACTTTATCTCATCTCCTTACGCAAGGGCTGTGTCTCCTGACAGAGAAAGGTCACCTGAGATGAAATATGCATTCATGGGAAGCCTTTTGCTAATTTAAGTCACAAACAATGCTAAGATTTTAAAGAAAAAAAGTCATGTCAATCATATATTCATAGCAGTAAAAATCTAACCATGATCATGATCTCTAATACCTATAAGAATGGAAATATTTTATGATAAAATTGAAAAAATATGTTCTTTGGTTCTAATCAGCATATAATGTGTAGATACCATTATGCTATTTTCAAACTGTTTTTGAGGTTCTCCTTCCCTTCTCTTCATTACCCCTTGACACCATTGTACCCCTGTGACAGCCACCCCTAAGACTTCTTCTTTCATGTCCATTGTATCATTTGCCCTCACTCCATCCTTCCTCTTCACCTAATATTACCCTCTCTTGGTCTCCTTTCTAGATATTTAGACTTTACACATGCTTAAAAGCCACTGCCTAACTTGATAGCACTCAGAAATATTACAATCACTTCACACTTCTCGACCAACAACACAGATTCAAATGAAATTTAGAATGGATACCGTGGCCTATTTTCTTCAAATATAGTTTCTGCCTTTTTTGTGAAAATTCATCTCTAATTTCTAATGGTAATCACTTACTAACTGGTTCTTCTTATTCAAGGTTATGAGTTATTAACCCAATTAGTATCCTTTTCTTAGAATTTTCTTGCTTTCTTCAGGTTTTCAGTTCTTTTCAGTGTCAAAAATTATTAGTAGCTGGGGTCCTGAAACTTGCTGGCCAATTTTCATGACACTGCTTCCTGTGTAGGGGAAGAAATTGTTATGTAGAATTACAATGATCCACACTTTTCCTGCAGGCTAAGGTCACAATATCCCAAATACTCATGTTCCGGCTGGACTTTATGTAATGCATGTTATCAGTACTAGAATTTCAGAACTTTGCACTTTTACCAGTGTTGACGCAAATGTTTCTATAATTAGTAAAAGCTTCAAATGCATGGATGAAAATATGTGACTCTTTTCACGTTCCAGATCAAACGGTTTCAGAGCAAGCCTCTGGGATCCAGTGTGGGGAATTTGAGGAGCTCCTGAATGCCAGACACTCCTTCATTCACTAAGTTTACTCAGTGTCATTACACACAAGGATCTAGTCTCAAAAGTTAATCCAGAAGAGATGAGCATTTAAAATCTGCGTACCTCTACTACACTACTGTTGGTTACACACTCTCTCTTGCTCCATTCTCCCCTTTATTTTCTAAATAACCACTCTAAAATCTGATTTCTCAAAAATGTGACTAAAATTATTCACTGAATTACTTATCATTAGGTAAAAGTAAGTATATCCCTTAAATGTTACTATAAAAAAAACCCATTGTATCTATTTAATAATTATTTTCACTTTTGGGGAAAGATAGAAGACTTCATATATAATATTGCTAGATACAAACTTTAGATAGGTTTAAGAAAATATTGTGTCATCATAGATTTTAAATTCTATTGGAAATGACTGAATTTGTTTCTTATGATCACTATTTTATAGACTAGAGGTAGAGTGAGTGATAGTGAAATAAACACACAGTATTAACTTCTATTTATTATTTTATGTCAAAAGCAGGGAATCTTTTAGGTATATTCCACTTTCCAGCTCCCTTGTTCCAAATCCTTTATCTGAATTGTACCCTGTTTTCAGTAGTAGGTTCTTACCTTCAAGTCCTGGGAGATAATCAAGGACTGGGCAATAGCCTGTGGTATTTTTTGGGGGCGGGGAAGTGTCTCTTGAACTATCCTGACCAACAACTAAAAAGGAGTTTTCTCCTGTCTGGCACTGTGTTCCTTGTTATTTAGCCTTCAAGAATACTCATGCAATTATTTTCAGATCTAGTATATTTTTTCCAGGGATTTTCGAGTTAATACATTTCCCTTTTACATTTTACACCTCCCTGAAGACCAACTCTTATGGTTCTAGATGATACCATGTAATCTGCTAAAGGAGAAAAATCAATCAAGGTCAAACTCAGTTCGAAAACCTGATAATCAGAATGACTGACAAGGCAAACTAATCCAGTTGGTGCAATAGTGGCATTTTCATCTAGAGGGAAATCAACAACGATCTAACTGGAATTAAAGCCTTTTCAATGGAAAGGGACTCATGAGTGCTACTGCAGATATAGCCAAATATGCCTATCAGCAAGTTATATATGACATAAACGGTAAATATTAGTAGGAAATAAGTAGAGGAGATAAAGGAGGTTTAATATCTAAGTAGTTGCCAAAAATGATAAAGGAAAACTTGTAGATCATATCTTCAATATGCAGATATATTTAAAAAGCTGACTTGTTTCCTGTCTTAAAGGGAAAGAAATTATTAACATATATCTGAATTTTTAAAGTCTCTGAAATGCAGTTCATAGGACTGTATAATAGATCTGTGTGAGAACTGCAGTAGCAACATCAGGAGAGTTAATGTAGCTCCGTGGTGGGAAACAGAGATTACATTAGTCCTCTCTGTCCTAAAATGAAATTATATTTTATGGGAATATTCGGAGACTGATGTTGATCAAAATGATATCCAAACCGAGAAAATATAAAAGTCACTTATAGGTTAGATAGGTTAGGGGGAGTTAGATGCTGGAATAGTGTCTACTTTCAAAAAATTAAATGCCAATCATAAATAAACCATGAAGACAACAAGAAAAGGTTGGAAGAATTTGAATAGCTACTAAGAGGTGAATGCACAATGGGTATCTGTTAAATACAAAACAGTTCTGTAATGATGATAATTGCTCCATAAAAATACTTGTGTCTTAGCTTTATTCAAAGGATAGAGAGCCTCTGTTTATTATAATTGTCCTTCATTTAGAAAAATTCAATAACACATTTAAAATGAGTTTTTGTTCTCAAGTTTTCCATGAATACTACAATTTTTTTAAACACGAAACTTGATTTCATATATAAATTTAACAATACTTTTAAAATACAAATAATCATGAGGAAGTTGTGAGATGTACCTAGAATTAAGTGTCTGGAAGGTTTACAAAGCTTAAAATGCCGAAGTGAAAGATAATTAGTAAATTATTGAAGGTTCCTGACGAGATTAGTAACTAAGGTATGATTTGAAGTATAGAAAGAGGATGAAGATGCCAGATATGGTTGAGAGACTGAAGCAGACAGAAGCTGAAAACAAACAAACAAACAACAACAAAAAAAAAACGAGCAAATCCTAGAGGACTGTGGCTATACAGGGCAAGAGGAAGACTGAAGGAAGAGAATGATCCAGAAGGTGAGGCATCTGGCCCAGAGCTGAAATCCACACACCTGCGATTTTTCAGGCTCAAGCAGACATAATTAAAAGGGATTTACCTGGCAGATCTCAGGGGGAAAGCTGCCTTCCCTGCAGTGGGATGAATGGCCTTGGAGGCCTCAGTGTCCTCCTGGCTGGCCAAACTCTTACACATTTCTGCTCTCTGAAACTGGCTTCTCTATTCAAGGGCTTCCTTTCTCAGGGTGGGGATGGAAGCCTGGAGGGGCTTTATCAGAGACTTTTCTCATTACCTTTTATTAAGATTGGGTGGGAATCAAAGGTGTTTTTATTGATGGGGACTTAGTGCCCTGTGCTTTTCTTTTTATTTCTCTAGCGTTACTGTTAAATACCGATAAATAAAATTGTGTATAT
This sequence comes from Eospalax fontanierii, assembly GCA_035773235.1. Classification (NCBI taxonomy): domain Eukaryota; kingdom Metazoa; phylum Chordata; class Mammalia; order Rodentia; family Spalacidae; genus Eospalax; species Eospalax fontanierii. The sequence goes on along the minus strand of CM069533.1, from coordinate 43,427,933 downwards.
TTTAAATATATATCATATGTGTGTATATATATATATATATATACACACACATATATATATATATATATGACGTAATTATGTTAAATATCACACTTTTTGTTATGGGTACTCTCTACATTGAGATGCATCAGAATATTTTCCTGACCTTCCCATTTGTGCAGTGGAGGGAAAATGGATCAAAAAGGGAGCTGATGTTTCCTCTGATTAAGCCTCTCTCTTAATCAGAGGAATCTTCTTAAAAATTCTCTTTTATCTACTACCGCATCCAAGGACTTGTGTCCCCCCATCTCAGCTCCTCCCCTACTGAACTTAACTACATTAAAGCATACTCAGGTAGTTGATGGAGTTATTTCTGGTTCTGTGAACCCTTTTGCAACAGAGGTTGGCAATTGAGTCAGTGGAATGCGTATGAGAGACCCACTGTCCAGGATATGTGACTGTCATGCAATCTGAACAGACATTTGCTCAGTTGATATCAAGGTTGGGAAAAATTCACAGAAAAGAGAGATTTCTCCTTTTCTCCTCCTTCCCTCTTTATCTTTTTTTTTCCTACTTGACACCCTCCTGTGATAAAGGGCATCGAAATTCTCTTGCCTTTGGATGTTATCTACCCTTTAAACTCTTGTCTTTTTCATCTGTGAATCCTCTGATTTTCATGTCTTTGGCCTGAGACTTAGATTTATCCTACATGCGCCCTTAGGTATAAGTATTTTGAAAGTGAAGAAAGCTATGCTTCTGATTTCCCTGGCTTTTGGTATACAGACAGAATACCATGCAAGTTCTTAGTTTTTGTGATTGTGTAAGGCAATCCTCCTAAAAGACCATCCTCTCATCCATCTATATTTTTATGTAGATTATATTCATTATATAGAATATATTATTTCATCTGTTTACTTATCATCTATCATTTATCTATAATCTATCAACCCATTCATCTACCATCTATTTGTAGTCTTCTATTTCTTTTTCTGGAAGTCCTTGAAAGAGCCAAAGTCAATCAATCAAACTATCCAGTATAACAGTTTGACGTGAAATAAATCCTGTAAGCATGATAGATACCAGTATGTCAGGCTTTTTTGGTGGCTCTGAGTATATCAGATGGATTTGACAGCTCTCTAGAAGGGAGGATCAATTAGATGTGGCAAATGATAATGTGAGGTCACGATAAGCAATGGAAAGTCATCAATACTGAGGTTTAGATTAATTTATTGATTGACTGGGTGAGTTTTTAATCTTTGGAGTAAGTAACATCAGAGGTAAATTCAAATTGTCTCTTGATAATTTTGTTTGAAGCATGAAGAGGAACTTGTGGGACATTCAAATGGAAACTGTTTCATTTGTGCTCCAAAAAGTTTTAAGGAAGGGAAGCAAGAAAGAATGAGAAAATAGAAGGTAAATAAAAACAATGTAATTCTTTTGTTATAATCATGAATATCTGAAAAATCTCAAAATATATATGAATATTAAATCACAGCAGTGCTTTATATCTTCAAGAAAAATATAGAAACAAAACCAGAAATGAGGCAAGATCTTTGAGGCATAACAAAATTGAAGCTTTGCTCTGAAATCTGGAAGTGTTAAGTACACTAAAATGTGCTGATAGAGGAAAACGAATATATTAATTTCTGGCATTGTAGCATTAGGCCTAATATATGTAATCTCTCAAATTTCAGGAAACAAAAGTTCCTACCTACTTCAGTCTCTGATGCACATTATTTCCTATGCTCAACAAATGCTCCCTGCTTTCTCCTATATCTCCTCAGCTGATAACTCCATGTTTGTTTTAATTTAAAAGTAGTTTGTAAGCTTCCTAACATTTGTGTATTTCAGACTCCTTAATTGTAAGATATGTAATGAAAAGGAAAAACTAAAACCACAGAGAATCATGATGACCTAATGTATGTATTCAAGAAGCACGCATGTTGTACGGTATCAGTAGAGGTCAGAAGAAAGTGTCCAGTTCCCTGGAACTGGAGTTACTGACAGTTATTACCTATGACATGGGTGCTGAGAATCAAACCCTGGGGCCTCTGTAAGCTCAGACAGTACACTTAACCACTGAGTCACCTCTCCAGATTCGAGAACGATCTTATATATAAACGCTTACTTCAAAGGATAGACAGTTAGATCCAAATGGGCAAATGTCAGGCACATGCTTCAAATGAAATATTTATGAAAACATTTATAATAACATTATTGGTTTTATATAAGATAAATAGCTCTATCATACCAAAACAATAATAGCCTATATATGTTGGCTGTGAAAAATATGCCTACTTTTTTCAGCTTTTAATGCATGTTGTTTTAAGATTTGTGTGAAGGTCTGGAAGAACACATGGCATTATCATGTGCATGGAGGGTAATGACAATTTGATGATTCAAGTATCTCTTTCCACCATGTGCTTTTGGGGTATCCAGTTCAAGCCACCAGGCTTGGTGGCTCGTGCCCTAACCTGTCCCACTGTCTCAGGGGTCTGAATCATGATTTTAAGATCACTTATCATTTTGTACTTTCAGTAAGTAGAATGCATATTTTACATTAAATGGATTCAGGATTAAAGGTTACATTAAATGGATTTTGATATATACAACTAGAAACATACATTTTCAATGTATATACCTATCAGTTCTAATATGAATAGATTGATAATATCTCACATTGTTTAGTATTACAGAGGCTATTTGGTCATGAATACTGCATGAGTACCATTCTTTTTTGTCAATGAGAAAGGTAGATTCAGTAATCTGAAGTACACTTCTGGATTCAACATTCCTCTTGATGTAAAGTAGCTTTATAATGATTAACTCACAGCCTTGTGAGAAACAAGTTACTAGAGTACAATACTTATAATAATAATCTTTTCATTGTTTATCTTTGTAGTAACTGACCAAAAATACCTTTTTTCTACTAACTCAGGTCAGTCCTTTTTGTTCTTCATTATTTTTGCAAAGCTGCATCTTACATTTACAAATAAAGATGAACTTACCAAAGCCTACTGGCTTGAATTCAAATTAGTGAATTTGGGCAATATTTATATTTACTTAGTCTAATGGTTTATGTATCAGGTAAGGATTAATCAAAGAAGTAGGGTTTGAGATAGATTATGAAAAAATAAATCAATAGGGAAATAATTGGATAATCATAGGAGTCAATTGAAAAGTTTCTACTATATTTTCTGGATCTAAGGACATTATACCTAATTTTGCAGACAATAAGCCATGAATGAAGAAAATAACTAAATTGCAAACCACAAGAATGGATGGAAACACATTTCCATTCTTTCTGTGTTCTACACTGATGTCAAGAGAGTCCTACAGAATTGAAGTCCATTGTACAGAGTTTGAGATACACTTTTCACCCACAACTATAAGAACCTTAAAATCTTGAAAGATTCAGAGTCGGCAGAGCAACATACACTGTCCTACTTTTCTTTGTACTCCTGATAATCCAAAACAAAGGAAAGGGTTCATTTAAACTTAGTACAGTTCATCAGAGGAGCTATGGCAGGGGATCAATCAGAAAACTAGAGACAGAGACCATGGTTTACTGGCTTGTTGCCCTGGCCCACAGATCCACAATTTTAAGAACTTGAATGATCCAGGATTAGTAGAGCATTTGTAGGTCCAAGTGTCTTCATACCACTTAGATAAATTATCAGATTAGTAACAGAGTTTGTATTGGAGGGTGTCTGTGGATATGTGCACCCAGGAAAATGACTTCTCTGCCTTTCTGAATAGTGATATGAAACTCTCTGAACCTATTAGAAGCAGAGACAGTCTTTTCCAGATGTAGAATCTTATTACATATTACTTTTGGAATTTCTGACTTCCATGACTGCTTACAATAAATTTATACTCTTTATAAATTACACATTCTCAGGTATTTCAATACAGTAGGATAGACAGTTATTAGTGTGTATATTTACATATATATATATATATATTTAATTTTAGGTAAAAGGTAAACGTACTCTGTCCTACTTTTCTTTGTACTACTTGATAAACCAAAAACAATCTGGGGAGGAAAGGTTCATTTAAACTTAGTACAGTTCTTCATCAAGGGCAGCTATGGCAGGAGATCAAGGAGAAACCTGGAGGCAGGGACCATGGAAGAACATGGTTTACTGGCTTGCTGCCCTGGACCATGCTTAAACCTGCTTTATTATTTAATCAAAACCCACTTGTCCAGAAAGGATACTACCCGCAATGGGCCAGACCCTGCCATATCACTAACATGCCACAGGCCAATACAATTGAGGAAATATCTCATTTGAGGTTCCTGCTACCCAGGTATGTTAAGCTAACACTTGAAGCTCTCCAGCTTGACACTTTACCTCTTGTCAATTGACACAAAATAGCACATCACTATTAAACCACAACCTTTCCTTTCTTTTCCCTAAGATATGATGTTAATATTAATATCACAATATAAAATATTATAACTTTAAAATTCCCACAGTCCTTAAAATCTTCAAACAGTATAAATTTCATAGTCTCTTTAAAATGTCTTTTAGCTATGGGCTCCTATAATTATAATCCCAAAAGAGTTACATACTGTATTATTTGAAAAGGTAGGAACTGGGCACACTTAAGCAAAACCAAAATCCTTGAATCCCATAGGCTCCATTGGACACTTCATCCCTATTTTATGGTTCTGTTTGAGGAGGGGCATGGAACCTTTGGGAGGTATGACCGTGATGGAGGAAGTACATTCTCAGGGTGAGCTTTGGGAGTTCTTCAACCTTGCCTGATTTCCAGTCTCTCTCTCTGCTTCCTGTGTCTATTTGAAGATTTGAACACCCACCCCACTCAGATTTCTGATCTGGCCACATCTGTCCTCACCATTATGAATTCTAACTCTCTTGAGCTGTTTGCCAAATAAACTCTTACTTCTGTAAGTTTTCTTGGTCATGGTGTTCTATCATAGCAACAAAAAAGTAACTAATACACTCATATCCAAAATAAAATATGTAAAACAGCATATATTCAAGTGTTATAATTTAAATCACTATATCCTCTATTTTATTATTTATGATTTTTTAGTTTTGCATTTTTTCATGATTGTTTTAATTGTATATCTGTAAATATTTATTCTTATTTTATTATATGTAAAACATGCTACTTATTGTATATCCCAGGATCTGCTTTCTTCACAATGATATATTCGAAAAATATTTGTCACACTCATCCTTCAAATTACACCGAATCATTTCTAAGTTGTATTTTTTAATATATTTTATTTGTTAGCTTGTGTGATTATATGTGTGATTGTGTGTGAGAGTATATAAGAATTTGTGTGTGTGTGTGTGTGTGTGTGTATCACATTCTTTATATACATATGGAGTTCAGAAGATGACTTGTTGGGATTGATTCTCTTTTACTCTACTGAGATCTGATTCAAAATCAGACCATCAGAGACTTGTTTGACTAAGACCTTTATCTGCTAAATCTTACTCATACTCACTTCTAATTTTTAGTGATTTAAAGCAACATTTTGTTATCTATTAAAATTTGAACAGGATTTTTTCTGGGTGAATTTTCTGCCTAGCAGAGAAACTTCTCATGAAGCATATGACATTAGGTGTAGAAAATATAATAGGGCCAAAGAATCCCTTAAGGCTAAGGGCAATTGGAGGTGTTAAACCATGGTAAGACCATTTGAAAGTATTTCATCTAAATAGGAAGGAATCTACTGGCTGAAGTACTGTTAGAAAGTATTGATACAGTTATTAATTGCCAAATATTTTTTTAAAAGAGTGATAGCAAGGAAATCAGTGAAGAACATTTCAGGATATGCATGATAATATTTGGTATCTTTAAGAATTGGATGATGGCAAGATCCCATTGTTAAAGACACTGCATACACAAGCTATTGAAAAAAAATTATAAACAGTACCCAACTGTGAACACTGAAAACTACAACAATGACTGGCCAAACAGTTATGCTCACTGTTACAATATTGGCATGAATATTATGACAGTAACCAACCGTTTTTTTTTTATTAAATTGAAGGACACATTCAAAAGATGGAGATAGTTCTTGATACTGTTACCAGGCCTAAGAATTTGTGACTAGACTGCTCACAAAATACAAGAAAACTTTCTATTGACACCCTGCTAAATTAACATAGTATTAAACTAAATCCTAATGTGTAATTGTTATACCCATGAATAGTGTATCTCTGCACCTTGCAGCAGATGGATTAACATAGTGACCCACAGCTGGTCAATATGCAGAGAATAAGAGACTGTGGAGTGCTTTGTCCTAAATGGACTATATCACATTCTCTCCCAAAGGCTTAAAGATCAATATGGAAGACTGGTCATAAGATTGTTAGAGTCAGGAGTATTGAATGAATAGAAGGAAATCATGTCTTCTGGACACAACAGAGCAGTTGCACATATGAACCCAGAGAGCTTGTGAAAGCATACACAAGACCTACACAATCCAAAGACAGACAAAAACCCAAAATGGATGGTGAAATTGGGCAAGAAACACTAATCTTAACTTAGGAATTATTGGAAATTAATAAGTACTTGACGACGGTGATTGTTATGCCAGGTAGGTGACTCAGTCTCCAGATGATAATTCACATCCAACAGCATTTGAGTAATACAAAGTATGGCTCCATAAGCCTTTAAATAAATTGCAGAGAGATATGGGATGGTTGTAAGGTAGAGATCGAGATGCGGGAGGAGGTTAGAATATGATTAGAATACACTGTATGAAGTTCTCAAAACAATAATAAGTATATATTTTAAAAATCCAATATTCCAGGTGATAAAGTCTTGAGATAATATTTTAAAAATAACAGCGATGTTTAGGACTTAATTTGGAGAAGGGACTGATGAAGAGCTCAATTTTATACTGGTTGCTGAAGAAAAACATGGCAAAATATCAACAGTTGTGACACATCATAACAATACTTGCTCTATTCATCACTGTCTCCTTCATGAATATTCTTTTACATCTTTCATTGTTTGCAGAGCCCATTCAGTGATCGAGAATATCATTTCACTGTCTAAACTTAATTATATCTGCTTATATTATTATATTTCCTCAAGTATTGTTAGTGGAAAGGTAAAGATTTATTCTCTGTAAGACAATGTGAATGTATGTATAAAACTGAAGATAAACTTAGTTGAAAAGGCGTGTACAACCCTATGTAACTTATAAAAACTTAAGTACATTTTTGAAGTCTGATATGCACCAAGATTTTTAATAACATGTGTCATGCAAATGTTTAGATATGGGAGATATTCTAACAAGTACAAAACAATGACACAATGATCTAAAAATTAATGAAAATTATATGTATATACATCAATTTCAAAATATAACAATCGTAAGAGGTAAGTTGCAACGGAATGTCTAAGCCCATTGTCTAGTTTTAGTATTCAAAATATTATCAGATAACATGCATCAAATTTTGAAAATAGAGAAATAGATTAGAGAATTGATAAAATTTTGCTATTTGCTATCAGTACGTTATGAAAATCAAAGAAATAATTGAACAGTGTGAACTACTAAGATTTTAGAACTACCAGATTTCGAAACATTGTCTGAAAATGGACAAGAACAGGATTTTCAGAAACAATTTCAGGATTAGAGCTATAAGAAGGGAGTGAGACTGAATGAAAAAGCACAATATGAAAAGTGAGAAAAGCACGATAAACATTGATCATAGGACATCTTTGGAAATGTTCAAAATCTTTGTACTCTGACATAAATAGTTACAGTGCCTGATAATTTTTTTGGAAAATACTTCAATTATGTATTCTGACTAACAAAGTAACCAGTACTTTTAACGATTCCAAAACACAGAATTAAACAGGAGTAAATTAGTGTTCTATTGTGAAGACTAATTGTGAAAAATTTTAAAAAGAGAATGAATTTTTCTTGATTGCTTTAAAAGAATGTTAATTATAAAGAAGTGTCTTAGACTCTAAAACTTATCATCATCTTGAATGATTCTACATTAAAAAGACATTACATGAGGTACTGTGGAGGGATGTGTGGGAGCGTGGATGGGGGAAGGGATCTAAATTTGATTAAGAACTGTTGTATGAGCTATACAAAAGAGCAATAAAATTGTTTAAAAACTACATTAACATGAAGTTCAGCAAAATGTATCTTGGACATTGTAGAAGTTTCTTCCCCACATACTGTTGCAATAAAAATGAAATCATATATACTGGCATAGAGTGTACTTGGAAAGTGACTGTATCTTTTATACTGGTTGAGGATTTCAATCTGTATGATGTATTAAAAGAACCCCTCTATACGTCCACATTCTCATCTTAATAATGAAAGAAATTGCAATTGGATTCACTAATATGTACTAATTAGCTAATTGATGATTATTATCATTATCTGTAAGTCCTTTAATTTTATAAATATTTTAATCATAAAATCATAACATGGATACAATTATTAATGTCAGAATAAGCATAATCTATGAAAATCAAATTGTTAAGGAATTAGGCAGTTCTTTTCATCAGTAAAATGAAAACTATTGAAGATGTCCAGATATATAGCCTTGAAAATTTGCATCAAAAGAGACTTCAAACTAAAACCAGTCAGGAGAGACAGAAACTGTCACTTCATAGTCATTAAGTGAAAAACTCATCAAGAAGATATTACAATTATGAATATAAAAGAAACTTTACTCAAATTGTCACATGAACTCCAACATAGAGGTAGTGTGTGATTTCAGTACCCCATTGTCACCAATAGATGAGCTAACCACACACACACACAAAAAAACAACTAAATACAGAAACTCTGAAAATAACACCATAATTCAAATTGACCTAACAGATATCTGCAGAATATTCCTTTGAAATCCCAAGGAATGCACATACTTCTGATTAGCCCATTGAACTTTCACCAAAACCGACCATATGCTAGGACTCAAAACAAGCATCTACAAGTTTAGGGAAACTGAAATACCATACTGTATCTTTTTGACCACGAAGAGATAAATCTAGATATTAACAACAATAAAAATGGGGAAAAGTACAGAAACTGATGAAAGCAAAGTAATCTATTATTGTAAGAAAATTGAAACACAGGAGAAATTAAGAAGAAATTTTAAATTTTCAAGAGTTGATACAAAATGAAAACACAACATACCACAATCCTTGGAGTACAATGAAGGAAGGGAGGATAAAATTTATAGCAGTGTTTATATCAGAAAATTGGAAATCACTCACATGGACTTGAAAGCCTCTAAAATACAAAAACAAACACTTAAAAAATTACATGGGGGACATATAAAATCAATGATAAAATTAATGAAACAGAAACAAAGAAAACAATATAAAGAATTAATAAAGGGAATATTAGTCCTTTGAAAAGATTGACAAAATAGCAGCAAAAATCCCAAATGTCTTTGAATAAATCTAACAAAGTAATTGAAGGACATGTACAATAGAAATTTTAAGAGACTGAAAAATAAAATTAAAGAACTTTCCAGAGGAAGACAGACCACTCATATTCATGAAGGATGGTCAACAGGTAGTCTTGTTCAAGTTCTTAGTGGCATGTAGAAAGAAGTGAGCTGTCTGTCTTCCACCATGCAGAAAACTCAACTCCTAATTGTTCAGGCAACTGAACATAAGATTCAATACCTTGACTCTAATAGAGCATAAAGTAAGGAACACGTTGAAACTTAAAGGCAAAGGAAAGGGATTTATCTTAGCAGGACTCCAACAATTGAAAAAAAAAGGAGCATTATACAGCTAAAATTTTCGATACATCAAAGAACACCATAATTCAAACGAAGAGGCAGGCCAAAAGAATGGGAAAACAAGTTTTTATCAGCCATACCTCTGACAGAGGACGTGTAATATATAAAGAACTAAAAAAGAAAACCAGCTCTTAAAAAATTCCAATTAAAAATTGGGTCAGGGGGTCAGGGAGCAGAACAGGGAGTGTTCCAAAGAGGAAATGCAAATGATTGAGAAGTGTGTGAAATAAATGTTCAGGATTTTTAGTCATCAAGGAAATGCTTAACACCACTTTGAGATTTACACTTTTCCCCACTCAGAATGGCTAAAATTCAAAATACAAACATTAACAACGATAGTAAGGTTGTCCAGAAAGGAGAACTATTGTTCCCTATTGGTATGAATGAACCTGTCATCCCTCTCTTGAATATATAAATACCTCTTCCTGCATATTCATTGCTTCCATTTTTATAATAACCAGAAGTTAAAAATAACCTGTATGTCATCAGATGATGAATGGATAATGAAGGTATGATACATACAAAATGGAATATTATTCAATGTTTAAAATTGAATTTATGAATTCCACAGGTAAATGGGAGGAACTAAAAGAATCATCCTGTGTGAGAGAACCCAGACATAGAAAGTCAAACTTCATTAGTTCTGTCTCACAGTTTAATGGATCCCTCAGCTCATACTAGGTAAGCTACCTTATACAACAGGTTGTGATTCACATAGAATCACACAGCTGTCCAGCATGCAAAGAGCTAGAACCTGCACATTATTTCTGAAAAGGACATGTCCATAGAACGCATACCTCCCAAAGCTCAGGAATCATTGCAGAAGAGGCAGTAGTTAACCAGACACCAGTGGATAGACTATACTGAAGGACATTTGGGGGACACAAAATAAACTCTATATGATATATACATATATATATATATATATATATATATATATATATACACACACACACACCAAGAGAATATGTTTAATGGGGCAGTTGGTATAAGAAGAGTTATAGATAGGCGAGGGCATCCAAATAGTATCAAAAACTTTAAATTTTAAAAAGAAATTAAATGCATTCAAATCAACATTTCTTATTTAAATCAAAGGCATTATTTAATCTTTACTTTGGTGTATAGATGTCTAAACTTATTCAAGTATTCTGAATATTCTGATAATACCCTCAAGAATAATGAAATGCTCTAACTTTTCATATATATTTGTTAAAAAATGCTGAGAAAACCTATTTTGGCAGCTTCAGAACAGTTATCATCTCACAACCTTCATTCATGTCAACGTAAATACATCCTCAATTTCTTTTTGAGTCAATAACCTCTGTGGGAAAATTCCCAAATCCCTTTCCATGAATTGCTGGTGTCAAGTCTTATCCATCAAGTAACGAAGCTCCATGGAAAGAAATGTCACTATGATTTGTAAAGACGGAATTGAACCCACACTCTGTCTCATGTCCCTCACAATGCGCCAATTCTACAGAGACAATAAGCGATGTGCTACAGATTAAGAACTGAGAAGAGATAGGTGCCAGTGTGCAAAATTCTTAAGACTTTATTGAATAATGCAAAAATAGCTATTCAACTGTGGTACAGAGGTTTATTATCGGAAATAAAGTGATTAAGGAAAGCCTTTGGATACTATAATGGCACAATAGACATAGGGGTAATTGCTACAACTGGGAATAAAATGAAATATAAAGTTACACTGTGCATTGCTCTAATGACAGATTTGTTTCAACATCTTCCTAATATTTATTTCTCCTTTTTAAACTCATATTTCTTTGTGTGGATTCATTCATCACTTATAATCTATAATTTAACTAAAGTAGATTGGGAAAAGGGGATTCTCCTCTGCCAACACTACCTTGGTTAATATTAACACAAATTGTAATCACATTTTTTTTCTTCCTCTATATGTGGTTAGTGAATATTTTAAATTTTTCAGGGATCAATATCCATATATCTAAATGTCAAATCCTAAATTTTAATGTCAGGATACAACCCCAAATATCTTAGAAATTTTAATTTTATTTACTGTGGCTGTCAATACAATCTTATTACTCTATTTCATTTGATCTTTAATGAAGCACCTCTGAGTTATGATGTGGAAAAATGTCAGGATGAGAAAATAACTCTAGCCATTTTTCCTCAGCCATGACATTTCAGTGTTATGAGCTGCATCTTGTGAGGTCAGGGAGGTGGACCTCCTCTGTTGCACTCACGGAAAAATCCCCAACAGAAGTCAAAAGAAACACTAAGAAAAAATAGGACTGGAAGGACGTCTTGGCATGGTTTTGTGAGATGTGTTTCTTGGAGGAACATGCTTGGTGTAGTACTTACTATCTTTAGGGGATAGCAAAGCCTCGGTTATATCATAGGAAAAATTCAAAGAGCAATTCGAGTCTCACTATAAGTAACTGGCAATTCATTTATCCCACCACCTTTTATGACAGAGAAGAAAGGTGAATCTCTCACCACAAAATAACTTTTTTGGTGTTTTGAACAACACTTATTAGTTGTTCCTTGATGAAAGATTATTTTAAATGTATTTCAAAGTTATCTTGTCTTTTACTCTTGGAAATGAGTCTATCATATTATAACTATGTCCTCCAGATACATGTTATACTGTGTATACAAGTTTTAGTGCAAAGTAATGTCCATTTCAGAAATCTTTTCCCTTCGGAATTCCAGAAAATCTGAGAATTTCTATTGTGTCCAAGATTATCATCTTAAATATTATTATTATCTTTACCAGTGAAGAAAATCTGTAATATCTGACTCTAAAGGAAAACCCAGACCATCGAACCAACACAAGATATGCAGAATACGGGCAAGTTAAATAACTGAGAAATGAGCCTGCCACGAAACAGTGTGTTATGGGCAAGTATAACCTAAACTGTAAAATATTTATATGACCAGTGTTCCCAAAATCATGCCACTGAGCTCTGGGATATATTTATACAGCTCTTTGTTTCTATAAGGGTATATCCAGAGAGGTTTAATTAAGGATGTTAGACGTATCCTGAACGTGACCAGTGCTAGAGTGAATAAGAACAGAAAATTGAAGACTCATGATGCATCCTAATGTTAAATTCTCTCTCTGTCCTGATTCTGTCTGCAATGAGATCAACTACCCCTAGCTATTCCTACTAATACCTCCCCTGCCCCTCCCCAGTGGATTGTGCTCCTTCAAGCTGTTAACCAAATAAACTCTTCCATCCACAAAAAGGAAGAAAAGAAAGAAAGAAAGAAAGAAAGAAAGAAAGAAAGAAAGAAAGAAATAAATAAATGACTGCTGGGGTAGGAAGACTCGGTTTTCTTTTTGGATATGATTCTGGGTAGCTTGACCATGCTCCCAGGGATGGTCTCATACCCTAGAGCATTGGGACTATAAATCAGAGTGATAGACCTTACAACCTAATAAAGACTAAGGCGGGCAGGTGAGAGTGGAGCTGAGTGGAGATGGGTAAGAGATCTGAAAATGGTCAAAATACATTGTATTAAATTTTCATGAAATCATAAAAAGTATCATAAAAATAAAATAAATGTATGTTTACTAAGTAAAATATGCAAGTCCTTAACAAGGTATGTAGACAAAGTAGGAGACATTAAAATAGAAAGCCTAGAAGCATGGATGATGAAAAATTTCTGGGCATACTACTGGCTTTGGTGGGGGTTACTGAAAGATTAGGCAAATTTGGCATCCAAAAAATGAAGAACCTCAGTGTGCACGGGACTGGTGTATTCTGTCAGCATTGCTGTAAGTGCTCAGAAACCTGAAAGACTTTCCTTGTGGTAGTCCACCTCCCCTGGCTCTTATAACTGTTCTGCTCCTTCTTCTCCAGTGAACTTTGGGCCCTGGAAGTGTGAGGTTTAATATAGGAGTCCTATGGAGGGGCATGTACTCTGCAGTCTCTTATTCTCTAAATTTTGGGCAGTTTGTCCTGCTGTGTCAATTGTACGGTGTTGCATGAAGAAGGTTCTCTGGTTAGAGTTGAGAGATATATTAGTATGCAGTCTGCCAGAAGTTCCAGTGAATGAACTTACAGCAAGGAACATCTGGGAACACAAACTTGACTCTGTAAGCCTTAACATGCATGACAAAATGCATGAGATTTGGTGGGAGGGTGTAGATATGGGAGGGGATCTAAATATGATATTGATGTATAAAATACAAAAAAAATTCAATAAAATACATACTGAAATAAATGAATAAAAAAGAAAAGAGATACTGGATGAAAACAGATTTGAGTGTTACTAGTTTGAGATTATATTTTACAGGTTACTATTAATAATAATGTCCAAGATGAAGAAAACAATTGAGTGTAAACCTTGAAATAGGAGATCTTTACCAGTCATTAACTGACTATTATTTAGAAAATATAAAAAAATCTAAAAATGTAACAGCAAAAGAGAAAAATATCCAACTAATATATTTATTATTTAATAAATATATTTTCAATAAACTGATGCTTTAGATTGAAGAAATTCAAATGGACAACAAGTCCAACCTATGTCCAACATATTAAGTGTGCAAAGAAATGTAAATCAAAATTATATTGAGATTTTTCCAGTTTACCATTACACTAATTATAATAATGTGAATGTAATTTTACATATGGATAATGTTAAAAATCAAATTATGGGCTGGAGAGATGTTTCAGTGGTTAAGAATACAGACTGTTCTTCCACAGGTCCTGGGTTCAGTTCTCAGCACTACATGTTACTTAACTGTAGTTCTGGGGTATCTGATGCTTTCTTCTGATCTCTGCAGGTGTTACATGACATGGGTGTGCCTATCAACATGCAAGCAATACACTCATAAACATAAAATAAAAATAATAAAGTTTAAAATATTCTAATTATAAGGACTGGAGAGATGGCTCAGTGGTTAAGAACACTAACTGCTCTTGCAGAGGATCCAGGTTTGACTCCCAGCACCCATATGGCACTAACAACTGTCTGTCACTGTAGTTTCAGAGGAATCTGGTGGCTTTTTCTGACCACCAAGGGTATCACACAGCATGGATGAAGTTACATACATGCAGACAATGCACTCATACACATAAAATAAAAATAATAAATAAAAAAGAAATAGGAAGATGATCAGCAGAAGTAGAAAGGAGTCAATGTGTGTAATAATTGGATAAATGTGATCAAATCTTATGAAAATATCTTAATAAAACTCACGATTTTGAGCAATTACTATAAATTAATATAAATTTTAATGAGTACATTAATGCCTAGATGGGGCAAGAATTATACATAATACTATCAGAAAAGATCTTTCAAAAATTGAGATATAAGATGGTGCAAAGTTCAAATTCAAGCACTGGAATAATCAAGCAAATTTTTTGAGGGCTAGTGATGTTGCTGATTCATTGGATCCTTTGCTTAGCATTCAAGAAGTCCTAGGTTCAGTCTCTGGTACTACATAAATGAAAATAAAACATAAATAAATTTTGGAAAGAATAGTGTTAATTTGAAGAAATGAATAAGAGTGACTTAAGTATATATGGATTGTGGGTTCTATTTACACATTGCTGTCTACAATCTGGCAATCAAAATCTGCATGGTATAAAATATTTTATTATTCTGGTCCTACATATTAGTGTTTGCATTACACTTGTACCACATGTGTGCTTTAAATGCCCTTGGAGGCTAGAAGAGGGTATTGGAGTCTCTGGAATTGAGGTTATAGACAGTTATTAGATGATCCAGAAGAGTAACCAGTGTTCTTTTTACTGAGCCACCATCTCTCCAACCCTTAACATTTGTATGCTTTTTTTTAAATAGAAGATACTAAAAATTGTCTTGAGTGGGCAAAAGGGAGGCAGAGAGGATTTCTAGATTACATGTAGGGTTGGAGCAAACTATGCTTGAAGTTTGCTATACTGACTTGCAGAAGTTGTACAGAATTATAAATTGAGAATTGTTTATCATTAAATGTCCTTTCTTTTCAGACACCAGCTACAACTTTGGAGTTTCCTGGGCTGTCTAAACATCTCATAAATCCATGTTCAATAGTCACTGCAAAAATCCCCAAATAGCTCGGGAAAGCACTGCTTAGGTGAAGGTCTATTATAGGAATACAAATAAACAACAATTTGATTTTTAAAGAAGAGACCCTGAGGAGAAGCCTCGGGGCCTCAAAAACAGAGCAACTTTATATTCCTCTCCAATGGAATTGTGGGAGCTAGGGTGCATCACTCTCCTAGTAGACCAATGTGTCCTCCATTACAGAGGTTAATTAGCCTATGACATGATAAATCTTCAGGGATTTCATTAATTTGAAATGGAATGGAAGAGTCACTAGCCACATATTTGTGCTCAGTTTCCAGCAGGCTTCCCTTCCTCAGAGATTAGGATGATGGCATCCTGATGAACACCTTGTCTCAGTAATCACATGCTTGTTCCTTCTAGCCAAATCCCCATGCTGAACCCTTCTAGCATTCTGTTATGAGTTAACTTAATTAAAAAAAAAAAAACTGAGACAGAATCTCATGGGCCGAACACGAAGAACAGGGGTTCTCATGTTCTTTGGGGGGCTATCTTAAGCTCCCATCCTCAAAACTGAACATAAAACTGAACTACAGAGTAATTTTTCTTTGATAAAAGCTGTGTGTGTGTGTGTGTGTGTGTGTGTGTGGTGAGTCTGTGAAGAGATTTTGATGGGCAGAATGATGAAGAGACAGCAGAGTATGCCATGAAAGATTTTAGGAAGATGGATAGAGTACAAAATATCAGGCAATGAATACTTTTCATTTTCATTTATTTATTTTTGGTTTTCCATTTACATTGATTAAAAAAATAAATTACGTATTTCATACAGAATGTCTCAATCTTAATCATATTTATACCTCCTTCCCCACTGGCACCCCTCCCTCATGGCCCCCAAAATGTTATCCATACAGTCTTTCATCTTCGTTAAGGCCTATTATGTCTTTAGTGTCCCTAAATGTTCTCAATGCAAGTTTATCCAGTGAGATCTATCACCCTATCCAGAGTCCCTTGATTTAAGATTAGCTTATCCTAACCCAATAGTAATCAGTTGCCAATATTTCTTCAGCAAATATTGGGTCTGCTACCAGTTTCTCCAGTTCCATGATGGGCTTTTCTCTGTTTGTGCCATGTGGGTGCTGGGAGTCAAACCTGGATCCTCTGCAAGAGCAGTTAGTGCTCTTAACCGCTGAGCCATCTCTCCAGTCCTTATAATTAAAATATTTTAAACTTTATTATTTTTATTTTATGTGTATGAGTATATTGCTTGCATGTTGATAGGCACACCCATGTCATGTAATACCTGCAGCGATCAGAAGAAAGCATCAGATACCCCAGAACCACAGTTAAGTAGCATGTAGTGCTGGGATTTGAACCCAGGTCCTCTGGAAGAACAGTCTGTATTCTTAACCACTGAGCCATCTCTCCAGCCCATAATTTGCATATATAAGGATACATATTTTGTAATTAGTAAGATGATACCTTAGCATAGGGATGTGACAGTCCTGGGGATTTCCTAAAATCTATGACCTCTCTCTCATGTGTACTGGACGATGATGACAGTACCACATATGACTTTCCTCCCATTTAGTGGGCTCTAAAACCAGTTAGGTGATTGGTATCAAGATAAAGCTTCTATTACTGCACTTGTGTCAAACTGATGTAGTATTGTCTATAGATGTTTGAATGTCTGGTAGAATTCTGCTGTAAATCCATCTGGGCCTGGGGTTTTTTAGAGTTTTAATTGGGAGGGTTTATATTACTGTTTCAATTTCCTTATATGTTATAGCTCTTTTTAACCTGTTGATCTCGTCTTTGTTTAGCTTTGCTGAATCCCATGTTTTTACATATACATCCATTTCTTTAATGCTTTCATATTTAAGAATCGATCAGTTTTTAAGGTATTCTCGTAATATTCTGGATCTTTTTATTATCTGCTGTGATGTTTCTCCTTTCATCTATAATTTTGCTAATTTGGACTTGTCTTACTCTCTTTGGTTAACTAGGCTAAGGGTCTGTCTATCTTGTTTATCTTTTTAAAGAACCAGCTCTTGGATTCATTCACCATTTGTATTGTTTTCTCTGTTTCTATTTATTGCTCTGATTTTTAAAATGATTTTATACATATCATACAACACTTCTTAGTCACATTTAGATCTGCTCCCCTGTTTTTCCTCCCAAAATCCCCACCAGACCTCATGTATTCTGTCATACATGTTAAATCCTATTCAGTCAAGCATTAATGCCCAATAGTCTTTCATTACAAATTCATCCACTGGAGTCTTGATAGCCTCTCTAGAGATTTTAAGCAAGACATACTCTCCCTCTCCCATTAGTAATAAGTCTGCAATAGTTCTCAGTATATGTCTGACCTGACACAAAATTCTCTAGCTCCACTCTCAGCCCTTGTCTAATTTGAGGAGGTATGAGTTGTGTGCTCCGTGCTACAATTTGATATATGCAAGCTTCCAGTATCCTGAAAGCCTCTGCTTCCCAAAGTTCATGAACCAGCCTTGGCTCTTACAAGCTTACCATCCCCTCTTCCACAGTGATCCTTGAACTATAGGTGGGTGAGGTTCAATATAGGAATCCTATCCAAAGATACATGCTCTGAAGTTGTAGCCTTCTGTGTATATCACACTATGTTGTTTGAGGAAGCTTCACTGGTGAGAGTTGAGGGATGCATTAGTTTTCCCTTTACCCCTCGTTCCACTGTGTTTCATGAGCCTCAGAGGTAGAGGTTCAACTTTAGACACATCATCTAGGACTTGGCATCTCTCAGTCCTAAGTTCTCTGTCTGACCAGTTGTGGAATTATGCTGTGGCCTCCATCTGTTGCAAAAAGTATCTTCTTTGATGAATAGTGTACTGAATGTTGGTCTGTAAATATGATGAGAAAATTTCATTTCTCTAGAGATATGAAAGAGATATGATTTTCTCTAGGATCTATGTTGCCTCCAACCCAGTTCTTTGTTGCTTAGTTGGAATAGTTGATAGATGTCTTGTCTGTTTGATGTATAATACTGTTAAATTCAAATGTCTCTCTCTTTAGTCTCTGTCTGTTTGATTTGTCTAATGGAGACAGTAGGGTGTTGAAGTGCCCTACTATTATGGAGTTAAGATTAATCTGTGTCTTAAATCCTGTTGTAATTTTTTATGAAGTTGGGAGCAGCTGAGTTTGGTGCATATGTGTTCATTATTATAATATCTTCCTGGTAAATTCTTCCTTTGATAAAAATAAAGTGACCATACTTATCTCTTCTGGTTAGTTTTAGTTTGAAGTGTATTTTATCAGATATTGGAATGGCAACTCCTGCTTGTTTCTTAGTTCCACTTGCTTTGAATATGTTTTTATATCCTTTCACCTACAAGTGGTGCCTGTCCTTGAATGTAAGATTGGTTTCTTGCAGACAACAAAAAGAAGGATTTTATTTCTTTACCCATTCAACTATCCTGTGACTTTTGTCTGAGGATTTCAGTCGATTGATATTTAAGGGTATTATTGAAAGATATGTATTGCTTCCCATCATTTAATTTCTCTTGGTATTCTTGGTCTAACTTTATGGTTCCACAGTCATACCTTCATTTAATTCATTTCTGTTGCCCCTTGGGTTTAGCCATTCTTTTCTTCAGCTCTTTTCATTGTTTCAAGTATTCTCTGGAGGGCTGTTTTTTTGGAAATGAATTCTTTCAGCCTATTCATGCTGTGGAAGATTCTTCTTTCCTCTTTACCTATAATGGACATTTTTGCTGGGTAAAGTATTGGGGGTTGGCATGCATGTTCATTTAGAGATGGAAACACATTTTTCCAGAGTCTTCTGTCTTTCACAGTTTGCATTGAAAAATAAGCTATAATTCTGATGGGTTTTCCTTTATATATGACTTGTTTTTCTTTTCAGCTTCCAGTATTCTCTCATTGTTCTGTATGCTTTGTATTTTTACTATAATATGCCGTGAGGAACATTTTTTTCTAGTTCTATTTGGTGTTCCATGTGCTTCTTGTCTTTGTATGGGGATGTCTTTACTTAATTTTCTTCTACAGTCTGGTTGAAGATGTGGTCAATACTATTATCCTAAAGTTCTGCTCTTTCCTTTATGCCTATGGTATGTAAATTTGGTATTTTCAAGGTGTTCCACATTTCCTGCTTATTTCATTCCTGTGTTTAAAAATTTTTTTTTCATGATCTTTGCTTGAGAGGTCCAGTTCTTCAAGTTTATCATCCAATCTTGATACTCTGTTTTCCACTTTCTTCATTCTCTCTGTGAGCCTTTCTCCTGTTGTTTCATATTGGCTTATTCAATTTTTCTCTTCCTTCTTCATTTCAGCCTGGATTTTCTTTAGCATTTTTATCAGTCAGAAGTTTATCCCAACCTTCTTTTAATTCTTTCATTTGTTTATATGTTCCTTAGTTCCTTAAATTCATTGAATTTTAAAGTCATGTTTATAATTGTTCTTTTAGACTCTGTGTCCTGGGTTATCTCTCTTGTAGAATTCTTCTGTAGGACTGGTGATGATGGGTGAGGACATATTATTTGGGTTTTTCTTGTTATTAATATTTTTTCTGCCATCTTGTTTGTGGGTTTCTCTTTTTTTTGTGATTCTGATTTGATACTCAAGGCTTCCTTTGTTCAGTTGAAGTCTGATTCTGTTTGTATGCTTCATGGAACTTTGTTTGTTTTCTAACTGGGTATGAAAAGCTTGTATGCTCTTGCTTCAGATTCTGTTCTTTGATTTTATACTGGAAGGACCAGATGGCTCTAGTCCAACTGCCCAGGAGTTTCCTCGTTGGCACAAGTTGGGTCAGGTAAGATCAGATGCTCTCAGGCTCCCTTAAGGGTGTCCCGCTCTACCCAGCAAGTACAATTTGGGAAGATTGCTAGGCAGAGGCTGCATTCAGGCTTTCTCAGGCAGTCTGCAAATGTCTGGGCCCCTGCAAAATGGCACAGAAGCCTAACCCTACATCAGTAAAAGGGGCTCCAACTGGTACCAATATAAGGCAGTGGGCATGGTATGAGTTAGAGAGTTCTTAGCCAATCAGAGGTGAAAGAGCAGTCCAGAGATGGTGCAGTGTGCATGTGCCTCAGGCTAGAAGGAGAGCAGGCTGGAATTTGGAGTGACTGACGGTTGGAGAGTGGTCATGAACTTTACAGGATCAAATTTACTAGGGAAGAAGGCTGTTCTCCAGAATCCAAGGTACGTTGGGGTGGTCACAACCAGGGTAGAAGGCTTCTCTCAAGAAAGCAAAAGCAAGTTCAGGATTTGGACAGTCTATGAAGGGTCTGACAAACTAGACTGAAAAACTGAACTCCTCTGAGTGCATTGGATCCAGAAATAGGTGAGGGGAGGGTGTCTGGACTAACAGGGTAGTCCAGGGAGCTGGGGTGCTAATAGCAAAAGGAGGCTTTTGCCCAAGGCTGGAAGAAAAACAAGATGTGTGTTGGGAGAGAATGGAGTTGCTCAAAAGTGGTAGGGGAGTAGAGATGAAACGGGCATGATCAGACTTACAAGGGAAGAAGGCTGGTCCCAGAAGTCAAAGGTAGGTTGGGGAGAGGAGACAGCCAGGGTCGATGGTTGGTCTAGGGCAGGCAAAGGCAAGATAGGGGTGGGAACAGCCTGTGAGGCACTAACAAACTAGACTGAAAATTGAGCTGATGGTAGTGGGTGGGTCTGTATTACCAGCGTAGTCCAGAGATCTGGGGTGCTAAGAGTAAGAGCCCTTCCATACCTAAAGCTAGAAAGAGAACAAGACATGGGATAGGAGAAACATCAAGTTGCTCGTGTAATAGGGGAGTGGCAATACATAATTTTTAAAAGTCAGCTCAGGATTTAATTGTGGGAGATAAGCAGAACACATAGAAAATTGAGTATATGGTTACCAATTCAAAATGCTGTAAGAAAGTAAGATTGATGCTAATAACCTGAAGGAGAAAAGTGATGTAGAAGCTTTGAACACTGGCAAGGGACTTTGAGAGGTCTCTGTTACCCTTCAGATGTATGCCTAACGTAATGCACTGTGTAGGAGAAGATCAAAGATCACAATTATTGGCCCCAGAAAATTAAATAATATCTTCTCTCCCAGGAAATCACTGCTTTCATTCTCCCACCTGAGATTTCAGATACAGGAATCCTCTTATGTCCATGTTTGTCTCTTCCTTCTTGTACTCAAAAGTAATTTTTTATTCCAAATAAGATATTTACTTCATTGTTTGAAGTTTGACAAGTTTTTTATTATTATATAGCCATGCCTTACATTAACAATAGAAACTTATTCTGAGAATTGTGTAGTTGGGAACTTTCATCATTATGAAACATGGTGGTGTGTAAGCACACAGTATATCTACAACATCACTAGGACATATGATCTCAAGGGCTTTACTTGCTTTGTACTGATAATCTTCTAGTTATTGAAGGATCATTATGTGAGGTAGGACTGAGCATTAGTTCATCTTTGTCACAGACTTAGCTGTACTTACCTGTGGTGAGAAGCTGGCATCTAGCCCACAGCAGCACATAACTTGCACATGATAAAGCTCTCATGCAAATACACGTTTCTGGTATGAAATTTCTTCATGGTTTGCATTTGCTCACATACACCGCATCTTTTTGAAATGAAAAGTTCATGTTATATGAGGCTACATATTCATAACCCACTTAAAATGTGTTAAAAATATTAAACCAGCTCAGCTGTGTCTGAATAACTCAGTGAAATGTTCAGATGAGCCTGCTCTTCAAGTCGTCCTTACTTTCAGTTTTTTTGATCCCCATCTATCCTTGATGGTTTTCATGTCATTATGCCTCAGGGAGCTCAAAGAGAGCTGAGGCATCTTGCTGTTAGGATTTATTCTGAAATAAGTAAGTCTTGTCAGCAACAGTAATTCTTCGTGCAATTCCATCTAGGTTCCAGGTGTTGTTAAACTCTGAAGGATGCTGTCTTTACACATTTAATTTAGGAACACTCACAAGACTCCCTCCTAACAAAGGTTTGCTGGGAAGACTGAAAACAACACAGCAAAATGTAAGTGTACAGCTAAGTGTTGCCAATATATTAGGAAGGAAGTAAACATTTTGATATTAGCATATTATTAAAACTTGTGAGAATTTTGTATGAATAAACCAGACTGGAATTTGGTGCATATTTTACTTCAGAGTTCTTTTATTTTGACCATCAGGTGTGTTTCATATGCCTTTGTTATGTTTTCAGTAGTTAAAATTTATTTGCTGAAGTGCACAGACAAACATGATAAATTCTAAAAAGAGCAGTGAATCATTAACAGCAAAGTGTCTGTGGAGCCCTGTATTCTAGGACTTCTGAGATTCTGAAGGGGACGGGTCCTGTCTTTGTCCTTTTGCATTGTTAAGGAGTATCATCTCTAATCCTGTTTTAATGTGGTCACCCTCTGTTATGTTTGTGCAAGTTTCCCATCTGAAAAAGATGAGAGAAAGAAACTAGAGCAAAATTACCAAATGAATGAGTCATTATCACTATAATTGAAATGAAATTAAAATGTAAGAGCTTGACATTATTAAAGTTTTTACTCCTCTTTGTTAATAATTGTACTGTATTGTGTTTGTAATCTTCATAGACTTCTTTTCAACTATAGATGTTTCATTAAACTTACAGTCTTAGGAAAGCAAATCACAGCAGAATCCACTTAGCAAGATTTCAAGGCCACGTCTCTGGTACATTTTAGTTCCCATCCTTGTGACCCTTCAGAGTGTCTTTCCAACCAGTTAATGAAGGACAGATGTATCCTGAGGCATCAGCTGTTACACATAGACAAATGGGAAAAATTGGCAAATGAAGATCCAGAAACTCTTTAAATAAACCATTCATTGCCTTAAAAAACAGTGAGAAGTTCTGAAAATGTCAAAGACATATGTAGGCAGGTTTATGGCAAATATAATTCATTAAGAATAATTGTAGAAAATAACTTTCGCTCAAGCAAATGTTGTCAAGTGTTTGTTTGAATCAGTGATTCTAATTATGAAATATAAATCTTTCAATATCACAGAAATGAAGTCCAGTTTCACTGAATTTTCAAGTTTGTGCCCTTTCACTTTTTTGGCCATCAATAGTATTTTTCCCGAAGCCTATAATTTACCAAATGATGAAAATGAAAATGTGTTTCTCTTATCACTTTACAGCCTCAGTCTCTGTTGGTATAGAATACTGGACACGTGTAAATGATGGGTGCTATAAAAGCTAAGGTAGAAATTATTCTCCTTGGCGAGGGAATTAAATGCTATGAAAAATGGTAATTTGTTGGGTTTTGAGGAATGGGGATTAAATGGTCATCAGATGAGAAGAAAATAAGCAATCTTAACAGAAGAAGCCTGAATATTACACAGCCATATTAGTTTGTGAACACGCAAAGTCAGATAAAGGAGAGTCATGTCTCAAGAGGCAAAGAGTGTCAGTGTTACTGAGTTTTCTGTTTAAAATGCTTTCATGTAGGCCTCATTCTGTATATACTGATGCAGAATGGCTCAGATGGTGCCCATTATCTTCATATGGTAAGCACTTCTTCGAACTCTGATGAAGACAGAGGGTAAACTGCATCTTGAGACTTGATACACATCACCACCATCCCTGCCTAGAACTTGTTATAAGTGCCTATTCCCAAGAAAACCTCAGGCCTTCCAGAACTCTTGAGGTGAAGTTAAGTTCTTTCTGTTTGTGGTTGTTTGGAGGCTTTTGTTTGTTTGATTGTTTGTTTGGTTGGTTGGTCAGTAGTTTTTTTAAAATTTATATTTTTGAGACAGGCTTTCCCTGTAACCTCAGTTGGCCTGGAATTCCACTGAAACTCGAGCTTATAGAGATCTTCCTGTCTCTCTCTCCTGAATGCTAGAATTAAAGGTGTGGACCACCATGCCTGACAGTTATTTGTGTTTTTATGAGCCCTCAGAAAAATCTGATGCATGATAAAGTTAAAAATCTAGTGATTTAAATTGCGAAGATCCCCATTGCTTTGTTAAAGCAGTCTCAACAGATGTAATCTGAAAGTGGATAGTATTTAGCACTCCACACAGCATAACAAAAATTGATGGGAATATTTAGATACACAAGAGCATAAATAAAATGAGCAAGGCAATGAGGATCAAACTGTTCATTATGACAGGCTTCATTCCATAAGTCTGGGTCTACTTTCAGAGCATACCACTATGGAATGTGCATATGGATTATGCCCCACTTTAAAATAATGTGAAAGAACATATCGAAATATTTCCTAAAATTCAAATCGCTATCTGGAGAGCTTGCTTTTCTCATATCATTATAGCTAAATGTATTGGAAGATTAAGAATTACATGAAGTCATGGGCACAGATTAAAAATAAGTGCTGGCTCATAGTTATAGAATTGCTATATACAATATTTTACCAGCATTTTTCTCATGTTTTTAATAATTTCAAATGTGAGTATTGTGTTTGCATTCTTTACATTCCCCCTAGTTCACCACCAAATTCTCTTATATCTCCTCTCTCCCTCTTACTATCTCTTCTTTATTATTGTTATATATACATATATTCATACATGAATACATACATGAAATTTTATATATATATAAAATCACTAAGTTCATTTAGTGGTGGTCATGAATCCCAGTGTTTAGAGATGCTCGTTTGGAATTAGATATCTTGTCAGGGAACTATTCCTTGAAGAAAACTGATTCCCCCAATTCGTTATCCATTGATTGCCTGTAATTCATCGTGTTGAGCTCAAAGCCCCTGATAATTCCCCCAACCACTTTGCCATGTCAGTTTGTTTGGATCTATTGATGTGACAAAAGCAAGTATGTTTCAAGACTATGACCCCTCTAGCTATGTGTATTTGGCTATGTTTGCAGTACCAAATGAGAGTCCCCTGCCATTGAGCAAGCCTTAAGTTTAATTAGACAGCTATTGATTACTCTAAGATAAAAATATCAAAACTACACTGGTAGAGATAGTTTACTGGTCCAGTCATTGTTGTTATTCAAAGATTTTGAAACTTGGTGGGCTCATTTATTGGTTTAATGCAGTTTACATATTATCTTCTGTTAATATTGGAGATGTTCTTCAGGAAGGAGGCTAACAGATCAGTTCCAGCTAAATTGCAGCGAGTCTTGTGTCCAACTTATGTAGTTTCTTCAACAATAGAGCCTTACCTTCAAGTAAGGCAATCAAGGTCTATGCCAATAGTATATTATTTTGGGAGTCTCTTGAATATTCTAACCAACAACCAAGGGAATGTTTCCCATAATTGACACTCTGATTTTATTTTTATGTAGCCATCAGGTATATGTAATTTCAGTAGGCTTATTAAATAATTCATTTACCTTTCTTTTTCACTCCACTGAAGTATTATTTATCTCCATTTCTGTCCCATGTCCCAGTATAATCATCTTTTGCCTCTTTTTCCCCATTTGATAACATCTGTCTCCTAATATCCCTCATCTCTTGTGTTTTTTCTTCTGCTTTCCCCCTTATTTAATTTCCATTTTCCTGGTTCCTATTGTTACATCATGATATATACTCACATCTAAGGATTTGGAGCTAGGGTCAAAATTGAGTGAGAACATGCATTGTTTGTTTTTCTGAGTATTGATTAAACTCACTTAGTGTAACTGTTTCTAGTTCTATCCTTTTATCTGAAAATTCCACAATTTCAGGTTTCTTTACCACTTAGTCAAATTCCACAGAGAGAGAGAGAGACAGAGAGAGAGAGAGAGAGACAGAGAGAGAGAGAGAAACTTCTGAAGGCCCCAGCTAACCTAGACCTTACTATCTGTGAGATCCACCTGTCTCTGTCACCTATTCCTAGAGTAGTGGTATCTAAGGCATGCACCACCACACTCAGCATTGTGTTTCTTCCTTTAACAACCGCCTGTTAGTTGTAGTATTGTGGTATATCAATTATAAATATCAGTATGGTAGGTCTTCAAATAATTAAAAATAGAATTACCATATGACTAAGCTATACCATTTTTTAGCATATACCCAAAGACTCCATACCTTACTATAGAAATATTTACAGATCCATTTTTATTAATGCATTGTCCACAGTACTATAGGAATGTAATCAGGCTATATTTCCATCAATGGAAGAATGAAAAATGAAATGTGGCATATATTACACTATCAAATTTTATTCAGTTTTGAGAAAGTTAAATCATTAAAATTTCAGAAAAATGAATGGAGTTGAAAGATATAGTAAGTGAAGTTATATAAATCTAAAAAAGAAATATCACATTTCTCCCTTATATGTGAGTATTAATTTTTAGTATTTTGATGTATGTAAATAAGGGGTTGTGAGAGTGGATACAGATCTTGTGACCAGAATACAGACAGAAGGACACAAGTGATGGCTAGTGAGGGGTTGTGGTCAAATGTGAAATGAAAGTGAATTCTGAATCAGGGAAGGAACAACGGAGAGAGGAGGTAGTAAGAAGAGGTGTCAGAGAAATAGCAAGAACACATGTGTTTGAAAATGACATAGTGAAACCTAACTATTTACTACATGATAAAAAGTTACATGATGTCAGAAATTGGAGAGAAGACTCAGAAGTTAAGAGCTGTTCTTGCAGAAGACCCGTGTTCAATTCCTAGCACCAACATGGTGGCTAACAATCATCTGTAAGACCAGTTCCTGGGGATCTGTTCTGAACTCCACAGGTATTTCAGGATTTGGTTTCACTTACACACATGCAGCAATAGCACATATACACACAGCAAAAATAAATAAACCAAAAATTTTGAAGTTACAAAATCTCAATTAGAACAAAAGCAAGAAATTCTTGCTTTCTCCTTCTTAATTCCTCTTAAATAGGAATTAAGACAGTGGAGAATAAAAGATTAAGATTTAATCTTTGGGTTATTCAAAGCTTTCTAATGAGTACATAGACTTATCTACTTATAAATATTTGTTATATTTCCTAAATGCATGAAAATTGAAATTTTGATCTTTAATCTTATTTAACCACGGGAAAAATGTTCTAGTCATTCATGAAGTATCACTTCTGGTAACATTAGAAATAGTACGGTTAAGAAGAGTTATAACTGCAATTTTATTCTACAATTTGTAGGACATATGTGAGAATTTATTGAATTAATATAGCATAACTTATGTAATTTTTTGCCAAATCATCTTGTTTTCATTGATTGATGAACATAGACAAATACAGTATCATTCATTTCAAATTTAATCAATAATATTAACTATTAGACTACACATTACACAGGAATTAAACACTCATAGAAATATACACACAGACACACACAGACACACACACACACACACACACCCCAAATGTAGGTCAAAGGTTTCTTGAAAAAGGGCTGAAAATACTGAAGAGAATAAAGATATTTAAAGAGTGTTTACTAGAGGAAGCAGCAGAGATCTAATACAGATACAAATGGAAACAATTAGAAAACACTGAGTAGCCTAGTCAGAGAGCTGCTGGAGGCACACAAAGTCTATATGTAAGGTGACAAATTGAACTGAGCTGGAGTTTCATTTCAGAAGTGAGGTAGACACCTGGGTAGGCCAGCCACAGATCCTGGAGGCATCTACAAGGCATTTGAGGAAGATGCATTAAGGGTCAGTTCTGAGCTGAGCTGAAATGCCAGGTGCAGGTGGCTGGTCTCTGCTTGTTATTCCTGTGATTCACTCACTTGTGGACAGATGAGTGACCCAGAGAGCTTTTGCCATCACTGTGCTAGGTGTTCTCTACTTTATGGGGTCTGCGTGTCAGTATATGTCCTTCTTTAGACTAGCATGCTTCATAAAGACATAATCCTGTTTTCATTAATGTGGTTTGAATCTACCCATGTCATCCCAGTCTACATTGCTAGGTGTACTAATGGTATCATCAGGCTGTTCCCCATTTATGGTGAAGGACAGGTGGTTTTGTCCACATGCACAGTGAAATGCAGAGGTAGACTCACTTCTGATTGGCACTCAGTGGAGCCAAATACTGTTGGTAAAATGGAGTCGCTTCTGGCAAAGAATAGCCTGAATGTCACTATTTTACCCATTATCTAGTAACTTAGAGCTGGGAAAAGTCTGATCTCTACAAACCCCAAGGAAGATAATGATAAGGAGGTAGAGTTTTAACCAGTCCAAATCTATCAGTAACCACATTGTGCCTACATGCAGTGCAATTATACATTAAACCTCAAAATTCATACAGTTGTGAGATGTTGATTCAAATATCCAAATACTTGTTAGGAATTCTATCTGCCTTTATTTTACTGTTGTACATTGAGTAATATGGATAAAGAGCATTATATTTCATAAATATGTAAAAATAAAATAATGAAGATTAATTTCTTAAGATTAAGCATGTATTTTCAAGTAAACATTTTTCATATTCACAATTGTGAGTGACAGTATTAAAAAGAAATTAATTTTTATTAATTTAATATATCTCATATTTCAGCAATCATTTTGATAAGCAATAAAGCTGCATTATATTTCTCCTAAGGCATGACTACATACAAGGGACATATTTCAAGGCATGAGACAACCATAAAACTTTGGCATTTATTCCCCAGCAGGTTAAATTTATTTTATCTGACAAAGCCCGATAAAAATCCCAAGATAAAAATTAAGGAAGAACTAGAACAATACTGCAACCTGCACAAAGCCTTTACAGATTGCTTCGTATTAGCCTGGAATAAAACTCTCAGGTGAACTGCTATTATTTTTATCCATATATTTCAAGGAACAATAAATTTCAGAGATTGTATTCTAACTAGTAAGACATTATAGGTAAAGATAAAAATGTTTTTCAAACTTAAAACTAATATAATTATCTACTCATTAGGCAGGGGCTATAGTGATCCCACCTAACCTTTTAAGTAGATTTCAGACCCTTAGGTTGAAATGGAAATGGAGCAAGTGGCTATGTTTAATGATGTCTACATAAATAAGATAATAAAAAAATACACCTGTTCTGTGTGTGTTCTACTTTTCATTCCTATAACTTACATGGTAGTAGGAAGTAAGTGGTGCTTCCCACTCATGTCCTAACAATCCAGATTACAAATGCAGACAGCTATTGACTGTAAGAGGTTGTGATTTTAAAATATCCATGCAGAGCAAGCATGCTATCCTTATCAGCTAACTCAACAAAAGCATTATTCATGATCTGTCAACCACAGACATGGAGACATACTTTTCTATCTTCTCTTTTGATTCATTTTTAGAAAGTGTGATGCTGGATGTCTACTAGAAAGTACCTGAGCTTCATAGAGGGGTGTAAGATCCACAGCAGCCTTCCATGTTGTTGAGACAACAAACATGCTTAAAAAGATTGATATTGATCCAGGCTATAATGAAGACAGTTCAGGTTCTTCTGACAGCACAAAGTCATTGCTCCGATTTTGTGTGGTAACCAAATGCCTTTCATAGTGAAACTATTTCAATAAAATATTCTATTTTTTATAGGTAAAATACAATTAAATTCTTGGTTTAAAATAGATATAAATTACCATGTCTCACCAGTGAATAAATATACCCCTTACATCATATATTTTATTTTGCTTGTTTGTTGACAGAGGGTCTCCGTAAAGCCCCAGATGGTCTGGAACTCACTATGTAGTCCAGACTGGCCTTGATCTCACAGAGACCCTCCCTCCTTTGCCTCCTGAGTGCTGAGATTAAAGCAGTGCACCACCATGTCTGGCCTTTTCTTTATGTCTTCAGCACCTTTTGCCATAGCTTTTTTTTTGGATCCCGGTCATTCTGACTAGAAGAGGATGAAATCTCAAAGTGTTTCTGATTTTCATTCCCCTGACGGTAAAAAAACTTTGACATTTTAGGAAGAAATATTGCTCAGTTATTCAGTCATTTGAGTTTTCTTTTCTTTTTTAATTCTTGGTATATTTTAGATATTTGTACTTTATAGTTTTAATTGTCAACTTGACATACCTGGGTAGAGGGAGACTCAGTTGAGGAATCTCCCCCATTGGACTGGCCTATGATCATGTTGATTGATGTGAGAGGGTCCGGACCCCTGTGGCTGATGCCACCACTAGGAAGCTGCTTCTGTATTGTATAAAAAAACAGGCTGAACATGGGCCAGGGGAGTAAACAAGAAGGACCATTCCTCCATGGTCTGTGCTTCAACTCCTGCCTCCTCCGGGTTCTTGCCCTGAATTCCTACCTTGGGCTCCCTCAGTGATGAACTATGACCTGGGAACTGTAAGTCAAATAACCCCTTTCTTCTCCAAGTTGGTACTGGTCACAGTGTTTTGTCACAACATTTGAAAGCAAATTAGAGTAGTACTAAACATCTGTCAGAGGCATAATTGGTAAGTATTATTTTCTCATCCTGCAAGTTGCCTGTTAATTTGAAAGACTATGTCTTTTTTGTACAGAAGCTTTTTAGTTTTATGAGGTTCCATTGGTTAATTGTCTTAATCCTTGTGCAATTGGCACCCTGTTTAGAAAGTCTTGTCTTTTGTTTATAACTTGGAGTGTTTTCCAAACTTTCCCCTTTAGCAGATTAAAGATGCAAGGTCTTAATATTGAGTACTTTGTTTCATCTGGAGTAAAAGTTTACACAGGATGAGAGATAGGGATCTTATTTCATCTACATGCAGCAATGTAATTTGACCAAACACAATTTTTGCATATTCTGTCATTTGTTTAATATGTGTTTTTGTTCCCTTTGTCAAAAATCAGGTCATTTTCACCACATTGGCTTTAAATCTGGATCTTTCCTCCATTCTGGTGCATTGATTAATTTTTCTGTGTCTGTGGCAGTTACCACATGCCTTTTATTGCCATAGCTATGTAGCACAGTTTGAAACCATGAACAGTGATACATCGAGCAGATCCTTTATTGTTCAAAATTGTTTCAGCTATCCTGTTTTTTTTATATTTCTATATGAAAAGTGAGAATTTTTTTTCAGTTTCTGTGAAGTATTGTCTTGTAATTTATATGGAGATTGAATTGCATCTTTAGTTGGATTCTGGTAGGATAGCAATTTTTACAATATTAATCCTACTAATCTATGAGCATGTGAGGTCTTTCAATCTTCTGATATCCTCACCAATTTCTTTGTTCAATGTCTTAAAGTTCTTATTATACACTTTCTTCAGTTTCTTGGTTAGATTTATTCCAAGATATTTTGCTTCTGAGGCAATCATGATGGTATTATTTCCCTGATTTCTCTCTCAGTTTGATTGTTGTTATTATATAAGATGACTGATTTTTGTGTGTTAAATTCTTGTTCGGATACTTTGCTGAATGTATGTATCATGTGTTTTCTAGGTGTTTTCGGATGAAAGTTTGAGGGTCTTACAGACTCGAATCGTATAATCTGCAAATAAAAATACTTTGAATTCTTCCTTTCCCACTGATTTGTCCCACCAGATACCCAGAGTTGTTTAGTACCCTGCAAGAACCTGAAACACACACCAATTTTCTTTTCATACCTGATTTAAAATCAACCAAACTACATAAATAACGTAAATAAAACAAGATTCAGGTAAAGAAAGGCAGGATAGAAGTTCCTACTGGACACACAACCAACAAAGAACATCCATATGCCCAAAGAACAGTGCAAAAAACAGAAATAACATGAAAAACCAAGAGAACATGTCCCCAACAAATCTCACTAGTCCCACAGAAGTGCACTATAAGGAGGACCAACCTGAGAAACCCCAGGACACAGAAATTAAAAGCACAATCATAAACATGATCAAAGACCTTAAATAAAACACAAACACTTAAAAGAACTAAAAAAGGATAGGCATAAACTTGAGGTGAAAATTCAAGAATCTACAAATATGCAGCTTTATTAAATATCAAAAAGAATTCATGACTTGGAAAGTAAAATCAGAAAAGAGATAGAAATAGTGAAGAAAGCCCAAACTAAAGTTGACACAGAATTTAAAACTTAATAAGCCAATTGGAAACAACAGGAAAAAGCCTCACAGGCAGAATGAATGAAATGGAAAACAGAATATCAACACTAAATGACAAAGTTAAAGATCTGGACTCCTTAAGCAAAGAACATGTAAATTAAAAAACCAAAAATGGAATATGCAGGAAATGTGGAACAACATGAAAAGACCAAATCTATACACAGTAGACATATACAGGAAGGAGAATAATTTTAGACCAATTGGAATGACCAGATCTTAAATATGATGATAATAGAAGAAGATCCATAAATTAAGGAAAGACCTATACAGATTCAAGAAGCATGTAGAAAACCAAGTATACACGAACAGAATAAAAACTCCCCGTGGCATATCACTGTAAGAAAATTAAATTACAGAACAAAGAGAGGCTACCGAAAGTTTCTAGAGAAAAGCAAGTTGCATATTGAGGAAAACCCATCAGAATTACAACTCAATTTTTGATGTACTCTATGAAAGCTAAGGGAACTTGGACTAAAATAGCCCTAGTTCTAAAAGACCAAGGATGCCAACCCTTAATTCTTTATCTAGCAAAACTATCTATCATAGGCTAAGCGAAATGGAAAAAATTTCCATGACAGAAATAGAATGAAAGGATTCATGTCCATCAAATGAGTCTTACAGAGAATACTCAAAGAAATACAAAGGACCAAAGATATGAATGAGTATACTCAAGTGACTACAGAAGAAAACAAAGAAAGGTATAATAATGGAAACATAAAATAGAGTCAGAAGCACAAAGTAAAAAGGACAGTATCCAACACATGTCTTTCAGTAATAAAGCTAAATATCAATTGCATCAACTCTCTTGTCAAAAGATACAGGTAGCAGAATGCCTCAAGAAGGAAAAGCATATTTTTGTGTCTTCAAGAAACTCATCTTACCTTCAGGGATAGGCTCTTCCTTAGGGTGAAAAATCTAAAAATTATTCCAAGAAAATGACTCCAAGAAGCAAGCAGGTGTTGCAATTCTAATATCTGACAAAATAGACTTCAAGGCAAAAATAATCAGAAGAGTTAAAGAGGGTCACTTCACTCTAATCAAAGGAAAAAATCTATTTAGAAGATATTGCAATCTTGAATGCATATGCACCAAAATCTGACACACCCAAGTTCATTAAAACAGTACTCAGGACTGTAAAACACAGACTAACCCCAACTAAGTAATAGTAGGTGACTTCAATACCCCATTATCTTCAATAGAAAGGTCAACTGGACAAAGAATAAACAGAGGGGCATCTGAATTACATGACATCTTACATGAAATAGACCTAATAGGCATGTACAGAATATTCCACCGAAATGCCAAAGAAAACATATTCTACTCAGCAGATCAATCAACTTTTTCTAAAATTGATCACATTCTGGGACACTAAAGTAATATCAACAATTACAAAAATTTGAAATAATTCCATGCATTCTATCACAACACAAGGCTATAAAGCTTATAATCAACTGAAAAAAAGCTCTAGTAACTACATAAACTCATGGAGATTACTGAATGATGTATAAGTTAAAGAAGAGATTTAAAAAATTACAAATATGCTTGGAAACAAATTAAAAGGAGAATACAAAAAAACAAAACCTCTGGGACAGTTAAAAGTAATCATAAGAGGGAGGTTTATAGCTCTTATTGCCTACATTAAAATTTTTAAAAATCACCTGTACATGACTTAACAATACAATCCCAGATTCTGTTAAGGTAAGAACAAACCAACCCCAAAGTTAGTAGTGAGAAGAAACAATAAAAAAAATCTGAGCAGAAATGAATGAAATAGAAACAAAGTTAACAGTACAAAAATAATCAATGAATCTAAGTAGATATTGAAGAGTTAAGCAAGACAGACCATTTATCCAATTAACCAAAAGAAAATGAATCTTCAAATCAACAGAATCACATATGAACAGGGAAACATCAAAACAGACATAAAAAAATCAGAATATTGTAAGGGAATACTTAAAAATCTATACTCCATTAAATTTAAAAATCCAAAAGAAATGGATGAATTTCTAAAGTCATGGAAACCACAGAATTTAAACCAAGGAGAGATCAACAGCTTAAACAGACTAATAACAAATAAGGGAATTGAAACAGTAATACAAAATCCCCCAACTAACAAACACCTAGGCCCAAATGGATTCCCAGCAGTCATTCAAAAAAGATCTACAACCAATACTGTTAATTTAAAAAGACAGAAACAAAGGAAGACCCTCAAACTCCTTGTATGAACCCAGGATCATCCTAATACTAAAACCAGATAAAGACAAGTTATACATACAATATGTCTTAATGAGTCCATGTGTATAACTGAAGGTTGGCTATATAAAAAGAAACATTGCCAGACAGGAGAAATCTCCTTTTGAGTTGCTGACCCGTTGTAGTCTCAGAAACTCCTGAAATTTACACAGACTATTGCCACAGTTCATGATTTCCTTCCAGAACCTGAAGCTAATACCCTATTGCTAAAGACATACATCAGTCACAGAATTTGGAGTGAGGTAGCTGGAACTCATCTGGAGGCCACCTTCCCTGAAGGCTTGCTCTCATAATTTTGGAAAACACTATGCAATCTGCTAAGGGAGAACATCAGTCAATGGTCCAATTGCAACTTTAGGTCCTAATAACCACAATGACTAACACAGCCAACTATATTGGGACAGTAGTCGCACTTTTATCTCAGGGGTAATCAGTAGCTACCTAAATGGACTTAAAGCCCACTCAATGAGTGGAGACTCATATGTGGTACTATAACCATATCCAAACACAAGTGGCTGGAGAGATCATAGATTTTAGGAAAAAACGTAAGGCTGTCACATCCTTAGACAAATGTACTTTCTCACTGTGTGCTATATATGAATCCTTATATTTACAGACAAGTATGCTAGTCTCCACTCATCAAAGAAGAATCTTTTGCAACAGATGGAGAGTATTTCAGAATTCCACACCTAGTCATACTCAGAGATTGTCTGTGAAATGTCCATCCTAAGTGGCACATCTACAATGGAACCTATACACCTGAGGATCAAGGTTTATTGTGAAACAATTGGTAGAGAGAATAGAAATGCATCTCTCAACTCTTATCAGCAAAGTTACCTCATGCAACAGAGCGACATGAACACAAATTACCGAAGAATAGAGAATAACTGTCTGTAGAGTCTGGATCCTAGGACAGGACTCCTATATTAAAATCCACTCACCCAAGGCTCAGAAACTGTTGTGAATGAGGAGGCAGAAAGACTGTAAGAGACAGGAGAGGAGGTGCATGACTGTTTAGAAATACAATCATATAGGCTTATCAAACCTTTCTCATCTGGACCTACAGCAATGATGTCAGCATGCACAAGACCCATGTAAACTCAAGACAAACACCAAACAATGAAATGTGGAAATGGCCAGCAGGCTGCAATCTTAGGCAAAGAAATATTGGCAGCTGTGAGGAAGAGCTGATCATCTTAAAAGGAGGGGCTCTAGATAGGCTGATCAGACCTCAGAAGATAAACTTGCACTGAGGAATGTCATGGGACACTAACTTGACTCAGTAGGCCTAAACACAAAGGACAGAATGCATGAAACTAGTGGAGAAGCTGTGGGAGGGTGCAGATGGGGAAGGTGGTATAAAGATGATTAAGATGTTATATATGGAATACACAAAAATCAATTAAAAATTTCAAATAACCAAACTAAAATGTAGCCAGAAGGGGTGATGCACACCTTTAATCTCAGCACTCAGAAAGCTGTGGGCTGTGGAAGGCAGATTGCTATGAGAACGAGGTAGTCTGTGTTTCTGGGATACATAATGAGTTATAGGCCAGCTTTAGCTAAAAGGAGACCTTCTCCTGAAAAACAGAGAAAAAGAAATATTTTCATGTACTGTATAGTTAATCTAAACGTGTTTATATCCATTTTATTTATATCCATTTTATTCTTTATTAACTTTTTGGAAGATGCACAATTTTAAAAGTCATAAGAAATTATTCTTTCATGAACTGTCCTCATATTTTTTTATTATTCATTTTTTCATAGATTATTCCCTTATTTAAGAAATAGTTGCAAAGAAATTTTATCTAGTTGTATGTGTGTGTACATGTGCATATATTTGTATGTATATATGTCTATTTGAGTGTGCATGCCATCGTAGGCATGTAGAGGTCAGAAGAGGTCAATTTTTTCCTTCTATCTGTGGATCATGGGGTCCAACTCAGGTCATTAGGCTTCTGATGGCAGCTTTGGTGTCTTGCCAGCCCCAACTTTTCCTTTTGATCTATTTTGCCTGAATTTATTGTTTTCTCAAAATAGTTATTTATTATCAACAAGTATCTTTTCATCCTTTGATATAAATGTAAACTGAATAAAGACTCTTTACTGAAAAGCAACTATCCCTTCCAACTTATTTATTTTACTTTACTTGCCATTTCAGCATTATCATTGTTCAAAACTTAAAGAACCACGAAACATTATTTCAGTCTTCTCTCTCTCAGTTACTCCCATTGCTTACTCATTGCTTTTGTGAGCCGATCCTTTTGACATGATGCTCTTTCCCCACAAGTCATTGCCAAGTTTAGTCATCTTCTTACAGCAAATTGAGCCCATTCAACTCCAGTACATCTAATGCACATGATTTGTCTAGTAGTTCTGTGTTTCATCATCCAGGTGTCTCTTAATTTTGCATCTTCCATATACACTTCCCCAAAGCACATCATGGGTACCATTCAGAGTTGCTTCATCTCATGACAGATTGGATTTCTTGAGAATCAGAATTCACAACAGAAATTGTAGTGAAGATATTGGATAGATATAAGTCCTCTGAGCAACTACTCTTGAAGCAAAGAAAGCAATAGAATTCAGTCAAGGGGAAATTTTAATTGAGTCAATGCCATGTTGCAGTTTTCAATAAACCAAGAGTTTAAGCATGAGTAACAGGAGTTTAAATCCCCTCCCCATGAGCGATAGAATCCAAGTTTCTCTAGGAAGGGTTCCAGCCATGAGAAGGTCTATTCTCTTTTGCCCAGGAAACAACAAGGAAAAGGTGGGGTGTTATTGCCTCGCCTGCACGGCCCTGGGTCCGAGTCTCTGCGAGGGGCGTCGGGATTAAAGAAAAATGCAACACGCCAAGTGAGAGTGAAAAAGAGAGTTCTGTCTTTACTTGAAAATATGTCATATTTATATCAAATACATGCGTCACAAGGCGAAAGAAATGCAGAACAGAAACAAGGAACTTATCTTTACAGGAACATCTTGACCTTTTTCTGGTACATCCTTGAGACTTATCTCTGCTCCACGGACCACAAGTTCCCGGTCCCATGACTTGTTGCATGTCCCTCTGATTAGGGACAAAAGCATATTTTGCAAAGCTCGCAAGATTACTCAAGTAGGTCAGGGCAACGTCTCGTGGCCTGCGGACAGGGCCTGTCTTAGAGAGACCTAACAGCCACCATAGCAAGGCTATGGAGAGGGTTGTGTTGGGAGGCCTTAGTCCCCACAGTTATATCAAAGAAACTCCAAATAGCTATGAACACAGTTTTAGGGTCTTTCAAGAACCCCGGGGAAAAGCATGATGATATAATACTTATAATAAATCCTTATACACAAATACTTATACTTGATACAAATCTCAGTTGCCACAACTTCCAGAAATAAAGAGGTAAATACACGCTGTGTAAAGATAAACATGATCACAATATAGGATGCCGAAGAGATACTCAATTTTAAGAGCACTCACTGTTCTACTAGAGGACCAGAGTTAAGTCCTCAGTCCCTGTGTCAGGAAGCTCAAAACCACCTGTAACTCTGGCTCCATAGGATTCAATGTCCTCACTTTCTGGTCTCTGTATTCACCTGCACATAGGTGGCATGTATTTACATACACACACACACACACACACACACACACACACACACACACACACTGGTTAACCAGCCTTCAGAAAGGATATTTGAGGACAAAATTTGTCTTGATAGACTGTAATATATATGGCAGATTACATGAAAACAAGCAGAAAAGTATAAGAGGGCTACAAATAGGGGCAGAGTCTAAATATGCTCAAAATATATTGTTCAACAAATATACAAAAATTTAAATTATAAAACTCAAGTAAATGCAATTGTGTGTGTGTATGTGTGAGTGTGAGTGGTGTGTGTGTGTGTGTGTGTGTATGCATTTAGTTATTGAAACCCTGTCCTAACAGAAAGGGTTTGAATATGACTTTTGACCTTAGATTATTTTCATATTTTATCCTGAGGATTTTTTTTTCATTATGTGCCTTTTTTGAAATATAAAGAAAAATAATGTTTGAGTAAAAAAATAGAAATAATTTCTTACATTTTCTCAATAGTTTTACAATTTTTAAGAATATATTTTTTTCTTTTTGTTTTATTTCATTTAGTTTTAGAGACCTGGTCTCTCAGTAGCCCCAGCTTGTCTGTAACTCACTGTGGAAACCAGGCTGGCCTTGACTGCACAAATCCACTTACTCTCTTCCTCTGGAATGCTGGGATTAAAAGCATGTGCCACTGTGCCAACTGTATTAAGCTTCTTACATTGATTGTTCCATCATACTATGATTAACATTCCCACTTATAAAAGAGGAATTAGAATTTAAATTAATGCTAAAACTACATGCCTACAGATTTGTGCTAAGCAATCCCAAACCAGTGCTGTATTTTCAAACACCAGTTTCTGACTGCAAGTTCTTCCCTGCAATTCAAAGCATGACAGAGGAATTTGTCTAAGTATTCTGCTTGGTATATTTATAGAACTGAATATTAAATTATGTAGTTTTCTCCTCATATTTATGTCATATGTAGTGTTCTAGTGAAAGACACACTGAAATGCTGTGCATGTTGTCTCTTCACTTATAAGAATGTCATTAACCAGCATTCAGGTAAATTACTTTAAATTCCTGTGTGAAGAAAAATGTCCCACTCTTCTCACCCTTCAAAGGCCAAAAGAATCTGAATGCAAAGGGTTATAAAGGATTCTCTCCCTTTATGTCCTTTCCCTCCTCCTCCTCTTCCCATCTCTAGTAACTACTTCTAAATCTCAACCCTCTTTGAAAAAGCATACAGACTTGTAAAATGCCAATGAAAATAAAATCTGTCATGTGCTAAAATACATTTTCTTTGTTATTCTCTAAATATTCAGTTCTTGGTGCTGTATAGTGTCCATGCAATACTAAATTTCCATCATTTTCATCTTCCTCCTAGTCTGTATACTTAAGTAAAAAGTAAAAGTTTGTGTGTGGATGTATAAAGTAAGAATAAAGAAAACCAGAGAGGCTTCATTTAAAACAGTGTAAAGAAAGAAATAATCTAAATACAATGATCCAGTGTTAGGGGGAAGCAACACCTTTATTTATTTCTAGGTGCTGCTATAACCAATCATATACTATATTTGCGTGGAATTTAAATTACCTACCTAGGGCTGGAGAAACTGTTTAGCACTGTATTCTCTCTCAGAGGTCATGGTTTCAATTCCCAGCACCCAAATGGTGGCTAACAAGCATCTTTAACTATAGCTCCATGGAATCGACACCTTCTTCTGAACTCCAGAGGCACTGCAAGACATAGGTACATTTATACACATGCAGGCAATACACTCATACACATAAAATTAACATAACAAATAAAATTTAAAAATACCACATTATAAATAAAAATATCCAATTATTACCCTAAATGCTTTATCTCAAAAGGACTATCTCATGAAGTCTACCTATTGAGAATTTCAAGGTGTTCTTGCTCTTTTTTTCTAAAGTTGAGGAAACTGGTGAATAAAGAAAGAGGATGAATTTCAACTATGCTTACTGTCAGTATGTCATTCAATATGTGTTGCTATAGCAAAATACATGAGCCTAAGAGATATTTTCATAGCTCTGCAAACCTGGAAGTGTCAGGTTTCAGGATACTGGCCTCTTCCTGTAAAATGGCTTTCTTTTTTGTTCTCATTTTACATACAGTAGAAAGTCAGACTGTGATGAGCACTGTGTCCTCACATGGAAGAAGAACAAAGGTGAAAGAACAACACCCTTAAACTACTTTTTAATACCCATGGAGACTCTGCCATCATGATTTGATTTCCTCATAGCTTCATGATATTGTCACATTTGTGATGATTATATTCCCATATATCAAGTTTAAGGGGACAGAGTCAGACCATGGAATTCTCCCCATACAAATTCTTGAGTTAAAATATAAATTATTAATATTTCCAAAATTCATAAATGAATCTAGGGCAAATGTCAATCTTATTACAAAGAACTTGATTGAGCCACATCACCATCCCAGTATGCCATGGAAGGCAGAAACTCAGAGTGATAACTAAGATATTTAGTAGAAGTAATCTTTAAGCAAACTATTTAGGTTACTTCAAACAACTAATTATAGCAAAATGTGAGAAGAAAAGAAATGGAATGAGTTTTCCATTAAGTAGGAAGTAGAAATAAAAGACTTTGAAAATATTAAGATTGTAAATGTTTTAAAACTATGTTTAGGAGAATGTCAAACATGGCAAAGAAACCAAGAATACCAGTATAGAATAATTACCCTAAAAAGCATTTCAATGGTTTTCGGTGCTGACTCATCACAAGCCAGGAATGGGAAGGTCTGAGGACAAAAGTATGCAAAAGGAGTAAACAGACCACTCAGAACATCAGCACTCCCTGCCCAGTGCATCTTCAATTGACTTTCTGTTTTTTACATGTACTGCTGTATTCTTTGACCATCCATATATGACTGAGCGGGCATAGATGCAGCTTGGGTACCCTTTCTGTAATGCACAAACAATAAAGGTTGTGATCCTATGCCTTCTACAACCCACAGTGCAAGGAAATGCTGGAATGGAATGAATGCTCTTGACTTGAAAGAAGGACATAAATTTTGCAGGTCAGAATTAGAGTGCTATGACAAAAGTATATCCAAAAATTTATTTTGAAACTTGATCTCCATTGGGATGGTATTAAAGGGGGAGTCTGTGTGGAAGAGAAGAAGTCATGAAATTGATTGGCACTTTACAAAAGCACTGAGAGGAAGCAGTGTAGATCTTTTTTCTCCTGTGCTCTTTCCAGTGTAAATACACAGCACTGGTCACCTTTCTGCCTTTCCATGTTCTCTATCATATGTGGTAATTTAGATTATGTCATGAGGGGAGGAAAAATTCTCCCCTAGACACCACTCCTAACAGTTGTTTGATCTAGGATGTCCCAATCACCTAACTGTAAGACACCTTTTTCTCTTTTCTTTAAATCACCCAATTTCAGGTATTTCGTTATTCAGAACAGATTAGACTAGTACCGCCTATGATAACTACTGTGAATACTTATATATTATCCTGTGCTATTTTTCTACATTAATCATTTGTCAATACTGTATATTAAACAGAAAGGCTACTTGATTTGTGGGCTCTGGAACAGAATGAAAATTCAGTGTTGCTTCTTATTAGGAAGTTTAAGATGACAACAACACAACAGTATGTCTAGTGTAAGGCATTTTCAGGCATCTGCATAGGTTTCACATTGGGTCTGGTTTGTTTAATGAAGGAGCAGGTAGACATGAGTTACTGAAGTTACTGAAGAGTCTGAAGATTTTTTGAAAACATTTACATTGGGATGGATAGATAGTTAAGATTGCTTCATATTCTTCCAAGGTAACTGAGCTCAGTTCACAGCATCCAATTTGAACAGCTCATGGCCACCTGTAATTACAGCTCCATGGTCTCCACACACACACACACACACACACACACACACACACACACACAGACACCAAACCACATATAAATGAAGAAAAATTAAAATAAATCTAAAAACAAGTACAATATTGAGGAGAGCTAGTTATGATTTGAGTTTGGGAAGTAGGGCAAATAAATTTTCTCCTGAATATCCAGAACATAATGGGCAATAATGTTCATGTGTAGTTAATAT
This sequence comes from Eospalax fontanierii, assembly GCA_035773235.1. Lineage (NCBI taxonomy): Eukaryota > Metazoa > Chordata > Mammalia > Rodentia > Spalacidae > Eospalax > Eospalax fontanierii. The sequence goes on along the minus strand of CM069533.1, from coordinate 43,385,353 downwards.
CCAAAATACATATTATTCTCAAAAAAGAGAAATCGAACTTTCAGCCATTCCTGAAATGTACTTGGAAAAGAACATATTAGGAATGTAAATAAAATATAGTTTAAATAGAATAAATAAAGTAGATCAGAAACAATCACGACAAGATATATCAGGAAACATTTATTTTATTGAAATTATTCAGAAGAGGAAGGCAACATAGGAATATTTCAGAAAATTGGTCATATAAATTTTTTAACACTTTATTAAAACATATGTTTAGCTGTTTATCAATTTATACTTGCAATTGTTTATTAATGCAAGAGTATGGATAAATTTGGGATTGCTTCTTAAACTGGGAAAAAAATAGACTGTTTGAAGATTACTGGTAATGCAGGTTTGGTTTTACCCTTGAGAGAGCTGGGATTTATGTCTCCTAAGATCGCTGTCATATCCCTGATAAGTAATTAGTATACTTCAAACCATAAATACAAGAATATATTTGCAAGTGGTAGAAACAAAATTATAGGCATATTTATTCCTTGCATTTTTCTGACAACAGTATAAATCATCACTGGTGATTATTTTGTGGATTTGAGTGGTTAATGAATGTATTGCAAACTCCTGAGTATTTCCAATAATGGACAGAAGTAAAAGTGAAAAGCTGAGAGGTGTAGATCATATGAACAGGAGGATATTTGCAACTTTGTATCAATAAATATTCAAACTAAATAAATTTGTTAACTAACATGATATTATATTCACTATGTTAATATTAGCAATATTGTAATATTACTGATATATTTATATAACTAATAATGTAAAATACTATTGATAGTTAATGCTAACCATTACATAATTTATATAGCTTGTTAATAATATTATATAACAGCAATATTCTTCATGATTTTACCTTTGCACACATGGAATTTTTTTATGAACTCAATTGTATTTATTATACATATATGAGTTTCTCTTATTAAGTCATTAAGTTTATTGCTTATCTTTCTGTAATTAGTGATGCATTGAAGTCTAAATGTTGATTTCATTAATTTGTTAAGTAATCAAATATTTTGAGGAACATCTGATTTTACTGAGCAAGCACATGCAAATAATGCTGAGAGCCCCCAAGTAATGATATATTGTCACATAATAGAGTATAGGTTACTACAAAACTCATCAAGTTACAAAACCACATATTATTCTGTCATGATAAATTTCTTGGGAAAGAAATGATTTGAATACTATTTGCATTAGACTAAGAACAAAATGTCAGTGGAGAAGAAGAAGAATGTAGAAATGTTTTAGACAGAGAAAGTTGAATGAGTAAAGATGTAGTTTAAAATGTAAGTCTTGTTAAAGACAGATTTGAAGCAAATGCTCATAAGCTTTGTTTCTTATTTATATTTTTATAATATAATTTATTCTCATCTATATCTTATATAGATTATATTTTATATTTATAATATGCATTTCAGTTGTGTTTAATATTTTTATTATTAACACACAGGTAAATAATTAAACATATTTCTCAGTTCAAGATATGTCACTTTTTTCATTCTATTCAATCCAATCTCTAGTTCATTCCACATTTTCTCCTTATTAAGCACTCATCTTAATATACTTAGTGCAACTTCATGTTTGTAATAATTTAGAATAATTGGAAAAACCGTAGTGAGTATTCTTCCTTTAAGTTTTTTTGTTTTTTTTTGCTTTGAATGCGTCTCTGTTTTTCTCAGTTCACTCCATTTTCCAAAGTGAATTAAATGAGGCATTAAGTGCTCTATTGTTCCTTATATCTAGTAGGAGGCAGCATGCCATTTAAATATCCTGAACTCTAATCAGTCACACTTTAGAACCTATGAATAGAGCTTGGGCTATTTATTGTCTTCTGAATTTATTCTGACTGTACACAGCCAAGGGGACTTCTGTCATCTAAAAGTGTTCCATAAGTTCACTGAAATTACCAAAGCTGCAGTGTTTATAGGTGAAGCAGTTAGGAGGATAGCAGGTTGTGGTGGGTGGGGTTCTTCATTTATGGAATAAATGACATGCATGAGTTGAAGTGTGCTGTCCTTGTACACTTGACCCATCTGCTATTTATCTTTTTGAGAGTATAGTGTTCCATTCCCCGGAAGGACAGTGTAACTACTACCTGTGTAGGAGATAGAAATTATTTAACAGATGTTGAACCTACCAACATCTTCATATTGAAATTTATAGTGTTTAAAATAATGAGGAATGAATTTCTATTATTCATAAATTGCCTAGTCTGATGTATTTTGTTACAATGGAGAAAATGGACTCAGACATTTGTCACGTGAACTTGCTCAACAAGAACCTTGCTTACTTTTAAATCATATTTTAACTACCAGGACCCAGAAAATATCTGCTCAAATGTTTTGAGACAATTTATCTTCCAGGACTATACTAGCTACATCATCTGAAGTTAATTTATGCTTCTAGACTGCATGGGTGGCAAATCACAGTCATTAGTAGGCAGTGATAACAGTGTGATTGTGCATCTTGGGATATCCTTGGCCAGTGCTAGACAGTGTAACCACTGATGGGGAAGGAAGAGGACAGTAGAATGGTGGTGAATTGAGGACGGAGGTAGGAATGTGTTAAGCACTTGCTCCACTGATCAGATTTATGTAGAAAAATATATTCATATACACACAACATGAGTTTGATAAGTTTATATTAAAAAAGGTTGCATAAAATTTAATTTCTACACATATATCCCGTACCTCTACAAGATTTAGTGACCCGACAGATCATCCCTTCTTATTTTTGAGTATTAAATGAGTATGTGAACATTTATCAGGGTTCTCTAGAAGCACAAAGATGATAGAATGCATAAACATACAGAGAAATATATGTTACGAGGAATTAATGTGTCCAATTACAATCTAAAATCTTCAGAACGGGATAGCATAGTTCAAAGCACAGAAGTGCCAATGGAACCTGAAGGTTTTCCTCTTGCCTGAGGACTTCATTCTTTCTGTTCTATTCAGTTGGAAAAGACTGGAAGAGAGTCACAAACAGAATGAAGGACAATATGTTTTATTCTGAGTTCATCAATTTAAGGTTTATTTTCACTCAAAACCGTACAGGTTTAGTATAAAATTAACCATCACATCATGTTTTATTCATTAATTTACTGAAGGACACTGCTGTTGTTTCTGTTAGCATCCAAATCATGCTGCTATAAACATTTATTGGCATGCTATAGAGAGGAATGACTTATGTAAACACATAGAAGCATAATATCTACATTTTTATTTTCATAAGAAATTGCAAAACTCTCTTCCCAAGTGACTGTACCTTACTGCATCTTCCCCAGAAACAAACGAATCCTCAGTGTTTTGCATCCTTGCTACCGGAAGTTGTGGCTGGCATTTCAGAATTTAGGTATTAAAAAAAAAGTTTATAGTGGTATCTCATCATTGTTTAGGTTTGAAATTCCATACTATATTCAACATTTTTCCTATTAATAGATATCTGCATACTTTCCATGGTAAAGTTAGTGATCATTCTTGTTTTCCAATTCTTCTCTATGTGGTGGATTAGCTTTCTGCAAATGTTTATGTGAATATGTATGCCCGTGTCTGCACATGTAGACCATGCATCCATGCTGGGTGTCATAATTTCCTTCTATTGCTTTCTACTGAACCAGGAACTTTTCATTCTGGTTAGACTGGCTATCCAAAAAGATATCAGGATTCACTTGTCACCACTACCTGAGCTAGGGTTCCAGGTGAGCATTGGTAAATAGTTTTGCTACATTTTAACTACAAGATTTTGTGTTGTGTTTTTAAAGTTCATTCTCTACTTAAAATGCAATTCCTTTTCCGATATTACAATGAGAGATTTATACCCTTTCTTTTGTTTCTTGTTGTAAACTGTTGATGGTCTCATATAGCACAGGATGACTTCAATCTCTCCATGTAGCTGAGGATGACTTTGAATTTCTTATCATCCTGCCACTGTATTTTGAGTGCTGAGATTAAATTTGGCCAACATGCAGATATTAAAATCTAAAGACACTCAACTTCCCTAAAACCTAAACACCTAAATGGTGTTCGCAGAATTTACATGTAATGTATACACATCTACCTACATAATTTAAATCATCCCTGGAGAGCTTGTAATAAATATTGAAATGGAATTACTATATAAATTATTTTTTTAATTTTTCCTGTGTGTATACATGTGAGTGTAGTTGTGTTTTTACACATGTGTGTATGTGTGTGCGTGTGCCAAAGCACATGTGTGGAGGTCAGAGGACAACCTTACATATTGGTCTTCAACTCCCAGCTTTGTCTGAGACAGTTTCTCACTGTTTTACCACTGTATACACCAAACAGCTCCCCAGATGCTTCAGGTTGCTCTCTTGTCTACACGTCCATGTTGATAAGAGATCACTGAGGATACAGTCAGCAATAACAAATCCTGGGGTCCTGGGGATTTGAATGCATTTGCTCAAGCTGATAGAGTAAACGATTTGGCTAATGAGTGAATCATCTCTTCCATCTATAAATGGCTGTTACACCATGGTCTAAGAAATAGAAGCAATACAAAAGTGTTATAAATGTTTAATCAGACATTGTTTCTCTTATGGATATGTTTGGTCCACAGTTATTTATATCAAAAGCAGAATACAAGGACTTTGATGGACTGTGATGGTTGAAAATATGAGTGGAAAAGTAGGACTATAAAATTGAAGTATAACGCTTTTAATAATTAAAATGTGTGAACTTTTGTTTACGTCCCCCCCCAAATTTGAATGAAGTAAATAAAAATATGAAACTGAAGGACGTGAGTTTCAGATAATGTCAGCTGACAGAGCACTGCAGGACAGAGATCAGAAGAAGGCAGACAACCATTTGCAAATCAGGGGCAGTGCTCTTGTGTTGCCAGTCTTGTGAAATGCAGAAAAGCAGGCAAACCTAACTTTAAAGCAAATTCTAGTTTTATAGACAGAACAAGAACAAGAAAAATACTGTAATTATACATACTATGGTTCCAAATATTTATGATTAGAAATTACTATAATATACAAGAGACAAGTTATTTCACAAAATGTATATGATGATGCTTATTCATCTGATTAAAAAAATTGAGATAGTCACAAGTATTTTAATGTACTGTTTTTATTTCCTCAAGCTAGCTTTATACTCATAGATTTATCTATTTATTTGACAATGGGCCATAATACTCTGCAATAAAACAAGAATATGGTAGTTTTCCTGGGAATATCTAAAGATACCCAGAGCTTCTGATTTGGCATACTGACCATTGATATCTGTCCCTTCATAGAAAACATAAAGATGTCTTTCTATGTTTTGGTGAGTCTTCCACATTATAAACAGAACTCACAGAGATGCAGTTTAATAGACACCCATGAGACAAAAATAATTCTGAATATGACAATTTTGATCAATCATATACTTCCAAGAGACAGTTGGATTTGAGGATATGAAGCAGTTTTATTCCTATATGGTTGCTTTTTGTCTTTGCAATTCACAGTAATATTTACAATGAAGGTTTTGTTGGAATCTCCTCTATTTTACACATTTTTGTTCTTGTTCTGAAATCACTGTAATAAGAAAACCTCAAGATGATGACAATGCCTGGCCTTTGCATTAGCCTTTCTGTCAAATACACACTGGAAATCTTGATTAGTCAATCTCTATCTTTCTTCTCCATTCCCAATGTGTCCATGAAAATATAAATAGATACAAAGTATGCGAATATAGAAACACTTTGGAAATATTTTTCATTCTTCTCAGGAATTATCATCAGAACTTTCTCTGTTATCAATATAATACAAAGTGTGTGCCTCTATGAAACAGAGCTATTACAAAAACCATGGGTCAGGGTGCATGGCTTTGATTCCATCACTGAGCAGGTGGAGAAATAAAAATTAGTTCTTGGTCTTCACTGGCTACATAGAACATTAAAGGCAGCTTGGGATATATGAGGAAAGAAGGACGGATGGAGGGGAGGGCGGATAGAGAGGGAGGGAGGAAGAGAAAGAATATTTATTGTCCAGAAATTTATTCACTGGGAAAACTTTCAGAAAACTCAGTTTTAGTAGTTTTATGATACTTTGGTCATAATCTGTGTTAGAGGCCATGCTTAAATATCTATTTCCCCTGATTCTCTGGGAGTCATGAACTGTACAGAGTACTCTGTGGGCAAGTACATACTTCAGATAAGCATGAACAGCCTGGGATTTTGACTTCAGACCCCTGTGATTTGCACATCTAATGGACTGAGTTGAACAAATTGAGAGCTGTTAGGACTCACATAAATAAAGTCATTAACTAGAATCATGAGGAATTGTTTTCTCTCTGAATCACAATTTCATATTTTCTGTCCTAAATGATATGTTTGTTGGTTTTGGACTAATTTTGTTTTGTTTATTTGCTAGCTCCAAGACATTCTGAAATATAGGTATATCATTCTTTAAGACTAGAGAGTTCTTCATTCATCTTTCTGCAACTGTAACACAGTGGTCTGGAATAATATTTACCTAAAACTGTATATCAGAAAAGAAGCTCCAAAAATTCAGATGATACCTAAAATGGAAAATTGTTTTTCCTTTGTACACTCTTAGTTCAAAATAGTACTTTTAAGCTATTTCCCAATTGAACAAAAATTAACTAAAGATTTTAAACTTCAGAACAATGTTAAAATAAATAATAAGCAATAGATATAGGATAATATAATTTCAAAATCTCTCAAAAATAAAAAAATCTCTGTGAATAGAATCCTTACAAAAGAAAAATAATAAAGATAGCTTATTTTTTAAATGGTAGATATGATCCTTTATAATAATGAGTAACAGTGCATGCTGAAATCAATACAAATTTGTTTATCAAAGGTAAAGTCTCTTAAATTTTATCAAAACATCTAAAATAATATAACCAACCAAATTATGTAAGTTGTTTATATGGTTTCTATACCTATCAAAACTATTTTCAAGCAATGATTGGCATCAGAACTATAGAGCAATTAAAATAGAATTTTAAGAACATAAAAATACTAGAAATGTATCTAAGGAAGCAGAATTTTCTTTGCACACTATTGAAATCATTTTTTGGTTCATAATTAGTATCACATATGGAACACTTCATCATACTATATCTTAATCTATATGTGCATGGAAGTGAATCATGTTAAGGTTTGTCTGATGCATATCTTTTTGTAGGTGGATTGTGGCCCATGTGTTCAATTATCTGTTCCAAGGGATTTAAGAAATTGAGATGATTCTATAAAACCATAGTATGGCAAGATGCTAATAAAATCATTGGAGCATAAGGTTGACATATACAACAAAATAATATAAAAGTTTTACAAAAAAGGAGTCCATACACACGAAATATTTTCATCAAAACAACTAATGGTAAAGGACAATGTAATGCAAAAGCATACATTTTATGATTTTCATTATTTATAATGCTATTACTAAATTCTAAGTAACAAAATAATTATGAATACTATTTGTAAACTATCAGTACAGACATCTATGCTTACTATAAATATGAATAGTAAAAAATACAGATAATGAATGCATCAATTAATTAGGTATATGTATCATAATGGGAACATGGCATATATGTGCGTAGATATTATATATACCAATCTGATTTCTGAGAAAAATATTGTATTTCATTAAAATATTTTATCAGAATTAAAATCAAAACAAATCTATCAAAGAACTGAATTCAGCTATGCTTATTTCTAAGAATTATTACATAGAAAATCAAAAGTTCAGGGGCATGTCACTGCATCATCAAAGCTTTCTTGCTGCCCAGTACTTCTCAGTGCTCAGCAGCATGTCATCATGCAACTACCTACTGATTCTTTATCCCAATATCTCATACAACTTACATGTCAAAACAGCATATCTTACTTAGGAGGTATGATTTCATTATGTGATATATCACATTACTGATTCAAATTTTCTTTATCAATGACCATTTTGCAATTAATATATTTATGTAACATATATTTGTTATTTCTTAATGTTATAAACATTGTCATACATACATATGGTTTTAGATGTCTTGTAGCTAAATACAAATTTCAAAAATACTTATAATTGGCAGTGGTATGCTGACTTGTGATTATCATAGAGTTTCTTTTCCATATGTCTTCCTTATTCATCTGTGAAAAGTGTCATATGGCAATTTTCTTCACTGGAAACTCAAAGCTTCTATGTTTGAATTTGTTAGTTTTAAATGAAATACACTTAAAATAGTAAAAACTTTTTCTCGCGATTACAGGTGCTTAGTTCATAAGTAAATTTGAGTGCACCTAATGCACACAATAAAATATTTAGCTAGAAAACATGATACCTTGGAGAGTAACAACTGGAAAAACATTCACCAGATACTTTCTATACCTTTATATATGAGAATCATCTTATCTGATTTTTAAAATATCGCACACAGTTATAGAACTATTGATGATGTTCATTGGGATGAAGTGATTTTGTGAAAATGATTGTTACATAAGCATATATGTACATATATATCATGTATATATGTGTATGCTCACTTTGAAATCTGGCCTATATTGAGAGTGTGATTATAGAAAATACTAATTTGAAATTTTACCTTAGAATTTAAGTACATGATTTATAATGCATATGTGTGTGTGTGTGTGTGTGTGCACCCACATCATAATCATACTGTCATATAAGCCCTCATGCTGAAGAGGCTTGACTTACCAAGGATATCATATATTTATTCCATTTTAGCTGGGAAAACATTATTATATTGTCAAACACAGGATGGACTGTGCTTTCAATTATTACATTCATAGTGGTGGTTACTGTGAATCAGTGGAGTGTACATTATTTAGTACTAATAGAAAATAATTTTAAGACGCTTCCTAATCAACACTATGGTTTAGAAACAAATTTTAATTTTTTCTAATGGAACTCAAAGGAATAAAAAGATTAAAGAGCAGGATGATTTCAAGCCAAATTTGAGAAAGAAGTTTTTTTTTTTTTTTTTTTTTTTTTTGTAATTTGTCTTAGAGCAAGATTGGTCACGCTAGTTCAAACATTTTTAAAGTAAGTTCTCTAAACAAAGAAGTAAAAAGAATTTTGGCTTTCAAAGCACTGTGACCAAATCCTAACCAGAAACGTTCCGGCTGTTAGCTTTTCTTCTAGGCATACATTTAAATCCCGGTTTCTTTCACCACTGCAAGTGCAGCGATTCAACTCTACTCAGGCCTTCAGTGTTGCTTTGATATATTTTCCCCTTGTAATCAAAAATTTTATAGATCTTTGTCCATTCTAATAATTAGCTTTAGCTACACTAGCTTTAAGATAAAGAGTTTTGAATAAAGATTAGTAGAAACATTTTGGATCAGTATCATACAATGTAAGATATAACCAACAGACTTCATTTCGTTTGCCAGCTCTCTATGAAAACGACTGTGACTGTGCTCATATGATATGCAAACTGCTCAGTCTTAAAGAACAGCCTAAAAGCATATATTCTGGAGGATATGTACACTGACGTAACTCTTAAAGACTACATGCTCCTGATTCCAGATGAACTCTTTTCTGTGCTACACAGACTGTGAATTCCTTTCAAAGCCTAAAATCCTAATAATACAATTAGAAGCAAACACAAGGCTGGAATTGGGTCATTGAGGCTGTTTGAAATAGAAGCAGAAATCTTCTGAATAGATGTAAAGAATGGTACTGATTATTTATTTACTAACAAATTTTCAAATGGAGAAAAGACTTTGAAAACAATTCATATAACTATGTACCATACACAGTTTATAGATGAGCTTAGAGTGTGTGTGTGTGTGTGTGTGTGTGTGTATATACATATAGTGTGTGTATATATATATATATATATATATATACACTTTGTTCTATTTAAATTTTTACATTATATTTTTATTTTTGAGTACTGCATACATAAGTATTGTCTTTACATCATTTTCATCAGTTCTGGTCCCCCAGCAACTCCTCCTTTGCCTCCTACTCCATCTCAGTTTTTGACCCCTTCTTTGATTATTGTTACTACATACATATGCATTTATAAATATACATATATACGTATGTACACATGCACATATCTGTATATGATGCACTGCATCTCGACAAAACTGATTCTCCCTCAGCATCAATTGAGAAACAGAATTCCTTCATCTTGACGTGGGTCCCTGTGACTATCTTCCCATCATCTTGGGCATGGAAATTTATTTTTCATTATGCAGATCTCATTAGATTACCATACTGTGGCGATTTCGTTGGTGCAGTTTCCCTATCATTTACCAAATCAAATGCTCAGAAAGTATATTTCATATAAAACATAAAAATGTATTAAAGATGAAAGAAAACTAAAAGCATGAGAATACATGTTAAATGGTTTGTTATCTCCCATGGATATGGATATTCAGGTTGAAATTTTCATAAAATAATATGTTACATTTTATTTTACCCTCTGAAAAATGGACTTAGCAGTGAATTGCATTAGCAAGAAAATTTGAAAGACTCGTAAATATGAATGAAGTAATGCAGATCACCATGCAGAAAAATAGTTTCAATTTTAAGCTCTGGAATATGATTTGTCTCTGAAGAAACCTCTCATAGTTAAATTAAAATGCAAGCTGTTAACATATTGTAGCTTACTTGATGAATGTACAGAACCTCCTAAAAGTCATTTTTTGTTCTTGGCTAACAACGTCTGCCATCATCAGATAAATAACAGTTCTCTTTCAGCATCTCTTAATTCATAGCCCAAAAGTCTGAAAAATGAGTTCATATGTAATAGAGATGAGATGGAGGCTAGAATGTGTTTGTTTCCTTTACTCTGTGGCCCATTACTTTTAACCCTTACCCCTTTTATATGGAGAGATTTCATGATCATATCAAACATTTTTTTCTACCTAGCTCTAAATTTCTACAAGGTATATCTCACTTTGAATCATATGTAATACCATTGTTCGGTATTATATTAAGAAACATGTAATTCAAAATGACTTCCTGTGTGTGTCTATCAGGTTTTAAACATACTTGATAAGAAATGCATAAGTAATCTATCACATTTGAATATTCTTTATTCTATTCCTTGATGATAAAATCATGGCTTTCCAATACTGTTCTTAGACTAGATTATGCAGATGGGTGCTAAATGAATGCTTTTTCGTGAATGCATTCGTAGTTGATCCTAAAAGTAGGAGCTATGTTAATTTAAAAAAATGGGCTCTGGAATCATTTCTTTTCTTAGCAAATAAGAGCATGGACTGTTTCCAGCAACCATGTTTGTTAATGCCCAGTCACTCATAATCTCTGCCTCCACTGGAATGTGATGCTTTTGTCTCTGACCTGGTGGACATCTACAGTCAAATGCACATGCACCCTCCTCCCCCCATATATAATTAAAATGATAAAAATAAATCTTAAGAATGTCATAATATTTAACAAATAATCCACTGAGTATTATAATAGATTTTTTCAGTAAATAAACTTTCTTATCTAAATTTTAGAAAACATAAATTTATTTTTTATGCTCAACTTAACACATAAAATACTGAAGAGCTTCCCTAAATCTCTATTTGGTTTCAAAGACTATCCACTACAAAACATCTGTTCATTTATAATGCTTGAACTTCCAATGTATGTGCTTCATGCCTGTCTCAATCAACCCCTTGGTATCAATAGTTCACTATCAAATATCTTTATGAAACTAGATAATTACTGAAGAATGTTTGAGTACTTCATTTGTGAGACAGGGACAGGGTCTCATTATATAGACTGTTACATACAGAAATTTACTATATAGATTGTCCTAGCATGACGTTGACCTCAGAATGATCTATCAGTCCCTGCATTCATAGTTATGGGATTAAAGGCATGCATCACCAAACTCTACTTGAATTTTATTTTTTCCCAGCTGCCACGTTGCTATCAATTTTCTATAGAAAGGAAAATTTTGTTCTGGGAGAAACTGTTTTATGTTTGAGGAATGGCATGCATATAGAAAAGTAAACATGTCAAAAGTAAGCTACTCTTGAGTTTGCCATTATAAAAAGTGAATTTACAGAAATGTGATTTTTGTCATGGAAAATAAGACTATTCACATTTTCTGCTTTACATGTGTGTGAAATTCTATGAAATTTATAAAGTCACTGTCAATCTTAAAATTTGAGGGGCTCTTTACCAAAGATATACCTTATTTTACCTTTTATAATTACACATAACTTTCTTTTTGGTCCTCATTCTCCACTCTTCCCTTGATTTCTAACCTATCATGCACAAGTGTGTGCCTAGATTCTAAAATATAATCTTTGTATTTTACTTTCCTTCGGGTAAACTGGGATGGGGACCACTGGATTAATGATGATGACCCGTCGCCAGTTGTTGCTGTTATCCAGCTGCGGAATGAAAAGAAAGGGGTCATGGAGAAAAAAATAAGCTCAATGGTCTAAAGGGAGATTTATCAGTGGTCAATGTTAGAAAAATATTTGTTGAAAGCCAGAGTGTTTATGCACTTCTGCAATCCCCCTCACTCAAGAGGCAAAAACTAAGGTCAGCCAGGCCCTCATGACCAGACACTAGCTGAAGAAAGAAAGCAAAACGACAAAATTAACTCCTTTTGAGACAGAAAAATTCAAAGAATTTTGCAACTTTCTATTTGAGACAGACCTGTGGATTTGTATATAACAGAATATTTGTTGTGAGTTTTGGTGGAATTCAGTGGGAGTGGGGAATTTATTTGATTTGATGGTAATACACTTGAATTGAGAATTCTTAGATGCAGGTAGAAATGTCTGTATTCAAAATCATTTATCCATTTCCAGCATATAAGTTAAATTTCCATTTGTACATGAAATCAAACTTTCCTTCTTGTTCCCAAACACCAATGCTTCAGTTTGCAATCTGCTGAGATGCTAATATTACGCTAATATTACATGTCTTCAGTGAGGAAACATTTCAAAATTAGTTATTACAATAAATTGGCATAAAAACACTTTTTTAAAAATGTGTTCCATTAGTTATGTGTCTGCTGTGAGTCTGATAATCAGGGCTCCAAAACTTGGCAACAGCAAAGGGGAGCCAAGTAGCTTTTCTAATGCATTTTTAAATGAAAGTCATAAAGAAAACACCATTTCATTAAGTGCTCAAAGAGAGATTCTAGAAAAAATATTCAGTTAGAGAAGCCCATTTCCCGTGTGAGTCCTGTCACTCCACAGTAGGTGAGTTTATTTTTCACGGTGTCTGAGTTTGGCACTATTGAGTTGTTTTCCTTGTCACCTTAGGCAAGCTTGATGGTTAATGGGATTGCTAATAGATATACAGTCAGTTATGGAGATCTAAACTAGCTTGGATTAACTACGACTAAAATCAATTACTACAGCCCACTGGCCCATAGAAATCAGGGGAGGTGTTTCTCTCATTTCGTTTTCCATTGAGCAGCTGTAGTCAGTCCCCAAGCAGAGAAAATATTACCAGCAAAATTGATGCTAATTAGCACCCATGTTGGCAATGAGGATAGAGACACAGAAGAAAATTTGCAAATGAGGCTGGTTAAGGGCAGTAAAAATTTGTGTCACTAAAATTAGCCATGTATAATAAATAACTTTCCTTCAATTTTAATGAAAAGCCAAATTCTTCACTTAATGAACACATCAGAGGACTTTTGTGATGGATGTGACACAGGTTTTTCCATCACATTTATTATTTGAAAATATTTATTTCAAAATATTCAAAATCAGCAAAGTTGGTGCAGTGAGAGGTTTCCAACATTGTGTACATTTTTATGGCAAACTCTTCCTCATAAAATAAGACTGGCAAATTTTAGTCAATCAACAGTCTTTTGTCTGCCACAGTACATAATTATATTTATTGTGACTTAAAATTCATGCCTTATATTTTTATTTCTCAATATTTTAGCTTAATGGAAAACAGTAGGAAAAATATAACTGTTTAATTATTTACAACTAGATGTAACACTCCTATTGTTTCCTGATTATAAATTGAGTCTTAAAATATTGAAAAAGACAAAAAAGTTGTTAGTGTTTGCTACTTAAATGATCAATTGAGTTTAATTAGCACTTTAATCTTATTTTTATGGCATCATTTAACAGGAAGAAATATGATTCATGGTGAAATTATATTGTTTTATTCCAACAATATCATTACTGAGGTCTTCAGCTTCATTGAAAGCTGACTTTCTTTGGGAAATGGCATAGAATTTACCTTATGCAATTCATAACTGTCACACAAGGAAGAACTAATGTCTAAATTCAATCAAATATTTATGCTATCATTTTTCTTGGAAGACAGAATTGTCAATGGAGTAATATTGGATGAAGCGGCTGGTGTGACAAGAGGCATTTCATTGACTGTCGTGATGCCTGTTGTTGACACGTCCATGTTTTCTGATTAAGCAGCAGAACAGAAGGTAGGATGCTGGGAGGGAAGAAGACACGGTTTAAATTGAATGATAAACTTCCCTGGTAACTCCACTATCACACATTCAAACATAATTAGCGTTTATATATGAAGTAACATTTTAAGAACTTCTCTGGATAGTAGAACATTTAGAACATTTAGGAAATTTCTTCTCTGCACAAATGATTATTTTTCCTTCATAACAATCCAGATACAAATGCAGAAATTCAACAATAAAACTATATCGTAATAGTAGACCATAGGAGAAGAATAAGACTGTTGGCACCTATGAAGTGCTTCTCAGTTTGTTTCTGTAAGAGTCTAAAAAAAATAAGCTATATATCATTATTAACCAAAGTTAAACAAAGCTTTACATCTAGTAATATTTAGAACTAGAAAACAAATGGATTTTTGTCTGATTGTTGGGCGACAAGAGGTTAAGATTTCTCTCTGAGTACTTGTAAGTGGACAGTTAAATTAGAGTAAATAACATACATTTACCATTGGTGAAATTAGTTTGCATTTTTACTTAAGGCAAATGGATGGGTATTGATAAAATAAAAAAAAGTGTGAACACATTAGCAATTAACGCATTCCATATAATTCTGCCTGTCTTTCCATTTAATGAGGTATGCCCAAATGTACCTAAGAAACAAGACATGAACTTGTTTCATTTCAATGAAACATGGTTTCATTTTCTATGTGCTTCTTATAGCTTGAATCTTGTTGCAATCTGGTACAACTAATACAAATATGCATATTTTATACCAGTGAGAGTCCAACTTCAGGCCATTCTTAACTTTATTTAGAGTCAATGAATCATGAAAAAGAGGTCTCTACCCAGGCTTGCAAGGGGCATCCTTCATACCATGTCAAAATGACATTGAATTAACTTGTGAAAACATTTATTTATTTATTACTTGGAACTTGGATAAATAGTACAAATAATATATGAACTCTATTGGTTGTCTCACACCGAGGTGATGGGCCCATCTCCTGGTTTTCATATGTTAAAATAGTTTTAGCTTGACATCCAGAATAATGAGACTTAATGCATCCTTGTCTATTGCCTTTGGTTGATTGTTACCTAATAACTTCTTGCTCATGGGAACTATGAAATATTTATATGTGCATTAGATAGTGTGGTAAGTAACTTTTTAATTGAGATTCTGATCTGTGCCATAACAGTGGGAACCAGAAAGAAAGAGGTTCAACATTTGTCCAGAAGAAAATGTCCTTTCATTAGTTCTGAAAGCCGAAGAGGTCAATCTGAGGTTGAGATCACTGTGTAAAGAAGGTCTTAAAAACTGAAGATGGAAGAGGTAAGTGGAAAGATGAAGTTGAGTTAAAAATAAATTAGGAACAAGCATAATGACACATGCCTTTAATCCTTCAGAATGGAGAGGCAGACATATCTCTATGAGATAGAGGCCAGCCTACATAGGGAGTTCTGGGCCATTTATAGCTACAGAGAGACCCTGTCTCAAAAAAAAACAAGAAAAGAATAACAGCAACAAAAAGATTAAGATGTAACAGGTTATCAAGTCTTATAAATAATGTCCAAATAGAAAAAAGAGAGATGATGAGGATTTTAATTCTGTGAAGATGTTTACCAAAGGAGGATAGAAATAGGCTTTACTGATACAATTTTACTCAAATTACTAAAAGTACTACTTGATAGTGATTAAAACTGAACTGAAGAAAGTATATGTCTATGAAATAGGCAGGAGACTTGCAAGATCAGAAGTTCCAAAGATTGCTTTAATTTTTGTATTACTGATCTTTTGTTCAATTCATATAACAACTCTTAATCAAATTTAGATTCCTTCCCCAATCCATGTCTCCCCAACTCCCCACCGGACCTTATGGATTCCGCCATAAATGTTAAATCCTATATCATCAAGCATGTGTACTCAGATGTCACCTCCTACAAATTCACCCACTGGAGATTAGTCAGCATATCCAGAGATCCTAATTAAGGCACACTCTCCCTCACCCAGTGGTAATCAGTCTCCAATAGTTCCCAGTCTGAGACCAGCCCATCATCAATTTCTCTAGCTCTATGTTGGCCTGGATCCAGTGATAGATGTCACCATTGTCACAAGTTAACATGCGCAAGCGTCAGTGTCCTGAAAGCCTCTTCTTCCTTATGTGCACAAACCAACACTGGCTCTATCCGCCCCTTCTTTCACAATGGTTTCTGAGTCATGGGTGGGTGAGGTTTAATACAGGAATCCTATAAACGGACACACACACTGCAGTCATTTATTCTATAAAAATAGACCAGTTGTGGCCTTTGGTGTGCATATCACTTTATTGAATAAAGAAGCTTCACTGGTGAGAGTTGAGGGCTGCACCATTTTCTACCAGGCATTCCACTGTGTTCCATGAGCCTTAGGTGTAGTGGTCCAACTGCAGATGTGTTACATAGGACTGGGCATCTCTCAGATATGTATTCTTTAGGCATAACCAGTTATGGAATTCTGCAGTAGCTTCTATTTGTTGTAAAAAGAAGCTTCTTTGATGACTGCTGTACTTTATACTTGTCTGTAAATACAAGGGTCCCTATTTAGCATTTGGTAAGACATTCCATTTGTCTAGAGATATGACGTAGATAGGGTTTTTTGCTATGATCTATGATATCTTCAGTCATGTATATTTCAGCATGTTTACAGTGTCAGCCGTGAGTGCACTCCCATTGAGAGGGCTTTCAGTCCAATTAAATATCTGTTCACCGCTCTCCAGATGACATTGTCACTATTGCCTCAATAGGGATAGTGTGCTGTGCTGGTTGCTATGATTATTAGTCTATAGGACTGGGTTGGACCATTGATTGGTTTTCTTCCTTAGCGGTTTACATACTATCATCTAGATTATGAGAACTGAACTTCAGGTAGAAGGCTTCCAGATCAGTTCATGCTTCAACTCTCCAAGAACTATGTTTGAAATATGTCCTATCTTCAGAGGAAGGGTCTTATCTTCTAGTTCTGGGAGATAACCAAGAGCTCTGGCAATAGCCTGTGTTATGTTGGGAGTCCCTGGGACTAATCTCATTCATCACTCAAAGGGAGGTCTCTCCTGTCTGGTACTCGGTCCATTGCCATAAAGTCTCCAGGTATACATATGAACTAATATCCAGCCACTGTCTGTGCATTCTCAGAGGATTTCTGAGACAACAAATTTCCCTCTGAATCCCCTAACCCCCCCAAATCCATTCATCTCTATTCTTCCTCCCATCCGACCTCCCTTCTCCCTCCCCAGTACAATCGCCCCATTATTCCCATGTTCTCTCAATAACATGCTCCTCTAAGAACTCCCCTCTCCTGAATTCCACTCTCCTCTTCTGTGCTCCCCCCACTTGTTCCTCCCTCCTCACCTCCCAGATGAACACTCCCACTTCACCCTCCTCCCCCAGGTACCTCTGTTCCCTACTATCCCCTCTTTGTGGTTCTTTCTTTTCCATTACCTGCATGTATCCCCCCAGTTTCCTGGCTCCTGGTGTTATGTCAGGATATATACATACACATAAGGGATTGGTGCTGCAAACAACAAAAGAGAGAGAACACAGACTACTTACTTTTCTGCATCTGTGTTACTTCACTTAGTATAGTCTAGCTCCATCAATTAAATTATACATTTAGTAATTTTCATCTTGACTTTTTGCTGAGTAGAATTCCATACTGCAAATGTCCACCATTGTCCTTTTCGATTCATCAGCTGAGGGATATTTAGGTTGCTTCCCTTTCTTAGATACTGTGAAGAGAGCAACAACAAACAAGAATTCATAGTCGTTCATACAGTGGGATGATATTTTGGGTATATGCCAAGGCATGGTATAACTGGATCACATTAGATTAGCTTTCAGTTTTTCGAGAGTTCTCCACACTGCTTTCCCTAGAGGCTGCATGAGTTTGCATTCCCACCAGCCTCAAATGAGCATGCCCCTTCCCCACATCCTTCCCATCATTTGATTTCTTTCTTTCTGTTGCTCTTAGCCAGTGTGACCGGAGTAAAATGGAATTTTAAAGTGGATTTTATCTGCATTTCTCTAAATTTCAAAGATTGCTTTAGAATAAGTTAGTAATAGACGACATTAGACTACTTAATTTTATGTTATGTAGTTGTGAAATAGGAGATTATAGTATTGTACAGGTGCTTGAACCCACAATATCATGCATGGTAAATACATAGAAATTGATTCATACCCCGTTCTCTTTTAAACATACTTGGCTTTAGTCATTTACATTTAATGTATCATCAGTGTGAATGTGCCAGGAACCTCTAGGCTGATGCACATGCCACTTCTTGGTCATTAGATTATTTTAAAATGCCAGCATATCATGAGTTGGTTACTACCTCTGCCTTCTTTCATTTTCCTCTTGGTTGATTTCCTCACAGGCTGCTATTCTGTCTTCTTTACTGCTTTGCTATTCCAGGTGCTTTCAAGGCAGAGTAGCCCTAAACTGTGCATTTTGTTCTTTTTGTCCTATTGTATACACTTTTTAAAAATAATCTCATATTCTCTAAGGACTATCAATATTGCAGACATTATTTCAAATGCTATATTACAGTATATGCAACTCTCCTAAACTCTAGAGATGTATTTCTTTGCCATTTTGCTATCTCTATGTGGATTAAAAATAAGAATATCAAAGAAAACATGGTACATTTACACAATGGAGTTCTACTCAGAGGTAAAGAAGAAATTATGAAATTTTCAGGTAAATTGATGGAACTAGAAACTCCTATGTTAAGTGAAGTAACATAGACTCAGCAAAACAAATGATGTATGTTGTTATACATATGTGAATTTTATTACCAAATGCTTATATGTGAGTATGTAAGTTTATGTAACTGCAGGAACCAGAAAAATGGAAAGGAACCAGAGAAGTAAAGGGAAAGAAGGAACCTGAAAGAGAAGAATTGTAGGAGACAGATGTTACTAAGGGAGAAGTAGATAAAATGGGGCTACTCAAATGGAAGAGGGGAAGGAGAGTTAAGCAAGGAACTACCGGGATAAAGGGAAAGGTTTTCAAGAGAGGTGGACCATAGGAGACTGGTATTATCAAGGGAGAAATGGGGAAAATGGCTACACTTCAAATGGGGAAATCATGGAGGGAGGGTTAGATAGGGAGGGTGGGTTAGACAGAGAGAGAGAGACAGAGAGAAAGAGAGGAGATAAATAATAAATAATAACTAGGGTGTATGAAACTCCAGAGGGAATCATATTAGCCTAACAACATAATGACAAATTCTACATACCCTATCTCTACATGAGACCATGTGCATAGCTGAAGGCTACATAACAAGAAACAGTTCCAGACAGTAGAAACCTTGCTTTGAGTTGCTGGCCTGGGTAATCCAAGAGACTGCCAAAATCACACAGCCTACATCCACAATCCTTGACTGACTCCCAGAACTTGAAGGTGAGACCCTATTTCTGAAGACAGGACATACTTCAGAGACCAGATTTGGAGCAGTGGAGCTGGAAATAACCTGGAATTCCCTTCCTTGGAAGGCTAGCTCTCATAGCTCTGGAGACACTATGCAAGCTGCTAAAGACCATAAATTGATTGCCCAACACCAAGTTCATGACTGAGTAGCCGCATCAATGACTGCTGTAATAGTGGCCCTTTTATCTTTGGGGCAATCAGTGTTACCTAATTAAACTTAAAGTCCACTCAATAGGAGGAAATTCTTGTATAGTACTGTAATCATAGCTTAATATACATGACTGAAGAGGTCATAAATCTTAGAGAAATCCCAACCTGTCATATTTCTAGACTAATATAACTTCTTACTAAATACAAAATGTGTATCTTTATATTTACAGTCAAGTACCCTAGTCACCACTCATCAAAGAATCTTCTTTTGCACCAGATGGAGACTAATTCAGAGTACCAGAACTGGTCACAAAAAGACATAGTCTATGAATTGTCCAATCCTAAGCAATACATCTACAGTGCAGCCTCTACACATAAGGCACACTTAACATATAACAAGTGGTAAAGAGGACATTAATGATTCCCTCAGACCTCAGTAATGAAACTCCCACATGACACAGAGGGCCAGGAACACAAAAGGTCATAAATGGCTAAAGCTTAGAGATTAAGAGTCTGCAAGGTATGGGTCCCTGAACACACACTGTGTTTCGCTCCCCCCGCCCCCCATGGCTCAGGGAAAATCTCAGAAGTGAGGAGAGAAAGATTGTAGGAGCTAGTGAGGAAATATGAGACCATACAGAAATATAATCCTACAAGTTCCTCGGGCCATCCTCATATGAACCATAGCAATGGTATCAGAATGTTCAGGACCAGTGAAAACTAAAGCAGTCAAAAAACCAGCATGGAATTGTGGAAATGTCAGCAGACCCCAATCTTTGCTTCAGAAAGACTGGCAGCTGATTATTGTTGGGTGCAGATGAGCTATACTTTTTAAAGTGAGGAACCATGGATAGGCTGATTAGACCTCAGTACATGAAGTTGTACTAAGGAAGAACATCTGGGACAGCAACTTGACAAAATAGGCCGTAATACAGATGACAGGATGAGAATGTATACGTTCCAGCTGAGAGGCTATGGAGGAGGCTCCGGTGGGGAAGAGGTTATAAGACGATGAAGATGGATTGTGATGTTCAGTACATAATACACAAGGATTCATTTAAAATAAATAAATGTATCAAACTCAGTATTCACACTGCTGAACTCAATCCCTCTGAACTTTGCTTCTCCAACACTGGTAATAATCAGTGCTGATGGGAGATTTATCTTCCTAAATCTTCAGATACAGAGTCCCCATATGGGTTCTCCTCCCAGACCAAGTAAAAGCCACGATTCATGTACATTGGAAGCCTTCTACAATTTGATCTCTTCTTCCTCCTTTCCTGTTTCTGTGTCTTACTCTAATCTTAACACTTGACTAATTTTTATTTAATATTCATTTCGGAGTCTTACATTTTATCTTTTTCTGGAATTACCACCCATCATTTCCTTCATTTCCTTAAAAGCCTTTGCTCCTTTTCTGGCCCATGTGATGCCTCCAAAAGTACCTAAATACATGAACCTAAATCCACATTTGCATACACATACATATAGCGTACACAAACACAAGTAAATAGAATAGTGTAAAAAGCCATGATTATGCTGACTGTGTAAACCAAGTTTCAGAAAGTAGTTAAAATTATGTGGTTAAGCACAAGTGCAAACTTGTAGATAGGTATATTTTATAATGTTGTAAAACCTGAGCAGATTTGTTAGAAATATTACAGTTTTTTTTTGTGTGTGTGTGTATTTCTCTGTTAAATAGTCTTTGGGAACTTTATACAATGCACCATAAATGCTAATATAATTTTAAAATAATTCTATTAATTCTTAGAAAAATACAAGCCATATATTTTGATTTACCCCGCCAAAATAAGTTCTCAGATATCTACCTTCATCTTATTTGTTTTGGTTCCATCCACTGGAGTCTGGTTAACCTACCAAGAGTCACACCTGTAAATGAGAGTGACTTCCCCTCCCAACAGTCATCTGTTTCTAATACTTCCTCTATTGGGTTGATGTTTCTTAGATTTGTTCTGTGAATTTGTCTGGCTGCCCTTAAATGGGACTTATACATACTGTCAACATTGTTGTAAGTTCTTATGAGTCATTGATCAGTTTTCTTGAAAACTGTTTCCTTGTGGTCATCTGGTACCAATGGTTCTTGCATTCGTTCTGCCTTTTCCCAGTGATCTCTGAGCTTTCAGAGGCAGAGGTTTGATATAGGTTTCCAGTTCAAGGATATGCACTCTGCATTCTCCTATTCTCTATTCTTGGATAGCTGTGGCTTTCTGTGTTAATCATCATCATCTGTATAAACGAGCTTCTATGCTGAGAATAGAGATGTATTACTCTATTGGCACAGCCACAGGCCATTAGGCCATGCTTTAATATTATATTTATTTAGCAGAATAATAGTATTAAGTTCTACTGTGTAGCCTGATTTCTATCTAGCCACAGATTCCTAGGACTGATATCAATGCCGGCTATGGTTTTTAAGAAGTTTTTATGATGTGGCTCTTAAATTCAATTAGAAAGTGGTTGGTTGTGCCTATAATATTCATGCCAATACTGTATCTGGAGATATATTTTAACAGGTCAGTTGTTGTAGCTCACGGGATTCACAGCTGGGTAAGGTTGATGATTAATTTTTCTTTTGGTAGCATGCATAGCTTTTTCTGGAACCAGTGTAAGTCTTATTTCTTCTTGTTTGTACCACAGCTTATGCATGTAGTGTCCTAATCAATAAGATCTATCAATCACATTCTGGTTATTAACAAATAGCAAGGTCAGTGTCCAGTATTGTTTAAATTCCATGGGGCCCTGGTTAACTTCAAAAGAGTGAGTTCATTCCTGGTATTGAACTTTTACTTTGTTAATCTATGATATCTAATAGAAGCAATAACACCCCTCTCCGATACAGTGCAACTTTTCTTAATTTTTAAAATAATGTGTGTATTCACTCTTTAAGAAGCTTGTGTGCTATTTGGTTTCCATATCTTTTTCTAACGTCCTTCATATTAGTTATACTAACTCCCTCCTCTGCATTGCCTCCAACCTTCGACTCATAGTCTTTCGTCTCCTTCTATTGACTTAGGCTGTGTTTGTGTGTGTGTGTGTGTGTGTGTGTGTGTGTGTGTTTGATGTGGTACATTTGAGGCTGAATATCCCATTGACATTAGCTTTATTCTCTGCATTTGACCAGTTGTGAGTTTCTTTGTTAACTGCTGTCCACTGCACAAAGAAGCATTTCTGACGAGGTCTGAGAGCTGCATTAATCTACCAGAAGACAGATATGAACAAAAAGGGTAAGGTGATGGATAGTCTGTATTCCTAGCAGTCTATTAGTATATTCACATCTGGTGCCTTTGTATTCCCCAAACACGAGGTTGGAGCCAGATTTGCAGACCCGGGCATGTGTGTCGTCCTGTGGAGCATGGCTTAAATCCAGTCAGAAATAATACCAGAAAACATCCAAGGCAATGTTATATGCATAAGAATAATTAATAGTGCCATGAAAATATACACTATGCACATATTTACAGAAGAATGCAATCAAATGTGAGTGAAATTGTTTATCTCATTTTTAATCAGTATGAGTACCTTTATTTAAGACATATGACAGTAACAAGTCTATGTCTTCTGAGAAATCACTTCCAAACACTTAAATAAATAAATCTATACATTTAATAACTACAAGCTCGTCTTCACTATCCTATCCTGTTATCAAATAAACCGTTCACATAACCCTATGCATTGACATTATATTATGTGACTTTTATCCAATACATGCTGTGTGTTGGATATATTGTTGAAATCTTAGATTGGAACTCATCAGGATTTTTTAAAGTCACATTCATTTGGTTTCGCCTTTTGCTCTCACCTCTTTCCTGAAACTTATGTCACTTTGCAGTTACAGATTGGTGTCCTTTCTTCACCGTACTGCAACCCCCTCATGTATTGGTTCTATTGTAAATCACCATTTCTTCCATGTTGCTTGACAGATAATAAACAACCAAGCAGTATATTTTGTACTTTAACCAACCTCTTGACTTCCAGCACTTAATTGGAACTGAGATTAAGAGGAAGTTGAATGATCTACAGGATTTCTTGTGAAGATCTAGAAATTTACTTAGAGAAATACCTTGATGCCAGAGAAAGTAGATATGAATTAATGACCCTGTAATTACTGCAGTGAACTCTTACCACATTTTTACTCTTTCTACAACCGCAAGGTAGATTTAGTGTGAAATCTAGTTGTTTGAGAGCTCCTATAACTTGACAGCTGAATACATTTTGTGGACCAGACTATCACCTTATATGAAGCAAATCAATAAAGTTCAAATAAAGGCATTGACAATGCTGATTCATCTACCAATTATATGGCATTGCTCCACACTTCCCTGACAGGCATATCCTTTTATACTCCATTAAAGCATGGGGAATAACTCTAAAAGTACTTTCAAATAAACCACAAAATAGGTCCCGCCAGATTTACAGAGTGTCCTTTTCACACACATCAGTTTAATAGTCTGTTTTCCACTTTTGACTGCAATGCTATCTGAGTGACCTCACAAATCTGGAAGCCTGCTTTCTTAGGATTTTGAATGTCGTATATGGTGTTCTATAACTCTTCTATTATTTAGTAATTAAGTTATCTACCCTACAAGAAAGGTCCCTTTCATACTTTGCATATACTACGTGTTTAAGAAAACTTGTAATTATCTTTTATTTGGGAAATAAAATAAGAAAATTACTTTACTTAGATGAGGCCATCCGAATGCACAGAGAAAGGTTATACAAAAAAAAAGAAAGGCAAATGAAGTCATGCATATTATATCTTATGTGTAATATCCATACAGTATGTATTTATACATATTACTTTGTGAATTTACATTTTTTAGTGATGCTGAAATTTTGTCCATGTGTCTAAATAACAAAAACAGAACAGAACATGCATTTAGTTATACCTTGCCAACAAGGTGTTTGTCTTTGGGGAAGCATACAACTTTTCCTTGGGAATTCATAATCCAATCTCTGTGCATTATCAGATGCCTTAAAACCATAGTTGGCACTACCCTGTAGCTTGAATGTGTCATGACACTGAATCTTGAGTCTGTCAAATTCTCTGTAGTTTTTATTATTTTTAGATGCACTGCATATCTCTTCCAGTAAAAGAAGTCACACTTCCACAGGTGCCAGATTTTTAAAATTTGAAACCTAAGAAACTACATGTGTTGTAACAATACCTTAAATAAATAAAGTACCCCCAACTCCTTTCCTTAAAAATTCCAAAATATTCTAGACCTGTGGCCACAGCTGCTGCTGCTGACATCTGCCCTGGCTGATTTGCAAGTGTGAAGGATGTGCTTGCAATACTATCTCACTCAAATATGAAAAGAAATAAAATAAAATGAAAGCTTTACCTGGTTTTCATCAAAGGGGCTTTGAGTTTTGCTCCTCCTGAGAAGGCTGCTAGCTGCTGTGCTTTCATGCTAACCTTTGTGCTGAACCTCGTTCAAAAGCCTTTAAAATTCATTGATGATATGCTGTGTTGCTCAGTCACCATACTCTCTGTAGCGGGCATCCCTGCTTGAGATTAAGTTATATTCACCTTAAGATTTATGTGAAGAAACAACGTGCCTCATGGGTAAGAACTTGTTCTAAGGATATTGTGATAGAAAGTTTTGTTGCAAGGATGGAAGGTCAGAATCAGAGGAAAAGGTCATTGCTTTCCCTTGGTTTATACCTCAAACTTGCAGCCACAGACATACATGCAGTCCACAGGCAAGTCCATGAGGAATCAAAGACATGCTTAAAATAAAAGCAGCTTTGTTCTCTCTAGTATTCCTGACTAGAGAAATTGTGCACTTAGATTTCAGATATTCATTTGTCAGCAGTTTCTACAAAGTTGATAAGGAAAACTATTCACATCTTCAGTGATGTAAGGTCAATAATAGTGTCCAAAATATTGATATTGGTAGGGCTATTAATAACTCCAAAGAAATAATCAGTGGAAGCAACACTTTGTCAGACATATTACTGAATTACACTTTGGTGAGAACATCTCTTCTTAAGGTCCAATGTGAAAGCCTTGTCACAATCAGCTCTGGCAGGATTAGTGGCATCACTAGTTGACTTCCGGATTTTCTTGTTACTTTGATCAATGAGGAAGATAAATAACAGTAACAATAATATTACAGTGATTAGGAGTTAAAGATTAATGGGCTTCAAGTAGCTCGATAGTACTGTTTTACAGTTTGGGTCCTCTGTGTTATACAAAGGGATACATGGATTTACTAGACTGGCTAACAGGATAGAGTCTGGGTAGTTAAGCAATGGCTGCCCCACACTGGAGAGGCTGAGAATCAACTAACTCCACAAGGCTGACTGTTTCAGCAGTTCTAATGTATTATAGAAGGTCTGAAGGAATCCTGTGTTCGGCTAGTCTTCAGTCTATGACGGATTCAGAAGTTGTTTCTACTATCAGTGAAGGAATTCCAGAGCAACAAGATGAACTAGTTGTTGAGAAAGAAGGCAAGAGGCAAAAATGGTCATTGCAAGAGGCAATGACCATTTATAAGGACTGCCTTTGGAAGGTAAAGACCCCATTTAGGGTAGGTCCTCCAGTTTCAAATAATCCGATCAAGAAAGTCTCTCACATTTCAATTAATACCTGGTTCAGTCGAGTTGACAACCAAAATTATCCATCCATCACATGTTCACTCTTGTTAACTTGACACCCAACTTCATCTCCATATGTTGTGCTTACTTTCCAAATAAAAGCAATGTCAAGGTCCAAATTCTGATTAATGTGCCAGGTGCAATCACAAACACATCATATATTTTACAATGGGTGGTAAGGTCCTTGAGGAATG
Source organism: Eospalax fontanierii (assembly GCA_035773235.1). Lineage (NCBI taxonomy): Eukaryota > Metazoa > Chordata > Mammalia > Rodentia > Spalacidae > Eospalax > Eospalax fontanierii. Next base: position 43,358,522 of record CM069533.1, on the reverse strand, counting down.
TTTGGTCTGTTAGCACCTTGTAACCTAAATAAGATAATATAGATTTCTAGCATTTAACCAGTTTATGATGATCTCACTTTTACAATGAAAAAAACAGAAATATCTGCTTACTATATGTATACATATCCATAAGCATGTTTTCAACAAAATGGGAAAGAAACACTCATCTCAACTTCAATCCTTGTTTCTGCAACTTGTCACCTGACCTTAGCTGATATTTATAACTACCTTCCTCTTCTACCTGTTCTATGTGTCCCCCACCTTCAGCAAGAACCTCTGCAGGCCGTGGTGCTTTCCTTGGAGGACAGACCCATACATTTTAACCTGGAAGATCTGGGACATTTTTTATCCTACACAGATTGGTTGTTTCAGGTTCCCATTGACTTTAATCAAAGGGCATGGTAATACAAAAGACACCCTAAAGAGTCTCTGAAGAACTGAACATGGCTAATAGTAGTAGTAAGTCACACAGGCTGATTACACTGTCCTATCATGACATCAATAGTGAAGGCTCAAGTATTTGTTCTGAGGCCAGAGTCTTAAGACAGCACCATGTTTTATTTAATATGTACTGTCATTTAGAATTAGAACATGATGTTTATATAACTATACTTTAAATAAAAGCAGAATCACGACGACTTGAAGCTACTATTGTAAATGTTAAAAAACAGAAAGATGATACAGTTATTGAAGTTATTTGACAAAAATATCCACCAATGGTCACAAGACATACAGCAAGAAAAAATACAAAAATAGAATGAGACAAAAGTCAGGAACTTTGATGAACAAGACAGAACAAGGTAAGCAAGTGTGATGTGGAATCACTGTTAGAGATTGTACTTACATTGATCACGGGTGTACTTAGGGAGACTTTGGTGATAAAGTGAACATTTGAATCATAATCTTAGAATTTTATTTGAGAAAAATTAAAATCCATTTATGGGTGTTAATGGAGGAAATCAGACGATGGAAATGTTCTAGAATGCAATATCGTGAGGCAGAGAGTATAACTACGAGAGATAGTCCAATAAACATTTCACTTAACCATCATATTGAGATTTGAATTAGATGGTAAGTAGTTAAATACTTAAGTATATCCCCTAAAGAAATGGCATTTATAATATTGCAATGATTTTCTTATAATATTATATTACAGCAAATCTTTTCAGTTACTTTATTTCTTAGGTGGGTTCTTAGTTGCGTAAATTAAATGCATAAATTAATTCATTTCAAAAATGAGGAGTGCTTTGGAAACTAAATATAGGTTGCCAATGGGGAATAAAAGAAAATGTACAGACAAGGTCCACAGGGAAGGAAAATAGTCAGATAATGGAGCGAGGAAAGGGCTGGCAGTCTTAGCTAAGATGAAACAACAGATGGGGGATAAATTTTGTGAGACCTCACACAGATGGTCCGCCAGATGGATTCCACCAGGTTCATACAGCTTATGTGTATTTTTCAGCCGCTTATCAGGGTAGGCAAGGCCACTTCTGCAGGCGGAATTTTACTTGGTTCAGGTTATTGAAATAGAACACTGGAGGAAATTCTATAAAGTGTTTTTTTTATTAGTTGCCATTTTTAATTAGATTCCTGGAGATAATATTATTTTGAAGACACTAGACCAGAAAGTTTTTGTAGGTCATGAATAGGAAAATAGTATTTGCATTCATGTAGATTAAAGGAGTTGGGAACTTAATCTAAATTTCAACTCTTAATTGGCTATATTACATTTTGGATCTTTAGAACTGAACTTTCAAATTCAATAACCAAAATGTAGTATTTAATCAAACTCTAATTTAAAATGATTTAAATAATTAAATACAATATTGCTTTATAAATTTCATACAAACTTTATATAATGTATTATGTTTTGACTGATAGTCATACCAGCAAATATGTAATTCATATCATCTTAATATGACAGTAATTATTTTCAGTAAAATGTTAAAATGAGGTTTTATGTATGTATTTGCAGACTGTGAAATAAACATTTGGAAAGTTGCAAAACCATTTGAATTGATGAATGGTACTTCTCAGAATGAACTTCACTTAGATGAAATAGGAAAGTAAGGATTAAGTATGAAGAAATTATGTTTACAAATAATTTCTCTTTATTAATATAAAGTTTCAAGGATAATCATGAATTTAATTTTACTTGGGTACTGCCCTTTCTAATGTTACAAGATAAGATCTTTATGTAAGAGATTTGAAATTCTAAGAAGAGGTATTTTTCTTGATGTTATAGTAAATATTGATATGTAACATCAAAGGTATGTTCTCTGTCTGAAAAGACTACAGGGGTCTGGGAAATAATCACTCCAGGACTCATCAAATAAATTTTCACTAAAGACAGACATATCAATTGCAAGAAAATTCATAAACTGAGAATTGTTCTGTTTTCATAGTATTGTATAAATATTGTTTTTTTGAATCTAACAAGACTTCTCATGGAAAAATAATCATTTCTAATTTATGAATAAGAAAGTTGAGTATTAAGAAGCTTCGTAGCATAGAGTAATAAGTTTCTTACAGAGTAGATGAAAAAGCCCAGATTCTGACTTATTATGTCAATAGGGATTTAGAGCACATCTATAGGACACCAATGTAATATACCTTATACTACTCTGTGGCATTCTTAAGTGGACTTTGTAGTGATAAGAAACTAGACACAAACTAATAAAAATGAATGAATGAATAAATAAATAAATAAATAAACAAAGTAAACATTGGGCACTACTGTATGCCTTTATTCCCAGTATCAAGAGGCAGAGGGAGGCAAATCACCATCAAAGATCAAAGCATGCATGGTCTACAAGAACTCCAAGTTCCAGCTGTCTTGGGGCTATAGGGAAACCCTTTCTCAAAAAATCAAAAAGAAACAGTCCTAGATGTTATGTCTGTTTATGAATTCACTGAATCATGATTAAAGTTTTAGATATTCATTCTACAGGTAGGTTTGTAGCTTATTTTGTGTACAGTTTTTAAATGGAACTATCTCCCATAATTTTGGGGAACACTATACAAACTGCTCTATCAATCATGTTCCAAGACCAGCTTTAAGGCCTAACAGTCACCAAATTGATGAGCACAGCAAATTATATTGAGGTGGAAATTTCATTGTCAAAATTAGGATTGCTTATCCCCAACTGGAAGCATCCAAGTCTGATTCAAAGGAGGGCATGGTGTTAAGTAGAGTGTATTTTATACTTGGAGAAGTATTAAATGAAGCTGTTTTATTCAATGTTTTAAATTTTTCCTGTTGTTTGCTTTACAACCAATAAAATCTCACTTTGGTAATAAATTTGTGGAATAAGTCGTCATTTCCCAGAGGAAGAAGGGATTTTTTTAGCAAGCGTGGTTGCATGTAGTACCTGCCTGTAATCCCAACACTGGAGTGGTGAGTTTGAGGTTGGTAGTACTACACAGTAGACTGAGATTGTTGTGGAAAACAGCATGAAGGGAGAAGGATGGAGAGAGGGAAAGAGAGAGAGAGGAGACAGAGAGAGAGAGAGAGAGAGAGAGAGAGAGAGAGAGAGAATAATGTAGAAACATTTTCTAAATTTTTATGCAACCGATTGACAGGAATTAGTGTTCTCTGCTCTGCATCAATTCCAGAAGTGTGTCATTATAATGAGCCATTTCACTAACAGCAGATCTGGAAATCTATAACATATTGGCCTTCCTTCCAGGAGATAGTCAATCCTCGACGTCTTCTTTGATCCTTGGTAAATTATGCATCAGTGAACTATTTCATCATGTATGAATCTGTGATTGTTACTTATGCAGTTATGGCAACTTCTCCCTGAATACATGTGTAAAGCACTCCTAACATTCCTCTTCCCTAGATAACTGGGCTAGTTGCAGATGTAACTAAATCTGAGAACATCATTATATGGAAAAGTATGTATTTAAGATCATTGTTGTTATTATTATTGTTGTTGTTCTTGTTTCTATAATGGCATAGAAATATCACAGTATAAAATAAAAGAGGAATTATACAAAATATAATTGCTATCTTAAGTACATGGCCTAAGGAAGAATGTGATTAAAATTAAACAGAATTTTAATTCTGTATTTATTTTTTCATTTTTACCCACCAGACTAAATTTAATAAGATAGTGATGGTTTACAATTGTATAACACATTTCATATATGGAAATGATTTCACTTGAATTATTGAATTTCCCACAGACTAGTGGATATCACATTCATTTACACTTAATTATTTTGGGGGGTCTAGGACTTAGCTATTCACAATTTGGAGACTACTTGCTTCCATAATTGTCCATATATAGCTATCTCTTTTTTTTTCTTCATTTATGACTCAGAAATAATCTGTTTAGGGAAGTCTTTACCCAGCTCTCTATCTTATTAAAAGACTTTCTTATTTAATACTATAGTGTAGGGAATAACACTTTTTTCCAGTTCTTCATCTGACCTAACAATTAGAATGTTTTTCTTTGTTCACCTTCTACCTCTCATTGTAAGTCACATAGACTCTATAACAAACAGTTTGGATAAATGAATTAATGAACAAACATAAAGCAATATGAATCTTTGTAAAAGAAATTCTAGATTTCCTTAAGAATGTTTAAAGCTGCAAGTCATGATGTTCTTGAATGGAAAAGAGACTGGAACTTGGAATAGTGGAGGACAATGAAGAGGCAGAGTGCAGAAGTGTAACAGTTACTTAGGTGGGAAATCGTTCAGCTGCACCAGGTTAGAAGGATCTCATTGAGGGCTGAAGAATAGCCATTCACAGAGTTGCAGCAATCCTATCTAAAGATAGAAGACAGAAGAAGCTGCAGTAAAACAGACACAGAACAACAGAACAAAATCAAGAACTCTGAGGTAAAGCTAAAATATAGCCATTCGATTCTAAGATGCCAAGAACAGAATGCAAAGAAAAGATAGACCACATTGGGGAAAAATCGAATATCCATGTAGAGAAGAACACAGACTTCTATCATAACATACAAAATAAACCCCAAGTCAGTAAAAGATTTAAATGTAATACCATAAATTATGACAGTATTATAGGAAAACACAGACAAAGCCCCATGCGCAGGCAGTGGTTGACTTAATGAAAACCAAAATATACAAGAGTTGGAGACACAGAAAGAGAAGGACTTGCACAGCGTTATGGACAGGAAATTAGAGCAATTTTCATGAAAAATAGTATGAACCTGTACAAAAGTAAGAAAACAAAACAAAACTAGAACACTATGATTTAGTAATCGCTTTACTAGAAACAGCCCCCAATAAAATAAAATCATTCTGTTAAAAGAGATATCTGTACTCCATGGCAATATGTGGATTGTACCTACATAGCCTTCAAAAGATAAATGAACAGAGAAAATGTATTATAATGCACAATGTAATGCTATTCAGTACATAAGGGAAATTCTGTAATTTGTAACAAACTGGGTCAACTTGGAAGTTCTTGCAATGGATGGAAGAATTGAGTCAGTAAAAATACAACTACCAGATGATCTCATTTATGTTTGAAACTGAAAAGGTGAATAGTAAGGAAACGTTAAGTAGAGCAATGTTTATAGAGTCTGGAACAGCTGAAGATTATGATTACCACTGAGCCATCTCTCCAGCTCTGACACTTTATATTCGTGAGAATGGATACACAGGATTTTCATGACAAAGGAGAAAATAACTATCTGAAATATCACATATGTTAATTATATTTATGCATCTCATAAGCTATGTGTATATTTTAAAGCATTTTACTACATGAAACAAATATATACAATTGTATATTTCAATTTGAAAGGTACATTGTACAGAAGGGGGTTCAGAAAAAGTAAAAGTGAAATAAGCTGAACTTATAAAACAATGGCACCATTCAGATAAAACTAGTACTGGGTTTTGATCATAATGCATTTTGTACAATTGCATATGGATGGCAATGTTTCAAATGATTGTAACATAAAGATATATGCCTCTGAATAGGCATCTTTGTAAGACTTTATAATCAACCAAGTTGCTCCATGGTGAGAAAAGATTTTGATATGTGGTCTTAGAAGAGGTATGATAAATTTTGGATAGATATAACTGATAGACTGTTCCCCTGTTAGACTGAAAACGGTACAGATTAATCTCAAACTATAACACTCTCCTTATTGATACAGAATTAGCTAAATGACAATGAAATTAAACATGCCTAGAAAGAAGTGTCTTCTTTGGATTAGAAAACTCCTAGCAGGGTTGAAAATGCAAACTTCTGAATTCAAGGTCTCAAAAAGGAAGAAAGCATTGATCACATCTGTTGTATGTTTCCTACAGCAATGTTCCAAATGGTTTAGATAGGATTAATATGGTCTATCAATGTTTCATTTAAAAAGTTTCATTACTGAACTTGATCACTTTTTTTAACATATCAGAGTAAGGAAAAACTGAAAATCCAGCTACGAATAAATTACTAATACAATAAAATGATTTTTAAAACATACATACTGTGGTGATTTTTGCTTAAATGAGCATTTGATTAGCTGGGATTCTTGCAATAACCTTCATAAAGCCTATAGCACTCAATTAATTTATCCATCAACACAGAGAGCTTTAAAATATAAAATCTGTTCATTACATAAAATGAAATAGTCATTGAAATCTGATTCGGGGGTTATGTTAGTCTGAGTTTCATAAAAGTTGTTTATCCCTTTAAAACTGTATAAATGCAGGGTATGTGATAAGCATTCAACAACTTTTCATTACTCAGGAAGCACCTTCTCTGGAACTGAAACTTCACTTGACAATTTTATAATACAAATTGTACGAGATAGGTGTATTCATGTAAAATAGTTCATTCTTTTCCTCTGGACAAGGTAGAAGGGCAACTGCAGTCATCTCTCTTTTATGGGTCCCCAGAATAATTTATTGGGGTGCTTCAATGTGCTATTTAGATGCATGTGCAGATAGCTTTGAATTTTTATCCCACAGTTTCTACAGGCGCTCAAAACGCTAGACATCCAAAGTCCTGCCAATAATATTGTTGACATAGGTATAAATAGCCTTAATAACATAGTTCACATGAATTTAAATATAACATTGCTCAAGTCCTACACTTTATAAAGAATGATAAATAAGAAAGTCTCTAAAATTTGTATAGTCCATTAATAAAAGTATTGATGAACTTGTTCAATTTTCTCAGTAGTAGTCTATTGAAAGCTCATGTGTCAAATATTTACTGTGACACACTTAAGTTCTATGATCTAACACTGCAATAATAACTGCCACTTAGTGAATGCCTATCTTAAGTAATTCATTGGGCCTAGTACTTTCTGAATTCCTTTTTATTATTCACAACTGTACATATTGCATATGGACATGCAGAAGGATACAAAAGTATTGCAAGGAATATGTGAGTAATTCATTTCATTATGAAGTCAGTTCATGATATCAAGACAATACCAATAATGACAAGCTTTGCATTTTTCCATGGAGGGGTGAGCAGCAGTTTATTGGGGGATCAAACTCCTGGGAGAGAGAAAACAGCAGCAGAGGTCAGGCCACCTTTATAGGCAATTAGGAGGTTCAGTAATTTTCTACGGATGTAGGCTTGTGAAGACTTGCGTTTTTTAAAGCTTTTACTATAACCTCATTGCATCAACATTGCATATATGTATATGCATATATTGTTGAGAGGAATGCAATATAGTGCATGATTATAATCAATAGTATGATATCATCTATCTACTTACCTGTTTAACTATATAGTTGAGGATTTTATTTGTTCAAGGACTTTGATCATTTGTGTAATCATTTAATTGTACCAATGTGAACCATAATTGCTTGGAACACATACACAACACATTATCAAGAAAGACTGTTATCCATGTGACTTTAGCATCCCCAGTTAGTTACATAGAACAATCAAAGTTATCAGTGTTCCTTGAGGTCACAAAAATTTATGAATAAAATTCATTAGAGGTCACAAAGATTTATGAATAAAAGTCATTATAGATTGACTCTACTCCCAAATTGTCTTGTTATAGGAAGAATATACTATATCTTTAACTGATAGTAAAAGAATGTTTATGCTAAGATTTTGTCTGAGTAGAGTTTGCAAGGGATTTGTACATGCTGTCACCATTTCTGTGAGTTCATATAAGTAACTGCTTAGGTGTCTGGAAAAATCTGTTTCCCTGAGTCTTTCACCACTCTTAGGGTCCTTCTACCCCTCTCTTCTCCAATGATCTCAAAGCTTGATAAGTAGAAATTTGATATAGGTTTTCATGTCAGGGTAAGTACTCTGCATCCTGTTAATCCCTACATATAGGACAGTTGTGGGATTCTGTGTTAATCACCATCTGCTGCATAAGGAAGTTTCTCTGGTGATAGCTAAAAATATATTAATCTATAGATATAACAATAACTCATTAGAAGTTAGTTGAATACCATATTTATTTCATAGAATAAAAGGATTAGGCTCTCACCTATGACTTGTGATATGTCTAGCCACAGATTTTTTGCCTGCATATTCTTAACTGTGTCCGTGCAATATTCATAGAAGTTAGAAGAAGGTATCAAATCTTCTGAAACTAGAGTTATAGATGGCTTTTAGCCACCATGTTATTGTTTCACATGTATTTAAAGTGAAAACACAGTTTGGTAAATGTTATATTATGTATTTAATATATTATATTGAATTTTATGGCTCAAGTTAATTTTTGCTTATAATATACAAGATATATTGGATCTAAGGTTGACGATATGGGATATGTTATATATAAATATATACATATATATATATATTTACATATATATATAAATATATATAAAGTCTATATATTTCATTTGATTTGTAGTGTTGTTCCACATGTATTAAAAGTGAAAACACAGTTTGTCAAAATTCAAATATGATTCTTTCACATTGTGTTCAGTAAATTTAGAGTTAGTGTCTTAGAAATTGATAATCATTCTATTGGAGCAATCAATTGCTGTGGGAAGCCATCCTAATTTTCCATGGAAACAAACTCCTGTCACAGTTGCCTTAACACATTTTTCCAAATAAGACTCCTTAGGTACAATTTACTTAAACATCCACATTGACTGGATATGAATGATATCCACATACTCTGAGGATAAAAAAGAATTTAAAAGTTTTGAGCCCATGTCAAGGGTATTAAAATAGTGTTTTAGATTAACTGTGGCCTGCTCTTCTATTATGTGCTAAAATATATTACTGTCTTCTAGTATCACTTTATTTGTTCAGTTCTTCTTTTTGAATAAACAACTCATGTATTTCATTAACCTATCAATAAATTAATGACACAATTATACAGTTTCAAGTCATGTCATGCTGGTTCCATCTGTAAAACTATAAGATTTTTATGAAATATAAAATTTCATAATCTTTCTTGAATACAAGATAATTAAAGATTGCATCAATATTTGGTGATCCAATTATGCATTCTTCCTGTATGATATACTATCATCCCACAGGCTTATCTCAAGTGAGTTACAAGACTCAAAAATCAGAAACTTAACGGATACATTTAGTCAGTTTAGTCAATTTTATTCCTATGAATTTACAGAAAGCTAGTAAATTTGAAATACGAAATAACAACACTGAATCCCTGTAAAACTGAACTCTATAACAATATAAGCACATGATATATAAGCTGAAGTTGATAAACACTGATAAAATAAAATATGACCAAAATTAATTCAGGCAAACAACTTAGTCATTGACTCAAATAAGTTTACTGATGGTTATTAAAATATCCATAATATTAAATTTTAAAATAACACAATTGTCTCCAAAACCTGAATGCAATCAGTGTGAAAGTAGAGGAAGCAATAGCTTGAAACTAAAATTTGCATTGTTTTATTACTACGATATACAGAGTTGTGAATAAATAAAGGAACCATATAATTTGCTATTATAAAGTTTCAGTAGTAAGAAATAAAACTGAGAATCCAGGAACAGACATGAAATATCTTTTTTTTTTTTTTTACAGAGACACAAAATAATCTAAACTAATTCTTGGTTCCTTTTTCCCTCAATTAATTTGTAGCTGTATGATTTTATAAGAAAGAGAGAGAGAGATAAACAAGAAAAATACGAGAAAGACAAAGATAAAGATGATAAAGGAGAAGAAGAAATGGAATTAGGCATTAGGTGGAGCCTGCCTCTAATGCCGGCACTCAGGAGGCAGAGGCAGGCAAATCTCTGTGACATAAGAGCCAGCCTGGTCTTCATAGTGAGTTCAAGGACAGCTGGAGCTACATAGTGAGAACCTGTCTCAAAAAAGAATCAAAACAAACAAAAATAGAAGAGGAAGAGAAAGAAGAAAAAGAAGTAGAGAGATAGGAGAAGAAGAGAAAGAACAGAAAGATAAAATAGTTCAGGAAAGGAAGGAACCTCAGCAGGACAAGTCCAAAATTAATTTTGCTATTAGAAAGAAACAATACTTGAAAGGCACAGAATTAATTCACTTGTGATTATTTAGAAATAAAAACTATTATGGATAAAACACTGATTCTCAGATCAAACAAGAGATTACTCACTAAAAGAGAACACACAAGGTAATAATTACAGTAATGAATCTGTTTTCTTTGCCTCTGTTGTGGTAGTCTCATAAAACTACATATGTTGAAAAATTATACAATTAATTATGAAGAGAATTTGTGTTAATTCATATACCTGAAACAAACAGGAGTTGGAAAATATCAGGAAATATGCAGACTATTTCAAAGGACTCCAATTTTATCATCGCTCAGCTCAGGCGATACTGTGGGTGACAGTTAGAGCTGAATTAAACAATGCTTACTGTGCTCCATTGCTGCTTGTAAATTTGAAGACACAAAGAACTCTAAGTACATGAGAGAGTTGTTTCTGGAGGAGAAGAGGCATCAATTCTGAATCTTCTTTATAGGTATGTGGTGTTCTCTTCCCAGCCCTAGTTTTGTTTGCAGTGGGTTCTCTTTCCTGAATTCAGCCATGACCCAAAAATATTAGTAGAAAATATTAGAAATCAATAACTTAGAATTTTTAAACTGCCATTCTGTGGAACACAAAGAAATCTATATCCATAATGCTGCTCACAAAATAATTACTTAAACAAATAGTCATTTCTGCTATATTTATGTCTTAGTTAATATTTTTATGAATAATAAAATTTGGAATGAAAATCTTTATTTTCTCTCCCCAAACACTGTATTTCATGTACGAAACTGATAATAATTTGCCATAAATGCATCGTCTTCAGCAGGATATCAAATTTGCTACATAGAAAGTTGTCTCTCAATTAATTTCCAGTGATTGGTTCATCTCTAAGACACATAATTTATAACACAACAGTATTTGAAATAAATGAAAATTTAATAATGCAAAATATACATGCATTTATATAAAATTTATAATATTATAATTAATTTAGACTTGAAAAATCTCACATAATTCATAGAACATACCTCAATGACAAAAAGTAGCTGCTTCAGTGTCCTTTAGAACATTGCTATAAATAGGGCCCCATATGGTATTCAATTAGAAGACCTTCCCCTCTGAGAACACAAGTCATATTCCAGCAACAAGGTCTCCTTCTGTGCTATTAAGTCACGGACATGAACATCTTGTGAGGTATCCAGCTGCCTTGTCCTTCCCATATGGCAATAATCAAGAATTAACTACTCCCTATTTTTTTATTCAGAAAAACATATCTCCTAATTACTTTGGAGACATGTTCCTCAAATTGAGTATGTATTCTTTGTATACTATTTCACTAATAAGAGAAGGTAGGATTCTTTACAAGGGGTAGAACTGATCAATATATAATTGGCAGCACATTACACATATTTATATTTTAGGTTTAGCTCTTAATGATTATTTCAGATATGGAGAAGAAAAAATACACACTAAGTATTTGGAGTTTCAGAAATATATTGGCGATCATTGTTAATTACAAACACACCAACAATAGCAGTTCCTAAATTCTACAACTGCACCATGTAAATGGCAGATGTACAGTCAGAATTACTTCTAGACTTCCATTTATCAGGGCCAACTTTGCTAAGTTACAGCTAACTGTACTTGGCGATTATTGCCAAGGACCAGAATCCTGGAAGTAAAACTTGGATGGCAGGGAAATAATTTTACTAATCTCAGAACATATAGTAAAAAACCAAAATGTATTCTGGAATGAACATTAGATTCCAAAACTCTAATATCATAAGTTCATAGAATATGGTCAAATATCAGACGGTATCAGGATTGTAAGCCTGTTTGATAGAGTACTGATGAAGGACCAGGTAGCCAAATGCAGCTCTGACAGCAGGATGTGGTGAAACAGAGAGCTAAACTGCATGGTCAGGAGATGGGTTCATATTTGAAAAAAGTTTCCTAGCAGGAAAAAGAAGGTTCCATGCTTTTCAGACAGTACAGATAAGAAGAGTAAGAATTTTAGACAAGTTCTAGAATTTGTGAGTGTGATTTAAGGGGGTGACAGGAAAAAATATTACTTTTTGAAAGAAGGAACCTCCCTATCCTCCGTCCTTCCTTCTTAACCACATTCCATCAGCTATGAGTTGGCAAATGGAACATCAGAGAAACTGGGTCTCGATTTTCAGGACCCCCATGACAGTCAACAACCATCCTTGATTCCAGTTCCAGGCGATTCAGTGCCCTCTTCTGACCTCTGTGGGTATTGTGCACTTATACACATGCAGGCTTAACACTCTTACACATAAAACAAGTGTAACAATAAAATATTAAAACAAAAGAGTCAGGGCCAAGTCCAAGAGGACTGCTCTGGTACGGGGATTGATTCACTAAAATTCCAACAATAGCATTTAAAATCACAGGAGGAACTTTGGAAAATGCAGTCTGAGGCTACAAATCAATCCTTGCAAGTCAGAAAACTTTCTAGTAGGCTTTGTAACAATTGAAAAACTCTTGGTGTCAAATTGATGAATATTAAAATTATACAGTATACAGGAAAAAAGTGAGTGTGGGAGGCTGAAACAGAGGGAGGGAGGAATGAAGGGAAAGAACAAAGGAGAGAGAGAGAGATGATAAGGTCACGTTGTTATTTCTGTGTGTAAGACTGAAATTCACTAAATAATCTAGTAAATTTACCATAAAGTGTAGTATAGGAGATCTCCCTCCATTAACCATTTTGGTAGATGAGAGACAGAGTTTTGACATAACTGAAGAACTGAAAATGCATAGTTATTTAAGTCTTAGGAATTCAAGTCTAATTTTCTTGTACTCAGTAGAATCCACAATTTTCACAATGGCCAGGTTATAGGTGATTATTAAAATTTTATGTTTCCATAGAAAATTTTAACTTATTTTCTCTATATATACATATTTATTTCCTATGGCAACATAGCTATTAGTGTTTTAATATGTTGTCATTCAAACCCCACTACAGGTATTACTTTTCCTTAGATATTTTATTAACCATGACTCCATTTTTGCAATAAGGAAATCTGAGTTCAATTGTCTTTATAACCTCTACTTTTGCTATTTTATTCCCACGACTTCGTTAAATCCTTACTCTTTTACTATCATACCTAAGAGAGTGTCCATTTGTAAAGGCATCCCTCAATGCACCGAGTAAAACTGTCACCAAGAAACCATAATCTTCCCACTCGGTTAAAGAAAAAATTACATATAAGGAAAAAACATTCTATTTCCTGAAAATATGGCTTACTTTTGCCTAAACAGAGTTACTTATAGACTGGTCATTTATATTCCTTAAACTTCATCATTTATTTGCTTTCAAATTAAGCTGAACACTGGGAGCAGCTTCCAGGGACACATTCACAAAGAGTGCCACCATATAACAGAGGACCGCAGCAAAACAATTCATGACTGGAAATTCTCAGACATTTCCTTGGATGTAGAAAACAGTGATCTATACAATTTCTTTTGCTTATTCTCTCCCTGTTCATTCTTTTAAATGTTCCATTCATTAAAATATCATTTCATTGTGAGCTGGTCAAATATGAGAATCACCCAGAATTTATATAGACTAAAATGGATGACATTAACTAGTAATTAGTGACAATGACTGTTCATTGTGGTTTAAATTAGTACAATTAGAATACAGACAAGAGTAATAGACATAACTATAAATCAAATGATAAATGACTAAAATGTATTTTTAAATGTTCGATCTTTAATCTTCATTTTCAGTTTAAGAATGTTTTGGATTATTTGCATTTAGAATGAAGAGGGACAGTTGAATGACAGAGCTTTAGTTTCTCCAGAAGATGTTGGTAATGGTCTGAGGTCTGAGTCAGGAGGAGCTGAAGGGCAGAAAGTTAGGTAGGCATATGAAATCTAATTCAAAGTTACAAAGAAAATGTGTAAGACAAAATTAAGGCCTTATTAATTTTAAAGAAGTTATGCTTATGAGCATATGTGTTATCATATATATCATGTTGTATTCAGAAATACATAAAATTACAATAAATTATTTAAGTTTAATTATTAAAAATATTCTTTAGTGGGTCTGGAGAGAGAGGTGGCTCATCAGTTAATAGCATGGATCTCTACCAGAGGACATGAGTTTGATTCGCAGCACCCACATGGCAGTTAACAACTGTCTGTAGCTCCAGTTCCAGGCAATTCAGTGCCATTTTATGACTTCATGGAGACTACACAACAAAGGTGCACTTACATACATGCAGGCAATACACTCATATACAAAATATAAAAATAACATGTCTACCAAAGAAACCTAGATAATTGTATCATGGAATCAAAATATTAATAATATTAATAAACAAAACAATATTGTAAAATATTATAAAACATTTACTCTCCAGATATGATTGTACATCCTTCTATGTGCAATTACTTATTTCTATAATCCAATTATATATATCCAGATATGATTATACATCCTTCTATGTACAATTACTTATTTCATAATCCAATGCGGCAAAGGTCCTAATTGTTTAAGATTTATTCAAGAAAAAATGATTATAGTGTTTAGTTCATAATTAAAAAAAAACAAATTAATAAAACTATGCTAGTTTTCTTAAAGTTACTTTGATAAAACACTCTGACCAATACCAACTTGAGGAAGAAAGGGTTTATTTCACTTAACATCTCCCTGGAGACACAGTTCATCACTTATAGAGCCCAAGGTAGGAACTTAGGGCAGGAATCTGGAGGCAGGTACTGAAGCGATGGAGGAATGCTGCTTACTGGCTTGCTCTCCTGCCCCATGTTCAGTCTGCATTCTACTAATTAACAGAACAATCTGCCCAGTGGTTGAACCACCCACAGTAGGCTGGGTCCTCCCACATCATTCAACAAGCAATCAAGAAAACATCCCATAGACATGGCCGAAAGCCCCTTCAATGGATGCAATTCCCACACTGAGGTTACCTCAACTCGTGTCAAGTTGACACTAAAGCTATCCAGCACAACTGACCCTTTGTCAGCTTGACCCACAGCACGTCACTATTAATCCACAACGTTTGCTTTTCTTGTCCCCAAGATATGTTAACAATATCACAACATAAGATAGTACAACTTTAAAAGCCCCATAGTCCTTAAAGGATTCAAAAGTTAAAGAATTCATATTTTCTTAAATTCTCTTAACTGTGGGCTCCTGTAAAATCCAAAGCAAGTACTCTCTTATTTCAAAGGGAGACACCTAAGGAAAACTTAAGTCCAGCAAAGTAGCTCAAGGCTGGACATCTGGAATTCACTCATGAACTTCTGGGTTCCAAAGGGTTTTACCAGGTCCACTTCTCTGGCTCTGCTGTCCACAGTACATACAGCTTATCTTGCAGCCCCTGGCCAGTTCCATTCCAAATCTGCTGCTGTCCTTGGTAGTCATCCTATGGTCCTGGCATCTCCAAAAACCTTGGGATCCACTGAAACTGAGGCTGTACCAATGGGATCTTCTATTCTCTCCTGGTGCAAAACCTCAGATTTTCTCCATAACCCCTGAAATCCTGGGGTCTTCACTGAAACTGAAGTTTCACCAACAGCCTTTCCTGGCACCTCACAATGCCAAGCCTCAGCAGCTCTCTGTGAACCCTTAATGCCTTCAACACCAGAACCACGCAGGAGACTCTTAAACATACCAAGTCCTGCTTCGTCCTTCAGATGGAAGCTCAGGTCCCCCCTGGATCACAGTATCTGTGTGCTGACCCTGAGGAAATACATCACAGAAGATTTCACCTTAATGATGCTGGGTTCCTGTTACTTACAGCTGATTTTTCAGCCCCAGCTAACCATTATCAATTGTTCCAGGAAAATAAAGATTTCACTTCTGTGTTTTTGGTCTCTTCTTAATTACAGCTCATTCTTCAGTCCCTGCCGACGAAGAAACACAGATGCTCAATTCAAAATATCACACAAAAATCCCTGATAGTCTCTGCTTCCCTTTGAAACTTCACAAATCAAGCCTCTACTGTATAAAACTCTTTCTGCATAATTATTCAAAGTTTCACAGCAACATACTCTAAACACTCAATGACTTTTCTAACCCAAACTTCCAAATACTTCTACAATCCTCCCCCAAACACCAAGGTCAGGTCTTAGTTTGTCTTCAATGGCTGTGACAAAACACTCTGATCAATACCAACTTGGGGAACAAAGGGTTTATTCGCTTACATCTTCCAGGTGACACAGTTCATCACTTAGGGGACCCAAAGTAGTAACTCAGGATAGGAATCTGGACACAGGAGCTGAAGCATAGGCCATGGAGAATTGTTGCTTACTGGCTTGCCCTGGTGACCATGTTCAGCCTGCTTTGTTATGCAATATAGAACAAACTGTTTAGGGGTGGCACCACCCTATGTGAGCTGGGCCTTCCCAAATCACTCAACAATCAAGAGACTACCCCACATACATGGACAAAAGCCAGTCAATGGAGGCTAATCCCTCAACCCAGGTGTATCAAAAGTTGATACTAAAGCTGCCCATCACAATTGCCTTTTGTGAACAAATCTCACAGTTGAATGTGAGTTAATGAGATATCAAATTATATTTGTCTGTTTTAAATATATCTTATTATTCATTGAGAATTTCATTCAATATGTTTGATCACACCCTTCACCTCAGTATCCTCCAGGATCTACTTTTAGCTATAAATTCATATTCTTTCTTTCTCCTAGAGTCCTATTTGCATTGCCCAAAAGCTTTTGGTTGTAGAACCCGTCCCAATACATTGTCAGCCTATCACTGGCCATCCCTTTGAAGAAAACTGACTCTTCTCCTGGCAGCTAAGAAATGCAAATAGCTCCTTGTCCAGAGATGGAACTTTGTCAACAACTTGAACAACTCTGTGCTAAGATTTTGTGTGGTTTGCACTAGAGTAGGTCCTGTGTATACTGTCAACCTGCTCTGTGTTTATATGTGCAACTTCCCTGCTGTCTGGAAAATAGGTTCCTGGTAGTTATTGACAAACCTCTGTTTCTTGCAATCTTTCCATACACTATTCTGTGAAGATTCCTTGAGCCATAGGGGATGAGACTTGGTGTAAATGCCCCATTGATGACTTAGCACTCTTGCAGTCCCTTATTTCCCGCAGATTAACCAGTTATATCTTTCTGTGTTAATTGTCTTTTACTGCAAGAAGAAGCTTTTCTGATGAAAATTGGCACACACAGCAGTTTATGGGTTTATCAAGAGGTCATTGAGAATCATTTGAATATAATATCCTTTTAGTAAAATGTGAGTAATAGGTTCTTCCCCATGAATGAGCACCAATTTAGCCACAGGATCTTGGCCCCAGTAATAGTGTTTATGGGAATGACCTTTACAGTAGAGACATGCTCTGGATGAACGACTTTTACTTAACCTTGTGATCAAAATCAACGTAGACAAGCAAAGTGAGCACTGGACTCCTCTTGCTACCTGAGAATATAACCTTAATAAATCAAGGCGCTTCCTTGTTCTTGTTGCAGAATAATCCATAAATGCACTTATATGTTTTACATATCAATCAAGCAACTGTTGAAAAAGCAAATATGTGCAGGGTAAGACAAAAATTACTTGTGTTGTAAGAAAGAGATTAGGGTTAAATATGTAACATCTGTTTGTGGATGTATGTTCTATTCTAGGTCAGTACAGGTTAGCAGAGACAAAACTCTTCTGCTGAAATAATAGTCCAGTTTTACTTTCCCATTTTATGCTGGATATCATATTCCTATAAAAAAAGAGTGAGCCCTTGTTAAGGAAAACCTTTCCAAGATTATTATGAAGAAGCCTGTACTCAGAACAGTTCATGACCCTCTGGGTTAAAACAAATGCTAAGAGGAAGGTTCTCTTTATTCAAGAATTGACTTAATGTTTCATTACACAGTAAAGGCAACAGTGCTAGGTGTGGGTTCCATCTTGTGGAGTGAGCCTTACATCCAAACATATGGTGGTTGGTTGCTTTCATGACATTTTTGCTACTATAGCAGTAATGGGCATACATTGCGAGGCAGGTCATTGTTTTCTCCCAGGTTTCACACCTGGGTAAGATTGATAAATACTTTTTTCTCTGATACTATGTATATACGTGTCATTAGGAAGGAAGTTTTTAGGTAAGCACAAACTTGAATTTTCCGTGCTTTATGACTTAATTGTGTGTGTGTGTGTGTGTGTGTGTGTGTGTGTGTGTGTGCGTGTTTTCAGTAGGTATTTACCATCATGTTCTGGAGGGTCACCAAATGCACTGGCAATAACCTGCAATATTTGGGGTCTATGGAATCCTACTGGTCAACAATGCAAAGGGAAGTAGCTCATTCTGGGTACTGGGTATTTTATTTGCCAGGGTGAGGTGAATAGTTGAGGTATTTTCCTGTGTCATCTAGAACCTTCCTTTAAACTATTTTGCATATATATATATATATATATATATATATATATATTCGAGAACTTATAAAATGGTAGTTCTCCATATGGTTTTTCAAAGACATTTGGTGTTACTTATCCTTCTCTGTATACACCCCTCTACCTTGGCCACCCATTTCTTTCTAGTTTGCTTCTATTGTGGTGATAAAAACACTGACTAAAACCAAGAAGCAATTTATTTTGCAGCCTTCATGATCAAGGGAAGCCAAGGGAGGAACTCAGGGCAGGAACCTGGAGCACAGACCATGCAGGAATACTGCTTACTGGCTTGCTCTCCAGGCCTAAGCTCAACTTGCATTCTTATACAGTACAGGACCACCTGCCCAGAAGTGACACAAACCAACGTAGACAGAGACTTCACACATCACTTAATAATAATAAAAAATTGTCCCACGGACATGACCATAGGCCAGTCCAATGAAGGAAGTTCCCCAATTGAGGTTCCCTACACCCAGGGCCCTTGTTTGATAGAGTTGGCATGGGTTTTGTTCAGGAAGCCACCATTGCCACAAATTCACATGAACAAGCTTCCAGTGGCCTGAAAGCTTCTTTTTCCCCATGTTCATGGACCAACCATGGCTCTTCCAATATTTCTCCCCTATTCTGAAACGTTCCCTGATCTACGGGTGTATGAGGTTTAAAATAAAAGTCTTATCCAGGGACACACACTGCTTTCCTGCATTCTCTAAAACCTAGCCAGTTGCTACTTTCTGTATATTCCACTCTGTTGTTTAAGGAAGCTTCCATGGTGAGAGTTGAGGGATGCACTAGTATTCTCTCCATCCACTGTTCTGCTATGGTTCATAAATCTTAGGTGTACTGGCTCCACTGAAGATATGTCACCTAGGTCTGCACATACTTCAGACTTATGTTTTCTTTGTGAAGCATTTGTGGAACTCTATAATAGAGTTGTTGCAAGAAGCTTCTTTGATGAGTAGCCTATGGTACACTTATCTTAAATATAAGGATTTATATTTAACATATGGTAAGAAATTTCATTTGTCTATTGATATTACAGAGATAGGGCTTTCTCATTTTTTTTTCTTCTTTAAAGACAGGGTCTCCCTGTGGCTCCAGTTGACCCGGAACTGACTATGTAAACAAGGCTGGCTCTCGATCTCTTAGAGATCTGCCTGTCTATGCCTCCTGAGTGCTCATACTAAACATCTGCTCTGCCACAACAACTACAAGTTTTAATATATATATTAGAAGACATAATTGTGTGTTGTTGTTGTTTTTGTTGTCTAGACACAAACTGGGGACACTTGGGAATAGGAAGCCTTAGTTAACAAATTTCTTCATCAAACTGGCCGGTGGTAATGTCTGTGGGACATATCCTTGATTGTTCATGGATTTAAAAGACCCTTGTTCATTGGAGGTTGTGCCATCCCTTGGCAGATGGGCCTTTCCTATATTAAAATAAGTAGCTAAGTAATCCTTGGGGAGCAAGCCAGTAAGCAGCATTCCTCCATGGTCTCTGCTTTAGTTCTTGCCTTTTAGTTTATACCCAATTGAGGTCCTGATTTGATTTCCTCTATGAAGAAATGTAATTTGAATATGTCAGCACAATATATCCTTTCTACCACAAGAAGGTCTGGTCAATGTTTATTTTTTTCAGAAGCAGAAATTAAGCTAGAAGAGAGAAAATATGATAAACTAGTGTATTGGAGGTTGTTTAAGAATGTATGGACTGACTAAGGAGTTATATAGACTCAGAAAGAAATGAGAATTCGGTGTGGAAATAATCTCAATCAACACATCATAGAAATGCAAAGAAGAAGAAAACAATTAAGCATTCATAATGATAATGAGAAAAAACTGATAGTTTTATGTATTGAATTAAGTCAATCAACTAAGAGTAATACTGGAATTTATGTAATTATACTTTTTAGAATGCAGAATGATAACTCATTATTCAGTGATTATAAATCTCTGGTGATTATTATGCTCTATACACAAAAAAGCAAGGTAAAAATCTAGCCAATATAGTCTTGAAATTGCCATAAATAAAAATATGCAAAAGGTAGAAAATAAGGTAGATGGCAAATTAATAATTGTCTTACAAATTTTAAATTTAACTAACCAAGTAGAAGCTAATTTTCTTGATAAATTCCATCAGATCACTATATAGCAAGTTACCTTTGTCCTTTCAATATGAAATTATGCTTCAAATATCAAAAAGTATAATCACTTTACTCCATACCTCAATACTAAACTTACCTAAATGTCCATGAAGATAGAATTAATTAATATAAATCTTCAGTGTTCACAGTCCTGTGGAAACTCAAAGAGATGATAGTTTAACAGAATGCAAAAGAATTGACCAGAAAAGAGCAGAATGGTACCTTCTATATTGAGTCTGCCATTTTGGCAGCAATAGTTCCTATCATTGCATTTCAAGAAAATCTCATTCACCCATTTAAGTTACATGTTGTCTTCAGCTACTAGTAACCTCTAACGTGAAATTAATATGCTGTTTTGGTTTTGGAGACAGGGTTTCCTTATAGTTCTTGCCATCCTAGAACTCACTTTGTGAACCCAACTGGCCTCAGTCTCAAAGAGATCTGCCTGCTTCTGCCTCCTGAGTGCTGGGATAAAGGAATACACCACCTTGTCCAGTTTAGATATATGCTTTGAATATGATATTAATTTCCTGTATGACATAAAAGCTTTATACAATTATATGTTCATTTGGCTATCACAAGTAAAAATATTTTTGCTATATTTCCAGTCACAAAACAATATTCAATAGGGAAAACGTGGAACAATATTATGTACTAATTGCTACTTCATAATTTGAAATTAGTAGTCATAACAAAAGCCTTTAGAAAACTATAATGTGAACATAAATATTGTTGAAAATTCACATTCTACACAATTCTATTCTTAATGGATAATTTTTTGTTACTATACATTAAAAAGTAGACTAGAGAATGCTCTGTTGTACATATGAAATGGTCACAATTTAAAATGAAAATTATGAACATAAGACTAATTTGTGTTCCCACATGCCAAAATAGAAACTGTGAATGATATCTTAGTAAATATTTGCAAAATGGTAAACTGCCAATTGGGAACTCATTTAATACATAAATTGACACATTTATAATAATGGATTTTATCTGGCTTGAGCAGTTCTTATGCATGCTGTCACAACTGACAACTATTGGTTTCATATATCCAACTGCCTTGATGTGTCTGGAAGACACTGTTTCTTTGTACTTATCTACATCAGACTCTTAAAATCTTTCTGTCCATTCCTCTACAAAGATCTCTGAGCAACAGGGGAATGGCTATAAAATAGATGTTGCATTTAGGACTGAGCATCCTCCAGTCTCTAACTGTATACATGCTGACTACTTGTTTACCTCCCTATTTCAAAAGAAAGTTTCTCTGATGAGAGTATAGAGATAATCCATGAATGCTAAAGATCAGTCATTAAGCATCAGTTTAATTCTATGTCTATTTAGTATATTAACAGAGGAGGATTGATCCTAGGGCCTAAGATGAGTTTAACCGCAGGTTCTTGGTCCTGATAAGTAAGTGTTCTAGGTATGGCATCCATCTGGTGGATCAAGATTTCAAGTAAATCAAAATGTGTTTGATAACTCCCAAAACATGTGACACTAGAGCACCAGTGGATGTATTTTTCCAGGCTAGTCATTATTATAGCTTCAGGATTCATAACTGGGTAAAATTGGTGATTCCTTTTTTTCCTTCAGTAGTGTCGATAGGACCATGAAAGCCAGCCAGTATTGATTAAGATTCCAGGTCTGTATCAGCTTGATTTCTCAATATACTATGACTCAAGTATGTAGTAGGGTTAGTAATAAGGTCTTACTATCAAGTTCTGGTAGTTAAGCAAGGCAATGGCAGCAGACAGTAAGGAAGGAGGAGCTACGGAACTCCCTGAGTAACAACTCCAAAAGAGGTATCCCATTCCTGGGTCTGGGATTTTTATTTGCTCCCCTGTGGTGATGGGTAGAGACATTTTCCTTTCATAGAGGGACTCATTATTAGAAAAAAGAAAAAAATAATGTATCTATATATATATATATATATATATATATATATATATATATAAAATTGATCTTTTTGTATTTTCCATTCAACAGTTCTTAATCAAATTTAGATAACCCTCTATCCATCCCTCACCCTCCTCCAGACTTCATGCATTTAGTCATACATGTTATGTCCTACCCTGTCAAGCCTTTGTATCTACATGTCCTTCAGTGCTAATTCATTCACTAAAGTGTAGTCAGCCTATCTAGAGATTGAAAGTGAGGCATAGCCATTAGTAATTAGTTTCCAATAATTCTCTCTTTAGGGCCAGTCCACAACCTATTTCTCTTGCTCCATTCTGAGTCCTTGTGTGATTGAGTTGACATGGGTCCTATGCTCATTGTTACCATTGACACAAGTTCATATGTGACGTTTCCAGTGACTAAAAGCCTCTGCTTCCCTGGGTTCATGAACTAGTCCTGACTCTTACAATCTTTCTGCCCTCATTTCTTCAGTGGTCCCTGAGTCATGAGTAGTTGAGTTTTAATATAGGAGTTCTATCTAGGGACACAAACTTTGCAGTCTCTTATCCTTTAAAAATTGGCTAGTTGTGACCTTCTGTGTGCATTGCACTCTGTTGTATAAGGGAGCTTCACTGGTGACAGTTGAGGGATGTACAAATGTTCTCCCTAACCCTCGTTGCATCCTATTCCATGAGCCTCAGGTTTAAAGTTTCAGCTGTACGTATGTCACCTTGGACCAGACATCTCTCAGATATATATTCTCTGTGTCTAATCAGTAGTGAGATTTTCCAATAGCATCCATCTGTTGCAAAAAATAAGTTTTTTTTATGAATGGTGTACAGTATGCTATCTGTAAATATAAGTATCCATATTTAGTATATAGTAAGGAATTTCATTTGTCTATAAAGATGACAGAGAAAGGAGTGAGTATACCAAGAAGTTACAGAAAGAAAACAAAGGAAGGTATAATAATGAAAATACAATATAGGGGCAAAAGTACAAAGAAATTAAAATGACAGTATCCAATATATATCTTTCAGTAATAACAGTATCAGTGGCCTAAGCTCGTTTGTCAAAAGACACAGATTAGAGAAATAAATCAAGAAAAAACCCACATTTTTGTTCTCTTCAAGAAACTTGTCTCAACAGTTTTAAGTACAGACACCATCTTATGGTGAAAAGATAATTTTTTTTTTCAGGAAAATGGCTCTAAGAAGAAAGCAGGTGTTACACTACTAATATCTTACAAAGTACATTTCAAAGTAAAACTAATCAGAAGAGATAAACAGAGTCACTTCATTCTAATCAAAGGAGCAATCAATCAAGCAGATATTACAATCATGAACATATATGCAGAAAACTCTGGAATATCCAATTTCATAAAAAGAGTACTCCAGGACTGTAAAACACAGACTATCTCCAACTCAATAATGATAGCTGAGATCAATATATGAATATTTTAGGAAGCATCTATGGCATCTAATGATTCAAAGCTGAAATCTACATATGAGAGCAAATATGCGAGGTTTGTCTTTCTGAGTCCTGGTCACTAGGGTGATTGTTTCCAGCTCTGTCCATTCAAAAGAGGGTCCCATGTAACCTAGTATTGCTTCAAACTCCCTACAAAGCTGAGGACGAATAATTTTCTAATATTCCTTCTCAGTTGTTCTCTGAGTTTGACAAATTGTGAATGAATGTAGTTACATTCATTTGCTTACAAAACATATTTGATGAGGGGTAAGAGCTGCATTTATCTGGTGACATGAGTATAAGTATTTAGAGTATGGTAAGAAATTATATTGTTTTAGAAAAGTGACAGCAGTGTGTTCTCTGTCTTGAAATCAGTGTTTTGAGTTTGATTTCAGAATGTATTCATTCTGAGAGAGTAGATAGAAAAAATTCACTTAAATTCTAGATTTAGGGTATCAAAAGTATCATGTCAAATATCATCCTGTACATTTTATCTCCAGAAAGATAAATAGGAGACAGAGACCAGCGATTTTGCATTAAGAGTGAAACAATGAACTGATCTGGTCCTCCAATTGAACCTCTAGGAGAGATTTATATTGTAGTAAATGAAGTATTGTCCTCTAAAAGGTAATACCTTCCTGATGTATCATGAATCTTAAATGTTCTGCAAAGGCCTACATGTTCAAGGTATAGGCAAAAAAAAAATGCCACTATTAAGGGGCAGAAGATATTTTAAAAGTTCACCTATAAAGGGAACTCTTCCAGTCCTTTCAGTAGTGCCCAAAAAGAGGTATTGGGACTTTGGCCCTTCTGCCTCTCACATTCCTGCCAAGAGGTGAATTTTATGTTACTATCACTGCCCAGTATGAAATCCCACATCACAGGTCCAAAAGAAAAGGGCAAGATAACTGAACTGTGAACTCTCCAAAACTGTAACAAAGTAAACCTTTGTCTGTATAATTCCAGATTCTTTAGTTTTTATTTCTGTAGTGAAAGGATGACTAGCAAAGTGGTTCTTAGTTTGTCCGTTCTACATGAGGCTTTGACTATTCCTCTCTTTGAGATCTTTCTATCCCTCCTCAGTTTCTAATTCATCATTTGAGTAAACTTTCGTCTTTCACATTGAAAATTTTTGCTAGATGTAATATTCAAAGAGACTTCTTCTCTACTTTAATATCTCTAATTCATGCTGATATGTCACAGAACGAATTACTACTACACTCAGAGAACCTCAGAGATGGGCATGGCATAACCACTTTGAAAAAGTGACTGAGTTTAAGATACCCAAATCTAACTTTGGAAAACCTACTGAAATACTTAATATTACATTACAACTTTTCTTGTAGTTCCACTTCCTCCTATGAAAGTGATCAAGGTGAACACAATGAATTTTCAGTGTTCTCAGATTTTTATGTACTTACTATAAGGAATTGTATCTTGGAATTTGTTTCCTTAATTTTAACTTCATAACTGAGAGACAGTCTCCTGAAATATAATAGAAAATCTAAGTATAAAATGGGGGTAAAGATAAGGATGGAGAGAGGCAGGGAGGGGAGTGGAGAGAGACAGTTGCATCCATCATCTTGTATTATTAAAGAAATGTAAGGGTTTTTATCAAATGTTGCTGAAGGATCATTTATGTAACTCAGCAGAGAAAATACATTATAAATATTGATATAGTCGATCTTTAGTGACTTTTTGAATTTGTATAGACTATTACAAAGATGATAAACTAAAATGATGTTTACTAATAATGAGAGGGAATACACAGAAAAAAGAATGATTGATCAGAAAACAGACTAATATCGTCTCTGACTTACTTTGTATTTCTGTGTTGACATAAAACAATGTGTTGTTCAATTATTAGAGATAGGAATTCCTAATGAGACTAATGTTAGCATGAAAGTCAGCAGGGTATTTACAGTGTCAGGAATTATACCTCTATCAGCCTCCAAAAGAAATTATATGATAGCCATGTGGCTTTTATAACCTTTAAATAGTTTCGTCAATATCAACAACATGACAAAATATGAACACGCATGAAAGACTTTGAATTTACAGACTAGTTTATATTAAATTTACTATTTATTTATTTTGTTTCCCCTTAAAATACAAGAAGTGAAAAATATTGAGATACTTAGAAAATACAGACTAATAGCAGATATATTGCTTGATTTCTTTATTTTTATTTCTTTGAAAGTAGGGATATTTAACATTCCAATTTATTATACATGGATTTCTCTAGCTCATCAAAACCTTCAAAATTTTTAATGGCAGTAAAGGCTGTGTGTACATGTATGCATGTCCCAACATGTTCACTGGCATTGGAATATAAAATAATGTAACTGATTAAGTTTTTATATAAATGTATTCAGGGCAAAAGAAGGTCTAAGTTACCTGGAATGAAGAGAGAAACTATGAACACAACCAAATGAGGAGAGTAATGGCTCAGACTCAGAGATAATTTTGTAAGCATAAGCTACTTAAGAATTCTTACAGTACAATGTTTCTTGATGCAAAACATCTATTTTATGTTTCAGCCATATATATCTATATCTTCCAGGGAAAGACTGGCTCAGGTTGACACTTTGGTTATATACACAAATCATCCTTCAAGTAACATTTCATAATGGGAAACTAATTTGTTCATAAAATCTCTGTGCCACACATGTTTATATATCAACTCTTTATTTCCTGCCAAAATATAATACATTTTGTTTTATATTGTGTGAACACATGCTCAAGGCACGAAAACCAATTTAAAAAATTGGGTTCAACAAAGCCCAACATTTTATTCGTAAGTATAACATAGCCATTTGTATATAACAAAGCAAAATATGACAAGAAAGTCTCCTATTCCTTTGACTCAACTTTCCAACTTGGAGAAAGTTTGAATAGTGAACACTATTGATATGGGACCAAAAATTATTCCCTTGGTAAAAGTGGGAGAGAGAGAGTTCTGAATGTGTTTCTGGTGAGGATTATATAGAAGTATATAAAAATAGCTTTTACTCTTTAGTTGGCAAGGTAGTCAAGAAATGTTTTTTTTGAAAAGGCAAGTAAAGTGATAAGCTGAGATAGATTTCTAAGTATTCTGGAACCTAAACAACAAGCAATGCATGTTTGGTGGCCATGAATCTGGATATTCTACACTGTCCAAAGAATACAAAATAACTGCTATCATTGACATTTGTTAGTGAGTTGGAAGAGAAATTCAGGTGTTTGCCTTTGGAACTGCTTCAATTCAGTAAAAATGGACTATTTACAATTTGTTTTATTCATTGTAGTTACTTGTCTTGTGTGTGTTCTGTGTTTGCCTGTGTATGTGTGCATGTTCGCATGTCTGTGTTTACACGCATGTGTAATAGTACACGTGTATGTGCGTGCCTGTGTGCATGCGTGCGTGTGTGTGTGTGTGTGTGTGTGTGTGTACGTATGTGTAGACCAGAGTTTTTCGCAGAGCTCCTCTCTTCAGTTGGTCTAGCTAACCAGGTGTGATGGGGAATCTTCTGTTTCTAATTCCTGAATCCTAGGATTATAGGGGACAAGTATCTGCCCTGCCTTTTACTTAAACATTTGTTGGGTATCTGAACTCCAGTCCTCTTGCTTGCATCGGAAGGATGTGCTAAGCCAACTCCTTAGCCCCTACTTAGAATTTATTAGTGAAAGTAGAGTTATTAACATTATGATCTAAACAAAGTTGATGTATTTTCAACAATCAGAAGTCTATAATTTCCTAAGATTTCTTAATTAATGAAAAAATTTGAGTGAGGGTTTCCTTGTAGCCCCAGCTGACCTGGAACTCACTATGTAGACCAGGCTGACCTCTATCTCACATAAATCCACTTGCCTCTGTCTCCTGAGTGGAGGAATTAAAGGCATACACTGCCACATGCAGTTTAATTATGAACATTTAAATATCTTAGCATAAATTTTACTGGAGCATTATAGAATAAACTGCAAATGGGTAACTCCAAAGAAAAACTCATAGAAATGTATTTAAGTGCAAGCATCGATGATACTAATTCAGACAGACTTTTCCAGTCACACAAACCAGTTTACTCAATGAGGTATAATATGATAGTTTGAATTAAATTAGAACCAGAATAAATTTGGAGTTATATGAATCATCAATCAATAAATACCTTAGCAAGCTGCTTCATGCTCTATTGATTCACAAGTGGTTTATCCCACACTCATTGTGCTCTAGTACAATTATACTTTTACATAATTACATTTTCTGTATGTATCAAATTGTAATTTAGATGTCTTCCTAGACCAAACAACCCTGAGCTCTGCATCTATTCCTTAACCATGAGTTGTGTTTATCCTTTCTTCTTCAGCATGCTAGTCTTGATTTCTGCTTATTCACTAAATGGATCTCACAATAGGACGTCATTAAAGCACACTTAACAAACTCTCCCTCATTATAATCATGTTTATTGTTCTCATTTTTTATACCAGTAGTGGTATGAAATACAACTGATGATGTGTGTTAGGGAAAAAATGGCATACTGTGAGTCATATAGAGCTATTGAATTTCATAAATGTAAACCATAAACATATACCATTTATAAACCCATTGAATACTCTAGAAAAAGGCTATGATAATGAACAGACCTGCTATGTACCAGGTAAGGCATTTAATTTTAAGTATAAATGCACACTGAATATTCTCCTTAATTTGTATTACAGTATATTAAAAATGCAGTCTTCAATAAACAACTCTGATACAAGAACAAATTTAACTGTTACAACTTGAAGCAAAAATTCTTTCATTGATGTGTTTCGAATAAAAGAGTTCTGAAACAATTGTAAGAGCCGGAAATAATGCACATAAGCAGTGAAATATTATTTACTGGACATCACAGTAGTATTTCACACATGAACTCTGGAGATTGTGACTGAATGCACAATACCTTCACAAGATCAAGCAAGCCAAAGTCCCAGGATGGTTAAGGAGGGGCTCAAGAAGGTCAACGTCTAGTGGAGAAGCTATTGGTAATTCATGGAAGTTGGGAGTGACAGAGTAAATTTTCTTCAGTGATGTGGTTTCTGAAAGGCTAACCACACTCCAGTAAATAGTCCTATGCACAGAAAAGCAGTGCTAATTGGACTAATAGGTTTAAAAAAGAAAAGGAAAAATGCTGGTGGGATATGAGAAAAATTGAAGGAGAGAGCATGGAGGATGGATGTATATGAAATTATCGATAAAGTTCTGTTAATCTTAAAAAATAAATACATATATATGTATACATGTAACAATTTATTGATTTCATTTAGCAGTGTTAGTGTGCACATGAGTTTGGAACTGACCACCTGAGACTACTAAATATACTGGGAACCTCATCCGCAGTGAAAACTGATTCTCTCATTCTCAGCAGCCACTGAAGAGCTACCAGTTCTTCATCTTGAGGAGGAATCCGGTGACTAAATAAAAGACTAATACAAACACCACAAAAAGAATTCTAAAAGTTTGGGAATTAAACGTCATCATATTTTAGATAGACCTCTTTAATAATTTTTTTCAGAAATAATGTAAATTGCCCTCTGATGTTTTAATAAGGAACTTGTCATGATAAAATAAAACTCCACATGACCTTGCTAAAGAGGGGGAACATTCTCTGATTAGAGATATAGCATTATTTAGATCAACTTTAAAGGTTATATAGTCCATGTGGTACTTTTCTCTATTGGGAGGTTAACAGTTGGCCATCTACTAAAATTATATGTGTTTCATGTGGTACGACACAGGGTGATCAAAATCTCTTCAATGACAGAGAAAATCATTTGGAAAAATTGGTAATTCATGGTCATAGACCTTTAAATCAGAATGTATTTTCATTCTTTAAAAGTTTCAAAGTATTCCAGGTCGAGAAATTACTTCTACTTTTTTTTATAAAGTCAAGAAACTAGTTTAAATGTTCATAGTTGCTTGTTTGATGAACTTAATGACTTCCACCTAATTTAGTAAATCGGAATCTTTAAAAAGGAAAGTGCCGTCAATCCCTTGGGAAGCTCTGGAGTGTGTCAACTCTGCTTTGTCACTTCATTAGCTGTCAAGGGCCAGTAAGTGATACTGCCATGAAAGCCCCAATTTAGGTAGTTGAAAATGATGCTCTTGCTTCAGAAGTACCAACTATGAACAGCCTTGGAGTCAAAAGTGTTCTATCAGTGAAGACATATTATCCACATGTACACCATTGGTTTTCATCAGACATATCAAAGAGATGAAGCACATTGGAACTATCAGCAGCTCATTCTGCAGCCAGAGACCACCACACACCTTGATTTAATATACCCTGTAGAAGGGTTATCTTGGGCCTTGGAATTCCTCTCTTAGAGCCACGTGAGGACAATGAAATAGCTATAGAAAAATGCCTTTTTTCTTCCCAAAGCAAGGCCCATACAACCTTTTAAAGATGAATTTTAATAGCTTCTTATATTTGACTTTAAATAATTTTTGTGGCCATTTTCTTCCTCAAAGATTTCTGTTGTTCTTTAAGTAATTCTATCTTGAACTTAATATACATATTCAATTTGAATTTCAAAGTGTTACTATAGTGTATTTAATTTTACTTATCCAGGATTTTATTTTTCTCTCCAGTTGTTAAATAGAAAATTGAAATGGCAAAATATCTTGTCATAAAATCTACATATCTCAAACTAAAGTTAGAGCATATTTTCCACAGTGCTTTTATTTACGAACAGAGGTCCTGTTTCTTTGCCGTATAAAAGCTGATGTACGCATTAATGAACAAACGATGATTTATTGGTATGTTTCATTAAGTCCTGGTTTCTTTTAAACGTTCCATAGAATGAGTGGTTCCTTGAGGGAGTGAGAAAACAATTAAAAGGAATAATACTAATTTTCTGATACTAAACTTCAAATGAACATATTTTAGGTTTTGGGAGATCCTGATATAAAAAAATTTGCTTTCAAAAACTTCATCATATGTGATATAGGTCATATATTTTAGAGATAATTTTCTTTTTAACTATATATTCATCTCAAAATTTGTTAAAAATATAGTGATATTTATGAGTTAGTATTAGACTGTTAGATATTTAGAGGAAAGTCATTTCAGAATAATAGACAATGCCTGGTCTAATTATTCTGAAAAAAAATTAAAAATATTTTATTTTTTCTAACATGGCCTGCCATTTCTGTGTTTTTGGTTCATACTGGAATTGTAATAATGACACTGTATTTTCATTAGATCCCTAGGTATAATTTTTATAGTCTTATTTTTTAAGACACACATTTCTGAATAGAAGGCAAAATGATAAACAGAACACTTATGAATGTCATAAAATGAGGATAATATATAAAATTTACTCTCTGATTTGAAAAAAAAAAGTTTGATTACTGCTGGTTGAGGAAGAGCTGATCTTTAAGGTTGTGACTCTACATAGGCTCATGTCTGGGGACACAAACTTGATTCAAGCGTCCTTAACAAAAGTGACAGAAGGCGTGGAATCCCCCAGGGGAAGGGCATGGGAGCCTAGAGAAGGGGACATAAAGGTGATTAAGATGTTGTGTATGAAATATACAAAGGTTCAGTAACAAGTTTATTAACTTCAAATGACTTTTGCAAATATTTGGTTGTTGTAATCTTAATTGGTTTGGAAGACACTGCTAGATCACAAACTGAGCAACACAATTCCTAATTCACATACCATGATTAAGAAATATAGAATTCTACTCTGTATATTTCACTCACATTCAATCCATAGGAATAAGTTAATTAATCAATTGATACATATCTTAGGATTTAACAACCTATATACGAAAACTTACATGTTTATATGATGTTTTCTTTATTCTAAATGCATTTTAAAGCATTCCGTTACAGGGATTGCATAAAACAAATGGTTATCCTTTCTTACAGATCAAATATTGAGTTTGTATGTGCACGTATATGTATAAGAGTGTTTACATTAAGCAAATGTAGAATGGTTTATTTTCTCATTTGGCCACCATCATTAAAAATTCCGTTTCTTGACTTAGCTTATGCCCTCCATTATGTCCATTAAATGAAATATATTTTATGCATATTACACG
This sequence comes from Eospalax fontanierii, assembly GCA_035773235.1. Lineage (NCBI taxonomy): Eukaryota > Metazoa > Chordata > Mammalia > Rodentia > Spalacidae > Eospalax > Eospalax fontanierii. The sequence continues at coordinate 43,326,136 of CM069533.1, read as the reverse complement.
TATACAATTCTACCAATTTATAATGGATTTCTGCAGATGAAGCTGTTTCACATTTTGAAGTCAAAATCAATTCCGACTTTTTAGACCATGAATCCAGGAAAGCTGTCACATGCTGCTGAGCACAAAAAACATCATATATATCGCTGCATACATAACTTACAAACTATAAAACCATCTCACTTCTTACTGCATTTCCAAGCAATAATGTTGCCACAGCTAATGTTATCTATGAAATAATTTAACTTCTAACTGAATGCCAATAAAGAAAGCTTTTTGCTCAATTTCAGCTATATCCAAAGTTAGAAACAGAGGCAATTGTTAGTTTCAAGGAGAGGAAGAGTCACGTTTCTTTACTGGTATGACACATGATATGTTGAACAGACTCACGGGACAGACACAGACCCAGGAGCATTTCGGGAACAAGTTTTAGGACCAGTAGGCCTTTAAGAAATGATACTGATAATGGAAGTCATGAAGTCAGGTGAGAGGTTGTAAGGTGGGTGTGGTTGGAGGAGGTAGACTAAATGTGATTAAAAACACTATATGAAATTATTGACTCAATAAAATATTACAGTAATACATATGTATATCTAAGGAAGATAAGGTATTGGGTTCTTTGCCAATCTAAACTGATACAGCAGTACATATGAAACACATTGTTAGATCTGTTGTTTTTGGTCATGGCAGTGATATCTTTACATTTTAACTACAGCTTAACTAATCAGCTGTTCGGTTTCCTTCTGGTCATCCACCCCCTCTGACTCTGACACTTTTTCTGAGCCCTCTTCTGAAGTAATCCTTGAGTCTTAGGAGGTAGAGGTTTGTTATTAGTGTGATATTTAGGGATAAGGACTCTATAGTCTCTTATTCTTTACATGTAGGTCTGTTCTGGATTTCTCTGTTAATCACCATCCGATGCATAAGGGAGCATCTCTGGCTCAGTTGAGAGCTGCATTAATCTATCTGTATAACAGTCATAAGTCATAAGGAGACAGTTTAATGCTATGTGTATTTAGCAGAATGATGATATTAGTCTCTCCCCTGTGGCTGGCGACCTGTCTAGCCTCAGGTTCATAATACTGATATTAGTGCTAGTTATGGACCCCATCCTATGATGCAGAACTTAAATCCAAGTATAAAGTAGTGGGTTACTCCCACAATACACATGCCACATCATATTAGTGCACATATCTTACCAGGTCAATTGTTGTAGGTCAGAGGAACAATACCTTGGTAAGGTTGATAATCCGTTCTTTTATGAAGCATGCATAGTATCTTCCAGGTTTGAAAACCAGCCAGCAGAGATGAAGCTTTGAAATCAGCACAGCTTGATTTCTCCATGTTTTATTTTTTTAAAGCTCATTTATGTAGTATAGCAATAAGATCTTTTTATCCTAGTAGAATATTTATTATTGAGTTTTATACATTTCATACAACAGTTCTTAGTCAAGTTTAGACGTTCTCCCCCATCCATTCTCCCCAATCGCCACCAGACCTCTTGCATTCCGTCATATATTTTAAGTCCTATCCAGGGAATCATTAGTCCTCAGATATACTTTAGTGCAAATTCTTTCACTGGAATCTGGTCAGGCTGTCGAGAGATCGTTAAGTAAGGCATATCCTCCCTATTACAGCATTAACCAGTCTTCAATAGTTCTCAGTCTAGGTCTGATCTGCCACCGATTTTTCTTGATATACTCTGGGCCCTTGTCTAATTTGAGCTGGTGTGGGATCACCATCACAATGTCACATGTGCATCAAGTTCTATCAGATAACCAAGAGCAAGGGCAATGGACGCATGGTAAACTGCTTCAAAATAGGAAGTCCATTCTTGGCAATGGGCTTTTGCCTTGCTAACCTCTGCTATCTAGTAGAGGCAGTGTCTCCCTGTTATAACTTCTTTTAATCTTTATTTGTAACTCTTCTGTGTATTCTTTAAGAGGCTTCTATAGAGGTAGGTCTGCATTCAGATTTTTCTAAAAGGTTTTATTTTTAGTTACTCCTCCCCTTCCTCTCTCCTCTGCCCTGGTTTTCCATTCTCCCTCTCATTTAGTCATCCTTATACTTGTTCCGCTTTCCCCTTTATATCACTGCAGTTTGTATCAGTAGATTTTGTCAGGCCACATAATTTCTCTGTATAATGTGTCATTTTCTTGAATCAATGGATATAATATTCTGGCCACTAATTTTGTTCCTACTGAAATTCTCAACAGAATTTATATATTGTTGTTTGTTGAAACAAAATGAGTCTTGTACTAGTTTTGTTTCCCAAAGCAATAAGCTTGCACTTTTACAAAGGTAAATCTACAATAAATAAACTACCTGTCTAAAACATGCAGTTAATTAGATTTTGATATACACGTGTCCTAAAAATCATATGATAGTGAAGACCATAGATATTTATCATCTGTCAAAACTTCCCTGTCTCTGTCTTTGAGATTTCACTTTTATCCCTACATTTTCTGAGTGCATATTAGCATTCATTATATCAAATTTATGTAAATGAATGTTGGAATTTTGCATAAATATTTTGACTTTCATTCCTTTTCATTTTTCATTACTATTCTATTTTAGAATTGTATGAAACTTTAAGCACAAAGTCCCATTAATAAATAGATTTATGCCAAAATTGCTTTGACTATCTCTTTATAAATAGCTTTCTTTTATGGTATAGTGCTTAAGAGTACTGCAACGGTCCAATTGTTAGAAACCAAGCACCAGCTGGGTACTATTGGGAAGAGATAGAAACTTTGAAGTGTGACACTTGTGAGGTGTTCAGGTTGATGGATTTATGGACCATAATCTTTTCTTCTCTTATTCTCTCTTCTGCTTCCTAATTATAAGGCACCCAAATTTTCTCCATCCTGTGGGCCTCCACAATGATGTGCCGGCCTATAAGGAAAAAAGCATGTGTGCCAACAAAGCTGGGACTGAAACCTCCAAAATTGTGATGCTTAATAAGCCATTTCTCTTTATAGGCTGACCCATTTCAGGTGCTTTTTATGGTAATAGAATGGTGATTAACACATAAACCTTTAGCTCCATATGACACTTTCTACAACATGGGATTGAAGAATTGCTTCTTCCAGCCTTATCAGCGTCAGCATGACTTTTGCAGACAATTGTCTTTCCTTATACATTACTGCTTCTTGTTTTCTGAGTTTATCTCTCTTTAAGCATAGTTTACCAAAGGCATCTATAATAATAAAAAATATATTATTAACATTGTGGATTTCAACCTGTAGTCTCTAGGCTAAGGGATTATTATACATTATTTAGTACCAAATATGCCAAACTAGTTTTGTCAAAATTTTGACTGCTTTTTAAACTAAATGTTGGTGTATTCAAATTTCACAGTGAGTCTTGAACCATCAGAAATCTTCTTTATGGAGCAAAATATATTATCAAAATTTGTTATAACAGCAAATATTTGTTTAAAATGAAAAAAATGAAGAACAAAATAACTTCAAATAAATATGAAATAGAAGAAGCAATATGAATTTCAAGAAAATATTTTCCTGGAATTACTATAATGTCATTTTCCCTTTTAATGGTTCTTTCAGGATTTTGTGTTTATGAAAATATTATTAATGTATCTGTGTCTATCTATTTATTTACTTATGGATTTTTGAGACAAGGTCTTCCTGTAGCAAAAGTTGGCTTGGAATTCGTTAGGTAGACCAGCCAAGATCATACAGAGATCCACCTCTATCTCAGAGTGCTGGGGTTCAAGGCATGTGCCACCATGTCCAGCCTCTTTTAATATTAATTTTGTGATGTAATTACTGATTTAAAAAATATTAAATTTTAATTAGCATATGTTGAATAATCAAATATTTAATACATAAATAACTCAATAATTGAATAATTAAAATATAAAGGAGATTAGATATAATTTGACGCCATGGTAAATTTGATAATTAAATTTTTAGATAACTAAGTAATTACAATTAAATAAGTAAAAAAATTAAAAATTATCAGTGTTTAGACAAGTAATTATAACTTTCCATAGCATTGAAGATACTTTCAATTTTTTGACAATTTGAAAACAGAGTATACATCTACATACATAGCAGTACTCACTGTTGGTAGTGGTCTGTGTTTTTAACCACAAATAAAGGGATTGTGTAAATTCAATAATTCACTTCATTTATCATATTACAAATGGGAAAGGACCTCCGTTTTTATTATTTTTCTATAAAAAGTAAATTATGATGTTTATACATTTATATATTATAACTAAAAACAAAACACACGTGCTTTCTTTCATTTTAAAGTTGTTTACGGACAGTTTCTTACGTGTACATAATTTGCCTTATTCCTTCTCACCCTATTCCCCTCTCTCATTCTTCTCTATCCCCTCCCAAAATCCTGCCTCACAGTGAGTCCCTTCATACTTTCGTGTCTTCTTTGCTCTTGTGAGCCATTGGTTTGAATTAGATTTAACCACTTGTCAGTGGCAACATAACTGAAGAAAACATGGCTCTGTAGGTTATAAATTTTTAGATATGCATTCAAGCTTTTATTTTTTGAGTCTTGGTTTGCCTGTAGCTTCAGCGGGTCTAGAACTTGGATATGGTCTCAGTCTCACAGAGATCCCCTCCATTTCAACTTCCTAAGTGTTGAGATGAAAACCATGTGTCACCATATCTGGCTATTAGTCACATTCTTATAGGCTATTTAATCGAATGTTAACACTGCTTGGAACACTTCTAATTCCATCTAACATAAGAGAAAAACAAGATACTGGGTTTGTAAGAAACTGCAGACCCTAAGTGGTTTGCAAATGACTTATCTTACCTTATGTTTAAATATTTGCAAATGTGTATATACATACATATATATATATATATATATTCATATCAACACATTCCTAGTGTTTTAAAAAAAGCTTTGGAATGGACATGAATCAATGTGAGCAGCTGAAGGTTAAATGTGATCAAAATTATATTAAATAATCCATATTTCTCTTTTTCTAGTTATTGATGGTTTTCACTTTCATTTGCTTATGCATACATAATCTAATACCACATAGTTAAAAATTCCTTGCGTGTGTTAAGAACTTGGTGTTTATCAACTAAATTTCACAGTGGTCATTATAAACTAGACCATAATGTAGAATTAAATAGTCCATTTTATGTGATTTACCAGTATGAAAGCCGTATTTACTCATTCACGTTTTTATCTCTTTTCCTTACAGACCTAGTCAATAAAATTCTTTCTCTCTGTGTGCTCCCACAGTTATGCTCGCAGGAGAAGAGCACCCAGCATTTTATCCACACTGAGAATTGAATGCTTCACGTGGAAATAACATGGTATTTTCCCTCTTATCTCAATAGCTAGTGTTAGAAAAGTCAAATGCGAGAGTCTCGGCAGGCTCAATCTTCCACAAGTCTAGGAGCGTGGAGAAGTGGTTGAATGAATGCCACAGATGATCCCACACTCCCTTATAAGACTCGCAGATTTACCATTTTAACGTGATTACCAGGCACACTGAGAGTTACATTTCCTACCCATGCAATTTTTTTTTCATCAGAGAATATGGGGTAATATATTTTAAATAAAAAATTATAAGAATGGAAACTTTTCCAGGATTCTATTATCAGAACTGTTTATGAATGACTGTGACATAATTTCAAAGTAAGGCAAAAATTCCACCATCATCTAGACTAAAATATTATTTTAAATTAATTATCACAGAGAAAAGCATATAGAGAGCTCTTTTCATCCTTGTATATATCTGAGGTATGTCTCTGATCAGTGGTTAACAACAGATCTCACAAAAATGTGGTGACTCAAGTCAGAGGTCAGTTATGTTTCAATTAATGTATGTTTGTACTAGGTTTCTCCCAACCTGAGGATTTGACCAAAAAAGCAACCATTTCTCAATATTTTCTAGTAATCCCAATAAAATTTCTTAACCTTATATAATCCTATATTTTATAACAATTGGAATACTTTTATTTCTAATACTGTTAATTTCTCACATTCAATTGTTTCTAAAGAACACTTGCATTTTTATTACTTGATTTATTTGAATCTTAAATATCAGCCTACTCTGACGAACCAAGTGTCACTTACCATCAAGAGTATCACAGGATTTCTGTTCTCAGGCCTGTTGTTGTTCCTAGGAGCCTTGCATGCCACAGATACATGAGCAGCCCCAGTCCTGCCATAGTGAGTACCGTTTTACACATCTCCCACACATGCTATCTCAGATCTCAGGACTGTTTGATTTGTTAGGTCCCTTACATGCCCCAGACCTGTAATCCTAATTTCCCTTTCCTGACATGTAGGCATACTTTGCAATCTCACCTCTCAGGCCTACTCAAGTGGCTAAGATTCTTGACCTGTTAGCTCTCCCATTATACCTTGTCAGCCAAATTGTCCACCTAGTAGTCATCCACATTACCCAACTAATCCTGGACCTTGAGAAGTCAATCTTTATGCTTTAGCACAAAAGTCACTCTTATCCTTAGAGGAACTAAGGCCAATTGTTGTGTACAACAGAAATTGGTCTCATAAAAAATAATATATATTTATATTACATGTAATATAATAATCTATAAAATGAACATCAAGAACTACTCGGCTGGGCCATAAATTGACAAGCAGAGGACAGGCAAACAAATATGCAAACAATTACTCTACAAAGATAAGATCAGTTACAAACACCAATAAATATCACTGCCAACAAAAGTCCAGATGCTTAGGTCTAATGGAGTAGACAAAAACAATATAAAAATCAAGAAAACAGATCTCTTCAGAAATTAGCATACCATCATAATGTTTCCATTGAATGTCAAACTAGTGGGTCCACAAGACAATGATTTTAAAATACCAATTATAAATATATTCAAGAAACTCAAAGAGAATAAAAGACTGAATGAAGATCATGAAAACAAGAACATATAGTTGAATGAAATAGCCAAAAATATTCAAAGCATGGCATTAAGATTCAATAAAGTGATAACATCTCTGAAGAAAAGTCAAACTGGAACAAACCAGAATGAAAAATGCAGGGATTCAAAGAAAAAGTTTAAAGTCAAAGAACCAAAAGCAAAGGGAGGAAATGAACCAGAGAATACCAAATCTTGAAGACAAGCTTGGGGAAGCAGACCACTCAATCAAATAAAATGTGAAATTTAAAATAAATCAAGACCTTGGGGGTGATTTAAAAAGATAAAACTGAAGGATCATAGGCACAGAAGGAGGAGAAGAAGCCCAGGTCGTAGGCACAGAAATGTACTGCTTCCAACAAACCCACCTCACCATCAATGATCCAAATCACCTTTGCACAAAAATGATAAAATAAGATATTCCCAACAAATGTAACTAAAATAGAAGTAGGAGTATCTATTACACTAGATTCTATTATGGAAACAATAGATTTCAAGCTAAAACTACTCAAAAGACGTAGGGAAACTCACTTCATACTCATTAAAGGAAAAATAGAATATTGCCAACCCAACCATATGTACGATGCACAATGACATACAATTGTGTAAACTTAACTCTACGTAAAATTAAACATTGACTCTAAGTAATATTGTATGACTTCAGCATCCCAGTGATACAGATATACAACAAAGCAGCCAGATAAAAACTAAATAGAGAATTCTGTAGTTAAATGAAATCATAACTTAATCAGATAACAGTGATCTACAGAACACTCCACATAAACACCAAAGAATATCCTTGTATGTGATCAACCCATGGAGCTGTCTCCAAAATCAAACACATATATGCTACAAAAAGTATCTCTGCAAATTTAAGAAAATTACGATATTACTCCATATTCTATCTTACCAGAGAGATATCAGTAGTAGAAGTGGGAAAATATACATATACTCAGGAAAATAAACATGATACAACTGAATGAAAATTGAAGGATCAAGGGAAATATCAAGAGGAAAATTTTAAGAAATCATAGAAATGAATGAAAATGAAAACAGAAAAAGTCACTATCTAAGGGGAAAAATGATCTCAGTCTTAAGAGGAAATTATAGCATTAATTGTTTACACCAGAACATTAGAACCATCTCTTATAAATACAATAATGGTGCACTTGAAGGATTTGGAGAACCCAGAACAAACAATGCCTAAAAAAAGTATATGGAAAGAGATAAATAATACCAGGGCAAAATTAGTGAAACAGAAACAAAGAAAACAATGCAAAGAATCAGTGAAGTGAAAAGTTAGATCTTTGAAAATATTTACAAGATTGGCACATCTTTAGCCAAATTAACCAAATAAGAGAGTATCAAAATAAGCTTAGAAATGAAAAAATTAAACATCACAATAGACTCAGGAAATTTTTAAAAAATGAAAGTACATACTTTGAAAACTAATATCCCAATAAACAGGAAGATCTAAAATACATGGACATTTTCTAGATATATATATATATATGGCCTACCAAGTTAAATTAAGTCAAAATAAATTATTTTGGCAAACCCTTATAAACCAAGAAGATAGATGCAGTAATTAAAACTCTCTCCCAACTCAAAAAATCCCAGAACTAGATGACAACTACAGAATTTATCAAAACTTCAAAGTTTTGGTATCAGAGGTCTACTAAGTTCGAAGAATGAAGTGGGAGTATTCTTTTCTTGTCCATTTTATGGAAAACATACATTCATAATAAAAGTCACAGAGGATCTAGGGAATATGGGGCATTTCTCGGGATAATAAAGGTAATATAAAAGAAGCCCACAGCCAGCATCCTACTAAATGGAGAAAATCTGAAAGCTTCCCGTTAAAACGAGGAACAAGACAAGGATGCCCATTCTCTCCATTCCTATACAATACTGTATTTGAAATCTTAGCTAGGTTAATAACATAAAGGAAGGAGCTAAAGTGGATATAAATTGGAAAGGAGGAGCTGGAGAGATGGCTGAGCATTCAAAAGTACTGGCTGCTTTTGCAAGAGGACACATGTTCGATTCCAATACCAACAGGGTGGCTAACAACTGTCCCTAACTCGTTCCATAGAAATCCACTGCCATCCTCTAACCTCACTGCACATTGTAAAACATGCAGGCTATACATTTACACATAAAATAAAAATATAAAAATACACATTGTAAATAAAGGAGTCAAAGTATCCTTATTTGCAGATAATATACTTCTATACATAATACAATCTAAAGAATCCACTAGAATAATCCTAGTGTTAATTAATATATTAATACATTCATGAAAGTAACAGGTTATAACATTAACATGCCCAAAATAGCAGTCTTCTTATATAACATCAATAAATGTACAGAGAAAGAAACCAAGGATCCTGTCTTAGTTACTTTCTGCTGCTGTGATAAAAACACTAGCCACAACCAGTTTACTGAGGAAAGACTCCAGTTTGTTATATATCTCCCAAGTCCCAGTTCTTCACTGAGGAACTCGGGCAGGAACATGGGAGCAAGAGCTACAGCACAGATCATGGAGGAACCCTACTTGCTCACTTGTTTCCGGGGCCTATTCTCGGGTTGCTTTTTCACACAATGAAGGATTACCTGCCCAGTGATGGCATCAGTCTCAGTGAGCAGGGCCTTCACATCACTCAACAATCATGAAAATGCCTCTAGAGACATGGCCACTGGTCAATTCAGTGTAGGACTTATCTAAATTGACAAGCTGTGTCAGTTTGACAAATGAAGTTATCCAGCACAAATCACTTCCCAATAGTCTCAGCACCCATAAAATATCTTTGAAAAAGATATAAGCAAGGAAATGAAATACTTGTCTAAGAAAAACTTTAAATCACTGAAGAAGGAAATTGAAGAAAATACAAGATGATGGAAAGACCTCCTATGTTCATGGTTATGTGAGACTGATATAGTAAAAATTATCTTTGTACCAAAAGTTATTTAAATATTGAATAACACCTATGGAAAATCCAATAAAATTCATTATAGAAATTGAAAAATATCTCAATTTTTATATGAAAAGACACACACACACACGCACACACACAACAGGATAGACAAACAATGCTGAATAATTAAGATAACTTCTGTGTGCCTTGAACTCTGTTGCTTTTGTTAATGATGTTATGTTAACTTAAAATAAAATGTTTCATAGGCAGAGAGATGGCTAAGAAAATAACAATATGTGATGCTCTTGTTAATGACCTTTATTCCTGTCTCAGCACCCACATGGAGGTCCATACCAGTCTGTAACTAGAAATCCAGGGGTATCTGTGATTGTCTGGCCTCAACCACCAGCAGGCATGTACAAGTTAGACATGCAAACATGCATGCAAAACACTCCTGTATAAAAAATTCTTTAAAAAACTTAATAAATTTTAATCCCACAAACCTCTTTAATACAATTGGAAGCAACACTGAAACAAAAACCATAACTGGAATTTAATAAATGATTCGTGTGAAATTTCAACCCCAAATCTATATTTAAAATTGACATGAAGAATTAAAGTCAAGATTTAGGAAATAAGGTCATCTCATTGATTTTAAAACTAACTGTAATTAAAATTTAATTTATGAAAAATTGAGAAAATGTTGTCATATAACTCAAGAAGAAATCCAAAGCCTAAGGAAAAGAAACAAGAAGGATCATTTAGAGGAATCCATGAAGGGATTCTATTGGTTTAATATGTTACAGGATGCAATGTCTGTCCTCCTTTCCTATATCAAAATGAATTATTTCTAGAATCAATTCAAATGTCTCATACCAGATATTAGCATAATTTCTGCCACCACTGAACCCTACTACACAAGTGGCTAAACATAAAATGATTACTGAACTTGTATTTTCCATTTACCTTCCTATATTACATTACATAGGCCATGGTTATTGTTCATTAATGTTTAAGCTACAAGTCATATCTGACTGGAAGAAAATCAAGTGATTATATTGAGATGGAAATAATTCTTACTAAAAATTAACTGCATAGCTTGAATACATGAATATCTGCTATTGGTAAAAGTGAACATGCACATTCAAATAGTATGTATAATTCTATGTGTACTGAAGGGGAATGTACAGATTAATCAGTTTTGCCTTTGTTGCTATTACTTTCCCCGATAGTCTTTTTAGTGGATTGCTTTATATTCCACAAGTCAATCAGCAAAGACATTGGCATACAGAAATTAAGGAGTATTTGCTAGAGATTCATGATCTTTGAAGACCTAATATTTTTACATGTGTGTGTAGAATAAGATTACTTTAATTAGAGCACAAAAATTGGCATTTCATAAGAAAGATAATTACTAGAATTTAGGATTTCTATGTATTATTAACTTTGCCAGGGTACAACTACTTTACATACAAGGAAGGATATTCTTTTTAAGGGTACATGAAAATACCCTGTAGAACCAAACAAAATACTATCATAAACAGAGTTCTTTTCTTTGTCTCATGATTTTACCACAAGGATCAGATTATTCCCTGTGTCTCTGGTCATTGTCATTGTTAACAGGTTAGTTTGTAAGTGGGATATCATATCAAATTTGAAAAATTTAACCTAACATTAACACCACACTAAGCACATTTTTAGACAATGTAGATTGTGAAATATATATAATCTGTTTTAGAAATATCTTGCTCTCAGGTGAAATAAAGATGCAATTTTAATTTCTGCATAGCCACAAGACCTTGAAAATTTCCTTCTGTGCATATTTTATGTATATTTCCTTTTAAAAATTGTAATTGCTATAAGAAAGTTAGCTTCCCCATTCAGAGGTCATGGTCAATATGGAGTTAATTAATATGTGTTTTAGCATCACTAACTCAGGTAAATCATCAATTAATTATGTTATCCTCAGATTTGAATGAGGGAAAAGAAGAATCACGAACATTTGAAGTAAAGTTTGGAAGGTGCAAATTTTTCCTCTATACAATTATTTTTCAGTTATTATAATACAGAAAGAAATAATAGTTTATAGTAAATTCATTCATTGTAAAAAGCAAATTCTTCCAAAATAATTAGAACAGAGAAGTGAATTCATCAAATTTGTAGGACATTAAGTAAACACAGATAAATCAATCATTTTAGATAAATTTACAATGAACACTATAGAGAGGAAATTAAGAATATTCATAATAGTGTGGAAAAAGAATAAAATTCCTAGAAAGAAACTTGAGAGAGAAAAACTTACAATGGAAGTTACAAAATAGTTCACAATTAAATTAAATATATATTACAATAAGATGTTGACTCTTGTTTAGGGATTGTAACATTTAGGATGCTAGTTATCAAGTTCATCCATAATATTCTGCAGTTTCAATGCAATTCTGGTGCCTTTTTTCCCCAGAAATAGAAAACTACACCAAATGATTCATTTGGCATCTTAATGGATCTCAAAGACCCAAAGGGATCTTTTAGAAGAGGAAATATAGAAGTTTCATATTTCTTTATTCCAAACATAATATAACTTTCCAGTAATGAAAAGAGTATGATATCATCATAGAGACCGACATGTAGACTAATAGAATAGAAAATAGAACACAGAAATAAACTTTGGCATAATGCATTCAATATAATTTGAAAACAAATCTCAGACCTCTCAAAGGTTAAAGATAGTCATTGTAACAATGATGTTAGGAAAACTACAAATTGCATGAAATTGAAAGAATTATACTGTATGTCTTATACAATATACAAAACTAGCTAACATTGAACATAAAAACAAAATCTAAAATGATAAAACTCCTGGATGATACACAAAAGTCATAAGCAACAAAATAAATAATAAGTCAGATTGTCAAAATTAAAGCCCCCATATCAAAATTATCTTTCAATACTGACAATGAAACCAATGTAATGTGACAAAGTATTTGATTATCTGATGTAGACATAATAGTCAAAATATATTATGAATTACAATATTGCAACAACAGCAAAAATATATAATCTAAACCTAACCAAATATTTAGCAGATACATCTCCAAGGGAAATATAGAAGCAGCCAAAAACCTATGAAAATGTGTTCAAGTTCCAGGAGAGCTGGGACTATGGAGAGACCTTGTCTCAAAAATGAATTAGTGAATAAATAAATAAATAAATGTAAAAATATATCATTCAATAATTCCACTTCTATGTATATACTACAAATGCTTGAGGGGCTAATATATGTACATATGTATATATGACTATGTTTACAAAAACATCAGTTACAATCATTAAAAGCAAACAACCTACATGTCCTTTGACAAATAAATAGATAAAAGAAATATTCCACAAATACACCCTAGATATTATTCAATTTTTAAATAGTAAGGAAATTCCAAAGAACTTTGTGATACTAATGAAGACATGTGAAGATGATTATGAAAAGTAACAGTACTGTATTTATAAAAGGTACATAATCCTATTCAAAGGCAAAAGATTGAAAGTGACTGAAAGGGCTGAGGGGATAATGGAACAAGGAAATGTTTTCAGATTGTGAAGACAAATTTCTGGAGATGAATAGAGATGATAGTTTCATTCCTAATGAAAATCCAGGCCATTAAATTTTATTTATTTTTTCATAATTTTGAGAAGGCTAAAGTACAGTAACATTAGAGAGACAAGAAAATTCCAAACAGAATTCGTAGCTTAAAAGCTGTGAATAAATAAACAATCCCAGAACATTTGATTCTAAGAGGTCTAAGAAAATACTACAATATCAATATAGATTATTAGTAAGTGCTGATCAATAATAACTCTCAATATTAGTGGGATCCACCCCCAGTGAAAGATATAGATTAATTAGGTTAAAAAACAGAATCCATCAGCTTGAGGCCTTCAAGAAATACCTCACGACCAATGATCAATATCACCAATATAGTAAAAGGAAAGGCAAGGTATTCCAATCAAATCTAACTAAGAAACAATCAGGTATACATATTCTAGTATCTGAAAATTACACTTCAAATTAAAACTAGCCAGGATAGGGAACATCAGTTCATAATCATTAAAATATATGTAAAGTTGATACCATAATCCTGAACATATATGCATCAAAGTCATTTCATAAAATAAATTGTATTAGACCTAAAGTCACACATTATCTACAGCACAGTGATTTTGTGTGTCTTTAATATCTCACTATCACAAATAGACACATCATCTACACAAAATCTACATAGAGAACCTCTGGAGTGAAATGACATCATACATCAAATCAGCTTCACAGGAAACTATTTACAGAACATGCTCCATAAAAGTCAATGAAAACTTTTTATTCTTAGCATCAAAATTTTATTGGAAATATACTTTAATTGATCTCAGGTGTTCTTGATTCACTTCAGATAGAGTTGGAAAAACCTACTGGTTTGGGGCATTCAAGGATCTGAGGGACAGAGGAAGGCCTAAGCCAGAAATTCAGCTGTTAAAAATATCATAAAATACACAGGAAAATGGTTGGAACTGGAAACAATCTTCCTAGGTGATATAGCCCAGACCCAGACAGACAAGCATTTAGATATGTGAGTTTTAATTAAAGGAGCCTTAGAGATTTGGAAACTAACAAGGTTCCACGGGCGTGGTTCCCAAGAGAGAAGACAGAATCAACATATCAGTATACATTGGGAAAGGGAGATGATAGAACTGGCTAAATGGGGCGCAGCATGGCCGAGTATGGAAGAAGAAGAATTAAGAGTAGTAATTAACATTAAAATTCTTTGAAAGAGTGATGTTGAAACCTACAATGGAAGCTTCTCTCAATATCTATGTACACAATATAAAAATCAGTTTAAATTTAGCTACCCCATAACAGGGGTTTTGTGATCCTAATAGGCACTAGAGTCTAGCAAATGCAAAGCCCAATGTCAGGAATGGACTCCCGCACTTGGACTTGTTGACCGTAGAGATCCCATAGGTGCTGAACCTATACATTGCACTTGGTTTCCCTCCAAAACTTGAGTGTAAGACTCCCTTACTGAAGATATTATTAGACACCTGACTCACAAAACAAACAAAAAAAATCAAGATGTTACTGACCATGAAGTCACATCTCTGATGACTAGTTTTCATGGTATGGGAAGAAGCTATGTATATTACTGACATAGAAAGACAGTCTTCAGTCTTACCTATCATGTGAATCCTGTGAGCTACAATAACAACTGTCTTTGCAAAATATACCCACTGCGGTAATAGTGGCACAAATACTATGTGAGTAACCAAACACAATCCATTTCAAAATAGGCAGTCTAATCCTGACACTGTTGTTAGGGTAAGAACCTGATGTTAGACAAATTGTAGGCCCAAAGGGATAACCTACAACTATCATTCTGTTTAATAGACATAATATACCTTTTTGTTATTCCCATAGATAAATACATCTCTCAACTCTCCCTGAAGAAGATTCTTATTTCAGCAGATGAAGATTAACACAGAGTCCTACAACTAGTTAACCTGAAGAGATTAAGAAACTAGGGAAGGCTCAACCCTAAATGGGACCTAAATCACCTTTCCTCCCCAAGTACAGGATCGTTGCTGGAGGGAGAGCATAAAGACCACAAAGGCAACAGGTGGTAGATGAAAACCAGGAAACTGCTGTGTGGATGCTACAGAGTAGGTGAACATATGAACCCATAAGCACTATGACAGCATGCACAAGAATAGTGCAAACCCAAGCCATACCTGCATAGAGGAGGGACTAGGAGAGGACGCCCAGTCCTAGATGAGTATATAATGATAATTGTTGGATGCTGACCGAGTGAGAATAAGTTTTCCGTACTTCTGTGACACCTGGTAGATTGATCAGACTCCAGGGCATGGACCCACACCCATCATCATGTGGGGGTTATGGTTGAGCTGAAAGGGGAAACAGATGTTCCACAGAAGCATAGTCTGGCTAAAGTATCAGGACTTTCATTAGAATTTAAAAAGAGAGGAAGTGTCGCGCCCACTTGTGGCTGTCAGGATGGGCGCAGCAGATATGGGTTGGTACTCCTCTTCCTCCTTGTGATTACCCCTGTCCCCAGGCCGCGGGCAGGGGAGCTCAGGAGAGACTGGGTGTGTGGCTTGCCCCAACCCAGATCCCCAGCCGGGAAGAAAAAGAATGCCTTATTAGCATATAAGTTTCCTTTTCTTATGGCCCGACAAGGAAGAGCACATTCAATCAAACAGGCTAAAACACAAGTTTTGGTTTAATCTGAAGTTGCAAAACACTGAATTGATTCATAGACTGTTAAACAGAGGAATCTAAAAACTGAAGCATAACAGACAAGACAAGAGGAACAGACACTGAAAATTATAAGGTGCCCTGACACTGGATCAGTGTTCAGAAAAGGGACTGCAGCCTTTCATTAACCCTGGAAAAATGTCGTTGTCTTACTTTGTGTTCCCATCCCCAGATCCAGAGTCAATGGCATAAGTATTCAACTTGAAAGTGACAACGAACATGTAAAGAAGGGCAAGGACAATTACATTAAAAAGTAGGAAAATATAGGGCTGAAGATGGCTCAGTGGTTAAGAACACTGACTGTTCTTGCAGAGGAATCAGTTCTGGGTCCATGCACCCGTACGGTGGCTAACAACTGTTTGTAGCTTTAGTTCCAGGGATTCTAAAACTCTGCGCTGACCTTTGAAGGCACTGCATGACCTGGATGCATTTACATACATGTAGTCAATACACTCATACTCCTAAAATAAATTTTTTAAAAAATATGTTTTTGAAAAGTAGAAAAATAATTTCCTGTTCTGTACTTATTCTTCATTGCATATTAAACCTTCATTTTAGGGGCCTGGATTGATGGCACAATAGTTAAGAAAATATTCTGACCAATATACCCACATCAGTTAACATATAACCCACTGTGACTTTACCATCAGGAGATAGGATGACTCTGGTTCCAATGGCAGCAGCATTCATGTGCACAGACACACAGAAAGACACACACACAAATGCATATAATCAAAAATAAAATAGGGCCTGGAGAGATGGCTCAGCAGTTAAGAACACTAGCTGTTCTTGCAGAAGAGTCAGGTTTGAATCCCATCACCCACATGGTAGCTAACAAGATCCATTACTCCAGTTCTAGGGAATCTGACACCCTCATCTGTCCTCTGCAGACATTGCACAACATGAGTGCACTTATACATGTAGGCATAAAATAAAACACACAAAATAAAATTAATTAAACAGAAAAGTAAAAATAAATCTGTTTTCAGTAGGCATTTCACTTTGCAATTTCCATTTCACTTCCCTTTTACAGCGGTTTAGATTACTCACTACAGAATGATAGCATTTGGTGAGATATATTCTGAAACGTGTATCCCAAACTTTTCACACCTACAAGTATTTTCAATTTTTTTATTCAAATCTATATCGCATTTGATAATAAAGCTTTTCTGTGCATCTGTTTAAGTACTATATCTCATTAGGGAACTTCAAAACATATATCTAATATTTCTTGATCCCTAAGAATCATTTTTGTCCCTTTATGAGCATCACCTATACTACAAATGTAATGTTATAAGATATAAAAGTTTACTGATGTGACAGTGAGAAAATAAACATACTTATGATTTTTGTATGAGAATTTCCTGCAGGGATGTCAGAGTGAACATCTACTTACCCAAATTGGGCGTCCATGACAGACTGAATAAATGACCCCATCAAGTTCATCTTGGAAAACCAATTTGTTTATTAGGGTCACTACAAGAGCTATGAGTGAGAGGTTACTTACAGGAGCATATATAAATCACAGGCGGTTACATCACTGAAAAGCCTACTCAGCTTGCATGAGACCCCGTGAAATATGTAATCAGCCATACAGCTCTCTACAAGCATAGCTTGCAGACAGCTGTGCATCAAAGTATTTCCTCTTCCCAGTAACTGCTGTCGTTATTGCTTCCATCAGCTTTCAGAGAGGCCTTGTGATTCTTAGTAGTTTCACAAACTTCTTTAGCTTCATGAGCCTTTCTGCTCACTCTAGAAAGAAATCTTTTAATTTGGAGATTTCTATACAACACACACACACACACACACACACACACATTTATATGTACTTATATTAATTATACAATAAGCTTAATCATGAATTAAGATACCATGTTATGAAATCTTCAAAGAATCAAATAAGTTTTTAATACTCAGTGACATGAATTAGATGTGCTATTAAATACTTTAGAACAATTTATGAGTTGAAATTTCCTGTTAAAATTAATAGTTTTGAAATGTTAATTTTTGAAATAAGCCTAAATAGATTTTTCTGCATAAAACTTATAGTTGGAAAGATAAAATGGCTCTCAAGAATTAAGGAAAAGTTGTGAGATCTGTTAGCCTAAGATTGTGCTTGAAGCAGAAATATAATAAGAAATTTGTTGAACTTGAAATTAGATATGTGGCTCAAGGCATGACTTGGTAAATGCTAATTTTTTCTTCTTTTATATCTTCCTCTGGCTTATTAAATAGAATTAATATGACTCCAAAGAATATTTATGTTGCTGAAGTAAGTTATTAAGTTGTTGTAAAAGTATACAGATACTGAATGTCAAGACTTAATTATCAGAGTTGTGTCCAGTGTAATTTTAAATTAAAACGAAATTCTGGGAGGTCAGTCTCACATTTTATGACCTTTCTCAATCTTTCCTATACCAAGTACAGAGGTCTTTATCCTCTCTGCTTTAAAATGTACATATTTAGTGTTTGCTACAATGGACTTATATATATTAGCATTACTATTTCTGTGAATAAATACCATTGCTTTCATGATGTTGGATGTGAGCATTTAGAATTAACTGAGGAATCCCAGTTAAACAAAATCCTTTGAGGATATTTCCTAATTGGTAATCTTCTGTTCAACATTTGATGAAAATTCAGAATTTAGGTGATAAAATATGTGTGAGCAATAACCATTTGCAAAGAACAGAAAGACCTTACATTTTCAAAGCAAAACCTTTGGGGAAACAGCTGTTCAGTGGCTCACAGGGGAAAAAAAAAACACAAAAAATTACTAAGAAAGCATGCAGCCACACCAGATGGTGGCCCATGCCTCCAATCCTAGCACTTTTAAAGCAGAGGCAAGGGAATCTCTGACTCTACAGGATCAATTCCGGTATGGTCTACATAGTGAATTCTAGCCCAGTTGAGGACACAGGAATCAAACAAACAAACAAAACACACACACACACACACACAAATGCAAATTTTTTCCATAACATAATCTCAAAGAAAACAAAGTTAAGAGAGAAATACCTAGCATGTATGTAAAAATGAATGTAAAGGTTCAAAGATCAGGTAATTTTAAGTCAAATTTTTATCATTTTATTTTATTGCACACATTTATAAAATGAAAGGTAAACTCAAAGACTTCCAGAACCATTTAGTTAGGACAAGAAAGAGTATCTACTACGTTTATGCTTTGTGGTCTCCTCATCTTTTTCTTTTTGTATTCCTTTTATTATTAGAACTCTTGTTATTTAACATGCTTTGACATATTTTGACATTTCTTTTTATATTCCCCTCATGTCTATTGGCTATCAATTTTAAACACCAAAGAAGAATGATCACATATGAAGTTTAGCCACTGGTTGCTCCTGCTTGTAATTCAAGGACTTCAGCAGAGGAGGTCATTTTCAGCTACACAGTGAGTTCAAAATTACCCTGGATTAGAGGAGACAATATCTCAATATTTAAGGAGATATATATATATATATATATATATATATAGAGAGAGAGAGAGAGACAGAGACAGAGAGAGACAGAGAGACAATATTAAAAAAGAAACAATTACCACCTGAGATTTCCTTTTTCTTTCTCTTTGTCCTTTTATCTTCCCTGATGAAATTGTCCTTTTATTTTAATACAAAACCTTGAATTACTATTATCAAGTTTACTATTGGTAAACTTGAATGTCATTGTACCCATGTTAAGACGTTCTCCTTATGTCCTGTGACCTCTTTAGAGTTTCTAAGCCTGACATCAATGTCAGATATGGGTTCTATCCTAGGAAGCAGAACTTAAAACTATTCAGAGTAGTTGATTTCTCCCATACATTTTGTGACAGCATTGCACTGCTGGGCATATCTTTCCTTGTCAGTAGTTCACAGGATTCACAGCTGTGTGATGATGATGATGACTTTTTTTTTTCCTTCAGGTAGGTTGCATACCAACTTTCAGCACTGTGAATGCTAGCCAGTAAAAATGAGGCTCTGAAGTCAGCACCAGCCTGAGTTTTCCTTATGTGTTGTATAGCTCATGTATGCAGTGTGTTCAGAAACAGTATCTTACCATCCTGTTCTTATGAGTAACCAAGAGCAGGGACAATTGTCAATATTATTTATGGTGTATGGGACCCCTTTTTCACAGTTTCTAGAAAGGGAATCTGTTCCTGGTATTGAAGTTTCTTTTTTTTAACTTATGCTATCTAAAAAGGTCATTAATCCTCCTGTTACAGTGTGGAATAAATCTATCTATCTATCTATCTATCTATCTATCATCTATTTATCTATCTATCGTCTACATTTTAAGATGTTTCTATAATGGTAGGTTTCCATATGATTTTTTTCTAATTGTCGTTAGTGTAACTTAGTAACTTATTCCTGCCTGTTGTCCTTATTCTTCTATGTCTCCTATTTCTCACCTGGTTTAATCTTTTGTTAGTCTAATTTTCCAATTTTCCCACTCATATCACTGCATTCTACCACTCTTCCCAGGAAGCCCACTCATGACCTTATATTAATTTTTTTGCCTCTCTGAATTTTCAAATTTATACATCATTTCTAAGATTTCAAAACTAGCATCTATCTAGAAGAGAGGGTATTTGATGTTTGTCTTTCTGAGACTGGGTTACATCACACTTTAAAAAGTGTTTAAAGTTCCATCCAGTTATCTGCCAATTTCATTTGTTAAGAAGTATATGATATTCCATGGTTGATATGTACCACAACTTCATTTTCCATCATTTGTTGATGAACAGATAGGTTGTTTCCACTTTCTAGCTATTATGAAACGGGCAGAAATAAAATGGATGAGCAGGTATTTGTGAAGTATGATATGTAGTCTTTGAATATATGTCAAAAGGTGGTATGTCTGCATTATATGGTAAATCAATTTCAAGTTCTCTGAGTAGTCTCCACACTGATTTCCATCGGGGCTATAACAGTTTGCACTCCTCACCCCCAGCAGTGGATAAGAATTTCCCTTTCTTGCCAGAATTTGTTATTGTTTACTTTTTGGACCTTTGGCATTATGAGAGGAAATCTCAGTGTTTTAAATCTGTACTTCCCTAATATGGGGAAAGGCAAATCTTTGTACAAAGATGTTTTAGCTAAGCGTTCTGAAGGTTCCCCCCATAGTTTCATGATAGGTATGTTCAATCTTTAGCTTGTGGCTCTTCTTTGAAATCTTCTGAGCATTTAGAAGGATCATCCCTACGTCTAGTTCAATCTACTTTTCTATGTTCTGCTCGATGCTATGTGATGCTCTCCACTTCAGGATCCTCCTTAAAGCCACAGATTCTTCAGTGTCTTTCTAGCCATGATCTATTAAGGTTTTCTGAAACCAGGAACCAAAGTAAATCTTTTATCCCTGCAATTATCCAGTGTCTTCATCATAATGATAAAATAATACCTAATATGAAGAATAAGGTGATGTGTATGTGAACAGACTAGAAATGCAAGAAGGCTTCATTTATGATTAAATCAAACACCGTTCAAATTTATTCTTGTTTCAAAAGAAAGCCATTGGATGATTTTTTAAGAAGGAATTTGAGAATGTTAATATTTTATAAAGTCAACCATGTTAGCTTTCATAGAATTAGGCTAAAAATAGGAACTAAGTAAGGGCTATTTTATCAGAGATTTTAATTTGTTTCCAAATACTGATCATTACTGAAGAAAGCAGGCAGCAGTTCTTAGTGTGATCAGTTAATGTAACCTGAAAGCGGAACAACCTTCTTTCCAGACATTCATCTCTTCTGTTTGAATACTAGTCTTGTGGTGGAAGATGACATTCATAGTTAGGGTTTGAGGTAGTATGGGCATGATGACCCACAGACTAGCGAAACCATAAATGTATACAGATGGCACTACAAACACCTAAATTTAAATTCTTAGAAATCCATCACACAGTCAGTGAGTCACAAGAAGCAGCGGTCCATGGTGCTTGGCTGTGGATTGCATTGTATTCCTGTTCCTCTTCTTTTCTCTTAATATCTTTCAGATAAGTGATTACCACACTCAAACCAAGGAATGTAAGCAATACCCACCAATGTTCTTTCCTTAATATTAAGAGAAATATTAGAGCAATATTGTGGCTTACAAAGCTAAATATAATTTCAAATTCATTATTGCAAACAGCTAAAAGGTATACTGTCACAACTCTCACAGAAATATTTGTCATTCCTTGTCTTTGAAGCCAAAGTTTTTTCTAATATATATTTCCATAATTTTCTTAAAATTTTCAGTGCACAACACTAAAAAATATAGCAGTAAGAATTTTATGTAATTTAAGAGTTCAATAACTAGTACTTTAAAAACCAAGAAAAATCATTGCACTTTCAAACATTTTAAAATTTTCATTTCATATTGAGTTTTTAAATTTTTATTTATGTATCATTTACTTACTTATGTGTATACATATGTGTATGTGCACCTTTCCTGCAGTATCTGCGATGCACAGGCCCAGGCCTCAGGAGTTGGCTTCTTTCTTCCTGTCTTTAGGATCTGGGAATCTAACTCTGGTTGTCAGGCTTGGCAGCAAAGCACCTTGACTCATTGAGTCTCTCAAGCCCTCAAACATGTTTTTATTGTGTATGTATGAGTGCATATATGTGTAGTATGCATTTTGTGTATGTATGTTTGTATGTGTGTGAGCACATGACTATGTGTGGGTGTGGAGGCCCCAGGTAGCTGTCAGGTGGCCTATTCAATTACTCTCTACTTTCCATCTTGAGGCATGTTCTCATATTTATACCCAGTGCTTACAGATTCTGTTTGTCTAGCTAGCTGTTTGACTACTCAGATGTCCTGTCTCTGTCACCCAGTAAGTATGATTCTAAATAGAAACCTCAGTCGCAGATGATTGCATGAATGTTGATCAAATTTCCATTCCTCACACTTGGTTAGTGCATCACCCAATGAGCAATGTCCTCATCCCTTCAAACATTAGTGATAATAATTAGAACATAATATTATTTTTAAAATAAATAAAAACTATACAATGTGATATCTTTTCCTAAGGTTAAAATATTCAACATTAATGATAGTTAAAAGTCAGTGAAAATGAATTTTCATATATCTGAAACTGGAAATATGTCCTACCACATGACAATACTTATCTGTGAAGAATAAATTAAAATCATTTTAAACAATTGTTTTATTTAATTAATTACTGGAATAAATATATTTAGGAACGATATCAAAAAAGGTTAAGAGGGTTTGGGGAATTATATTTGGAAATATGAATCCTAAATTAAGGGAGTATTATGCTAAAAGGTTAATAAATTCACACTGCATTTGCAATAAACTAAAATATACTTGATTGTTCATAACTATTAGTTTCACAATCAGCACACAGTCCAATGAGCTTTTTGAGTCATTGTGCACACATTGTAACCTGAGCTGGGGGTATTAATAGTTTCAGCCAAATTATGAATGCTCCATTGCAGAATATAACAGACTTCATTATAGATGAGTAGGCTTTATTAAATAGCAATGACTTGTTACATAAAATGTCCTTGAAGTTCTATTATATGCATATCGTCTTCTATTTGGAATGGTTTGAACATAATCATTTACGTCTAAAGCAAGTGAAACATATTTTTCCTCTTCATAGTCAGACTATTACATTTCTTCACATGCTTTCCTATGATATTTAAAGCTAATTTAGAAATGCCTATTCTAATTTTAACAGTATGTAGTTGAGATTATGTGATGTATAAAATTTTAATGCACTCATATATTAAATATACACCATCATACTTCTATTATATTTAACATTTTTACATGTATTTTAAATAATAAATATACTAAAATACATATTATACATATAAAACTGGACTTTCTAAATTGTCCCAGTATGAATTACAGTCTGAAAATAAGTTCGTCATTAATAAACTCTGTGCAAATGCATTTGGTGGAGACACATTAGTTGTGTGTATTTGTGTGTGTGTGTGTGTGTGTGTGTGTGTGTATGTTGTAGTAGTAGTAGTAGTTATCCATGACAATTGCTTTTCTTGCTTATCTGCTTTTGAATAGACATAGGCATTTTAGGATTTTTTCCAATTAGAGAATTACTACACATGATTCATATCTTTCTGATTTTTGTAATTTCATTTAACTCTCACAAAGATATATATCAGCTTGGGACAAGCTAAGTGTTTTCTTGAAGGAACATCTACCAGAGGCCTCAGCCTGAAGTCTGTTAAATATTATCAACTAAAAAAGCAATGATGCCTCATGTTATCAAATTTCCAAATAACATTTAATTTTGATTGTGCATTTGCTCTGGGTATTTACATGTGAACTGATATAATTACCCCACAGTAGACAATGGCTTTCCATAATGACTTATCAAGATTCCAGAAAGAAAACTGAAAGGCTTGGATTGGGATTTCTTTTTTCTTTTTTTCAAATCAGTCAAAGGTATTTGACTGGGCCAGTGACTGTACTCTCTGGGCTGAGAATAAGCCACCATAGCACCAGAAGATGAGATTGCAGCCAGGAAAAACTCACTACCTCATTAACACACTACATAACCTGCCCATCTATTTAGCATAATTTAAGGTGAACCTGCCTCTCTAGGGCGGTCCTATGACCAAATGACTGATTAGTGAAACTGGAAAGGTGGGTTTTCTCAACAGATACCCCCTGGATTGTTTAGTCTATTACAGTTAATTTTCTGGGGCTATTTGCCACTTTAACAGCCTCCAATAGGTAACCCTAAATTACTTTAAAGATAAGATAAAAGGACCCAAATACTTTGGCCTTTAGCTCAGAGTAGCTGGTAAAAGGCACAAGGATGTTTTGGCTGTTAGCCAAGAAAAAAACTGGCTGATTTTCTTTTAAAAAAAAAAAATTAACCTTAAACTGCCTACCAAATTTCTACCTCCTATTCTATGACACCACCCTCTGAACAGGTCACCTTAATTGCCAGCAGGGAATTGGGGCGCTGACCACACCGTGTTCTTCCATGTTGAATAGACACACAGGTTGTGGCATTTGGGGTACCCCTTAGCAACTCTATCTAAAAGACACCCAAATTACATAACCGTTAGTTGTAGGGGAAAAAAGAAAGTCCTTGACTGGTGCCTGTGAGATGTGCAGAAGTAAAGGCAAGAAGAGTTAGCATTATATGTTCTCAACAAGAAAGCAGAAAAAGTCAGAATAAGGAAAATTTCAAATTTCCAAGTCAAAGTTCATTAGAATTTCTTGATGACATTAGAATTTGTTTTCAGGCACTTTGATAGCTGTTAGAGTGGTTAGAATTGGTGTATTTCTCTCCTAAATGACCTCCAATTGTGATGATTTTTTGCAAGTAGGCACAGCTGAAATCATGAAGATGGCAGTTATTTAGCTCAGAAGAGTGCTGTGCTGTAGCATCTTAATAAAAGAACATGAAATGCAAATTATACACATAAGATAACGTAATGATGTTAATATTACCTGTGTACACATGGCACTTTATAAGTTCCCAGTTAAAACTGATAGAAAACACAAAACAGTTAAAATCTTCTTACTTTTTATTTTTTACTTAGGTAAGTTCAGAGAGTGGACTACCAAAATCATGCTTTTAAGTTCTGAAGGAGTATAAGCAGTAGGTAGAGAAAAGGAACAGATACACAGAAAAACATTCTTGTCCTTTTTTAAAAAAAAATATTCTATTTGTTCTTTTATTAAGTAGTTAAATTCATCTTTGCATTTACTATACATTTGCATTAATCTGTGTTAGTGACTTTTCTCACTGTTAGGACAAAATAGAGGATGTCATTATCTACTTTTTCAATATACATTTTATATTATGAGATGAATAACAATAACCTCTGTTGAAACTAGTTTATTCCTTTGTTTTCTTCAACTACACAGTGCCTTTACTCTTAGGCTGTTTGCTTATTCTTCTTTTCTTTTGTCATATAATCATGGTGCCAGCTTGGACCTGGATATGTGTGTTGGAGAAAATCTTGAGCTAACAGACTGGAGTCTGAAATGGGAAGTCAATCCCATCTCCAGAGACAGCTTCTCAGCGAGCTCAAACAGCAAGTGACAAATTACAATATGAATTATACAAAAAAGCATTTGTTTCTCTTTAGAATTTAACTCAGTCATTTACATTAGACAGGAGAGATGTTGAGCCAAGTGTATACTAGCAGAACTAAAAACATCTGTCCTTCTTATAACCTGTAAACATTTGTCTAGGTAAGTCTTCTCTTCCTAAATATATAACTTGTCCATCCAAATTATATTTTCCAAAGTAGATGAAAGGCAAAACTATTAGGTATCTGGGTGATTTCTATTAAAGAGGGGTTGTAGCCTGTCTGAATTAGAAAAAAATCATATTATAATTTACCATACATAATTTTGAAATAAGTACCCATAATTTGGAGAGTAAGGAACACAGAAAACAATGGTACCTAACAGAACTGGAGAGAGTTGATATGAGAATAACCTTTCCCTTTAGTCTGTCCATGACATTGTAACTAGAAGTGAAAAGTAGAGATGCCCAGGACATGAGGGATAGGAATAAAAGTTGCAAGCTTGGAGCAACTGAATATCAGAGAAGGAAACAGTCTATTTCAGAGAAAAACAGGCTTGGGATGATAACACAAAAGGCAGGAATTAAGACCAGTGAAGGCTACATCTGAAATCTTCCATTCCAGCAGGTTGTTCCTTTTTGCCTCCCGTTTTTGCAGCTATGTCCTGATAGCAACTTGTCTCTCATAAGTTTTGGCCCTGAAGTCTTGCAAATACACATGAGCTTCCCAAGTCTAACCATCACAAAGGATAGGCTCACTTTGTATCTGGCTAGTCTTGAAGGACTGGGAAATATTGATTTGAGGCTGAATTTAGTCATGAGAAATCACTTTGTAACTTTATTTCTATAACAAGATAAATTTCCTTAAGCAGTGAACATGGTAGAGTCATGGATTATGGATTTCCTGGAGGACAAAGGTTTACCTCTTGGAAACCAGACAGGTATTGTTTGTAGAACAGAGAGAAGTTACTGAGTGGAAGTTATATTTGAATTGATTTCAAATGCTGAAAAGAGGAATGCTTCTACACAATTATATTACAAAGCTCAAATTTCAGTCTCTCTAAATGATTTTAATGATGTGATATTCACATATTTCATTAGTAATCATTTGAAGTTGTATCCTAGTTATGATTCAATACATTCATAATATCATGCCACACTTGTCTAGGATCAAAACACTTTTATCATTGAAAGAATAATCTATGCCCATCTTCCACTGCCTTTAACCTCTGCCAATCAT
The DNA here is from genome assembly GCA_035773235.1 of Eospalax fontanierii. Taxonomy (NCBI): domain Eukaryota; kingdom Metazoa; phylum Chordata; class Mammalia; order Rodentia; family Spalacidae; genus Eospalax; species Eospalax fontanierii. The sequence goes on along the minus strand of CM069533.1, from coordinate 43,298,752 downwards.
AAAACTACTCATTTTCTCTCATAATAAATACATGGTAAATTAATAAATATAATAAATTTAGGTTTATTAATATGACTTAATGCTTAAATTAATATTGACATTTATGTTTATATAACAGAAATATAAGAATACAAACACAAACATACATGTTTTTAAATGACATTATTTAATCCTAAAATTAGAGATCATTTCAGGGAAGGAGTCATTATTGGTTTTTGTTCAATGTTTTTTATACTTTTGGTAAGAAAACATGATACCAAAACTCAGAGCTTTGAAGTATGAAATATATCATTTCTGTCAACAGTCTGAAGGCTTCACACGAATGTCTGGAGTTACTCAGTAAGGTTCATTTCCCTGTTTCTCCTTCCTCCAGCTGTTGGCAACTGTATTCTTCCTATGAATTCAAGTACTTTATCCATATAAGTGGAACTATTCACTTTTCCTTCTGTAACTGCCTCTTCTCACTCAGCTTGCTCACTGAAGTGCTGCTCACTATAGCTGAGGAACGGAAACAGCGTCATTGCTTACTCTGCTGGCTAGTTTTGTCAGCTTGACACACACACTAGAAACACCTGGGAAGAGGGACCTTTGGCTGAGGAATTTCCTCACCATCCTGTCTGAGGCATTTTTTAAAAAACTGGAAACTGATGTAACAGAGTCTAGCCCACTGAAAGTGGTACCGTCCCTGGGCAGGTGACCTTTGTCTGTATAGGAGGGTGATGAGCATGCCAGGAACATACAAGGACCAGTGCTCCTCCATCATTTCTAGTTCAGTTTCTGCCTCCAGGTTCCTGCCTCACTGAGCTATTTCAGATGATGGACTGAAAATGGTAAGCTAAAAAAAACTCTTTCTTCTCCAAGTTTTTTTGTTTTTTGTTTTTTTTTGGTGAGAACATTTTTCACAACAGTGCCCAAATCAGATCACTAATTAAAAGAAGAACGAATGAAGAAATTTGGTGTGTATACATAATAGTATATTGTGCAGTCTCTAAAAATGAAGGAAATCTACAATATGTAAAACTACTGATGAACCCAAGTTTGTTTATCAGAATTATATGTCACACAGAGAGAAAATTTATATTCAGAATTATAAACTTATTGTAAAGACACATAAATTATTAAAGTTTTGGAGCTCAAAATAGTACTTTTCTTAGGGTGAGCTGTATTACAGAATATATTCAAATGAGTACAAACAATATTCAAATATTCTGGCCATCAATACTAGAATAAATACCCTTCACAACGAATTCACTTAGGTTTCATTCACATGTGCTGCTGAAGCATATGAGCATTTATTATAGAGCTCTAATAAAGTCCACCAAATATTTCTACATAGGAATTTAAACATTTGCTTAAAACTCTCAAGGTCCTGAGTTTTACACACAGCCTTACAAACGACAGAAAACAAGAAATACACAAGCCTATGATGTGTGGATGGATCGTGATTCAACTTTTCATCCAAAATTTTATATTTTTGATTTGGCACATTATTTCATAAATTTGTTTTTGTTGCTTTCAGAGATACAGGAATGAAATTGGAATGGTGTAATCTTTTCTTTGAGACTGTCTCTATACTCAAAGAAAGTCTACCTGGCACTGATTATTATTCTCTGATCGTTAGATATTAGAGAGGATAATATTTCAAAAGGTTTAATTTCTATATCCATTATCGAATTAAATTAAGCCAGAAAGTGAAGACGTGGTGTGTGGTGTCTTTGACTGCCTTCAATTTGTGTAGTATTTGATTTTGACTTCCTGGCTTCTCTCTAAACATTAACCATCTCTAGTTCATATTCCTTATTATAAAATTTTAGCATTTCAATTCCTGTTATAAATTAGATATTTATTTTGAACATATTTACTTAGTATAATAAGAATTTGTCACATTATCATCAAGTGATTAAATTAACAATGAATTCTACTCAAATATAAATTGCTGTGGTAAATATTGTTCTCTCAGCAAATTACATATTTTAAGAAGACATACCAAAAGTTAAAAATAGCATTTAATGTAATTAGAAATACAGATATTTTATATGGCAAATTTACATAGTTTACTATGATTCCTTTGGACATATGAAATGCTCCTTTTTCTTTTCTTGCCTTTAAGAACATAAGATTTCAGTTTGTTTGGGTACCCTAATACTCTCAAATTCTTGGAAATCCTCTTAGATATTTATTTCATGATGTAGTGGGAATTGCTGCCAGAGCTTCTCTTGATGATGATTAATAATTAGGGTCTCATCTAGTACTTCTCTTTCTAAATGACCTTTATCAACATTAACACTTCTGACCTTTTTAATTTCATGGATTAAAGCTAGAAATAGCTGGTTATTAATGTTCCATATTTTTAGATCATGATGCTTAAAGTGATGTTTGCTTTTGCAGTTGCATTGAGCAAGTTTGTCTTTCAGCAAATGAGAATTTAAAGGTGTAACTTGGTGGGTATTAATTTGTATTCACTGCCTTTTCATCTACAGTTAACAGCTTCTCAATATTTTCTGCATAGTCTTTGATAATACAGTTATGCCATTCTAATTATAGATATTTAGCTGAGTTGCATATATAGAGATATCCATTATTAGAGAAAGCAAATGAAAGTATAAGGTTTTACACATTTTCCTGTTTTATGCAAAATTCAGAATTGTGTCATGCACTTATCATTCAAACCTGACAAGGAATGACAAACAATGTGAAGCAATATTGAGAAAGCATAACTGCAGTGTAGAATTAAAGGTGCCTTTGATATATAATCCACCAATTAGGTTGTCTATTGTTCATTTCTCCAGTGTTTGAGAATTATGGCCTGAATTAAAAGTCATTGACATACATTAAGGAGAGAAAAATTCTTAGAAACAAATGTATATCAGACAACAATACAGCCATGAAAGTTAAACTTCATTTGCAATTCATACTTATGTACACAATTTTATAATGTATAAACAATATTGTACTATACATATAACAAAAAATATATCTACCATGAATATACATATATGAAGAAATATCAGCTCTATATTAAAGCATTTAATATTAGCATACCAAGTTATATTACCAATTCAAGAACAAACTGAAACCTGTTTAACACTTTCTAATAATTATCCATATTATGATAGGTAGAAATGAAATTCATGGCTGTATTGCGACAGATTTATCCAGACATACTTCAACAAATGAAATTAGATTAATGAAGAAGTAGCTGTATATGAGAGTTTGAAAATGCAAAAACTATTTGAACCTAACCATTTTAATACTGACATGAACAGCTGTGCTAGTTCTCATGATTTGATAATGAGGGTTGTGGTCTATATGGCAGTTCATGAGGGGAAAAAATGCTTTGCAAGTTAAAATAATGCTTGTGTATACATACATGTACACATCCACAGCTAGAAGCCTTGTCACCAGATGATTCATGTACTCCCCATTATATGCTTTGTTGGAATAAAACTTCACAATCATGAGCTACATTCTTACAAGTTACTAGAAACATCTAGAGTGAAATTACTTAACTGAGGTTTTTACTCTTCTATGTACAGATATGTTGACTTGTTTTTCCCTGAGTCTTGGTTTTGAAATAGTACTTCTCTATGTAGTCCAGACTGACTTAAACTCACTGAATAGTTCAAACTAGTCTTAATTCATTATCTCACAATTCAACCTCCCAAGTCTCGAAGTAGATTTTGAACCTTTGTCATTATATTTGATAAACCCAAGTTTAAAAATTTTCTCAAATAAACAAAACACAATCTCACTGTGGCTAAACCACCTCTTAAGGAATATGCAGGTTTGTTATATTCTTTGATGTTAGTCACTGAGTCACATACTAATTTTCATACTGGTAAAATTTCTTATTTTAATTTTATTAATTTTTTATGTGTCTGAGTGTATTGCCTGTATGTGTGCAAGTGCACCCTTGTCATGCAATGCCTGTAGAGGTCAAAGAGGGCACTGGTCCGCGGGAACTGGAATTAGAATAGCTGTTAGTTTCAGATGTTGGGAATCGAACCTCGGTCCTCTGCAAGGGAAGTCAGTGTTATTAGCCACTGAGTCATCTCTCCAGACTCATGAAATTTCTTTTAGGTTCTGAGAAATGGCTCAGTGATTAAAAATGCTAACCCCTATTGCAGAGGGATCAGGTTCAAACATGGTTGGTAATATTTACCTCTATCTTACATTCCAAGGGATACCACACCCGTATGTGGCCTCCACAGACATTGTATATATAAAAACAAAGCACCCATATACATATAAAGGATTTTTAATGAGAAATTTATTTTGGAAAATTCATAAAGAGGCCCAGCATATGATACATAAAAATAGTTCAGCAATTCAGTCCAGAAAACTGAATAAAAATATACAACTTTTGATTTTATAAGCTCATATAATTAATACAAATGAAAGAAATCGTCTTAATAAGGATAAATATGTATATATGTATATATGTATATAATGTATTATAGGGGAATTATACTGTCATAATCATGTGAAAAAAAATGGAATATATAATAGCCAAAAGATTTCTAAAATTGGTACCAAAATAGTACTGAAAATAAGTCCCCAGTGATTGAAAATATGAATAAGCTATCCAAGTTTCTATTTTTTATTATAGAAATAACTCTTACACAAAAAATTTCAAATCATCATTTCTTATTCTTGTTATGTGTTGTGATTAGTGGACTGTATCTGTCTATCAAGTTTCTTTTTATAGGTTTCAGGTAAGGAAAAGCTCTAATATCAGGTCTTGAAATTGTTGCTCACACATGACTGTGACTGTCCAATGCAGAGTCTCCATTCTAGAGTCAGTTATAACTCTAGTCCTAGAGTCACTGCTGAGAGGACTCTGCCTTCCTAAAGGAGAAGATGGCATATGTACAGTTAAGAAGACCAGGAATAATTATTCAAATGCAATAATACATTGCAAAAATTCTTTGAAATAGTTTCAAAAACGCTTCATTGCAGGAAAACAAGCTTGGTTCTCTACAAAACAGCTTCAAAAAATTACTCCACACTTGACATTTTATCAGTTGAGAAATTTTTATGCTGCTCCAGGTATGACGGCATACATGTTAAGATTAGAAACTATCACATGATTATTAGTCATAGAGACATTTATTTAAAAGCAGTTCTTTTATGTACATATGACATTACCATTTATTAAATATGAAAAGAAATTTACATACTAATGAGAGAGTTGTGCTTGCTTACTATCACAAAAATAATTAAATCTTCACTGAATATTTGATATGACAGAATATATAAAATCACTAACTTTTTCAGTTTGTCCATATTTGATTTTATACTTGTTAATGCTGAGATGTTACTTAAACATACATTGTTAGTACAAACTGGTAGAAATATATATATATATATATATATATATATATGTATATATATATATACATATATATAGGACCATTTGAGAAGCTGCTAGAAATTCTGTCTTCATCCAATGCTAAAATTAAATTTTTTAAAAAACTTGTCAGCAATTAAAATAGCAATATTTAAAATAAAATATTAGAACACAGTGGATTCAAAGATATGTATTTTGATGTACCCTGTGGACTGGAGTTTAAAAGAAATCCATGTATTTGTGCATAAACAAACCATCATGCTTCTATCAAAGCAGAATATTATGTGCACAGTAAAAATACTGTGGTCCATAATATGTTAGAGTCTTGAGCATGAAACTAAGATATGTCATTCATTAATGGCATGCCATCATGCTGAAGGCAATGTCTGTATGCTGTGTGTTCATCACCAAGCTCCAGTCAGTTGGCATCACCCAACAGTACTAAGTGTTGTCAGAAAAACCTCAAAGTCATTATGTTGCTTTATCCTGAATTTAATTTTTGGTCATTGCATGCTCAAGAATCTTTCACTGTTCCCGGATTTTTCATGACTACCAGTTTGAGCTATGCTATCTCATATGGACTTGATACACACCGTTTAAGATGCAAGGCTGTACATCACGTGTGTGAATATTATATAGATTTGTGGGTCTTCAAGGATTTCATATCATCAAGAAGACAAAAGAAACCTGTTTCTTATAAAAATGCCATTGTATTCTCATATAAGATCATGTATAAAAGATTATAAATACTTTCTTATTCTTGGAATTCAGTCAGCTTTAGAACAAATGCTGGGAGAATAGTATGTGTCATTCTCTAGATAGTGGATGTGAAAGTTGTTGCACTTCAGAAGCACATAGGGAGTGATTCACTATGGAATTAAGACAGTTGAAACTCACAATGCCCAAATCTATAAATGTTGTGACTGCAATATTATATTGTCATTACAACTACAGCATATAGTTAAGAGACTAAATAAAAGTGGAACAAAGAAAACAGCAGTTATTTATATCAACAGATATTAAAAATATGTTGTTAATGTTTTATAAATCTCTGTTTTTAAAGATCTGAGTTAATGTTTGGAGTAATTCCTTAGATGTTATTACAAAATATTTTTGCTACATGCCCAATGTGGCATGTATGTTACTCTATGTGATTGCTTTTATAGTCAATTAAGAGAAGAAGAAAGGGAATAAATGGTTAAAAAATAAAATAGAAGCAATGTCCATGTATACTAGTCAGAGGACAGAATAAACAGGACAAGAGGACAGAGTAAATAAGCTAAGTCATAACTGAATACAGGGAAACGTACCTTCAGAAAATGCTTCTAGTTATGATCTCAGATTAATTATCTAAATTTGATATTAAATGAATCTATCAATGTTCAGCCTCTTTAATTTCATGTTCCATTAATTTTCATTGGTATTGCAAAATATGATGTATATTAACTGCTCTTATTAAGAATTGAGCTGGTATTGAAAATGGCTGAGGAAATGGCAGGGTAAATCCACCCTGAAAATACCATCCTGAAAATTCTAAGTATTCTCAGTGGACATAGCTTGTCATAAGTTGTTAGTGTTTTCAGATGTGTTTAATGAAAAAAATGAAATCTATATGCTTATAAATATTTATTCCAGATAATAAACTGATGGTATTCATTGTAATTTCAGTGATGTAGTTATTGTTTTACTTTTGTTAGGTTGCTGTTGAGGACATAAATTATATTGGTAAACACAGAAGCCTTAGCACGGTAACATTTTTTTATAGCATGTGTTCAATTATTTTTGTGTTTTGGATTGATAATGATATTGAGAAGGTGTGTATATGTTTATGTGGTTGTATAAATGCTGAGAGAATTAGGCTCTTGATTTTAGCTATTTACATAAAACAGAAAAAGATATTTATAAGTTGGCTAATAACATGTGAGGAGAAATTGAAATAATTTTAATCTTTCATTTAAGCCTGAAAACATATTTCCTATTTGGCTGAAAATATTTCAGGAGAAACAGAAATAAATTCATCAGAATTATGTTAAAAAATTAAGTTAGACCTGATAGTCTCTGCTGAACAATTCTTGGTGGTGCAAACATTCTCATTGTTGTATCTGTCTCTCTGACTCTTCTCTATCTCTATCTCTCTCTGTCCCCTCCATCATATATTCTCTTTTTCTCTGTCTCACTCTCCATTTATCTCCCTGTCTTGCTTTCTGTCTATTTATCTCTGTCTCTCTTTCTAAATCTCTCTCTCTGTTGTGTGTTTCAGTCTCTTTCTCTCTATTATTTCTGGGAGAGGGAAAGTCAGTTTTCCATAAGAATGTAGACCTTGGTAGGGTCCATGCTCCAGTGGATGGCCATAAACCCAAGAGTATATGATTACTCCTTTGCTTGTGCATATTTTGTTCTATTATTTCTTCCATTTCACTCGCCGTTTCCACATTTGTCTTCTTATTTCTCTCTCTCTCTCTCTTTCTCTCTCTCTCTTTCGTCTTCCACTGTTCCCCCTCCTCCTTCGTTTTCTGAAGCCATATCACTCAGTCTGAACTGAACTCTATCTGGCTTTATAGTTGAGGTATATCTTGAATTTCAAAACTCTTGCCTCAACCTCCCAGATGCTAGATTGTAGATGCAAACCATAAAACTGCTTATGCAGTGTGAGACAAGTTCCAATATATAATATACCAACTGAGTTACATTCTTGCTCTAATTTTACATTTCTCGTAATTTTTTCTTCATCACTTATCCTTGAGTGAGCAATAAATGTTCAAAATATAGTGCTAAAAAAGTAACAAGTTATACCAAGACAGAATTATCTACTTCCAACTGGTAATCAAATAGGAAAATTTACTAACTACATATATCTAAATTATAATGCATGTTCTAAACTGTCTACAAATGAGGTTAATATTTTTAAACAATATTTAACACAAATTCAGTAAAACAGAAGCATCATTTCAAATATCTTTTCTGGGGCTAGAGAGATGGCTCAGTGGTTAAGAGCACTGACTGCTTTTGCAGAGGACCTGAGTTCAATTTTCAGCTCCACATGACAACTAATAACCAATCATAATTCCATTTCTAGGGGAATCCTACACCCTTTTTTGACCACTTTGGGCATAGCATGACATGGCTTCCCTTTTACACATGCAAGCAACACTTTGTACACATAAAATAAAAACGTTGGTAAAACAAAGTTAAAAAACACTGTTTCTTGAGAAAAAAGTGTGTATACATTATGTTAGATATGCTTGGTAGATATTAATGTTAATTTTTCAGGCATATATTTATAGCTACAATTGAAAGCCCTCACGAGTAAGAGATAAACCAACCTCACAAGCAAAGTTTCTCAATCTCCCCTTGATGGGTGATCCTTTTAATGTCTAATTGAATCTGGTTTACATGTATTTTGGTGAGGATTCTTTATCTATATTCAGATCCTTTTATTTTTTCCTTTTTGCTTCTTCTCTGCTTTTGTATCAAGATATTAGTCTCTTAACTTGAGTTTGGAAGTGATATTGCCCCAAAGTCCTATCTCTTAATGTCACCGCAGTAAACATGAGTATGTGAAGAAATGGATTCTTGCTGGATACATAGCATCCTTCTTGATCACTTTCCTTGCCTGAGAATATTTTAATGTTTTGTTTTTGCTCATTATATTTCTTGGTGGTGTTTCCCGGAGGAGTTTCTGAATCATCCTGTTGACTTGCAATTTCTCAGTACTCAATTAACTGCAGCAAATAAAATCAAGAGTTATAGTAGTAGTTTATCCGTGGGGACAAGTGGTGTTTGGTCAACCGTTGCTTTTTTCAACTTCCTAGATTCAAATAAACTCATTTTCTACTTCTGTTTTGGATAAATCTCACTTCATCCAGCAGTTCAACCAATGATAGGTTGGAAAGAACCTTTGACTGGTTATGTGACCAAGTTTGATCTGGAGTTTTATTTGCTCTGCTTCTTGGATAGCAATCCTTGGAAGCATGGCTGGGAAAGATTTTGATAGCAACTATTCAGAGTTGGGAGTCTGGGAGTCTGAATCATATATCCAGCTCTGTCTTCAAAATACCAATTAGTCTCTGATTCTTCCTTTTTTCTCAGGTTAACTCACATAAATACAAAAACCTCCAAATGCATTTTAAGTTTATGGGAGGTAGGTGAATTTTGTCTAAATAAGATTAATCTAATGTTGATTTACTGATTGATATGCTAAGTAGCTGCCAACAAGTATACTGTTCTTTCATATATTATTTGGATTTGCTACTTGAAAAGAATTTGTTGTTTCTAGATATTTTCAGTTTCTCTAAAAGATGAACTTAATCTAAGGGGAAAAACAATAGTGGAATATAAATTAATTATATGAAATAGGTTATTTCCTGTGATATTTTAGACATATCAATAAAACAAACCAAAAATCTCAACATTCGATTTGCTTAGTTTTCTGTTTTTACAGTTTAAAAGCATGTATGCACTCTAACATAAATAAAAGGAAAATAACTTGAGATGACAGTTAGTTTTGTGCAAAGTTATAATGTGCCTCACTAAAAGCAGCTTTATTTCTCAACTTGAAAAGATAACTCTATGTTAAACAATGCATCATAATTAAATTTATGGATCATTCTTTAATAAAATAAATATTGAAACCTACTTGCTAAGTGAAAGTTTGAATGTATGTACTTTGGCAACTTTCTTAGTATGAAGAATCTAAATGTATTTTTTTCTTTTAATGAGTGTGTTTTTCTATGAGATAAATTATAATATGAAATGAAAATATCTATGAAATAATAAAATAGAATACCCATAATTTTTATTCTGCTAGAGAATATGGCTAAATAAAGGATACATCCTCCACAGTACAAAGTTATATGCCTATCTTCTATAAAGATTGATAATAGTTAAAAATTATAATCAATATATTTAAATGAAACTAGAAATATACAAATCTATACACACATAAAGGATGCCACATATTTTGATACAAAAACTATGCCAGATATACCAGCTATGTTTTTCTTTAAGGGAGAGTAAAATTTTAATGTGATCAAAGCCTTTATTCTCTACTCGTTCATTTATCATCTTATGAACTTTTTGGCCAAAATGTCGAATTTATCCAGATCACTGGAATGTCCTATTGTGATTTTCTATCCATTGGCATCTCCCTACCCCACTCATCTTTATATATATATGAGTGGAATTCAGCATCCTTGTCATGATTAAAACTCAACTGTTTTGTAAGTAAAGTATCCCATGCCATATTAAAAACTGTGAATAAAATACAGTGTATGTCATTTTGAGCTAGAAATAAAAAATAAATTGAAAGTCTCTTACTACGTGTTCTGCTAGACTAGAGAAAATGCTACTTTGTAACCTTAAAACAATCTCAACTTGAAAGCTTGTAGTGACTAAGTTGATTTGGATGAAGTTTACCTACCAGTAAGTAAGTCAAAATTGCGTTTTGCATACTTGACAATGAAGCCAGTTACAACCTATTGTAAAATTCTGTCACTATATGTCATAGCCTTTAACATAAATAAACTTAGTGTTTAACATAAATAAACTTTCATATTTAAAACAAATCAGTAAATTTTCCATGAAATAAGAAGCTGTATGATGCAAATAATGTTTGACATATATAAATATTTAAGTTAGACTGAAACAAGGAGAATTATAAGAGATTGCGTACTATGTAAGCTTCTATAGGAGAAAATCAATTAGGGGTCTAACCCCAGCTTTAAAGCTTACTAACCACAACGATGACTGGCACAGAAAACTATATTGGCGCAGTAGTGGCGCTTTTATCATGGGGTTATCAACAGCTACCCAACTGAATTTAAAGTTCACTCAACGGGAGGAAATTCATATGTGGTACTGTAAACATAGCCAAATACACATGACTAGAGAGGTCATGCATCTTAGTGAAAACATTAAGTCTGTCACATCCCTAGACGTGTATAATTTCTTAGTGTATTCTAAATACAAATTCTTATAGTTACAGACAATTATGTTGGGTCCCCACTCATCAAAGAATCTTCTTCTGCAATAAATGAATTTTGGACACTATTTGGGACTGTCAAAGTATTCTTAGAAGGTTTACATTTTATTTTCAAATTATCTTTTAAAATGTGTATTCTCAAAAGTTTGACATTCATGAATACTTACAAAATATTCATACACTTTGTAGTGTGTTGAATATAGGTTAAAATATTTTTAAGATCTGATTAAAACAAAAAAGAAAAGGAAAATAAGTTAAAGGTAGGAGAGGGGATATATTCAATTTCACGATAATAAGTGATCACTTAAGATTTTTCTTTAATGCTATTTCAATTGTTATAATAAAGTAAATGAAGTTGATATTGTAAAATACTTGAAAAGGGAGATACAAAGGAGGAGAAATAGTAAGAGAGAATCTGTAATAAGAATGAGATAATTAAAGTTCAAATAAATGTTTAAGAATGTTAACACTTGAAGGGAAACTATATAGCCTTAAATCTTAATGCATAAGTTTGTGTATCAGTAATGAAAATTAAATTTAGAAATAGAAGGCTCTAGCAAATAAATAGAATCATTAAAGTATCACATAATAAGAATATAATAAAGCATATTTAGTCAAACTGTGGATTTCTTCCTATCACTTACTTCCTTGAGATTTTCAATGGATTGAATGTGTTTTTTCTGTTAATTTCATACATATATAAAATGCATTCTACTTACTCTAAAATCACTTTATCATCGATAAATGTCTTCTTTAAGTACAATTAAGACTGTACAATTTTGTCCTTTTAGATTTTGAAAAGTACTGAAAACATATTAAATTTGCATTTCCAATCAGTTTTACAAATTCAATATACATTTATTTTTACAAATAATGTTTTTACATTAGTATAAAAACAACCAGCTTCATTATGTCACTTTCATATATGAAATATATGACCTGTATAGGTAACAAACCACTGTTGTGTTTTGCCTTCTTCCCTCATTGCCCTCTGTTGGCCCCTCCATCTACTTCTTGCTCTTGCTACTCTTCCTCACCCAGAGGCAGAAAACTTGTATTTGTAAACTAAAGTATTAAACTTTAGGAAGATGAAGCTGAGTACAGCAGGAAAACTGCTGAAACGTTCTCAGGATCTCTGTCAGTGAAAGACAAGGAATAGATCCACCAGCTACTTCAGGATCAGTGATGTCAAACTCCAGCCTTCTCAGCTGCTGAGTCTGTTATCAGGCACCAAAGGCTACACTAGTTTTTCCTGGGCACTTTCCTATGTGAGCCTAGCCTCCTGCTCTCTGTACTCTTTAGCTTGTCACTCTCTTTCCCACCTGTTCTCACACCTGCCTCTCAGGTCTGCCTCTCACCTGAGACTATAGTGGATTAAAATGAAGCTCCTTGACTTACTATTGTAACTTGTTCTAAGAGCCAAAGGTAGATCAATTTTTATTGAGTTTTACACATTCCATGCAACAGTTCATAATGAAATTTTGATCCCTCCCTCATATGAGCACCGCAACCCCAGAAAATCTCATGTATTCCATCATACATGTTAAGTGCTATTTGGTCAAGTATTAGTACCCAGATGTCCTTTAGTGAAAATTCATCCACTGGAGTCTGGTCAGGCTAAATAGAGCTCATACGTAGGGCATTCTCTCCCTCTCCCAGTGTTAATCAATCTCAACTAGTTCTCAGTCTATACCCTGCCTGACAACATTTCTATTGCTCCACTTTTGGCCTTTGTCAAATTGAGTTGGTGTGGGTCCAGTTCTTAATGCCATCACTGCCAAAATTTGACATGTTCAAGCTTCGAGCACAATTAAAGACTCTAGTTCCCTAAGTTCCTGAACAAGCCCTGGCTCTTTCAATCTTTCTGCCCCCCTCTTCTGCAATAATCCCTGGAACATAGGTAGGTGAGATTCAATACAGGGGTCATATCCAAAGATACACACTACAGTCTCTTTCTATATAAAATTTATTCTATAAAACTTGGTCTGTTTTAGCCTTCTGTGTGCATAGCACTATGTTGTTTAAGGAAACTTCACTGTTAAGAGTTCAGGATGCTTCAGTTTTCTCTATACCCCTCATTCTGGTGTGTCCCATGAGCCTTAGGTGTATAAGTTCAACTGTAGATATGACCCCTAGGACTTGGCATCTCTCAGCCATATCTTCTCTGTGTCTGGCCAGTAGTGGAACTCTTGTACAGCCTCCATCTGTTGCAAAAAAGCTTCTTTGATGTCTATATATTGTATGTCTATAAATTTAAGGATCCATATTTAGAATATGGTAAGAAATTTCATTTCTCTAGAGAGGTGACAGAGATGGGGGTTTTTCTTGGATCTATAACCCATCTAACCAAGAAGACTGGCAATAGCCTGCATTATTTTGGGAGGCTTTTGAACCACTCTCATCACCCACACAAAGGGAGGTACCTTCTCTCTGGCACTGTGTTTCTTGCCAATCAGGTATATAGATGTACTAATGATTACACACTGCATTTCTTAGGACGTTTCTATGGCATCACATTGCCCTCTGGGTTCCCTAGCTCTCCAAGATTCATTCATCTCTGCTCTTTTTCCTCCCATCCAATCTCCCTCCTCCTTTCCCAGTCCTAGCACCCACATTATCCAACCCTCCCCCGAGTAACATTTGCCTCCCTCCATCTCCCCTCTCCTGACTTATCTTGCCATACACAATGACCCCCTGAATGTCCCTCACTACTCTCCTCTCTGCTGAGCACTGCCACTTTCCCTACCTCCGTCCTGGTAACATCTGTTCTCTACTGTCCCCCTTTTCAGGTTCTTGCTTTTCCTTTACCTCAATGTATCCTGTCTCTTTCTGGGCTTCTGGTGTTACATCAGGATCGATACTCACATATAGGGGATTGATGCTACAATCCACAAATGAAGGAGAATGTATGTTGTTTGCTTTTCTGCATTTCTGTTACTTCACCTAAGGTAACACTCTTCAGTTCCATCCACTTACCTACAAATTTCAGTGTTTCATCTTTTCATAATGCTGCGTAGAACTCCATTGTGTAAATATACCACATTTTCAATATCTATTTGTCAGTTGAGGGATATTTAGGTTATTTCTATTTCTTAGCTATTATGAAAAGATGGATGTATAGGTATTTCTATAATAGAATGAGTCCTTTTGGTATATGCAAAAGGTTGTGTGACTATCATATGGGAGATTCATTTTTTAGTTTGTTCAGAGTTTTCCACACTGCTTTCCAGATTGGTTGCATGAGTTACATTCCCATCAAGAGTAAATGAGCATTCCCCTTTCCCTACATCCTCTTTAGCACTTGGTGAATTCTTCATCTTAACCACTCTTACTGTGGTAAGATAGAATCTTAACGTTTTTATCTGAATTTATCTAATTGCTAAGAATGTTGAGCACTGTTTTATGTGTTTCTTAGTCATATTTATTTCTTTATTTCAGAACTCTCTGTTCAGGTCTACAGCCCATCTTTTTATTGGGTCATTTATTTTCTTGTTTCTTTGTTTTGTGAGTTCTTTGTATATTACGTATATTAATCTTCAGTCAGATGTGTAGCTGGCAAATATTTTCTCCTACGGAATGGCTTTCCTTTTCATTTCCCTGGTTGTTTCTTTTCTATAGAGAAGCTTTGTAGCTTAATAAGTTCCCACCCACTGATTGTTGTTGACCTTAAGCCCTGAACAGCTGATGTCCTATTTAGAAAGTTCTGTCCTATGCCTATATCTTGGAGGGTACTGACTATGTTCTTCCAGCAGTTTCAGAGTTTCATGTTTTATATTGAGGTCTTTGTTCCATTTGGAGTTGACTGTTATGTAGGGTGAAAGTTAAAGGTCCATGTGGAGACCCTGTTTTGCCAGAACCATTTGGTGTAGATGCTGTCTTTCCTTCATTGTGGGTTCTTAATGCCTTTATCAAATAACAGGTGGCTGAAGTTGTAGGTACTCATGGGCTTTGTTATATAAAGCACACACACCCACATTCACACACTATTTTCTGTGGAAAGTAAATGGGATCTGAGGAGTATATGGCCCAATATGGTTGTTTACATTATAAACAGCACCTTATGGCTTACATTGTCATGTAAACTTTTAGCCCAGATTGTCCATATTGCAAAATTAATTCCTTCAGTATTTTGAAAATTTGCAATTTAGGTTTTAATTTTATAGGTGTTCTGTGCCAAGCAATTGCATTTAGGAGGAGCAGACACTTTGAACTAAATACATAACAAATTTGGAGGAAGAGATGAGAAGATTTTATTCTTATTCTGAAGAAAATCACTCATCTTGTAATAAAACCATCAGCTCTATAAAGAAATCACCTTACTAAAATCAATTTAAACTCAAGTGATGACATATAAACATTGATGAAGTCTTTTAACTTTGAATAAAATCTGAGTAGATTGATCATTTCTATTTAATAGGAGGAACAAGAGATCTTTGTAAAAGAGAGCAAAAAAATATAAGATCCAGAGGTGGTAGAGGAAAACAGAAAAACAGAAAACATGTAGTTGTTCATATGAACTCAGAGTGCTTATGGCAGCTTCAGCCTTAGCTGAGGATCTGCTGGTACATGCTAGCCTTCTTGGAGAAGGAGACTCAGTTTTCCTTCTTGGATAAAATGAAGCCTATAGTTATACTCAATCCTATAGGGAAAATATACTCACAGACCAGACACACACACACACACACACACACACACACACACACACACGCATACATACACCACCTACACAATGAAATCTCCTATTTAAATAAAGCAAAAAGTACTGTCTTTTGGTAATTGTAGATAAAAATTAATATCATTAACTGAACAATATTTCTGTGGTATTTTACATATCTGTTGGTTGAGTCCCCTAGTTATTCTCCTTCCAGTGGAAAACACTGGATACAGCAGACAGAGGCATGGGGTGACATTCTTCTAGTGGGAAGCACACAGATGTATTGCCCAAACCTTTCTCATGTTTATTCTCTCAGGTTTATTATAGCCTGAAATTTGCTCTAGAACAGAATAGTCACAGAATGTTCCTTTACAGTTTTAGATGTTTTATGGCAAAACTATCACACAAAACAGCTGTCCACTGATCTGTCTATGCCTAAGCCTTCCCTTTGTATTTATATTTCAGAAGGAAGTGGAAATTTCTACAATCTCTAGAGCTTAGTTACAATGTTCTCATTTCAACTGTGCAGTGTTTCTTTGAAGTTAACCTGGCCTTTTTACTCTCCCATGCATATATTTCCATGAATCATGCTCTTTTAAGGAACAATATTACTGAGCCTTTAGAGAGGAAAATTGGCTGTCTAAAATTTAACTTTACTAGACACTTTTATTTTTGACACTAAATTCAGAATAAGAAATAGTATTTAGATTTACATTAAAGATATATTTTCCCTTCAACACGATGTTCATATCTGGTCACAGAAAAAGAAATGTTTTTTTTTTCATCGAGGCATCTTATCAAAGATTACAAGCATTCACCTAGCAAGTGCCTAAGGGTTTTTATCAGGCCTCTTACAGCTAAACACTCCACAGTGGTCTCAGAATGGGGTATATGTACTGAAGCTATCATTGACTCAGCTCTTATTTGGAAGCAATGACTACGGGCGCCTCTAGACTAGCTTCCAATCTTCCTCAGTATCAAACATCAGTGAATCAAATATAATTTTCTCAATCTATAGTTAAGTGGAGAAAAAAAATAATGTGATCTTGTACAATATAAACAAGTGTTTTGTAACTTAAAATTGATGTAACAGTCTTATGAACGGTTGTTCTTTCAGGCCATAATGGGGAAGTTCTAATTATCTACCTTTCTTCACATAACTTGGTCAATTTCATATTTAAGGCCCTTTAATGTTAATATGCCATATGCCTTTTCTTTTAGCTTAAGATACAGTTATTGCATTCAATAGAAACTCTAACTTAACAGAAGTCGAATTAACTGAACGAACATGGATTTCATCTTTTCAAAATATATTTTTAAATTTTATTACATATATGTGTGTGTCTCTGGGTGTGTGCAGGTACACAAGGAAATCCGAAGAGGATGTTTGAAGCCCAGGAGATATAAGAAGGTGTAAACCAACAGATACAAATGCTGGGAACTGAACTCCATTCTCTGGAGAAGCAGCATACTCTTAACATCTTAACAACTCTTTTAACAGCTGAGACCTTCAATGCATCATTCAATGAGAAAACCAGTCACTCAAATTAAAGTTCAGTTATTCCCAAATGCAGTCATTAAAGAGTGATAATACTGGATTGTATGAGGAATTCAAATAAAGAGGGATTAGTAATTTACTTAGCTACAGTTTTAAATCTGAATATGTAGAAATATATTATTAGACATGATTTTTATCTGATTGTTTAATTATTAATTAGCTATTTTAAGACTTAAATTTATTTTTATCTACTCAAAATTTCTTTGCTGAATGGAATGATTTTTCTCTTTCCGAACTTGTGGTAATTTTATTCAGGAAATGAACTAACACAGAAGGGCCATGAAATGAAGATAAATCTTAACTAACAAAAGTTACTGGATTCTTTACTCCCAAAGTATTCAAACAGTGAATTGATATACAATAGCTTGACCCCCAAATAGGCAACTTCATCCTCATAGCTCCATGAAAGCTGGAAATTTCTGATACATCCTTGACTAAATGTATAGAGATTGTAAGCACTGAAAATTACTTCAGTGGATAACTTGCTGTGAGAAACATCCGGAAAAACTAACATAACACAATAGGCTTTAACAGAGAAAAGAGAATGTATGGATTCCGGTTAGAGGGCTATGGGGTTGCTGGTGGGGGAGGGGATATAAAGATGATTAAGATTGACTGAGATGTTCTGTATGAAATATACAAAGATTCAATAAAAGAAACAGAAAAAAGAAAATGACTCTGTAGTGACTGCAGTAGAAGATTCAATGGCTTCTGCACAGACAAAACAATGGTTAAAATAGAATTATAATACTTTAAAACAGACTCTTCTAAACTGGAGTTCAAATAAATGTTCACAAACTAAATTGTACATGAGAGTAGCAATAATCATAATATTATAACTGCTGATAAACAGATCAATGCCTGATATAGAAAAATAAATAAGAATCAGCCTGATCTAACTCTTCAATAATAAAGTACATATAGACACCCACAATAATTATTTCTAAATAATTCTTAAACTATATTAAACTCTTTTTCTTCTGGAAAATGAAAATTAAGGTACATTCCAAATATGCACATTATTTTGGAAATAACATAAATGCTTATAAAAATATAAACACTAAATATTTATATTATGAAAATCTATTAAAGCAGTGCAAATTACCCTTGAAATGGGTGAATAATTTAGTTAATAATCTTTCAATAATGTGAGAAGGAAATATTCAAGTTTTAGTTTATATGATCTGGACTATAAAGTTTCAGATACCTTCATTCTATTAGAAATTGCTGAGCATTTTTATTCTGATCTGTGCAGTTCCACCCTTAACATAACACAAACAGATCCCATATATTGAACACCTGAAACATTATTTATTTGAGTGCTTTTTCTAGTAGCTGAAAGTCAGGTGGCTTGTCTCAGGATAATAAAATAACTTTAAAGATCAGCATTGTTTCTAGTAATGTTTTGAATGCTTAATGAATGATGAATTAGCTGAGACATCAGTATAAACTTTAAACAGTTATTCATGTGCTTTACGTCTTTCTATTTTCCATGTGAAATTTTAATACAATATTACAACATTTGGGTAATGAACACCTCATATAAAATTACTGAATTGTCTACAGCTGTCACTTCTTTAATGATTTTCCTTTGGTTATTTTTTTTCAGAAGCACTAACTATATTGTTAAGAAAAAATAATGCCAATCTATAAATCTGATGTTTAAATGAATCAAATCCTTGACACATTAAATTTATGTGTCAGGCTATACATCACAGAAGGAAAAAGAGATCCTGGAACATAAGCTGACAACAGGTAAACAGAGAGTGACAGGACATGGGGTAGGTAAAGAAGTCTCTATTCTTTCCTGAATTAGCCTCTGGTTTTGCTGGAGAAGTAGAAAATGTGGGATGAGATGGAGGTTTGTTATTTCTAACAGTTTGCAAGATACAAGGAAAAAGAGCATAAATTAGATCTATATCTAAGAGCTCTTATTGAGAAGCAAAAACGTGGAACCAGTGGGAAAAATACATGATAGAAAGGACAAAATATTAAGAAAATATGTCTCATATTTGACGTTTATCAAAGCAAAAGCAAAATCTCCATGATTCATTGTATGTGTGTGTGTTGGGGGGGAGTCTTAATAATTCATGAAGATTAGTTTTGGTTTTAATTCCATTTACTATTGAGAAAGAGTTTACCAAGATTTTGAAATAAATGAAGATAATTTTGGTTTTAATTCCTTAGCTTTCTTCTTTTCTCATTGTTGAATAACTGTAACAAGTTTCATGAGAAGAGAAGGATTGTAGAAGTTGAGATAAAGCATCTCACAGGATCCAGGAAAATTAAAAAAGCTTCAAAGACTGTAGTAATGAAAAAATTCATTGAGGAAATTGTCTGGATTTTAGCCAGTGTCAGAGAATTTGAGAAGAAATTTTCATTATCATCGATGTAAAAATTAGAAAAATTTAGGGACAAAATGATTAATTCAGGTTCGCTTGGTCTACATATTGAGACTCTGTCTTTAAGAAATTACTATAGAATGAGCAAACTAAATTCTAGGAAATAGAAATAAAGAAATAATAAACAATACAACTTAATTGAATAAAATAATATATAATACAAAAGTTGTTTCTCTGAAAATATGAATAAAACTTGATGAAACTTTTTGTAGGCAGTTTAAGACCCCCAACAGAAATATCACATTTTTTTAAAGAGAGAGAGAAATGAAAGAGGTTTTATAACTAACAAATCAGATATGTAAATAAACAACATAGGACAAGAGAGATGGCTCTCCAGATGCTCTTCCAGAGAGATGGCTCTCCAGATGCTCTTCCAGAGGACCAGGTTCAGTTCCCAGTACCCACATGGTAGCTAATAATCACCCCTACATGTTGTCTAATAACCATCCATAACTCCAGTTCCAAGAGATCCAGTTTCCTCTTCTGACCACAGAGGCCATTGCATGACATGGGTGCGCTTACATGCATTTAAGCAATACACTCATACACATAAAATAAGAATAATAAAATATTTTTAAATGTAAATGAATGACCTGAACAAATAAATGTTATCAAGGTAATAGATGATGAGGACACTTGTTAAAAAGAGCTGGGAAACTGACTCAAGATCAGACAGCATATGAATAGACCTGTACTACACAAATAAATTCAAAGAACACACATAGACACACACATACATGAGAAAGAGAGAGAGAGAGAGAGAGAGAGGAGAGAGAGAACATGTGGCATACTGTACCTTGTTCCAAATGGGTATATAATGATGTATGGTGCAACAAAGTTACAAGATGAAGGCTTCAATTGCTACCAAACTCAAAAAAACAAAAAAAGGCCAACCTATCATCAGTTTGTATTCCTACTTCTTTGAAATGGATGTGCCGACCTATTTTTGCATAAAGAATTAAACCTTGGCTGGATATTTGGTACTGAAGGATTTATAGGAGATATTTAACATGACTTCTATGAAACTAGTATTATTCTAGCAAAAATTTAAAAATGATATCACAAAAGAGGATTTTGTAGGTCCACATTCATTATGAAATGGGCAAAAACATGCACACCAAAACTTTAGTACATATAATCAAGTGAAATACATATTAAAAAGCTACAAAGAAATGCACTAAGAAATCTTGAACATTTTTGAAAGATTAGTAGCGTATTACATTAGTTTACTCTTGTAACAAGCAGACCATCACTATATGTGACTTTTTGGTCTTGAACCTCTAGAACAGTGAGTCAAAATAAATCATTTGTTTAAATGTTACCTATTCTGTGTTATTGTCCTATTCAGAACAGAAAATACACAAATTGACATTCCCAAACTGATGAATATGTATACTTGAAGATACTTGACATTACAATAGGTTTTCCATTATTTAAAAAAAAAAACACCTGAGATAATTAACTTTAAAAGAGGAAGGTAGAACTGAAGGAATGGCTTACTAGTTGAGAGCACTGTCTGTTCTTGCCGAGGACCTGGATTCAGTTTCAAGCATCCACAAATCAGTCAGCAACCTGACAACATCTTCTGGTCTCTTCAGACATTCACATGCATGTGTATTTACACATATACAGATACATAAATAAATAAATAACAAAAATAAACATTTTAGAAGAAGAAAGAAAAGAAGAGGAATCTGCTATGTATTTTTTGAGAGATGATAATTTTCTATAGAGATGATCTCTAATTCAAGGGTATTACATTTGATTTGGTGGGCATGTTTTTATTCTAGGCACTTGAGCATTGACTAGTATAATCAAATTTGATATTTTGACAGTACCACTTGGGGTATTATTTGGGGAATAGTCCATAATATCAATAGTTTCCAATCCAACTATTTATATCTGCCAAAATTTTTTAGAGTGTTTTCCATGACTTAAAATAAATAATGCAGCCTATAGTCCACACTCTGGTGGTTCCTATTGGAAAACATTGCCCATGGTCTACTATGTGCTATGTTATCTGCTTGCGGCCTTCCTTCTTAGTGTCATCTAATGCCACTCGTCTAATATGTGAGAATATTGCAGCTATACTGATATTTCTTTTCAAAACTATCTCATTTAGCCCAAGAGAAATTCCACCACTTCCAAAGCCTCGGTTTAAATGGTGTGTGGTTGAGAAGTCTTTTCCTGAACAGCTAATAGAACCCGAGTTCCTTTTATAGTTGCTTCATACTGGCCTTCCCTCGTGCACTATAACCTCCATGAGAGCGATGATTGTGCCTGATTGTGTTTCTCCCCCACTGTCACATTATCTCCTTTAACCATAGACAGTAGCCTGACCCTTTTGGATTTTTCCTAGTTATTGATTTCTTAGCTTTTACTGATAATGAATATTGCTCATTTTATGTGAACATCATGGAGACTCCCAGCTGTCCTAACAGTCATGACTCATTTGTCAATATCAATCTGATATATTTTAAAGAGTATTGTAATTCATGTAAGACATGTCTTTTAAAAATAAAAAATATGATAAAATCACTTTATGGCTCATATGTAACACACCTTTCTTCTTTTACATTTTCATTTGGAAAGTGTTCTTGCTATTGAAAAGCATTTCTCCATATCAGTATGTGATTACCTTGATACCTTCTGGAACAGAGCAAAATTTGACATAATAGCATGAGGCTAATTCAATGCTTTTTTGCTTAACTATTTTTCAAGAAAATAAACTCTGTAGTATTAAAGATCATATGTTTCATTTATGGTAATGAGATAAACCTCAATTAACAAATGGTGGAAAGAGGAGTCGCAGTTTTAGCCATTTGCATTCTAGACAAGGTTTGAAAATCATAAATGACCAGGGCCTTACAGATGCTCACACTTGCATTTTGAACTTAACTGTGTTTACCTGTAGAGAGGCCTTTAGAAAATGTGTGGAAATTGGATATCATGCTGATGGAGGAGATTATGTTTTGACAGAGATTTTTTTTAAATGATTACTCTAAACATTTTTTAAATCAATAAGTAATTATGATGGTTCTTTCCAATCAAATAAGTATTGACTTAAATGAAGCCATGTCTTTTCTCTACTGAGAAAGAATGTTCTGGTTGCTGTTTGTTATGGCTTAACATTGAATAAGCCCATGTTTTTTTAAAATAAAGTAATAGAGCAGTTAATAGTACCACAATAATTTTGTATATGTTTTTTGAACTTCAAAAGACTATTAAGGCTGTTTTCTTTTTTTATCTAGTCCT
Source organism: Eospalax fontanierii (assembly GCA_035773235.1). Classification (NCBI taxonomy): domain Eukaryota; kingdom Metazoa; phylum Chordata; class Mammalia; order Rodentia; family Spalacidae; genus Eospalax; species Eospalax fontanierii. The sequence goes on along the minus strand of CM069533.1, from coordinate 43,275,553 downwards.
TGCATATCAGTTTGTGAGAGAATATCGTAGTGTTTTTATTCGAATCATTAATATTAAGCCTGACAGCATTATCTCTACTTTTTATTTCACTATAAAATTGGTTTATAGAGAAACAATTAGTAATGTTAAGCCTAGATAGTATATTGAGTAGCACCAATTGTTCCACAGTAAATTTCAATTTATGGTGAAATAAAGGAACAGTATTTGTGCCATAATGCTTTATGGTATCAAGTTTCTGCACTGTAGGACAATAGAAGTTATCTTAAGTGCTCAAATCTCATAGTTAATCTTTGTGCTCATGTTATACTGCAACTGCATTGCCAGAACTGACAGAAGCTATTTGATCTCCTAATTAAGAGGTTGTTCATTTTGTTTGTTTTAGCAATGATACCACAAGTCAAATAGTTTAGAATACTTTTTATATTTAAAATGATAATATAAACTTTATTCTTCTGAAAACTAGGTATGCATTATCTTATCATTAATATACGAGAATAAGTCAGTTGTTTAGTCACTTGCATATTTTTGTACATAGTAATCACTTTGTCATGAGCATTTAACTTTATTTTAACGAAGCTTTCTCAAAAATGTTACCTGTCAAGATACATACTATTACAGTAGTAACATTCAAAATTTTGAAAGCATAAATGCATTATAATAAATTGAATTATATAACAACTGTGCTGTTGGCTAAATAGCAAATGAGCTGTATTTCTGTTTGTTGATTATATTTTACAGGCTAGAGCAGTGTAACAAAAATACCACTAATATAGCACGGCAAAAATTATTTCATGCACACAATAATCCAGGCAGATTCTTAGATTTACTTTTATATGAAATAATACTAGAGACTAGAAAAGCCTCTGTGTCTTATTAATGAATGTGTTATTACATCCTAGAAAATAAGGAGTTCTCTAAGTGCCTCAGAGATGTGAGCAGATTGTATTAGATCAGAAATGCCAACCAGGCCTAGTAAGATAGGCCCATGATATCAGGGACACAGTGGAGTGCAGCAGGCAGAAAGATTTCAAGTTCATGGGTGGTTGTCTGGATTTCAGAGCAAGTTCTTGTCTAAGCTGGGCAAATTTGGAAGATCCCATTTCAAAATAATCATAGTCACATAATAAAAAATAATAGACCATGGGTACAGTTCACAGATAGAGCAATTGTCTAACCTTTATGTGACTTTACTTCAATTGCTAGTACCACTAAAGAGTAAAAATTAAAATTACAATAAGCAAAAAGTCCATCAAATGTCCAGAATATGTATTATTTTTTAATGGAACCCTTTTCAAACTTTTAAAGCTACAATATACATTTACATATTATTTGATATGGATAAGTAAATAAGAATTAATTTGATTTTTATGTATGTGTAGTGGTATCTATATGTTAGTCAATAATTGATCTAAGTATTGTTTTATTGTTTCACACTTCACATTATATTAAAATTTTAGTTGTTTCACTCTTTATATTTAGTAGATGAAAACTTCCTCAACTCTGTGTCACCCTATTATGTGATTTCATAATGTGGAGGGATGAAAAATGCAGTGACAATCAATATTTCTGGACACACAGTGATCAAAATTTAATTCAAATCAAATGCAAAATAAATTGGTGTGTCTTCTAGTTTGCTTCTCCATTGCTGTGACAAAACACGCTGACCAACACCATCTTGGAGAGGAAAAAGTTCATATGTCTCACATCTCCCAGGTCACAGCTCATCACTTAGGGAGCCTAAGTAAAGAACTTAGTGCAGGAACCTGGAAGCAGGAGCTGAGGCACAGGCAATGGAGGAATGATGTTTTTCCGGCTTGCTCCCTTTGTCAGTGCCCAGCCTGCTTTCTTATACAATAAACAACCTGACCAGGAATGGCAGGGCCCACAATGGGACTGTGCCTTCCCACAGCACTTAACAAATAAGAAAATAACCCCAGACATAGCCACAGGCCATTCCAATGCAGAAAATTTTGCATAGAGGCTCCCTCAACCCAGGTGTGTCAAGGTTGACACAAGTTGACACTATAGCTATCCAGTACAGGATGTCATCCTTGTTGCATCAAAAGACTTCACATAGCTTTGTTTCTGAACACATAGAGTTTGCACTCAGTACAATGTCTGCTCTCACAGCAATTAATGCCAAAGAAAGCTGCATAAAAACTTTGGTATAGATTCAAGGATATTTTATTTCACAAATTGCAGTGTTTTTACTGTCCATACAGATTTTTCTGCTATTTCAAAAAGCCATGCCTTTGGATTATATTATATTGAGACTTTCTATGTAAAATTCCTTCTTTAGATATTGATGTGTTTAGAAAAAAATCATTGATATGAATTTTAGCTTGGGATTAGAATTTCAAAATATTTCTGAAATTTTTCTCAACATACTTCTGTCATTTTATATTATAAATTCATTCAAAATATACTGTTTAATATTAACAATTATAAAATTGAAATTTTGATCATTCTGCAAATCCTTCAGCATCAAACATACAACCAAGGTTAATTCTTATGCACATCTCTCTCAAAGCAATTGACTTTAAAACTTTCCACTGAGTAATCAGCTATTATCCTAATAGGCCAGCCTATATATGTGAATTTTTCTTTCTTGTACCTTTAAGTGCCCTGTATATTTGTTTGAACTTTTAGTGTTTTAACAATATGTCATAAAAAACTTCTTTTCTAGTTCTGCCTAATAGGTGTTATGTGGGTCCTTTGTACTTGGGTGAGCATCTCTTTCTGTAGATTTGAGAAAATTTCTTCTATTATTTTATTGAAAACATTAGATAGGCCTTTCTCCTGGTTTTCGTTTTATACCCATAATTCACAGTTTCATAGGTTTAGTCTTTTATTGATATTCAAAATTTCTTCTGGTTTCCATTTCTGTGTTTTTTATATATATTTCATGTTTTTGAACTGAGGGATCTAGTACCTCTATTCATAATTTAAACCAGTATTCTGTAGTCTACATGATCCATTGAACAGGTGAAGCTTTCCATTGGATTTTCTATTAGGCATATTGACTTTTTCGTTCTTTGCTTCATTTCAGTGTGACTTTTCTGTGTTTCTGTCTCTTTGTTGACTTGGATTCTCACACTGTCTTCATTGTTTATTTCAGTCATTTGTTTGCATTTACTTGGACTGCCATTGATTTGTTTATTCCCTCAATAGGTTCATTCAGAAGTTTGTTTCTCTCAAATGCTTTGGACTTTAAAAACAAATTTACAATTGTTCTTTTGAGCAATGAATCTTGGATTTCATTTTAATTACTCTCCTTAGGGAATATTGCTGTATAATCAATGATTAAGATGCTGTTGCCTTGTTTTCTCATATTATTTGTGATTTTGTTTTGGGATATGGGTATCCTAACTTAGGCTGTTAATTATCTTTTTTGAAATTTATATTGAGTTTTATATATTTTATACAACAGTTCTTAATGAAGTTTATATCTCATCCCCATCTAGTCCCCTAAACCCCATCAGATCTCATGTATTCCATCATGCACGGTAAGTGCTATCCAGTCAAGCATTTGTGCCCAGATGTCCTCCACTGGAGTCTGGTCGGCCTATCTAGAGATTATAAGCACAGCATATTCTCCCTCGACCAGCAGTCCTCAGCCTCTAAGAGTTCTGTCTAGGTCTAACCCACTGCCAATTTCTATCACTCCACTCTGGGCCCTTGTCTAATTCCAACTGGCTCCTGTGTTCAATGCAACCTTTCCTACAAGTTCACATGTGAAAAATCCCAGTGGCCTGAAAACCTCTGTTTCCCTAAGTTCATGAACCAGCACAGGCTCTAAAAGTCTCTCCAACCCCTCTTCCGCAATGATGCCTGAGCCGTAGGTCGGTGAGGTTCAATATAGGAGTCCTATCCAGGGATACACACTCTGCTGTCTCTTATTCTATGAAATTTAACCAGTGTGGCCTTTTGTGTACATATTACTATGCTGTTTAAGGAAGCTTCACTGGTGAGTGTTGAGGGATGTTTTAGTTTTCTCTCTACTGCTCTTTCCACTGTGTCATATGAGCCTTAGATGTAGAGATTCAACTGCTGATGTGTCACCTAGGAATGGACATCTCTCAGTCATATATTCTCTTTCTGACCAGTTGTGAAATTCTGTTTTAGCCTCCATCTGTTTCAAAAATAATCTTCTTTGATGAGCGGTGTAATTTGTCTATAAATATAAGTATCAATATTTAGCATATAGTAAGGAATTTCATTTCTCTAAAGCTATGGTGCAGTTAGAGCTTTCTCTAGGATCTATGTCCCCTCCAATGTTGTGTATTTGGTGAATTTACAGTACCTTCCACGAATTCACTCCCACTGAGAGAGATTTAAGTCTAATTAGACAGTTATTGATCACCCCCTAGATGAGTGTTTTATGGTGGTTGTTATGGTTATTAGAATTTAGGATTAGGTTGGACCACTGAATGATTTTCCCTTCACCAGTTTGTATGCTGCCATCTAGGATTATGGGAGCTAAACTTTAGGTTGAAGGCTTCCAAGTCATTTCCTGCTCCATTACTCCAAGCCCTGTATCACAAGCACGTCCTGCCTTCAGCAGTAGGGTATTATCTGCCAATTCTGGGAGATAAGCAAGAATTTTGACAAGAGTTTGTATTATTTTGGGAGTCTCTCAGACCACTCTCACCAAACACACAAAGGAAAGTACCTTCTGGCTGGCCCCGTGTTCCTTGACAAACAGCCCTGGGTATTCAGATGCACTAATGTCTACACACAGTTTGTGCCTCTCTCAGGAGGTTTCAGTGACATCACATTTCCCTCTGGGTTTCCCTAGCTCCAAGTTTCATTCGTTTCTGCTCTCTTTCCTCCCATTCGACCTTCATCCTCCATTCCTAGTCCCAGAACCCACAGTATTTCCACCGTCTCCCCATGAACACCTGCCTCCCTCTATCCCCCCTCTCCTGATTTACCTAGCCCCCACTCCGTGACCCCCTGAATGTCCTTCCCTCCTCTCCTATCTGAGGAACACTTCCACTGTCCCCACCTCCCACACCTGGTAACATCTGTTCCCTACTAGTCCCCTTTTGGGGTTCTTTCTTTTCCTTTGTTTTCAGTGTATTATTTCTCTTTTCTTGAATCTTAGTGTTAAATCATGGTACACACTCATATATGGGAGATTGGTTCAACCAAATGAGAGCATATGCTGCTTGCTTGTCTGCCTTTGTGTTATTTTACTAAGTAGAATACTGACAAGTTCCATTGATTTACCTAAAATGTCATTACTTCATCTCTTCTTAATACTGCATAGAACTCCATTATGTAAATATACCACATTTTCATTATCCATCTGTCAGTAGAGGAGCATTTAAGTTGTTTCAATTTCTTAGCTATTGTGAAGAGAGCATCAATAAACATGTATGTACAGGTATTTCTACAATAGTACAAGTCTTTTGGGTGTATGCCAAGGAGTTGTATAACTGGCTCAAATGGTAGATTCATTTTATTTTTACGAGACTTCTCCATACTACCTTGCATAATGGTTGCATGAGTTTACATTCCCACCATCAATGAATGAGCATTCCCTTTCTCCACATCCTCTCCAACACTGTTGTCCTTCACTCTCTTGATTTTTGCCAGTCTGGCTGGGGTAAGATGGAATTTTAAAGTGGTTTTATTTGCATTTCTCTAAATTGCTAAGGATGCTGAGCACTTTTTAATGTATTTCTTAGCCCTTCTAATTTCTTCAGTTGAGAACTCTCTGTTCAGGTCGATTACCCATTTTATTATTGGTTATAAAGATTTTCTTGTTTCTTTGTTTTTTTGAGTTCTTTGTGAGTTCTGGATAGTTATCCTCTGTTGAATGAGCAGCTGGTAGAGATTTTTCTCCAACTCAATGAGTTTCCTCTTCATTATCCTCATTGTTTCTTTTGCTGTACATAAGTGTGTAGCTTAATAAGGTCCCCATTATTGATTATTGACCTTAAGGCCTTAGCAGCTGATGCTTGATTTAGAAAGTCCTTATCTTGGAGGGTAGTGCCTATGTTTTCTAATAGTTTCAGAATTTAGGTTTTATATTGAATTCTTTGATCCATTTAGAGTTGACTTTGTGCAAGGTGAAAGATAAGGGTCCAGTTTCATTCTTCTACAGACATAGATCCAGTTTTGCCAGCACCATTCTTTGAAGATGCTGTCTTTCCTCCATCATGGGTTCTTACTACTTTTGTCAAATATCAGGAGACTGAAATTTCATGTACTCGTGTTTAGGTCTTCTACTATGTTCCATTGGTCTACATGTCTACTTTGTACCAGTGCCATGCTATTTTTTGACTATAGCTCTGCAATATACTTTGAGATCTGGTGTGGTGATTCCCCCAGCATTGTTCATTTTGCCCAACTTTGCTTTGACTATCTAGTGTATTTTTGTAATTCCACATGAATTTTAGGAATTGTTGTAGCTCTGTAAAGAATGTCATGGGCATTGTATTTGGCATTGCATTGGATCTATAGATTGCTTTTGAAAAGTAAGGTGATCATTTTCACAATATTGATTCTACCTTTTCATGAGCAAGGTAGGACCTTCCATCTCCTAAAGTCTTCCTCTATCATTTTCTTTAAAGATTTTAAATTTCATTGTAGAGATATTTTATGTCTTTAGTTATGTTTATTCCTAAATATTTTTTAGGTTATTTTGAATGAGAGTGTTGAATGCTTTACTAATTCCTTCTTTTTGTTATGTAGAAAGGCTACTGATTTTTGTAAGTTGATTTTGTAACCTGCCACTTTATTGAGAGTGTTAATCATTTCTAGCATTTTGTATTTTGATTTAATTTTGAGACAATGAGTTTGAGATTCTAAGTCTAGATGTACATGCTGGATATTTTAGGGGTGTCTTATTGGGGCCAATTCCAGGCTATGGGGCCGATCCCAGGTTGTGGGACCAGGTACTAAGGTGGGATGTTTTAGCAGGTTTGGTTTTTTTTGTTTTTTTTTCACTAGTTCCAGTTCTGATCTAGGCATCTGGTAAAGTCACTATGTTGGTAGGTTCTGTGTGTTAAGAAAGCTGGAGTCCCAAGGTCAGGAACTGCAGCCTGGATGGAATGGCTATGTTGTTACAAGGACAAGAAAGTTTAAGGGCACTGTGGCAGAGAACCAGTGATAAGGCAGACCTTGGAAATTAACCAAACTCACTGATGTCAGAAAAGCAGTGTGACCAGGAAAAGGACAAGCAGGGAAAACTCAACAAGGTCAGAGAAGGGATGATGCATGGAAGCCACAAACTCGGCTCGAATCAGTGGAGCACAGAACCTGGCTGTGGGGACTGTCTCTCCATAGAACTGGAAGTACTTTCTACTTCTTGTGTTCCTTTAGTTTTTAACCTGATGCCATCTTGTTTTCGAGAATCCTATCTAGGCCACCACAACCTGTTTAATCAATATGTACTTAAAATCTTTTAGTATTCCTAATGACTTTACTTTTGTGTTATTTTTGTGGCCTTTGTGCTGCTCAATAATTTTTAGAATGTCCCTTTATTGATATTTCTCTAATATCTTTTTCTCATGACTGCTCTTTCATTATGGATATGAAAGAACAATAACAGGTTAATTCTATTTTAATCAAATCATGCTAAATATGAATTATCATATGATTGATGCTGACTTACCACTTGGCAAAAATAGTTGTTAGATTCTTCAACTATAATTTTTCAGGCTATTTAGATAGTCTTTTTAATTGACTTATCTCCCTTTCCTTTCTAGTTATAATTTATTTTATCTATTTCTTTTATTTATGTCACTCATCATCTCCCTCTCCATCTCCATATATGTTATCAATAATCCCTCGATTATTTTAATTATTGCCTTTACCATATTGACACATATTTAATATTTATTTTCATTTCTGAAACAACACTGGGTTTAGAACACGTCTCTTTTTATAAGATGATTCCCTAAGGTATTTTGTCACCACAAATGAGCTTATGAACACGGAAAAATCTTACTAAGTAATAGATTCATTTTCATAGCTACATCTGACAATATGGTTTATAAGTTTTAGAATTATTTTGAGGAAGTAATTGGAAAAGTCTGTAAAAGCATCTAAAATAATTCTGAAATTATATAAATTATATATATATAACATATATATATATATATATATATATATGATATATATATATATATAATTTAGTGTGTGAGTGTGTGATCCTTGAAAAAAATCAGAAGGCCAGAGTGTTCTGAGGAACAGACTTTGAAGTCTGTAGTCATGAGGTTTCAGGTGGAAATGAGTACACTTTCAGGAACTGGACTTGAATACATGTCATGGCAGAAGAAAAATATATTCTGATCTGTTTTGTAACTAGGGAAATTAAACTGAAAAATATATTCAAGTTATACTAGTTTAGTTAACACTCTATTATATTTTGTATGTAATATAAGGTATCTGTCTGTGTGCTTTCCAATGTCATACCCCCCATCTTATTGGATACACTGTTGAATATTTTCAAAGTATTTCCTTGCCAGTTAATCTTATTTGTCTTTTGTTAAGTTGTATTTGTTTTGGTCAAATCCTTTTTACCATTTCATCAAAAATTTCCCCTGAGCATATTTATAAAAGTTTGCCTGATCTCTCATGGAAACTTCTTAATGAATTTTAAATAGATACTTTATCATTTAAAGGTATATTGTTTTGAGAAGAGAGAGAAGAGGAATACTCCAAAATAGTATAGTAAGACTTCTCAATCATTGAAGATCTTATGTCTCAAATAAAAATTAGACCAAGGTTTAAAGATGAATACAGAAAATCCATGGCTGAAAGTGATTTTCAACCTAGCGTATGAACTCTTCTTATGCCCAAAGTGGAAAAGCATAGCAAACATGTGAGAGATCATTAAGTTCACCTTCATGTGTGCAGGAAACTACTAAGGGAAACATTTTAAAAATCGTGGATGTACGAGCAAATAAAATTACGTGGTATCTATAAAATATTCAATTAAACAAATGGTAGTAAATTTAGAGACACTCATAAGGTGCAGCTTCGCTGCAGAAATAGAGAGCGCACTACGGATATTAGAGTCAGAGATACTAGATTAGAGCAGAAGGATCTAGTTCATTCCATGAGGCCAGTGGCACAACAGTGATTCACTGAGTGATACACTAGACAAACTCAGCCATAAATTTTTATCAGTAGTATACACTTGACAGCCCCAAATCCCAGGCCTGTCTGATACTAGTAGAAAGGATTTATGTTACATAGCAGTCTGGAAAATAAAATGCTGCCGAAATAAAGATCCCCAATGTATTGGTTATTGACTATGCTGTTTGTAAGCTTACACTATACTGTAAATCTTTACAAAAAAAAGATCAAAATTTAAATCAAAAATTTAAGAGGCAAAACAAAACAAAATATAATTTAAATTTGATAACTTTAGTTGTTAACAGAATGTCTACAGACTTAATATAGCATGGTGAAGTGGGTAAAGAATTGTGCATATATTTACATAAATTCATGTCTGTAGAATAAGAATAAAAATTTTAACACAAATTAAAATTTAAAAGGAAAGATAGTAGGATAAAAGGAAATATTTTAATTGTTATGAAACAGGAGAAAGATCATAAATAAACAAATAGTATTAAATCTTCCTATCACATGAAAGAGATTATCAGAAATATGGAAGATGAGAAAATTTCAACTGAATCCTTAGAAGAGAAGGTTGAGTGAACAGATACTGACATTTACTTTCCTATGTTAGATTATCATACATTTTTGCTGTCATTTAAAAATGATATGTATATAATTTATTTATATGTTTAAAATAAATACATAGACCAGAGAATATATGAATAAGTAATTCAATTTTAACTTTATTTTATAATATTTGATTTGATACTTCACAAAACTATTACTTAAAAGCATTTTCCATTATGCATGATTTCATTATGATAACACATGAATGCATTCAAGCTTCTTATTTTTGGTGTTGTCTATGATTGATTTTTATCATAATTGCAAGTAATTTTATCATAATTGCTAATTGTGGCAGAGACTAATCCTTATGTTCTTAGAGGCTTTCAGGCCACTGGAAGCTTGCTCATGTGAACTTGTGGCAATGTAGTCAGTGCTCAATACCTATGCTCACTCCATTAGACAAGAGTCCAGCTTTAACCAAGGGAAAGGATTGGTGGCTCAGGCCTTAACCTGGTAACTGTTTGCAACTGAGTACCACTAAATGCGGAAAAAGAAATCCTTAAGTTTCTAGATAACTTCTCTAGACTTCAGTGAATGAACTTGTATCGAACAATATCTGGATACAAGTGCTTGTCCCCATAGACTTAACATATATGAGAGAATGCATTAATTCCATTAGGAGAGGCCTGTGGGGGGGTGCATAGATGAGGATTTGGGGTCTAAGTTTGATTAAGAGCTATTGTATGAAATGCACAATACTCAGTAAAAATATAAGAGAAAAATGTTCTTGCTGTCTCGTCCATTATGGAAAACACTCTCCTTTAATGCTGTGTCTCAAAAAGGTCCTATATGCAAGTTTTCATAAATTGACTAACAAGCATGTTTGGAAATTGTGAAACAATGACTATAGCATACAATTCTACTATTTGTACAGCTGAGTCTTTAAAGTAAAAACCATGTAGGAGTCAAATTACAGCGTATAATAAGAGATTCACAGCAACTAAAGCCAAGTGTAGATAAATACATTGCATTTTTGTTGCTTTAAATCCAAGAAAAGATATTCACATCTTGGCAGTAGAAAAAGCAATTGGACCTAATGAGAGAGAAAATTAACAATGAGTTAAAGCAGAAAGAATTAATATTTTCACAACGCATCCTGGTTATAGGCATCCATCTAGCCGTGACTGTGGCCCTCTTGTCATGCCTTGCATGATCATCTCGCCACATAGGTAAACCTCAAAAACACTACATGATAAAAACAATAGTAACAACAGCAACAGCTTCTGATAGTCCCTCAAACTTTTCACATGGGGCATGGAACCCTGGACTGATGTTCATGAAAATTTAGCATATTAACATTTTTTTGAAAAATATGCATGTCAACTTGGTCTAGCTTAGCATATCCTCCTTCCAGGATCTGAGGGCAGAGATTTTCCTGTCCTATTGATACCAGTGTAAAACAAGTTTTCTTCTGTGCCGTCCTGGATTTATCCTCCTAGTCTATTTGTCTCTCGGGAACTTTTAAATTTGGAGGTCAGTGTTTACACACCGGATTTTCCCAGAAACACAGATGTACATAGTTGAGGAAATTCCAAAGAGTGTATACACACATCTTTATTACTTCCCTGAGGAGCAAATTTTAATAGCAACATGTTGAATTTCTGCCAAAGGCATTTTGTGATACTTGTAATGATAGGATGACCTTGAAGAAAAGAGAATTGAAGATTCTCACTTAGTACACACGATTATTTTAGAGCATCTGACTTTGTTTCCTTTAAATATTTCATTTTGGATATTTTATGTGGAGCAATTTAATACTTTATTTGATTTCACTAACAAAAAATTTCAGATTCAAAGAAAGGTAGTATTGCTTAAACAATAGATAAAACAGTACAGGTTTAGTCAGATGAAACTGGGTTATTCATTCTTTTTTGACTGGCCCTTATTCAGTATCTTCTTGATTGTGAAGTAATTTGAACTTTGGGATAATGACTGCAATGTTCTGTGCATTTTGGATGTACCCTTACAATCACCATGTTCTTTTAAAAACACTCCTTGAAAACCTTTGAGACATATGAACTAGAGCACATTAAAAATAAAAGTGCAGTTTCTCTATTTGAAAATATCATGAACTTCTGATAGCTTTTTAAGAAACAGATATAGAAGGAGATCATTAAATACTTCTTGTATACAAATAATAGTCAACAACATATAGCTTTCCCCAAATAATTTCCCAGGTGATTTATTAAACTATATGTATAATGTTTATATTAAGTATCTTTTATTGTATTCTGAATACCTGGTAATTTTTAAAATTAATTATATAATGAAATTTTATAGTTGATTTACCAGATATCTATTCTTTACTCTAATAGTGAGTTTTCACAACATAACATTAAAATGTGACAGTTTCATCTACGCCCTGCAGTATGGTCTTAAGAATTTCTTGACTGCAATATAGAATACTGCTCCCAGATTGTTCATTAAATACATCCATATATCATGGAGTGAATTCACAAGAAAAGATGAAGAGATATTGATATTTTTTCAGAAAGAGAGTAAGACCTATTTATCCACTTTCACAGTCTGGAAAATTCAGTTCTCTTGAATAAAGTTTGCAAACTTAATCAGTATATATGTTGCTGGGCATTTTTAATACTTCCATATCACTAATATGAGTGGAAATTAAAGGACATTTTCATGCTATTCAAAACAATCCTGAATTTCATGAGTATTGGTTAGATTTTCAGATTGCTGATGGAACATTTTAAGATAGATATTTCAGGCCTCTTATCCAATGGAATTACCCGTAAGCATCTGGTATTTTATTTTCACTTTACGCTCTATCATTTGTTTGTTTGTTTGTTGTTGTTGTTGTTGTTTCTTTTCATTCTGTTCATTTGCTGGCTTGACTGAGAGATGTTCTTGTGTCTGGACTCTTGATCCCAAGCTGGGTTTATGAGCTTGTTTATGGAGGTCATGAACCTTTAGAAGGTGGAGCCTTTCTAGAGGAGGACATATGTCACTGGGGGTTGACTTTGAGGGTTTATAGGCTCACCCCACTTCCTGATCCTACTCTCTCTGCTTCCTGTTCAGATGAAAAACAGATTCAGTTAGCTTCCTTCTTCTGCATCCATCTTTCACTGGCCTCTTCCCTGTCTTCCCGCAGCATGGGTTCTGTCAATCAAGAACACTAAGCCAAAACTCTTCTCTAAGTTGCTTTTTCTTCATTGTATTTTATCACAGCCACAGAAAAGTAACTATTAAAATTTTATTCATAAAAATTACTATCTTCACTCTAAAAGCAGATATATTTATGTCTGGCAAACTGGGTCCAATATGACTAACACTGAAATTAGTCAGACTGTTATCAATGTGTATAATCAATGTGGATAAGATAATCATGTTCTTAATCCCTTAAGGTAGATTTTCTAACACTAAGGATAATGTACCCTTAAGGTTTCCAGATATCCTCAAAGGTCTGAGAAACAAATATACACAAAAGAAATTAATGTTTATTGTGGTTTGCATATAATCTGTTTCCCATAGCCTCGGGTGTTTGAACACTTGGAATCCCCATGATAGAAATATTTGATGAAGCTATGGAATCTTTAGCATATAAAGTCATGCTGGATAAAGCAGGTAGTATTTGATATATTTTATAAACTGACCTGGTTTCCATTTCATTCTTTTATTCCTCACTGTAGATTCAAAGTGAGCATCAGCCTCTATTCATGCACTCTATTTCTAGGTTGTAATAGATTATACACCTTCAAATTGCAAGCCAAAATATACTATTCTTACTTAAGATGCATTTTTCAGGGCTATTGTCATAAAAATAATTCAAGAAACTAATAAAGTAGAAACATATTTCTTATGAAATTTGTTCTCCTGCCTAATAAAAGCTAAAGTTAAACTCATTTGAAATGGGCCATCAACATGTCAAAGTTTTCTTAGGCTCTGCTGTAGTTCAAAGTGATTCTAAGATTGGTGAAGAAAGAGTTAAGGGCTTGTGAGATGGTTCAACAGCAAAATGCTTTCTGTGTAACATGAGGATTAAGGAGTATTTCGATTGGAAAATCCTTAGAGATTAGAAAACTAGTAGATGCCATGGGGGTTGGTTCATGGGAAGGGAGATAGAACGTGGTAATATAAATGGGAGAGGGGACACAGACCCTCTTTATATTAATACCCCAAATTTCTGAACTACTTAGTCCAAACCCACCCAATGCAACCTGATGTCCCATATTCAGACCAGTTCAATTATTAAGTCTATTTTGTTAGGGCCTTCACAGGCTGTTCCCACCCTATGTTCCGACCCTAGAACAGCCATCTAACCTGGATGTCCCCTACCCCAAATTGCTTTGAGTCCCTCTGAATAGCCTTCTTCCCTGGTTAAGTGGATTCCCTTACCACCTGAGCAACTCTGTTCTTGCCCTCCACATCGTGTTCTATTTGTAGCCTTGGATACAAGACTACTCTTGCTCTAGGCACCCCAAAACTCTGAACTACCCTCTTTGCCCAGAACCACCCATTAATTCTTGATCCCTTTGCTTACCCCAGTCCAATTTTTCAGTCTAGTTGTTAAAAACTTCAAGGGTGTCCACATCTGAACTTGCCTTTGATTCCTGAGACCAGAGTTCTTCCCTGGCAATGCCCACCCCAAACTTGTCTTAGAGTCCAGAAACCAGCCTTTTTCTCTGATAAATTTGATCCTGCCCACTGTGTCTCCTCTTCCCTACTTCTGCAGCAGCACCAAACACCCCACCCACAACCTTTTCTCCTTCTTTCCATGGGCACAGGCAGAATTTTATACTTAGTCCTTCAGATCTCTGGACTACTAATCTCTGTCTGTCTGTGAGCTCTCCAAATTGCACAGTGCTCAGCATCCTACGTTTGTGCCCTCTGCAAACCTTCCCATTGTTGTAGGAGTGGGCTTCTGTGCCCATTATTAGGGGCCCAGACCTTTGCAGAATGATTGAAAGTCTAAATTCAGCCTCTGCCTAGAAATCTTCCCAAACTGTGCTGTGCATACTGGCTAGATGGGTGCAGACGTTAAGAGAGAGCCTGAGAGCATCTGATCTCACCAACATGTGCTTCTGAAGAAACTCCTGAGCAGCTGGACTAGAACCATCTAGTCACTCCAATACAAAATCTAAAGAGAGGACCTGAAGCCTTGACCAATAAGCACTTTATACCCAATAAGAAAACAACCAAGACACATGAAGTATACAAACAGAATCAGACTTCAACTCACCAAAAAGGGCTTGAGTATCCCATCAGAATCACAAACAAAAGAAATCCAAATATATCAAAATGAAAAAATAATATGAAAATGCAAATAATATGCCCACACCAAATATTACCAGTCCTATAGAATTTTGCAAGGAGAACCTTAAAGAGATAACACAGCACAGAGAGTGTAAAAGAACAATCATAACATCATCAAAAATGTCAATGAATTTAAAGAACACAAACAAAACAAAGAACTAAAAGAAAATGGTCATAACTTCTGACTGAATTCAAAAAGAGATAGAAATATAGAAGAAAATTCAGGCTGAAACAAAGGAAGTGAAAAACTCAGTAAGCTAAATTGAAATGTCAGGAGAAAGACTCAACAATAGAATAAATGAAATGGAAAAAAAAAAGAATATCAAGACTGGCTGATAAAGCTGAAGAATTGGAAAACTCAAGAAAAGATTATAATTAAAAAAAAATAGGAAAGAAATATTCAGGAAATGTGGGAAACCATGAATAGATCAAATGTACACATCATAGACATCAAGGAAGGAGAAGAATCTCAGGATAATGATTTTACCAGACCTACAAATTAAGGAAAGACATGCCCATACAAATACAAGAAGCACATAGAATACCAAATAGGCAGGACCAGAAAAGAAATGTCCCAAAGCATGTCATAGTAAAACATTATACTTGCAGAATTAAGAGAGAATAATCAAACCTGCAAAAGAAAAACAGTAAGTCACATATAAAGGAAAACACATGAGGACAGCTGACATTGCAGTGCAAACTATGAAATCCTGAAAAGCCTAGACAAAATATTTCCAATTCTAAATGACCATAGATACCAAACTAGAATATTTTACCTAACAAAACTATTAATGATAATTGAAGGGAAATGAAAAATTTTCTCCGACATGAACAAACTGAAAGTATTCATGTCTAGAAACCTAGCACTTGAAGCAATAAAAAGAGTTGAAGAAAGGAATAAAGTAAATGAAGGTATAATTGTGGAGCTACCAATTTAGATACAGAATTTAAGCAGAATTTAAAATGATGGGAACCAATATACATCTTTCAATAATCTTTAAATACCAATGGATTGAACGCACAACTCAAAAGACATGGGCTAGTTGAATAGACCAAGAAACAAATTCCAGTTTTTTGTTGTTTGCAAGAAAACCATTTCACCTTCAAGGACAGACACTACCTTAAGGTGAAAGGATGGGAGAAAAAATATTTCAAGTAAATGTCACTAAGAATCAAGCAGAAGTTGCCATTCTAATATCTGATGAAATAGACTTCAAACTAAACCTAATTAGAAGAAATAGAAAAGGTCAATTCATTCTGATCAAAGGAACAGTCAACCAAGAAGATATTACAATCGAGTATACATATATATACACTGAACTCTGCTGCCCATAACTTCACAAAATCAGTTCTATAGGACTTTAAGACACAGATTAATCCCAGTTCTCTAATAGCATGGGACTTCAATACCCGTTGTTTCCGTTTGGCATGTCAACTGGACAGAGAAGAAGCAGAGAGACATCTGAATTAAACAATTCCATACATCAAATGGAACTAACAGACATCTACAGAATATTCCACCCAAGCACCAAAGAATACATATTCTATTCAGCACCCACTGAACTTTCTCAAAAATCAGCCACATACCGTAGCATAAAACAAACTTCAACAATTACAAAATTTTTTTTTAATTCCATGCATTTTATCAGACTATAATGCAATAAAGCTCTTAAAATCAACACTGAAAGTAGCCCTAGTTACCTCACAAATTCATGGAGACTAAACAGCACACATTATGAATGTGTCAAAGGAGAAATTAGAAAAAGAAATAAAAGAATACTGGAATAAAACAAAAAGGACAATACAACACAATAAAACCTCTGGAACACTTTAAAAACAGGCCTAAAAGGGAAGTTTATAGCTCTAGGTGCCTACATTAAAAATATCAGAAAGAGCACAAATAAATGACTTAAAATTGCATCTCAAGAATCTGAAAGACAACAGCAATTGAAACCCAAACCCAGCAGACAAGAAGAAATAACAAAAGTAAGAGCAGAAAATAATGAAACAGAAACAAATAGAACAATATAAAGAATCAATCAATCTAAGAGTTGGTTCTTTGACAGGATAAACAATAAAAAATAGAACTTTAGCCCTGTCAATTAAAAGAAAAATCAGGGATGGAAGAGGAAACATCCCAAAAGACAACAAAAAGATCCATAACATTGTATGGGATTTTTAAATACTTTAAAAACCTATATGGTATTTGAAAACCTTAAAGAGATGAATGTATATCGAAAATCGTGGGAATCACTGAAGCTGAACCAAGAAGAGATCAACAGCTTAAACAAGCACATAACATATAAGGAAAAGAAAACAGCAACAGAAAACGTCCTGACTAAAAAAAAACCAGGACATTCAAAGAAGATCTATATTCAATACTACTTAAATTATAAAAAGATAGAAACAGAAGGAGAACTCCCAAATTCCTTCTATGAAGTCAGCATCACTCTAATACCCAAACAAGGTAAAGATATAACCAAAAAAAGAAAACTATGACCAAGATCCTTATGAATGTATATGCAAAAATTCCCAACAAAATACTTGCAAACCACATACAGATACACATCAAAAGGTCACTCACCATTATCAAGCTGACTTTATTCTAGAGATGCAGGGCTAGTTCAATAAACATCATAAAGCATAAAAACGGACTCAAAGACAAAAATCACATGGTTTCTCAATACATGAAGGAAAGACCTTTCAGAAAATTCAACATGTATTTACGTTAAAATGCATGGAGGGAACTTAACTGGAGGAAACATGCCTCAACATAGCTAAAGCTATATACAAAAACCCACATCCATAATCATTCTAAATGGAAGCATTCCCCTTAAAATCAGGAACCAGACAAGACTGTACAGTACCTCCGCTACTTTCCAATATAGTGATTTAAACTCTTGTTAGAACAACAAGATAAGAGAAGGAAGTTAAAGGAATATTCATTGGCATAGAAGAGTTCAAATTATCTGTTTTGGCAGATGACATGATGTTATATCTAAGAGATGCCAAAGATTTCATCAGAAAACTCCCAGAAATGCCTAAAACTTTCAGTACGGTTGCAGGTTAGTCTACAAAGTCAGTAACCTTCCTATACACCAGGAACAAACAATTGAAGAACAAGTATAATAATTCAGACCCTCCCATTCACAGTGGCCTCAAAAATACGTCGGACTAAACCTGTTCAAAGACATTAAAGATCTCCACAATGTAAATTTAGATCCTCAGATAAAGAGGTTGATGAAAACAATAGAACATAGAGGATGTTCCATGTCCTTGGATAGGAAGAGTCAATACTCTAAAAATGACCATACTACAAAAAGCAATATACAGATTCAATGTGATCCCAATCAAATTCCACATGGCATCCTTCACAGAATTAGAAAAAAATACTGAAATTCATTTGGAAGCACAAAAGACCCCAGATAGCCAAAGCATCTCTGTACACAAAGACAATGTTAAAGAGACACTGCTATACCAGACTTCAAATTATATTACAAAGCTATAGTCATTAAAACAGCATGGTATTGGCACCAAAATGTCAATTATATCCACAGACTAATGGAATATAATTGAAGACTCAAACATGATTCTGAGCAATTTCATCCAGCTGATATTTGACAAAGAGGCTAAGAAAATTCTCTGGAGGAAAAATAGCATCTTTAGTAAATAGTGCTGACAAAACTGGATCTCCATGTGTAGAAGAATGAATCTAGAACCTTACCCTTCATCTTTCAGAAAAGCCAACTCCAAATCCACCAATAACCTCAATGTGAAACCTGAAAGTCTGAAACTGTTAGAAGGAAACATTGGCAGTAGGCTACAGGATACAGATGTAGGAAAGGAATTTCTTAATTAGACACCAGCTGCTCAGGAATCAAGGTCAATGATCGCCAAGTGCCCCCTCAGTAAACTATAAAGGTTCTGTACAGCCAAAACAAACAATCAAGGAAGTGAAGAGAAAAGTGAGAGAATGGGATGAAATCTTCACCAGCAACTCTTCTGGGTGGCAAAACATGCTGAAAGCTGCAGCAGTCGGGTGAGTATTATGGATGTAACAAACCACCTTCCACCTGGATTGGAGGCCCACTTCCCAACATGAAGTCCACATCTGACGCAGTTATCAGGGTGACACCTTGTGCCTAGACAAATCATAGACCATAGGGAGAATGAACTACTATCATTTGGCTAAGTTGATGTAATATTAAACTGATTCACAATAATTTATTGATATATCCATATTCATACATTTTTCTTGCAGCACATCAATAATAACACAGAAACTCACAAATAATTAGCATTCAGAGAATAAGAAATCAGAGAGAACTCAGACCTAAATGGGGCCTCTATATCACACCTTTTCCTCCAAAGTCTCAGGGATCAATGTGGAAGAAGTGATAGAAAGATTATAAGAACCAGAAATAGAAAAAGAGTAAAGGAAATGGCTGTCCGAACAACACAGTAGTAGCACGTATGAACCCACAGCTCTTATGATAGCATACATAATACTGGAATAAATACAAGACAGATACAGACACAGCACGGAGGGAGGAGGGGACAGGAATTCCCAGCCCAAGCTGAGACTCTATTGACAAAAATGAGGGATGTTTAGAGAGAGAAATTCAGGTTTTTTTATTGTGATTCCAATGGCACAGACTGCAGGGCTGGCACCCACACCCAGTGCTTGGGGAGGACAGATTAAATAAGATAATATTACTAAATTGAAACCCAGAAACTTATTAGCATGAAAGTTCTCTAATCACTTGCAGTTCATTTTGTTTACTGCTCCATGTCTTCCTCTTCTGAGAAAGTATCTGCATGGAACAGTTGATTGTATCAATAAATGAATGAATAGGTTGTCTAAAAACAAAAATAACTTAAATAAACGAAATAAATAAAAGGACGATTGAAATAGAGAACATGAAATTGGAGTGGGATTGAGGATGAGCTGGAAATGCAGGAGAGGATTTGAATGTTATCAAAATACCTTCTGTGAAATTCTGAAATCAATAAAAATATCAATAATAATAATTATAATTACTATAGGTGCAGAGAGACATGAAGCATCTTCAATACAAACAATTTCCGTAGAGCAATGGAACATTTGAAATAACTGTGTTGTATGCAGGCTTCTTGTCATGAGGATATATTTAAAGTTAGTCAAGGATCTGTGATAAATTTTCTTCTAAAATAGTTAAAAGAAGAAATCATAACAAAATATTATGAAGAATTGTTATGTATATCAGTTGGGTAATCACCAAGTAAACAATATATTCATTATAAATTATTCTAAATTTTCTATGAGGCATTACAGCAAAGCTTGTTGGGATTTAGAAAAGCATTTTGGAAAAAAAAATTATCTGAGGTCTGACACCTTTACAAGCAAAGTGAGGTAGAAAAAGGCATAAAAATAGAAGAAACTGAAGATGACACTTAAAACAAATAGTCTTTTTTTCAAACTAAACTATAAATAAAATATAGTTTTGAACTGGACTAAAAGAGACTAATGTTAATAAAACAATGATTGATTTCAAATTATGTTTAAGACATATACTCTGAAAATCCTTCTTTTTTTTTTTCTCGCTGGTGACTTGTTGTACTGAGTATTCTGAACTAATAATGAAACTAAATACAGTCAGGGTACTATGGACCTAGATTATTATGGAATAGTGAAGAGCAAGCTGATGATCAAAACTGATTTGGATATTATTATAACAGGTTCTGGTATTGGGAATTATTTGATAATGTCTTCATTATCAAATACATATATATAATATGTATATATTATATAATTAAAAATCACAATGTACTGCTCTTCTGATTTATTCACTTTATAATATTCAACTTCTTGGTATATTTTTTAATAAAACATTTGTTTCCTTGGTCACAGTATGCACACATACTGATTCTTAAATGGAAAATGACCTGACAGAAGTGTAATCTAGATAGATACATTTCCAAATAATTGCTCTAAGAATAGTTGATCAAGGAAGACAGTTGATTTTATATTTCCTTTTATCTTGTGCCCATTGCCAAAATGAGAAAGAGATCTAATTTGAAAAGAGTGGCAACAATTTAGTTTATGTTTCAAAATGGGTCAGGAAATGGAGTATTCCATCGACCACTCATCTTTAAACTCTTGCAGAACTAAATGGGAGTTTTGTACTTTAGCATGCAGTGAATTAGTTCTCCAGTGATGTGAGAAGAAGGGGGCAGACAGTTCCAGATGACTAGTGTCATAGAAGCAAAGGGTCAACTTTTTCAGGGAAGGAAGTAGCCATAAAACCATCTCAATGATTAAAAATCAGTAGACAGGAAAACAACCAAAACCATAACCGATGAATAGAACCACTCTGTTGGCCTGAGCAAGTAATGTTAACTTTTGCAAATCTGCCAAGGTCAAAGGCATTAATAGGAGATTTGTATCTATTAGGAGCATGCCATGGGATTAAACTGCATGGATTTATCCTGAGACTTTTGTTCTTTTTTTTTCTATTTTTTTTTAATTGACTCAGTAGGACTGTGCAGATAATAAATCTTTAGTACTTGAAAATAATGATCCCATAAAACACATTGAATTTCAGTCCACATGACTCTAATCACTGACCTGCATATTTTTTCTTAATTACATATACCTAGGAATATGGGTAGAACACATATTATTCTATTTTTCTTTCTGTAGCATCTGAACTTATCCTATTAGGCTGGCATTGTAACTTTCTCCCCCATTTGAACAGGTATAGTGAGACAGATAACAGCTTTATTAAGAGCATCTTATTGTTGATGCTTCATGCAAGATTCATGCATGATTATCTCTATTTAGTGTTTTTAATTTAGCACAAACATTAGTGAGAAGAACCAATTGAACAAATCTAATGACTGATCATAATGCAAAACAGTTAAATATTACTTATATACGTGGATGTTTAATATAAAATTCATCTCAAAACACATTTCAAAGTTAAATGATATCATAGATTTAAACATCATCTCACTCTATCAGTTAATAAATAAGAACAAAGAGAAAAATTAACTTATCCAGAAATCATTCAAAAGAAAGTTATATGAGATATGCATTTCAACAGGTTAGCAGGACATTCTAGAGGAAGCATAAAAATAAGTTCCTGAGAAAGGTTGGGAGTCATAGCTTGCATCACCATTTGATGGAAGGTCTGATTCCTATTTCTTTGGCCTCATGGAAATACTCTGTAAACTTGAGAAGTTCAATTGCCTGTAACCTAACTTTGCCTAACCAATATGCTAGGACACAATGCAGCTTTATAAAAGTTTCCTCTATTAAAGGCAATTAAGAGAGGACTATGTTTTCTAAACACAATTTTTTACTACTTTCTGGTTAGTAAGGCTCCATTACAAGTTATAATCATAAAAAGATTAATCTCCAAAATCTACTTGCATAAACTTATGTACTGTATATAATAGATAATAGTCTTATATAGTGAATCACAGATTTAGAAAAACAAGGCTTGGGAGATGGCTCAGTGGGTAAATGGTTTTCGGTGCAAGTATGAGGACTGGAAGTTAGATCTCCAACACCCACACCAAAAAAAACCTGTGCCTTTTGGAGAAAAGCTATAAATTCAGAACTGTTAGACATAAATAGAAAGATCATAGTGACTTGGTGGCCAAAATGTTAACAGGACAAAGAAAGAACTTGTCTTTAAATCATAAGGTAGAGAGAATAATAGAGTAAGATACATTATATTGACTTCTCACTTTGACATGTCATACATGTGTACATACACATACAAAGCACACAGATGTGTGTACACACACAAACACACCATCAATTATGATATCCTTTGAGCAAGGTACGCCCTCCTACAACACTAGTATTAAAAATCAGAATGAAATAAAAATAGCATGTGTCTCTTGGTGAAAGCATTCTTAAGAAAAGAGAGTAAATAAAAAATGATGGGAAATTCTAATTTCTATTTTTAAATAGCAATATGTTCTAGATTATTGAAAGTATTTTCTAAGATGTAAGACTTGGAGAGATTTCTATAGAGAGATTGCAAAATAATGCAAAGTATGCGATTCTGGTCCTGAGAATCTGCATCACCATCATCTTATGTGCATTCAACTGATCTAGTTGTATGTAAAATCTTTTTCACGTGTTAAATTAATTGGTCTGAATAAGGAGTCTCAGATTCAGATATCTTATGGTTCTTAAGTACTAGCTGAAATAATTTTTATGACAGCAATATAAAACGCTCACTTAGATTGTATGGTGATTTGAATGAGATTGTCCGCCACAGGATCTAAATATTCAGACATTTTGTCTCCAGTTGGTGGCGCTGTTTGGGAGGTCTTAGAGGCTGTGGCCATACCGAATGAAGCATGTCACAGGGCTTAGAGAGTTCTTGAGCCTTGCGGGATCTCCAGTCTTGCTCTGCTGTTTGTGACAGCATGAGGATTTGAACACTTACCTGCTACATCAACTCTAGCCACTTCTGCCACCACACGTCCCCGCCATGATGGAGTCTTGCCCATTTGGAACGGTAAGCTAAATAAACTCTTCCTTTTATAAGTTCCCTTGGTCAGTGTTTCTATTACAATAACAGAGACATAACTAATACAGTAACAGAAGTGGAGTGTTAGCTGTGAAGGTTCATCCACTGAGGCCTAATCCACCAATCTGGTGTTCCTTATTTTAGGAAGATTAGTTCATCCTCACCCAACATTAACTAGTTGCCAATGTTTCTTCAGCAAAGATTGGAGTCTGCTACCTATTTCTCCAGTTCTATGTTTGTTTTTGTCTACTTGAGTGTTCATGGGTCTTGAGCATGCCAAACTCATTGCTGTAGGTTCATATGAGCAGGGACCCAGGAGCTTGTTGGATTCTATTTCCATATGGTCATGCACCTCCTTACTGGCTCTTACAATATTTCTGCCCCCTCTTCTGCAATGGCTCTCTCTAGAAGATGGAAGCTACTTAGTGTTATCACAGATCTACAAGAGTCTATTCTTTACAACTGCTGACCTGAAAAATCAGTGATATTGTCAATCAACTTGAAACTAGCTTCCAGAACCTACCACAGAAACTGCATAAGAAATAAATTGTAGTGTGTGTGTGTGTGTGTGTGTGTGTGTGTGTGTGTGTGTGTGTGTGTTAAATTGGGTGGAGGACAATAAAGCGGAGGTGCCGATAGCTGATGGTATCTAAATATCAGCAAATTATATTCCATGAAAATTAAAAAATCAATAGAAAAGCAGGCAAACTTGCAAAACGTATGATATATTTTTTACATAAAATTAAATGTACTAGGAGTTGCGGCGGCTCACATTTGTAATCCCAGCATACCAGAGGCTGAGTCAGCAGGAGAACAAATCTGAGGCAATTCTGGGCTGTATAGCAAGACCATGGCTCAAAAACTGAAATTAAATAAGAAAACTAAAAAAATAAGTAAATAAATAAGTAGAAATACATATTTTCATTTTATTAATTTTAATATTTTGTTGATTATTTTTATTCTAGGTGTTTAAGTGGATTGCGTGCATGTAAATGTACTTGTGTCATGTAATGCCTGTGGAGATTAGAAGAGGGCATCAGATCCCCTTGAAGTGGTTGTTGCCTGCCATGTGGATGTTGGGAACCAAACTCAGGTCCTCTAGAAGGCAGTCATTGCTCCTAATTGCTGAACCATTTCTCTAGCCCCCACATGATCATTTATTTCCTATAATTGAACTATACTCTAACTAAATAATAGTTAAATATGAGCAACTGATAATGAACTGAAATATTCATCAGCATTCTAGGGATCCTTCTTCCACTGCCAAGCACTCAGCTGTGGCAGCTCCCCATCTGTCCTAGGTGAATGCTGTTAAGTATGAGGTTTTCTCCCTTTGACTTAGAGAGATGAACTCTAATTTAAATGTTGTATCACCACAGCTAGAAAAAGTTGAAGTTAAATTTCTGGTTATTCACTAGCGTATGTCTCTGTAAAAAATCTTCAACCATTTATTTTTAATACTAATTAATGTTTGGTGTGGTGGCACACAACTTTAGTCAAAGTACTTTGGTGCTAAAGGCATGCAGATCTCTGTGAGACAGGCAAGCCTGATCTACATAGCAAGTCCTATACCAGCTGAGACTACTAAAAGACGCTTCCCCCCCAAAAAAATAGCCTTAAAACTTTTTAGCAAAGTTATCAGCAAATGATTTACTCAAGCCAAGAAAGGAAAAGTAATAGTAACATTATTATAAATACTTGATTTAGCAAATTAAGAAACTATGCACGAAGTATCATACATTCACATAACAGAATCACAATCAACTGTTTAGAAAATGAATTAAAATAAAAGCTGCTACTCATTTTAAAACTTCATCTCTATGACTAGCTTTTCATAATGATGAAAGGAGCTTTGCATGTCCTTGGAGAAGAAAAATAATAATCCTGAAAGCTACAACAAAATTGAACTGGCAAGGTATTCCGACTGGTGCAATAGTGAGAAGAATGTTAGGGGAGCCACAAACCACTTTGATTGCTTTTAAGGACTACTTCACAAAATGGAGCTCATATCTGACACTGATATGAAACCTAAGGCTAAACATGTAACAGACCATAGGGAAGAACCTAATATTGTTATTATGCTAAAAAGATGTAGTAATAAACTGACTCCTAATGATTTATTATTATGCCATTAGTTGAATCTATCTCTGGATTCTGAAGAGAGAAGCATCCTAATGAAGCAGATAGTTATTAACAGAGACCCACGACTGGTCAAAGAGAAGAGAATAAAAGATTGCAGGATGCTTATACCTGGATAGGACAGGTTTTCTATTTTCTGTTTTCTGTTAGGTTTTACAGTTGAGTAGGACCATTGATGGTTTTCTCCCTTGGTAATTTGGCAGGGTATCCTGAGGTTGAAGAATGCGCCCCCTCTTGAATAGGGCACCCATTTCAAACTTCTGCCTCCAAAATCTCAGGAGTCATTGGGGAAAAATGGTCAGAAGAATTGTCAGAGTCAGAAATGGTGGATGACCACAAGGAAATAGAGTTTTCCAGACAGTTGCTAAGTTACACATATGAATTCAAAACAATGGTGACAGCATGCCCAAGTTCTATGCAAGCTCAAACCAATCAAACTCCCAGTATAACATGGAGAAGTGGGTAAAAAAAGTCCCAGTCCAATCTAAGAAACTTTTCTTAACTAATAGCTGCTGTAAGGGGGAGAGATAGTACCTTCAATGATGGGATCTTTGTTGGTTAACAAGGCTCCAGTGGATAGACCCATGATGAAAGACATGTGGGAACACAAATCAGACTTGCTACGTCATATTGTGTATATAGTGAAGTAACAGAACTGAGGGTGAGCAGTGGCAGCAGGGAGAACTATGAATGGGGGGGGACAAATACCATCCAATATATAATTTGATAATTGTAAAAATTTCAATGAAAACTTAAAGTATATATATATATAATATAGTAATATAAATATATATAATTGTATGGAATTTGCAAAAATAAGAAAAAAATTAATGAAAACAAGAAAATATTATGTTTGCAAATAAATGGATGGAACTGAAAAAAAATATCATGCTAAGTTAGGTAATCCATACCCAGAAAGATAGATCTGACAAGATCTCTCTCATAAGTGGAAGCTGGCTTTGATTCCTTAGACAGGTGTTTTTGAATTGAAATATCTTTAGAGATCAGGTAGCTAATAAAGAGCCATGGAGATGATTAATAGGAGGGGAGACAGCATGCAGTGATAGAAATGGAGAAAGGGGATTGAATGACTGGGCAAAGGGAGGGAAGGACAGGGAGAGAGATGACTAACGCTAAAGGCTCCTTAAAAAGCCATAGTCTCAATCCTATGAGACTAAAATGTCTACCATTACATTTTTACTGGTTTGTAACTTCAGGATTATTGTTACTAGTTTGACCTATACTTTCCTTATATGTGTGGACCTTTTTCTAGTTAAATGTTCAATATTTTAAAATTATATTTTCTAGTATGTCTTTTCTCTTTGAATTCATTAATTTTTTCCATGACATTATTTCAGTGTACTTTTGTGAATTTCATACACTATATATTAATCATACATAGAACATTCTTCCTCTATCTGCATCCCCCCTTAGGCATCCTACTGGGTTTTATGTATTCTGTTATATATGTTAAGGCCTAAGGAGTCAGGTTTATGTCCCAAGATGTCCCTCAGTGTGAATTCATCCACTGGAGCCTGTTTAGTCTGTCTAGGATCACTCTCTTAAAGACCAACTCTCTCTCACCAAGCAGTGATCAGCTACCACTAGTTGCTCATTGTGCTAGATAGCTTTAGTTGTAAAACTGACACACCCGGGTAGAGCGAATCTCAAGTCAGGAATTTCCTCCATTGAATTGGTCTGTGACCATGTCTGTGAGCCATTTTTTTGAGTGATGTTGGAGGGCCCAGCCCACTGTCAGCCGTGCCATACCTGGGCAGTTGGTCCTGTGTTGTACAAGAAAACAGGTTTGCATAGGCCAAAGGAACAAGCCAGGAAGCATCACTGCTCCAGGGTCTGTTCTCCAGCTTCCTGCCCCGAGTTTCTGCCTTAGGTTCCCTTCATAATGGGCTGTGTATAAAAGTCAAATAAACCCTTTCCTCTAGTTTTTTTGTCAGTATTTTTATCACAGTAATAGCGAAAGTAGCTAAGGCCCTCAGCTGAGGTTGAGGATTCTTACCCATTTCCTCTGTTCTAAGCTTGGTTTTCATCTGGTTTGAGTCTGCATATGTCTTGTGTATACAGTCACCATTGCTGTTAGTTCATATTAGCAAGTTCCTACCCACCTAGAAAACTACTTCCTTGTGATTATCCACCATCTCTGGCACTTACAGTCCTTCTGTCCCCTCCTTGGCAAAGACCCCAAGAATCCTGGGTTGTAGAGGATTTTAAATAGGGAGTCCTATTCAATGACATGTACTCTACAGTCATTAGTCTCTTCATTTTGACCAGCTGTGGCTTTTGCATTACTCTCTGTTGAGTAAGGAAGCTTCACTGGTGAGAGTTGAGAGATGCATTAATATTCTCTCTGCCTCCTGTTCGACTATATTTCCCAGTATTTCTTGTTTGTTTTCATTATAATAAATAATAGAATCCATATTAAATTTTCAGATTTATGTACTATAAACATTTCTACAAGGCTGAAACTATATACCATTTTAGAGTGTCATAACTTTAAAATAGTCTTTCTTTTCTTTTCAATTACAATGACCTTTCCCATGTGATTTCATTAGTTTGTCTATCATTAAATTATTTCAAAAGTCCATAGTTTTCTGTGTATTACTACAATGAGGCCAAATTTTGAGATATAAAATTGAAAGGCAATAATAAGGAACTAACTACATCAATAAACCACAGAAATTTTGCTCTTAACAGAGGTTGTATAAACTTGGAGGAAATTAATAACCATCAAACACATAAATATGTAACAACTTGAAAACAGAATATAGATAGGCAATCAAGAAAAGTGACAGCAGAATGTTATTATTTAGAAATTGATCTGTCGGGAGCTAATATTTTTCTAAAACTGAAACAAAGTAACAAAAGTCCACTAAGTTCCACACAAAGTAATTTCATATTATTAGTGGTAAACCAGAGAAAGAGATATGTGTGTTTTACTTATGAACATGCCAGTTTTGTTTTTTGAGAGATCCGGGATATATAACAAGATTCAGCATATGAATCCCTTCATACTGTATCTTAATTTAAATAGGAGGTGAAAAATTACAGACATATGATCACATTTTATTATTCTAACTTTTGTTTATGTTAAAATTTTCATGGGGGAGTTCTTCTTTAAGTAAATGATTCAGAGCTTGCAGATCATTTTTGTTATTATAGCAGAGTTTAATCAGCTGATAAATTTGTCTCAAACCAGAATGTTTACTATTTTGACTTCCTTAATATTCCATTGCTAAAATTATAGCTGGAAGGGGTTTCTAATAAATAGCACTACAAATATCAGCATAAGCCTTATTTCTCCTTGTTTGTTCTACTGCTCATATGTGTAGTATTTTCAGTGATAGGGTCTTACCATCCATTTCTGTTGGGTAGGGTCAAACGCATCATTAGTGTTGTTTATAGGGTCTATGGGATGCCTGGTCAACAGCTTTAAGTGAGGGAGTCCTTTCCTGTTATTGAGGAACCATTTTGTTTTTATTATCCTATGATGTCTAGAAAGGGCAATGTCTTCCTGTTATAGGATAAGTCCTTTTAATTTTCATCTATTTTATGATGCATGTGTATATACTTTAAGAAGCTTCTCTTGTGGTTATTTTCTATATTGTTTTATTTTCAAAAGCCTTTAGTATCATGCTCCCTCCTCTACTCTGCCATCCCACACCCAATTCTGAACATTCTAGTGTAATGTTATCTTTCTCCCTTCATGTCATGAAGTTTTGGCATACATATATAATATTTAATGTTTAAATTCACTAAATCGGAGAGAAGACAGAGCATGAATGATAGAGTGAAAGACAAAAAGAGATAATATATGCCAACCTCCCAAGGAAGGATTCAGAAATGAAAGATAATGTATTACTAATACCCTACAGTCATTAGGATTATTGCAATAATGATAAATAATGTAAAGCAATCTACTTGTATGAATTTGACAAATTAGATACTTTAGATCAATTCTTCATGTACACAGTATCAAACTCACCCAAGATTGAAATGATTGTATGAACAGTACCAGAACTACTAAGAATCAGTCTTCATCTCAAAATATACACACTCAAACACATAGACAAAGACACAGAAACACACACACAGGTCTATAATTCTTACACTTGAAACATATAATCAGGAGGTTGTGGGGCTCTAAGACAACCCACGTTATTCAATAGGTCTCTGTGGCAATGTTTCAGAATTAATTAATCATGCAATACAAAATCTATGTCCTCATTGTTTCTTTGGAAAATTATGCAAAATCTTGAAGAAGGATAAACACTAGTTTTCCAAGACCTTTACTAGAAATCTGAAAGGAAAAAAAAAATCTCCAGTTCATTAGAAGATAGTATAATGAGAATACAAAGTAAACACAGTGCATTCACACACATACACACAAGTACACACATGATACAGAACAGTATAATTCATTAATATGAACACAATTTTCTTCAATGAATAAGCTATTAGAGAGTTATATTCAGCAGTGCATGTGCATGTGTACGTGTCTAGAAAGGGTGATGACCCCTGATGTACAGTAACTCCTGTTAATCTATTTTTGCAATATATATGCTCTTTAAGAAGTTTCCATAATGACTGAGTTCCATACGTTTTTACTAAGGGCCTCAAGTGCTATATACCCTTCCCTATAGTCCCTCGTCTTCCCTTCCCTCCCAGTCCACATTCCATTTAATGGCCCCCAGTTTGAAGTTCCTCTTTTCCCCTTCATAACACTTCATTCTACCACCCAGAAAGCCTCCTTCATGCCCCAGCTGGAAGGTGCTATACAAGCTACCATAGGGAAAAAAATAATCATCAGTTTTATTCAGCTGTGCATCCTGTGAATGACAATAACAACTGGCCGGGCAAGATATCCCCACTAGGGCAACAGTGGCACAAATATAGGAGTAACCTACTGCTCTTTAATTGGATTTAAGCTCCACTTACTAGGATGGAGTCCATATCTGACACTGACATCAGGCTTGATAACCTGATGTTAAAGAGGTCATAAGACAGAGCAAAAAAAAAAACTCTTAATGTCTTTTTTGGTAATTAATTATCATATTAAACTGACTGTTAATGACTTGTTATACCTATAGACAAATTTGTCTCTCAACTCTCACAAGAAAAATTTCCTTATGCGACTGATGGTGATTTAACACAGAAAATCATGATCGCTCAATGTGCAGAAAACTAAAGACTGCAGAGGGCTTATCCCTGAATAAGATACCTGTATCAAAGTTTTTCTTTGATCCCTAGACTCTGGGATCATTGCAGAAGAGCACTGGAAATGTTGTAAAGCTGGAAAAGGTAAATGACCACAAGGAAATGGAGTTTCAAGACATCTGGTCAGATACTCACATGAATTCACATGTGGTGGCAAGAAAGTATACATTTGTGTATTTATTCATTAATGACTAGGTATATAATTTGATAAATTTATAAAAATTAATCCTGTTTTCTGATTGATTTTGTGTCCTAAGATATGTTGAAATAAGTTCTATTTTCTAACAACTGTAAGAGAGATATAAAGAAAAACACTGTGGAGCACGGCTTGAGGGTCCATATGCTGGGAATTTAATTACACAGATAATTTGAATACGGCACTTGTGTATGGAACCTCTGGAGATAACTAAATCATTAGGTTCACTTGTTAGCCCATTCGCAGATTGAACAACTGATGGTTTATTGAAGGAGTGATCATTTCATGAAAGTGAGCACTATCTGGAATGCTTTCTCTAATTCCTCAAAGGTTTTTAATAACATTTTGTTGTGGCAAGAAAACTTTGATCAATTACAGGCATTTAACTGAACTTCACATCCTATATGAACTGGGACCTAAGTAAATCTTCTATCGTAATAACTAATCAGATCTTGGGTGCTTCATCATTACAATGAAAAGGAAAAAAAAATGGTGAAAAGTTCTCATTTCAGAGTGGTTTTTAATTTTGTTTCCTGTCAATCTAAAATAAATGCGTATCAAGTATATTTAAAATGCCCTAACATAAAAGACTGATAGTCATTTTTTCCTTGAAATAAGTGCTATTTGCAATTACATCATGAACATATAATTATTTTGCTTTTTGATGCATTTTCCACTAAATCTCTGGTACTGAGATTTTTCTTCAATGAATTATTGAAATACATCACCAACTATCTGCACATGATTTGAAGGGCATTACAGTATGAGCATTGCGGGTCATTTATAATTATGTGTGCACACTGCAAAATCGAGTCCCACATACGGATGCAGCCCCTTCTTAGGAATAATTTATACACCATGATTTTAAAATTATTTTTAAAACACTTAAAATATAGAATTCGTGAACATTTGAAAATATAAGCCAATAGAACTGCTTAAAGAAACACTGTGATTTTTTTTTTTGAATTTTTATCATATACAAGTCAGAGAACAGTGGTCTAAATACCTAAGTATTACTGTGATTTGTTAGTCTATGGATGTATTGAGTCACTCAAGTATATTTTCTTGTTTCTTCTGTAAGGTAGAAAACATCTTGAATTCATGCATGTGATGTCTTTGATCTACATATGCATATATCTCTAAATGTGTTTTCAATCACTAATCTAATATCATTTATATATACATATATATATATATTACTTGTAGATTTTAAAAATAATATCACTCCTTGTCTGTAGAATGGTCTTAATAGTGATGTACATATGTATTCATTTTAAAATGCTGATCATTGGCAGTAATATAGAAATAAATTATTAGCATTTTTACATTCAAGCAGTTCAAGCAAGATTTTCAATAAATGCTAATTCTGCAGTCCCTGAGAACAGGACTCCTGACTTGAAGAAATAAAAGTTCAGATTTAAGCATTAGTTATTTTATCTTCTGCAAGTACAGAAACATCCAAAAATCTGACAATAATCATTATTTCTGGTTGTTCTATTTGTATTTTAATTTTTTTGTGTTCATGTTATTTGGTAAAGCAAATACAGCATTCTAATTCCATTGTTTTTCATGTAGTTGAAATTCAAGATTTTCCAGGCAAGAAGGCAAGGATCTCATTGTTTGATGTTAGAGGATGAGAGACGACATCCTAATGTTGAATCTAAGCAGAACATACCAAACAAAATTAATGTATACTTTTGAGGGAAAACAACAACAAAAAAATACTTAAAGTAGATCTTTTAAAACAGAGTCCTTAAAGTGCAGTGACACAATGAAGTCAAAAGCCAGGATTATCTTAACTACCATTTATTATCTAAATTCCATGCCTCAGAATATTTTGACATAATAGAAATTATAAATAACAAAAATGCCAAATGGGCTCCAGAGTTAAGTTGCAGATATGTCCATTTTTCAAACATGGTCAATTGAACATTGTTAGGCATAATAGTTGTAATCCATTGCCACCAAACAAGTGTACTCAACATCTATGAGTATGATAATAGAAAGGATAAGGAACATTAATAGGGTGGCCTCAGAATGAACACATTCAAATACAAG
This sequence comes from Eospalax fontanierii, assembly GCA_035773235.1. NCBI lineage: Eukaryota > Metazoa > Chordata > Mammalia > Rodentia > Spalacidae > Eospalax > Eospalax fontanierii. Next base: position 43,242,421 of record CM069533.1, on the reverse strand, counting down.
AGTGAAAGTATGTATTATCTCTGTTCTATATAAGCTATAATTTAGAATAATCAAGGAATATGTGAGGACATGTTTCTCTAAAATACTTCAGCTTCCAATATAAGAGCATTGTTAGAATAAGACTAAATTCTGAGGTTCCCTAATGATTAAAGTATCTTCCTATTTACTCCAAGTGGCTCCTAGTCACACAAAGCATAATGACATATTATGTGCTTCCTGAGAGGCCTATGAAGAACTGTCTTTTTAAAAGTAAATGCATAAATACAAAGGACTAACCTTTATATACAGTGATCTATTTTCCAGAGGCAGCATGGACAATGCTATGGGGACACAATGAGCAAAATTCAGTTTGTGAGAGACAAATACAATAAGTCAGGAGAAAATTTCTTTAACAAATTAAATCAGTGAGAGAGATGTTAAGCTCTCTGCATTACAAGGATGCTAGGGCTATGCAAATTTTAATGCCTAGAATTTCTTTGAATGCAAACAAAATGAAAATGAAACTGACATTTATTGTATAGTGGGATTTGAACCACTGAGCATGTAGTTCCTTTCATCTACATAGATTCAAAACTCTATATTAGTGTTTGCAATGATAAGATTCACATATGTTCAAACAAGGATGAAAAGTGAATGGCAGCAAGAGACTGGAGAGATAGGTCGGTGGTGAGGAGCACTGGTTCTTCTTGCAGAGGACTTAGGTTCGATTCCCAGCACCCACATGATGGCTAACGACTGTCTATAGCTCCAATTCCCAGGTATCTAACCTCTCTTTTGTTTCTGAGGGCGTTTCTCATATCTGTTATACTACATGCATGCAAACAAAATGCTCATGCACATAAAAAAATTAACAGATAAATAAATGTGAATGGGGAAGTAAGTTAAACAAAATCAGGGAGCAATTTAATACTGACACTGCATGATGGGTTTTAAATAGGCTTACATAGTTTGAAAAGCATAACTTAAAAGTCAATAGAGTAATATCTCCAATTTCTCATACAGTAAGATTTTACATATTATATGAATCTTTCATACGTTTTTTATAATGTCTTCTTTATACATAAGCAACTTAGTCTCCCAATTAGCAATTATCATATTTCTATATTTATAAGGTTTGATTTTTAAAATTAAAGTCTTTATATTTTCAAATACATGTATTTTTTAGTCTTTCTTTCTCTCTCTTTCTCTCTCTCCCCTCTCTCTCTCTCTCTCTCTCTCTCTGTGTATATATATATATATATATATATACTTTTATTCTCATCTTGGAACTCCAAAAGGAGAATCTATGTGTTGAAAGTATAAAAACCAAATATCCTAGGTTTCTCAAAATTTCTCAAACTTTCGGTTAAATTTATTTAATCTATTTTGCTAGAAAAATGTGTTTTCATACATGTTTTTTTTTTGGCTTGTTTGTTCTTAAATTCTGAATTCACATTAACTCAAATTTAAGCAAAATATCCATGATACCATGCTCATTTTGGGTGAATGTCCTAGAATGTGTTCTCTGACTCATTCTTTACTTAAAGGCACTGGGTTCTGTGGCAGATCCTTCACTGTTTAATATGGATTTAAATCTAGTCTCTAGTGTCAACAAAAGTTTAAAATTTTTAATTACTTAGAGTTAGCTATCAAACATTCTACCTGATCAATCATTCAACTCCCTTTATCTCTTGTGTGTATGTGTGTGTGTTTTTAACTTTTTCTTATATTTCATGGGTGTCATAAAGAAAATAATCAAAGAATATGTCAATTCCAGAGCAAACTTGTATTTCTGTAGATTTTTTAAAATGTAAATCATCAAACTTATAAAATTGGGTTGTAGCTTTAATATTTTAATGGCTCCTGTTCTATAAGAAATATTTTACTCTTATTGAAACGACATACAAATTATGTGTAATTTAAATCACATTTAGACTTTGTGTCTGAATAATGTAAGTGTTTGCCATTAGGAAATTAAATTTATTGTACATTTAAATTTTGAAAACATTGCAATGTTTTGGAAAATTAACACGTACACAAAATAATAAATAAATCTAAATATTAATCAAAATAAAATTTATAGTACTATATTCACATTCAACTATTGATTTTGTTTCCGTACGTTAACATTGAACTGATTAAAAAAAAAAAAGAACAACAACAATTCCCTCTAAAATAACATAAAAAAGAACAAAAGAGAGCTAAGAGTAAACTTAACTAAGTAAATGAAAGATTTATACCTTGAGATTTTTTTTGCATAAAATGTGCTGATAATAAAATAATAAAAAGAAAAAGAAATATGCCAGATAGATAGGAATTTCATATAGCATGTGGTGCTGTGCCAGACCCACGCAGGCTACTGTACTAAATGGCTTCATTTCCATGAGTAGGCATATGCAGGAAGTCTTGACACAAAGTGGAGTGCCCACTTTGTTATATGTTATTTCCTTCAGAGCAAAGTGACAGTTTTAGGGTCTCATGATGAGCTAAATTTCTTAAACATCAATCTGAAATTATTTGATGATTTCCTTTCTAACTAAGCTTACAGAGAGCAATCTATACTAATTCTACCTTCTCCACAACAGTTTGCATCCCATGAACTTTGCTCCAGTTAATTATCCTTCCTGAAGATTCTCTGCAGTTCTGATAAGCGCTTTTCTAATTTGTCCTCTCCTCGACACCACTGGCTTGTGATTTGCATATGAAATTAGATTCATGGATGTCTATAAAATTTTTGTTGCTGTTTTCGAGGAAAGGTCTCACCATGTCACTCCAACTGCCCTGGAACTCACTATGTAAGCCATCCCAAACTGATCTTGATCTCACAGACATCTCCAGCCTCTGCCTCCAGAGGGCTGGGGTTAAAGGCGTGCACCACCACACCCAGTCTGCCTATGCATTTTTTCCAGATTTTCTTCTGAAATCAAATTGCTCCCATTTTCATGGCTGCTTTTCCTCTACTGCATTCTGAATGATGCTGTCTTAACTTCTCTCAGAGATGATCGATGTTAAGTCTGACATTATCTGTCTCTCTGCACAGTGGAATCTCATTCCATACCACTTTGTATCCATTCTCTCCCTCCTTTTTTGTTTTCTTACACTTATATCAAAAATTTCAAAGAAAACAGATATAATAATATTCTTTAAAACGCTTAATAATATCCATTTGTCTGGAAATAAATTAAGATTATAAATTTTAGTTCAGGACTTAGTAATAGCCTGATTATCTTTCTTGAGTCTGTGTAATTTTCCAATTTTCCCAATACTTTGACAGATTTCTGTAGACACTGTTTTCAAGTTTTCCTTTGTAATCATACTAATACCAACATCTCCTATTTTCTGGGTTTAATATTTTGTTCTGGAGAAAACCAGGTCCTTATTTCTTTGACCACATCTCCATTTGAATGAGATATATCATTCAATAATCTTCTGCTGAGGCATGAACACTGGGAATGAGCTGTATTATGTCTTCATATTTGAATATGTCTAATATGTGAGCATAATAATGCAGTTGTAAACTTGGTATGATTCAGAGTGCTGTGCTTTCCACAGTAACGTACATCTGATTTGAGAGGAATGGGGGGTGGATTTCAGAAAGTAGTTTCCAGAGATCGCTTCATGACTCCTCTCAGCAACCGTGTTGTTCTAGTTGTCTTCTCTTCCCCTTCCTACTCTACTTTCTGTTGGTTTCAGGTTATTGTTATTGCTCAAGTCATATGTAACTGCACCTATTATTTTCATAAATATCTTCCTAAAGGGAAGCTTTATTCTAATATCATGATTCACCCAAAGGGGATTATCACACATTTGCCTGACCTTTAACTTCCAAAATATACTCACTTTTCATACAATCAGTTAATTAATTGAGGAATATATTTTAAATACAATGTACCCACTCATTTAATGGTAGATTTTGGAAAGATTTAAAAATTATATGGTATGATGTAACTGCTATTTAATCACTAGATAGAATATGTTCATATGGGGATCACACAGATGAATTATGCTGTCAATAACCTCATTCTAAAATAAGCACCCATGGGACCACTTTTATAATATAGTACATTTGTCTTTTCCCTTTATTAAAAATAGAGTGAATTTAATTGTATACTAAATATCATTTTTCTAAACATTTTCACTTATTCTTTGAAAGTTCTATCTATGTATTTTATACAATGTATTTTGTTTGGCCCTTCCTTTGCTCCCAATCTCTTATTCCCCTGAAGGCCTCAACACATTCTCCTCAAAACTTTATCTTCTCACTTTTTTCTCTTTTTCAATAACCCACTGAGAACAGTCAGTCCTGCCCATATGGGCATGGCTGTGGTACTATCAAGGCCAGGTCCACAAAGAATTCGATGAATGCCTTTTTGAAAAATATCTACATGGTTGATATAAATGACCAGTTAATCTATAAAAAAATTTTAGACATCCCTTTCATGTCCTCAATATGCTGATATTTTAGGCTATGTTCACCCCCACCCTCTATTCTACACACAGCACAGGATAAAGCAGACATGGCCAACATGATGGTGCATGCCTTTAATCCCAGCCTTGGAGAGGCAGTAGCAGGAGGAGCTCTGTGAGATTAAGGTCAACCTGGTCTACATAATGACTTCCAGGTGGTATGGGAATAGGAGACACTGTAAATATAAATAAATAAATAAACAGACAATAAGCATGCTGGAGTAACAGTGCATAGTATGGCATGTCTTCATTCTTTTATTTAGATTTGATGCAAGATAAGGGACGAAGAAAATTTATCTATACTATTAAATTTTTCAACTAGAGAATAGCTGATTTAACTGAAATCATATGTTTGAGTGGGCATAAAATAAGTATACCTTTATAACCCTGTGAATTTAAACTGACCAATTATTGAAAATTGTGAAATGCCCGATATAATACACATGAGAGATATATAATAAATCTCATAAATTTCTAAAAAAGAAGAGTAAATAAAAACTAGAAATTTCTAATTATGAAATTTCTAACTTCTCACTAGTCGTGATGTTAGGGAACGCAATTTTAGGAACACAATAGTTTCACTATCAGTGAAGTTTGGATACTGCAGAAATTAATGTAAATTCTCCTGGTGGAAAAAAATCACCAGAAATCTGATACTACATTTTATTGTTTAAAAACTAGGAATGCCAAGACACCTCCTTAATTTCAAGTATAAGAATAGATGGGGGGGGCAGGAATGATTGCTCACTGCTTATGAGTACATATTGCTCTTCTAGAGAACCAGATATCAGTTCCCAGCATCCACGTGGGTGGCTCACAACCCTCTATAACTTGAGTTCCAAGGACTCTGATGGTATATTCTGGCCTTCACAGGCAACGCAGTCACATTCACAATTCCCCACTTCACACACATACAAATAATTGTTTAAAATAATAAAAGACTAACAAAAGATTAAATAGATGAGATGACTCAGTAGTTAAGAGCACCGACTGTGCTTACAGAGGACCAGGGTTTAGCTCCTAGCGCTCACATGGTGGCTAACAATGGTCCATAACTCCAGATCCAGAGGATCCAATGCCCTTTTCTGGGTGTTACAGGCAATGAACACACATTGTGCACTTACATACTTATAGGCATAGCATTCATACACATAAAGTAAAAATAAATTTAAAAACAATAAAATGCCTCATCCCGTAGAGTATGATGCACACAGAAGGCCACAACTGGCCAAAGTGTTTAGAACAAGAGACTGAAAAGAGCGTGTCTTTGGAAAGGACTCCCATACTAAACCTCAACCCCCACTTGCCTAAGTGGCCACTGTGGAAAAGGAGGGCAAAAGATTGTAACAGCCAGGGTTGGTACATGATCATAAGGAAAGAGAGTCTCCCAGGCCTCTGGGAACTTGCTCATATGAACTTACAGCAATGGTATCAGCATGTACAAGACCCATGCAAACCCAATAAGACAAAAAACCAGCATAAAACTGAAGAAATGTGCAGTAGGCCCCAGTCTTAAATGGAGAACTATTGGCAGCTGACTACTGCTAGGCAAGAGAGAGTTGATCTTTAAGGGAGTGACTCTAGATAGGCTGACTAGACTCCAGTGGATGAATTTGCAATGATGGACATCTGGGTACATAAAGTTGACTTGATAGACCTTAACATATATAACAAATGCTTGAAATCAATTGAGGAGGACTGTGGGGTTATAGCGAAGGAAGGATTATAAAGTTGATAAAAATGCTTTGTATGACGTACACAAAAATTCAATAAAAATATACATTGAAAAAAATTCTAGAAATGAGGCTGAAACCTTCTTGCAAGTACAAGGCACAAGAAGAATTAATTGTCCTCATGAAAGAAGCTATTTCTGAGGATTTAGGCTCTTAAAATCACTCCAAAGGTTATTTTAAAATATTACTTGATTATCTCAGCAAACGAGAATTGTTTGTAAATATACTATAGTAAGAGCAAGTAACATAAGTAAAATACATTGTAAAAACAACATTGACTATTAAAGGTAAATGCCTGTAGCTAAGATAAAGTACATAATGTAGGATGGAGTGTTTCAAGGAAGAAAAATGTTAGGAAATGAGACAAGGAGATGAATGGGAAAATGGATTCTAAGGGCATGATGATGCCATGATTCAGAATGCATGAACTCTTAAAATATCGTAGGAAAATGGAAATGTCAAGATATCCTGTACTCAGCAGAATTTCTCAGAAATATTTTTTAAGTAAAGTTAATTTTAATTGCATTAAAATGGATAATTATATGTTGCTGATTGAGGACTTATACTCACTCCTCATTTTTAAACCATTAAAGTAGTTTTAAGTTTAATAATCAAATCCAATTTGTTTATAGACACAGGAGATGACAGTGCAACCCCCCAACACTTGTCCTCGGTTGCCAGATTTGACTCAGAAAGATGAGAGATTCCTTTAGTCTACAGCAACACCTTTCCACAATATGACATATTATTGTGTTATAGCATATCCATTAGGAAAGTTAGTTGTGAGTTAATAGTAAGTTAAGGAAAGTATACTACAAGTTCGAGTTCATTTCATTTTGAAGAAAATTTATTTTGTCTAGAAGCAGTGAACATTCCCCCGATAAATTTACTTGTCCTAATAGACAAGAAAAAGCAATCTCACTCTGTGCAAACTGCCATAGGGCCACTTGTTTATGTACTGACTTTTACAGTTTTGTTACAGTACTTTGTTTCTTTAATTGCTGGTACATTATGAATAAGTAATGAAATTCAGCTCATAAAACTTACATATAAAGTTATTATGCCTAAGTAGGCAAAATTTGCATTTTTTTAATTATTCAGGTTGCTTACAAATGAAAATGACATTTTAAGTATTAATGATATTGATGTGACTTTAGTGCATTTTTTCCCAAAGAAAATATCTCACTTATTTACAGGATAAGAAATAATGTCTGTTAGAGTATTTGTGGGTGTTTAGAATATAACGTTCTCTAGCGTTCATCTGAAAGATTCATCACGTATATCATACAAGAGATTGATACATAAACACTTCACAGAGAATTGTTTACTTGAGTAATTGCTACATTTCTTTATTTACATAAATTAAAAATCATTTCCCAGTAGATGACATCTTAGAAAGAAAATTTGGCCACAATTTGCATCACAAAGATATAGCACTATTAAAGTGAATTAAAATACTCCCAAATGTGATTTCATCCTATCAGATTTGTTATTTAACATTTTATCCCAGGTGCACTATACTGAGAAAATCCTATATGAGATTATTTTACTAGAGAGTATTATCTGAGTAGGTACCACTTAGGAAATGATTGCAGTAGTTCAGTTAGTGGATGGCAATAGCCAGATCTATGATTTGAGCTATAGAAATGAAGTATCCAGACTGAAAGGATTATCAAGGAATTAACTCACACTAATCTCCATGTCAGCAGAGCATGACAGACTTCAATGTCAAAAGGGTAAAGGCTGGCTATGTAACAAGCCATTATTCCCTGGATTTACAGTCTATATTGATTTCATTTTTATTGGACAAAAATTTTATTCTCTAAAATACAGATGAATATCATTTAACAAAGTTTCAGATGAGGCAGCCATGTTTGAATTAGAAGTCAATGTGCCTCTTCAGATTGGGAAACAAAACACATAAAAAGTATATTTGTCTTTGTATGTTAATATTAGAAAAACCATTTAGGGAGAAAGAAAGGCAACAATGTGTAGAAAACCTAGACCAAGAGACAAAGAAGAATTTTGAGTTTAAGTTGTGGAAAATTGTGAAGTTACAGAAATACTCTAGTGCCATCAAATAGCAAGATGGACAAAGGAACAGAATCTTCTTTCACTTTCTGAAATTACAAAGGCAGTTAATAGAGTTATGCTCTCTGACTTCTTATGTATTTATAAATTTAGCTCCTATGCATTTTCTGAAATATAGAATCTGAAAATGTTAGTTAGATAGATGGTAGATTGGTTGGTATGATGCATATCACCCAGATATCTATGATCAATGATCATTCTAGAATTTACTCTCTTTATGCATCTCTAAAGATCAGAAACAATATGGGCTTTTGTAATCTTTATCCTATCACTTTATATTAAAGACTGTTTCTTATCTTTTATTTTGCTCAGTAAACTAAGTCTTCAAGTATTGTTTCCTACTTACCATGAAACTCAGTGGTTTACATGTGATTTTAGAAATAATTGTCAAATGTATTAACAAGTAATAAAGACAAATATATGGTTTCTATAAATTAAAAATGCATGCAAAATATATGTATAATTCCCAAAATATGAAGAAATACCTCATCAAATTGCCGCTGAAAATTAACTTGCTGAGAAATTATTCACTTTAACATATCAGAGATTAGAATGTTTCTTTTCCCAGTCTTTATTAATGACAATATGTGCATTCGAGTAGACTTTGTTTTTCAGAATTCATATACTCTTGCTGTTTGTTCTCCACCCACTATTTAATCCTCAGTTTATAGGGCAACCATTGGTTGCAGGAACAATATGCCTTCAGGGAAAATTATGCTACATTTTGAGTGTAGTACAACTGAGAACCTAATGTTTTCTATGGATTCTATGTGTTTGATGTTAAAATAAGCAAGAGCTGAGTCTTTTAAGGAAAATTACACATTTCTGCATTCTAACTGAAATAGATCTGTAGAGTACACAGATTTTCACTATGTGCAACTTGTTTTCTGGAAATACAATAGCCATATGATAGACATGCTAAAATGCTTCCTTATAAATCCCACAGATTGCAAAGTTATGAGATCAGTATGTTGACAATACTACTCTGTTGCTTTATTGTACATGTAAATCCCTGTTTATGGGATTTGGGAATTACTATTTGGTAGAGGTAAATGTAAATTCATCACAGTAATTCTGAATAACTTTGATATATGAAGCCTTAACGCATTAAATATTTGTCAGAATGTCGAGTATTACACTTCTTGTGTCTGTAATCAGTGGAGATTTAAGTTCATGGAGAGTAAATGTGATTAGTGCTTTCTGTTGTATTGCCTTGTGCTAAGGCCAAATGTGACAGTATGTTCTATTTCCAGAGAAAAACTACTAATCTAATGAAAATCTAACAATATGTTCTTAGAGTTATTGTAGAATACAATAGAAATGCCTCCATTAATATTATTTGGCAGGGGAACTGACAGCAAGAGAATTTAAAATTCTCATCAGGTATTGTGCTCAAGGAAAAAAAAGTCAACAAGAAGAAAACACATTTTTTCTAGGCTGAATAGAAAGAAAGGGTTGGTGAGTGGATTCATTTAGGGTAAAGTAGAATAGGTAAATATCCAGCTTCCTAAGGCAGAAGCAACCATGTGGAACTCCCATTCAAAGAAACCTGGGCCTTTGGTATATTCTGACCCCAAACCACATACAAAGGAAAGGGAGGGGGCACTTACTTTGACACACCCTTAATGCAAGTAGTGTAGATCATTGACGCGCTAATGAGATGTGATTTCCCTGTCTTCATCCACCTCGGCTGTGTTATATAAGATGGATGGAGCTGTTCAGCAACAGAGAGAAGACCAATAGTCAGGAGACGGGTGCTGGTGTTAGGATGAGTGTAGAAATGAGGGAGGAGGTCTGAAAATGATCAAAATTCCCTGTAGGAAATTCTTGAATCAATAAAATTTCTATTAAACTAAATCAAACTGTTTAAAGGAGGAAAAAGAATGCAAAAAGTTGAAATAAACCAGGAATGAACACAAATGCCTTGTATAGAGTCAGATACACAGCTAAGGTTAAATTCTCTCTCTCTCTCTCTCCTCCTCCTCCTCCTCCTCCTCCTCCTCCTCCTCCTCCTCCTCCTCCTCCTCCTCCTCCTTCTCCTCCTCCTCCTCCTCCTCTTCTTCCCACCTCCACACACAGTCTGTTCTGTTTTTCCCTTTGACAAGAGCTGGATCTACGTTCATAATAAACTTCATTATCTTGATTAACTTTGAACAAAATCAGCAAAAATACTTTTTGGTTTACAATATATATTAAACTGAAGCAAGCAAAACACAGAAGAGCATATTGATACATCATAAACAGTAAATAATCCCTGTACTGTGATTGCTTTACTAAAATTTTTGTATATAAATATATTTGGCTGTGTTGGAAGAGAGGAATCAGAGAATTTTTTTCATTACAGTTCACAAGGAAATTGTATAACATATTGGTAAATCAAATTATAAATTAATGTATTAAATACAGAATACACATTGAAATGACAAATATCTAAACAAATAATTAAATATCAAATAAATTTCTAGTAACACAGTTTCGCTTATATATAAATTTGTTCTCTGCGGGAATGAATGGGTAAAGTAGGCTTGCATTTAGCAAGGAAGTTAATACTCCATAATATCTGTAGTTAAAAAGTGGAAGGTAGAAAAGTATCTTAACAATATTATTACATTGGCAATGGAGAGATGGCTCAATGATTAAGAGAACTGTTCTCACAAAGATCCTGAGTTCCACTCCCAGCACTCATGTGACATATCACAATAGCCCTTGACTCCTGTTTCAGCAGCTCTGATGCCCTCTTCTGGCCTTGTAGAAGCACTGCATGCATGTGGTGCACTTAACTACATCCAGGCAAAAGACTCATAAACATATAAATAAAATAATAGATAAAAATAAATCTTACTACAGTTACTAGTTTATTGATATACACATGTTAGTCAAAATACTGGGAATTTGATTTTTGAAATCACAATAAAAGTTTACTGTGGGAAATGGGCAATAATGTAAGTCTAACACATTTATAAAATGTGTTGACTTATTCTATTTACTAATTAAAGAAAAATAAAATCAATCTGTAAATAGAAAATATGAGCCTTCATGGAGGTGCATTAATTATGCTGTCCTGTATTCTCCCTTGAAATACCTTCTAAGAAACAAAGCTAGAATATAGCAGACTCAGAGAAGACTAAAAGTTGTTTTTGAAGCGATGTGGCATTCGCCACTTATGTCATACCCTTCAACACAAGACCTTAACTCCCTCAAGAGAAGACATACATTCACATTTCATGGAAAGTTTTATTTCTAGGGAGCAAAATACATTGCCAAATAATAGAAAATTATTCTCTTAGAGGATCACATAGAAGCAAGGCAGACAGCTGGATAGCCTGCTATTTGCTTTCTAACAGTTTTTGAGATTACACTAGACATCTATATTTTTAGAGACAGAAAATTTAGTGAGCGTCTGTGTTGCTGCCCAGGGAATAATCAGCAGTAGAAGTGATCTACAGAGCACATTTAAGGAGGTGGGCAGCAACTGCAATTAGGTCAAAGCAGTATTATGTCAAGAAGTTTGAAGATACCAGATAAGTGTTTACCTTCTCTCACTTTTCAAGTCTGACACTTTAAAACTTGAGGGAAGTATTGGAAAAATAAATAAAATGAAATAGTCTCTCTCAAAACTGTGTATTCTTCCTTCCTCTACTGTACTGCAAAAGCAATAGTGCACACATGACAAATAATAAGAGAGTATTTTATACAAAGTAATGTAATTTTAATTAAAAGTTTACATATGTACCCATGTACCCACAGAGCCACACATCATTTTATAAACACAGCTTTACATAAGCTCCCAAAGTGGTTATCTCGAGTTGAGAAAAGTGCATAATTAGAAAAATAAAGCGCCTTTTCTGGAATCTTTATTATAAGATTTCAACACTCATTAATTATTTCTGACTCATCCATATTCTTGATCATTATTGAAAGATATGTTTATTATAAAAATTAACAACCTGGGGCTGGAGAGATGGTTCCGTGGTTAAGAGCACTGGTTGCTCTTGAAGAGGACCTGCGTTCAATTCCCAGCACCCTCATGGTGGCTAACAACTGTCTATAACTCCAGTTCCAGGGATCCGAAACCCTTTTCTGACCTCCATGGGCATTGCACAACATGGGTGTAGTTACATATAAGCAGACATATAAATTAAAAGAAACCAAATAAAATATAAATAAAAATTTTTTAATATTAATTTTTTGAGGCTTGAGCGCAATGTGATTGGATCATATTACCATCACAACTCTTCCAAGAGCCACCCCACTTTTCTACTCATTCAACTTCATGTATTCATTGTTTTAAATGTCTCAAGTCAAATTGGTGTTAGCCATGTAGTTTTCTGAAATGTCTTCTATTGGACTCAATAAGAATCAAGGTTTAAGAGCTTAAATCTGTGCATTCATTTTATAGAAGGAAGAGAAAGAGAAGGGAATAAAGTGATGGGTGAGGCTAAGGATACCTATGATTAAAGACGTTTGAAAAAGTCATTTAGAAATCTACTAATTTATAAATGTACTTAAAACATACACACACACACACACACACACACACACACACACACACACAAACACACAGAGTTTACTAGACTTACCCTAACAGGGTTTAATGTTCCTCCCAAAATTCATACACTATTGTATAAAAACACCAGCATCCAGATGACCCTCAGTGCAAGTTCATCCACTGGAGTCATGAAATCTGGTGAGGGGAAGATATGGGGCAGATGGAAGAAGGGGTACTAAAATAATCAAGATGATTTGTATGAAATGCACAAAAATTCATAAATATATACCAAAAGTAATATAAAAATCATAAGGATTAAAAACAAAGAAAAACAACAATGCCAAGGGATGCATCCCCTGTAGTTGTTGGTCAGATGTGACAAAGAACCCCCAAACAATTATGGCTATTTTACACTACTCTGGTTGCCCCCACTCTCAAAACTTAATATAGTAACACCCTGTTGCTATGAGCATCAACACTTTCATCACAAATCATGGAGAATTCAAACTGTTCCTAAACTAGATGCATCCTATTTGCTCTGCTAGCTGGTTTTCATTGTATTAGAAAGTGCTATGCTGTCTACTGGGAAGAACAGGTATCAGTAGTCTTTCTGGCTATCTGCAATGTGAGTCACAGTAATGACCACTCTGGAAAGATACGCCTTTATGTACAATAGTGCATTAATGTTTTCACAGTAACCAACTACATTCTAATGGCATTTAAGTCCGTTTACAGGAGGAAACTAATGCCTGGTACTATAAATCTGAGAGCTGCAGAACTCATTCACCTTAGAAGTGAATACATTACTATTACTTTGATTAGTGGAAAATAGTATCAAACTGCCCTTTAAATGCATATTTCTATATCCATATATTAGTGCACATGTGAAACCTCATCAGAGAATGATGGACAGTGCAGTGGACAGCAGTTAATACAGACACTAAGCACAGACAAGTAAAAGTGGAGTACTCAGATGTAATGGGACAACTATATCACACTCATTCCCCAAGCTTAGGAGATACCACAGAAGGGCAGAACTACTATAAGAATCAGTTAAGAAAGAACTGGGACTAAACAATATGCCCTGAACATGACTAGACTATTGCACACATGAACCCACAGAAGTTGTAATGGCCTGGACAAGACCTGTATGACATCAGTCAACATTATGGCATGAAATAGAGGAGGTGCCCATCAGCCCCACCCCAACCTGAGGAGCTATTTAGACTTGATGATTGCTAGAGGAAGAATCAATTTCTTAAGCAGTGTGATCCCTGATAGACTAAGCTTCAAGTAGGTAGAGAACTCTTCAAGTTAATAAATTTTGTATGTTCCTTTCATATTCTGCTGCGTTAATAAAAGAATTTATCATATGAAGGATTACTGCAGGTAATTTGAGGATTTTTTTAGGGTAGGATCATTTAGTATATAGGGGTTATCTTATTTTTTATTGTCTATTCATCTTTTAAGTATCATCCTGTTGTTTTACCACTATAACAAATTCTTCAAGAACTATATTGAATAAAAGTGGAAGTAGTGAAGGTCTGATCTCAAAGACTTTAGGAGAAATGTTTTCATTTTTCAGTTTCAGTATGATGTTACTTAAATCTTTGGCTTATATATCTTTTACTGTTTTGAGATATAAGTGACTTAATTTTCATTTTTATTCAGCACTTTTATCATGAAGGGATGTGCTTATTTTCTCCTTTTATGGAAATGACCATATATATCTGTCTTAGAGTTCACTTTTGTGTATAATAATGATAGTATACAAAAGACAGTGGCAGGGATACTTTGTTATAGCTTATAAATATTATTGACACCGGATTTTATATCTGCATGCTATTAATAGTTTATCACATGTACAGTATTAACAGTTTGTTTTATGATAGCTTTTCCTCAACTATCAGAGATATCCTCCAGATACCCCTGAAGCTACCCATGGTTCATGCCAACAGAAACTATACTCAATATTTTCAGAAGTGCCTGAACCCAAACATTAGCAGAATATGACTAGCCACCTATCAAGAGGGGCATTCCTAAAGTGCAGGACTGACTTCCTGTGAATTCCACCTTCTCTTCACCCTATGAAACCTACACACTGAAGATGAGAAGAAAGTAAGATTTTTAGGATGTTAATCTGTTGTCTTCTAACATTACATGTTCTCTGCATACAGTACAAATAAAGATGGATTTCTCTGCTCATTGGTCACCATGTTCACATGAATAGGGCCTGTGAACAGTAGGGCATTTGTTGAGTTGTGTTTGTGATCCAGAACAATGTGTGGTTACCTGTTAAGCCCAATGGTGATATCGTTATTGAAGTTTCTTTGTTGATTTTTAGTGTAGAAAAAGTATCTAAAGATGATAATCCAGAATTGAAGTCCTTCCCAATTATTTTATCAGTGACTATGGGATCAGTCATGTGTTTTACTATTTTTTTAATGAAATTTGAAGTCAAATATTTGATATGTTTTTAATGGAATATGTATTTAATTTGATATGTATTTAAATGGAATATCTTTTGATGATTTTTTCTTTTAGTACTGTGTAATGGCCTGGATTACATAGACTGCCTAGTTTACTTTGCAGCTACTTTGTCCAATATTGGATTAACTATGACATATGAAATCTTTTCAACCTACGAAGTAGAAATTGTCACCAAAACTAACAACAGACAAATGAAAAGTTAAATGAAATTGAAGATATTACAACATCAGTCAGTATTTCTACCTAGTTGGGATGAATGTGGATTCTCTCACCTCCTTGGTGTTCTTATTAAGTCTCTGTATGTGTGTGTGATCAGGGGAAAACAGGGTCCCCTTTCAGGGTTTTTAATCTCATTTGTAAGAGATATTAAGTAGGGACTCAAATGGAAACTCTGGAAAAACTTTATTAGAATTTAAGAAAAAATCCTCAAGGCAGGCAAACCTTAGCGTTACCTTGAGGAGAACAAATGGAAGGAAAAACCCCCAAATCTGTGCTTGATTCGAGGCCATGTGGAGGTCGGGCATGTGGTAGAAGAGGAACCCTATGTGGGGGAGGGGAGCTTTAGAGTCAAATAAAGGAACCCAAAACATTGGGGCAGCCAAAGGATTAAGGGAAACATGGTTAGAAAAAAAGATAGAAGATAAGAAGAAGCTTCACTTTTCTGAAGAATTCATAAAAATGGCCACACTGACAGAAAGTTACTGGTCTGAGGCCTGGTCCATGAGCACTGCAGTAAGAGGCAGGGATTCCAGGCAGAAAAAGTTCACTAGTACCAGGCAGCCTAGCTATCTCTTTAGCAGGACTAAAGTGAACCGCCCTTACTGGGAGTGTTCTTGTGAGGAAGTCATTGAGTTGGCAATACTGTAAGCTTGGGTTTGTCATCGCTTCCAAAGACTTTTATTTTCTTGACTAATTTTCTCACAGGGAAATTTTTTTTTTTGCTACTGCAACACGGGAAGTTGTGCTGTTCTTAGTAATTCAAACAATTCAACATGCTATTTCTTCCTGCTCAAGAAATTACTGTATGGAGCTATAGTTTCTCAGGGAACTACCCAACAGAAATTCCTCCACCCCACTTGCCAGATCTCACCTCACCTATGGCTTTCTGGGGCGATGTTTTTCATACTAGAGCTTTGGGTGATGAAGGCTCTGAGGTGGTGATGAAGGCTCTGAGGTAGTTGTAAAGGCCTGTTTACACTTGGGTTTGCTTTTGTCTTTGAGAGAACTCTTCCAGGCTGGGCCTCCTTTTCTGCCCTCACCACAAGCCATTATACCGTGGTTTTTGCCCAAGGCTATTTGAGTACCTTGGAGTTGTGAAACAAGTTCCGAATCTTCTGATATTCCTGTCTTGGCTCTCACGTCTTGACAGGGGTTGGTCCTCTTTAGAATCTCAGAGGTGGGCGTACTGAACATCTGCCTCGGACTCCTCAACCAGTGCTGTTCTGATATATGGTGTACCCGGTTCCTCACCATGTCTCCACAGCCTGCTCAGGCCTTCTCCAGCCTGCCATTCTTATATTGCTCATGTCCAGTAGGGGACAAGCACCTTCATGGCAGGCATCATTGAACTCAGCATGAACATGACTCTGGATGCCAGTTGCTAATCCTCCTGGCTGTTTCCTCATATAGGATTTCTTAAATATCACCTTTATCTTTCTCTTTCTATCGAGAATAGACTACACCCATTTTCATATTGACTCCTTTCACAGATCTCATAGAGGCACTTTCTAATTCATCTTCTTATACAGAAGTCAAGACTCACTTTGTTAAATAAGTACACATGGGGCGAAACAGAAGAATGAATACATTTCTACCTTAACATTTTTATCATTGCAGTCAATGATATCAATACTGCCTTAATAATGATCAAGTTAGGAAACTACCTGGCCTTTTCTCTCATTCTGTGTATGCAACCCGTCAGGATTGTGTGTAGAATCTAATAACGAAAGCAATACTTAACACACAAAAATCACCCTCTTTCCATTGGCATCCTTTCATAACTAGAAGTTATTAAAACTGCCTGAGTAAAGCAGTGAATTCCTCACCAATCTTCCTTTGTGTTTGCTGTTTCCTTAAAGGAAGTCCTAAGACATCAGCTACGATAATTTCTTAGGAAATAAACTTGATATGGCCCCTCTTATTTAAATCTTTACAAGTTTTCTGATTGCATTTGAAATTAATTCCAATTTTTTTTGCCCACAAAGACTTGTTGCAGAATGTAGTCTTTATCAACCTTAATAATGAGAAAGATACACAATTGTTTCTCTGTAGGAGACTTATTTCTAATTTTCTATAGTTTGATACGTACAAGTCCATTTACAGCTTCATAGATTTCCATATATATATATAATATATATAATGTATTGTATATATTATATATTACCATCAGCCTCTATGATGACATTTTCTCAAACATGTTCCAAATCTCTCTTTTCATGGTAAGTCCTTACATTTTTCTGAAACTCATTTTCAGCACATTTCTTGTGCTGTACTTCATATAACTTGTAATGTCTTAATGTGTTTACATGTTTTGTCCTTTTCATCCATGTCATAATCATCTTTCTCAGTAGAGTATTCAGTAGAAAAATTAATGCTATATTTCTTTTATAGATGTCTCTACCTTATCATATGTTTCCTTGAACAGTATAGGATCTTCAATATTTATTCACCAGTATAACAAATCTCTTTTCTGATGTTTGATTAATGATTTGATAATATTAATAAAAGATTAGGGGAGACTTTATATGATTCATATTATTTATAATTATGTGACAAATATTATCTTGCAAAATGTGGTATGTAAATTGAAATTTAAAAGGAGTTATTTTCTTTGGGAACTTTGTTAAAACTGTATGTATAAACATTTAAAAATTTAGAATGTTAGAACTTATCTGTTCCCACACATTAATTATAAAGTTATTTTTCATGCTTATAGTGGATCAATTATCTAGTGATTACTTAAGGAATGCAAAGTAGTTATACTAAGGCCCAGAGGACTTCTTCAACAATTAATGGAAATCTCATTAGCACTAATAATAACTTGTCTGGTTTTCCTTTTCTCTACCTCCTGCTTTCTTTTCTCCTCTGTATCAAAATATTGATCAGCATGAAATTGAAATATATTGCTAACAAACAGTAGTACTCAAGAGAAGCTTTGTTATTAATGTTCTAAGATCACCAGCCTGATGAAGTTTAGCCAAATTACCTTTCCCCCAATAATTATTAGGTGTGTGTATGTTTTGGTTGTTTTTTACTGCTATTTTCCTAATATCTATGATTTGGGTTTATATTTGTTATTTCTCCACATGATCTCATGACTTCCACTTGTCCAAAACAGACTGTATGGAAGTTATGTTCTGCGATCTGTTTTAAACTTTGTTGATGTGAAAGTTCACAGTACTATATGCTACGGTGGCTTTCACGGCTGCCCATTTAAGCAACACTGACCCTGATTTGCCATCACAGGTAAAACTGAATAGAGCTGATTCAAGATCATCTGAAGTGCTTGAAATATTGCTTTGTCTAATGGAGAAATTATAATTCAACAATTTTTAAGGAATTATTGAGCATACACTTACTTATGCTCTCAGAAGGAATTTTTGTTTGGTTTGATTTGGGCTTTCCTGTGCTGGGAATCAAACTTAGGGCCTCTCACATGCTAAGCAAACACTCTAACAATGAGCTATGTTCCAGACCCCAGTATCTATTTATTTATTTATCTATTTATTTTAAACTAGTGTCCTTTGATTATATTTTCCCTAAAAAAATAAAGCACTTATGCTGGAAATTAAAATTGGCAGTGAAAAATTCCACCTTTTACAGCTCCTATTTAAACCTTCTTGCTGAAGGAAATGCTGAATGATTTCTAGTGTCTTTGGAAGCTAGATCTGAGGAAACCTCCTAAATAAAAAGTTTTACTGGAAAACATTAATAATCCTTCAATTCAAGGAATTTAATCTGAAGGATCTTTGAGTTGTTCTTTTCTAGTATTCATAGTGTATGCATGTGGTGTAATTCAAAGATTAACAGAAAAACTTTGGTCTTATATGCCTCCACTGGTGTTAAAATGAGCAGAAAACAATAATGGTCACAAATCTTTTTCAGTAATAGACAATGGCTTTCCTTTACATGTATATAGTGTAGTTCCAGAATCACACTGCCACAGTTCTTTATACTTTATAAACCATACTGTAACTAATAGTTGTTAATCTTTTGGTTTTCCCTGTCTTACAATTTCTGTTACATACTATGAAATTCTCATTTCATGATCAGATTTTAATAGTGTACCACATGTTCTATTTGAGTGCATAACTGACTGGTATGTTTGAGAGGAACAGTTAAACTCAAATAAAAAAGAGACTCAGATGAAATTCATGGTGAACTTCATAAGTTGAACTCATAGTGGAATTTTATCTAGTTATTGAATTTCCCCAGTTCTCGTTTTTCCATGAATGAAATGGAATGAGAAATATTTCTTCAGAGTTATAAGAATATTGAATAAGATTATACAAGTACAGAATAATGTTTGGTATTTGAAAAGAATTTAAAAAGTGAAATGAGTAATTTTTACAGTACCGATGAATAACTGTGCTTTTAGATATTTAGACTTGGACGTTTGTTAAAAGGAAATGTTTGTTAGAAATTGAATGTAAAAATGTAAGATAATGTTCACCTACTTGGACACACAGAAACAGAGGGAAATAGAATCCTGCTGTTATAATATAACACATCATCCATATTCTCCACATTTGAGTTGCAGCATCTCAAAATGACTATAGTAAAGTTAGGGCAATTAAAAGTTCAAAAGTGCAGGATTATATAACATACTTTACTCTCTGATGAAGGTGAACCATACTGGGATAATTATTCTACTCCAATACACATTCTTAGTCAAGTTCATATAAATCTGTAGCTAGAATTGTCATGAACTAGAAAATGAAAATAAAAATGTTGGTATAGCAACCTTTTCACAATATCTTCATCATTTTTAAACATAAATAACCAGACACTGAAAATTCTAAGCTTTCCAGTGGACAAGGAAATGGCCAGACACCATCACTTACGAAGACATAAGGCAAACTTCTCCCAACTTCCTTGTCCAAAGAGTTGAGGTATGAACACAAAATGTTCAGAAGTTTTAAAACCTAACAAGCTATAATTTCAAAAGCAATTAGATCCAATTACAACAGACTAATAATAAGGTTGACTGGTTAAATTTTATTTATCATAAGAAAAAATCAAATTAAGGAAATGTATATTTATCTTAAATCAAAGAACTTTTAAACAAACATCTAAAAATAGATTATTTTTAGAAATTTTGGAAGTTGTTTGCCATTTCTGTTTTGATAAAGATTTGTAGAGCATCACAGATAATTTTATAAGAATTAAAATTTGATGAGACCAATTAAGTAGCTGTTGATTAACCCCGAGATAAAAGTGCCATTACTGCACCAATGTCATTTGCTGTGCTGGTCCCAGATGTGAGTATTAAGCTTTAAAGTTTGAGTTAGACCATTGATTGATGTCCTCCCTTAGCAGCTTGCATAGTGCTCTCCAAAGCTATGAGAGCTAGCCTTCAGGGGAGGACATCATTTCCAGGTCCATTGCTTCAAATTCTGTCTCTGAAGTGTGTCCTGTCTTCAGCAGTAGGGACTTACCTTCAAGTCCTGGAGGCAATCAAGGGCTGTAGCACTAGCCAGTGTGAATTTGGGAGTCTGGGAACACAAAGGGTCACAAATGGCCAAAGTACAGAGAGTAAGTTTTCAATGTGTGGGTCCTTGGACAGGACTCTTGTATTAAATTCCACCCACCCATGGCTCAGAGATCATTGTGGGAGAGGGAGTGGAAAGATTGTTAAGAGCTGGAAAAGAGTGGCATGACCATGTAGAAAGAGTCAGAGTCCTACAGGTTCCTGGGACCTCCTCATCCTAAGGTGTGACTGAAGCCCCCCCCACCCCCAGCAGTTCCATGACAGACACCTTAGTAACTCCAGCCAGACTCCCAGAGCCAGCAGATAAAAAGGAACTGACTTTTACAACTTCTTGAAGAGATAAGATTCTTGACTCAGATTTCACAAACAGCTGTAAAAACGGATTCCTTCCAGGCTAACAGCTTATTTCTCTCTTCTGGAGAGTTAGCCTCTCACACTCTCCCTGAGGGATCTTCTCAATCCTGATCTGGAGCCAGGCATGCCAGCCCAGTCTCCAGCCCGAGCCCCCAAGATGAGGGGGCTAGTATTCTCTCCACTCCTACGAGAAATCTACTCACAGCTGGCCTTCTCTCTTTCCCAACTGGGGAATCCAGTCCTGTGCCCTTAATAAACCAGTCCTGTTAACTCCCAGCACTCTGGCCCATCTCTGTTACATCTTGTGAACCAAAAATCCTTACACTCATATGTGGCTGTAGCAATGATGTAAGTATGCCAATACCCATGCAAACTCAGCAGACAAAATCCCAGCACAGAACTGCAGAAATGGGCAGCAAGCCCCAGTCTTATGTGAAGCATCATTGGTAGCTGATTATTGCTGGGTCAGGAAGTGATGATCTTCTTATGGGGAGGGACTCTGGAAAGTGGATGAAATTGCACTGATGTTCTTCAGGGACTCTAGCCTGACAAGATGGACCTTGACACAGACGACAGAACGTATGAATTCCAGAGGGGGTGATTGGAGGGTGCTAATAAGAAGGGAGCGTAGAGACGACTGGGATGTTCTGTGTGAAATACACACAAAAAATTCATTAAAAAAAGCAAAGAATGGATGAAAATTGGAAAAAGTGACTTAATTATTTTCCGTAGTAAGCATTGTCTTAACTTGAATATAATAGCTACACAATGCTGTGCAGTCAATGAACTTACAACAATTAGGCTTAATGTTGCCCGTGCTCAAAATCTTCATTGATGAGTCATGATAGAAACTCATATTCCACTGAAAT
Source organism: Eospalax fontanierii (assembly GCA_035773235.1). Taxonomy (NCBI): domain Eukaryota; kingdom Metazoa; phylum Chordata; class Mammalia; order Rodentia; family Spalacidae; genus Eospalax; species Eospalax fontanierii. Next base: position 43,220,239 of record CM069533.1, on the reverse strand, counting down.
CAATGTCTTTACACAGACTCTGCCTCCATTACAATATGTACTAGTGAATTAGTGGCTTCTACTTACTCCAGAGACCGTATCTAATGCTGTTTACTTTTTCTCAGTAATATAAATACAAAAGTACAAGCAAGGCTGCTGACCTGAGACTCACCTGCTCATCGCAATTTCAACACGTCCAGATAAACAGGGGCAGGACTCTTCCTCACTTTCTTGTAAATATTGGTTTCATTTTTACCGAAATCCTGCTTCAGTGTGGCGGCGAGAGGACAGCACCACCCCACTCAGAACACTTCTGAAAACAGAGGGCATCTCCTTAGGCTGCTGGCTCTCCTTAGGCAGGGGTGCTGGCTCTGATACCTTTGGCACACACACACAAAAAAATAAAAAACAAAAAGCCCTCTTTAAATGTTTGGTCCTCACAGTGGCAGTTAGCAGACATCTTCCATCTTCTGGTTTTTACCTTCACTCTTGACTGCTGCAGTAGCGTCGACTGAATACTTGTCTTTGTGGTGTCTCTTCTAGTGATACATTGAAGATGTCCTCTGGGTTGTGGCATAGTCACAGAAGTCGCCCTTGTACGGTTTTTCACCTGTAAGAATTTTGAGATGAATAGGTAGTAACTAGAATGGAAAAACTTCCCATAGTAAGTGCAGTCTCTCAAAGACATCAGATGCTTTACTATTTTTTCATTATCATTTTTATCCAAATGGATCCCTTCATGTCTTCATGGAGTCCATCATCAGACTTGTCTTCACAACCCACTTCTTCCTTCAACAGTGTGCTATCATCCATTGTGGTGGCAAAGTCTGGGGAGCACAGACTGTCCTCCCACCCACAGACATGTGGATAAAGAAGCATAGCCCATTTTATCCTTCTTATGCACCACGGAGTGCAGAATCAGGTGGTGGTAGGCTTGTCAAGGGTTAGCTGCACTGGAGCAGTGGGAGAGCTTCTCCTTGCTACTGGACAACTTGGGTCCACCATCCCCACAAGGCATTTCACCAATGGCCTGTGTGAACTTCTCTTTGTCTTGTGAGAAGGCCGGGCAACTACTGCGATTTGTTTTGCTTTTCCCAGAGCCTTCTGACTTACTTCTGCTCCAAATTTCTCCAAGCATCTCTTTCTCTGAATACGAATCTTAATTGTCAGGGCTTCCTTTCCAGCCCAACTCTTTCACCTCTTCCTGGAAGATGGCGATCTTCTTTTTGGTAGCCAGCTGAGTGGTGGATCTGCTTGTGGGCCTGGCCAGCTTTTTCCTCAGGCCCAGTACTGACTTGCTGGGCATCCCAGCATGTGCTGGCGGCAGTCAGTCAGGCTCTCTTTATTAGAAAGAAAAAAGCACAGATCATGTAGATCCTGTAGGGAAAGAAGACGCTCACAGCTCTGTGTGGCTGGCCCACCTCACCTCGTTGATGGTGACAGGGACCTCCGGGTCCTGCTGCAACTTGCTCATGGTGCTCGACTTGCTGCTTCGTATTTGCAAGTGGTTTCTCAGGAACCACAGCTCCTTGAAACTCCTCTCGTGAACCGATACGTGAAAGAGTCCTTATGCTTCTTAACATGGAGCTCAATGTCAAAAGCTACTCTGAATGTTTTCTGGTACACATCATAGCTGAACTCCTCCTTTTCTTTGCAGTTCTTCTGTGTCACACCTGACTGACACAGGGGACTGAGATGCTCGGCCTCCCCCCGAGAATAGCTGGCTCAGAGCTTGAGCGGGTGCTACCTGAGCACGTGCTGACTGAGGTCTTCTGCAAAGGTGAAGGGCTAGTTGCAGAATTTGCAGTCCAAGGAAAGGTAGCCTTCCATGGGGATGATGTTCTTTTCCTGGGAAACTCGGAAGGGAACCAGCAGGGCCCTGGATAAACAAGGATTCACAGCATTCTACCTTCAGATCTCCTGATAACTTCTGGTTCATCCATGTTCACCAGGAGGGATTTAGTATGCATGTTTCCTGTTACCTTAGGGCCAGATTTGAAGGAAAATTTAAGCATCTGCTGGGAAATTTCTAGAGCTTTATAAGACAACTTGTCAAGACTTGTTATTCAAATCACCGATAGCCCTGGGCTACAAAAGTAGGCCAAATATTTATCATAACGTTCAAAAGGAAATGTGTATTCCTCTAACTTATCCTCTGACATTTTGGTGAATCTCGGTGATGCAGAAGACCGCTGGGTCTTTCCACTAACAGGCTGCCCAGTGTTGTGATATAAACGTGAACGCTTCCTTACTAGCACCCAAGCACATGGTACTAGAAAGTATGGCAGGGCCCTTTAGGGTCACGCAAAGTTCGCTGGACTTCAGGGCCCGTCTCCAGCACTTTGGCCCCCAGTAACCTGAAGTCGTACAGGCCACAGGCCAGCACAGGGAGCCTCCCCCCGTCACCAGGCAGCAGGAGTTGGAGCTGTTGCCCAAAGCTGGTGTCTTTGCTGCTGTGGATAATGTGAAGCGAAGGGAGCAGAAGCTGATTCCCTTAACAGCTGCTCCTTCTTAGTCTCCTCTCTGCAGTAGTAAAGGCAATGGTGCCTGTGAGTCTCCCTACGAAGGGCAATGATTCTTGGGAACCACAAGGGAGGGACTATTTCTGTCATGGGGGCTAACAGTACCACAGCTGAGTTTAATGAACTGCTTCCCCAAAGACTCAAGCCCAGTTGGGTGGCCCCAGACACTAGGCATTCTGGGTCCAACAGCAGAAGGGTCTTTCAGGTCTGTATCATGAAAACAAGAAAGCAAAGAGCGGCTTTCTCTCTGTCTGCTATGAGGGATGGACTTTGGCCTGAATGACAACTAAGTAGCCAATGGCTTAAGGGAAACGCAGGGGAGGTTGGGAAGAAGAGAGGCAGCACAGGGCGAGGTATCCATCTTGGACGCACACTCCGAGGATTCTGTGATCAAAATGCAAGCTCCATCATAGGAAACCTCCCTTCCCCTCCCTCTGGAGATGAACTTTTTGAGAGTAACATGGAATAAACTAATCTCCCTAAAGAACATTCTCTATTTGTTCAATCAGTTCAAACCTGGGGGTGGGCCAAGGCTGAATGCCATCCCACCATGACAAAATTTATGCAACAGCGTCCCAAGTACCACGTGGTCAGAGCATCTGCTCACTCTTACTAGAGTGTGTGTGCCTACTGCATGTGCTGCTCCCCAAAGCAAGGTTCCTGAGCCTCAGAGGTGGTGACTCCCAGTGTATTAACTGCAGAAGCCCTACAGCATGTCAGGGCCTCTCTACACCTGTGGACTGCTATCACCCAGATTAAACTTTAGTTGATCTTTTAAGGAAGTGACTAGTAGAAGCTACTGACGCAAGCTGTGATTGTCCACAGAACAAGTGAGGAACATAGAAAAGAACGAGAACACCACAATTTTCTCAAGTTGTTCTGTTAATGTCTTTATCAAGTAGCAATAAAAACTAGTTGGAAGAGTTTTTCTGGAAATAGGAAAACGCAAAGATACACAATAAACCAAGGGCGTTTTGTGTCTCACTTCTGTTCACTTCCTATCATTTACAGTTCTATGTTTATTTCTTGTTGAACCCAAACGCTTTAACACGTAATAGTTAATTTTATTTCGTTACTATTGCTGTGCACTGACTGATAACACTGAATAAACAGCTCCCAAATCTGTGTTACTTATTGAAGTCCTTTCTCCATGTCAGTGAATGCTACTACCAACTTTAATGATTTTTTGCTTTTTTATTTTTTCATTTCTTTGGCTTTGTTTCTGTGTCACTAAAGATTGAAACTGGGGTCTTGCAGTCGCTAAGCAAATATCTTCCACTAAGCTGTATTTCCATTTAGCTTAATTCAGGATCTTAGTAAGTCACCCAGACAGGCCTTGAACTCATTCTGTAGCACAAGCAGAATTTAAATGCAGTCTTCTTGTCTCAGTCTACACAGTATCTGGCATTACAGACCTTTTCCAGTGGGTCTGTCTGCTGTTTTATTGTTTTTACATAATAAATCTTTGTAGGTAATGATAAATTCAGGAAATATTGGGCATGAACACGAAGACATACATGTTATGGGTTATACTCAATTTCATCTCTTATAATAAAGGAAAAATGTGAAAATAATTATTGATGAACCTTCTTAAATATAGTAAAATATTGAATTATGATACTAAGTTTTAGGATTCTTTACTGTATAGTCAGTTGGAATTCTTTCCAGTTGACAGAGTTCAGCCATTACAGTTGTAAAATATTTGCTGTGGTATTGGTTAAGTGGATTTTCACTTAGGGGCACTCATAAACGCAACCCTGTACATTAGCCTTTAGGAAAGAACAATAGTAAATCTATTCTATTGATTTATGGGGAGAGAATCACATACAGTATAAGGTATATAAAATATTTTTCAATATTCAGGAAAAAGTCAGTAAAATTTAAAATCTGAGTTAAGTGAGGTGGAGAGATGGCTCATAAGAGCACATGCTGTTCTTGAGATTTGAAAAGTCTGGGTTTGGTTTTAAGCATCCATATTGGGCAGCTCCCAGTTGCCACCTGTAACTCCAGATCCAGGGAATCTGCAAGTTTCTTTTGACCTCAGAGGGCATATACAGACATGCACTCATACATATTTAAAAAATCAAATGGCATCAAGGATGAAATAGGAAATATTGGGGGAAATATTAAAAGAAACTTTAATAAAGTACTTGATAACAAATTAATGTATATTGCTTTGATTTTTCATACTCATCATAGGCTTCTTAATTTTATATAAATATACTCAGCCTTTAATGGATGATTTCACTTTTCATGTTGTATTAGAACTCCATAAATGTTTATTCATTGTTTTATTCTGTCTAGTTTTCATTTACTATCAGCATAGTCAGTAGTATTGAATTTAAATATTGAATTTTTTGACCTATTCATCATGTCTGTTATCATGAGCTTACTTCATATCAACTAATTAAATTCATATGTGTCTGTTTTGAGCATCAGTATTAAATTTCACTGGCTCTTAGATCTCAGAATTTGAAAGCAGTGACATAATGATTTCAGGCTTTGAATGTTAACATTTGGCTTAGATAACAATTTGTTATACATTCTTGGTACTTTTACCATTCAGAAAATAAATGATCTCACAATATTAGGCAAATAGATTTTAGCTTTCATTTAATGACCTTTGTAATTTTTATCTGCAAATTACAAAGAATATTCTGTTACATACTCCCAAGCACTGTTTGTTTGACTTAGATTTTTTTCTGGAACTATGTTTTTTTTTCAATGAAATACAATTTGAAAACATATACCAAGCACATTATAACATATATAGTATTAACTTTAGATCAAAGGCATTAGGCATTAATGGACCCTGTGAAACAATTTCAGGTAAGAAAAAAATTATCTTAGGTTTTAGCAAATGCCAATTGATTTTTGTCAATTACTGAATGTCAATATGCAAATATTCAATATTTTTTTCTTTCTTCTTAGTGATTCATACATTTAAGCAATAAAACTGAAAAGTGGTCACTGATATTATTAATTTCCTTGAATACCGGTGATTCATCTCATTTGCTAATATGAAGTAATTTATTATTGGAAGCAAAATATGGAGGTGTTTTCCTATCGAGGACACAGAATTTTCTAAAAACAAACATCAGATAATATGGCCATCTTATGTATGTGATCATCTAGCAGAGAACGTGCAAGCTAAAAAGATAGAGTTCCTGAAGAAATGTGACTCACTCCCCAGTAGCTATCAACTGACAAAAGCTCCTGAGCTCTAGGTAGGAAAATAGATTTAGTGGGTCAAGTTATAGGTACACAGTGTTGAGAGGGAAAAGTTGTTGGGGGTCCCAGCACTCAGGGCCAGCCCAAGGCGGACCAGAGGATCTCCACCGTGGGGTGAGGGGTGAATAGGCGCAGAGTCAAGACATGGACTCTGGGAGTTGAGCAGAAAGCCAGCAGTGGTGGTCTGCTGCAAACTCATTTATTCAAGAAAGAGCAGAAAGTCTTATAGGTCTTGTTAGCTAATAGCCTTATGGGGTGGGGTCCTGACCACAGGCAATCACAGTTTGTTCCTAGGTGGATCAGGTTCTCTCCAGGTGCTGGTCAGAAACTGGCTTCACAACCAACAGGTGTGGAGCACCACACCCATGAGAGCCATTCCTCCATTCCTCCTGGCAGGTGGTGGCCTAGCTAGGCCCACCCTGCATTATGCCCAACAAAAAGTAGTGGTAGGAATTGGGAAGAATTGGAGGAGAGGGAATAGGAGGTGAATTTATCAAAATACAATGTATACATGCATGGAATCCTCAACCGATAAAAAGGTTTGTCAGATTAAAATGGCTTCACTTGAAATCAGTCTGTTCATTCTGGCGTACCAACTGTTTGCATAGAATATGGTTAATATTTCACAATACTATCAGGAAGAGTGCATTTGATTTTGACTATCAGAATTTCACTCATGCTAACACTAATCACATATATGAGCCTATCCCTCATGTGGATAATTTGATTAAAGACAAAGTATAAACTAATCCAGAATGTGTAGTAACTTGGTGACAGCTACATCACAGTTTGACTCAACAATCATTCTTGCATATTTTGAAATTATTTTCAATCATAGATATTCAACAGTTCTTGTTAATGCCAGACTGAAAACCTGGGGCATCATTCCCTAATTAAATAATCACGTCCTTGAGATGTTCAGTCTAGAAGGAACACTGCTGAGCTGCAAGTGTCTGAGAGTGAATAAAGCTGGCTATCAGACACATGGATAGCTCTGGTCACATGCCAGTTTCATTCTTATTCTGACAGTCATTTTGAACACAAGTATCACTGACATGTGAGAGGAGAGAAGAGATCAAATTGCCTCATGCTACAACAGAAAGTGAACCTTATCCATCACCGGCCATCTGCCATCACCTACAAATGGAACTGACTTTGCATCTTTCTGCCTCTGTAGTTATATATCAAGTCAAGAATTTCTTTAAGAACGTGTATTTTATTATTTTCTATAATGCCATCGTTCATCTCATTGAGGCAAAGTACATTATTAAAACATGTGGTACTTATTTTGTTTTCACTTTTTTAATCTCAGAGAATTGTGCTTGTGAATGAAAATGCATAGATGTACCAGTTTGGTTGTTTGGCCATAACCTGGTTATCTGTGAAATAGATTCTTACTAAAAACTCAGGAGAAGACTATAATGCTTACAGTCTGATGGAAGAAAAGGGAACATGGAGATTTAAGGCAAAAGCTCCATCAGAGATATCTTAGTAAATACCTTAGTAAATTCTTTAAGCTGTAATTTAGTGACAATAAATGTATATGCGTTATGATTTCAGTTCAATGATTTTTTCACAAATCATGGTACATATCTGATTAATAAGCATAAAATTGATAGAAAACATTCACAGTGACTAAAAATTGGCTTGGTACTATACTACAACCAATTCTTTTTCTATTTTCTATTATTTTTTTACTTCATACATGCGCAGATACACCCATAAATATTTATGTATATATATAAAATGTACTTTCATCATATTAGCTTATTATCTTCTCTGATCTCCTTTCCACACCTAGAAAATGTCCTTCTTCCCCAAAAGTGTCTTTCATGCTTTCCTGTCTTTGTGTGTATTTGTGATCACTGCATTTCAGTAGAGCTGTTTCTTTCCATGACTATAGTCTCTTATTTGAGAAATGGCAACCTACCAGTGTATACACTGTAAATATGACTACTCCCACAATTATTGTTTACTGCTTATATATCCTCAGAGGTAAATGGGGCCTCATCACTCTATCTCCATTCCATTTGGAACCTGAATGGGCCCAGTCGTGTACTGGTCAGTGCAAGAAAGCACAGCTGCAGTGAATACATGATTTGGAATGGTTATGTCCACAAGACATCTGTTTTGTTACGTCTGGTTTTGCCCCCATGCTTGTATTCTTCTCACTCCCTTCTTCTAATATGTTCCCTAACCCTTGAAGGGTGACATATAAATATCCAGTTTAAGGTTGTGTACTCAACAGCCCCATTCTCAGCACTTTAATCCATTATGAGTTTTTGTTTTCACTGCTGTCCACAAAATAAAGAAGACTTTCTGACTACAGCTGAAAGAAATACTAATCCATAGGTATAAACATAAATATTTAGAAGGCAGCTTCATAGCATCTCCATTTAGAAGAGCATCAGTATGGAGGTTTCCAGCTAAGATCTATGACCTCTCCAGCCATAGGTTTTGACCAGATTTACAATGCCATGAAATAAATGGCTTCCCTCCCATAGGCCAGGTCTCATATTCAATCAGAAAGCAGTTGGTTACCCACATTGCAGGTAATGTCCCAATTACATCAGTGAGTAGGTCTTGCTTGGCAGGTTTTTACTGTATCATGCAGCATTTACACTGGGGTAAGAGCATTAATGGTTTTTATTTTCCTTCAGCAGCCTGACTAGCAACTTTCCCTGCTACCAGTAAGCATGAAGAAGGAAGCCTCCAGTTCAGCTACAGCTTAATCCCTCTGTGTCCTGCAGCTTCAATATGTGCTGTCTTTAGCAATCACTACTTACTGTCTCGTTCTGATGTATAACCACGAGCACTGGTAGCAACCTGTGTTGTTCTAGAGGTCTCTTCAGACTCCCTGACCAAAACTTCAAAGGAGACTGTCCCCAATCTGGTACTGGGATTTAGTTTTAAAACCTGACATGTCTTCACCAAGTTATGGTGAATTGCTTTCACTTTGATGAATTCTATCTTTTTCTAGAGAGTTTTTGAAAACTGTTATCACAGAAGTTGTTTTAGGCAAGAGGCCAACCTTTTCATTTACTATTATGATAAAACTAACTATACAGATATACTCTAAATCTAAAAGAGATAGTTTAATTAAAATGAAGAGACATATATTGCCATACTGTATGCTTTAAATTTTAAGGATATTTTTAGCGATAATTGAAATAGTAAAGCTGACTCCATTTTGTTCTAGTTGACTTTTGCTTCACCCCATGTTTCTGCCTACATGACCCCAACTTGTTTCTGCCTAACTCCACCACCACCTCACCCTATTAAATGCAGACAACCAGGCAGAACCAACTAGCCATGAAGGCTGCACCTGTAGTTTCACTATTGTTTCTACAATAGTGGGAAAATACAAATAGCCAGTTATCAAGTTATCTCCCAGCATCTTCATAGAACCCCTCTGCTCCTGAAATTCTAAGAAACTTTGTCTTTCCTAACTGAAACATTTTTTTTAACTTAAAATTTCATTGTTAACTGCCCTGTCCCTAGTCTGGTATCATTATGGTGATCTAATATATACTATGGTTGTTGGCTTTCCCGCTGGTATGATATAAATGTGGTTTTAAGGTATATAAACTCCAGTGCCTTCCCTCAGGATTGGGAGTTCTTTTGGGTGTCAGCCCCCACTTTGAGCACTGCTGCATAATAAAAATCTCTTGATTTGACCTTCACTATGTGGCATCCCTCTGTGTCTCTCACTTGGTTTTACATTAATCATAGCTAATACTGCACTCATTTAAATACAGAAATCATGGCCTGTGGTTTTCATTATTCAACCTTAAATTTCAAGTGTAACACACTGTGCTTCTTGTTTGCAGCATATAGATGGGTATTTTTTTTCCAATCCGATTTCTAAGGTGGTGCTGGATAAAAGAAAGCCAACTCGTGGAGTCATTAAAATCAAAAGTGAGCATGATCTGTTCTGAGGTGTTCTGTTCTCCTGAATTGACTGAACAGCACATCAGTTAGGATATGTGAAAGGAATGAGAAACTTTGTTTTAAAGATTCTTTAACAAGGGAAAAAGTTATTTTTCTGATCCTACTGACCAGAATAGCACAGAAAACCTCAAGCAGATGTCATCAAATTATGACCAAGTGTTGCTTTCAACACATCTGGGCTACATTATTTTCAATGTTAATGGCATTAGAAGTGCAAAACGTATGTGTTGGATAGTTTTTGTCAACTTGATACAAAATACAGACACCTGAACATTGGGGGGGAGGTGCAGAAAAAAAGAGCAAACCTAAATGCCACCAAACTACACTGTATGAAAACCACAAAAATTCCAATATAAAGTTGAAGAAAAATATTCTTTTAGTGCCTTTGGTGCTTAGCATAGAAATGACAACTTCCCACAATACCTCACACAGCATGCTTTATGTTTCATTAAGCGTGTTTCCAGATGTCTGAGTTTTCACCAAGTTCGGATAATCATTTAAAAATGATAACACATGTAAACAAGAATGGTTATGCCTCTTTACTAACCCTCTCCTTAGAGGAATTGGATTGTTCATATTTTTAGTAAATGGGAAATATTCCAATTACTGATAATTGTCAATTGATCCTTCCTTTTTCTCTGGACTTCAATAGTGTTTCTCTATATAAGCAAGTTCATTGGTATATTTTTTGTTTATCTGGTTGGTTTCCAAAGTTTTCCGATTTTCTTTTAATACTGACAATTTTTTAGCTATTGAGGTTATAGTTCTTCTAAATGTTTGACTGTTCTTAATGGCTAGAGTTTCCTGCTTTGTCATTTCTCTGGTATCTTAAATCAGATGGTGAATTTTTTCTCTGATGGTTGTTAATTAAATATTGTTGAGTTTTACTCCTGTATGAACTGCATAATTTTTGCTGGCCATTTTTTAAAATGTATGACTAGCACACGTGACTGTGAGCTGGGTTTTTTTTCCAGACCTTGAAGATACTTGTATATTTACATCAGGTGATTCCTTGTGTATTCCTAGCATGTGTCTAACTACACCCATTTCCTGCAACACCTGTGGAGACCAGAACTAGAGTTATGGACAGTTGCTAGCCACAGTGTAGGTGCCAGGATATGAACTTGGGTCTTCTGCAAGAACAGCCAGGACTCCTAACTGCTGAGTCATCTCCCTAATCCAATTCCAAGTAATGTTACTTCATTTTGTGTGTGAGCAGAATTCAAACTTTTACTTTCTTAAGAATAATTTTACTGTTGATTCCTAAGTAAGCAATTACTTTCTTTAATATTTTTGTTTAGGGCTTTTTGAAACAGGGTCTTCTTGTAGCCCCAGGTGGACTGGAACACTCTCTAGACTGGACTAGCTTTGATGTTACAAAATTATTTCTTAACTATTTTTTTTTCAGTTCTCAAGTTACAGTTTTTATGTGTTCAGCCCACAAATATATGCAAAAGTATATTTAAAAAAAATTTGGAACATTCATTAAATGTTTATACCATTTCCACAAAGGAGTTATAATGATCTCTTACCTTTTCTTTTGTCTGACATAGCGAGTACATTATTCTTTAGAATCAACATCTGAAAACTCCATCCTTTGATAATTCTTGTATTGGTCATGAAATTTTGTATGTGTTCAGGACTCTATTTTACAGTCTGTGAAACTCAAGTAGAATTTGTAGATCATTTGAGACTTGTGCTTTCTTTTTATCTTTCCTTGGTGTTAGGTTTTGTATTATTCTGTGGTTTTGTTGTTTGCTTTGAGATAGGGTCTCACTCTGTATCAGAGCAGACCTGAGATTTGCTATGTGGACTCTACCTCTCTGGCCTCAATCTCACAGCCACCCTCCTGCACCTGCCTGCTGAGTGCTGGGATTAAAGGGATGCACCACAACACCTGGTCAAAATGCATCTGTAATCATAAAGTAGTTAAAAAGCATGATTCAGGTGCATCTCCTGTAACACTAGCCCTGCAGAGACACATGCAGAAGAATCACTGCAACTCTGGAGACTGCATGATCGATATAGCAAGTTCCAGGTTAGCAGGTCTATACAACAGAACTCTAAATAAATAAGAAACTAACTAAATAAATAAATAAATAAACATCCTACATGCAGATAATCTCTATAAATCACATCTTGACATATTTTGAAGCTAGATATTGATTTTGTTGAAGCGTCACTTATGTATTTGTATCCTTGATACAAATCTTATTTAATTACAAAACTCTAGCTTTACACCCACAAATAGTTTATTAATTAAATAATTTTTGATTAATTACTTATTTATTTATTTATTTATTCATTCATTGGCCAGAATCTTTCTATATTCTAGCTGGCCTGAAACTTGCTATGTAGAACACAGTGGCCTTAATCTCTTAGAGATCTGCCTGTCTTTGCCATCCAAGTTCTGGGACTAACTGGATATGCCAACATGTGCCCACAATAATGTTTAATCTTCTTGAACAGTGTTTCTCTGAACAGTTCCACATCTAGAGTTTGGGCATCATTTACTCCATTCCAACCAAATTGGAATTCCTTAAATTCCTTATTCCTATGAACATCCTACTTGCTTTGTACCACCCAGATTACAAGTTAAAAATCTTTAATAATTTTCTCTATGCCTGAATAAATAGCTTATTTCCCCAGATTCTCATAATGTTTATAGTAAAGCTGCCCAGCTAATAATTTTGCATTCTGTTTTAAGGTTTCTATTGTACCTTTATGCAAGCTGTTTGAAGAAATAAGTAGGTCAAAGTTGTATTTGCAATAGGGAACAATGCTTCAAATCTTTATGTCCCCAATGTGTAATATATTATGTGAACAATAGAAGACTGCCTAATAATGGCTGTGTAGCCGTGGTCCTGTGATTGCATTACTCTGTTCTATAGTACATTTCATACCATCTAGCATTCTCTGGAAGTACACTTTTGTGATCTCTGACCAAATTTAACTGGAACACTTTTGTACTAAAGACTACAAACCCCTGGGAAGTGGTTTCAGCATACTTCCACTCTTCTGCCAAATCTAAACCATATGTTGCCAAAAGCATTGCCCCAGGGTTACAATCAGATCCAAAAAAATTAATTGTTTCCACAAATTTAAGCTACACTCCCAATGGTTTTTCTAGTTTTAGTTCCTGTTTCAAATCATTATATGGCTACAGAAAATTGTCTCTTTTCTAATTGTGTAAATTGAAAAATTCCTTTACAGTCAGAGAACATGCACTTAAATTTCAGCTCAAATGTAATAGACTCGTCACCACTCCAAAATGGTTACAAAATGGCCCATGTGTAGTAGGATTGCTGGAATTAAAGAGTAACGAACAGGGAACAGGCCAGATCTCTTGGGCCCACACCCAAATGCTGAGAACTAAAGGAAGATAGGTCAAGTCAAATGCCCAGAATGAACAGCAGATGACATAATTTCGTCCACTTTAGAAGATTCTAACATAGAGTCCCAGCACTGGGAGAAACATTTGCCAGGTAGCGGTGAATCATGCACTCAGGAGTTGTATAGCACTCCAGTTATTTAGAGAAGAGAGACATGCCAATGAGAAGTGGCAGTATTTAGAATACCTTTATGTTTCTGAAGTGTCTGCCAAGAAAATGGAAATTGACATTTCCATAAGTTGGATACTAATCTTTTAAACTCTAATTTATGTTATCCATTGTGTATCAGAAATGTATGTATGTATCCACATTCATATATACATACGTGCACATTTCTACTATTTCATTGATTTTTCATGTCCTGACATTCTAAACTTACAAATCCAATAAGAATAAGACCTAAATATCTTAGTATAACCAACAAGATCCTTAATAATCTCAACATAAATATGTGGTGTTTGGAATGAATGTCCTCCATAGGCTCAAAGTATTTGAATATGTTGCTCCCAATTGGTGGTACAGCTTTGAGATGTTTAGGCAATGTGCCCTCACTAAAGGAAGCACTTCACAGGGCGTGGACATTGAGAGTTGATACCCTTGCTCCATTTTGAGTTTGTTTCTCTCTGTTTCCTGCCTGTGCTTGAAGATGTGAGTACTCAGTTTTCTGCTGTAGCTGCCTCCTGCCCTGTCTCAACCGCCATGATGCATTCTTATCTCTCTGGAACCACAGGTCAAATAAACTCTTCTTTCTAAAATTTGCTTTGGGCATTTTTTTTTATCACAGCAAGAAAATAGCTGCTACAATATCAGACCTTTTCTATATCTTTTCTTGATATGCCTTCTCTTATTTGCTTTTTCTAGGCACAATGGTCTTTGATCTCCACATACTGCTTCTCTTTTTACCTATGAAATCCTCAATCATACTTCAAATGTATCTAAACTGTTTTAAGATGTTTCTGAGATCAAAGTCAGATCTTTGCATTATAAGTAATGACATTATGCATTTTTCAATAGTATTAGTTTATAACTGTACCACTACCTGTTTAAATAGTTATTGTGTTCCCTGACAGGGACAGTTCATCTACTCTCGGTGGGCTTTTATGAGTCTCATACAATATATACCATGAATGGATTCATTAGTACAAGGACTAAACATGAAACAATAATCAGAGAAAAACATATTAGAACTGATATTCATGGCTATAGGACCATAGTAGTATTGCCAATAACAGGAAACAATAAAATGATATAAGACACTATAAACCTCACAGAATGATGAATGTACAGCCTAAGATTCCCTAAAGACACTTGAAGTGAGGCTAACTCAAAGCTGCATTCTAGATGAAAATGTTATAATTTTATTTTAATGATAACAATAAAAAATAGTATAATAAAATAGTTATCCTTTATCAGTGTGTAACTCTACCAGTGTTGTGTATGTATGTTAAGCATCCAGTGCCAAGTAAATATGTCACCATGTCTAATTTTGAAATAACATCAAAAGCATCACTGCTTTCTACGTGAAACATTTTCAGGGTGGCATCTGTGAAGTTTCTGACTTAAGACAGGTGTTTGGTTATTTTCCATAGCATGCATTTTTTTTAGCGTTAGGATGAATAATATAGTCACAATAATTTAGTCACAATATATAATGAAAAACAGAATCTTCTCTTGAAAGATTTTTCAAGGTATCTTTAAACTCCATGAATATCAGAATCTTTATGGTTATTAAAAATCCTATACAACAGTGATTTTAGGCTTATTTGTGCTTCTTATAAGAGAATATCATAGGCTAGGTAGTTTATAAGCATCTATGTATCAGATAAAAATTTACTTAGATCAAAATGGTGGCAGCTAATTTATCTAAAATAGAGAGTTGTCTCTGGTTGGAATTCTTTCTGTGCCATACCACACGGGGGGAAAAACAATCATATGTGAGAAACCATGGGGCACAGAAAGAAACTTCCAACTCCTTTGTTAATAAATACACTAATAATAATGACATTAATTTTTTCATGAAATTAGAGTCCATACCTTAATCCTATAAATGTCTCTCAGTGTTTAACAGTGTTTCAAGGGTATTCAAAGTTCTAACACATTGTCTGAGTTCCTTTTGTGTCACTGTGATGAAACCTATCATAAGTAACTTGTAACAGGATTTTTTTTAACTCACAGTTTCAGAGGGTTTAGCCTGATTGCCAGGCTTCATGTGCTTAGGATATTGTGGTGACAGAGGCATGTGGTAGAAGTTCATTACTTCCTATAGGACTAGAAGCACAATGAAACAGAAAGTGCCAGCGACAGTCAAATCCCTAGGACATGTCCTCAGTGATGCATTTCCTTTAAGAAGGCTGTATTAGTTACTTTTCTGTTTCTGTGACAAAACACCATGACCAAGACAACTTATAAATTGAAGTGTTTATTTCACTTACCATTCCAGGGAAATTCGAATCCATTATGGCAGGGAGGCATGGTGACAGAGATGACTGGAATAGATGCAGAAGCTCAAACATGAACAGGAAGCAGAGAGAGACTGGAGATCCTTCAAGGTTTGAAAACTCTAAGCTCACTTCCATTGATATGTTTCCTCCAGCATGACCACACCACGACCTCCCAAATGACCACTACCAACTGAAGACAGAAGTCCAAAAACTTGGAACCCATGGAAGTCATTCTCATCCAAACCACCACAAAGGCCTCCTTTCTAAAGTTTGAAGAACCTGGCTTCAGGAAACTTAGCAGTCGAAACATGAATTCGTAGGAGGCATTTCACATCCTAACATAACCCATTTTACAGTTGGGAATAATTCAAACTATAGTATCAATCTAAGCATGTTGAATAGTTATTCACCATCATGTGCATTTTCCCTATGAGAATGACTCAAGAGCTGGTAGTAGGAGTTATTTATTAATTGTTATGTTTTCAGTTCCCTGCTAGCTTCACACAAAGAAAATGCTCAATAAATGGTGGCTGAATAAATGTTTTATGTCACATGCAAACTCAGAATTATTTAAATCATTGTTATTAAATGTGTTCATTTTTCTCTTCAGAGGCCTTTACCTAAGAAAAGCAAAATAATGTACATCCCTAGGCGGGAGACATATTTATGTGCAATCAAATAAAATCCCCAATTGTTTTCATACTGTATCTTAAGTGTATATGTGATAAACCATCAAGCAATAGTCACTTGAAAAATGTTAAAAGTTTCATTCATCAAATTAAGAACTTCACCACTCCCATGCTGGGACCTGTTTAGCAAATTAAAAGGAATAATAGAAATGCACGAGAAAATTAGATATTGTTAATAAGAAAAGAAATTCATAATGAATTGCCTGCTAAATCTTCTTAAAAAAGATAATTATAAAATACAATTTTATGTACCTTTAAGAGGGAAAATTATTTTAATTTTGAATATAAAAAACTTTGAAAGAAACATTTCCAATATCTAAGTCAACTAATTATTATTTTTCAATAGGTTTTCAAAATCTTAAGATTTTTCATAGCAATATCCCGAATGACTAGAGAATATTAGTTAATCACTTTGATTTCTGTGTATCTTCAGGTCTTTATTTTTTATGAAAGTAAAAATTGATTATTTAATAAATTCTATTTAGTATAAAATCAAATATCAAAACTTAAAAATGTTCCACTATTGACTGATACGTACTTTCAATATATGTCTAACTATTTGGTACTGTAAATAGTATGTGTAACACATTTTTGGTAATCAGATCTGCTAAGGAATCTTTTCTGCAATGACTTATCCATGAATGCCTCCATATTATTGTGAAATATCTTCATATTAACTTCTTTGAGAATTTCATACAATATATTTTATTCATATCCTCCTTCCCCAACTGCCCTCCGGTGTATCACCACCTCCCTATTTATCTATTTTATTCCTTCCAGTCCATTTATTTTCCAAATCCAATTAGATGTGTAATCTGTCTTGGAGCATGGTGATTTAACAGGCATCACACCTTTAAAAAAAAAAACTGTCTTCCTCTTCCAATAGCTTTCAAATTACAATAGGTCCTCAACTAGGACTGAGACTTCTAAGCTACAAACCCCTTTTCATATGTGAATTTTGTTTGTCTTGAGCTTGAGTTAGGTCTTGTGCTTGTGGTCTCAACTGCTGTAGGTTTATATGTGCAACTAGCCTGTCTGAAAAGCTGTTAACTTGTAATCATTTGCTGACTCTGGGTCTTACAGTCTTTCTGACCCCTCTGCTGAGAAGATCCTGAACCTTAGTAAGAGGGATGTGATATGGATGTTCCATTCAGAGTTGAGCACTTTAAAGGCTCTTATTCTCTGTACATTTAACAGCTGTGGATATATTTGTTAATCATCATCTCCTGCATGAAGAGGCTTTGAATATAAATGCCAAGATATGCATTAATTTAGGAGTCATTTTAATATGATGTCTGTTTTGCAGAATATTAGTTATAGGTTATCCACAGACCCTATGAATTATTTAACCATAGATTTTTGGCACTGATACCTATGCCAAGGCACGGGTTTCTTATCTTGGAGTGGGCTTTAAATCCAATCAGAGGATGGTTAGTTATTCCTATAAAATTCCTGCTACTATTTCACTAGTGAGCATATCTTTTAAAATGTTTTTATTCATTTAAGAATTTATATAAGTCATTTTGGTCTTAATCCTACCACCCACCTGCTTTCATGTCCTCTATTATTGTTTTTTAAAGGCTGTGGATTTTAATCTGTGTTTCCCAAGTGGTTTTGCATTTGGATCTGTCACTTGTAGTCTATTCAAACCACCAAACATCACATCAGTAAGGAAAACTGACTAACCGTCTTCCAGAATTATCAATGGCCAATATATCCTCTACTAATGCATGGACTTTCTGTCCATCTCCACCATTTATGCTGGTCTGTTTTGTGTAATGTGCATTCTATTGTAAGTGCTATAGGTTTATATATGCAACTACCATGTGGTGTCCAGAAAACAGTTACTCTATATTCATCTATAGCATATTGCTCTTACAGTATTTCTGCCCCATGTTCTACAATTCCTGATTTTTGAGAAGAGTCTATGACAAATGTTTTTTATTAGGGCTGAGAAAATCACAGTTTCTTATTTTATGTATCCTGATAATTTGTGGGTCTCTGTGCCATCTGCTGCAAGAAAAACCTTATCTGGTGAGAATTGAAAGATGTACCACAGGGCATTAAATGAAAAATCCCAGTGCTAGGAATGAATTTCCTCATCTGGACTTGTTAACCAGCAAAAAATACTGACCACTGCCATAGTACTTGGTTTTAAACCAATCCTTGATGGTAAGACTCTACTGCTGAAGAAAGACATTGCATACCCTAGGGGCCAAACAAGGAGAAATCAAGCTGATACTGAGCTTAAAGTTGATATACTTATTGTACCAATAACCTGTGACCAGAGCAGTCACAGGCAAGAGGGGAGAACTTTCTACACTTATTCTTCTAAACAGACATGGTGTAAACTGACTCATAATAAATTATTGTCATACCATAGATTAGTGGGCATATTATACCAAACCAGTTGTTACTATAGCTCACGAGGTTCACAGTTTGGTAAGGTTCACAATTCCTTTTCTCCTCTGGGATCATGGATAGCATCTTGTAACATTATTAATATATCTTAGATGAACGATACTTCCAGGTCAGTACCAGGTTGGTTTCTCATTGTTTTATGGCTAAAGTATGTGTTATCCTCAGCAATAAGATCTTACTGTTGAGTTTTGGAGGTTAAGCAAGAGAAGTGGCAAGAGCCTGTACTGTTTGAGGCTGTATGTGATCCCACTGGCCGACAACTAACAGAGTGGAAACACGTTATGGTGGTGAGGTTTTTGTTTATGAGGATGAAGTATCTAGTCTGGGTAGGTTTTAGAGAGCTTTTACAAGATAATGTTTTCATATATATATATTTTTAAGTTCTTCAATATTAATTATAATATCCCACATTATTTTGAACAAGGACTAATGTCAACCGTTTTTAGGAGGAAACATAAACACTAGAGCTTCTCAAATTTAGTAAACCACAACAATAAACAAAAAGGTGAAATTATAATTTTCGAATATTTTTCTGTGGCAGTAGGAAGACGAAGTGAGGAAATCATGAGTCAAAAAGTCTCTCTGGCAGGATAGAGGACTTGACCCAAACTTCAAAGTCAAACCTCAGACACTTTCAAATTGTAAACTAAGGAGGAAATGTATTTATGTGTTGTTATCATCATTAAGAAAGGCCTTTGTTGTGGATTTAGAGCTGTTTCTTGTCCCCCTACCTGTCTCCCTTTATGATTTCGTCTGGCTTGGCCTTGCACATATCTTTGTATGCTGTTACATATGCTGTGGGGTAGTATGTGTAGTTCCCTCTTGTGCCTAAAAAACATGATTTCTTTCTCTTTGTCTACCAGTTCTAGCTCTTCCCATCTGTCCCCTATACTTTCATAACAATATGTGTGCCTTGAAAGAAGTGTGTGTGAATCAAGTGTCCCGTTTAGGGCCAGTCTGATTCTCTTATTTTTTCACATTGACCAGCTGTGAGACTCTGTTTTTCAGCATCTGCTTTAAGAAGCATCTTCTCCGGCAAGAGCTGAGAAGTGCACTAATAAAAGTGGGCACATGGGAGGCTGAGCAAAATTAAGCAATTAAAATTTTCATCATTGTAGGATGTTTCTGTGACTTAGATTAATAATCTGAAGGAAGAATTAGCATGATTTATGTAAAAATAGTGTTTCAGCTCTTCAGTCAATTTGAGATTTATGCCCTTTACTGAAAAACATAGAGGTCAGCAGACCAACCACTCATTATCTGAGATCTAACAGACAGATGCATGAACTTGGTCATGAAAGAAACACAATTTGGAAGACCAACAGTAATTAAAGTCAGCCTTTGTTTATGATAATCCACTATAATTAGCCAGGATTCTTCAGTTCCTACATAGACCTAATGAATAGGTTCAGTGTACTTGAGAAATTACTGAGCACACCTGTTTTGTTTTAATCAGCATTACAGTCACTTTCACAAATAAACTTTATTAGGAATATAATTTAAGGAGTTTTATTTTGGATTCATTAATTTTCTCTGTGATGACTCATCCATACAATCATATGTAATACATTCTGATTGCCTCATACCCACTCACATTTTTGCATTACATTGAGTCTGTAATCAATTTTCAAATGATTATGCTGTTGTGTTCAGTTGCAGTTTATCGATAGCCAATTTCTCAGCACTGGCTACTACAGAGACAACCTTGCTCTTTGTGATGACAATTGTTCTCAACCAGGTCTCCACATCTAAGAACCTGTTTCTGAATTCTCCTTTCCTGAACATTCTGCTTTATATGGTTCATTGCTAGACTTATATCATTTGAATGTTGTCATGACTTATGCCAAAATTAACTTATGTAACATGAATATTAGCTTATGGTGGGCTTCATGTGGAATGTTAGCATAGCATTTTCATTTCCTTTACAGCTTTTGTCAATTAAAAAATCCTTTTATTATTTTATTACTGTTTTTAATTAAAATTTGTGAATTTCATATAATTTATTTTGATTGAATTCAGGTCCTTTTCTTTCTAACCTAAATCTCCATAACTACCCCTCACCCAATTTGTTTATATATATAAAGTCCTATAAGATGAAATTGTAATTTATGTCCCCAAATGCCCCTTGACATAGTTCTGTCTACTGGAGTCTGATCAACCTTCCGAGAGTCTCACCATTAAATGAAGCTAATACTCCACATACAAGCCCCTATTGGTTGTCAATAGTTCCTAAGACAGTAACAGGGTTTATTACCCATCTCCCCACATACAGGCTGATACTTTATCTGGAATGAGCTTATAAGGGACTTGTGCGTGGTGTCGCTATTGTTGTTAGGTCACATGAGTAGTTGGTCAGCTGTCTGAAAAACTGTTTCCCTGTAGTCATCCAAAGCTTCTGCTCTTACAATCCTTCTGCACCCTATTCAGCAATATCTTATTCAGGAATAAGTACTCCACAGTCTCTTATTCTCATATTCTCCTGTTGTGGGCTTCAGTGATACTCACCATCAACTTCAAGAGGAAATTTCTCCCTTTCAGAGCTGAGAAATGCAATAATGTATAGGTAAAGATGTAGGTTATTAGGAGTCAGTTTAATACTATATTTGCTTAGAAGAATAATTTGTACAATGTAATATTATTCAGCTGTTAAGAAAAGAATTTCATAGGTAAATTGATGAAACTGGAAACAAACATCCCGAGTAATGTAATCCAGTAACAGAAAAACAAATAGTGTATCTTCTTTGTCATAGCTTGATGCTAGCTTTGAATTCATAAATATGCATATTTCATTCAGAAAATTCCAAGAAATCAGAAAATTAATAAACAGACATGGAGTGTGGGTGAGGTAGACCTTATTACTGTTTTTACTGAAATCCCAATTAATTTTGTACTTTGATAATAAGCACTTTTTGATACTCCCTTTAAAATTAGTCATCAAAAATCAATTAAATACATATATTTCACATTTAAATTATTTCTTCATATTTATGAGATGAGCATACAGAAAAAAATTATATACATATAAAATATATTAAAAATATAAAAATACATATTTATAACACCACAGATTTTAAAATACTGCTCTTCCTCATCATCAGTTTGAATATTTTCATTGATCTCTTTTCATGTACTTACATGAATGACACTTTAAATCAAAGAAGCAGATATTTCAAATTTGTTTATTCAGTATGATTGCAATACTCGTTTTCTCTATAGATTTCCAAAAAATTTTAGAATCAGTTTACCAATTTCTCAAAAAAAATACCTTCTGAAATTTTAGTAGAGATTGAATTTGATGATAGTTTTGAAAAAAATTATCTTTACATAATTGAGTCTTTTAAAATTTCTAGCAATGAAAATTCCAAGTTAATTATACTCTGGGGTTTGGTTTGCAGCCATTGTGTGTGAAGGAATGAGTCAATGACCCTCTGCATTTCTTCTTTTTGAACATATTTCAAGGCATCTGACATGACTAATATTATTGGACATAACTGTATTTAAAATATTATTTTGTAAACATCTTGATAGTGTAAAATAAGACTATTTTGTGGTACATTACATTCCATAATTTTAATAATTCCTCTCATGTCTCAGACATTTTCCCAATATCTCTGAAAAAAATCATTGACAAAATGCCATATGAATCCTATTTTAAAATCATTCTAATGCTTCCCAGGAAAATAAAAAGCAGTGAACTCTTGGGAACAAGGCAGTATAAAGGGAAGAGAAAAGTTTAGTTTTTCTTTTTCTTTTTCATTATTCCTTATTGATTTCCACTAAAAAGCATTCTTAATATATGTCTCAATCTTAAAATAAATTAAGAAATACACTGTAGAATATAATTTTAGCTTAGTTGTCAGAGACTGTTAAATACTTCTTGCTTAATCTGGAGATGGAACATCACTATCTATCCTCCTCCAAGCCCATAGAACATTTGTCACAACATATCATCCCATTTTGAAATTTTATTTGGTCTTATTCAGTTATGTTTTCATCATACAATTATTAATATGCACTATCTTCATGACACAGAAAGGTGTAAACAGCTTGCTTATAGTTGCTAATTTTTCACTATAATAGGTAATGAGAGCCATAACTTACTCCCTGATTACATACCTTCTTGAATAATATAACATGCACGTGATTTGCCTCTTGGAAGAGCATCACAGATTCTTTCAGCTTGGAAGTTAAACACGATATTGTGTACAGTGTTAAGCACTGAATCCTTGCTTATAAATCTACTTTGGATAGCTTAATACTTTTGTTATTCCTGTCATTTTGATATATTGAACAACTTAACATGGCTTGACAGATTTAACTCAATAAAATGAAGCATAAATTATTTGAATGCTGAATATTTTTCTTCTAAATTTAGATTTCAGGGTATCTTGGTTTATTTTCAGGTACCAAATATTTCCTTTTCTGGTAAAGTTTGGAATGATAAGCCTACACTCATATTTACTCCTCTCTATAAGGTCAGCCTGTTGCAATTCTTCACTGGCATGAAAAATGGTGAAATTAGCAACTAGTCAATTATCTTCATGATACAATTAACTATTATAATGAACTGATTATTAAGCTAATTGGGGAAATCATGGAAAGTTCATTCATCAGAATGACACAATTTCCAGAAGGCAATATTTAAAGCTAGTGTGAATTTATTTGTAAAATAAATAGAAAGTGCAGGGAATTCCATTCTAATATTTTAAATTTGAAATGTGTTAATATTTATTTCACGGCACAATGGAGCAGCAATTCATATTCATATTTACATATTCATTAGAAGGTATGCATTGATTCATTGTGGGAATACATTCAGAGAACTGAATCACAAGCCAGTTTTGTTCTTGAGTCAGAATCATAGAGTGGGTTATAAAAGTCCCAGTAGTTGGTCAATATACCCAAATAGTGCATATATGTAATCCAGAGACAGTAAGCAGAAGATATATGAGGATTCTGCCAGTTTCACACAGATAATAATTGTGCAGTAAGTTTCATTTAAGTAAGACTAGGCTCTACAATGAAAAGTAAATGTAAATCACAGCAAAAAAATAACCTAGGTTGTCACTTATTAACATTATCATGTTAGAGATTATGATCTTTATGATATATTTTTATACATTAATAGAATAGTAGGATTTTTATGCCAACTATGATGTAAATATGGAAGTCATGTGCTGTAGTATAGCGACAATGATGTCACTAGAAGACAAGCTATTTTTGTCCCATTGTAGTCTTATGGGACCACAGTTTTATATGCTGTCAGTCATTAACCACAAGTTCATTATGTGAGATGAATGTGACTATCGTCATAGGAAGTTAAAAAGATTTGCTTAGAAATGCATATGCAAAGACAGAAACAAGAACTGTCTATTTATCTAAAGTAAGCAGAGAAGCAGGGGGAAATATTTAGATTTCCTGACAGAATTTTAATGTTTGATTTGCCTATTCAGTAACTTTGGATTTTTTTTTTACCGTGTTTTATTTTTTGTCTCAGTTATTATGCTCACTCTGCTTCTAAAAGTTTAGCCAAGCAAATAAGAATGTATTTCAAGATGCTTGTAAGGCTCAAAAATCAGTACTAAAGTTTGAACTTAGTCTAATTGTAATAGTTCCCAGATATTTTATGACACCAAAGAATGATATTGGAAACCCAGAATTTGTTCTGAGGTTGCCAGAACAATATGCATTTACCATGATCATGGTTCCTTGAGAGGCAGACACAGGAGAGCCCCATGAAGCTCATGGGGTGACATACAAAGCAGCAAAAATGAGACACTGTTAAAACAGGTGGAAAGCGAGAATGGACACTGAAGGTTGTCCTCTTCCACATATGCTGTGGCATGCCCTGGTGTACATTTACAAATACATACACAAACTGATAAAAAAAAACACTAGGTAGATGCAAATAGATTAGATAGATGATAGATAGATGGTAGATAGATAGATTATATACAGAGAGATAGATGGTAGATGATAGAAGATAGAGAAATGGATAATAAATGGGAGATAGATGATGGATGGATAGATAGATAGATAGATAGATGATATGTATTTGCCATCACATTTAACAGGTAAGGAAACTGAGTCAGAAAGATTAAATAAATGTATGACTTTACAGTAAGATCTATAACAAGACTTTTATTCCAGTCTCACTTTGAAGTGACATAATTAACTGATGTCCTATATCACTCTGTATTTACAAATATGTACAAGTAGTCATTTGACCCTATACAGCTAAGTGAGAACACCTGTTTTCTTGCAGTGACGGGTGAAAGCAAGTTTAAAATCTGAGTCTTTTGAAGATATTTGGTATCTTAGAATCATATTACTTTAATTAAAAGAATAAGACATGGCTTTGTTCAATAAATTTTAGAAAGTATTCAAAATTATGACCATGAGTTATAACAGACTTCCTGTATTTAGAAGCACTAAAATGAGAGTAAAAATGGATGTCTCTCTTGGTATATTAACAAGGCTCAGTGGATGAACCAATACCAAAGGGTATCTGGGACACACATAGAACTGTAAAGTTGATAGGCTATATATATATATATATATATATATATATATTTTATATATATATATAAATATATATGTACCTGAAATAGGGTGAGGTAGTAATGGCAGTGCAAATAGGAGAGGAGATCACAACATGATCGAATATATTGCATGAAATTTGAAAAATCCACTTAAAAACAGAAGTCTTCCTGTATTTCACAAGCTTCATAAATGTATTGGCAATATGAATCAAGAATAGTTTGTTTAAAATGCTGTAATAATTATATAGTATTTTATGCCATTAGCTAGTATTTCAGAAATATCGTTTAAACAAACAAATCTATTGTGTAAGAATTATTAGAAGAAATAAAAATAAATATTTACTAGGATTAGTATGTAGAAGTTAAAATGGCATTGCTACACAATAAACATCAGTGAATACAATGGAGTAACATCATATAAAATCTGGCTTTATTTAAAAAAAAACAATTGATATTCTTCTGATGAGTGTCATTGGAATGGGGAGCTATTTTGGGAAATATGTGGGGGTTAAGGGTCATATGTGGGGAGCAAATAGGATCCCATTTAATTGTATACATGTGAAATTCTCATGAGCAAACAAAATATTAAAAGGTAAAATATCAGTTATTTAACATGACGTGAATAGGGAATTATGAAATATATTGCTTGGACACGAAATGTAAATAAGTGAAAATCTCTGATGTTCTTTGAGCTTTAGAGGGAAGGAGGGAGTTTATGAATGTTGAATGTTCCATCCCTAGCTAAGCACTCACAATTGCATATTCTCAGCATTTAAACAGTAATAATTCTGCATTAATCTCTGGAAGCTTCTCTGATCAATGTTAAGAACAAAAATAAAAATCTCTAGTTATGCAGATAAATATTCAGAAGGCACTAAGACAATATGACTATGTAGCCTAGAGGATTAACTACCAGTTTTCACAGAGAATTTATTCCAGTGCAAATTTCCTTATTAAAATTACTGTTTGAAAACAAAATCAAACAGAAATTTTATTTAATCTTTGAACGATATGTGGTTTCTAGAACTATGCCACACAGGTTTTAGAGAAACAGCATAGTCAATTATCTAAAGACTAATATCAAAATATAACATTTCATTTTATTTCACATTATTTTAAAGACACAAACATGTTTAAATTGTTTAAATCTATATGTTTAAATAGCTATTGCTTTTAATAATCTGATATTTAAAATTAAAATCTGAATTTTCAAAATCAAAATGTAGCTAAAGTGTTATAAAATATATTAATGGATTGCAAAAATTTAGATAAAACTTTGATTAACATGTGGAGTCTATCAGTTTTCATTAAAAATACTGGTATTTCTCATTAGTTATAACACTGTAATAGATTTTTACCCTACTAAGTTGTTCACTATTATGGAGTAAATAAAATGAAAGTATCGTTTACCACAGTGAAAGAAAATTTTACCTTAGGAACTAAACTATTTTTCTGAGACATTGAAAAATAAATACAGAAACTGATTAAGCAGTTTTTATACTAAAGTGGATATTTACTGTGTTTAATATTTTCTAGGGGAATGGATAAGGCCTTGTGGCTATATGTGTTACATTAACAACACTTAACAAAACAATTGACAATTAACCAAAAAGTGTGAGCTAGGTATTTCTCTTATGGCCTCAGCTAGGATCAAAAGCTTCAAACAGGCTCTCTCTTTGTGCTCACACATTGCTCAGCATTAGGTTTTTTCAATAGTGACTTTATAAGCAGTTCTTTGCATAACCTTAGCAAGAGATGGAATAAAAGCCCCTAAGCCTTCAGAATTCCATTTAATATTCTTCAATGTGTGAGAGATGGTACGAGAAGGAATAAAAAGACAAAAATAGTTCAACAACTTTCCCACCAGCTTTTTTATAATCCCTTTGTTCAAAATACTTTAAACCTCAGCTTAGTTCATGATGCTGCAGCACAATTCCATGTAGTCAGGATACAAAAGGAACAAACTTTTTCCTTATAGCTCTAGAAACCAAGGTTCAGGATCGAGATCGAGGTGCTGATTTCTGTTGAGCATAGTCTTTGTATTTGCCCCATGGCAGAGAGAGAGAGAGAGAGAGAGAGAGAGAGAGAGAGAGAGAGAGAGAGAGAGAGAGAGAGGGAGAGAGAGAGAGAGAGAGAGAACATGGAGGAACAGGGAAGGGCAGGGAGGAAAGGAAGGACAGGAGGAACAGGGGATAGTCATTTATTCATGAGACATACTCACGCCCAACTTAGAAGTTAATTTCCTTCTGAGGCCTTAACAACACACCACACTTGCTGCATAGAGAGCTGGGTTTTACATGGGAGTTTGAAAAGGATCCACAAGGTTTTACTTTTATATTGTGGTCCCCTGAAGAGACAGACTTTCCATTACTTTATACAAAGTTTGTCCTTTGTGTTTATTGCATTATATTCACTCCCTTTTTGTAAACATGTTTTTTGAGTGTGATATTTTAGTCTCATAAAGTGACACCAATAGTCATCAGAATTAGGATTTTGTTGTTGTTAATGTTTTTGAGACAGAGTCTCCCTGTAGTTCCAGCTAGCCTGGATCTAACAATGTAGACTAGTTTGGCCTGATCTTACACAGATTTGCCTTACTCTGCCTGCCGCACTACCTCCTCAGCCTGAGAGTAGGATGCTTGATCTGTGTGAATTTAACTTTATAAACAGAAGGCTGTTTGGTGCAGCAATTCTTTGCTTTACTTTATATATTTGTCAGAGAAATTGCAATTAAAGCACTAATGTATTTTAAAGATACTAAAAACGGTCTCACAGAAGACACTAACAAAACTCACAAATAATGCAAACAATTCTTCTTAAAATTGAATAGAAGCTATTAGAGTACATATACGAATTTTTAAAGATTATGAAGCCTCAGCCTTTTCTTTTCTCTTCTTTTCTTATACAGCATCTGCTGACTTACATATCCATCTTTCAGACACTGTAAAACTGCCATGGCTCATTTAAGCAATACAAAAATGAGCTGCAGGTTCATTGTAGATTAATGATTTGGTATCGTCATGTCCGTTACCGTTGTGTCTCACAACTCGGGGCGAACCCAAGTGGACTTTGGGGGGTCAGCCCGAGGGGTTGGGGTGAGTAGATGCAGAGTCAAACCATGGACTCCGGAGTTGGATGGGAAGCAGGCCAAGCACATGGCAGGCACTGCCAAATCCTGTGGCATTGCATACCCGCGTGGCAATGCAAACTCATTTATTGAATAGGCGCACAAGCTCTTATAGGCCTGGACAGCCAATGACCTTATGGGGTGGGGTCCCAAATATAGCCAATAGTAAGTTTGCCCCCAGGTAGGCAGGTACTTTCCAGATGTTGGTCTCACAACTAGCCAGAGCAGAACACCACACCCACAGGAGCCATTCCTCTATTCCTTCTAGCAGGTGGCCTGGCTAGGACCACCTTGCATTATGCCCAACAATTTGGGTTACAGTTAAATGACTTCACTGAAAGCTCTAAAGCAAGGAAGTGCCACTGAAAGAATCTACCCAACACAGAAGAAAGAAATCAGTTCTGCAAACACTTTAAAGTCATCTATATAGTCATTATTAATTATCCTTATACTCAAACCAGGCAAACATGACAAGGAAAGAAAACTAAGGGATAATGTTCCAAGAGTACATGAACACAGAATTCTTCAGCAAATTTCCAGCAATACTGAATGCAGCTATTAATAGTGAACAATGAACTTTTGATAAATACTTTTTTAAAATCAATTAATGAGTCCAGTTTAAGACAAGCTACTGGAGATGGAGAGATAACAGACACTGGAAATGCATTCTACAAAACTTAGAATGCATTCATTGACATGGTATCATAAAATATAAGTACTATTACTTGGGTTAATTCTCCATTTTAGATTTTGAAGTGCTATTTCACAGAACCCATTTCTAACAATCCTACAATCAGCATCATATATCACAGGAAAAAAATGAGCACTTTTCCTAGAATAGAAAAATACTGTCTCTTTTAATTACTTCTGTTTAACAACATACTGGATGCCTATAAGAAAAACTGAATAATATTTAAATAAACATAATATATAATGACAGAGCAAATAGTTCCCTTAATTTACAGATTATACTAAATATAATTACATAAATAGACAATCTTGGAAAAATACACATACTGGCTACTCTACCTAAAGAAAGAATTTAATAAAATAATTGATGAGAGCTCATTATAGAAAATTAATAAAATGTGCCTATATTAGCCATAAATATGTACAACATATTGGCTAAATTTCCAAAATGTAGGTAATAGAGAATCTGTAAAACATTGACGATTTAAGGAGTGCTAAAATTTCAGTTATTCAGAACTTTCATTAAACTTTCATTATAAACAAGTAGACATATTCATGGAATTTCAAACTCACTGTGCTAAATATTTTGAAATTGTATTTTTCTAAGTAGCAAGATATTGTACCTCTACAAAACAGGGGTACAAAATGACCACATTTGTATATAATGTGGGAAAATAAGCTAGTTCACTAGCATATTGACCTTATCCCTCTTAACTAAAATGTACTGTTTGACAAGTGGGTCTGCACACCCCGTCACATCCTAGCTTCTGGTACATCAGGATTCCTGCTTCTGTATGTTAAATTATTTTAGATTTCACATAAGGGTGAAAATGCGGTATTTAGTTTTCTATGCCTGGCAGATTTTCTGCTGTCATCCAATTATATCTGTGTAAAACTGATAGGCCAGTCTTTTTGTATCAACTGGAAATGTAAGAAAAATAACTTTCCTTCCTTGCATTGCTTCTTTACTTTGAAAGTTTTAACAAATCTTTTATCTGAAAATTTTCAAACATGTATAAAGTACATTTAGAATACTTTGGGCCCTCACCCTTTTAAATCTGCCTCCCACTTCTACTACATACTATTTTTTTTGTCTTTGAGTGCCAAAGTACAGTCCACTGTATATATCTTATTTTGTTTATTCCTTCATCTGATGATGAGCACTTGGGTTGATTTCATAATTTTCTGTTGTAAATAATGGTGGAATGCAAATGTATTTTTGATAAACACTATTTCGATGGCTTTATGTACATATATGTAGTTCAATTTCTGATATTTTTCTCTTTTTTGCCAAAATACTGTACAGTTTTTCACTTAGCAATACAAAGACAACAAACAACTTGATATAAATATAGGTAGAATACTAACTGGATATTTATCCAAAGATGCCAGAGGGCCATCAGACAGATGAGGAGTAAGACCAGAAACACTAACTACTAGAAACACAGTCATTAAACTACAATATACTTTCACCATACATCTGCAAGAATAGCTTCTATATAAAAGATCAATGAATGACTGATGTTGTCCCTCAGCAGCTTGCATAGTGTCCTTCAAAATGATGACAGCTATTCTTCAGGGGGAAAGCTTCCAGGTCAGTTCAAGTTCCTAGATAGGACTCCTATATTAAATTTCACACATCCAGGACTCAGGGACCATTGTGAAGAAGGGACACTGAAAGACAGTGAGACCTATGGGAAGAGGTGTATAACCATAAGGAAACTGGAGGTACAGACAGCTATTAACCCCCATGAGGGTGCTGGGATTCAAACTCAGGTACCCTGAAAGAGCAGGCAGTGCTTGTAACTGCTGAGCCACCTCTCCAGCTCCATTTTTGATCTTCTTTAAGGGAGTAAATCTAGACAGGCTGAACAGCCTTACTGAAGAATATCTGGGTACACAAATTTGACTCGACAGACCTTAACATATATGACAAAATGCGCGAAGTCCTGTGGGACGGCTATTGGGGGGGTGCATATAAAAAGGGAGGCTAAATATGATTAAAATGTATGAAAGCCACAATAATTCAATAAAAATATTTTTAAAAGATGAACAGTAGCTGCAATCTAAAAATCTGATATCAATTATTAATCTGAGTAAGAGGTATAGCTGGTGAAGATTTTTTTTCTAACTATTTTGGTTTCCTCTTCTCTGGATTGATGAGAAAAACTAGAGGGAAGTAAAATTCTACTGGAAAATATACATTATATACATTTTTGTGTATGTGTGTATATATATATATATATATATACACATATATGTATAGGTAGAGTATTGTATAGCTGAAGATGATACACAAAAAAAAACAAAGTGCCACTTAGGAGAAACTGCCCTTTTAGCTGTTGGACATTATAGACTTCCAAAATATCTTACACTATTCCAAAGGCCTTGATTGAGTCCCAGAATTTGAAGGTAAGAGCCTAATGCCAAAGACTGTCCATACTTCAAACATAGGACTTGGAGCAATCAAGCTGGAACTGAACTGGCAGCCTCTTCTCTGAAGACTAACTCTCATAGTATCAGAGAATATTATAAAAGCTACCAAGGGAGAAAACCAGTCAATGGTCACACTCAATTGTAAACCTAATAAATAACAGTGACTGGCCCAGCAAACTATTGCTATTGGTCTAGTAATGGCACTTTTATATTGGAGGTAATCAACAGCTATCTAATTGGAATTAAGACCAGATCCACTGGGGGGAACTTATGTGTGATACTATAAACATAACCAAATACAAATGGCTACAGAGTTATAGATCTGAAAGAAAACCTACTGTTGTGACAATCTTAAGTCAATTTAATTTCTTACTATTTTCTAAATCAACATCCTTATATTTTCAGACAAATGTACCTCTTACCCATTATCAAAGAAGCTTATTTTTCAACAGATGGAGACTAACACAGAATTCCAGAGCTGGTCCTATGCGGAGAATAGTTTTCAGTGCGACAATTAAACATAAGTGATATATTTTCCATGCAATCTCTGCAAATAAGATGAATTAATCTTTCAACTCCCACTATAGAGATTTCTTTTGCAGCAAATATTGATTATCGCAGAAACCCTCACCTAACCAATTTGCAGAGAGCAATAGGATTCAGAATGCCCATCCCTGAATATGATGCCAATTTCAAACTTCTACATCCCAAGTCTCACAGATGATTGTATACAAAGGGGAAGAAAGATTGTGAGAATCAGAAGTGGTGGATGTCCACAAAAAAACTGTTTTCTGGACAGCTGTTGAACATATGAACTCACAGCAGTGAGGACAGCATGTACATGTCCCAGGCAAGCTTAAACCAGACAAAATGTGAGTATTAACATAGCGATGTGGATAAGAAATCCCAACCCAAATAAGGAACTTTTGGCAACTGATGGCTTCTTGGAAGAAGACAGACAGACTTTTATAGGACTGGGATTCTTGGTAGGTTGACAAGGCTCTAGTGACTACTCACTCTGAGGGACATGTGGCGATACAAATTAGACATTATAGGCCATATTGTATATATAATGAAGTATGTTGATTTGGGCGTGGTACAGTGAGGAGACTGATATGACAGTTGGGGAGGGGATCTAAATACCATCAAATTTTTGTTTGAAAACTGCAAACCTTCATTTAAGTAAAAAACTAAAAATCTGAAACCACACCACTGTTTAAAATTTAAGAGAAGACACCGAAATTCATGGTTTGGAGAACTTATATTTACTGGGGTGTAAAAATATAAATGTAGAGATGACACTTCTAAGTCAGTTCCAGCTTGAATTCTATTCATTTGTTCTATGACTCACATACATATATATTCAGCAATGGGGTCTAACCATCCACCTCTGTCAGATAACCTACAGCAATGGCAATAGCCATATTGTCTGAGGGAATATGAAGGCTCACAGGTCAACAAATCCAGAGCAGGGAGTCCATTCTTGGCACCGTGACTTTAATTTTCCACCTGGTGTTGAGAGGACCTTTTGTTACAGAGTAATTATATGTAAAGAGTTTTGTGGTATGTATATATAATTTTAAGCTTCTCTATAAATCTATTTCCATAAGACTTTTTCAAAAGGTCTTTAGCTTTCATCATACTAGAATGTACTCTATATGCTCCTGGAAGAAAGAGGTATTCATCAAACTTATCCAGGTATAGTCTGTGGGAGATATAATGATGACTGGCCTTACATATGCCCACTGAATTGGTTGGTTACTCCCCCATGATATTAATGGGAGTAACCAACAACTTCTAACTCAATTTAAGGCCAAATTCACAAGTTGGAACTTATATCTGGCAGTTATTAGAATTAAGAACCTGTGGCTATCATAGACCATTGAATAGAACCTACTACTAATTCTTTGCTGAATAGACATATTAGTAAACCAACTCCTACAGACTTACTACTGTACCGATTGGTACATCTCTCAATTCTCACCAGAGAATTATTTTCTTGTATCAGAGGATTATTCTGTTCAATATAGAGAGAATAAAAGACTGTGAATTACAAGGTTTTAACTGGATCACTTATATCAAGCCCTTGACTCCTAAAGTTCAGGGATCATTGCTGATGTGAGGATGGGAAAATTCCAAGAGCCATAGGTGGTAGATGAATACAAGGAAACTGTGCTGTCTGGATACAACATAGCAGTTCAACAGTGCTTGTAACAGCATGCACAAGACTGGTGCTAGCCTAAGCTAAGAAAAAGATTAGTATTTGTAAGGGAGGTGGGCAACCAGCCCCCAGCCCAACTGAAGGTCTGTTGGTGATTGACAGCTAGGGAAAGATGGAGAGTAAGTTTTATTTAGCCGTATGTTGCGTTGTAGTTGAGCAGACTTCAAGAGATAGAACTGCACCCGAGTGTTTGGGAACACAAATTGGACTTGGTACTTTTTAAAAAGTAAAAAGTAAGAATAGAGGTCATGAAGTTGGAAGTGTGTAGTAAAGTCGAACGAAATTTGTGCATGTGAATGTAAGATTTTTACCCTGATCCAGTGTTATTTTACTGGCATAGAAATAATTATGAAGTACCAACAGAAAAATTCTCAAAATAATTATGTCTCACAAAAGATTATATATCAAATATAGGAGACCAAATCATTCAAGAATAAGCCTCATTCTCTAGAACTGGAAGAAAATTATACTGGATCAGGTTCTTATATATTAGATCAAACTAAAGAAAGCTGATGTGTTTTAGAGAATTAGACAACAATGAAAATAGAGGATAGAGAAGTTAAACAAAAAATACTCCATGAAAATAAGAAATGATTGCTTGATTTCTGGTTGTGGAAAATTTTCCTAGAAGTGATGTGCGTGATTGAGAAATATGTCGAGATTTAAAAACAGACAAATACAGGAAAGAGCTAAGTGCTGTCTCACTTTAATTCCATCACTCAAGAGGCAGAAAAAGGCAAATTTCTGTGAATTCAAGGTCAACCTGCTGTATGTATGGAGTTTCAGGCCAGCCAGGACTACATAGTGAGACCCTTTTCAAAAATAAACAACAAATAATAAATTAAATTAAAAATAAATGTAAAGATATTCAAAATTATTTTGAAAATAAAACAAAAGCAGAGATAGGTATTATGCTTTAAACTGTTATCTTTAAAAAATACATAAAGAACATAAAACTGAAAGATAAAGTATGATAGAATAATAAACAAATACATCACTAGTTGTTTCACCCAATGATAAATTGAAGTAATTTATATTTTAACATCTTTGCAGTAGTACTATCAATAAAAGTCAAGGAACACAAACAAAGCTAACAATAATGTAAAGTCAAAATAAAATTGGAAAATATCTCTAAATTGTGTAAATATTAATATGTAGCATGAGATTTTGAAATGATAATTTGTACTTTGTTTTTATATCACATTAATTGATAGAGGAAGCATTTTATACAGTATATATCTAGGTACAAGACATCATTTGAAGACTTTTTTTCTAGGAATCATGTCTTTAGTATAAACAGGATCCATGTTCGTATATACAGTCATACATTACTCAAGAAACATATTCTCAAACCAACTAATTTTCATATTAAGAAACAATCTAATTAAAATTTCAGAGGTTTAAACAGAGCCGTATGAACAAATACGCACATAATAGCTTATGATTAAAATGAAAGAAAAACTGTAACAGAAATTCCATTCTGACGAGGCCCACTCTGAGCAGTGTCATCATTTCCAGCTGTCACCAATCTTAAATAGGTTGTTTTTCATCATTTCAATTATCCCCTCTGATATACCGGTATGATCAGTTTTTGCATTGACTGCTACTTATTATTACTTACTAGATATTTCCTGTCATTGAATACAAGACAAGCTCTATACACGAAGAGATGTGTTTCTCTAGTTTCATTTACTGATGTGTCACAAGTGCCAATAATAGGCAGATCAAATGGTAGTCACTGAAACGTTTTGGAAATAAAATTATTATTATAAAATATATAACCAGTGTTTAAATGTACCTTGTTAGAGGAAAGAAAAAACTTGTTGAGAATAAATTGAGATACTTAAACGTGCTACTAGATGTGAAAATGTCTGTGTGTACTAAATGCAAATACAGTTTTATGTATTTATAGTAACGATAAACATATAAGTATGTACATTTACGCACAAAGAACACCAGCATTTTAATACCCAGGATGTAGAAATAAGGGTGATCTGTATTTTTTCTTTTATTTCTTTCTTCCCAAATATTCTAATTATCCAAGCCATTTAATATTCATACACAGTATTATTGAAACATTACAGGATAAATACTGTTCACATATAAAAAAGTTTATAGAAGTATTACACTTCAAAATTACATATTTAAGTGACACAGAAATATCCTAGAATATTTTAAGTCATTGATAAAGGACATAAACACTAGGCAAAATGAGATTCTCTGGTAAGAATGTATAGTAAAGATCAGAGACTTTCTTAAAACTGTAGAAAATGTATAAGGCTGCTATTTTCCCCAAGACTCTAGCATCTCTTGCCTAAACTATTTATCACAAATGTCCCCAACTGCTTTCTCTGCTTGTACGTTTTCCCATGTCGTCCATCCTCCACACAGCTGCCAGAGGGGTTTTAGTACATATAACAAACTATGCTGTTTTTCTTTCAGAACCCTGCATGACTTCCCGTATCACTCATTACAAGAGGCAAAACCTTTAAAACTGTCCACATGTCTCTTCTGGGTCTGAGCCATCTTCCACCTAATTCTATAAACTGCTTGCATCATTTAAAGTTTCTCTGACTTCTCTGTATAAATTAGCAAAACTACAACCCACAGGAACTCCTCATATTCTGCTCTATTGTTTTTCAACTGGAGTTATCACTACTTGGCTTTAATAAAAATAAATTCTATATGTTAATGTCCTAGTTCATTTTCTGTTTCTGTGGTAAAACACTGGCCAAAACCAACTGGGAAAGGAGAGTTTTTTCACTTACAGCTTTTAAGTGTCCGTTATAGAGAGAAGGCAGGATGGGAAATCAAGGTAGACACCTGAACACAGGAACTAAAGCAGAAAGCACAGAGGGACACTGCTTATTGGCTTGCTTCCTCTGCCTTTCTCAGCTATCTTTCTCATACAACCTAGATTCATCTGCTTAGTTTAGTTTAATACTGCACAGAGTGTGCTCAGTGCTCATTTGTCAATTAGCAATCAAGAAAATGTTCCGCCAATATGTCCACAAACTGATCTGATAGACACAATATTTCATTTGAGGTTCATTTTCCCAAATGAATCAAGTTGACGAGATTATCGATTATATATACATATATTATATTTACACATATTTTAAAACATATGTACAGAAAGGGACTTATGTTCATCTGCATAGATCCCAGAAATATACAGATAGAATATATATGTATGTGTGCCTAATACAAGTATATAGGTCATAGACATACTCTACCTATGCATTTCTTGCCTTTATATCTCATTGTGTCAATATATGTATGTGTGCAGACATATATTTGCATGATGTGTTTCCTCCTAATCTTTTCTTTGAAAATGGCATGTCCATACGAATGCCCTTGGTTTCATTGGCCCATCACTATATTTACAGTATGTAGTAGCAGGCCCAAGATACACATGGTAAGTAATGATTATGTATTTTCTAAATGTGATTTCAAAGCATTTTTGTGGTTATTCTTCCTACTTCAAAAAGAAGATTAGGTGGTTAAAATCTACATATACCATGAATGCAAATTCTTCCTCTTTCTTACATATTTAGCTATTTATTGATTTGATCAATTTGTTTTTCTATGTGTCTTTATATATGGCCAATATATCTCCTTACCTTCATTTACAAATTTTAAACTAAGTATCTCTGTCTTTAGTGTTTTTCCTGTAGTTGTTCTGCATTTTTCAGGTTCACCCAGCTCTTTGCAACTGCAAAGCATCTGCAAAGAAAGATGTGAAAGAAATAGCTTAAGCATCATTCTATTTTCTAAGATACATTTTATTCACACAACAGTGGGGGCACGACAGGAGTTTGAAAAATCCACAGATTCTTGAACAAACAGCAGTAGAATCTGACTGGTAAATAATTTTAAGCCTTTAAATTTTTAAATTTCTTTCACCTTGTTAAGAAGCGTGAAATCTAATTGGGACTTTTTTTTTTGATGATATAGTCATATATCGTCATAGTCGTGAGATTCTCCTTTTTTGTTTTTCTTCCTGAAACTTAAATTTGGGAAAGGAATTATGACTACTGGTTTATGTTAATGTTTAGAATTTAATGGAATTTGAACACAAATACGTTGTCTCTTGTTTATAATCACAAAAGTAAACACTGATCTTCACATCTCTCTGTCCACTCATATACAAGTGAATCTCTCTGTAAGTATCTAAAATTATAGTTTTAGACATTTTGCTAAATATTATATCCAGGAGTTCTATTGACTAGCAAAAGTTTCTGTCTGTATTTTAGAAACAGATATATGTGCTGGGAATGTCAAGGTTATTGTGTTGACCAGTGCAGTTTAAACTATCCCAGAGATAATTACTCTTAACTTAATTGAACAAATCTGTGGGGTATATCTTGCTTTCTCAGAGACTTGAGTAAAGATATATAATAATGTTAAAAGGAATTTCTAGAGATTATCCCTCAACTAATTTATTTTAATTTACAAAAACGATTCAAAATAGCTTTATATCAGAAATTGTCTCTAAGCAGAACTCTCACAGAATTACAACTACCCTAACTGAATGGTCATTTCTAATTTAAAGTTGAAAATAGCATACAACTGAATGAAGATTATAAAAATATATATCCTCTTCTAAAAGTTAATTCTGTCATAGCCTATCAAATAATTGTATCCTTGGGTGGATTATTCCCTCTTAAAATGTATAATGTTGTTCATTTTTCTCTTGTTATCTAAATTATTTGGATTAAATATTTAAGAGCACAGCAACAGGAAATTATCTATTGTTGTAAAGCACATGCATTGTAACAGTGACCGCTATGTTACCCTTGAATTGACAGTTCAAAAATTGGAAAATATTTTCCTTCCAAGCTGAAAATCAGAGAATGCTGATTAGGTACAGAGCAATGAGAAAGAGAATGCCTAGACAGATTCATCTTTTACAAAGAGAAACTCTACTTTTATTAGGTTCCAAAAAAAAAGTAAAGTAGACCAAAATGCTCAAACACATTTAGTTTGCAAATATTTGAAATATGTATATATTTATTTTGTGTCTGGAATATAGGTAAGAGTCTGGCAGTAACCACTGTTTTCCAGAATTAAGATCATTTTGAAGATGGAGAAATTGGATATAGAAACCAGAAATGAATTAGTAGAACATGGGCAATATGTTCATGGAATGGCAGAGGCTTCAAAGTATTGCAAGGAAAAAAAATGTAAAATAATCCTGGTCCAATTTAAGTACATTAAGATGTTTCAATACTGCAAGAAGAAAAAAACACACTTGCTCATTACATCTTGTATAATTAACTAATTCTTTCTTTTTTTCTTTTTCTTCCTTCCTTCCTTTCTTTCTTTCTTTCGCTTGCCTCACCACTTTCTCTTCTGAACTAATGTGAATTAACCTAAGGGTTGGGGCCATGCTAGGCAAATACTGTATCAATCACTCAGACATTATTCCAACACTGTTTCATTTATAGTACTGTTAAATACCATCATTTCCCCCCTACTTTATCAGGATTTTCAATATATGTTACATATTTATCACAGTTACTCAAAGCAGAGATTATGTTTTGCTTTGTTTTGGTTTGGTGCTTTGATACAGGGTCTCGGTTTCAGGCCCGGTTGACCTGAAACTCAGTGTATAGATCAGGCTGGCCTCAATCTCATAGAGATTTGCCAGCCTCTGTGTCCCAAGGGTTGAAATTAAATGTTTGCACCAACATGCCCAGATGAGAGTTTCCCATTACTGTAGGATTTTCACCATTTCTTGCTTTTTGTGAGTGACATTTCTCTATATGTTAACCCACTAATGAATACCTATTTACTATGGGTACCAAATATTTCTATATATTATATCTCAGCAAATGTGATGAAAAACTGAACACAAGAAGTAACAGCACAGTACAGAATTTCAGGAACTCTCACAATGCTATATTTTGTCTGGTTTCTTAAATTAGTCCTAACACATGAAAATAGTCCTTGATGAAGTGAATAAAAGCTAGCATTTTAGAATATTGATCAATTTGTGATTAGAGTTCAGCATAACTTTGGTAATTTGCACATTTAAAATATAAAATAAATGTTCTTATTTGAATGTCCATGGCAAAAATTATCATAACTAAATGAAAATTTTTTTAACTATCTATGGCAGAAATATACTACCACTTTTTGGTTTTGTGTAGTTTTGTCTCTGGTTATTTGTGCTTACTTCTTGATTTTCTTAGGCTATTTTATATCAATAATTGTTGAGTTGACATCTGTGTACCATTATTGTACTCCAATCTCATATTCATTCCAAAGAGGGACATTTCTTAAGTTTATATGAGTACAAATTTTAATAAGTATAAATGAAGTATTTTCCAGTTTGAGGAATCTGAAACAACACACTTTATTAAATTCTTATACTTCTTAAATAAATAAATAAAAACATGAATTTTAACATTTTTAAAAGAGTATCTTTTTTATTTATATTGTCTGGAAAACCTACAAACTCAGATCCTGATGAAGATGTGTTCAAACAGAATGGATGTAGGGAATTATTTTATAATAAGCCTTTACAAACTGAGCATTTTGGATAATCTTATAAGCAAAGAAAATCATGTTTTGAGAACACATAATTATGTGTTCTTTCTGTACATATTCTTGTCATCAGCTTTTGTATAATTAAATGACCATTAAGACAAACAATGCAATCAATCTCACAGTGTTTTGGAATCCCAATGTAATTAACTCTCACAAGCTAGGCTGAAACCATCGTTTAAAACTTTTTACCACATTTCTTATTTCCCCTTTGTAACTGTTATGCCCCTGACACAGAACACTGTATGTTTGAATGAAATATGACAAGTAGATCCAAGATCACCTACTGAAAATAGCGATTATATCACCAATAATGATGATATTGAAAACAACATGTTCCCCACAAATGTTGAAAGCAACATATGAGCATAGGTTAATGAAAACTGCTTGTGGTATTTTATGCTATTCTGAATCAATAGGGTCAGAAAAAAAATTACTTTATTTGTTAAAAAGAAATCACTTCACACAGATTCCTCATGTTTCCCATACCGTGCTTGAGTGCTTGATATGCTGATTGATGACTATGAGAAGAACTCCGTTATTCAATATCCAGATCTAAGAGAACAGTTCTGAGAGAAATCAGAAATATGCCTAAGAATGCACTGGGTACACTATTGGTTTAAAAGTTTCCAAGAACCAGTTTTTTGTTTGTTTGTTTTAATGTAACACTCCCATAAATGGAGAGTTTAAGACATTATTTTTATTTTTTGAGAATTTCATACATGGGTACTTTTACATCATTTCCTTCTTTCCCTCTCTCCATTCAAGACTTTCCACTATACTCCCACTCCCTCCTAATTAATTATTATTCTTACACATACATATATGTATATATACATCATATGAGTTTATTATTAATTGTGTATATGAGTGTTTAGGACTGGCTGCTTCATATTGGAAACTCCGACAGGCAGCTCATGCTAGAATACAGATTCTCTATCCCTCAGGAGCAATTGATAATTGATTCCCTGTTCATCTAGTGGTACTAACCTCTGAAATTTATATATATCGTATATCCACAGATCTTGTTTAGGCAACCATATTGTTGAAATTATATGAGTGCAACTTCCTTGTTATATGTAGAAGACATTATTTAGCAACATATTTCCTGATCATCTGGTTCTTACAATAGCTCCACTCCCTCTATCCCTCATGTTTTATGAACCTTAGTTTTAGGTGTTTCACTGCAGTGGTACCAACTGGAGCTGGGTACACTGTGGTCACTTATTTTATGTAATGTAATCAGACATGGAACTCTGTAATAGTCTCCAGCTTTTTTAAAGGAAACTTTCTGTATGAGTGGAGAGAGCTACATTTGTCTGTGGATCTAGACAGGTATTTAGAATGTACTAAGAAATTTTTTTGGCTGAGGAAAGTGACAGTAGCAAGTTCTCCTCTAGGATCTTTGCTCTGTCCAACCACAAGTAGCTGACTCATTTTTACATGATCAGGCATGAATTCCCTTGTTTAAGTGGGTCTTGATTCCAAGTAGAAAGCTCTTGTTCACTCCCAAGCGAAAAATGCCACTATTGCATTAATCAGGATATTTTGCTAGGCCAGTCATCATTTCGATGATTAAGCATGGCTATTGATCGCTTTTAACTCCTTTAACAATTCACATATTCCTGCTGAGAGCTAGTCCTCAGGAAAGAGGTATTCCAGGGTAGTTCCAGCCCAATTTCTCCACGTTTGGTGTCCAAAGTATATAGCATTGTTGGCAACTGGACCTGGCATTCTGGGAGGAGAAGAAAAAAAGGTAATGCCAGTGCTGATAGCCTTTGTTTTTGGAGTCTCTTGGACTGGTCAACAACTTGAAATGACGTTTCCTTTGCTTGTCTCTGGGGTTTTTGATAGATAGTCTTCAGTTATATTCATGTACACACACACACACACACACACACACACACACACACACATTATATATGATTTTGTTTTGTTTTCTTTCTAAGTAACCCAAGCTGGCCTGGAACTCACCATGTAAACCAGACTGGCATCAGTCTCACAGAGATCCACCTGTCTCTGCTTTCTGAGTGCTGGGATTAAAGGTGTGCCCTATCACATCTGACTTATATATGCATTTTTAAATAAACATTGCAAATTACATGATTCTCTACAGCTTTTTGAGACCTGTTTAGTATTATTTATCTATTCCTTTTCCCTCTCCCTCTGCATTACCACTTCTCTCCATAACTACCCCTGAGTTGAAACTTGCTATTTAGAGAAGGCTGGACTTGATCGCCAAGAGATCAACCTGCATCTACCACCTGAGCGCTGAGATTAAAGATGAATTCCACATACTCAGTTATATCTCACCTTTTGATAAGCTAGATAACTTGAGTCAACTTATCAAATTGTATTTTGGTAAATATAAGTGAGAAGGTTCTTAGACAAATACAACTGAATGGGAAATAATACCAGAACAATAAAAAGTCATCCCCAAAGGAAACCATTTAATAAATTGCAGTAAAATCTTATGAACTGAAAAATAACAAATTTTACGTGATCAATTTTCCCTTTTCTATGTTAACATATTCACACTTAAAAAATTGTTTGGAATATTTGGAGACATTGTCTTAGTGGCACAACAAGGACTTTAAGCATCAGAAATGATGAATTCAGTATTACTTGGTACAATTTCCCAATGACATTGTTAAAATGAACCTCATTTAGTATCTATGCAATTTTGCTGCTTTAGTTTCTTTTAACTTCTCTGACATACTTTGTTAAGAGAAATATTGAAGCTTATTTTAATCAAATGTTGAAATACACTGTTAGTTGTCATAATAGATAATAATACATATGCATTTTTGTAATCTGGGATGGTGATGCATAATATAAATACATAAAATAAGATAGTTGATGAACTCTCACTTGTAATACCCTCTCAAATTTGTCAGTGCCAATATTTTACACACTTTTCAATAGTACAGCCTAGTGCTTTCTGTCATTTATTTTCTGCTTATAATCTCTTGCAGGCAAATAGAAAAAAAAACTTTGATTACAATATTTTGCTGGATTATATTTTAATAAATTATGGTAATTTGTGGTGTCTTTTAATATTTTAGAGCCTAACTAAAACGTCATTAGCCTAAAATTAGGAAAATCACATAAATCTCCTCTTCACCATGATGATTATGTTTGTGAGCACATTTTGTCATAATTTAATCTCCATGTTTTATATATTGTTTGGTCAGCCCTGTTCAACAAAGGACCCTGAGAAGGTAATTTTCCTGATTAGAATCAATTTTGTACTGTTAACATTTTAGGAAAATCACCTTCCTACTGCAAAAATAAATAAATAAATAAATAAATAAATAAACCACTAAAAACACTTTGCAAGTAAACCATGTTAAATGAAGGTCAAGTACTACAATCCAAAAGTTCCTCACAGAATAAGTGTAGGAGTTGTAGGAGTACATAAATATATATATATATATATATATATATATTAGTTCTGTCATCACTGCTTTGAACACTGAGGATGGAAGCTAAAGCCAGTAGCCAAAAAATAGTGTGAAATTTCTACCCATGTGATTTTAGAGCTCCTTGCCCCAATCAAAATGCAGCTGACTATAGCTTTGACTGATATAATGTATAACAAATGAGAAATACTGTCAATATTACCTGATTATCCCATTATAAAATTTCTGACCAATATCTCTGTAAGGATAAGTACT
Source organism: Eospalax fontanierii (assembly GCA_035773235.1). Taxonomy (NCBI): domain Eukaryota; kingdom Metazoa; phylum Chordata; class Mammalia; order Rodentia; family Spalacidae; genus Eospalax; species Eospalax fontanierii. Next base: position 43,176,368 of record CM069533.1, on the reverse strand, counting down.
GTTTCAAACTGTTTTAAATATTAAATGATCAAATTGAATATAGGAAGAAATAGACTCTGATCTTTCAAATTGGAAAAAAAAATTACTAAGAGTTCAGAATTGGGTAGTGGAACCTCCAAAAGCTGAGTAACACTTACATTTTTCTGAATAGAGATAAGGGAAGAAACTGTTGATTTGAATGACACAGAGTGGGAAAATTAGATTAATTCCAGGAGACATGTTTGAGACTTTCCAAGAATTCTCATTTAGATAGGATTAGATACTAATGGATTTGCTTAGGTTTAGGACTTGGCTGAAGCTTTCTCAGATTTGCTTCATATAAGGTCTCTATAGAATTGGGAATCATCTGGGTTTCTTAATGATCAGCTAATATCCAGCTTGATATGCTCCAAAATTCAAGTGTCTGTTTAAACATCCTTGACTCCTATTCATATTTTGGATAAGCAAAAGAATTTACAAAGTGCTGAAATATTATGATGCCTTACATACCAGGAAGTGTCAACGTGCAGCATGATCTAGAATAATTGCTAATTTCTAGGTATTCATGGCCAACTGCCTTGAAATATTTTTATTCCTCTCCATTAAAGTTCTGTTTTCACCTGGAATTATTCTTTTTTGGCATTAACTTCTTATTTGAGCCTAGTTTCTAACAAGTTCAGGATTATATTGGGTATTCTTATGAAGTTTTGGTGTGCCATTTCAGTAAAGTATACACTAAAGAATTTAATGAACGATGTGGATGAATTGAGTAAACAGTCTGTTTAGTGGCCATTAACTGTAATAACATAGACTACTTATGCCAAGAATATTTTCTATAACAATCTGAAGGTTCCAGAGTATAATTAAATTGCTGAGTACTTTTGTTCTTCATTCCATAGAATCTCTGTTTTCCTTAATATTTTGTTTGAAATTAAAGAAGGTTTCCCACACTAACCAATATTTTTGTGGTACAGATGATGAAGTAGATAACAACAGAATCAGAGTATTATTCCTTTTGGCTACTGGAGACTTCATTATAATAAGTTAGACATACACCAGTACTGTCCATTATTTGTAAGAACTGGAGGTTAAGAATCTTATGGAAGTTTAAAGGATTCCTAAGGGACATATCAGTCCTGAGCAAAATGACCAACACTAGATGTATTATAATAATTTCAAATTACAGTACAGAGTCATACCAAGAAACATGTTATGGTATAAAGAGTAATGTAGTGCAATGAGATAGAATACAGAACCCAGACATAAACCTGTGCAGCTCCAGCCATCAGAATTCCGACCAAGATGCCAAAGACATCTATTGTACTGAAGAAGTTTACCCAAAAATGTTAAAAAAAAATTACTTTTATACTTGGGCCACATCTTACACCCAGTACAAAAATAAATTCAAGATGGCCAAGGACTTTAATGTGCACTCTAAAAATTTGAAAATAACAGGAAAAAATAGGAAGACACTTCAAGCACAGGAAATGCTTTTCTAAATAGAGCACTTATAGACCAAGAAGTAATAGCATACAGATGTGACTGAATCAAATAAAGTCTCTGTATAGGAAAATGATGCCTTGCCATAGTGATGACAGTATATAAAATGGAAGGAAATCTTTGTTAGCTATGATTATAACAATGGGTTCAAATACAGAACACTTAAATACCTGAAAAAGTAAGCACAAAGGGAACAGATAATGGAGGCAGTAAATGTGAAAATGAATTGGACAGTTCTCAGAATGACCAGTATATACATGAAACCATGTTCAATGCCATTACCTACAAAGAAAGTTAAAATAAAAACTCCTTGATAGATTTCATCTTGTCCTAGTCAAAATGGCTATCAACAAGAAAGCAAATATCAAAATATGGTGCCAGTGGTAGGGAATTTTTATCCACTATGACTGAGAAAGTAAAGTTTTCTAGTCACTACGAAAATCAGAATGAAAGTTTTTTTTTAAAAAAAACATTAAAAATTGACCTATAGTATGATACTACTTATAGATGTCTTATTTGAAGGACTCAGAGTCAGAATAGAAAGAGAGACACTCAAACACTCATGTTTACTTGTCACAGTACTAACCTGGGTGGTTTTTTTTTTCTGTTTCCATAGTAATTTGAGGTTTTTTTCAATGTCTATGAAGGATTGTGTTGAAATTTTAATGTGGCTTGCATTTAATTTATAGATTTATCTTAGTAGGATTGTTAGTTTGACAATTTTAATTTTAGTGTTCCATGGGCATCAGAGTTCTTTACATTTTCTGGCATCTTTTTCAATTTATTTCTTTATTGTCTTAAAGTTTTTATTGTGCAAGTTCTTCACTTCTTTTGTTGGATTTATTCCATGATATTTTATAGTTTTTGAGGCCATCATAGATGGGATTGTTTTCTAGATTCCTTTCTCAGTGTTTCTGGTATATAGAAATGCTACTGATTTGGGGCTAATTATATATCCTGCTACAAGAATGCCAAATATATTTATCAGCTCTAGGAGTTTTCTGTTGGAATCTTTAGGGTCTTTCCTGTACTGAATCATAACTGCAAATAAAGGTACTTTTATTTCCCCCATTGCAATGTTTATCCATATTATCTCTCTTCCTCTGTCTTATTGCTCTAAGACTCAAATACTAAATTAAAAAAAAATTTCTCAGTGTTTTTTATCTATGTAGATTCATTATATCTCACCAGTGTCTTGTATCTGAAATATAACCTCTTTCTGTAAACTTCAGACATTTATACAATAAACACAGTAAATTAGATAGAACCCTAAATACATTATAATGCATGTAATATATTTAATTGCACTAACCTATATAAAGAATCATTCATGTTTTCTATTATTATTAAATATTTCAACATACTAATGAGTATTTTTTTGAATTTGTGTTCTTTGGATAGGAGAATTAGAATTTTCCATCTAGCTTTTAGAGTAGGTGTTTTTGGTTATGTCAGTGTGTGTGTATGTGTGTGTGCATGTAGATAATAAATGTGTACACATCTCTTTTCTTGCAATGTTTTCTAAAGTATAGAATTTTATACTATATCAAATTTTCTATCAAAACTTGCAAGAATCAGCTGTATATTTGTTCTCATTCTTGTCTAGTTCTGAAAAGTTTGGAGTCAGTAGCAATATAAATTACCCAGATTACTTTTCTTCTAATTAAACTCAAATTTAACACAAAGGAAACACAGTAGCAAAGACGTTGCTCAAAGAAAATAAATCTTGACACATCAAGCCTCTCGTCGAATCTGACAGATAAATGAATTTCAATGGTTATAAGATCAATCCAATTAACTGTTTTGTTTTGTCTTGTTTTGTTTTGTTTTTTAGTGTTTTGTGCTTCTTGGCCTATATTCCCTATACAAGAAAATTTATTTATTTTCCCCTTACTGTGATTATCATTTGTTAATGGATCCCATATATTTCACAATAATGAATTCTCTCAACTATAGGTAACTGGCTCCATCATAAAGTTACTAAAAATACCTGGTCTATATGGAAGTCGAAAGATGTAGCTCTGTTCCCCCCTTTTACGACAATGTTCAAACTAAATCCAATCAGATCTAACTTGAAACTATGCTATATCTTAACTTTTCCCGCTACTTGCTACCTTGTCCTCAGTTTCTCAGAACTGTATTGCCCTACTGTGCCCAGTGAATTCCTTGCCTGTTATTTCCTTGGTTATCACCAATTTCAACCAAATCAAGTTGAGTGCTTAACGGTCTGATAATAGGAGATGACATTAAAGTGAGACCTATAATGATGATTATTGTCAGACAGTTGGCAGTAAGAGCCCTGCATCTGAGAACAGCTGCTATACCATGCAACAAATGTTAAGTGTTCTCACTTTTAGCTGTCAGCTGCTTAGTATATTCTGCTCTGGAAGAGCAATTTTCAGAATCCCTATGAACATGTGTCTTACAGGACAATGTCCACTCTTTACATTTATTCTCCCCTCCACTCCTGCCCATCAGAGAATTATGTGTCAATCTTTGTACTGGAGCATAGTGATAAACTAGCTGACTTGAGAAGAGAGCTTACAAATTAAAGTAGTGGAGGAGCCCAAGCTATATAAAATTGCAGGACCTAGGAGAATAGGAATAGGAATAGATTTAGATGTCACTGGAGCAAAGAAAGTAAAGAAAGCTAATTGTTAAAAATTTTTGCAATGAGAATATTTTTCCATGGTATGAAGTTTAAACAGTTTTTAAACAAGTACCTATAGACAACAGTATAGCTCTTGAAAGTTTGGGGGAAAGTGTTGGCTCACAAGTACTAATATAAAGTGCTAGAACTTTTGGCAAAGAGTATGAAGAAAAAGAGCTAAGAGCTATCATAGTGGTATTACTACTCCTGACTCCAAAAATCTCAACATTTGATAAGATTAATGTCATATTTGACTCCCTCCTTCTCTCTTCCCTTCTGTCTTCCTTTCCTTCCCTCACTAGTTCCAACTCTTTACTTATTTCATTTCTCTTTACTTATTCATTTACACTTTCATTTTCCAGGACATCCAAATTGAAGCAATTGTGGTTCATTTCTTATAGACTTAGTTGATATTTGTATAAAGTCACAAGTTTCAAACAAGTTCACCATGTTATCTCTGTAATTCATGTTATTTTTACAGTACTACCAATTAACCCTGTTTTTTTCACTAATATGACTGAGTTACAAGAATTATCATTTGATCTGACTTCTTATTCCTAAGGAAAATAATATTTCTATTGGTCATTTCTTAATGCTAAAACTTAGTAACAAACAATACACCAAGCAAAAATTGTCTTTGGAAAATATGCTTTCTAACAGATGATTTTTCTTTTAATCTTGACTATATGGAAAGCTTATTAGAGAATTTATTATGTTTCTAATAACGCATAAATAAGAGTTGAAAATGTAATCTTGATGAAGATCAAATAGATTCAAGAACTCTGACTTATTATGCAAATAAGTATTATTATTTATATGGGAGATATTGCCCTAATTCTATTTCAATTTTGATTCAAAGGAAGATCTAATGAGGAATACCATAGAGGCTCTGAAATATTTTCAATTATGCATGCACTTAGGTTATTTAATAAAAGTTTCAATAGTCCATTTATCAAGAATCAATGGCAAGATATATAATAAATTTGAAATGTAACTTACATTCAAAATGCTCATTTACACATAAAGATAACTTTAGAATTCCAAAACTTTTTTGTCATATCATCTCTGCTGAGAGTAAAACTCAATACAGCCGAATGACAGTTATGGACCAAACTGTCTGCATTTTCCATTGAGTGGGATAATGACAACAAATATCTTTATATTCTGCATTTCATTTATTTATTTTCATTTTCTACCACTTTACCTGTTACACTAAATACTTGTTAATTAAGTACAATATAAATATAATAATAGTTATTTGAATTCAATTTCCCTTCTTCAGATATCTGATTCAGTGGATTATGATTATTGGTCACTCTCCAGTAATGGGAAAGCTGTGTGTTGACCTGAGCTGCCCGCTTTGCAGACTATTTATCCCCAAAATTTGACTTCTTCTTTATGTGTTATCAAGGTTTTATGGAGTACTTGTTGGATGAATAGATGATCTAATGTTTGTGATACAGACTTGAGTAGGATAATCTAAAAAGATAAAATTCAGAAGTCAGAGATTCAACATATATCTAATAGGCTTAGGAAAATGATGCTTTATAAAAGCTTTTAGAAAGAGATAGTGTTAAGATAGACAAGCATTAGTAGAATTATTCAAGGACAAAAACAAGTCAGAAACAAGGACATTCAGAGGATGACGCATAATTCTGATACTCAGGCGTCATGTAATCTGTGGATATATCATTTGTACATAATTTTCAACATTTAAGTAAGATGACTAGCTACCCAACTTTTTTTTTTTTTTGCCTAAACTTCATATTGCCTCCATCTATGAATCTAGCATGTTTCCTCTAGTATTTATGTAAAGAGGGGATATTATTTTCATGAGAGTATGTCTCTGGAAGTTGGTACTTAGTAGCTCAAGGCAGGGGTGGATATTATAAGAGATCTTGTGCATTCTGGAATCTAATAAGTTTACAGTCATAAGTTTATACATTTCAGCTAATTCTTAAGCTACAGGGAGGTGGAATAAAACTGCGAAGGTAGATATAGATGCAGACATTAATATATACATAAATTATGTAGATACAGATACTGATACCAAAGTAGTGGAGAAATACCAATAACACCTGGAGGTGAGCTGCACACATTTCCAGGACATGCTGGCAGGGCCCTGGTCCAGAAGCAGAAGCTGGATAGAGAGCATTCACATACAAAACTCTATTTTTCACCTTAGTGTGTTTCCACAGTAAAACTGGATGGAAGGAATGGAGAAATCCCATATATAAGCAGCGCCAACCCGTGTGCAACCTTTCATTATGTGGAAATGTGCACTACCCTTCTATTGTGAAAAAACACCATGGCAAGGCAACTTATTGAAGGAAAGGTTGATTTGGCTTAAGAGTCCAGAGGGCTTAGAGCCACAGTGGCCTGGGAGGAGTGGCAGGAGAGGTGGCTGGAGCAGAAAACGGAGCAATCACATCTTCAAGAAAGCACTGAAAGCAGAGGGAGACTAGAAATCTGGCAAGGCTTAAGAACACTCAAAGCCCACCCCCGGTGACGTGCTTCCTCCAGCAAGGTTGCACTGTCCAAGACCAAAATGTCCACATCTTTAGAGGCTATGGAGAGCGTTCTCAATCATACCAAGACATCATACGGTAATACTGCATCTTCCAGCATTATCGATTCTACAGACAACCACAATTCACCAAAGGTCCAAAACTTCTACCGGAATTCAATCCTGGTTTTGCATATTTTGAGTTTTATGACATATGCAAGTTATGTATCTAGCTTGATAGTATCATAGAGAGTATGCCAATATTTATGCCATATCTTCACGTCTTCCTTCTCACCAATCTGCTGTACAATTTTTAAATATACTTGGTTAGGATCAGTTTTTCTTAAAAACTATGCAAACATAATGGACATTGGGTTAAATTTCTTTCATAAAAATTATTTTTCACCCTAATGAAAATTCCAAAAGTCCTGTTTCATTAAAATCCTAACTTATACTCTTGGAAATTGAAGAATCAAGTGTAATTCTAAAATGAAAGATTATGTGACATAGCCATGATTTGAACATACTTCAAGGCTATTCTTAGAATATTCCTTCAGTATTATTTATAGTAGAAAACTGATAATTCTAGTAAATTAAAAAAAAACTAAATTTCAATACTTTAAGACTAGCAAAGCAAATTACATTCTAATTGAAAAATTAAATATTATGCTTCCATAAAAATAATGTTTTGTGCAATGTTTAAATATGTGGTAACATATATGTAATTAAAAGTAGTGCACAAAAAATTGTGTTCACATTATTATATTATCAAATATTTTGATATTACATTTAGACAAGAATTCCAAATAATTATCTTTTCAAGATTATATTGCTAAAATTTAAAAACAAACATGGTTATGTTTTCTGCAATTTTTAATTTTGTGTGTAATCACATTTAATTATTCAAATAAAAATATAAGTAATCATGCCTGTACTCTCAGAGTTTGCATCTTACTGAGTTAAAATATACATACAAAAATAATACAGTGTCAAAGCTTCGATATTGTTGTAACATGAAGGCTTACAACATTTGCAGATGAGAAAACAATAAAAGTCAGGACGACAGCTAAGGAGCAGCAGTAACAGCTCCAGCGTACTGCTTGAATTATTTTTCAGTGTTGCTGTTATAAGTTTTCGCAATCTAAGGGGTTTAAAGTAACTGATATTGCATGCTGGTTGTGTATCACAGGAGTCTGACAGGGAACTGAAGGCACGGCTTCAGGGGAAAATCCTTCACTGTGTTTTCCAGCCTTGGCTGCCTTCAGCTTTCATTGATTTGGAGCTTCCCAATTCTATGCCTACCTCTGTCTTCTGTGTCCTCTACACTGTATGTCCTTTAGGCCCCAATATCTCCTCTTCTTTCATATTTTAAGAACACCAACCTTTGGGGTTAGGATCTATTCTAAATTCAGGAAAATGTCATTTGGGAAGTCTTCATTTTCTTTGGAACTGTAAGAACTCTTTAACAAACGGTTATTCATTGATTTTTTTTTCCTAGCACTTCAGACTTTGTCATCATTTTGGAGTCTACTGTTCCTTCAAGGGAATTATTTTCTTCACAATCATTACATTGTCTGAACTCTTTATCCCAATGATTCCAGTTGGATTCCAATTGCTGTGTCAAAACACTCTGACCAGTACCAACTCATGTAGGAAGGGGTTAATGTACTAACATCACACAGGTCACAGTTCATCACTTAGGGAGCCCAACAATCAACAATCAAGAAAATACCCAGACATGGCCACAGACCAGTCCATCGGAGGGAATTCCCTTATCCCTGGTGTGTCAGGTTGACAGCAAAAGCTATCCAGTGCACCAACTTACAGCTAGTACATGCTCACCTCCTTCAAGGGTTTGCCTAAATATCTTCCCATTTTTGAGGCTTTCCCTTTCCATCCCACTTAGTCTTACAACTTTTACAGTATGTCCATTTCCAGTTATCCATGAGTCATAGCATAGAAATCAAATACACATTATTATATCATGATTAAACCACAAATGCTAACACATGTATAATACTATTAGCGTAACTATCCCATCTTTCTATTTACTTATAACATGCAATTAAAATATTGCAATGTCTCAATAATTATTTTTAAATGACTGAAAAATTTATGTTAATCCTTTTAAATAGTCATCCAAGGATACCTCATTTCACTCACTGAGTTACTTCCGTGGAATTTATAGTATTTTAATGGAAATATCAGATAAAATTTCATGAAGCAGTGATACCAGGTTAAGTATACATTATAAAGCTCTTATTCATATAATCACCATTCATATAAATAAACAGAACATTTATTTATAAATGTTCTGCTACTATGTCTATTTTGGGTTATATGTCTTTATTCTTTCCTAAAAATATATCACTTTCTTAATACAGTTCTTCCTGCATTTCATCATAGTTTTTATGACTGTGTAATGATGCAATTATAAAGAAAAATTTTATGTTATTTCAAAATGGATATATATATATATATATATATATATATATAGAGAGAGAGAGAGAGAGAGAGAGGTCATTGATAACATACAGATTTATCTTGTGGTGTATCAGAATTTAATATTTCTCTATATTACTTGAATAAGCACATGTTTTAAAAGGTATTTTCACTGGTTTCTCTACTGCATACAGAAAAATGTCTAAATGCTTAAAGCCACACTTCTACCAAATCCTTGCTTTCTTTCTAGTTGAGTTTATGAATAATTCTTATATAAATGTTTTGTGCATTCAAAGTCGCATATAGGTAATCAGGACTGCAGGTCGGATAGCAGCTTCATCTAGCATACTACTTCAGTGGTGTGGTTTCCGCCTCCTTTAGAGTTTTTTTTGGTTTTGCAGACATGTATCTTAAGGGATTATTTTGTCTCGTGGTTCCAGGAAAGTCCATCATACTGAGGAACTAAAAGCATCAGGAGTTTGTAACTGCAGGTCAGATTGCGTCTATAATCAGGAAGTAGAGAGAATGATGAGAGCTTGTATAGAGCTCTTACATACTATGATTCCATCCCAGAAAATGCTGCCACCCACAGTGGGGTCTTCCTATTTTAATAAATCAGATGATTCCAGATGTCATAAAAGTGACAATTGAGATTAACCATCACAACTCCACTCCTTGTCAACTTGACATCCAAACATATCACTTAAATTCCAAACATAACTTTTCATATCTTGTCACAAAAGTTTCATGATTATTTCAAAATACCAAACAGATTCCATAGCACCTTTTCCAATTTCAACAGTTTAAAGGTTCAAGGTTCACATCTCATCTGAGATTCAGGTAATCTTTTAATTTTGAGCACCTAAAAAATAACACACACACACACACACACACACACACACACACACACACACACTCACACATGTTATATACCTCAAAAATATAATGACACAGAATAAAAATTCTCATTTCATAATGGAAGAATCCAGGTATGACAAAGACTAAAACAAGATCAAAATTCAGCAGGATAAACACTAAATTCTGCAGCTTCAGATCCAGCCTCTTGTGGTTGGAAGGACATTAACTGGACTTCAAATGACTCAAGTAGCCACGTTCCTCCAGTTCGGTCACTTGCACATACGTAGTCTTTCTTTTAGCTAGTCATCACTCCATGCCTGCAGCTTTTTATAGGTGAATGTCCCCTAGTCCTGGCATTTGCAATATTCTAGGGCCCCCACTGTACCTTAACTTTTACCTGCCCATATTCATGCAATAGACTCTTAGGGCCTCCTTGTAGGGACCCTGACCCTGATACCTGTGGCCTGGCCTCAGCAACCCTATGAAAATGTTGAACAAGACTAAATAATCTTGAATCATCCATGTCTGCAAAAACAATACCATGTGGATGACAGTACCATATTCTAATGCCAGGTGAGATGTAGCTCAGCCCACTTGGATCATAACTACCACCTTTCTGTGTTGATCCAGGGAAACAAGTCCCTGTGCAGTTGCCTGTGAATAGATGGCAGTTCTTTCAAGTTTAGTTTTTCTTCTTTCAACTGTATTTGGATATTCTCAAGCTGGAAACTCAGATGGGTAGTTTTTACTCTTAGGATGTCTTTGTTTGACCCAGTGCATTAGGGGAGGTTTCTCCTTAGTATTTCTGTATTATACCTGCCTTATTTAACAATTATAACTGCCTTTCTAGCACAAATCCAAATGATGTCTTAACTTGAAAATGTTCTCTGGAAAAAAAAAAGTTCATTTTCTTTAAATTTGGCTTCACGGAAATTAGCTTCATAGATGTTTTCAGGACACATGTGCAAAACAAATCCAAATTCTCGGTGTCTACAGGAGACTAGCTCCTAGTCCAGATCCTGTTAGAGTCCTTGCTTTTCCCTGAGACCTCATCAGTCTGACCCCTAATATGTGCATTTTCCCAGCTTTCTTGTCTTAAACTTTCATCAGTTTCTTAGTTAGCATTCTGTTCCTGTAATAAAGCGCTGAGCAAAACCAACTTGGGAAGGAAAGAATTTATTTCATCCTACAAGTTACAGTTCATCCTTGAGGGACTCAAAGGAAGAAACTAAGGTCAAGAACCTAGATACAGGAAGCCAGGCAGAGGCCATGGAGGAACACTGCTTATGGCCTTGCTCCCCCGGTTTCCTCTGCTAATTTTTTTTTTTATATACCCTAGGCCAACCTACCCGGGGATGGCAATGTCTAAAAATTGGCTGAGCCCTCCCACATCAATTAGAAATTTTCAGTACTTTTGAAGATGCTGTGTGGGTTTTCTTTTTGCATAGGTTTATTACTAGGACATAACCCTCATTTATAATTAATTACTTTATCTGATATGTCAAACATAGAATATTAAAACATGATTATTATTAATCATAACACATTGTAAATATCATTGGGAATAGTTATTTCTAGAAATAACATATATAACATATGTTGTTTTTCTTTCTTAAAATGGAGCATAGAATAAACTGCCTGTAAAAAAGTAAAAGAATAATAAAGTTCAACCTTTTAAAAATACTTCATGTTATCCAATGTACACTTTACTTTGTTTGAGTTGTTAACTTCCTCAGTGGTTGATACACTGTAAGTAACCTTAGTGGGCATTTTAAGGAAAAACTGAAGTCACATAAAGGCTTCATAGTTTTAAATATATGATCATGGATTAAAACATTCAGTGGAACTTTAGAAGATATTGAATGCTTTCTGCTTCTCTGTCTCTGAAAGAATCAAATGCAACTAGTATAGAATAACTCTTACTCAACTGGAAGCACGTTGTGAAATTTACTTAAGTTCAATTGCTTCCTAGTCTGTTGTTGACAAAAATGAAGCTAAATCCCATTGGTAAAGAATATACATGTTCTCTTTTTCCAAAGGGTACATAAAGAATATTCTAATTTCAATATTAACCTGAGATTTGTAGTAGACTATGCCAGCATAAATACTGAAAATAGCATATTTTGAATATATATATATATATATATATATATATATATGTATATATATGACTGGGTGTAGTAATGCATGCCTTTAGTCCCAGCACTCAGGAGGCAGAGGCAAGCAGGTCTCTGTGAGTCCAAGGTCAGCCTAGCCTGGATTACATAGTGAGTTTCAGGGCAACTGGGGTACAAGGAGACCTTGCCTCAAAAAAAAATGTAAGAATGTAATTTTGGAAAGTAAAAGTGTACAGTTCAGTGCAGTAAAATATGTATCTATATATGTAATATATATTATGTATATAATATGGAAGATGAAGGCTTAATTAGTTTAATTTAGGTGCTAGGGATTAAACCCTGGTTCTTATGCATACTAAGCAAGTCTTCATGTACAGGTCCTCAATGTCTGTCTTTTTACATGCTCCTAAGTAAAAACTTTTAGGTTCAAAATGCCATGAGAGTCCTCCCCTGCTTTCTTATTTTCTCAGAATTGATCTTCCATTGGACCACTATTCCTGTGGATAAGTGGTCCTGCTTAAAGTCTTGGTCCTACTCTCTGCAGAGATACAATATTTCAGCCATCCTTTCCTCTTTCCAAGAAGAGCTATCAATATGCAGCAAAGTAGTGAACTTGCTACTCATTTTGATTTTTCCAGTAGTTTGCAGTGGTGGGATTCAGAGCAGATGCACACTAGCATTCTTGTGACAATGAGTTAAGGTATTAAATTTTTATATTTTGTACCATAATTCTTTTTGTGTCAGTTTTTATACTTTATTTCATTTCAATTATGATACAAAAATATATACATTTTTAGAAACTTCGATTAGCTTTAAATGTCATTTACATATAGTTTAGTAATAGTGATAAATGAAATGGACAAATTGATAAATGTGTAGTGATATTTTTACATATTGATATTTTGCTCATTTTTGAAAAGTAGTATCTTCCTTGAAGTATTTTAAAATGTGTATGTTGTCAGAAATACTTAATAGAGGAAAAAAATCTTCTGAACTCTTTAAAAATAAAGATTCATGTAATAGAGTTTTGATTTTCAAGACAGTACATTTATATTTTACTACTGAAGTCTATTTTAGTGAGTCTCATTAGAGTATTAATGCCGATATCTTGTTATCCTTCTTATTTTGCCAGATGTACCAGAAGAAAAAAATTAGCCCATTATATTCTGTACTATGTGTGTATATTTGCACAAGGCAACAATTCTGAATAAAAAGAATATATGAAATATGAATCTATCATGCTGTATTTTCAAAACCCAAGCTATATTAATACTTTTGTATTAAAGATAAACAGCAGTATATGAAAGCATGGCATTGCCTTTGAACATATCAGTTTTCAGGTTTCAAAAGTTACTATTTTCTTAAGATTGTCTATTCATTGAAAAGTGTCAAAAAGTACTAAGGATTACAAAAGCAGTCCTTGAAATTTAACTCTCAAGGACCAAATCACTTATATTTCATACAAAAGAACATAATCCATAAACAGGATATGTTTTGAAGAAACCCTTGTTCGTGCATGTCACTGGAGTACTAATGCAAAATAGATCATTTTAAACACTTTAAAGGTCTGACATTTTAATAAATACGCATTGAATCTCTTGCCATTCTGGGATGTTTACAAGTGCTTCTTGTGGTTCTTCCTAAAAGAACATGATAACAGGAATCATGTTTCTAGCACCCAATTCAGGCAGTTCACAAACAACTATAACTTCAGCTCCAGGTTATCCAACACTTTCTTCTGACTTCTATAGTCCTCTATGTGCAGGAGCACATATACAAAACTACATATATGGGAATTAAAAAGAAAATATTTTGTAGTCAGGTATGTTGACACATTTTTTTTTTCTATTTGGGAGGCGGAGGCAGGGAGATCTTTGTGAGTTACAGGACAACAGCAGTTCATATTGGGACCCCGTGTCACAAAATTATTTTCTGAACGATGTCAATGACTTAAATGTTCATAATTTAGAAGATTGAAAAACTGTATATTCTGATATACAACTGTTCTATTATTAGGAAGATAAAATAATATCGTTTTAGGACTATGCATTATCTATATTATCTTCTTAGTGCTCAGGGAGCAAAATTCCTTTACAGTCATAGAATAGTTTCATGAAGTTCTTTTTTATAACTTGTCACCAACCTAAATTATGTATGAAATATCATCTGAAATACGCTTTGTGAATGACACTCTAGGACATTCTTCTTCAAGATAAAAAGGGGCAGGCTGAAGTCTTTCAGTTAATATACATATAATTATTTGACTACTCAGTAGACTATGGAATCTAATCCAGGTAAGGATGCCATTCACTGAATAAAGCCCACTGTAAGTATAGGTCAAAATTTCCTGGTCAGATAATATTTCTGTGTAACGTATTCCAATTTTCTTTTTCCAATATTATCTGTATGACATTATTACAATTTTTCTGCTGATGAGAACTTTGATAATGAATAAAAATACAACTGTACAGTAGCAGTATTATTGGAATTTATTAATTCAGAATTTGACATACTTAATTTTATTTTTCAAATTAACTATATTTGAAAGGAATCTGTGAAAACACCTAAGTGAACCAGGAACTGAGAAATTGTGAGAAAGTATCAAATCCTACCTTCCTTTATCCCTGAGTTCCTTGGAATCTGCAAAACTCTTTCCACGGATGTTCTTCATTGGATTTTCTCCAGAACACATTCTCAGATCAACGTAATTGTATTCATTTCTGTCTACCTAAACATTATGCTCATATTCACATTTTATGAAAAGAAAAATAACCATATTTTACTTAATTGAAGAACACAGATTTAAAAATATTCTCAGTTTTTTAGAAAATAAATATTAGATCTGTGAATTTTTAGAAAAAATCCTCCACTTATATGATCATACAAAGAATTTAACTTGCATTGTAACTTCTCAGTATATAACTAACATTGAGGTTGTTCTGTGAAAGTGAGTCTGACCAGGGAACTCCCTGGGCACTAAGTAGGTATTAAGCACTGTTAAAATTTTGTTAAAGAAGCTATTAATTTTAATGATAAGTTTTTTAACTTTATATAAAACATTCTGTAAACATTCCTATCAATGTTCATTTTCCTGTAAATAAACAAAGGCATTGAGAATGGAGACAATTAGACTCCCTAATTACTAGTTATGAAACTCACTGTTGCTGCCCAAGTTGCCTTGTTCAAAAGGACTTTCAATCCTATAGAAAACTGGACTACTCTTAAGTCAACCCCAAACATCTTGAACACTCCACAGACACATTTTTAGACAGACAGCTATGCAAAAGATTGCAGCTGACTACCTGGCTCTTAGTGGCACAGTTTGGATAGTTTACACAAGAATGTTGAAATCACAGTCTTTGATGAATTAATTTCACTTTGGCTATAGGGGGAGCATAGCTCTTGGTCTAGACTACAATTATATATTTGGTGACAAGGCCCTGATTGTTCCAAAGCAAATGACTGTGAATGATTCAAACCTTCCCTTTTCTGATTATATAAGCCAATAACTAGACTGCCACGGTCATTCAGTGTGGTGACTGGAGGACACTGCCTCACGCTCCATCCTCTGGTGTTGCAATATGAGTATGATATATATTTCTCTCTGGTAGTTTTTTCTTGACTTGGGTCAGCAGTGTGGGTTGATCTCTTAACATGATAAGGAAGCAGAAGTGACAGAAGGGTGTGAAAGCGAGGACTGTGCACTTGTGTGTGTTGGAGGTTTGGCATTTTCTTGACAGCTAGATAAAGCTGAGGAAATAGATTCAAGTGATAGCTTGAAAGCCATGCCACAACTTGACATCTGAGGATTATATGGGGCTGCACAGGCCTGATTTCTCATGTGTTGTACCTGCACGGATGTGCAGCCCTGATCTCCTAAAATCTCTGTGCACTGCCTGGTGATTTGACAGCTAAAAATTTCATGGGCA
This sequence comes from Eospalax fontanierii, assembly GCA_035773235.1. Classification (NCBI taxonomy): domain Eukaryota; kingdom Metazoa; phylum Chordata; class Mammalia; order Rodentia; family Spalacidae; genus Eospalax; species Eospalax fontanierii. The sequence continues at coordinate 43,160,387 of CM069533.1, read as the reverse complement.
TTATGGGAATGAGACATTACCTAAACTGGCTATCCATTCATTATCACCTAGCTTCTGATTCCTGATTCTTATCTCCTGAACAAACCTGCTTGTGAACAGTATCAGGTTTCCAAGCCCAAAGCCCAGGATCACCAGCATAGAATTTAGATCACAGACTGTTGAAGAAGTAGCCTTCCCATAGAGATGTAAGACCAATCTACCAGCAGATACCAACTGATCTGAATCTCCCCACTGGGCCGGTGTGATGTCTTTCAATAGAGCACGCACTATTCTTCCCAGAAATCCCATATGCATACAACAATCCCACCAGAAGAAGAGGTGATGCCTGTACCTATGTGATTCTGATCTTAACTAGTTCTCAGGTCCTGATCAGCCCTCTGCCCAGGTTCCCAAGCAGTGACAAGTGTCCATGCTAATGTTCTACCAAAGAGGCAGGTACTCAAGTAATGCCTATAGCCATTTAGAAATGAAGGACAAAATGAGTTGAGAGTTATAAAGAAGCAGAGAAAAGTCACTGCAGACCTTGGTGACCAGAAGATTTGCAGAGATTTAGGTCAGCAGAGCCAGGAGTCTCAGATCCCAAGGTGATCATTATAAGACTTATCATTGCTAAAGGGTTCAACATCCTGATGACTGGAACCTACACAGTGACTATGATATTAGAGTATTCCAGGCCATTAGATGCTGTCAAAGGGTAATAAAAACAAATTTGTAGAAACCCAACTTTGAAATCTGTCCAGTCAAAATTTCCACTGAGGAAGAACATTAGAACTTTACCCTGTTTGACTGACTGATGAGGAAAGAGCATTTGAAAATAAATTGTGGAATTTGGACAATATTTCTGCATTTGTATATGTATGCAAGCACTTTAAAATTTAAGGTCACAGTGTTTCGTTTTAATTTTTCATTTTAAATCCAACTGGTCAAATGCAAGAGAATACTTGTCTGTTAAAATCTTAACTCTAAGTGACACATCTTCAATGTAACCTCTACATATAGGATGAATGCATTTCCTAACTCTTACCAGAGAAGTTTTCTATTGCAGCAGATGGTAATTAATACAGAGATCAACAATTAACCAATGTGCCGGGAACAATTGCCTCAATAGGACACCTGTATCATACATCTGCTTCCCAAGGCTCAGAGATCGTTGTGGGAGAGGAAGCAGAAAGGTTATAAGAGCCAGAGGGGTTGAGAAATTTCCAGACAGCTGGTCACATGAACTAACAGCAATGGTGACAGCATACATAATTCCTATGCAAGTTCAGACTAGGCAAAATCCCAGCCTAGACATGGGGAAGTGGGTAAGAAATCCTATCCAATCTGAGGAACATTAAGCAGTTAATGGCTACAAGAACCAGCAGAGACAGTATCTTACAGGGATGGGAGTCTTGGTGAGCCCAGTGAATGGACTCACACTGAATGAAAGACACAAATACAACCCTACTGTAGTCCTCTCTCTCTCTCTCTCTGTCTCTCTCTCTCTCTATATATATATATATATATACACATATATATATATATATGTGTGTGTGTGTGTGTGTGTGTGTGTGTATGTGTGTGTACATTAATTTGGGTGGTAGGCACTGGAAGTGTGGATAAGAAAGGAAATCTAAATACAATCAATTTATAGTGTATGAAAATTGCAAAAACTCAATAAAAAAAGGATAAGCTCTCCAATCCTGAGCATATCTGAAAATTGAAAGAAAACATCCTAACATATGAATAGACTTCACTTCAAAAGACCCATATTAGGTACCTGGGAGTTTAATGACCTTATACTGTATAGCTTAGATTCTCTCATAATATACTTATAGACCTTTGGAGACAAAAAAAAAAAAAAAAACAAAAACAAAGTCATAAAAAGAGCACAAGCACAGTTGTGGCTCCTGTGCACATTTTCAGTCCTTTCATGTAACATCTCTCATCTGTCTCCTGGGAATCCGCCACATTTTTGGCTTCAGTTAACATGTCCATTTTTATCCGTGTTTACTACATTCCCATTCAAACAATGTCTCTGGGGTTTTTGTTTGTCTGTGTTGGGAATACGTATCTTTCTCTGGGAGACTCAGTACAATATATGCAATTGCTTTACCAGTATTCTACTAAATTTTTTAATGTTTACATTAAGTAAGAAAATTATTTACTCAGGTTTTTTTCCTAATATCATATATATTAAAAATAATTTATCTCTACTATTTTTTATAATTTGTATAATTCCTGTATGTATTCAGAGTGGGGTCTTCCTTGACTATCCTATATGAACTGACTTACTTTGACATTCATTAGATTTCATTTTTTGTTTCTTTCTTTTCATTGCCTGATTTTCTACAAGTTTTAGCTATATGACATCTTGGCCTGCCTTGTTAGAATTTAAACATCGTATATAAATTTCTGCCAGTTTTCTTAATTAATTTAAAAACTGAAATAGTTCTTGGCCAATGATCTTACACCCATGAACTGATGGCCTCATAAATGAAGTGCCCTATTTCATGAACAGGGTTTCTCACAGGGAAAACATATCTAAGTAGTAAACATGCAATACAATTTTATGAGGAGACATAATAAGTCCACTTTACTGCTATTGTGATGTGGAAATCATATCATCATGAATCAATATAATAATTTCCCTTAATTATTCTTATGTTATATATAGCTGTCATTTAGATAGAATACTAAATTTCTAGTTATTTCAAATGTATTTTATTTATGATATTATTATCTAATGGTTAATGAAACACCTTTATAGATCTTTAGATCTATAGATCATTTAGACCTTAATAAAAGGGTCTAAAATGTTAAAAAATTCATTCAATAATTAGAATCTTAGGTAAAAATATATGTGATGGCCAACACTCATAGATATTAAAGAATAACTATGATTATGAATAGATTTTAGTTTCATTACACAGTGGAAACAACCACATTTCTATAATGAAATAGCAGAGCATATACAATGAACTTAAATTTATATTTTTCCTAATTTTACTTATTTGGGATTTTTTTTCGGTTTTGAAACAGTGTCTCCCTGTAGTCCCTGCTGGTCTAGAAGTCACTATGTAGATGAGGCTGGCTTCAATCTCACAGAGATCCACCTGCCTCTCTCTCTTGAATGTTGGGATTAAATGCATGTGCCACCACTTTTTGACTGCTAATTGTAATTAATAGTTCTATTTTCCACTCTCTCAACATGGGTTCATCATCTATGTATTTTTTGCCTATTATACTCTGTTCACATCATTCAAAATATGAACAGGCACACACCCTTTCTCACACACACACGCACACACACACACACACACACACACATATATATATATATATATATATATATATATATATATATATAAAATCATTATCTCTGCTATTTCTTTATAATTTGTATAATTTCATTCACATATTTTTGGGTCAGTTTTCTCCTTATCTTCATTGAATGCAAATGGGAGTTTTCAAAAAGGAAGTTTATATAATAATATTCTTAGTAATTTGTGTAATAGTCAACTACATTGAATATAGGATTTCATACATTGCTTGTATTTTTATTGATAAATTCATTTTAAAATATCAATGAAATTCTACATTTTATATATGGGCTATCTACATAAATAACTTTTCCTATTTCAAAATTCTCTTACTTTCAAGATTAGTCATCCACATACTCAGTAATGAAGTGAAAATACTAAACTATTCCTTTGTAACCACATTCATATCAACAGAGCCTGCTAGTGTATGAATTATCAGTTACAGATCATGGATTGCTGGTATCTTTTATGATTGTTTTGGTTTCAACTTTATATTAACTTGCAATTTATTTTCTTTTGTTCAATAAAATTAGTGTTGTAAAATAAATGTTATTTTTGTGGACTCTGCATCTGAATATGTTTTTTTAGATTTTCTTTTCTAAGATTGTGCCTAAAAATTCATGTTGTGTAAGAGTCTTCTTACTGTCACTGGGACAAAATCCTTGAGATATCCAAAGCATTTGTCTCATTGCTTAATGGTTTTTAGCACATGGTCGCTTACCTATGGTGAGGCACACAGTCTCACAAGGAACCACAAAGTAAATATGGTAAAAATCTCTTGGTAGCCAAGAGAGAAGGAGTAAAAAGGAAAGGATCAGTGTCTGTATATTCTATCTGGAAAAGGAGGTCTCCAGTGGACTATTTGTTCATCTAGGCCAAATCCCCCCAAAATCCTTTAAAGTATGAAATCATCCATGGACTATATCAATTACCTCCCAGCTCTGAAAATTATTACATTTGAGACCAAGCCTTTAATGCGTGAACTTCACAGGAGTACAAATCAAGATAAAGTAATAGTAAATAGTTTTCTCCTGTCTACCAAAGTTTTCTTAATTTTTGAATATTAAGTTAAACTGCAGGCATTCATAATATTCATTTTTCTTGCCATTTTGTTTTTAATGATTGGTCATTTCTTTATATTTTAAATTATTACTATTCATTTTATTAGGGATTACTTCTGGCAACCACTTACAATTCTAACAACATTATATTTTCACACTGGAGGGTGTAACTTTTTTCCCTTCACATTAAGGTGATTTTTAAGTTTAGAGTGATGAAGCTTTGGTTACATTTATAAACTGAAAATTTTTATATCAGGAATATTAAATTTTAAGATATATGTATGTATATATATATATATAGGTTCAGGAAGATTTTGGCTTATATTTTCATGTATGTATTTATATAGTCATAAATACTTAAACATATAAATAAATAACCAAACAAAAATGAATACCTTGAACGTAACTATCTCATTTTCCCCACAAAGGAAGAGAAATTATTGTTAGTTTTAAACAACAACAACAAAAGAGTCAAATGAACTAAGTTGCTCTTCTAATGTGATTTAGGTTTTAAACTAAGCATTATGTTTACAAGGAAATAAAATAAATTTCAAATATACATTCTTCTCCACTTTCATGCTGAACAACTTTCAATTCATATATCAATTGAGAAATTAAAATTTTGTTATGTTTTAGTTAAATCCAAATTAATTTCTGAAAGGGACAAGAAAATCCACAGTACTTGCAATTAATTATATAACAAAAATAGAATAGACTGAAGGATAGTGTAAAATGCTGATGGACAAAGTAAGAATGGTTTACTCCAGTTCAGTTTATTGAATATTTATAATGAAACCAGTGACCAGAAGGTTATATTTAAAACAAGACAAATTGCCCACTTGTAAATATTTATTAATGTTTTATGCTCTTCCAGTAACTTAAGAAAATTTTAATTGGTTGATGTGTGTGTATGTTCAGAGTATAAAACCACCTACACTGTTCGGAACACGTGAATGAAGAAAATGGATTAACAAGGTCATGGTCATGCAATGCTATATGTTTGGTTTACTGTATTAAGTACCTAAAATAGATTGGGTCTTGACCATCATTCATTGACTGCTACAGAGATAAGAATATTAGTTCAGAAAAATGTAAAAACAAACAAGTTTCACACATCCACTCTTCACTTACTGTGCTTCGCACCTTTCTCTGTCTCTGTGATCTAAAACTCTCAGACAGTACCTTCCTCCAAGGCTTGTTTCTGCGTCTTCTGTGCTGTACTCTGGAGCTTCTCTTGGCAGGCTGGCTCTTTTCCCTCTCTAGCTGGCTTTGATTTCCCCTGGTTACATGCGCTCCATCTGCTTCCTTTCCTGGTGGCGAAGTGGCCTTGGCCGTACCCTTGCATTTTGCCATCGTTCTAGTTTTGCTCTTGTTTTAAGTATATTTTAAACATGTAACAAAGTTGATTGAAAACTGAAGAAATGTCTAGTACTTATTTAGATTTTCCCCCCAGGGAACAGCTAGTCTTTGCCACCAGCTAAACTGTGTTTTAAACTGAGGTTCAGAAACTTCTTGCAATATGTTTCAAATAACCAAAATGGGAAATCCAAGCAAACTGTTGCCTGTGTTTAGCCTTGTGATTTAAAGACAGCTGGTAGAGATAAGTACTAACATAAATCTTGTCTGAGTTTCTCAAACCCTGCACATGATTTGTGAATTCTTTATTGCTTTTGCTGACTATTTAAGCATAGTCATAGCAAAAAGGACATAGATTTAAATTTAGAGGGTAAAGGTCCGAAGTCCTCACTCATTTATGAATCAGGGAAAGAAAACCTCTATCCTCACTCAACTTTACTTTTGAAATGAAGAAAATAAAACTAAGGAAAACTGTTCAAATCCTTAAATGTGGCCGTGCCAGGAAGCATCACACCTAGTATGCACATTAGGTCTAGTAGGCATGTTCAGCCTCTAGCCCACGGGATTCATACATTCCAGGATGACTATGAACACAGCCCAAGACATTCATAGAAGTCAGAGTTATGCCGTAGTGGTAAAAGGCAGCACACCCTTGAATCAAATGCGCCTTGTTGTCACAACTGGCCTAGAACTCACTATGTAGACCAAGTTGGCCTCCATCTCACAGAGTTTTGCCTACCTCTGCCTCTTCAGTGCTGGAACTAAAGGCATGTATCAGCAGGCCAGGCTCCATTATTGAACTCTTATTTGATTTGAAGTGAATTGTTTTGGTTGGTATCCTTAGCCTTCAAGGGCTATGCAATATCTCCAGCCTAATTTGAAATTGTTATCTGCTTTCGCCCATTTTGTCTTTAGGTTGTAGTTCATTTCCTGAATTTAATCTTACAACGTATCTCTTGAAGAAAATAGTATTAATTCAGCATTTTGTTTATGAATGGCTTTCTCAGTTTTTTACAACTTTTTATTGAACTTTTGCCTTTAAAATATAGTCAGTGATTTGGTTCACTATTTCATTAATCCCTGTTAAAATACCATCATAATTTTGCTAATTGTGGTGTCTACATTTCTTAGACATTTATGCTTTTGTTACTTTGCTATATCACTCAGCAATCATAGATCCTGGATAACCTAATGCCTATATTATATTGTCCCTCCTTGGTTTCACAAAGTATTATTAAGGGAGAACATATGTTTATTTAATTGAACATATTTACCAATACAAACTATCAGTTGGGCCTTGGCTGTTCTGTTTTTTGGGTTGCTTTACTCTCCATTTTCTACAACACATAATAAATTACGTTCAACTATTGTCACACTTCCAATAACTTTTCTTACCATTTCATTCTGAACAAATGATTTCATTTACTGCGTCACAAAATCAGGAGAACTGAAAATAAAACCAAACAACTCAAGGAGAACAAGTTCAGTGTGTGTTACAGTATACATTTATCAAAATTTGTAACTACTTTTCCTTCTTTTCCTTTCTATGTCTTTCTATAACAAAATAGGAGGCTGAAGTGCTTACATAATTTACCAAAGCCACACACATAAAAAATGAATGAAAATTCAAAGGACTTCTAATGGTGGCTATTTCTTTAATAATTTGACCAAGCTGATGGAGGCCCAAATAACTTGTTAAACCTTTATCTGCATGTTGTTGATGCCGTTTCTGGTAGAGAGTGATATTTGAATTAGTAGTCTGGAGTTAAGAAGACCATGATTTGAATGTCTGAAAAAGACAATCTTTGCTCTGTATCTGAACCGGAACATTCACCTGCTCACATCAATGGACTCAAATACTCTTGGATATTTTGCCTTTAGACTTGCACAGAGACAAATCAACAGTCCATTGTTTCTCAGAACTTTCATTTTTTAACTGTATCTACACTATGAACTCTCTCAGGTCTCCTGTGTAGAGACTACAGACCCTGCAGCTGACGGTTCAACCCCCCATCTATAAATATTTTTCGGGCAGGAGAGATGGGTCAACCGTTAAGTGCAACTGCTGCTCATGCTGAGGACAGGAGTTTGGTTTCCAGCTCCCACCTCACCTAAGGTGAATCAGAGCCACAGACACCAGCTTCCGGGAACACAGCACCCTCCTCTGGCCTCCTCAGGTACCTGTACAATGTGTAGAATTGTGCAATGTGTAGAATCCTGATCAATATCAAGCTATTGTTAATGATTATCAATCTCTTGTTTCAAAATCCATTTCCTTTTAGGAGCAATGTTTTAAGTTCTAAGTAAGTCACTATAGCAAATAGAATAAATTTGAATAAAGTTACAATTGCAATGTTTGTTCTAGTCTCCAACTTTTAAATCTGGTAAAAGTACAGAGTAAGAATTATGTCATTGTGATATGTCTAACAATAAGATAAGTTTTATAAAGAAATAAGAAAAAATATAATACATAAAAAATAGAATTTTGCTTGTCATTCCTTTGCTGTGGTTGATAGTCTGACTTGATATTTAAGGAGGCTAATTTTGTTTCTTTGAAACTTAATGATCCAAAGCAGTATGATTTATTCCTTAAGTGCTGTGAAATTAATGAAAATATTATTTGTGGAGCAGGTGAGCTTACTTGAATTTTTTAAAGGCTTTGCTTTGTCTGCAGCACCCGTGTCTGTAGTAAAAATATGCCACACCGAAAAATAAAAGCTTGATTTCTACTGATTTTATTTTTCTTTATTTTAAATTTCACTGTTTATCATTTTGAAGGAAAGAGAATCATGTTCATTTTATTATGTAACAGGGAGAAATCATAGTGTGGCTGGAAATGCAGCATGTCCAAAATGCTCTTGATACTGTTATGACAATTGTTCCATTCAACTGAATTTATTAAATCCTGTTAATTGCAAGGGTAAATCAATCTAGCTTTTCGTTCACCTGAAATCAGTTTAGTTGTTCATAGGAAAGGCAGAATCTTATTAATGCGGTATGTTTTTCTCTGATATGTTTCAGACTCGGTATAGATGGAAGAATGAACACTTCAGAATCAGGTTTGAGGAGTGCTTCCTCAAACTTGATATCAAATCTATGATATCCCCTCCAGATTTAGAACAAACGTGTGAATATGCAATTACAGTGGTAAAGGTAAAGTCAAGAATTAATGTGCCATATTTTTAACTAGTCAACACTGAGTAATTTTCCCTAATATTTCAGAGTAATTTTTTAAATTAACTGTATTTCCATGTTTCTAAATATTACAGAGACTTAGAATAAACTTTCCAGGTTTACTTCTTGAATTTATTTATATAATTAATATATCTACTTGAACTGTATTATAAAAACTCAGACATGTTTGCATCACTCTTAGTTTCCATCACTTCTTGGAGAATTATTCTTTCTCAAGCTTTAAGAATATATTTATAAGTCTTATGCAAAGAGTTTTGAATTCATATTAAATATGTGACTTTTACATCCCCAATTTAGTGTGTGACTTCAGGCAAGTCAGGGCTGACTGCTATGCAAATCTGTAGAATGGATGCTGCTTGTTTCTCAGAAAACTACTTACTTTGCTAGTTGGTCAAATAAACTCGGGTTTATAGCATACAGTTTCAAAGAAGTAAGCATATAAAACTGACAATGGTCTTCCATATATAGTCTATGCTGTGTTGATTTATCCTATTAGAGTGAATGCCTTTACATTGTGTCTCTATTTAACATAAACTCATATTTCTTTTGCTAATCTGATTCTTTTCTCTTCCAATACTCACATCTGTGTGTGTGTGTGTGTGTGTGTGTGTGTGTGTTAGTGTGTGTTGACTCTCTCCAACCCTATCTCTTGCTGAGCCTCTATATTTTCCTCATTATTGAAGACAAAGGGAACATATAACTGATTTTCTCTGTTTCCCTAACCCAGTTAACTTTACACTATTTTAAGATTGACCATCATTTATTCTACTTCTTATTCTAGAAGGATCACTGATCTTATTTGTGAATTAACGCCTTGTAAACCTTCATTTTCTGGTGAAGTTTAACCTTTTTACAATATTTCTAAAGTAGGAAATTTTATTTGAATGGCTACTAATTTCCAATATTTGTGCTGGTGACTTTCAAAGTTATAACAGAGATTCCTATGCAAGTGCACTAATTTCATTAAAAATCAAAATAGAACTTTTAAATAAAGGCCATCAGAAAGAATTTTCCTTTACCCCAAAATAGCATATTGTGTGGACGGTATGGCCAGGGATATAATAGACATGTGTGCATTCAAGGACTTCTAAGATTAGATCAGGTTCGTACAGGGTGTTGTTCACTAAAGAACTTTTGAGAGATGAAGACATCATGTGCATGGACTCCATGACTGAAGCAGACTGTGTTGTCCGTCTTGAGAAAGTCTTCATGCAGCCACAGAAGACTTCCTAAGAGAACAGATATTTGAATTGCATTTTGGAAAATGGACTAAAGAAAAATTTCAAGCCCAGAAAAGAAAATCCAGGGCAAGGAAACAACATAAATATGAAGAATGTTCATTTTTAGAATCAGAAGATATACAGGATCTAAAACGCCATGACTTTGACCTCTCGCCTGTCTCCATCAACACCTTTCCTCCACACATACCATCTAGGGAATGGCACCACACATAGTGGGCACGACTTCCGTTCTCAATTGATGTAATCAAGATACTCCTTACAGATATGCCTAGAGGCCAGATTCCCAGGTTGTTCTAGATGCTGCCAAGTTAACTGTTGGTGCTAATCATCACTTCTTGTATCTTTGCTAAAAGAAAGCCCATGAGCCCCCTGTGTAGTAGCACATTTTATCTTTCTCTTGCCTACCCATTTCTTATTTTTATTGTGTGTGTACAAGTCTTTTGACTACATATAGATAGGTACACCATGTGCATTCAGTGCCTACAGAGGCCAGAAGAAGGGCTTCAGATCCCCTGAAATTGGAGTTACAGACCTTTATTAGCTGCTATATATGTGCTAGGAACTGAACCCGGGTTCTCTGTAAGAGCAGCCAGTGCTCTTAACAACTGACCCATCTCTCCAATTCCAGACATATCAATTTATATAGGGCATGTGGAATATTATAGAGAATATGCTTTCAAAGAGCACCTTTCTCAGAAATATTTCTGACTCTCTTGTTTTCTCTCTCTAACATCTCTCTCCTACATCCCGCAAAACTGATAACCAATTTTTCCTCAGATATACAAGCAATACTTCTCATAACATATTTTTTTAATTTTAATTTATTTTTGTGCATATCATACAATAGTTCTTATTCAAATTTAAACCCTCCCTCCCCAATCCATGCCCCTAAATACCAGTCCACAAGATCTCTTTGCATTCTGTCATATATGTTAAGCCCTATCCAGCCAAACATTTGTACCCAGATATTCTTTGGTGCAAGTTTATTCACTGGAGTCTAATCAGACTATCGAGAATTCTTAAGGAAGATCTGTTCTCCCTCATCCAGCATTAATCAGTTGCCTAAAGTTCCCAGGCTAGTCCTGAACTGCTGCCCATTTCCCTCAGTCCTTCTGTGCTCTTATCTGATTGAGTTGGAGTGGGACTTGTGCATGATGCCATAATTGCCTCTAGTTCACATGAGCAAGCTTCCAGTAGCCTGAAAGCCTGTTCCCTATGTTTATGGGCCAACTCTTGTTATTATAACCTTCCCATCCCCTCTTCCACAATGGTCCCTGAACTGTGGGTCAGTGAGGAAACCTGTCCAGGTACACACAGTCTGCAGTCTCTTTTTCTCAGAAACTTAGCCAGCTGAGGCCTTCAGTGTTCATTGCACTCTGTTGTGTAAGGAGGCTTCACAGGTGAGAGTTGAGGGATGCACTAATATTCTCTCTACCCCCTGTTCCACTATGTTCCATGAGTCTTGTCACCTAGGGCTGTGCACTTCTCAGACATATACTCTCTGAGTGTGACCACTTGAGGAATTCTGTAGTATCCCCCAAGTATTGCAAAAGAAGCTTTCTGAGTAGTATGCAGTACACCTTGATGAAATACAAGGATTCTTATGTACTATACAGTAAAAAATTCCATTCGTATAGAATATGTGAGAGATAGGGTTTTCTCCAGGATCTATGACCTCTGCAGCCATATGTACTTGGCTATATTTACAGAGCCACCCATGAATTCCCTCCCACTGAGAGAGCTTTAAGTCCAATTAGATAGCTATTGATTACTCCCTAGATAACAGGGCCACTATTGTACCAACAGAGATAATTTGCTGTGTCAGTCATTGTGATTATTAGCATTTAAAGCTGGGCTGGTCCACCAGTTGATTTTCTTGGCAGCTTGCATAGGATTCCTCCAGAACTTTGAGAGCTAGTCTTCAGGGAGAAGGCTTCCACGTCAGTATCTGTTCCATTGCTCCAAGTTCTTTATCCAAATTGTGTCCTGTCTTCAGAAGTAGGTACTTATCTTCCAGCTCTGGGAGATAACCAATGGCTCTGGAAATAGCTTGTGCCATTTGGGCAGTCTCTTCACTAACTATTCTGATAGCCGAATATTACTTTGGATATAAGTATTTGAAAAATTGTATCCAGATTATGAATCATTCTATGTTCAAAGAGTCCCTCTACTTAATTTTCCATCAGATCACTGACTCTGTGGCTAAACAATTTGTGCCAGTTTCCTTTCATTTACCTATTTTACTTTTTGTTTGTGTCCATCTTTAAACCCATTAACCCAAATCTAAGCTATTTTTTAAAAACTGTCTCTTCTTTCTCTTCTAACTGTTGCTCTTACTTTATTCAGCTAATGAGAGCCACTTTAGCAGGTAAAGTGTTGATTGCCGGATTCAACCTTGACTATGCATTTACCTTTGAACATCAAATTCTGTTGGTCCATCAAATTTTTCAGCATACCATCTAAGCATATTCAAAATTTGACCTGTTTCTCTGGGTCCTGGCCTCTCCCTGGTGGAAGTCTCTATTAGGTTTCTTGTGAACTAGTACAAAAGTTTACATTTGTCCTCACTGTTGTCATTCTGGAATCATTTTTTTTAGAACAGTGAAAAGGAGCTTTATCAAAGGCAGGTCACATGAGTCTTTAACAAAAATCCTGAGGAGGTTTTCCAAGATATAAAATGCAAGCCATGAACAGCTGCAAGGACAGCTGCACGTACACCTCTAGCTCTGCCATCTGCTTTCTCTTTCTCCTTGTCACTCTGCTCTAGCCATTGTGTTTTCCTGGCTGCTCTTCAATGCTCTTACTACAGTCCCATGTTCATCTGTGTTCTGCCAGGATGGACTTTCTTCAAATTAGAGGAAACATCATCTGGATTCACTTCGGAGCTTACTCAGAAAAGTAAAACCACACCGAAAATAATCAACAGATTCATTAAAATGAATCATTCTATTTATTTTAATATATGTGGAATATAATGGTCTATCAATAATTGTCCATGTTTGTTGTAATTTAATATATAAAATCTATTGTTCACAGAAATCTTTGTTCACTCCAGATAAAGGCCAGTTGTTATAAGGATCAATTCTTATTTCTAGTCAATGGAAGAGGTCAGCTTATGTCTAAGTCCACTTCCCCATCCCATACTGCTTCAGGAGGAATCCAAGGAAACGGTGTGGGTCTGTCTCCATGTCCAACAGGACCACTGTGTTACAATCGTCCCAGAGGGAAGAGGGCAGTCGAACAGATCCTCAAATGGCCCAGAGTGGGACGGGGAAAAAAAGTCCCAGGAGACTGTCAGTAGACAGCTCATTTATTGAAACCAAGACAGGGGTTTATATAGGGAGGTCTTACTGAAGGTGGAAAAGTTAAAGGTGGGAGTCTTTTAGGGGTGGGGAGGTTCTAGGGATGATATGGAATTAAAGAATGAGGAAATAAAAACCAACAACCTGGTTTGGTCTTGGGTGATCTTTGTGGGGGGAAAAGAAGATTAAGCAACTACTGAGGGACGAAGATGTACCTGCCAGTGGCTTCCTGGGACCTAGGTTATCGCTTCAGTCAGAGCAGGCCGGGACACCTGCTGTCCTTTCAGGGTCTCTGGGGCCACACTGCCCATTCAATGCCTTTACATAACATGCCAGGCCCCACAAAATGGAATTAGGGAAGCTGTCTTATTGTTGAAAGCCACATTATTTTTGCTAGCAATGATGTTTCTACATTTAATTGCAAGCAATGGATCTGAGCACAGCAAGACATATTAAGCACATGCATATTTTAAGAAGCCAGAAAATTACTTTTCTCATTCTTATGTTCAGAATCTCTTCATTAACTTTTCTCCATTATTTTTAATTAATTAATTTATTTATTTATTTATTATGTAGGGGGCTGGAGAAATGACTCAGTAGTTAAGAGCACTAGTTGCTCTTGCAGAGGACATGGGTTCCATTCCCAGCTCCCATATGGAAGCTAGCAACTGTCCTAAATCCATTTCCAGGAGATCCAATGTCCTCTTTTGACCAAGCAGGCATTGTATGACACTGGTGTACTTACACTCATGCAGGCAATACACTCATACACATAAAATAAAAATAATTAATAAAATACTTAAAAATAAAATTTTAAAGTATATTTTTAATGAATTTTTGTTCATTTATACAAAATATTTTAATCATCTTTAAATCACCTCCCCCATCCACATTGCCCTATACCACCCCTCTAGATTTCATGTATTCTGTCATATAGGTTAACTCCTATTCAGTCAAGTTAGTGTACCTAGAAATCTGACAGTAAGGGGTCCAGTCTATCTAAGTCTCTCCCTTAAAGAAAAGAGACTGTCCCTCACCCAACAGTAATCAGCTGCCAACAGTTCTTTGGCTGAGACTGGGGCCTCCTGCCCATTTCCTGCATACCATGCTGTTTTTTTTCTGAATCAGCATGGGTCTTGTGCATGCTGTCAGCATTGCTGCAAGTTCATATGAACAAGTTTCCAGAAGAATGGAAGACTCTGTTTTCTTACAGTCACGCAGCAACTCTTCCGGCTCTTACAATTTTCCTGCCACCTCCTCCACAATGGTCCCCAACCCCTGGGTGGGCAGATTTTAATATGAGATCTGTTTAGGGACCCACACTCTGCAGATCTTATTCTCTATATTTTGACCATTTGTGGCCTTTTGAGTTCATTGCCCTCTGTTGCGTGAGGAAGCTTCGCCGATGAAAGTGAAGAAATGCATTGGTATTCTATCTGCCCACTGTTCCACTATGTTCAGTGGGCTTTAGGTATAGAGGTTCCATTGTAGCTGTGTCATTTTGGGTTGGGTATTTCACAGATTCTTATTCTACGTGTGATCAGTTGTAGAACTCTGTAATGGTCTCTGTCTGCTGCAAAAGTAGCTTCTTTAATTTTTTAAAAATCTGTGAAATGTTCAGCCCTACACTGAAGAACTAAAAAGAACAACACAAATAAATACTCTGCTAGTATAAATGGTAGAAAATTAAGGATGGTTATAAGTAATTCACAAAATAGTTTGAATAAAAATATTCTAAATGTTAGTGGTCTGAACAAACAACTGTTAGCTTGTATCTAATTAACAAGTTGATAGTTTGAGTCAGACTTGCAGATTTGCTATGTTTTCTGAGGTATTTCTGGTTCACTTAACCCCAGGTGTGCTTGTTCAAGTATCTACTAATTTGGATGGTTGGGTGTGACTGCTGGTTGACCACAGCCTTGCTTAGGAGGACTAAGGTGAGTAGAAGAAAATCACATCAATTGATTATACATCATACACCAAGGTGGGCTCTGTACACATATTGGCAAGATTTCACAATATTATCAAAGAAAATTCCATGTTAAATGTTTCTAGATGCCTTCATATTATATTTATTTTCATCATCATTGGCCCAAAATGGATAAAACATCAATATATAATAATGTGTCCATGGCTACCAAGAAGTATTGATGTCAGGTGAAGTGAAAAAAGGGTAAAATCCTATTATTGTTATTTTTTTTTTTAGTCTTTTTGAGACAGAGTCTCCTTGAAGCCATAACTGGTGCAGAACTCATGATGTAGACCAGGTTGGTTTCGATTTCACAGAGATCTGCCTGCTTCTGTATCTTGAATGCTGTGATTAAAAGCATGTTTTACCATTCTGGCCTTGAGAAAATAATTTTACAATACCGTATCATAGGTAATCAATATTTTCATTAAAAGATATAAAAATATCAGTTGAAAAGTATCAAGTTGTCTAAGCCAAATGTCATTTGATCATTTTAACTTTGTTAAGTGTACAGTTGAAGATATTATTCAGTTTTTCAAGTTATTCTGTTTTTGTAGCTTTCCACATGTACTCCCACAGTTTTACAAGAAATAAAAAATAAATAAATAACTCATTTTAAATGAATAAGCAAGTGCATATTCAAATATCACTAAGGATATTTTTCATCTCAAGAATCTAAAATTATACAGCTGAATACTTAATATACTATTATAAATCAATTTTATAAAACTGTTATGAACAAATCACCAATCTTCAGTTTCATCAAAATTAATCATATCTTCCACTCTATGTTGCAAAATAGCCGACTCCATTCTTGTAAAAGACAGAAGGGCCTATTCTCTATCCAAATGAATTACTTAAGGAATGGACCGATGGAAACCTTTCCATTTCTCAGCTTGTCACTGACATAAAACAGACACCACAGAACAGACTATTACAAACGTCAAATACATTATTCTTACCAATTTCATTATTAATTCAAAACTCTCTCAAGCATAAATTATATATGTAATAGTAGAAAAGAGCTTATTCTCTGTGTTGAGTGGAGAGGCTGCATAATCTCCTGTCTCTATCAGTAATAAATGGTATTTCTTTTTCAATTCACTGATAAGAATATTCCCATTTTTTCAAGAATGAGAAAGAAATCATGACAAATATAAGATATGAAGTACTTCTTATTCAAATTGACAGGGCATTCATAAGAGATTTGATAACAACTTAGGTAAAGTGGAAAATCTTTGGTGTGGCTCAAATAATCACTCAGATAGAATGTACAGATACATCTCTATAAAAGCTATCTTGAAAAAGTCTCGTTTGACCTTCCTCATTTTTATGATGAATCACTACAATAGTCAACCTATAGCATATACCCATGGAGAAAGAAAATCTCTTTCATTGTTTTTATTCATTGTTGTCTACCTTAGGAGTTTATGCCACATCTAGTGTCATTATATTTCATGTAGTCAAAGAACAAAGAAGTACAACATTTCACATACATTATTCTTTGAAGGATATATGCTTGCTCTAGTTCACTTATTCATTGCTGTTACAAAACACTGTGACCAAAACCAACTTGGGGAGGAAAGAGTTTATTTTATCTTACATTTTCTGGGCCACAATTCATCATGGAGGGAGGCCAAGGTCGGAAGTCAGGGAAGAAACCTGGAGTCAGGAGCTGAAGCACAGGCCATGGAGGAACATTGCTTACTGGCATGTTTCCCTGGCCCATGGCTCAACCTGCACTTTACACAATAGACAACAACCTGCCCAGGGATGGTACTTCCTACAGTGGGCAGGGCCTTCCTGCAGCACACAACAATCAAGAAATATACCACAGACATGGCTACAGGCCTGTCCAATGGAGTCAATTCCTATATTGAGGCTCCTTCAACCCAGGTGTGTCAAATTGACACTAAAGTTATCCAGCACAGTGCACTAATGAAAAAAATCTCTGGATATGATATGTTAACAGTAATATATTTGTATATGTGTATATATATATATATATATATATATATATATAGTGTCAATTAGTATAGTACTAAAGAAATATTGGGAAAATTGATTTATTCAGTTAAATTACTTATGTAAGGAGACATATATTAAAAATTTTTAAATGAAACCTGTAGTTTAAATATTTTAGAGTATATAATATTTCATTCAAAGTGATGCCTATTCCAGATAACCTAATCTTTCTTCTCCTTCTCCTTCTCTTCTTCTCCTCCTCCTGCTCCTTCCCCTCCTCCTCTTCCTCCTCCTCCTCCTTCTCCTTCTCTTTCTTCTTTTGAGACAGGGTCTTCTTGTAGGCCCAGTTGGCCTGGAACTTACTGTGTAGACCAGGCTGGCCTTGAACTCACAGAGATCTACCTACCTCTGCCTCCCCAGTGCTGGGATTAAAGGCATGTGCCACCATGCCTGGCATATAACCTAATTCTTTTAAAAATATTTTTGTCGATTCCAGAATTTAGTGCAATGTATTTTGATCATATTCAGAACTCCTCCCCTCTCTTTAAACCCACTTGACTACCTCCCCCAATTTCATATTCTCTATTTTTATGTATCTTTTTTTAAGGCCTGTCATATCTAATATGTTTTTTCCAAGTGCTCTTGGCTATGGGTCTATCCCTTGGGAGTCTTGGCAACCTATCACACCAGTAAGGAAAACTGACCCTTGCTTTCCCAGTATCTATCATTTGCCAATAGACCCTTAGCTAGGGCTGGGGCTTCTTTCCAAGCTCCCTGATCCATACTGGATCCCTGTATGGCTGTGTTTTCACAGATCTTTTGCCTGTGGTTTCATTTGAGAAATATCCTGTTTCCAGGTAATGCAGTTTTGTTGTATTCATCTACCACCTCTGGCTCTTAAAATCTTTCCAACCCCCTCTTTTGCAATTATCCACAACCTGGGAGGAGAGGGAAGGAGAGAGTGTGCCATAGGTGTCCCATCTGAGGCTAATTCCTCCTTAATCTTTTATTCTCTACATGTTGACCAATTGTGGATCTCTGTGTTTATATATAAACAACAAAAGTAAGATTCAACCATACCATGAAACATCTTGACATGTGCTCTAATTTCACATATTTCCTGGTGTTTGTTAACAAGAAATCACAATGTAAATAAATTAAAATAGACCAGGAGGGTGTAAATTTGCATTCTAAATTCGTTCTTTTCTTTCAAAAGAAGCTCCAGTTAACATCAACTGTTGAGACCTGAGTTTCATGATTTTGCAGTAGAAATCAAAAACATTTTACACTCCTAGACTATCATTTTTAAAGCACAAACTATGTTATATGTTTCACATCATTCTGCAGCCTATTATAGAACCACAGCAGTTTTCTTCTTCAAGGATAGCATGGCTATGCTTGAGGGTAAGTTTATTTCTTTTCCTGAGTCTCGGTCAAGTCTGTCAAAATCAGCAGACCCAGAGGAGAAGCAAGAGCTAGTCGCTAGGGTTCATCACACATACTTTCATATAAAGGAAGATGGTTGTGGATACCCTAATGTACTCCTTCGCCTTTGCTTATATGTTAATAAAGGATCTTTGACCTCATTATAAGGTTATATAATTTATTTTTGAATTCCAAATGAGCCAAAAGTTCTGCATAGTTCTATCATGTCAATCGGTCTTCAGAGAATTTATTTGCTAATGTAAATTTATCATTAGTAATTTGAAAACAAATTCATCATCCATTGCCCTGTGTTCATCACTTTTTAGTCATGAAACATATGATTGCCAATAATTTCATGACATGTCCACAGTTAGCAGTGCTCAGATGCTAGTTTAGAAGCATGAAGGTTCCCTTGGGACTATATAAAACCAGGATGTGCATTTATGCTTGTATATTTTTTCTTCTAAATTAAATTTATTATATTACCAATGCTTGCATTTCATTATGAGATCATAAAATGCAGTTTACTCCATAAATGTTGATGTGATGAACAACCTAAATTATATCTGTACTGTGATGAAGACAGCCACGGGCAAGCAGAGAAAAGTTGAATCTCCTATAGTAACAGAAATATTTGGCATAAGCGAATAATGTCCTTTGACTATAGGGTAAGATGAATATGTATGAAAACAGTAAGAATGTTTAAATTAAAATGTATGCAATAAAACATGTTCAATTCTAAAATATAATTAATAAAATGATTTTCATAAAGTTTCCATAGCTCTAAGTACCTTTATCAGAGTTTTCAATCCTTCAGTCCCTAAATGAAAAACTCATCACAGTAGACCCCTTATTATATATCAGTCTTTATTTTAAAGTGGTTTAAAGTGGTTTGCACAGTCTTTTTTTTTAAACTTCATAACTATTTCATTGTGTTTTAGTTATATTATGCCACTACCCTCTGTAATGGCCTAGGAAAGTAGGATAAAAGCTTACATTTTTTCTGTTCAAATAGACTGAAGTTTACCTGTGCGTTCTTGCTCAACTCTCCCAGGGACATACCTGGAAAGAAGTCAATTCATAAATTCAAG
This sequence comes from Eospalax fontanierii, assembly GCA_035773235.1. NCBI lineage: Eukaryota > Metazoa > Chordata > Mammalia > Rodentia > Spalacidae > Eospalax > Eospalax fontanierii. The sequence goes on along the minus strand of CM069533.1, from coordinate 43,140,480 downwards.
GAACTGGAGCCTTACCACTAATCCCGATACACCATAATCTGGGACGTAAAGATATAAATAACTAGCCACTTAGTCTGCTTCTGTGCAATAGTAACAAGAATGTAATGGGGATATTGTAAGCCTGAGAAAATGGTTGATTCTTATTGGAAATTGTAAGCCCAGGAAAATGCTTAATTCTTATTGGATGTTTCATATTGTAACCAGTTGCTGTTGCTGAGATCCTATAAAAACTTCTTTCTGAGCATGACTGGCATGTGATTACTCCTGATTTAAGTGGCCTTGCTACTTCATCCATGTGGTGTTGGATATTTTATCTTTACCCATGACACCCTTTTCAAAACATTAACTTATACTGATGATTTGTGGCCTCATCACACTGGAATCATCTTTGGGTTTGGGAGACAAACTCTGCCCTTCTGATGTAACTTGATTTGTCTCACCTTCTCAGTTCAGTAGAGAAGTTTGTTCCATATCCCTTTCACTTAATATGGTTCTCAGTTCTCCCTCTAGGTTCTGTACATTCCTAGATGTACAATTTATTGTAATGAGGTCATTCACTTTTCAGTTTTAAATAACACCACTTTGTTCTTATCAGTTGTGCCAATGCCATTCTAACCATATGGATTTCAGAACTTTCGATGTTCCTGATCCTCAGTTACTTTCATGGATATTTCCAATCTTCTTTTTTTTTTTTTTTTTAAATTTCTGCTCAACAGACTAGTGAATTTTGTCTAAACGTATTCTACCAAAATGTAAAATTGAAATTGTTGCTCAGTGATTAGTTTTGTTTTATGGTGCAGTGATAATCACCATGAGCAAAAGCTACCAGGGAACAAAAGGGTATATCTCAGTCTACAATACCCAAGTCACAATCCATCCTTAAGGGAAGTCAGGGTAGGAATCTGGAGGTGGGAACTTGGCAGTCAGGAATGGAAGGAGGAACTGATCATGGAGAAGTGCAGCTGTTTACTAGTTCAATTTCTATGATTTTCTCTACTATTTTTCTTAAATTGCCAGGTCTGCCTTCCTGGGGATGGCACCACCCAGTATAGACTGGGCCAGCCAACAATTAGCAATCAAGAAAATGACCCACAGACATAGCCACAAGCCAAACTCATGGAGGAAATTCCTCCATTGAGGTTTCCTTATCTTAGTTTATTCTAGTTTGTGTCAAGTTGACAAGAACCAATTAGTACATTCAGTTTAAACCTTAAAAATTGAGACATGGGGGCTGAAGAGATGACTCAGTGCTTAAGAGTGTTTTGGCGTTCTTCCAGAGGACAAAGTTTGATTCCCAGACTTCAGGTCAGGTACATTTCACTTCTACACCATGGAATCCAATACCTTCTTCCAACCTTGGCAGACACTCATGTATGCAAACATAGACCTAACATATATAAATAGTAAAATTCATATCTAAACATTAAAACATAATTTTAGCAGCAAGAAAACCTTTATTTTTCCAATTTAGTTGATCCTCTAGTATTTGAGAAGTCATAGATATTTGCAGTAAAATAAAGCTAAAACAAGATTATATTTTTGTGGCAATATCTGGAATAGTATATTAACGTGGAACAATATCTTAAAAATTAAAAAAAGAGAAAATTATAATGAAAGCATAACTTTTCTATCTTGATTAACCATTTGATATATCTGTATATGAGTTAGGCTTGTCAACAGATATGCAAAAATAACCATTTTAAAAATTTTAGCAACATTACCCACGTTGGAAAAATTGAACACTCTTTGATATTTTTTTCATTTTCCAAAAAAAGTCCATGTGTTTCAAACTGTTTCAAGAAATGGATGCTTTTATTTTTAAATTAAGCCAGTGTCTGATATTTAGAAATCATATTTACACAATATATAAAACTATGGGTAGAATTTGTAACATATATTTTAAGTGGAACAACAGTGTAAGACAAAAGCCCATATGTTTCATTTGTTCATGCCAAGTATCCTGAAAACACAAAGCTGTAGCTCTGCTGGCTTCAGAAAGTTTATGTTTGCATAAAGATAATCAGAAGTATTCTTGTCTACACATGTTCTAAACATTGGGAGTTTTTTAGCTGATTTGTTTTTCAGAATGATCTGTGTGGTTTTAAAAGATGCAGAAAGAGACTTGGATTTGAGCCATCATCATTATCCTGTTTAAAGAAAGGAGGAATAATTCACCTTTAAATTTGTAGCTTTTAACACATCTAGCTATATACAAGAGAAAAGAATATGTTCTAAAATGTGTTTTTCCTAATAGTTATGTTATAATTTAACATACTTTGAAACAGGGTTGCTGCATGATCATAAGGAGGCAGTGGCTTTCAGGCAACTTGCTCATGAACTTACTGCAGTTATGGTGTCCAAATACAAAAGAACCGTGCTGACTCAATCAGACAAAAACCCAGCCTAGAACTGGGGAAATAGACAGCAAGTGGTCTGAAACCTAGCCAAGGAACTCTTGACAAATGTTTACTGAGGGGTGAGGGAGAGTATATCTTCTTTAATGGATTTTACTCTAGATATGGTGACTCCAGGTACTTCAGGGGATGACCTTACAATGAGGGTTATCTGGATACAAATGCCTAACTTGATAGGACGTAACTCATAAGACAGAATACCTAAAATCTGTTCTTAGGGAGGGGAGAGGTAGTCTAAATTTGATTAAGATCTATTATATGAAGTTCACAAAAACTCAATAAAATATTTTTTAGAAAATTAACTTAACATTGAATTTATTTGTTTAAAAGAATGATGCATGGGGTCCACTCAAACTGAAGCAGACAAAACCCCAGAATAGAACTGGAGAAATGGACAGCAGACCCCAATCTTGATGAAGAAATATTGGGAACTGATTACTACTGGATAAGAAAGAGATCATCTTCCTAGATAGACTGACTGGACCTCAGTGGATGAATTTGCAATGAGTAAGGTCTGGGGACACTAACATGACATAATGGGCTTTAACATAGATGGAGGAATGTATAGATGACAGTTGGGGGACTATGGGGAATACTATTGAGGAAGGAGTTATGCACGATGATTAAGGTTGATTGAGATGTTCTATACAACATACACAAACATTCAGTAAGATTTTTTAAAATTAAAAAAGAATGAAAGAGAAAATAAATATTAAAGAAAATTAGAAATACTGTAGTCCAATGATAAAGAAAATAAGCTTCACTTGACTCTTCAGCAAAACAGAACCAAGAGCCATGGGGTACACCAACACATGGTGCAAAAAGAAAACTGCTTTAAATAGTTGGATAATTTGACTTATGTTTCAAAAGCATTTAGATAAGGTCACATCTTCTTGAAATAAACATAAATAAAAATGTGATTGAAAGTGGTATTATCATGATCAAAACTATAGAACTACAGAGTGAATAAATGCTGTTTCCAAAATTAAGATAAAACATCAACTATAATATCCAGCAATGATGTGATTTAAAGTATGAATAGAAAAGTAAAATATATCAGTATAAATAGAAATGCTTTTTATTACTGTGTGTTTTACAATATGATAGTACAGAACTTTATATGGATTTTTCCTTTAAATACAACAAATTTATTTTGAAGAATAATGCATACAAGGGATTTGGGCATCTCCTTATGACTAGTTCTTAAGTATCATTAGATCTTCCTTTCATGAGCCACTTCAGTATTTTTAGAAGGTGTGTTTTATAAACTACTGTAGAACACTTTGAATAATTTTGAAAACTTATAACTTCTATGCCCACTTCACTACCTATTGTTTATTTGTTGATTTTGCTCTTATCATACAGAATATGATTTATGGAATGGTTGATCTCACTTTTGTCTTAACAGACCCAAAGAGAAGAAGACAACAGAGAAGTTGAATACTTCACTTAGGAGCTCCAAAACATGTTTCATCTTCTTGAAAAGGTTGATAAATTATTTAAATTATAAAATGTTTCACCGTTGTGCTGAATTCCTTTGTTATAGACTAAGTAGGCGATGGTTGGAAGAGGAAGAAAATGTGATAAGCTGGTTGATCATTATAATGTCCCTATTTTTCAAAATTTTTGACTATTGGCAGGTTTCAAGACCAACCACAAGTTTTTCCTTTTCCTTCCAAATTTCAGCCAGGAGATGAGAGATCCCCATTTTCTCTCTTTTGATATAAATTATAATTGTCTGAATAAATGACTTCTATAGGCTCCAAATATTTGAACACTTGGATAGTTTGGGGTGCCTTTTGGGGACGGTCATAGAACCTTCAGGGGATGTGGCCTTGCTGGAGGATGCAGATCAGCAGAAGTTGGCTTTGAAAGTTCATAGCCATTGTTCTTTTGCAATTTTTTTCTCTCCTTGTTCCCTGTCCCTGCTTGAAGATGTGAATGCCCAACTTTCTGTGGCCTCGTACCATGCGTCCTCCATCATGATGGATGAACCCTTATCCCTCTAGAATCATAGCCCAAGAAGCTTGTCCTTTCATAAGTTGGTTTTGCCTTGGTGTTTTTTTTCATAGCAACTGCAACAGAAAAGTAACTAATGGTGGTGGTTTGAATAAATGTCTTCCATAGATGGCAGATTTTGAACACATGTTCAGATGGTGGTGCTGATTGGAGAAGGTATAAATTTCCACATAATCCCAACACCTTGAGCTCAGAAATCTAGCATGGGCAGGAGCATTGGCACAGTGATCAATGAATTAAAATGAAAGTAACTGTTTAGGACTTGCAATAGGCTTGACAGAAGAGAATGGCATGGACATTGGCCCTGTAGATCCATATATAAAAAGTTTCAGAAGCCAGTGCAAGTAGTTTGGAGGTCCATTTGTATCTACCATGACATCTAGAAAAATTTAAGTCTAATTATTTATTAAGGAAAGGTATGTTTGATTTAGCAAATCTTAGTAGATTAGGTGAATTGATTTTACTAAATACATTTTCGCTTTATGTGAATGCTACAACTGTGATTTTTAAACCCAAATGTTTGCATAATTATTTACATTAGACCAATGGCAATAGACTAGGTATTAATCTTATTTCCTTCTACCTCAATTTTAAAGAAGTAACCTAGATACACTTCCATCAGTCTATAAGATATAAATCAAGTAAATAAATATCTTGTAGCTGTAATAGTTCAAATAGCACTTATGGAAAATTCAAATGATAAAGGAAGAACAGGGTATATGGCTTTGGTAGAATATATGAGTAGCATGTACAAGACCCTGTATTTGATCCCCAGTGTTGTTGTAGGTGTACATGTTTAACACACACACATATACAATAAACAAATGTGTGTAAGTATATATGTGTATGTATACATACACCTGTATATGAAATTTGATACATGTAGATGAAATTTATGACATAGTCTTTACCTAAATTACATGAAACTTACCATCATTATACATATTCAGGATGCAGCATATTATAAATAGTAGGATAAATTTCAATTTATATGCTCAAATATGGCCCAAGTCACTCTATTCAGTTTGTGGATATCCCAATCCATCACTTTCCAGAATCAAAAATGTCCTATTTAGATGCTAAAAAGATGATTCACCATTAAAATACTGTTATTTCAGAGTACCTGCGTTTGGTACACAACAACCACATAATGACTGCCAACTATCTTTAACTCCAGTTCAGTAGATATGGGCATTACATGCATGTGGTGCATTTACATACAAGCAGATATAAATGGATAAATTTTAAAAAATCAAGTTCTATTTGCACCTTGTAGAGAAATTTAGATATGTGAGAGCATCTGCTTTTAACAGGGAGGCTCATTCTTGAGCATCAGAGACATGTGATGTTTTCTAGATACTAAATCTTCTCTGTGAACCACAGTAAACTTTATTAGGCATATCACCCACCCTTTTTAATGAGCAACTCTTGGCACCTTCTGAATACACGAAATGCAAAATATTAAAGTAATAAGAAGAACTGTGAAAGGAAGGAGAAGAGGATAAACATGATGACTCCAGTAATACCATGTGACAAGTAACTGCATAATTCCCTACATTTCTTCACTGGTCCATATTAGCAAACATGCTAGTTTCTTGTTGCTGCTTAAAAGATTTGCATGTTCTCACAGAAAAGGTAACTCAGAGTCATTTACAGAGATATGTTAAATCATAAACAATGCTTGCTTTCTAGTAACAGTTATGTAGTTACAATTTAGTATTGTAACTTTTTTGTAAAGACTATACTAATGCAGCATTATGATTACATAATGGCATGGACAGACATTTGCAGTCCTAGATTTTGTTCTGTTTTGTTTTCTGTTGGTCAATGACTTCTCTCACCCTTTTATTTAAGTTAGATCCACTGTGTAGAACAATCACTTTTTCAGACTGTAGACAGCTCAGATATACAGTACTTAGCTACCTTGTATGAAACTCATAGTATAATCCCAAGCATCATCAATACATAAATAAATAACAGACAATTTTCCTCCTGAGAGATTGTGCTTTTGATCATCATTCTAAATTTCACTTGTCATTTCATATTCTTTATCATTATCTCTTGTCAGTTTGAGAGTGTTCCATGATTGAATGAATAACTATACATTAAATCAAATTGTACGAAGGGCTGTGGACTTCTATAATCATCCAAGGATAATAAGCATTCCAAGTCATAAGTATTATTCAGCATTGTAAACTTATAGATATTCCAATTGAAATGTTGTATAAAGAATTAAAAGTTGAATGATTAATGACTCCCTGAGGGAATGAAGAAGCAATTCTGACCATAGTAGATAACTAATTATAATCTGATAATCACTAGTCATTGATTGCCTAATTGCATTCCTTTAGCAGACTTTTCTTTTTTATTTATAAATTACTATGAACAATATCTAGAAGAGAGCAACATTACACAAAGCAAAAGAACACCCCTGATTAGTAAGTCACAGGTGATGTTGGTCTATTAATTAACCTCAACATCATAGAAGATTGAAACAGTAACAGTTTGTTGTCAATGTAGAATCCTCTTTACAGGTGTAGGGACAGTGCTCTATATATCCTCCTTCTGTGGTCAAAGCAAGGCCAGTTATGATTTTTGACAGTTTTGTTCTTGCATAGCCCCATGTGATTATTTCTGGCAAATGACATTAGGCACTAATATAGAAATGTTTATCATTGCTCTTCTGGTATGAACTCTTCCAGTATGAAATCTTTGATAGCCTCCTATGAATAAAGTATGTATGCCATATATAGTAAACTAACATTTGAGTTTCAGAATTGAACTTTTAATCAGCAAGCCACAGAAGGTCTAGTTGGGCTGCTGGTACTAAATAATAATCAGTGGAAGAGGCATCTGGGAGACGAGAGCTCTAGGGAAAGGAGAGAGAAAGCAGAGTCCTTCAAGTAGAGATCTGTGTTGTGTCCTGTAACAAGTAAGTTTGTGTGCTGGAAGGGCAACACTAAGTGCAGCAGAGAATGAAATTGAACTTATGGATGAACCAGATTAGTTAGGGCCACTTCAAAAGTTCCAGCCAAAAATAAAGTGAACTTTGGTAGAATTTAGAAGTAGCTCTCTAATTACTGTATTTATAACAGTTGATATAAATGGCAAGGTAGAAAGTAGAAGTGAGAGGAACAGACAGGACAGGAGGAACTCATTCAGACAAGACACACTTGCCTTGGACTAAGTTAAGGAAGGAAATGAAATGGTTGGATCTGGCTTTTATTTTGAAGGTTGACCTGACATAGTTTACTTATGGAACACCTTTGATGAGAAAGCTAAAGGGAGACATCAAAGGTTAGTGCTTTTCCTGCAAACAAAAAAGGTTAAACTCTGCAAATGAAGTCTAATGCTAAATAGACACAGAGGGACTTGAATCCTTGTTTCTAACATCCTCATCCCTCCTGAATCAGTGAAACATCCTTCAACTGCTACAAACTAATCCTTCCCAATGTTCAACTGAGAATTGGTTCTCCAGATAGCCCACATGACCTTTTGAAATCAAAACCTTTCCTAGCCTAAAGACCAAAATCCAAACTTCTTGCTTTGAATTTCAAAGGCATTCCTGATCAGGCCCTCAGAAACCCTCTGATCTCTTTTGTAAGCTACTTCTTTATGTGTAATGTGCTCCAAACAGCCATCAATTTCTGCTCTTTGAATGCAACAAAAAATTGCTGTTCCAGAGTCTTCTGCCATTTTCTACCCATAGAAGAATCCTTCCTTTAAATATTTGCAAATATTCTCACTCACTCTATTCAGACTTATTCTCAAATATTATTTCTGGATAAAAGATAGTTTTAAATAATCCATTTCAATTATTTAATTCAATGGAATCCAATTCATTCTATATAGTCACTTAGCTATACATTAATTTGTTAATATCTTCTCCATTGTCTAATAATTCATAAAGACAGAAAAATGATGTGGTGACCTTGTATCTATCTCAAGGGCCTAAATTAGTTCCCGGCATACTGTGGACATTCAAGACATAGTGGTGCGGGAAAGAGTAAAAGAATGAATTAAAGACAGGTAGATGCAATTTGCATCTTCTCCAGTACTGCTTTCTGAAACTTAAATGTGTTAAGCAGTAATGGATAAACTGCCAGAAATTGAGAGTTGTCATAATGGTGCCAGCACCTGGAATTGGAAGGGGAGAAAGATTCAATTACTGATATTGTTAATATCTTGACAAAAACATTTGAGTTGTGCTGACATTCTGAAACAATTTAGGGAGTTCAAATATTGTTGTCTAGAAAATAAAATAAGAGTAAAGATAAATCCATAGCATAAAACGTAAAAAAATTTATCTATTTTCTGCATGGAAATATGTGCTTGGGGCATGCTATTAGTTTCTAGAAATGAATGTAAAATGTGAAAATCTTCCAGAACATATCCCACAGAGGAGATTTAATGAACAGTTTCGGAAGCAAAGTTGAAATCAGCAGGACTCATTAATTATAAACAATATTTAAAATGAGATTTAAATCATTCACTAAGAATGACACTTTCAAACCTGTACATTGAGTCAGAATGCTGAATATTATGGTCTTGCTTGCCAAAATGTCCCCTAGGGATCTGGCACTCATAGTCTTATCAACTATATAAGTATAATAAGATGGCTAAAAATATGGAGGCTGATTTGTTCAATCCTTTGTTCAAAGCTAATGAGAGGGTTGAATATTAAAATGACCAGTAAAGAGTTATATCAATTATTTAGTAGTTGTATCATGCACTGAGATATAATTTCAATTTTAAAATATATCTTTAAATGTACTCTAAACTTAAAAAGAATTACCTGAATGAAAGCAATAAAGATTATAGTGACCATTAGAATATTTTAGAAACTGTTCTCACAATATTGATATGGGAACAATTTCCGATGATGCTTGAGAATAAAGATTATAGTACACAGAAAAATTTTGCATGATATGGTTTAAAAAGAAGAGGATAGACTAGTGACTTTGTGATATGTAATATGCTACCTTACTAATTTTTCTGACATTAAAAATGACATTAACATTCTACTTAGGAACTGAACTCTAATTGACCTCTATTTTAGAGATAAGATTGTAAGGAGTCAAAGTGAGAACAAGCAAAACATAAAATAAATTTCTAGTTGGTGACTTAATATACACTAAAGGAATATTGTCAGGGATGGCAGGATTCCTTGAGCCTGCTAGGATATATGTGGTGTGCTTTATTCCCTGAGTGAAAGTACATTCCTGTTCATGCCATGGTTCTAGGATCTGTGGCACAGTGAATTTGAAAAAAAAAAAGAAAAAAGTTCCTATTTTTAATGGAGACATTTACACTTCAATAAATCATGAGTCAAAAAGTGGCTCTATTCTCCTATTTCCAAATAGCTCATGTCCATAAGAGTTGCACTGTGATTTTCGGTGTTGTTCAAGTTCATATGTACCCTAGGTTAATTAATATCATTTCCTTCCGGGGGCCTGGTGTGGTAGTCTATGCCTTCAGTGCTAGTCTTGAAAGACGGGTGAAAGAAGATTAAGAATTCAAAGCCAGTGGACTAGAGAAATGGCTCAGCGGTTCTGTTCTTGCAGAGGACCCAACACCCACATGACGGCTAACAAATGTCCTGTCCTTAAACACATGGGCACTGAAAGTATGTGGTGAACTAACGTATGCAGGCAAAACATATACATAAAATATATAAATGAATAATTTTTTCTTTAATTTTTTAAAAAAAGAACCTGTCTGAAAAAGGGAAATAAATTTAAAAATCTATTTCATCATTTCATAAAACTTCTCTCTCTCTCTCTCTCTCTCTCTCTCTCTCTCTCTCTCTCTCTCTCTCTCTCTCTCTCTCATTTCCCTCTCTCCCCTCACTTACTGTTGGTAGTTTAGTGTTTGAACTCAAACTTTATTTGACTCAGATATCCGTATTGTTTCTAATAGAAAACAATTCTCAAGGAAAAATGAAATTCAAGTAAATTCAGCAATCAATCTGAAATTAAGTTGTCAATATAAGCATACTGTTAGCCTCTAAAACTTCCTATCCCCAATTTCTTTCCCCAATTCTTCCTTCCCCATTTATGATTATAAAATGTATATGTAAAATATATAACTAAGATTTTTCTTAATGTCAAGAATTATACATTAAGAATAGTATTTATCCGTTGTAGTTACTCTGAAGTTATGTAACCCCAAATTACCAGTTTTTCTTTTCATTTTCATCCATAAAATCTTTAGAATCTTCAAGTACATATTCTATTTCTATTTCCTACATTTATCCTCCTTTATATTAGTGTCAATGACTTTAATTCATAACCCCATAAAGGGTCTTATTAAAACCTAGTTCATTCACATTAAAATATGGTGGATTAACGTTTGTTTAATAAACACTGACAGTATCTGGATCTGCTTGCGCTTAGTGTGTCTTTTGACATTAGAATCAGCTTGTATCACATCATATGCGTCTCCTTTCAAAAAGGGGGCTGTGTTTCTGCTGCTATTTATTTGTGCCAAATCCTGACTTAAACTACTTAATTCACATGGCCCTGAAGAAATAGTAGCTGCAGGCTTTGTTTGTTCTTGTTCTTGTAAATCACAGGACAGGACAGGTTTTAGGGCACTGTTTGAATCAGTCCCTCAGGCCTGCCTTAACAAATGGGTGTCACTCACAAATGGTACCAATGATGACTTCTTGATTTCAGCAGCTCTAAAAGAGCACTAGTAATATGACCTATGGCCTTTCTTGCAGCGGGTCCTAGGAAGATGGGAAATAGTAATTATAGTGTAATAAAGAACAGGAGAACTCTATTTAAATGGCAGAATTTGCATTTAAATGGAAGTTTCAAAATGAAAACATGTAAAACTTGATAGGTACAATATTTAGTATACAGCTCATGCCAGCAGTTAGAATCGCATATCTCAGGGGGTGGAGTGGTTTCTCCTGCATACCCAAAGGAGGAGATTTAGTGTGATATTGAAAAGGAAAATGTGAATTTAGATATATATGTGACACATTTAACCAAGTAAAATTGGTAATCATATTTTGCTATTTTGAAGAGTAAGGAATGAGTTCTTTAGGACACTCCAATCTTATGACCTCGAGCTAGAGAAATGACTAATTGATTAACACTTAGGGAATGTAATAGGATTTAACACTCTGAACTGCTCACAGTAATTTTGTATTAATCTACTAACTGAAAGAGTTTATTTCTTTCCTGAATAAAGAATTAAGTCATACACAAGCTTAAATACTTTTTACAATTAGGAAGTATTCTACTACTGACATGAAAATCTATCATGAAAGTGATTCCCTCATTTTAAGTAATTTTAAGCACTCAGAAAGACTCTGTAGGGTTGCAGAAAGCCAATGAACTCACTGTAGTACAGAAACTAATGTGATGAAGGAGAAATTATGCTTAGAAAGTAAAACAAGTTAATTTGAACTCCCTTTTGCTTAAGTGCTGGCAGATATTGCCAAAAACATGTAACTAGAATAGATTATTTTAGATTATAATGTTCCCAAAATTCCCAAATTATAAAGTATTTATTTTCAGAATGATGGTTAATACACAAGTACTTAATGAATAGCTAGGTATATACTAACAAATTTTCTAATCAAAGACAATGCAAATCCACAAACTCTTATGTTTCAAATCTTGTAAGTTTCAGATTTAATCCTTTAGTAGCCTAACAAATATAAGTTATCCGAGATCTTGTTTGTTATACTTGCATATTTAGACTCAGACATCTACTCTTTGTTTATTTAAATGTGGGACCCTAGTTTGGAATAGAAAAATCATTTTGAGAAAAAAATAATCTAGCTTGTTTTCTAGTGTGCAGCAGTTAAATCAGTATAGCAATACATACAGATATTTCTTCAGCTTTTGTGTTATGCCTACTTTTTGTATTTAATAATAAAATTACAAATGCTAATGTCAAATCAGATTCACTCTATTGTTTGGTGTTTATTTAGCATATTTACTTCCGTTGAGCTGTTGTATCAAAAGGTATCACCTATATACATACATTGTAGTGATCCATGTGTGCTACTGGACTGAGAATTTTATTACTATTGGAGGAACACAAAAAGAAAATTTAGGCTTAATTGTAGATGTGACACATTCATCAATGGAATTATTAATATAATTTGTTATTTTGAAAATATTTGGAAATTAATTTCTTATAACTAGGGAGTTATTCGATTTGAAAGATGGCATTTGTATTTGGTAGATAGTGGTCTTTAGAGTTCATCTGATTGTGAAGGGAAAGTTTTTATAAATACAACATATAAAAGTGAAATTTTTTTGGATGAATATTTGCTTGAAATAAAACTATTACAGTGATGTTAGTTATCTCTAACTGTGGTCAGAAACTCTTTCCCAGTGCTTGAGCCCCTTATTAAAGATTTTAAAGTTTTTTTTTCCTTTTTTTAATATGTAAAGATACAACTTTTAAGCTTCAATGTGGATGATGATAGTGAACATGGTTTCACCCACCTGTCCTGTTTTCTAGATTTACCTCTTGACCTTCCAAATATATATAAGCTCCTATAGCCCCAACTGATCTGGAACTCAAAATGGAGACCAGGCTGGCCTCGACGTCTCAGAGATCTGCCTGCCTCTCCCTCCTAAGTGCTAGAATTAAAGGAATGTGCCACCACATCTGACATAAAATTAGTATTCTGTATGTCTGTCTAGCTTTAAAAATTACAGAAGACAAGAAAATTATAAGGACTCAAAAACTTTTATTAAGTGATTCATTGAACATACTTTGTTACTATACTTTAGGTTCTATTTAAGTTAGTAAACAGATAACAGTTTTAAAAATAACAAATTCATTCCTCTTATATAACATGTTAAGTTATAAATATAAGTTGAAGACATGGTACAGAAATATAGTTCATAGCATGGGCATAAACGACTTGTGTAAGAGCCTATGATCTGGTCAGACTTATAGGTACCGTGGTGGAGACTTCTTGGACAACATTTATACAGACGAAACTAAGTGGAGGGATGATACACGGTTTCAGGTATTTTAGTCAGCACCATTTCCATCTCAAGTTGCATATTTTCTTAAGAGTGCTTATTTCCCTTTCAATAAGCTCTCCTTCTTTTGTTATAGTGATACATTCATATTGTCCCAAGTTATGTTATGTCCTTGAGGGACACTGAAGTATCTCAATGGTTATAATAACATCCATTTTATTTCCACTTAGTCTGAAATGTCTTATGAACACAATGAATAACATTAAATAGTTGTTACTTAGATAAGCTTATCCTGCTAATATAAATGGTAAACATGTTATCACTTTTAAGAAACATAATTATGACTAATTAATCTACAGATCTCCAGAGAGACATTTAAACAAAGCTCATATTTGTTTAGAAAGAGATAACCTTGTCTATTGTACAACTTTACCAAAATACGTGTAATTAATAAACTTTTGTTTCTATCTTGTTATCTCATACTAGAAACCTCAAACTGAGACATATCACATGATCTGTAGTCATGTAATTGTTTTCCTATGTTTCTAAGTCTTCTCCTTGATCACTAGTTGGGTAATTGAAATTACATAAACAACTGAATTACAACATTTTTTCACCGTCAATTTATAGAAAGTAGTGAATCAATGAAAATCATGTTTTCTTTGTATTATTAATCTGCAATAAGGTACAAAATGAATGGGAATTCATGAAGATTCTAGCAAGAGTGATTCAAACTTGACAATAGAGAACTACTTAAAGCATGGTACAGCAAGTGGAACACAGAAGGGAGTGTATCTGAATAATTATGACGTTATGAATGACAAGCTTATTCTTATTCTACTTGATATTCAACAATAAAAATCATGTTTGTATATATGCATACATATTTTTAAAAGTCAGAAATTAATTTCCCTAACTGTTCATAAAAATAGTGGATTCCTGCATTGTTACAGATAATCTAATAGAAGGATATAGTTGCATGAGAGTTTTACCAGTAGAAAATCTGTAATGCTTTTCTTAAGTGATATTGTTGTTTGAATGTGAAATTCCCACCTTCACCACCAAGTTTGACTTTTGGTATTGTGGAACCTTTTAGTCATGGGACATAGCTGGCAGACATATGACCATAGGTGTGGGACTGCTTATAGCTATGACAATGGCTTTGCAATATGGACATTCCCTGCACAAAGACATTGAACTAACCTTGAAACCAAAAACTTGCTGTTTATGATATAAACAAGCTCATTGAGCATGCATTCTTCTTGCGACTTGGGCAAATGTCCTTATTCCCTTAGGACTCTTCTTTAAACTCCATCCAAGATTGTGTAGGTTGTGGATGTGAGTAGACATGTTTTTACATGTCAATGTGATACAAACACCTTACTAGCCTCATTATAAGTAATAAGAGAAGTTGAGAGGCATTTGTTTAGGGGTTTGTGTGTGTGTGTGTGTGTGTGTGTGTGTGTGTGATATTCTAGCTTTAGGGAGCAAAGGGCAAAGATCTCTGATAAGAGTGTGTCTAACTTACTTGATCATTTCATGATGGAGATACTGTTTCAAATAAAGTATGAGCAAAGCCCTTGCTTGGGTCATAGTGAGGAAAGGAATCTGAAGGAACAGTTTCTCAGCAGCTCGGGTCTGGTTGCCATACAATGAATGTTGAGAGAGAGGCTGTTTCTTTATTATGGCATAACTTGTAAGGGGGCTTAGCAAGGCCACATATAGCTGTGTTACTTCTGTCACAAGGTATATGCTTTCTGATTATCTGGGGAGATGTAAGTAGGACATGCTTTATGCTCCTTCTGTCATATTGTTCTGAATATGACTGATGGTTTCATCTCAAATCATTTACTAAAATAAATATTTCCTTTTTTAAATTTGTTTCCTGTCAAGTATTTGACAATGAAAATGAGGCAAGTACCTAATATAAGTTGCTTCTGGTCAAGCATTTGGTCACAGCAGTGAGAAAAGTAATGATCAAAGAGTCAATGTTTGAAAAACTTTCCTAAGTATTAAGTACTATTTAAATTTTTATTTGTCAGGATTTTCTATATAATCAAGTGACTCACAAGTTTTTCTGTTTTGGATACAATATATTACTTTTTAATAAGACAATTTTTATCTTAACCAAACAGAGTAAACTTCCTAGAAAGGCATTGGAAATGATATTTTGAGTAATCATACTTTATTATTTAATATTGCATTCAGTTAATTTTCTAGTTCTTCACTGGAGAAACGATTTTAAAATTCAAGAAGTATAAAGAATACGTTCTTTATCCTTACCATCTGCTATTCCCAAAAAATAGACACTGAAGTAATATTTGCAGAATGAATAAAAAATAAACAAATGAACAAAAAGGTGATTGCAAGTTTTCTCCCAGACTATTAAAATATTTTTCAAACTAAATGATAATTGGATTAAATTTTAGTTATATTAAATCAATGCAATATTGTCAGAATGAGCAGAAAATATGTGGAAATTTTTTGGATTTTACTGGACATGATATATCAGATATAGACAGAAATACTTGGATTCCTAATGTGGATTACATTCTTCTTCTTAGAAACAAAACCCCAAACAAGATAGAATGAGACCTTGAGGCAAATAGTCATAACAATAGAATAGTTAAGTAGTGACTTAAAAGATAAACATATCGCTTTTCCAGCTTAAAATTAAAATTTTCACTGTAGTTTCTATTGCAAGTTATAGGATATTTATAGGTGGTATTACTGTGTAGGTCTAGAGTAGAAAAAAAAAACTGGACAGGACAGAAAATGCTGAAAATATTTTTGAATAGTTTTAAATGCTTTCTTTAGAAAAAAAATAAAATATATCATTTCAAAGCACAAGTAATATTTGCATTAAAGTTCTCTATACTATGTATAATTTATTATAATTCAATATATATAGAAAAATCATAATATGTTAAAATGTAATTATTTTCTTTTTGTCTTTATAACAATATTGTATAATGTGTAAGAAAACAGTCATTGAACACTCAGTTGCTAACTGTTGAATTCGAAAGAGAGGAGAGATAAATAATGCTTAGATGGTGTGCAAAGCTAGTAGGAAATGTGTTAATTCAAAGAGCTTATTGAAAATATACCATATATACATATGTGTGGGAATTTGTGTGTACACATGCAAATGTGTAGAGCTGAAGTTTATAAAACAAAAAGCACAGATCCAGGCAAGAAAAACCTCTCTGAGTTGTTGGTTAGGAAAATCCAATAAACTCCCCAAATAACACAGGCTACTGTAGTAGCCCTTGAGTGTCTTCCAGAACTTGAAGGTAAGTCACTGTTGCTGAAGACTGTACATACTTCAGACAGACACAGTACTTGGAGTAATGGAGCTGGAACGGACCTGGAAGCCTTCCCTCTACTAACTCTCATAATATGAGAAGATACTATGCAAGCTGCCAAGGGAGAAAACCTATGAATGGTCCTACAGGCTACAAATCCAATAAATCCAACAAACGCAACAATGACTAGCCCACAAAACTCTTTAGGTACAGTAGTACTACTTTTATCTAGGGGTGACCAACTATCTAATTGGCACAAGGTTCTCTCAGTGGAAGGGAACGTGTATGTGTGGTACTGAAACCATAACCAGATACACATGACCGGAGGAATCATAGATCCTAATGAAAAATCTACTTTTGTCAGATCCCTAGACAATTGCATTATAAAGATGTATCCTTTTAATTACTGACAAGTGAGACTCTCATCACTCATCTAAAAAGAAGCTTTTTGCAATAGATGGAGCAGAAAACAAAGCTACACAACTCATCAAGTACAGAGAATAAGTGTCTGTGAGATGCTCATGGCAAAGTGATACGTCTACAAGGCAACCTCTATATTTAATGCTCAGGAAAAAAAAGAGAGAGAGATCAGGGGTCAGAAAAAATATTAATGCATTTGTTAATTCTCACCAGCTAGGTTTTCAGGAAGCTGAGAAGTGGCTCAGATGAACTTAACAGCAAGACCAATGCAATCTCAAACCCAAACAAAATCCAGCAGAGAAATGGGGAACTGGGTAAGAAACCAAAGCCTTAGTTGAGGACTTACTGGCAACCAATGACTACCAGGAAAGGGAGAGTTGGTTTTCTTTAAGGGAGTGATACTAAAGAAGCTGACCAGGCTTCAGTTGATGAACTCAAACTGGGGGACATTTAGGAACACAAATGTGACTTGAGAAACCTTAAAATGTATGAAATCTGGTGTACCAGTGCAGTTGGACAGGAGGTCTAAATAAGATTAACATGTATTTATGAAATTATCTAAAAACCAATAAAAATAAATTCCAAATTTTAAGTCATATTAAATAGATATTTCAATGAGCTTTTCAACCTTTCCTGTGGAAATGATAGTCAAAGAGATTTGTGCCTTACAGTAAACAAACTTTTTTCAATTTTTAAGTATATCTTTTGTTGAATCATTGTGTTTCATACAGTACATCTCAATCAGTGTTAATCATCTTTGTATCCCTTTCCCCATCTAGAATCCATACATTTTTCTTTGTTAAGGTCCACTGTGTCAGTTAGTATCCCCAGGTGATCTCAATGTAGGTTCACCTCCTGAGGTCTAGTCAGCCTACCTAAAGTTTTTTACTTTAGGAAGACTAGCTCTTTCTCACTCAACAGTAATCAGATGCTAATATTACGGTTCTATATGATTGCATGAAAAGACAGGAAAACACAGATCTGTCTCTTTTAAAAGTTTAGGGGTTTGGGGGGATTGTTTTGTTTTGTTTTGTTATCTTTTTGAGACTGGCCTGAATTTTGCTATGTATCAGGTTGGTCGTGATCACACAGAGATTGCCCTGCCTCTACCTCTACCTCTCAAGTACTGGGATTAAATGCACTTGCCACCTTGCCTAGCTTCCTTAAAAAGCATTCATTATATATATATATATATATATATATATATATATATATATATATATATGACTGTATCTCCTGCATGTATGTAAAATGTAAATGCATCCATGTTCTACAATGCTCTCAGATGTCAGAAGAGGGTGGAAGGGTCTTTGGAACCAGAGTAATGGATCTTTGTTAACTGCCATGTAGGTGCTGAGAACTAAATTTTCTCCTTCTGCAAAAGCAAGCCAACACTCTTGAACACTGAGACATCTCTCTAGTCACCTCATTTTTCCAGTCTTTTCTTTAATCTTCCATTTCAATGTTGAAGTCTCAAAATTTTATTTTAATGACTATCAGTATTAGTTTCATAAACTTATTTTTTCAGTACCTAGGTGCATTTGGTTATATGTCAAGGTATATAAAATATATAACATAACATAGTGTCAAGGATGTTATTATATAATTTATGATTGCATTCCAGTTAGTTTCCTTCCAGTTTTTTTTCAAATTCATGGATGAATTATTAACTAAATATGTATTAATATATTTTAATGAAAATGAATTTTTTATTCCTCAGATCTGAGTTACTCATAAATTGAACTCAAACTGTAACATTAGTCAATTCCATAACCAACCAAAATGAAGGAACTGACACTACACAAAGAAATAAGTAAAAAAAAAAAAACTGAAAAAAGTATTAAAATGTATTTATCAAAGCTCTTGAACAGAAAATGGAAATTGTTACTTGTATACAAAAAAAATGAATTTGGTTTTATAATTGTTTCATCTTACTGTTTCCATGATATAATTCAAGAAACAGAAAATACTAGTCATCTTCAGAGTTTCATAGAGGAAGGGGATCTGGATGTCTGGAAAAGCTAATGAAGCAACAATTTGCAGCTCAGTTGTAATACTTGACTTACATTTTAAATATTCAAATCAATGTAGTACTACTAATATGAACAGGATATATGTGAAAAGGTAGTGGCTTTATCTGTTAAAACGTATTACTCAGAGAGGCAACTTCAGGGTTACTATTGAGGATCATCAGAGTACTGCCCTTTTCATGAGTAAAAACAGCCCAGATGTAGGGAAGAGTCACTTAGGAAGATTATAGGACTCCTGGGTATCTGGTATTATTTACTGTTCAGATAAAATCCTAATCATTTACAGAGTGTCATATAACTTTCTCATAGGGAGAAATGGTACAACAGCAGTAAAAAAATGGATGTTAAAATTTGTTCCTCTTCTGCTTAATAAAGAAAAGAAAAGAAAAATCAGAAAAGAAACAAACTCTTTCTTAATAACCTAAGCGAATGAGAAATGAAATCTAGACAACTCTTTTGTGGCTATAGAGAACATTTTTACATGAATAATACATGTCCATCAACCAATCAGTTAAACTTTTAAATACTTATCCTATAAAAAAATCTGTATATACAAGGCAGCAGAAAAAACACTGCTATGAAGATAAAAATAATCAAAGTTGATCAAAATGGGAACACTCTTAAGATTGGCATAGAGCATTAAAAAGATGTAAATGTATATCATTCATTTACTAACAACAACAAACCATCAAACAAATCCATATAAATTAGAGACTTTTCAGTTGGAAGATGAAAGTTAAATTCTTTAGAAATCACAGTGACTGATATGAAAACTATATTAGATAGAATTAAAAGTTTATTGGAGCAGAAAATTTTAATAATCAAGGTAGCATAACCATTCACTATCAAAGACAGACTAAAAACAATAACTAGAAAACAAACATAACAAGAACAAAGAATGGTTGAAATATGGGATAAATGACTAGTATCCTAATAAATGTGTAACAGCAATTCTTGAAGAAAATGAAAATGATAGAAAAAATGATAACCAGAACTTCCAGAATTGTTATTCATTATAAACATTCAAATCAAATAGTGATAGTCATGTGAAATAAAAAGAAAATCCCACCAAACTACCAAGAAAAGATGTAGTAAACAGAATCTTCAAAAGAGAAGACTAAAACAAAACAAAACAAAACAAAAAAGCTCATTATTAACATATGAAGAAACAGGAATGACAGAGCTGAAACTTTTCTTAGAAACCTCCTAAGCTGCAAAACAGTGAGGCATATCTTCACTGAAGGAGAAACATGCTATTAGTCTGTAATTCTATCCCTGGGGAAAATGCCTTTCAAAACAAGGAGATGATACAGACTATGTGAGATACACAGAACCTGAAAGAATTGGAAGAACCTGTCACCAGCCAGCACGATCTGCAAGAAATAATGAAAAAGCCCTTCAGGTAAAAGTAAAATAACCCCAAGTAGAAATCTTGATCTGTACAAAGAACAAAGAGAGAGAGACAAGAGAGAGAGAGAGAGAGAGAGAGAGAGAGAGAGAGAGAGAGAGAGAGAGAGAGAGGAGAGAGAGTGTCCTGAGAGTCCTAGTGATTTCATGAGTGCTTATAATTAAATGTCATTAAAATTACTTTATTCTTTAAAGTAAAAATCACGACAGTGCAACTAAGGACACAGTTGGTCCTTATTGAATACAGTTTTCCTTCAGTTTTAAATAACATTTTTTTTGCATTAAGATTTTTTTCTTCAATTTCCTCTAACAGCATTGATGTAACTGTGGTAAACTGAATTTTTGATAAACAGCATAATATAGTCTTATAATAGAAAAAGAAGAGCCAGAATGACTAAGCTAAAAGCTGGAGTCATGAAAAAGAGCAGAGCCCTGATTAAAATAGTGAGGCTGACAATGTATGAACGACAAATTTGAAGCAGAAATGAATGGAGCATTATCTCTAATTTCTGCTGACAAATATTCCTTCTAAAGGAAATAAAGATATTTGAATAATAGATAAAGAATTGTAGTTTGTTAGGCATTGCACAGAAGAAATTAGTAAA
This sequence comes from Eospalax fontanierii, assembly GCA_035773235.1. NCBI lineage: Eukaryota > Metazoa > Chordata > Mammalia > Rodentia > Spalacidae > Eospalax > Eospalax fontanierii. Next base: position 43,119,320 of record CM069533.1, on the reverse strand, counting down.
ATGAAAAGGATGATATCTCCTCTTCAGCACGGTCACTACTAGATCTACACTTTGGGGGAATACTGCTTACATTAAGGGACCAGGAGGATAGAGGTTTCTGGAACAGTGAGTACAAAGAAAGATCCTAAGTGACAGGAAGGGAACAGGCTCAATGATACCATCACAGACAGTACGAATGCAATTCAAAGTCAGCTGCTACACACTGAATGGATTGAGGTTACTAACAGTTGAAAAGAAAACATATGCAAGTCAACAAACTAAAAAATGATCAATTTGGCCATGCGTTTTTGTGCGTTCCTTTTATCCAAGCACTCAAGATGTATCAGGTTTTATTCAAAGCTGAGATTAGCTACAAAACAGAGATGAACAATGGGAAGTTTTATTTTGTTTTCAGTAAGCGGATTGTCCTTTCCCAGTATTAATATATCAGATGAGATGTTAATTAGTGTAAATTGCAATATGTAGGAAAAAGGAAGCTAAAAATATGAGAGAGAGAAAAGATTATGTATTGACTTATCAGCTCGCATAAAAATTATACTTTCCTGACATTCTGCAGCCTTTTTCTTCCAGGAATCTTTGCATAATAAGCTGAGTCATGTATTGAATGACTGCTAAACTAAAAATCCTATCATGTAGGATGTTGCTGTGTCCTGTAATCTGAGTAGTAATGCAACGGCATTATTCAATCATAGAAGGGTTAATGTAATTTTAAGAAGGTTATTACCTACTCTACGGTGGTAACAGCTCTCCTGTCTTTGAGGAATGGGGTGAAGCGCCTGGGTATTGTGCTTTCCTGGGATTCTTAGGTTCTTCCAGTCCATCCACAACATTACACCTTCTATTAAATCTTGCCTTCGTTTCTACTCTATGGACTTTTCTCCTTTTATAGTTGATATTATTATACATAATTAAATAATTTACATTAACTTTATCACCTTTTATATTCGTTATATAAATGTTCTTATTGTGTAGCAACTGCTTACTATTTGCTAGAAATTTTTTGATTTATTGAATATCACAATACCCATCCTAATCTGAATTCGATGAATCTGTTTTTTAGGAAATTGTTGCAAGAAAATGATATATTCCCAAGACCTCAGAGTGCATAAAGAGTGGAAACTTTGCAGCTTGAATATAGAGCCCTTGTTCATTTGTTAACCCTATACGATTTCATGGACTTGATTACATTTCAGTGTTTTTCCAGAGTGAGTGAGTTAGTTAATGCATTTACATATTTGGGAGAAATATTCTACAGTTTCTTCTATTATCTTCTTTTGAATTTTAAACACAATGAGTTTTATAAGATAAAGAAAATAAAAAAGAAATATATATGTCTGTGAAAACACATATATGTGCACACATGTGTGAGTTTGTGTTTGTGTGTACATGCATGCATGCATGAGTGCTTCCAGTCTTCCTCACACCTCAAAACAACCTCACGTTCAGTCATTAAATCCAGAAATCAAAATTTTACTGGACTTAAATATTTCTGGGTAATGGAACTATTTAAAATAGCCAAGATATTACAAGAGAAGCTTGTAAAGGATATGCCAGCTGATTTTGGACATGTATGTTAGAGTTCCCGTTCCTCAGTTGAAGCTGAAAGGTTAATAGGCCTGCGATTTGTGTTGACATGACTGATTTTCCTCCTGTGGGAAGACAATGTGAGGGATAGTAGTAGATTTGGACACAGACCTTTATTTTCTTTCCATTTGCATCTCCCTTTCTTAAGGGCAGCAAAGCACAACTCTCTTCTACACTAAATCAGTCCCCATCTCTGAGAAACATTCAGTGCTTGCCTGGGAAAGCACTGTTTAGCCAAGAATACTCTAATACTAGATAAAAAGGTCAGCTTGAGAAGAGGAAACACAAACACTTTGAAATAAGAAAGACCGAAGAGCATTTCTTTTTCTAAGTCAGTGTTCTTCAGGCATAAATCTTTAATATTGGAGGGCAAGGTTTAGGGCTTTTGAATATTATTATTCAGAAAACACCTCTGTTTCCATGACTCCTCGAATAATGTTGTTGAAACTCCATTTTCAATAGAATCAAGATGGACTATATGTAAGCTTACTTTTGAAAGAAATCACATCTTTCACCTCAAACACAAAAGTGGCTTAATGTTTTTTCAAAGTCTTGCTTGAAAACTTCTCTCTGCTGTCTCTCTTGAGAGACTGGGCCTGTCTGCAGGCGGGCGCTGCTGTCCTCTTACATCTCTTTCTCCCCCTGTTCATGCCTGTGCTTACCCAATAGTTTTTTAAAGCAAACTCTACATTGCTTCCAAGAGTAAAGTTGGTTCTGTGCTTTTGTCTTTCACTGTAATATACCTGTAATCTCAGAGGGCAGTGTGACCAGTTGTGAGAGAAAATCATGGAGGAATATAGACCATTCATCAATTATATAGGAGAAAAATCTTTCAGACTCATCTGTAGAACAAAAAGAGTGAATAAATTAATTAGTTATTTCGTATGATGCTTAATCTTATAAGTGATTCGACTTATGGAGTAAAAAAAAATAAATGTGTAAAGGAAGAAAAATGCTCAAAATTAAGTGTTTTGTTCTGTTTTCTTTACTGTTATGAAATTGAAATTTATCTAAAAATATCTTTATATAGAAATCTTATAAAATTCTCTTTAGGTTTTAGTGATCAGTTTCATTCACTTATCATTTACTGCATGTAAATCTCTTCTGGTAGAATTAGGTGATCTGAAAACAGTTTCTATAGCTAAGTAACTAAACATTTAAACATTACTAATCCTAAAGTAGGACACTCAGTAACTGAAATAAAATTAACAGTTAGTTGGTATTGAGCACCGTACTGATTACAGTTTTGCCAAACATGTTTAAAATGAAATAATCAATATCTGTTTATTTCCTAGGATATCCTAAATTTCAAATGATGCCATCAGCTGACAGCCCTTCTTCAATTTTTCTATGCAGACTAAAAATGTTAGAGGCAGAAACTATTGGATCTCCATTTTCCAGTCAGTGGTTATTTTATTAAGGATAGTGTCAGTATTAAATATATTTCAACAACAAAGAAGAAAAAAGCTAGAAAATATATGTGTACTATTGACATGAATATTAATGTCTAAATTTAGAAACCATATGGAACTAAACATGGTCACAAAGATAAAAGGACATATATGGAGAGTACTTCATGGTTCACGTGTTAGAGTATTTCTGTTTAAACCAAGTAAACTGAGGCCCACATACCAGAGATGCCTGAGCAAAAATCTTAGTCTAGCTTTCAACAAGCATTTTTCTTTAATTTTTAAGATTGGAAATTTTATAGATGTTGGTGTAAACTAAAAAGAAATAAATAAAACTCTATGGTTGTAGGGAAGACGTTCCATTAATAATTTGAAAAAAGAATAATGTTGGTTGTTTTCCAATATTCATTGATAAGCAGTCAGTTAATTTGGTCTGTGTATCAAAGTTTTAACTATTTTTAAACTTGAAAAATTAATATATACAAGAGGAGACAAGAATTCAAAGTCAGTTTTAAGGTCTTTGTATATTCTACTTTGAGACACTATTATTTGAACTTGAATTTATGCTAGGCATTCTTAACATGGGAAAGCATTTCTTTCAGAGAATTATCATGTGCTATTTAATGTTTATAAACCTTCAAAATAATCTCACATGTATGCTATGCAGAGACCTGTTACCAGAGTACACAATTAGATAACAATTAGATACTTAAAATTTATTCCTTAGAAAGCGATTCTACAAACAACACTCCAAAGTGATGGTCAATGATTTAAACTAGTGCCTTACAATAGTATTTGTGGGAATGGAGATGACTCGCTGGTTAAGAGGACTGGCTGCAGTTACAGAGACTCCCAGCGCCTACATGGTGGTTAACAACCATCTGTAACTCCAGTTCCAGGGGAATTAATGCTTTCTTCTGATTTCCATGGGCCTAACATGACACAGGTGCCCTTACATACGTGCATAGAATACACTCATACACATAAAATAAAACAATAAATAAAACATTAAAGCACAGTGCTTGGAGTAAATAAGTGATGATTATTTCAAGAGTGAAATCTACAGATGCAACTCAAGTGATGATTTGCTACTTCTAGAAACACTAAGCATCAGACACATCAAGCATTAGACACAATAGTCTTAGGTGTGGAGTCCAGCACCTCTGAAACAAAGTTGTTTTTCTCCTTTCTTGGGTAAGTATATAGAATTAAAACTTTCTTCTGAGTTGAGGGTGAGTTTTATGAATATTTGGATTAATGAAAAATGTAACATGACCACAGAGCATTGAAAGTTCAAGAAATATATGCCATAATACCAACAGCAATGGCTTTGATTATAGAGTGTCTCTGTGAATGTATACTATTACAGCCACATAACTCTACATTTATAAGACCCAAAATGAAAATAGATTATGATAAAATGTTATCTACTTCTTTGACATTCATTAAAATTGCTAATATTTGTCATTCCACAGAAGAAAGATGGTTGGCTAAATTTGCCTGACACTAAAGAAAACAAGCAATAATGATAATAACAAAAGACAAAGGATAGCTATCTCACCAGAGCATAGTACACAGGGTACTAGATTTTCATGGAGATGTGGAGAAAAGATGTTATAAAGCCCAAAGTCACTAATGGACCCATAAAAATGGAACTAGACAGTAAGATCTAACAACCACTCTCCAGTGATCAAAAGGAACAGAGAGTGCCTTGCATGCCAGAGAAAGAGAAATCTTGGAATCTCTGTACTCCCCACTTATACCACGAACACTTGTCACATTTGCTGCTGGAAATGTCTAAACCCCTCAGAGTACCTAAGTCCTGTTTGGGGAGCTACTGAATTAGTATAATGCAGCATGAAACCAGAGAAATAATCTAGCTCATACTGTGTCTTCCTTCTCTTAGATTTATGTCTGCAAAGTGCCACCTTGACAACTTACCTACATAGGATCCTATGAAATATCCAGGCACTTGCCACCAGGAACTGGACCAATTAAGCCCTGTGAACTACCTGTGTGCTTCTGACTACCCTTTTCTGATACCATGAAGCAGTTGGAAACTCAGTCTGTACCTCTAGATGATACAATGTTACGCTGGTAGCCCTCAGCAATTAGTGCGCTTTGCATCTGGATTCACTGGTATAGACAGGACACCCGTGGGTCTGAGAAACTGGCAAGTATCCTGTAACTGATAATTCTACTATATGCACTATGCTCACTAGGAATGGTTCATTTCGTCTAGCCTTTAGAAAATGACGCATGCTGCACGTGCACTGCTCCACTAACCAAATCTTGCCTACGTGGATTCAAGAACTTCATCTCCACACAATAAAATGCACCATACATTCACAGCTGACATGCCCGAATATCCAGTAAATCTGCATTATTTAAGAGCAATCCCCAAACCCTGGAGTCTAAGCCGTTAAAATACATGAAGAGATCATGGACACTGATTACACTGAACCAGCCACAGTGAAAATACACTGTTTTCATGTGGAGACAAAACCACCATAACCTATTCACTGGTTAGAGGAAATAACAATTTCAAATACATGTCTACATATCTTAATGTTGAGTGTATGATTACATAGAGCAAGTGGCGTTATAGCTTTACAAGGAGAGCTAGGCTCTCTACTGTAATGGTGGTAAACTGTAATTTCCCCACTTATATAATTAGACAGATTATCCAGATTAAAAATCAATTAACAATCAGAGTTAAACTACTTTACAAACCAAATGGAAACTGAACACTTTTACATAACATTCTATCCAACAGGTATACAATAAACACTGATCCAATTAGCCATGAAATCTTCTCCAGGAGAGATGTGTGCAAAGCCAAGAGCAAGCCTCAGCAAACTTATAAAGAAATGTAACTTGAATATTACTTCTTAGTCCACAAGGGTTTATAAGTATGCAGGATGGCTTCCGTTGTCAACTTGACACTTCTGGAAAGAGGGACACTCAGTCAGGAAATAGCTTCAAGCACACTGGTCTTTGGGCAAGTCAATGTGATATTTTCTTGATTTTTGAATGATGTGGGAGGACTCAAAACACCTTGGGTGTTGCTGCCCTTGCGCAAGTGGTCCTGGGTTACATGAGAAATCAGTCTGCGCACAGGCCAGTAAACAGCATCACTCTGTGGCGTTCCTGCCTCCAAACACCTGCCCCGCTTCACTTCCTGCTTGGCTTCACTCAGTGACGAATTGTCACTTGGAAGAGTAAGATGAAACAAACCTTTCCCCTGACAAACTGGTTTAGTGTTTTTGTTGCAGCAATAAAAGGTAAAGTAGGATAACAAGGTAGCAGGAACATATGTAGACGAGGAAGCTCACTGTGAGAGTGCAATGAGTGCAAGATAGCCATGGGAAAAAGAATGTAATTAGGGTCTCGTTCTCAAAATTGTATGTGATGGCCAAATGGATGAATCAATTAAACCTAAAACACAAAAGAACGGAAGTGGTAGACAAAATTAGGGGAACTTACAACAGTTATTTAGGCAATGACTTAGGGACATAAACCGGAATTTGAATTGTAAAAGTTCAATGAAATTCCGTTATGTTTCTTGGGCCAGCAAGATAGGTCTGAGGTTAAAGTGCTTGCTGCCAATATAAAATAATTCATTGCACATCAACATTTTCAGAGACATATAGGAAATAATAATATTTTTAATCACCTAAATATTTTCAAGGACTTTAGAAATCTATACTACCAAATTATCCGTTCTATTTCAAGGAAATATAAAGGTGCTCTGCACATACAACAGTTAAATATTCCCTCCTTCACCTTCTTTTCTCTCAAATTTTGCTTTTAAGACGAAGCTGAAGTCACATATATATTCATTATTTTGTGTAATTTAATTCTTTTACTTTATTTTTTTTTAATCTTTGTGAATTTCATGCATGTGCACAATACATTTTATCACAGTCACCCGGCCTGTGCGTCTCGGAATAGCTGTCCAATCCACCCAGCACCTCCCTATCTGTCCCTTCCCTCCACGTTTTTTCAATAACCCAGCTAATCCAATTTATACTGCTCATATGTTCAGTGGTGTCTCCCTTCACAATTAGAGAAGAATTTTATGAATCTATTGGAGAGTTGAGGAAAATATTACACTTTTATGAGGAATACAATAAAAATGTAATTTCAGTTGAATCTAAAATGTACAATGCTAACATTACTGAAGGTCAGAAGTACAGTTTCCATAAATGGCATCTAGTTTCTCTAGAAGCTCGTGTAGGATGTACTTATGAACACAGCATGGTCTCTACTCACAAGTAGATGAGCTGTCTTGTTGTCTTGAGTTGTTGTTATTATACTTTTGCATATTAATGATGTACTAGAAAAAGTAAATTTTTTCTATTGCTCGCAGCCATTTTCTGTCTTTCCTACAGTCTTTCAGGTATCTTCCTTTAAGACATTCCTTTCCTTCAATACAACCCTTTTCTTTTCTCTTTCAATTCTCTTCTCTTGACCTACTATTTTCCTATTCTTACTCATGCTGATTTCTCCATTAATGTGAACGCTTAAAGTGCTCCTTTTCCTTAAAGTTAACAAATGTGATTTTTGTGTTTATGGGTTTTTTTTTTTTTTTTTTTTTTTTTTTGATTCAGAGTCTCCCTGAAGCCCCATCTGGCCTGGAACTTGACCAAGCTGGCTTTAATCTCACAGAGATTCACCTGCTTCTGCCTCCCAAGTGCTAGAATGAAAGTCATGTACCACCTTGCCCAGACGGGTTTTTGATATATAAAATTAATCTCTCCTTTTTTATTCACATAAAACATAACATATTTAATAAACATATTAAAAAGATTTAAAATCCATTCAGAAACCTGTGTTTTGGTCGTAATATGCAAATTTGGAGTTGCTATTAGAAGAGAAATAGCCTATTTACAGTGAAAGGAGAGGCCACATATCATGAATTCACAGTTATTATGCAAAAACTCAGTTCACAAGGACTTGACTAATTAGGGAGAACCGCAGTTAGAATTATGAAATTTTCTCCAGTTAGAAAAATATTGTGTAATATGAGAATGAAAAATATGCCAAGTAATAATTCATAAATAATCACAAAGAATGCCAGGCATGTGACTCAAATATCAGCATTTTGGAGACAGTGGCAACTGGATCTCTGTGACACTCAGGCTAGCCTGCTCTATATAGTACGCTCCAGGTGACTTGTGGTTATGTGAGACCCTATCAAAAAAATAAAGAATAAATAGAGAAAAAATAAATAATGACAAAAAAATTCTGTTTCTTCAAATTATATTAATAAAAGTAAACATAAATAGATACATGGTAATATTAGATATGAAAATGAAGAGACTGCTAAAAATGGAAAGTCACAGTTAATGAATAGATATATAGATGATAGATAAATATATGATAGAAAGATAGATGATAGATAATGATAGACAAATGATAGTTAAATAGATGATATTATTCAATGTCATTGTATAATACTGCAAACACATAAAGAGAATTAACTGTACCAAGATATTTTTGAGCTATAGATGGATTTCACAGGACTTCAGGGCATTAATGTGAGAATACACGTTCCTTTATGCAGAACTGGTCTAGGAATATATAATTTCAATCTGATCATGAACAAAGACAGAATAGAACAAATAAGGAAATACTTTGTATGTGTTTTCAAAAAGATCAATTGAAAAATAGAAAAATGATCATAATGTGTTGCAATTCTAATGATACTAAAGAGACAAGTCAACTAAGTGCTAATGCAGATCCTCTGCATTAGAAGAAAGTGGGGGAAATACTTGTTAAATGTTTCTAATCGTTTAAGGAAATGATTGAATGCATAATTAATTAAATATTTAAAAGTACACAATAGAGTGAATAAAGTACTATATCAAGGCTTTCTGTGATGAGTGTATCATAATTATATAGGACAACATCTGCCCTTCTATGAAGTATTTGCTGAGAGTAAATTTCTCTGATATGTAAAATTGTTTGTGAACTAAAAACATGTGCATTCACACACACACACACACACACACACACATATATATACAAAATAGTAAAATAAATATAGTTAAATTTAGTTCAAATCAAATGGTAATTATTATGAAGACTTTAAATGTGGTTATTATATTTCAATTTTTCATTGTTTCAATCATGAATTCACAGAATTCTGTTTTACTAAGTAGTCAACAAAACTACTTTTGATCAAATTCTTTGTGTATTTGAAAATCTTGATTGTTTATTATTGATTATTGTCTATTAGAACTATGAAAATTGGAACCACAGATTATATCAATGAAATAAAGGTATTTATAGCAAAATCCATTTTTTCTTGTGCATTTAATTTTATGATTAATAACTAAATTTGAACTGAACTATATTTTTATTAATTGAAAGTGGCCATAAGGTACCACACACACACTATCAAATATATTTATTGGAAAGCAGCAACAGACAAAACTTCAACTTTGAAAACACCATTTACTTGAGTCAGAACACAGAGAAATCAAGCTGGTTTGGACCTGGATACTTCATTTCTACTGGCTAGCTTTCAATAGTACCAGAAGGTGCTATGCAGGTTGCTGTTGGGGGGAAAAAAACTTGAAATACCTTAACTATCCATTTTCCCTATGAGCTACAATAAGACTTCCTTGGCAGAACAGGCCTATTAGTGTAATAGTGGCAGAAATGTTTTGGGGGTGAACAACTCCTTTATAAATTGATTTTAAACCTGCTCCATAAGACAAAGATCATATCTGGTACTATCAACTGGGCCAAGAATGCATGTTCAGGTATGTACAGTTTCTAGTATCATGGAACTGACAAGTGGATAATGAAAATTTGGTCCATTTATTTGTACAATGCCGTGCTACTCAGTAAAGGAATACGAAATCATGAAATTTGCAAATTCTTTTCTTTAGACCACACATTAGTGCATCTTTCAACTTTCATCAAAGAAGCTTCTTTTTTCTAATAGATGGTAATTAATACAGAGATGTACATCTGGTCAAAGTGCAAACGATAAGAGATGGGGTAGCATGTTCAGTCCTAAAGAGACACCTACTATCGCTCTCCCTGTGAGACTCCAGTATCTACAAAGTGAAGTCAGAATGAATGTAAAACATAGGGGTAGTAGAGTACTATGAGGAAGTGCTGTCCAGTCATAACATTGGCACTCAGTGCATGAACTATTCAGAAGCTTTGAATACTTGTATGAGTCTAACACAAGACCAAGTCAGTCAAGTAAGGATGAGAGTGGAGTTCATGAAGTCCCAGCCCTGGATCAAGAAAATTTGACACTTGATGGCTGTTGGGAACGACAGTAAGTTGTCTTCAGGAATTTGACTCCTGTGGATAGTCCTATACTGATGCACATACTGGCAGCAATAACTCAACTCAGTGTGTTTAAAAAGACTTGGTAGGGAGGAAAGAGAGGTCTGGAAGGGAGGGATTGGAAGGCAGATTTGACTAAAACTCACATTTATGGAATAAACTCTCAATAAATTTTTAATCATTAAAAATTAAATTTATCTTTAAAGGAAAAGCCTTTACATGAAAACATAAACATAAACAAACAGATGGACAAATAAATAAATAAATGTAGAACTATTTAAGAAATTGAAATTAAATTTAAAAACAGCTGGGTTTGGTGGCACACACCTTCAATTCCAGCATGTAGGAAGCAGAGGCAGGTGGATCTCTGAGAGATCATGGCCAACCTGGTCTACATAGCAAGTTCCCTGTCTTAAAAACAACAACAGCAAAAAAAGCCCAAACAACAACAACAAAACCCACTAAAAAGTAAATTAAAATAAAAACAAAGGAAGTTGGAGAGTTAGCTCAATGTTTAAGAGTACTTGCTCTTCTTCCATTGGATCTGTGTTTAGTCCCCAACATGCATGTCATGACTGTCTGTTACTCTATATCAAGGTATCTGAGTTTTTTTTTTCTGACCTCTACCAGCACAAAAATACTGAGAGCCTAGACACACACACACACACACACACACACACACACACACACACACAAATATAAATATCAATAAAATTATGTAAAATCTGAAATGTTCATTGAAATTGGCAAGAATGTAAGTATTTTTAAAGGGAAAAAATAGAGGAAGAACATATGCTTATGTGATAGATTCCCAAACTAACAATGCGGTCCTACTGAAAAAGCAACTATAAATCAAAGCAAATCAAAGTAAGAAAAATATTATAGAGCCCTGAAAGAGCAAGATATAGGTATGGAACAAATATATGAAAGCAATAAAAATCATACAAACTTACATTAGCACCTACTTTAAATGGATAATTTTCTATGAATGTCAGGAAAGTCAACTCTAAGAACAGAAGGTTTGAAAACAGAGTAATAATGAGAAAATAGGTTTTAACAAAGTCAAAGGTGCTAATTAAGCAAGATTTAAAACTCATAGACATTTTTAAGAGATAAAGTAGATGTGTTTGTATGTCTATGAGGAATACAAGTTTTTTTAAAAAAACTATTTTGTATATTTGAGTAATTTTCTTTGTTCTTTTATTTTGTATTTTGCAATAATAATTTTCCAAACTACTTATTCCAGAGAAAAAATACAATTAGTTTATATCATTCTCTGAAGTATGCAATAATATGGTAGTATTAACGATAGGAATGATGTAATATGTACTATTAGAAATATGCAATGGGTAGTAATATGTGGTTTTAGTAATGTGAACTATATAGTAGTATATGTAGGGTTCATAATATGAAGTATGAGGTAATATATAGCTTTAGTAATATGAAGTATACAATAATACATAGTACTAATAATATGAATTGGGCAGTAATATGCAGTATTAGAAATAAGAAGTTTGATGTGATATGTAGCATTAATAATATGAAGGATGCCTTAATATATGGTATTGTAAATATGAATTGTGCAGTAATATTTATTATTAGACATAGGCGATTTTATAATTATTAAAAATGTGAAATACGTAATAATGTTATATTAGTAATATAACAGTAATATAGTAATTTGTAGAATTAGTAATATGAGGTTTGCAGTGATATTTAGTATCAGTAAAATGAAGTGTGCAGTAATATTTAGTATTAGAAATAGAAAATAATCTGTACTAGTATAGTAATATTTATTATTAGAAATGTATATTCAGAAATATTTAGTATTAATATGAAGTGTGCAGTAATATGTAGCTTCACTAATATGTAAGGTGTAGAAATATGCAGTATTAGACATAGGAAGTTTATAGTAACATATAAGTATTACAATGTGAATTGTGTAGTAATATTTTATATTAACAAGAGGAATTATGCAGTAATATGCAGTATTAGAAAGAGGAAATGTGTAATAATAAACAGTATCAGAAATGTAAAAATGTGTAATTATGTGGAGAATTGGTGATATGAAGTGTGCAGCAATATGTAGTATCTAAATATAAAGTGTGCAGAAATATGTAGTATTAGTAATATAAAGTGGTTGAACTGTGTAGTAACCTGAGGCCAAATAGAAAATGAAAACATCAAATAAAGACTTGAAATGTTTCTGTGTAAAAACTATAGTAGAAGTTAATACACCTAGCTCTGATTTCAGAAGTCAAATATTTGGGATGAGGAAGGCTCAGTGCTATGAAGTAAGAAGCCGTGAATTAGAGCCAGGTTCACTGTATGCCAGTATGCCAGTCATAGCTCACTTACTCCACATCCACTGATTAAGACATGCTGAGTCATGCTATCCAATGCAGACTAAATGACTCCGTCTGTGATATCCCCAAGTTTCTACAGGACAAAAATCATAAACATATTTACTGTAGGATTTAGTTGTATATACATTCTAGCAGACCAAAAAGAAACAACTGCCAAACCAAGAATGAGGGACATAAAGCAGTCAATTAAAAAAAAAAAAGACTGAAAAAATTATAAAACATGTCAAATGAAATTATTTAATGAATATAAATCATTAAAGAATATGAAAATGAAGTTGAATAGGTCATTAGTAATATTAAAGAAAGTTCAATGCTATTAGAGAAAACAAAAAGTTAAATCAAAACAGATTCAAAATTAATTCTAAAAGGAAGACACTATTTCTCTTTGACAATAAACCATTAACTTGTTTTGTTGATAAGGCTAAGAGCAAAGTGGAAAGAAAGTTCATGGATATAAATCAGTAATGAAGAAGATATAATCTCCAAAGGACAGGGTCATAGTTTGAATTTATAAATGAAAATAAAAAGAAATTATGTAGAATGCTGCTCATCCAAAACAGCATAAATTTTGAAGACATTTAAGACAATCTCACCATACTTTATATCAAAATCAAGGAGATATGTCAAAGAGTGCTTCTTTTCACGTAAATTGAAATAGATGGGACTAGGCATTCAACACTTTAGACGACTGAAAATGTAATTTTACTGAATAAACTACATTTAATGACATGGAATATGAAAATATAAGACTCCAAACACAATCGCTTCAAAAGGTTAGTATCACACAAATCCTTTATAATTTAATTAAACACAAGAGGTAACATATTTACAGAGATAAAAATAGAAGAATATCAACATATATGTATATATATTAAATTATTATTCACATTTCACTCTAGCAGGTTTTAGACTATAATTTTATGGGTGTTTCAATATTGCAAAATTAAGCACCAGGGTTTGTTATAGTCACAAATTTATCATGGCAAAGTAATTAAATTAATTATTTGACTTACTAGAACATGATAATGTGTATCAAGGTGTTTTCCATGGTTTACAAATATAAAACCATAATTTTCAAATAGCAATTCTATTAATAAAAAGCCATTTTTTGTGCATGAAAAAATGAATCATGGAGACTCTAACTTACTTCAGGCCACATAGGAATTAATTTTTTGAGGCAAAATTCAAACATAGAGTCTAGCTTTTAAATCCTGTAAAGAAACCACTATGCTTAAAGTGTCACAGACATTACATTTGAAATAAATGAAATCACAGCATAAAAAATAAATATATAAAGAAAAACAAATAGAACATAAGAATAACTATCATTTAAGATGATTAAATGTTTAAAAACAAGCAGGTGCTCACTCATTACTATTACTTCACATGTAGATCTGTGGAGGCATAGTATTAATAACTATGGAGTGTTAATTACTAGAAATTGGTGTATTTTCCCAAGAAGAAATAAAATCGCATATACAGAATGTAGTGAATGAATGCTCTTGTTGTTTACTACAGAATGAACTGCCCAAACTCACATGGCTAGAATTGATGGCAGATAATTTATTATCTCCTTTAGTTCTGTGCATCAACAGGACTAGTCTATTGGAACTTACTAGTATAAGTTACTACTTAATACCAGAGTATTAGAAGTTACAGAGAGAAGAAAGTTAGAAGTAGAATTTTCCAAGATTCCTGACTCCATGTCTGACTTGGCTTATCAGGTGAGAAGCAAAAGGACTGGATCCTGGGTTTTCAAGCTCTCTTTCTTTTTGGTCCGTGTGGTGTGACCACCTTGGTAGCTTTAGGATACAGGAGTGTCTGGCTGGTTCAGGGCTTCACAATGAGTGTACTGATGAGAAGTACAGATGAACTCTTTTCCGCTTTTATGCCCCTGTTTCAGAAAACCATGGCTATCCTTCTGTTGCAATATTTGATCATGCCTGGATGAGTAGTAGCCATTTTCTGAAATCACGTGGGCCCAAAACTTCTGTTTTGAGGATCTGAAGTACATACAACCTGTCATTAGAAACTGGACCCCAGCGCCAGACATAGATCTAAACTTCAGCCTTTCCAGGTTTTTAAACTAACTTAACTTCTCAATCCTTTATCACACTGAAGATAAAATATTAATATCCATATTATGCTACTGATCTAAATTTAATAATGTATATGAAATCTTTATATATGTATATGTGTGTGTTAGAATTCTTATATTACCAACTGGTATACAAGATAATAGAATATTTCTTCAAGTGTAATTGCAAAAACATTAATAATAGGATTCTCAATTTTATCATCTCTTCATATTAAATAATATTGAAACATAAAACAGAGTATAATTTTCCTATAAACAATTCAGTTCTCCAAACAAAATTTAACAAGTGTCTACCATGTTGAATGATTAAGAAGACATAAAAAATAATACATCCTGATTTGTGAGATTGTAACTATAGCAGGACACTGGGTTATTCTGAACTTAAAAAAGCCTATAATCATGATTAAATTTTAGTAATATCTCTTTTGCACTGTGTGTTAATCTTATTCTTTACATGAATCAATTTATACCTCCCATCCAAATGAGGAAAATCAATAAATGGATGGGTCAATGGATCACAAAGTATACTATTTAACATTCCGTACCCTCTCTAGAGAAAACATACTAGATCTAGATTTACATATTAGAATCCAATTCACCTCTATGGAAAGAAGAGATTTAATTAAGAAAATTACAGAGGAATTGTTTCTAATAACAATCATTATAACAAATAAAAAATATTTTGCTATTCTTTCAAAGGTTGTCACTTCTATATATCTGAAATGCAAATGACTGTTTAAAATAAAATAATTCAAATAATAACATATTGTACAAACATAGACCTGTATGAAAAAGTATAAATTTTTATAAATTTATACTTTTTTAAATTTCAAAAGGAAGAGTGAAAAATACTATATAAGATAAACCAAGAAATGTATGGACTGAAAAGATTTAATTTATTAAAATGAAAGTGTTCTCAAAAACCATGAATTAACATAATGGAATTATAGCCATAACCAGAATACTGGAATTCAAATAACAATAATATTTACTTGCATAATTTATATAAACAATATTATCATTGAAAATACAAAATGAACAACTTTGGGGGATTACTTTAAAGCAATTTAACAAGAATAAAATAACCATGCTGTGTGATAAATCTGCAGTTTCTCTCTCAGCCTTGAGGGACATTCCTCCAAATGTGATTGACAGCCAACCAACCAATGATTTAAGGGAAATGGTCTAGCAGAAAAAGCAGGGAAAGCCGGGAAGGAGATGGGTCTCCATCTTGGGTGTATGTGCTATAGGTTCTTGGGACATCTGATCAAAATGCTGGCTCCCCCATACAAAATTTCTGTCTCTCTCCCTGAGGAAGAATCCTTTGTAAGTAACCCAGAATAAATATTTATTTAAGAGAGCATTTTCTATCTGCTCAATCCATTCAGATCTAGGGCAGGGGTGCGACTGAATGCTGGGCCTCACTGCAAGGGAAATCATAGGACACGTACCTAACAAATTTGATTGCTAATTTTCCTTAAGACCAAGAATAATTTCTATGTTTGGTGTCAGAAGTAGAAACTAAACTATACCTTATCGATAGTTTGTGATGAAGATAACTGAAACAGTTAACTTCAAGTAATGAAGAATGTTATTGTTTAAATAAGAATAAATATGTATTAGCCAGGCATTATTATCTCTCCTTGATAACACTAGTCTTCGAAGGCCCCACCTCACTTTAGCTCCTTCTTTCCCTTTATCCCTATAGTTCCATGTATAACTCTCCTCCCCCTTCCATTTAAATATCCCCTTTTATCTATTTCTGACTTCATGAGACCTGTCTCCCATTATTCTTCTGTCTTAGGTTCCTTCCTACCATTTACCTCCCTGAATTCTTTCCATTTTCCTGGTTCCTCCAGTATGCATCCAACAGGATACATACTCACATGCAAGGGTTTGGTGCTGGGATCCACATATGAGAGAGAACATACATCATTTGTTTTTCTGATTCTGAGTTACTTCAGTTAGCATAACTGTTTCTAGTTCCAGCCATTTATCAGCATCATCTTTCTTTACCTCTGAGTAGAAATCCATTGTGTAAATGTACCACATTTTCATTATCTACAGGTCAGTTGAGGTTTCTTCCATCCCATAGCTAAAAAGAGCAGCCACAGACTGGATGCACAAGTATCTCTTCAATAGACTGAGTCCTTTGGGTATATGCCAAGGACTGGCTAAACCGGATCAAATGGCAGATTGATTTTTACTTTTCCATTTTTTAACAGTTTTCCACACAGCTTTCCATAGGGGGTGCATGAGTTTATAATCCCACCATCAGTGAATGAGAGTTCCTCTTTTGGTAAATCCTCTCCAGCATTGGGTATTATATTAGTCTAACAACCTAATGACAGATTTCAGACACAATACCTCTACATGAGTCCATGTGCATAGCTGAAGGCTACATAACAAGAAATAGTGCCAGACAGGAGAAACATTCCATTGAGTTGATGGCCAGTGTAGTACAAGACTATTCCCAAAATTACACAGGCTATTGCCACAACCCTTTATTGCCCCCAGAACTTTGAAGGTAAGACCCCATTGATGAAGACAGGACATACTTTGGAGACCAAGTTTGGAGGAATGAAGGAGGAACTGACCTGGAAGTCACTCCCCCTGAAGGCTAGCACTCATAACTCAGGAGAACACTATGCAAGTAGGCAAGCAGAGTACATCAATCTATGGTCCAACACCTCCCTCAAATAACCACATCAGTGACTAGCACAGCATTCAACACTGGTGCAGTAGTGACTTTTTTTCTTAGGGCCAATCAATGACTACCTAATTGATCTTAGAGTCTACTAAATGGGAAAAAATTCATGTGTGGCACTGTGATCATAGCCAAATACACACGGATGATGAGGTTATTGATCTTAGAAAGATCTCCAAGGTTGTTACATCCTTAGCCTAATGTAATTACCAAATGCAAAATAAATATCTTTATAATTACAGTCAATATCACAGTCACCAGATAGTGACTACTACAGAGTACCTCAGCTGGTCACACACAGATATTGACTGTGAATTCCCCATGCTTAAGAGGCACATCTACAATGCAACCTCTACAGCCAGGGCTCATGCATTATAGAAAAAGGGGTAAAGAAGTCACTAACGCATCTCTTAGCTCTCATTAAATTAAAGTCCCTCATGCAACAATGGGTCAGTAACACAAAAAGGCACAAATGGTTAAATCATGGAGATTAGGAATCTGCAGAGTAAGGGTCCTTGGAAAGGACTCATATTGTTTCACTCACCCAGGACACAGGGGGCATTTTGGAAGGGGCAGGGGGAGATTGTAAAAGTCAGTGAGGAAGTGTGTGATCATGTGGAAGTAAAATCCTGCAGGCTCCTGGGACCCTGCTCATATGAATCTACAGCAATGGTCTTGGCATACTCAAGATCCATGTAAACTCCAGCAGACAGAACAGAGCATGGAACTGGGGAATTCAGTAGCAGAACCCAACCTTTGCTTAAGAAATATTGGTAACTGATTACTGTTGGGTGAGGATGAACTAGCCTTCCTAAATTGAAGGACTCTGGGTAGGCTGACTAGACCTCAGTGGATGAACCTGCCCCTGGTCATTTGGGGACACTAACTTGACACACTAGACCTTAAGACAGATGAAAGAATGTGTGGAGTCTAGTTGGAGGACTACGGGAGTTGCTGGTGGGAAAAGGGATGTAAAGATGATTAGGCTTGATTGAGATGTTCTTTATGAAACATACAATGATTCAATTAAAAACTAAAACAAGAATAAAGATGCATGCAAATTAAAAATGGAGATTGATGAAGACTAAATGTGAATGAAGGCACTGTCCAGAAAACCTGAAATTCCTGCCTTCTTGGCCTTTTTATAGACCAGTTATAAACAAAGAAAAGATATTTCTTTCAGACGGCTTCCATTCTGCTTTAAAGTATGTGGTTTATTTCTTGTTTACTAGGTTGTCAACTTTTTCTATCCATTTAATGGTTCTTTTATTTTAAGTTTGTCTTGAAAATAATTCTTATATAATTAACTTTCCCCTTGCATTGTATGTCAACAAGACTGAAGCCACTTTAAACAGATGCTACTGACTGTTTCCCTTGTAAGCCTGTGCCTTTTCTGTTCCTATCACTGTGGAATAAGTCTTTTCCTTCTCTTGAGGTAAGTTGTGAAATGTTTCTGAGCAAAATGGTTTCATTTCTCTCCTCCCATATTAAGAATGGAAGCATTGTTTTCTGAGATTTCAGCAATGCTATTAATGGAAATAGTCATCCTAACTTCAGTGAGACTGCATAGCATTTATAAATCTCCCTGACAGTGACTGTGGCTTCTAAAGCTGTGCAGGTGCATTAATCATTTGTTTCACTCTCTGTTCATTATGTACATCTCTATGGTATCAGGATTTGATTCTGTCCTTGATGTCAAATGAGAAGCAGTTCTCATCTTAATAATGGACGATGGATAACCAACCCAGTGCTAGAGCTCTAAGGCACTAATGTATAGTGTGGTTCTAATTAATTCAGTGGTAGAAAAGAAAAAACTACAGTATCTTTCCATTTGCCTAATAGCCAGTACTGGATCTCTATTATCAAATTCAGATCAGTATTTATCTAGAAATATTTAAAAATCACTGATATAAAATTTTAAGTATTCTGTATGCTGTTTTGTTTTCTTTTTATGAAAACATATTGTTCCTGCAGACACCTTTAGTCTTGCATTCTGTCAAAATGAATATTTCAGTTTGAACAGTAGTTTACTAAGAAATTAACAAATATTGCTGTTAGTATTGCACTTAAGTAGGATGTTGGGTAACGCATCAAATTTAACAACTATTCCCCTCCATACTGAAAATGTTGGAAATCACACATTCTCAAATGGCCATGTACATTGAAAAACAAATTTGCTATCTAGCAAAGTGAAATGAGGCTTTTGGAACTCTCTTAAGATACAAACCATTTGCTCCAAAGAGGGGAGGGGTTAAAGATGTCTGCATACTATTGCCCCAATGGCTCTTCTTTTCATCTAATTCAGCTGCTTTTATATATTGCACAATATCACAGTCCTTTTCCCCCACAATGCGTGCTACGAATCAATAGCTTTGTTGTATTTCCATTCTTCTAAACTCCCTCTGTTGCTAGGGTTCTCTTAACAGTCCTAATCAGTCACACTAAAAATAATTGATTGGACCTGGTGAAACAGATTCCTGTTTCTGTAACAATTTTGCAAGAAAGTCCTCACATGCATTCAGTGTACTAAAACTACTAGAAAATGGTATTTATGAAATGCCTCTGCCAAGTGTTATCTTTATTTCTGTGGTAAGTGAGGATGTGAGTTGAGAGGAATTTGCTTCTAATGTTTATAGCAATTGAAAACATGGATCTGCCTCTATGAAAACTGTTAGTAGGAACACAAAGAAGCCCCTTGTTAAGGATAGAGACTGATGAAAACTATCAATTTTCAAGCAGTCATATTTTAGCCAAAGACAAAATCCCAGGAGGTGTGTTCTCATTTCAATAACATAATTGTCCCTTGAACTTTCTCCCCCTCACCAGTCCCTAGGGTACTATAGGAAGAACAAAGACAAAAAGTGGTTAAAGTGACTTTTGTCCATAAAAGTGAAAAGCCATTTTAATAAATCTCTTTAATACATCAAAGTCAATAAGACTGGAATATCACCCAAAAGAAAACAGTAAATCCTGAAATGGAGGGACAAGTCTTCTCTCCTCATCCAGCATTGTGCCAGCAACAACTGAGGAAACTGGAGGAGGCAATTCAGTGAATATGTAACTAGACAATATTAACCAGAAAACATCATATCATAAGTGACAACATTGTGTTGGCAGACATATCAACAAGTTATGGAAGAGCATCAAGTGAGCAAGCAAGTAGTATTATATATATATATACATATATATATATATATATATATATATATATACTGAATAATATTTAAGAAGTAAGGGGTGTGCTTACATTTAAGAAATAAGGGGTGTACCACATTCTGCTAGTTAAAGACCAAAGAAGTTCTGACCAACACTAGCAAGTTTTCCTAAATTATATTCAGTTTTTAAATCAGTTTATCTAATAAACATTACTTTGTACCTCTAATCCCTGAATTCTAATCACATGGACTTCTCAATAGTAATAAGACACTGAGGCTTATCTTGAGGAAACTCATTTGGTTATAGCTGAATACTTGCTGCTTGCACTGGTTTTCATTCTTCATTTTATCTCTCATTTGAAACTCAAAACTTATTTTGATGTGGGTCAGTTGTTCCCTGGCACTCAACATGTTGAGTGTTGGTCTCAGTGGATGGACCAATCAATTAAATGGGTGTTTTTCTCAGTTGTACTTTTTTGGGGGGAAGGGGGTTGTGGATCATCAGAAGGTAGAGAAAGTAGATATTTTAGAATTATGTCTTCGTCTGATTTAAATACAATCATTAATATTGAGGCAAAATTTGACAGTTAACTGGAGTGGATCAAGAAACACTTAAGACATTAGTCTGGGATGCCTTTTCTGATGGTTTTAAAGATGATCACATCAGGATGGCTCTGACTTAATGGCTAGAGTGATCCCTAGACAGATTCATCCTATGTGCTATTGGGAAGCTCAAATAAGTAGGAGTGTTGTCCTGTTGTAGGGAGCAGGTCAATAGAGATATGTGTGTGGTGGTGATGTTTCCCCTGGTCCCTCTGCCTATATTTTCATTTCTGTGTTCCTGGCCGCCTTGATACGTGTTTTCACATTCATTCCCTCTCTGTCACCATAGATTCGGTTAGCCATTGAAACTGTAAACCAAAACGAATCTTTCCCCTTCACATTTTTTCTCAAGGATATTTAAATAATAAATGAGATTATATAAAATCTTATGTCATATTTTAAATTAGTTTAAATCTAATTATGCTGTTAATTATTAAATTATGTTGTCTTTTTGTTGTTGAGTTCTTTCTGGGAATTAAGTATAATGTGTGTGTATTTGTGTGTGTGTGTGTGTGTGTGTGTGTGTGTGTGTGTGTGTGTATCTTACTCTTTTACTCAGTTTATGCCTTTAGAATCCAAGGAAATCTAATACTAAAGTTTTATGAAATGATTGCTTACATTTTGATTTCCTTCTGGGGATACTTCAGAACTAGCTAATCTATTTAAGCCGTTGGTTCACTTTTATTTAATATATGGGTGAAAAGTGCTATAATTAGAATGTTTTCCCTTAGAGTTCATGCATTGGCAACTTAGCCATGTATTCATAGAATTTTAGAAAGCATTCAGTATTCATGTATGAAATTCTCAGAAGAATATAAAGTTAAGTGAAAGACTATTATGAAAATTTATTTGTAGTATATAATTAGAATACTTTAATTTGGGAAGTTTAGCTGCTTTTAGCATAACTGGTGGCCTTGTGGGATGAATATAAGCATAAGAATATAAGCAAAATGGTTTCATCTTCCAACTGATTATTCATTAATAGGGGAAAAATAGTTACTGAGACTAAAAATCCAATTACTGGTAGATCCATTTAAGTGAGTAGGATGATAAGCCAACATTTACAATGAATGTTTTTGCATTCCTAACATTTTCTAGCATGCAGATTTCTGTAAAGCTTTGAATAAATAGGTAAAGTTCAGACAGAATCCGAAATCAGATGCTAAGCTCTTCTCATGTCTATTGATACCAGATGGCTTACGATTTCTGTCCTAGTTTGTTTTCTTGTTGCTGTGATAAAATACACTGACAACAGTAATTTAGAGAAGAAATGAGTTATTTGCCTCACAATTGTAGGTCATACCTGTCCCACAGCAGACTCAAGGTGGAGAGAACCTGAAGTGGCTAGGTCACGAGCGAGAGATAAATGTATATATGCTTGAATTCACCTCTCTTTCACTCCTTGTACATAATTCAGTTTCTCAGCCCCAGAGAACGGTTCTTCCTACTCTTAGGCAGAATCTCCCCTTGTCAATTAAGGTAATAAAAGCAGTCTCCCACAGATATATTCCCAGGCCAAGATGATCTAGCTAATCCCCCACTGAGACTGTTGTGGTTCTGGGACTACCTGGAAAAGAACACTCAGACAAATTTCAAATTGGTAAAATTTACTAGCTGCAGTGATTACATCCCAATGTTGGGTATTGGGACTATAGTAACTAATGAGGGGGACAGTGGGTTTTTAAAGTCAAAAAACATAATTTATTTCAAAGTATTTGCAGCCAAGCAACTTTATGGTACTTGGTTAAAACTCTATTGGTAAAGTTTTCAGGTATCTTAGATAAACAGGGTGTTGCTTTAACAGCCATGCTAGTTCCTGTTCAACAATGCAAATTAAGCAGTTACACTGTCTGGGTGACACCACTGTGGTTAGCTATTTCTCAGAATCGAACCCTTAAGGGAGGGGTGGGGGGCATTTAATAGATCAAGCCTGCCTAGTTTAAGAATATGAAATTGAGGAGGGAACATGAGAGTCACTCACACTGCCAGAAGACTCCCTTCTCAGATCATTCTAGGCTGTGTCAAGTTGACAACAAAAGCTAACCATCACAATATTATTAGTCTTAAGCTTATTATTTTTAAGATTAATTAATATCTCTTCATTATATTTTTATAATTATGCATAGCTATATTTAGAGGATGAATTTCATATTTATAGGCTAGTATACTGCCAGTCTTTGAGTTTATTTTCTTTTTCTTTAAACAAGTAAATATATTTTTAATTCAAGATACAGAATCATGTATCCATACACATACACAGAGTAAAGCTTTCTATAAGTGAAATGAAAAATCCAAAGCCTCCTGGTGAGGGCCTGGGTTTTGGATGGGTTTTGTTATTTTCACTCTCTCAGTTTTGGATTGGTCAATTTAAACAAAGAATAAAGAACCAACCCAAAGGTCCCAGTTCCAAGCTGAGACATGTTTAAGGCTATATGACTCTAAGTAAGTCAGTTGAAGGGGCCTCATTGAAGCTAAAGATAGTGTTTATTTTCATTTACCCCTTGATTGCACTTTTAATTGTCTTTCTTTCATTCTAATAATATATTAATACTTTAGAATCACCTTGGACTTCATCCTGCACCAGATCTACAGTCTTCTAAGTTTCTATGAAACCTGTTTATTTCAGTAGCTGTTTTACTGTTTTGCAAATTCTGTTTCTTCATACCAAGGTTTAAATTCAATGTGAGTGAAATTTCTATCTCAGAGTGGAGCATCCGAGGTGCCAAGCAGTGCTCTCTCGGTCCGCAGCAGGCAATAAGAATACAAATATGTGAATGGTTGTCCCTCATTTTACTTACCATAACTGTAATTTTTAAATACTCATTATTCTCTGTAAATATCTTTTTAAGGTATCTAACCACAAAATATAGACCATTTTCTCTCATAATTTTTCTTTTCTAATATTTAGTAAGCTAAAACAGTGTAACTAGTGGTTAGGTTGGTCCCTAGTATTATAAAAGAAATTTTCTCCTTTCTTCTGTTCTTGACTTCATCATCATCACATTATTTGATGCTGATACATGACCAAATCAGAGAAGGAATCGTAATAATCTAGTGTTCTTTCTGATGGGCTACACAAAGGCTTTTCTTCATTTCTCTCCAGCAGTATTTTCTTGATCTATCTATCATATCTTTTATTGCTTTCATGAAACAAAAGAGAGTATAATAGAAGTCATTACCAACAACCATTTAAGTCCAAAGAACAAGCTTTTTAGAACATCAAAAGAAAACGGCAGGGAAACAAAAGGGGAAAGTGCAGAAAAGATAGGCTGACAAAATGCTTATTTTTATATTCAATGAAAGTTTACCTTGTAATTTTCTTGTGTTACAGTAGTTCTAGTGTTCTAGCTGTGGTCGTTCTGACCACTGTACTTGAAATGTTTGGCCACCAAAGGCATTGAAAATGTGTCACTGTGTCACATACTGTCCTTCTCTGAAACTCGTAGAGTACTAATTGAATGCTTTTCAAAGTCACATCAGCCAGTGCAGTTTAATCTTTTTAATTATGCAATGCTGAGTTTACTGTCAGAAATCGATCTACAAAATAACTGTAAAATTTGAGAAGTCACTAAAATGGAAAGCTCATTTATCAGTGCAAGTTTGTTATTCCAGCAGAAATGTCTTGATTGTATCAGGTTCCGCCATGCCTCAGAGGGGTTTGTTTGTGATAGGAGAGATGATATATATGGTAGAAATGGAAATAAAGAGATATATAGCCACACCAGAAAATGCTGATTCCAAAATCGCTTTTCAATCACAGTTTTCACACTCTCTATATAATCTGTCTTTGTAATAGTGCCTTAGTCATTTGTGGTTTGATTTCTTCCAGTAAAACCATGCAATGCTCATAAAACACGTGAATTTTGTCAATATTTTAGTCTCAGGTTATGCTTTATGGTGATAAATGACTATCTAACATTAAGAGAATTGGGAATATTTTGCAAAGGTAACCTGATCTTTAAAACTTGAAGTAATTTCTCTTCAAAACTCATTTTTATATGCAAACATCTCAACTGCAGTGCAAAAAATGAACTAAGTCAAAACTAAAGAGAAACTAAGCATATCAGTTTCTCTGAATTAAGCACGGGTGGTAATTGCTGGGAAAGCTGTTATTTTTCCGCCTGTTTCCGCCCTATATTAACATTAATAGAATATGAGAGGAATTGATTTTTTCAATTCACCAAAACACTATCAATAACTAATAGTGTTGGTGAAAAGATTTCAGTAATGTTACACATCAAATATATCTGGCTTCTAAAGTGACAAAGGTTATGCCTATAAATAAACATTTGTTCTCTTTTCCTGCTTTCTGGACGTATAGTCGTTGTGCCTCTTCTACTCTATATAAACCATAACCACATTTCTTACTTACTTTCATGAAGGAGATGGACTGAACATTTCTGTTTAAACCAAATAAAAGCTCTTGATGTGATGATAAATTTCATTATCATTTAAAATAAGAAACTGAGGGGACTGGAGAGATGGTTCAGTGCTTAAGACACTGCAAGCTCTTGCATAGATCCTGGTTCTATTTCCAACACCCACATGGAAGCAAACGACCGTTCATCACTCCAATTCCAGGGGAATCTGACTCCATGTTTTGACCTCCACAGGCATTGTACAGCATAGGTGCACTTACATACATGAAGGTAACACACTTTCACATACAATTTAAAATGATAAAGTAAAAAGAATAACAAAATACCTGGTTTTATCTTGATCTCTGTTAATTCAGGAATGATATGATAGTCATTTTACTTTCTTTGGAATTTAGTGATGCTACTGATTTGAAAACATTGCATGTTCAGTAGCAACTTCGCTATTTTTAATAATGCATTTGATCATGGTATGCAGGAGGTTAAGGACAACTTATGTTTTTACAGCAGATTTTTTTTTGTAGAATCATTGATAATTTTTCAAAAACAGATTTCACTGCCGTGTAAATCTATAACTCATTAAATATCTAATTATATCTCATGTAATATTTCAAAAACAACATTGAAGTAACAATACTTTGAGTTATACTCAGTCAAAAGGATTATATCATACGAAGATTTGCAAGCTTAGCTATGTAATGATGTTGTAGATGATTAAGTTCTAAGTTACAAAGACGCTTAGATATATTCGTACGGTAAAATGTGAAGAGTACTATTTTTATGGACAATATTTTAAATTTTGAAAGTAAATAGAAATTTTAATAACCCAAAGTGGCAGGAGCAGAGATGTAAGGTTTCAAATTGCCACCTCTCCCAACATTTTTCCAGAAATATTTTAAGATATTCATAAATAAAATGAAATGAAGAGAATGCCTGTATTCTCTCAAATTACATGTATAGTAATGACATCAACCAAAGTGATAGTATTAGGAATTGGAACCATTATGAATAATTAGAATCAAAAGAAGTCAAATAAGTGTACAGAGAAAGCTGTTTCCTCTCTTTTGCTCTTGACCATTTAAGGACACAAGTTTGAAAAAAAATATGCTGAAACAGGAGAAGGTTCTCACAGGACCTGGCCACCTGGGCTTCCTGATGTCAGACTTCTATTCCCAGATCTTTGAAGGATGACATTGTGTTTCTTATAAGCCTCCCGGTTTATGGCATCTTGTTACTGCAAGTACACTAAATAACACAATAGATAATAATATAATATAGATAGCATATATTATGAAAAAATTGGAAAAAAATATTTAATTGAAGAAAATTTGTGTGTGTTTTTTTTTCAAAAATGTACTCGTAAGCTTGACAGACATATTAATAAGAAGTTGGTAAATCAGAAGCTGTTGAATAATGAATATTCTTTTTCCCTTTCTGTAAAACATGAGGACTAAAGTTATATACTAATGATATTTACATATGTTAGTAAATATTTGCTTAAACAAAATGAAAATGCCTTTCCTTCCATATACATTGTTTTCTCACAAACTTATTCAGGTTAGTCTCCCATAAATATTAGAGAATTTAATACTCTTAATAATTTCTTCAAAGTGATATATCTTTACATTATACACATTTTTGTTCATATATACACATAAATACATATCTACATGTATATACATGCTATTTATCATTCTAAATTCTGAGAATTAGTTTTTATTTTAATATATTATTATTAATTTTTGGAGAATTTCATATAACGTGTTTCCATCATATTCACTCCCTCTCAAACTTTTCCCAGATTCACCCTCCTTAGTCACCCAACTTTATTTCCATGGAAATAAAAACAGAAACACTCAAGTTCATATAGTCCTGAGTATGTGGCCATCCATTGCAGTATGAGGACATCCCAGGGGCCGCGACCTTGAGGAAATGACATTCTACATCTCCCAGCAGTTATAAGCTTTTTGTGGTTTAACACCAGACTTACACTGTTTCAAGGATACATTACACGATACAGAAAGTCTTTAAAGATTTATTAAGTATTGGCGAGAATATTGTTGAGTTTTGGGGGGTGAGGGTATTTTGGGTTTCTTTTTTTTTTTACAAAGACACTGAGGTCTTCTGTAAGAAATATTTATTCCTTTGGAAAACAAACTTATAAAACAACCTAAACAATGGGTATTGTAAAAAGTGTAGAAATAAGGGATCAGGGTCAGAGAGCAGGACTGAAGGGAGTGATGCTGAGGAGGGCCAGTAGATATGATTGTCTACGTCCTTAAGGCCTCAACTTATTTTCAGACTGTTTTAAATTTGCTAGTTAATAAAGTAGATCACTTTCTTATTTAGGAGAAACAAATAATTTCTTCCTGGAGATATATCTGATCTCCCTTTAATGTTTTAGTTCTATTTAGCTCTTCTCAAATCAAGTTTTAGGTAATGTCATCTAATGATATTCAAGAAATTTATCTGAAAAATGGTTCAGGTAATGTAATTTTTGATTCTCTTGCAAATGCAAATGACATCCAGAAAGAGACACTGGACATTTAAACAAATATTGGGGAAACAAATGCCCCAGTTTAATGTGTGCTTTAACATTCCTTACATCAATGACTTACTTAGTACTTAATTTCTTAAAATAATTTTAATAGTATTGATTGCCAACATGATTCTAGTATACTTGGCTATCTGTACCAAATTGAAATGGCATCATTTAAAACTTATTTGGTCATGTTTGACCCAGTTTTCCTACCTTCAGAATATTTCCTGGGAATCTGAACAAACAAGATATTAATAAGTTCAGTTGTCCTACAACCCTGGAAGAGGGAACATTAATAAGGAATTTTCTCTATTGAAGTTGCCTGTGTGTATGTTTGTGAGGCATTCTTGACTGTTGAAAGATGTGAGAGGACTCAGCTCACCCTGTACAGTGGTCCTGGAATATATATTAAGAAAGTAAGCTTCACACAGGTCAGAGGAACAAACCAGCACGAAGCGTCATTCCATGGTCTCTGCTTCAGCTTCTAACTCTAGATTCTTGCCTTGAGTTCCTGCCCTAAGTTCTCTCAAAGACAGACTAGGCCTTGGAAAAGTAAGATGAAATAAACCCTTTTCTCCACAAATTTGGTGTGATCAGTGATTCATCACAATAGAGAAGCAAACTAATACAATAATTTTGTTTGCAATGCAGCTAGATTAGTTTCCTGCAACCCTATGACATAGTTAGCCTTATAGATTGTAACACTCAGAAATCAGCTTGTGATCTCATTTTAGTTGGTAATAAAAGATAAAAAGTTGAAAGACACCCCCCCCAAATCTATATATGAGTCTTTTAAGTGACTAGAGTAGGGTTCTTCATTGAGAAACCCACACCTGTGTGCTTCAGTGTGCCTTATTTTCTTTCCATTGGACTCTCATTGTGTTAAACTGTGTACTTAAAGTCTGCATTAAAATCTATCCTAATAAACTACAATTATGCTTCACACTGGCTCATCCTGGAATTATTTTCTGTGACAATGTCATAGATTAGGTATTACCTAGGTGAAATTTCTAAAATATTAAGGGAAGTCCCCAGGTTGCTGGAAGCGCATGGAGCTGTATTCCCACCTCTGTCACTGCTCACAGTAAAGTTACCAAGGTCACAATAGAATCAAAAATTTAAAAAAAAAATCTAGAAATGGAATTTAAAAATTAAAACAAAATATTTGGTGAGTTATAGGAAGAAAATCAACTCAATGCAAAAATTTAAACTTAAGGTGTATTAGATGACAATGATCTAAGTTTTAAGAAAGGAGTTAAATAAGAGAGGAATCAATTATTATGTAAGAATGTCTCTTTTCAGATCAGTGATAATGTTAAAATTGGAAATTCGAAGCATATCTATAACAAAAGTCAACATATTTTAGACAGACATGTTTATGAGAAATCAGAAGCCAGAGTAACATCTTCTCAACTGTCTTATGCAATTGGACAAAATGTGCTTTAGAATGTCTTATACGTAAGCAAAGCAAGTAACAAAATACTCTGAGGACAGCCCTGCTACTACTTTACTTTTATTCTCCTTAATCTCCACAGGGAACATTTAAAACAAAGAATGTGACTCTCCTGATTGAAATTAATTTGTTAACTAGGATTTATAAGGGAGTGTTGGGAGCCACAGCCCTAAGATGGCCGCTGGCAGCTGTCCAAGAGGCAGGACTCCATGAGTCTAACTAAGCGTGTGATGATCGCATGAGGCTTGCGTGAGACCGCTTGTCCAATGGGCAAGGGATGAGGGGTGCTCAAACGATGATTGGTAGCTGGACAATATATAAGGCGGTGCAAAACAGAAATAAAGGTTCCTGTTTTTGAAGACTGAACCAGTGTGCGGCTCCTTCTGTCCCGCTGGACGGCGCCAAGGGAGGATTTGGAGAGAATTGCAGTTAATCTGACAATCTTGTCCTCTTTAGTTACACACAGGGATGAGTAGGAAATTAAAAGAATCCAGGATCTCAGTGAGAAAGGAGCTTTTAAATGATAGTCTCAGGCTTCCAAGAATATCGTATTGTGTGCTTTGTGACATATATAGAGAAAACTGAGTTTCAAAATAATTCCTTGCTCTGTGTTTGTTTTTTCTTTTCCTCCTCGGTAGCAAATACTGCTGATATTTTAGTGCTAATATATTTAAAACATTTGAAATAACAAATGCTTATAGAATGTTTGTTTATGTATTTAACGTCAGTGAATGCTGATAAGCTAAATTTAGAAGAGATGGATCTTGCTAGGTGCAGTGTAATCTCTAGTCTGTGAGCCAAGCTTCTTGGGAGTCTGATGCAGCAGTATGAAAGTTTCCAGTCAGCCTGGGATACACACTGAGGCACACATGTTCATAAACAACATTATTTGTCAAAAGGAATTTAAGTAGAGAAAGAAGAATTTTCAGATGAACGTGGAGTAAAATAGTCTGTGTTAATTTGCTTTTATGGACTCTAAAATTGAAAACATGGAGAGAATAATTCGGCTTCAGGCAATGAGTTTTTAATAAAACTTGTGCTTTAATATAAAATCTTTAAAATATGAAGAGAGAGATGATTTTGTAGTTGTTTTTATTTTCTTGCCTAAGTTCTTACTACTTTGTGAATTAAAATGTGAATAAGCTTTCCTAAGGACGCAAATATTATTTTATCAAATAAATTCCCATTATATGTATGTGTGTGTGTGTGTGTGTGTGTGTGTGTAATGGAGATGGTTCCACTGATTTCAGGTGTAAATAACAAAACATTTATCAGACAGCCCTATGCTGCATCTGAAACTGAGAAATGGTTATGTGATAAGGGTATTTACTCTCAAAGGATTCTATTTATTTAAAGCAATAGACATGAAAAATCTAAATGCACATAGCACTTTGATTTAACCACCAACTTCTCTGACTTCAGATATGAAGATCTGTATGATATCACTGGAAGATTACTACAACTACTCCTGAAAATGGTGCCATGTACTCAAATATAATAGCCATATTTTCTACTGCTTGACCTTAAGATTTTTGTTTCATAATTTCTATTATGATATTCAGTAAGGATGACACAAAGTACAAATAAATTGATCTATTATTAAACTTCTATCTATTAAACTTCCAGATATTAATGCCATAATTTCTCTTAAAGTCATATGAAATTAATACTAAAAATATTAGCAACTTCATACTTATTTTAAAAGATCATTATTGGGTATGATCATATTCAAACATGAAAGAGCTATTTTGTGTTTCTGTTCCACACTGGGAAGTTTGATTATATGAGTAAAACCCACAACATCCATGTAAGAAAATGTCATAATGAAACCACGTACTTCATATAATTAATGATTCTAAAGTATTAAAAAGTTAAAAAATAAATCTGTCTCTTTATATTCTAAGTGTACCTACACAGAATTATTTTTCTTTCTTTTACCTAAAATTTGGTTCTCTAATTATGGAAAAAGATCTATATCTGCATTTATTGCCTTAGACTGCCTGTGATTAACCTTTAGACTTGATCTCTTACCATTCTTCTTCCTCCTTTCTTCCCAGGACACTGACTTCATGATTTTTCTCATGTTAGGGAACTTGGGTTGACCATTCTTAACCTGATAGCATATTCCAGGTAAGTCTTATCTAACAGCCTCACTGCTTTCTCTACTCTAATTTATGGTTACTTTCTCACTGAATTCCCACCTGAATAGCTTCTTCAAAAAGCAAGTAAACTGTCCATCCAACAGCAAATGCTAATTCTTATCTGTGTCCTACTATATCTGGCATACTATTTTTCACTAACACACACAATTTTTAAACTACATATAATTTTAATTAAGCTATTTCTCAGTTCCTAAAGAGTGATTTCAAAGAAATGGAAGAGTTTTATGGTGTTTCTTCTCTAATGTTTCCCATGTTCATGGTGTAGTATTAGCTATGTATCAATAACTCAATTGCACCCAACAGAAAGCAATTATTTGTCTTGCTTTAAAGTCTAATAACCACAAAAATGATCGACAAAACAAATTATAGAGGTGCAGTGATGGCAGTTTTATTATGGGGTTAGCAACAAAAATCTAATTGAACTTAAAATCCTGTTAATGGGCCGGAAGTCACGGGTAGTACTGTAAACACAGTCAAATAAACTTGGCTGGAGATGTCATAGATATCTAGAGAAAATTCTATTTCTATCATAATTCTAGAAAAATGTAATTTCTTACTGTATGTTAAATATGTATTGTACCTAATTTTTACAGACAAGTATACCATTCACTATTCATCAAAGAAGCTATCTGGGGGGAACAGATGGAGGCTATTACAGAGTCCACAATTGATCACACTCAGAGAATATATATCTGGGAATGCCCAGCCCAGGTGACAAATTTACAGTGGAACTTCTATACCTAAGCTCATAGGACATAGTGGAGCAATGGGTAGAGAGAACACTATTACATCTCTCAATCTCAACAGTGAAGTTTCCTCATATAATAGAAAAACACAACTGGCCAAGGTATAGAGGATAAGAGACAGCAGAATGTGTTTCCCTGGACAGTATTCCTATTCACAAACCCAGGTCCAGGGACCATTGTGGAAGAGGGGGCAGATAGACTATAAGAGCTAGGGTTGGTTCATGAACCTAAGGAAACAGAGGCCTCTGGGAACTTGCTCATATGAACTTTCAACAATGGAGATATATACAAAAGACATATGCAAATTGAATCAGACAAAACCTCAGCATAGAACTGGGAAAATGGGCAGCAGGATTTAGCTTAGGAACTATTGGC
The DNA here is from genome assembly GCA_035773235.1 of Eospalax fontanierii. Lineage (NCBI taxonomy): Eukaryota > Metazoa > Chordata > Mammalia > Rodentia > Spalacidae > Eospalax > Eospalax fontanierii. The sequence goes on along the minus strand of CM069533.1, from coordinate 43,086,433 downwards.
TACTGATTACTGCAGGGTAAGGGAGAGTTGATCTTTTTAAAGAGAGTATTACTCTAGATAATATGACTGACTAGACTACAGTAGAACTTCCTCCGAAGGACATCTGGATACAGAAGCTTGACTAGCTAGACCTTGACAGGAATGACAGAATGCATGAGTCTGATGGAGGGGAAATAGCAGATGGTGATGGGAGCTGGAAGTCTAAATATGATTAAGATTTATTGTAAGAAATACACAAGAATTCAATAGAAATATGCATTAAAAATTTTGTCTTATGTTTGAGTTTTGTCTTCAGTTCACTTTCCATTCAATCAAGTAATTTTTATTCACTTTAAAATCTTCATTACCTCAGAGTGAACAATGAGATGATTCTTTTTTCTAAAGTCAAATATCAATGACTTTTATGTATTTCATCCAAAGAAATGGAAAGAGTATAACCATTCTGTTGGAATAAAAAGACATGAACAAATGACATTTGTCAAATGTGCTCTTATTTAAGCTTGCTGTACATGTCTACATCTAAGGCTCTTTATATAATAATCCAATCTGTGACTAGAAATAAAAATACTACATCCAAATTCTCCATTGGAATATTATTCAGAGGCTCCATTTTTAAGTAATATACAACAATGAGAAGATGCATTCTGTGAAATACACAAAGATGCAATAAAATTTATATTATAAAATTCAGAATTTATTTTGATTAGAAGAATTTATAAAGTAGATTATTCCTCATTGTGTTACTATAACAATCCTTCTGGTGAGTTATTTCCTTTTAAAAATAGATTTATTTGACTCAGAAGTACAGTCCAATGTCAAGGACCACTCTGTTAATGAGTCTTGAGGTAACCATGAAAATTATATAGCAAGAGAAAATAAATGTGTGTCTTCTCTTATCTCTGTCTGTTTTCCTGTAATGCCAGCAATATTTAATGATGCTCTACTCTACCATGCCTATATTATAATTCTGTTCACTTCTGGTTGTGTAAATTTTCCTATGAAGTCTATTTGTATTCCCTCCAGTTAGAGAAAGCAATAATAAGTACAAGAGAGGTTTCTATCTAAGTTCTGCTTAGTGAACCAATGAATTTATTGGAGTTACCTACAGGAGTCTGATTGGCTCTTCTAGAATTTCATCACTGAAGATTCTCACCCCTGCGTGGATAACACTCAGGCAGCTGTATAGATAGATTCGCCTAAACAACTTGCAGGCAGGTAGACCACTAAAAATTCTCTACCCTCCTAGAAACTGTTTACCATCAACAAAACTATACGGAAAGGCCTCATGAATATTGTGAGTTCGTTAGCTTCATGAATCTTCCTCCTCCATCCACAGTAGACTATCACAAGCCCGAGGAAATAGCTTTTCAACACTTCTCAGAGCTTTCAAGCATAAAATTTATTTAGACTAAGTTTTCACTCAAATCCTCGAAGTACAAATTAAACTTCAACCCATAAAACTGTAAAACACACAAATCATAATACCCGTTGTATGCAGAACACATGCCATATTCTCTTTCACTTCTTCAAACAATCTGTGTGAAAACATACCCTTGAGAACCTTAAAATGTTGAAACTGCATATCCTGAGCAGTATTGGCTTATAAAATTGATCCTATTATGCATGAATGAACAAAATGTTGCCCTGCCCAGGAGGGTGGTTTCTGGTCTTGAGAACCCTAGACCATTACTTTATCCAGCACCTGACAACACTGCTATTGCAGTAAGGTTCTCATTTGCTTTCTGTTAGCATTTATGGATGTCATTAGGCCTTGGGATTTGTGTGTGTGTGTGTGTGTGTGTGTGTGTGTGTGTGTGTGTGTGTGTGTGTATGGAGTCAGAAAGAGTATAGGCACTGTTCTTTTTCTGTTGTCATTATTTGGCAGCCTTTCTGTGAAATTACTCACTGTTCTCATCTGCCAGATGTCACTGAAACTTGAAGGAAAGGGACAAGTACTTCAGTGATTTCACTGGAATCTTTCTGTGGATTGTATTTGTTTGTTTTCAGTCTACTGAAGATGGATGAAGAAAATACGAACTACACACATAGCAATTACTTTTCAAGTGTGTTCCTTCACGGTTTTAAAATATATAAATATGTATAAATAAAAGCTAACCTCAAAGATGAATTCAAAGCTATATCTGAAAACAACAGAAGTGAAGTGAAATGATACGAGAATGATAAACAGAAAAGAAAACTTTGAAAATGAGAAAACATTCATAAGTCTATAATGAGAAAGGAGAGAGTGGTGTGGGACATAAATGCATCAAGCAGAAATACATATTTTTAGATCTGAAAGGCTATTAGTATTCTATCTGAACACAATCTACTTCTGTGGTTATGGCAACTTATTTTTATTTTATCTGTATGTTCTTGTATGTGAATTAGGATGAACATAATCAGAATTTGTAGAAATTAATTAAAATCTAGTGACAATATTATAATCAGTTGTTGATGAAAAATCTCCTGTGCCAGTAACTCAGTTCCTTTTATTTATAATGACTTACAAATTGTATAAGCATACATGCTTTTACCTGAGTCTATGAGTTGCTTCTGTGTTGCTGTGCAAAAACAGAAGTCCAAGATAACTTATAAAAGAAAAAAATTCATTAGGCTTATAGTTCCAAAGGTGCAAGAGTCCATCATGGCATGAAGGCCTGGCAGGAGGCAGCCTGGGAGGGAAGCTGACAGCTCACACCTTTGAGAAGGCAAAGGAAGCAAAGAGAGCAACTGAAAATGGGAGAGGTGACACAAACTCATAAAGATGCCCTCAGCAACCTCATTCCTCTAAGTAAGGCAGCACCTCCTTAAGGTTCCCCCACAACCCTCCCAATAGAGTGCCACCATCTGACCAAGTGTTCGGGTACATATAGCATGTGGGGTATATCTTCATTCAAACCAGCACACTAAGGAACTTCAGCAATGGCACAAGACAAGGGATATTGTCACATACTACACAGGAGAGAATTGAAGTAGGGAATGACTTTTCTATCTCTCTTCTAGACCATTTTCAATTTACCATGTGCAAATCCCACTGCATGAGGAGACTGTGTATTGATGCATAAAATTAACTGTAAAATGGTTACATTTTCATTGTAAACGAATATCCAGAAAAAATGAAAGTTTTTTAGCTTTCTTTTATTTAACAGAATTTAATAAATAGTCTAAATATCTTGTGAATTTTGGTTTTCTTCGAGTGTTTATAATACAGTCGTAAGACTTCTACACAAAGTTGTGGCCCTCCTGTATTTGACAAAACATCATCACCAATGCTTCATTCTGAGGCGAGGGTTGGAGCGGAAAAGGCCTCTGCCTCATGTATACAAAGGCCTTCCTTGAATACTTCATTTATCCTTCTTTGTAATGTAAACCTATTGTCAATTCCTACTTGATACAAGCATGTAGCAATGATTAGTGCAACATCTCTGAGCCCCTATGCTGAAAGAGATTAAAGCAATTATTTTGAAAAGAAGTATAATTGATCTGAAATGCTATTTAAAGTGTTTATCATTATTGCAGTATTGCTCACAGATTTTAAAAGAAAATAATACGTACCTACAATATATATACAATATTTTGCATGATACTGCTAGAGTTTGAAATGTGGATGTTCCCTGAAAGACTGGTTTAATTGATCCTCTCCAAGAGTAGCATGATCTGTTGGAAGTTGGTTGAAAATTTAAGGTGTCTTCAATTCATTGGAAGTAAGTCTTTGAAGGAAATTCTAGGAATCCATTCTCTTCTTTCTGTTTTTGCTTCTTGCACTTGAGTTTATGTGTCTCTACTCCAGCATATGCTCCAAGTACTGCCTCATCAAAGGCCTCAGACTGTGGTGTCACTGGATCATTAATGCCACAAATAAAACCTTCTACTTTTATAAGTTAATATCCTCAGTTGTGGCATAACAGTAACGCAAAGCTGATAAATATACATTTTTTCTCCAAATATAAAAAAAAAATTCTATAAACTAGAAAGTTTAATTTGATCGTTTATTAGATGTTAGGAAATATGAAATTATTTTGTATCAATTAATTTAATATGTGTATTAGTTGCTTTTCTGCTGCTCTGATACAAATAAAAGCAAGAGTTTGTTTGAGCTTACAGTTCAAGGGGAACTACAGTTTGTCATGGTGGGAAGACATGGAGGCAGGTGGTGCTGGAAGAGCAGCAGAAAGTGGGAGTCACAGCTCGAAGTAGGCACAGGAAGAAAAGAGAAAATGGAGATGGACAAGTTTTAAGAACTCTAAGTCTGCCCCCAGTGACATGTTTGCCCCAGCAAGGCCACACCTTCGAACACCTCCAAATATAGCACTACCAACTGGGGACAAAATGTTGAAATATTTGGAGTCTATGGAGGACATTCTCATGTAAATCATCACATTACACTCCCTGGCCCCCATAGGTTCATGACCATATAAAACACAAAATACATTTAGTCCATCATTAAAAGTCCCCATAGTCTTTACCAGTCTCAATACTATTCAAAAGTCCACAGTCCAAAGTCTCTTCTGAGACTCAGGGTAATCTCTTAACTGTAAACTCAGTAAAATTAAAAGATAAATTACATACAGCCAACATACAATGGAATCCAACACACATTCCCATTACAAAAGGGAGGAGTAGAGGCATAATGAGGCCGTACTGGCTAAAACAAAAAAACAAACCGAAAACCAGGAGGGCAGACACAAAATTCAATAATTACAGGTCCAACTTCTGGAACTTTACTCCCAAATGGTGTAGATAGCTCAGCCTCTCCAGCTTTGCTGCATGCAATGTACATCTCTCTCCTGGACTGGTACCACTCCCTGTATGCAGTTCTCCTAGGCAGATGTCTCACAGCTCTCATATCTTGAATGTCTTCCTAGGGTCTCCACTGCCAACCAGGCTTCACATTCACAGCATCACTTAATGGCCTCTCAGGGTCTTCTTTATGCATGGACACCCTTTCTGCATGCTGTCTGGCCCTGACAATTTTCAAACCATAGAGAAAACACTAATGACCCATTCACTCTTACATCTTTCATGACTCTAAAGCCAGCACCACATGAACTACACAGCCAAGTTTGGCTGCAAGTTTGGGATGGACCTCAGCCTGCTTCATCCACTTTCAAAGCTTTTCTCTTCGATGGTTTTCCAGCAGAAAACCCTTGAAGAATCTTCTTTTCCCAAGCTGGATGTGGTCTTGCTCTTGAGGCACTTTCTCCATGGTTTAACTGCAAATCTCTAGGCCTCTCCTTAGTCACTTTAATCTTCTTCTCAAAGAAATTCTCTTCTTTAGCTCATGCCCTGGCTCCAACAGTAATCATCCTAGTGCTCCTTTCCAATACCAACTATACATTATGCATTTCTTTCTGTTCCATTCCCTCTTTTTCATTCACCATTAAGAGCCACACCACCTTAAGCTGTCATGAAGTATCTTCTGCCAAAGAAATTAGTCCTAGTCCGTTGCTTTCAACTTAGCTTTAGGTAAGTTCTTAGGCTATGGACACACAGTAGTTAGAGTCTTTGCCAAAACATTCAGTTGCTGTTTAACTTGTTATTTCCTTTTGTAACTACTTTGGTCTTAGCACTACTTTCTCACAGGCTTCTACTAAAAACTGCTTTTCTACTTCAGTCTTCCAAAGTCTTCCACATTCTTTCAAAAACCCATATGGTCAGGTTTTTCACAGTCAACAGCCCACTCTCTGGTAACAATTTCTGTTCTAGTTTGCCTTCAGTTGCTGTGAAAAAAAAAAAAAAACCTCTGCCTAATATCAATTTAGGGAGGAAAAGGTATATTTGGCTTATATCTCCTGGGTCACAGTTCATCAGTAGGGAGCCCAAGCTAGGAATGCAGGTCAGGAATCTGGAGGCATGAACTGAATTGAAGCACAGCTCAAAGAGGAATGTTCTTATTTACTTGATTCTCTGGTCTGACCTCTGTCTGCTTTGTTATACAATATAAAACAACCTGCCCATTGGTGGCACCTCCCACAGTGGACGGGGCCCTCCCACATCACTCAACAATCAAGAAAATACCACACAGAGCTTCAGACCAGTTCAATGAAGTCAGTTCCCCAAGTGTGGCCCCTTCAACCCAGACGTGTCAAGTTGACAACTAAATCTATCCAGCACAATATGAGACCAATATCTTTGAGATAAAAATATATTTTGTCAGGCATGCTGGTGCATACCTTTAATTACAGCACTTGGGTGGGAGGGACCTTTGGATATCTGTGAAGCAGAGACCAGACCTATATACACAGTGAGTTCCAGGCCAGCTGAGTATATAGGGAAACACTGTTTAAAAAAACACACAAATATATATATATATATATATATATATATATATATATATATGTTTATTTTTTCAAGAGGGCTACTATTATGGATGGAGAGTTGACTCCATAGTTAAGAATTCTGGCTGCTCTTGCAGAGGACCAGAGTTCAATTACTAGCACCCACATTTTATCTTACAACCATCCATAACTCCAGTTCCAGGGTATTCAACACCCTCTTCTGACCTCCACAAGCAAGATACAAATGCACTTACATACATATATGTAGCTATTACACTCATACACATAAAATTTAAAAATAAGTAAAATATTTAAATATATATACTACTGATACATTAGGTTCACAAATTATTTAACAATTACTAGAAAATTGGTGACAAAACACTACAATTTTTTAAATATATTTCTGAAGGTCAGAAGAACTATACTAATAGCATTAGCTAAAACTGCTTTCTTAGTGGAGCCAGACTCTTTCCACGGGCTAGAGGAGAGTAATCTATTTACTTCCTACTCTGGTTTCCAAAGGCTGGCAGCATTCCTTGCATTATGGCTACATTATTTCTATCTTCAAGACTCTCACCTTCAAATCTTTTTCTGGTCAATGTCAATTTCTCTTTTCTCTGTGTTGAACATGCAGTTCTCTTCCTAAATTACTTATAATTGTGGTAGGAACACAATTAATCCAGGATGATCTGCCTCAAGTTTCTTTAACTATGTCTTCAAAGACATTTCTCTATTATAACATTTAAAGTTTTTAAGGCTTTGAACCTGATATATTTTGGAATGAATAAGTCAGTTTACAACTTTAGACTCTCCTTGGAAAACATGATTTCTTTCAGTTTTTTGAATGCATCAGTCAAGATAAATTGGATTGTAGAACTGTAAATAACAACTCCCACATATTGAAAGCCTAACATAGTAAATGTTTCTTTTTGTCTAAGACTACATATCCTCCATAATATTCACAAAGTCTCAGCCTTCACACTTAGGGTCATTGGCTAGCATAGAAAGAAACTGTGAACTGTATGTCACCAACTTTTACTATCCATTCTTTACACAGGGAAGCATTTCATGCTTTGGGAGTAGAGGCTCAAAAATTCTGGTGAATAAATATAATTATTATCACAATGAATGTGGATTCCTCAGTTGCAAATCCAATGCAATATGAAGAAAATATTTTAAGGGTAGATATTTAAAAAATCAACTTCCCTTAGCAAGACATTGTTTCTTATTAGTGTGAATATTTTAACATGGAGATTATGTTTTAACTTTCTGAGTAATAATTTATAAATCTCCTATTAGTTAACATATTGTCTAATTATCACCAGGCTACTATAAATTACACCAGTTATGATTTTAAAAGCCATGTATACCTTTATCTGCTACTGGTTTTGATTTAAAATATAATTGAATTCACAGCTCCTATTTCCATGGGTTTAAACATATTTCTTTGAGGTGATGTTGAAGATATGAAATTATTTAGTACAATACAATGAACAAGAAGCCTTTTGTAAAGACTTGGAAAGTTTTCCCTTTAGTTGCTTTGTCAGCCAAAAGAAGATGCTATTTTTCTATGTAGGGTCAAACAAAGGACAGTAGTCAATGAAAATAAGAATGAATTATTGAAGGATTTTGAAACTAAGGAGAACCTGAAATTAGCTTTAGATATTTGCAGTGAAGCTGGTTTCCTAAGGGATAGTCTGAAAGCTGCTTTGGGATGGGTTGAATTTCTCTAGAATATACCTTTTTTACTGATGGCAAGACTTGTACTTGTTTGGTCATCGTGAGTGGGAAAAATGATTGTAGGAATTGAAAGAAGTTTATATAAATGAACACAGTAACATGATTTATATGGAAATGTCTTATAAACTGAAAAGGATTGTAAAAAACTTGACTTCTTTATGCCTCAAACAGCATGTTAGTTTATTTGATAATCTCAGAATTTATATCTCATCAGATACACCCTTCCAACTCAACTTTTCCAAACACTGGAACTTCAACTTGTAATACATGACTGAAAAGTGTAATGCATGAATTAAGAGGCTTGCTCTACATTATTAGTCAAGATAAACATGCAGACAATTCCCATAAAGATGGGTTTAATGAGGCCATAAAAGACTTTTGGGGAGCAATTAAGAGGGATCCAGGAGTATATTGATACAAATGGTAGAAACAGACACACATCATAACATTTAGAAGTTAACACAAAGTAATCCTGTTTTTTCATTCAAATGAAATATTTTGAAGGGGAAAAGAGGGCAAATTTAATAAATGTCCAGGATGATCAAAGAAACGTAGATTTTCCAAACATACAAGTCCTATCTAAGTCCAGTTTTTTTAAGTTTAAATATTTCACTTTTAATCTACTCCAGAAAATGTATGATTAAAATTGTTACTGATAAAAGGTAATGCATTTAAAAATTGAGTATATTATGTTGAAACAAAATTTGTGCTTCTGCACGTTCCATTACTTAAGAAAGTATATGAATTAGTAATATACGAATTAGTAATCAATAAAATGTGTTTAATTTTCCCCTTTATTATGCCACTTGTTTTTCAACCATTAAGTTTATACTACTCAAATTTTTTTTTATACTGGTGTTTATACACCCAGGCATGATGGTGCATTTAATCTCAATACTCAGGAGTCAGAGGCAGGTGGATCTCTGTGAGAGTAAGGTCAGCCATGTCTACATAGTGAGTTCCAGGCAAACTGGGGCCATGAGAGGACCAAAAGAGGGCATCGATCACCTGGAACTAGAGTTTCTGAAGGCAGCTGTCTCAAAAAGACCAAAAAAAAAAAAAAAAAAAGAGTTTATAAATATGTTTAGTCTATGTACACACTCAAAACTTCTAAATATATGTTTTTAGAATTGATAGGACTCTTTTAAACACTAATTTTATTACATTACCTAATTAAACACTTGGCACTATATTCTGGCATAATTAGAACAAATATTAGAACAAGTAAAGAGCAAATTTTGTAGCATTTATTCGGAAGCCTGTAAGTTTAATGTATCATTCATGAGTTTCTCATGAATGGTCAAAGAACAGCTGTCCTTTGTTTCTCATGACAAACAGGTGCGCGGCACTGAAACCTGGTTGTTTTGAAAGACGTGTTTTACAAATGTCTAGGCATTGAACTCGCACTTCGGTAAGAATCACCACGTAAACCTTATTCTAATACCCTCCATACTATGCACTGGTCTGTTGAAGTTTGTGTTTTCCTGATATGAAAAAGCCAAATCTTTCCCAATTTGCTATATTAAGCGGGAAATGTCTCTGTGTTTTCTGCAGAGGTGAACATATACTCATCTGCACCACCTACATGTACATTTGTTGAAAAATTCTTATTATGGCTCAAAAATTTTCCTGTCTCTTAACTACATGGACTACCTGGCCTTGCTGTGGGCCTGTGACAGCATAAGTACTTTATCATAGCATTTGGGCAATTGATGTTAGAGGAGAACTGATGATAAATTTCTGGCCAAGAGGCAGAGAGAGGAGAGTGCAGAAAGGGGGACAGAGACCAGCAGAGAGGGGACAGGAAACAGGAAAACGTTTTTTTAACCACCTAACTTTTTGTCTTCACCTCCTAAACTCTTCACTGCTTTCCAATAATGCCAGAGGACTGTCTTTAACATTTGGATCTTAGATGAGCATTCCACGTCCAAACTAAGCAATTAGATTTGAAATAAGAGAGTTTAGCCACCTCTCAATATCTGTAAGATGTTAGTTCCAGAAACTTTTGTGGGTACCAAAATATATTACATAAAAACCATTACATAAAATGGCATAATCATAATACCTGCATTTAAATCAATATTCTCATTACATGGAAAAAAGACAGAAAGAAGAAAGTACATGAAGAAGAAAGAACAGAAAAAGTACAGAAAGAAGAAGAATAGGAAAAAGAAGGTAATATGAAACAGAAATAGGAACAAGAAAAAACAATAGCTTTAAAATATCATTATTTATAATTAATGTATTTATTACTATTATAGACCAAAATTAAGTACTTAAAACTATTGCTATACAATAAAAATAAAAATATTACATTGGAGAAAAGTAAATCAAATATCAGAATTCAACCACTATGTAAGCATCTGTAGGGACATTTTACAACTAACTCAGAGAAAAGCAAGAGACCAACAGACTAAAGCAGGAAAACAAGATGAGTGACTGGGACAGTGATTGCTGGCATCTTACTCTCAAGTGAACCTGAAGGCACATGTAAAATACTTGGCTGTCAGCTGTTGGGGTTTAGGAGGTACTTGGATCCCCAGAACTCAGAATTAATCAATTATTAACATACAGATAAATTAATAATTTGATATCATTGTTGGGAGGTGATAAAAACTAAGAGGTAGGGCATGGCAGCAGAAAAGATGTAAATGGAGAAGGGTCTTTTAGGGAATATCTTGTCCTTGAACACTTTCTGTCTGTTGGCAACTTAATTGCCATCAAATGAGATGCTTTCCCTTAAGCACAATAGACTCAGGAGCTGGAAAGATGGCTCAGAGGCATAGAGCACCGACTGTTTGTTTAAGCAGAGGACCCAGGTTTCATTCCCAGCACACACATGGTGGCTAAAAACCTTCAGTAACTCTAGTTACAGGTGATCCGACGCCCTCTTCTGGTCTCCCTGAGCATTGCAAGACTTGGTGCACTTAGGCAGACAAAACACTCATACACATTAAACAAAACGAAACAAAAGAACAACAAAAATATAAAACGATGGTACCTGCTGATCACAAACTGAAACCTCTCAAATAATGATCCCAAACAAATCCTTACATCTTTAATCAGTTTTCTGATTATTTTGTAACAAGGATATAAACTAACACAGTGATTTAAAGATATGAATGAAAATAATAGATTTAGAAACTTTCCCTAAGTATTCCAACATATTAGCAACTGATCTTAAATAAGAAAAGAAATATCTTCATTAAAGAAAAAATTTTAAAAATCTAACAATATCACAAAAATTAACTAAAAATGGTTTACAGAGCTATATTTAAAATTTAATATTATAAAACTGTTAGAAAATAACAGGGAAAACTCTAGATTGCCTAAGATCAGACTATTTCTTTTTAAATATGATACCAAATGCACAATCTATACAAATTTGATAAAGTATGTTTAATTAAAAATAGTAATTTGTGCTCTGGAAAATATACTGTCTAGAAAATTCGAAGATCTGCTGAGTGGGAGAAAAGTATGCAAATATTTTGTCTGATAAAATGTTGACATACATAATATACAAAGAACTCTTAAAATTCCATAATGAGAATGCTAACTAGTTAATCCAGGTCTAAGACCTGACAAATAAGATATGCAGATGTGCAAATAAAGATATGAAAGGAGTTTGCACATCAGATGTCCTAAGGGAAGCACAAATAATATACCATTGCCAATCTATTAGTGTGGCCAAAATCTAAATCCAAATCAGGACGAACACCAACATTGACACGGGCATGAAGCAACAGCTCGAAACCTTTAAATTCTAAAGTTATTTTGCAAATATAGTTAATTTGGGGGGCATAGGTAAATATGCTTTAAACATAAGACACAGCGGTCATGTTTCTTGTCATTTATTCAAAGAATTTGAAACTTATGTCAACATATACAATAAATCATTAAAGATTGAAACTGTAATATTCATGCAAAAGTTAATATCAGTTCTATCCACCTTTTTCAAAACGTTTAAACAAGCAAGATGTCCTTGGATGACTAGAGAGATGGCTCAACAGTTAAGAGCACTGACTGCTCGAGCAAAAGACCTAAATTTTTCCCCAGCATCCACCTGGCAGCTAACAACTATGCATAACTCCACTTCCAGAGGATCTGATGCCCTCTTCTGACTTCTACAGTCATTGCATGACCCAGGTACAAACTTACATACATGAAGGCAATACACATACACATAAAAATATTTTTTAAATAAGTGGTTGTTATTATTCAACAGTAAAAGCAAGAACATCACAGGACCTTGAAAGAAAGGAATTAGTTTTTAAATCAGAGTGAGTGATCATGCCAGTATAGCCCCTACGCCCCCCAACACAGCCAGAAATGGTTCTTTACCTTTTAGAATTTGTGTGGTAGAAAGACATCTCCATCCCAGCAGAGCAGGGAAAAGGATAAGAAACTCCCACACTAACTAAGGAACTATTGGGAATTGACAGTTGCTGGGAGAGAAAGAGCCAGTTTCCTTCAAGGTATGATTCTGGGAAGGTTGACCAGGCTCTGGGGGATGAACTCAAATCATATGGCATTTGGAAACACAACTTAGACTCCATAGGCCTTAAAATAGTTATAATAACAGAGAATATGAAATTGGGTGGGGGCAGTAAATGGAGGTGTAGAGGGGCAGGAAATCTGAACAGGGTCAAAATACAGTGTATGAAATTCTCCAAATTTCAATAAAAATATTAAAAAGAAATGTGTTCTTCAAAATAACATAGGTTTATGATCCTATCCAAAGTTACTTCATTTATACCATCTGGAAAGGTCCTTTCACTGTGTAAGGTAATCAGTATATCCTCAGATTTCAAGAATTGGAACATATATCTTTGGCAGACTGGGAGACATTATTCTGCATATACCTCCTTTCTCTATTTGCTTGAACATAACAGTCCCTAGTCACTATTTTGAACATGCTATGCAATCTCATTTTAGGTCACCTTTTCTCTATGCAGTATTAATGACTGCCTGTAACATTGTAATTCTGGTGGGAAGATATTTAATTGTTCTTATCTCTAATATCTTTCAAGACTAGTTCTTATGTAGCTGTACCTTACCTGCAATACACAAATGGTCTATGATCACCTATCTAATGACCAAAACCAGATATTTTTCCTCTTCTTTCTGTCGATATGGTCTCTTCCTCACAATATGAGCTAAGAAATTGTATGCATATAGCATTGGGATGTTTACATGTTCTCCCTGTGTAAGTTCAAATCCATATAAAATATTTTTACTAAGAATAAGTTAGCTTCTAGAATCACAAGAATGACTATATTTAGTGGTTTCAGCAGAATGTAACTTCTACTGCTATCAAAGTAGGGATACATTGTGACTGAAAGTGAAAAATTAACGTAAATTTGAGACAAAACGGTAAATGAATATTTATCATCTCACATACATGCAAAGTTTTCTTTATTAAATTAGAATGAAAGAGTTTTCACCTAATCACTAATCACATTACATCTCTTTGTAATCATTGGTTTCTTCAGGGGCCAAACTTGCAAGTGAAATGAAGAAATGTTATGGAAAAGCATCCATACATATTCTCTGGTTATTGATAGCACTAATCCTTGCTCTCTTTCCATTAATGAAGTGTTATCTTTTGTTTATCTACCCGTGGGTGATAGGTGGATCCAGAGGCTTGCCTTTGTTATTGTGACAGGTCTTACTTCAAAGTCTAAGAGCACACCAGGGATCCCAACACCATTAAGCATATCCATTTGAACTAAAATCAGAAAAGACTGGAGAAGGGTTTACTAAGTGGGGCCATTGGCCTGTATGCCAGTTATGATCGAGAATTTTAGACAGCTCATTATTTACTTTACTCTTTTAAGTTTCCCTTCATACCAAAGGAGATAACATGGATTTTAGTTTGGGAGTGGTTTGGTTTGGTTTGGTTTGATTTGGTTTGGCAACTTGGCACCAATGCCTTTTCAGATTTTATGGTCTAATACTCCTTGAAATAAGAGCATTCTGTACTTCTTCCAAGAGTACAAAAACACTTATGAGTAAATACTTTCATCAGGTTTTTCCTTACCATGAGATAGCTTTTTAATGTCTCTCAGAACTCTAATCTGGCTGATATTTTGAACTAAACAGAAATGTTTGGTGGGGTGATGCCCTCAGTCTCATATAGACACTTATGTAAATAGCCACATTCTTGATTTAATACAGTTGTTTATTTTCATGGATCAGCTGTGAGAATCTGAGGCAAAGCCTCTCCTTACCTAGAAATAAAATAATTAGACATACTGTATCTCCAATAAAGGAATATGGCAGGTGAGAAGAGCACTACTTTCTTGTCTTAGGTAGGAATCAGCCATTTTCTTTGCCAGTGGACCAAATCTGCTCACTTTATTTAGACGATTAGTACCTTTATGTCTCTGGTAGCTGTTCAACAGTGGGATGTAACCTTGGGTATCAGTAGAGAGCAGTGAAGAGTGTGATCTGAAAGGAAAATTACAGGTCAGAATTTCTATTGAATACATTAAAAGTAAAATTGGTAAGAAAAGAATATATTTCCAAGAAAACAAAAGGAATAATAGTTTGAAATTTAGGACACTGAGTGGTGATATAATGGTACTGATCTATTTGCATGAAAAAAGAAAGATTTAAAAAGTATGTGACATCTGTCTTACACTGTCTGTAAGATTGCCATGTATAAAATTTGCACAGGGATTTTCAGCTTACTTTGAAGAGAGCCTCATGAATTTTCAGATCACCAGATATGTTCATTGCAATAGAATTATACCATAAAAGCTTTACAAGTGCTTCTGTGGCTCTTAAACTGTGAAAATTAACACCTATGAAATTAAATTCAATTTTACTGAAAACCCTTGGGTTCTATGGAGAAAAGCTATGGAATAAATCACAAAAAGTTTATGTAAGTCTATGGCTTTCTAATTCTGAAACTGTTATACTAATTAATTTTCTTATATTCTTTTTTCATAGTTACTTTTATTAATTTTTTTTTTATTTTATGTGCATGAGTATGTTACCTGCATGTATGTAAGTGAACTGGTGTCATGCAATGCCCATGAACTCAGAAGAAGGCATTGGATTCCCATGGAACTGGAGCTACAGACAACTGTTAGTTGCCATGAGGATGCTGGGAATTGAACCCTGGTCCTCTGGTAGAGCAGCCAGTGTTCTTAACCACTGAACACCTCTTCAGCCCCAGTTTACTCATAGTCTAAGAATTATAAAACACTTTATAAACTAAAAACTTCAATGGATTTCAATGTTTAAACAAAAGATGAAAGTATTCATTATTTATTTGAGAGTTCAAGTACTCATTATTTAAAAACTATGACTGAATTTCTCAATTTAAATCATAAGCAGCATTAAGTTATAGAATGGAATAATTAAGTAAATTTATGACTAATAAATTCGTTTTCATATGAATTCTACATTTTCTTAATTTTCAAAAAGATATCTGGAAATATACCAGAGTGTGTGCTAATACATGGTTTACAATGAAGAAACAGAGGCAAATTCATAGGTGCTGAAGTCATTAAATATTCCTGTCTAGTAAAGTAATGGGATTCAGAGTACAAGGGTTTTGAACCTGTTAGTATAGAGGTTATTCTACAGTTTTAGTAGAAATATCGCTTCATGTGATACTTTGAAAATGAAATGTGGCTTTTGCAATCAAATTGTGGTAACATAGAACTGTTATCCTAGTACTCAAGAGACTGAGGCAGGAAAATTGCCATGAGTCTGAGGTCAGCATAAGCTACTGGGACCCTACTTCAAATAAACAATAAAGTGACTTTATGATAATTTTATCTCATGTAATCATCTATGACTAAGTTGGAATCAGTTGATGTCTACTGAATTGAAATACTGAATAATGAGTTAACACAAATTATGTAGTTGAGTCTCTTGCCTTTAGCAACATCCTGGGCATCACCATGTGTGCAGTACAGTGGATGAGCCTTAACTTGGGAAACATACCTGAATGATCAGGGTCTCTACCATGCCGGGTATGTATATAAATGATTTTTTTTTAATTTTCATGTATTTTGTGTGTGTGTGTGTGTGTGTGTGTTCATGTAAGTGGATGTGTGCATGTTTGCATGTGGAGGTCAGAGGACAATCTCAGGAGTCATCTTCAAAAATGCAGCCAAAATCCCTTGAAATAAGTTCCTTCATTGGCCTGAAGCTCACCTATTAGGCCAGGGTGGGTGACTAGCAAGACTCAGGTTTTTTCTGTCTCTACCTTCCCAAAGTTGGAATTGGCATATCATATCAGTTCTTGGGAGAGAACTCAGGTCTTCATGCTTGCAAGACAAGCGTTTTACCAAATGAACTATCTCCCTACAGACAAATGTAAGTTCTTAGTCCATTTCTTTGGAGAACACTAACAATTTTATAATTATGGCTGTTTTAAAGGAACGCATTTTTATAGAAGTTGTTATAATGCATACATAACAGAACTGAGGTCAAAACCTCACAAATTCCCAAACCAGTGATCCTTAGTGAGGTAAGAGATCTGATCACTATTTTCCAAGTCTGGTCTCTGAAGTATCTCATTCAGAATGATTTTTACTTAAATAAATGGAAAAGAGAAGGTTTTAATTCACTCACATTTTATAAAAGTAATAGACCTTAAAAATGTTGCTGATGAAAAGTATAACATTTTTTGTTTCTTTAAAGTTTCCTGGGCACTTTTGTATAAATGAAAAGTAATTGTACTTTTTAATTTAAAAATCTCATTTTAACTAGCTATCTGAATTCAATAAGTACTAATTAAATAATCCATAGAATAATGTGTACACTATTTAATTGAGCTTTTCTGAGCATTTTAATCATTCCCTGTTAACATATTAAGTGCACCAAAAAGCATTCATTCAATTATCAAGAAATTTATAATTGGGCATGATCTAAGAACTATAGAAGAAAAAAAAAGCATTCTAGTATATGTTGTCAATTTACTGAAGGAAGAGAGCTTTAGAGATTTGAGTGTGCCTTTTAAAAATTGATTTCTTGATTTACAATGATTTTTTGTTTGATTAATCAGGATATGAAATGCTTTTATGACACAATGGTGATACTATGAATAGGATAGATTGAATAGTTGAATTTAATGTTAGATGTACATTATGTTCATGTGGGTATGCTAGATTTAGATTTATCTAATTTAAATCAAATCGACCTGCCTGTCAATGAACATAATACACACACATGACTTTGCTCCCTTTAGGTGGTCACACCCATTTGATTGAATACAAATTAGGATTTCAGGGTCAAAAAACATTATGTATAAATAGCATTTTTTTCTTAAATATTTTATTTATTATTTTTATGTGGATAAGTGTATTGCCTGCACATGTGCAAATTGACCCAGTCATACAATACCTGAGGATCTCAGATGCGGGAGTCCAGTCACCTGGAACTCGAGTTTTGGATGGTTGTTAGCCACCATTTGTGTGCTGGGTTTGAATCCAGATGTTCTTCAAGAGCATACCCAGTGCTCTTAACCACGGAACCATCTCTCCAGGCCCCATAAATATCACTTTCCATGGTTAAATACTTTCCACATTTATTCCCTTTTCTAGACAAAAGAACCTGCCATAAGAAATGAGAATTTGACATAAAGGTCAAATAAATAAAATCCCCTTGTGATTCTTCATAGCTAAATATTAGAATACCTAAAGGATGGTAAATGTTAATAAAGATTTTAAAAGTGTTTTAACCCCTGAACACAGAGAAAAACCCACGATATCCTTGCTTTTTTCCGTTCTCAAAGTTCTGGATATCGGCCTCTCAAATTTGTGATTTGGTGCTCCAGTCTATGAACTCATCTCAGATGTTTTAAATAGAAAGCCACTTAAACTGTGAAAAAGTGTTCTGGTAGTGAGCTATTAGCAATAAAAAGGGAATGTGGGGCATGTGAAACACATGTTTAATATTAAAAATGGGAAAAGTCATTAAAATATATTATACTTTCAGGTTCTGAAATAATATGTAGTCCTGTGCCCCGCCTCCCCCGCATATGTGTGTGTATGTGTGTGTTAATGTGTGTGTGTGTTATCTGGCATAGTAATATTAAGTTTGTATTAATACAAACTTAAACCTAATGAATACTAAATATTTATGGATTAGATCTTTACTCACATGATAAGCATTTAAACAGATTACAAAGAATACATATTTTATAAACTGTCATTACTTAATATACTTCTCCTCAAAATTTCAATAAATTAAACTGTGGTTTTATGATTCTAGTTCCTAATATTTATCTAGCATAGGTACAGGAAAACACTGTGTTTTTGTTTGCTTATACGATTCAAAAAAATATTATCTCCCCTTATCTATAGCTTTGTTGGAAGTTATAGTAAATAACAGTGTAAATATTAGACCACACAGAGGTGGAGTAGATCTAAAAGGAAACTGAGAAGAAGACTGAATGTGATCCAAACATATTGGGGAAGAAACTTCAACCCCACCTGGAGGACTATTGTCAACCAATGACTGCTGTGAGAAGAGTCTGCCAGATTTAAGGGTATTATGGTCAAAGTGTAGAGAATAAGCATCTTCAAAGTATGGGTCCTTCGACAGGACTCCTATATTAAATATTACCTACCCAGGGCTCAGGAATCATTGCAGAAGACGGGGCAGAAAGATTGCAAAAACCAGGGAAGGAGGTGCATGACCATGAAGAAACAGAGTCTTCCAGGGTCCTGGAACTTTACCTGTATGAGCCTACCTACAGTAACGGTGTCAGTATAAATCCCAACAAATTCAACCAGACAGAATTCCGGCATTGAACTGGGGAAAGGAGTAGCAGACCCCAACCTCAGCTGAAGAACTATTGGGTGTCCCTGCTACTCTTTGTAGGCTAATGAGGCTCTAGTGGATGGACCCACACCAAAGGGCCTTTGGAGATACAGACCAGATTCTATAGGAATTTGTGTGTGTGTGTTTATACACATATATATGTATATATATATATGACTAGAATGACCAGGGGAGCAGTTAATAATATTACTAGAAGACAGAAGACTATGGGTATTTTAAAGCCATTCAGAGAAGTTTTTTGTGAAGTTTTATTTCTCATTTAAGTTGTTTCCTCATTGTTGATATAATGATTTCAGTAGTGTAGATGATATCTCCAGTTAATCACCTTTATTGTCTGTTCCTGTTCTTATTGTAACACATAGAAAATACCATCATCTTGAATGGATGAAATCTTTGATAATGTTTAAATCATAAGTGCTTCCTATTACTACTCATAATTTGGCATTGTTATTCAAGTATTTCTGCATCTTTCTGGATGTCACATTTAAGGAAAAAGTATTGCTCTCTACTACAATCTATATAGTATTTAATATTATTATGTGTGTAGGTTTAAGTGTTTTGGGGGCAGAAAGCATGCCAGGGCTCACATGTGCAGAACAACTTTGTGGAGTCAGTTCTTTCTTCCCACATTACAAGGAATCTGGGGATCGAACTCAGGTCACTAGGCTTCCACAATAATGCCTGTGTCCAGTGAACTATGTGGCAGACCCATAAATCATATATTCAAGAATGTACATGGGTGTAGAATCATCTGCTAGAGCATGAGTAGCATTTCAGGGGAACGAAGAAAACTGATTTTCACTCCATCAATAGGCATCAATTGGCAATATCTCCTTATCTAAGTGTGGGGCTGCATGAGTTCCTCCTACATCTGCACTGGAGTGCTGGTGATTTGATCCTGTGTAGGTCTTGTGCATGCAGTCACAGCTGTTATAAGTTCATGGGTGCAACACTACTGTTATGTACAGCAAATACTCTTTCACTACAGATATCCACTAACTCTGATTCTTACAATCTTTCCACTCCCTCTTCTCTGAGGTCTCTGAGCCTTGAATGTCATATAGATGTCCTGTTTAGATCTGAGCATGTTGTCTGTTTTTCACTGCATTTTGATTAGTAATGGATCTCTGTATTAACCTCCATTTACAAGAAAAACAAGCTTCTCTGATGAGAGCTGAGAGGTGCATTAATCAGTGTTTGTAAAGGTAAGAAGTTGGGCAATAGTTTATTACTATATACATTTGGCAGAATAATAGTATCGGGATCTCCTCTATGACTTAGCCAGAAATGGGGTTTGACCCAGTTAAAAGTACCAGGCATGATTTCCATCGTCTGGATTAAGCCTTGTGTCCAAATAGAAGGTAGTGGGTTGCTTCATAACATCTGAGCCACCGTTGCATCAGTGGGAACATCATGGCAGGCCATTTATCAGTACAGCTCACTAGGTTCACAGCTGAGTTAGACTGTTGACTATTTTTCTCTTCTTGTATCAAGCATAGCACCTTCCAGGACTATGAAGTCTTATTAGTATGGATGAGATGTCCAGTGTGGTACCAGCTTGATTTCTTCATATTCTGTTAGTCAAATATGTGGAGTCTTCACCTAGACATCACTGCATGTTCCATTAAATTCACTCCACAAACCCAACAATGGAATGGAGCTGCCCTTGTTTAGGGTTGGTTTTTCCAACTCATTCTACACAATATACAAATCATTTAACAGACATACCCACAGGTTTGTTTCCATGGTAATTTAAAATCCCATCAGGTTGACAATCAAGATTAACTCTCACAGCCGCTTATTCTGAAACGTGCAGTAATGAAGTCTAAGGTAGTCTTTGGTGCTCGTTATCTCTGATGTCCACATAATTGCAAGGTCTCTTGTGATGTATGGCTCTGACTCTGATAATCAATAGTCTATTGTAGTAAATATGGCACATGTCTCAATGTTTTTAACTTTTAAAGTGTATAGTGTGTTTTCATAGTGTTGCTCATGTATGTATGAGCAAGCATGCTATTGTGTGTCTACGAGGATGTCAGTGTACAACTTTGTAGGACTGGTTCTCTTTTTCCATCTTATGTGCGTTCCAGAGACAAAACTCAGGTTGTGGTGATTGTATAGCACATGCTGTTACCTGTCGAGCCATTTCCTCATCCCACAAGTCTTAGTTCAAACAGTGGATCATCAGGGTTGTTACAGGAATCTGGAATCATTTTTTCTGCATCAAACTTAATTTGAGCATACTGAAGCAATCCTAAGGATGTTTCCACAACGGGAGAAAGTTTTCCTCCTGTATGACAGTGAGTCATTTAACCCAATCAAGCCTTTCAGTTGCTATAGAGCTTATATCAATTCTACAAAAGCATAAAACTCTAAAGCCATGAATGACTATCACTTCCAAGAGCTTTTCCAAATTTCTTTGAGGCAACAAAATCTTGCCTGTTTTATATGCTAAGTGCCACGGTTGCTAAAATAAGTAATTAATGTTCATGGGACATGAAGATAAGTGCTGTTATGATTCTCCTCAGACACCAGAGTAAGTGACAGTAACATCTAGTTGCTAATTTTGTTTGAAGTTGTCTTCCCATTCACTCCATCACAGATGAACAGCAGTGTACACCACTGGAGCATAAACAATCTCTCAACATAAGAACCAGAAAAGACACTCGGTTTCCATAAGAAAATCTATACATACATAAACTATTGTGTAGTTTACTCTGTGATAATCAGATATAGGTATATATTTGACTGGACACTTAGCTAGGTGTTGAAGAATTGCCTGTTCATATGGCATGGTCCTGAACTGAGTGAATTGGCGAGTACCATCCTCTAAACAAATAGTCCCCATTCCTGGAGTTGGGAAACCAGAATTCCTCCTTCTTTAGCTACTTAACTCAGTGACTTTAACCCAAGCTTACTTGATCATATGAATTACAAACATGTACTACGCCATACTAGAACTTCTTCCATTTTCAAGCATGTATGAGGCCTACTGTTGTCCTACTCAGTCTCCGTAATCATGTGAAACAACTTACTCCAATAACTTCCTACTTGTATGTCTATGTCTTTCAATCTCTCTCTGATATGTATGTATTCATGTATATTTACATACTCCCATCATTGCATTGTCATTCCTTCTATCTCTAATCTCTTTGTGTACTATTGTTTTGTTTCTTAATACTGTAACACATTTGTCTACCAATAACATTAACAAAGTTACTTTTCACTGGCAAAATGTTTCATCTCTTTATCCATAAAACTGATTTTTTTCTCCAACACTTATAGATTTCAAGTGCATGCATACATACACATAAACACATGAGATATAAAATTGAAGAATTTTTCTTGGTTGCCCGACCATATCTGATCTACAATAAAGTAAATATCATGAAGTCCTTTACAAACCAGATTATATCTTCTTGTTGGTTTTTCAGTTTTAGGAATGACTTTTACAATATGGACATGATTGTTCAATTATTAAACAAATGTGGACAAGCTCTTGATAAATTATTTTTCTTAACTTTGCAACCAAAAATTAAATTATAGTGTAGAAAATCTCATTGAGTCTTGTGTTTCTCTTGTAACTTAATGCATATGACCCCTCCACTCAAGACAGTGTATAAATATGTATGAATGTGTGTATTTATGTTTTACATAGCAAAGTGTCACAAAAAAATCTATTCTCATTGGAAACAATGATGCAATAGTTTTCCCATTTGTGTTACAAGCTATAGATGGGATTAAATCAACAAACAATTGGAGAAAGAGTAGGAGAAGATCTTCACCAGTGACACATCTGATAGAGGTTTAACAACCAGAATATATAAAAGGACCTCAAAAAACATCAAGTGACCCATAAAAGATGGGCTAGGAATCTGAACAGAGAGTTCTCAAAACAAGAAACAAAGATGGCTAAAAATATCTTTAAAAGTATTCAACATCCTTAGTAATTAGGGAAATGCAAATTAAAACTCCTTTAAGATTTTATCTTACCCCAGTGAGACTGGCTAAGAACAAGAAAAGAAATGATACCAAATGCTGAACAGGATATGGGGAAAGAGGACACTCATTCACTGATGGTGAAAGTGTGAACTTGTACGACCCCTATGGAAAGCATAAAAAGCTAAAAATGGACCTATCATTTTACTCAGTTGTACCATTCCTTGACATATATCCAAAGTACTCATGATATTACAGAGATACTTGTATATCCATGTTCTGGCTGATCCTTTCAGAATATCTAAGCGATGGAAGCAACCTAAGTGTCTCTCAGCTGACTAATGGATAATGAAAATATGGTACATTTACACAATGGAGTTCTATTCAGTTGCAAAGAAAGATGAAATCAAGAAATTGCAGGTTAATGGATGTAACTAGAAACTGTTACTATTAAGTGAAGTAACACAGACTTGGAAAAATAAATGATATATGCTCTCGCTCATGTGTGGATCCTAGCACCAAATCCTTATATGTGAGTATATATCCTGATGTAACTGCAGGAACCAGGATAACAGAAAGGAACCAGGGAGATAAAGGGGAAGAAGGAACCTGAGAGAGAAGAGCAATAAGAGACAGGTATTACTGAAGAAGAAATGGAGAAAATGAGGATATTTAAATGAGAGGTGGATGGGAGGACTAGACAAGGAAATTTGAGAATAAAGGGAAAGAAGCTCAAGAAAGGTGGGACCACAGGAGACAGAGACTATCAAGGGACAAACGGGGAAAGTGCGGGACACTTCAAATGGAGAAAGGATGGATGAAGGATTAGACTGGGCTAGAGGAGGAGAAACAATGCCTAGGTAGAGTAAAATACCAGAGGGATCATATGAGTCCAACATCCTAATGACAAATTACCCATACAATATATCTGCTGGAGTCCATTTGCATAGCTGAAAGTTAACAAGAAACAGTGTCAGACAGGAAAAACCTTTCTTTGATTTCTTGCCCAGGGTAGTCCAAGAGACTCCGTAAATTACATAGGCTATTGCCACAGGCCTTGACTGCCTCCCAGTACTTGAAAGTAAGATACTATTGCTGAAGACAGTATATACTTCAGCCACAAGGTTTGGAGCAATGGAGCTGGAACTGACCTACAGGCTCTTCTGATGAAGGCTAACTCCCATTGATTTGAAGAGGACTACACAAATTGCTAAGGGAGAACACCAATCAATGATCCAACACCAGCTTCAGGATCAAATAACTACATCTGAGATTGGTACAGCACATGACAATGGTGCAGTAGTGGCAATTTTTTCTTGGGAATAATCAACAGCTACCTAATTAGACTTAAAGCTCACTCAAATGGAGGAAAATAATGTGTGATACTATAAACAAAGCAAAATACACATGGCTGGAGAGGTCATAGATCTTAGAGAAAACCTCAAGACTGTCACATTCCCAGATTAATATAATTTCATACTATGTGCAAAATATGCATCTTTACATTTACAGACAAATATTTCAGTAACCACTCAGCAAAGAAGCTTCTTTTGCACCAGACAGAGATTATTACAGAGTACCACAACTGACCACACACAGACATTGTACGTGATTTGCCCAAGCCAAAAATTTCACATCTGTAAAGGAATTTCTACATCTAAAGCTCATGTAATTTAAAACAATGGGCAAAGAGGACACTAATGAATCTCTCAGTTTCATTAATGAAGCTCCCACATGCAGCAAACTGGCAGTAACACAAAAGGTCAAAAATGACCAAAGCATACAGATTAATTGTCTGCAAAATCTTTTCCTTGGA
Source organism: Eospalax fontanierii (assembly GCA_035773235.1). Lineage (NCBI taxonomy): Eukaryota > Metazoa > Chordata > Mammalia > Rodentia > Spalacidae > Eospalax > Eospalax fontanierii. The sequence goes on along the minus strand of CM069533.1, from coordinate 43,061,851 downwards.
TAGGACTCCTATATTAAACTTCACCCACCAAGGTCTCAGGAACCATTGTGGAAGAGGGCACAAAAAGATTGCAAGAGTCAGGAAGGAAGTGCATTATCATTTGGAAATAGAATCCAACATGCTCCAGGAGTCCTGCTCATATGAACCTAAAACAACGGTTCCAGGATGCCCTGGAACAATGAAAAGTCAAGAAGACATAACACGGCAAAGGGAAACCATGGGGAAATGGACAGCGGACTACAATCTTACATGAAGAAATATTGGCAACTGATTACTGCTCAATGAGGAAGAGCTGATCTTCCTAAAACAAGAGACTCCAGATAGGTTGATTGGACCTCACTGAACAATCTTGCACTAAGGAACATCCCGGGACACTAACTTTAAACAATAGGCCTTAACACAAATGTTAGAATATTTGGATTCCACTGGGGGGAATAAGAGGATGCTGGTGGGGGAGGGGGCATAAAGATGATTAAGATTGATTGAAATGTTCTGGATGAAATGTACAAATATTCAGTAATAAAGGAAAGTAGTCTAAGCACAGGCCAGAGCAAGTCAGGAAAACTGCACTCCTCTGAGATCTGTGTTTCAGTTGCTGCCTCAGGGTTCCTGCTCTCAGTTCCTACAAGATGGACTTTTACTTGGAAGTGTAGTACAATAAACCCTCTTCTCCTCCCTCCCCTAAAAAAAAACAGGCAATCAGTTAAACTAAGGTGTTTAGCATGAACTCCAACCCAAAATTACTAGTGTCCTATCAGACAGAGATGGACTTGAAAATGAAGAGATGTAGGAGAAGAAGGTCATCTACAAAACAAGCAGCGAAACCTGGGAAAGATCTTTCCTTGGGGCCTTCTGAAGAAACTAACATTGCACACACCCTCTTTGTGGACATCTGGTTTCTAAAGTCGTGAGACTATATTCTTCTGGTTTTAAGCCACTGATTTTGTGACCCTTTGTTACAGTAGCCTAGAAAACTCATGCAGGCTAGACAAGAATACAGGTGCTTGAGTAGAAAAATGTGCTTGAGCCCTTACCTTCATTCAGTCCTACCTGTATGCCAATCTATTAGAACATTTTATCAATGTGTGTGTAGTAGCTTACATAACTCCTATTAGCTTAGTTTAGCAATACGCCATTAGCTAGGCACTGATAATATCATCTTTACTTGACTGAAGAAACAAAGTCTCAGAAATGTCAATGGAAGTATCCAAAGTTATTCAGACTAGTAGGAGGCAGAATTTAAGCTTGAATCATGGTAGTTGGATTCCAGACTACTCTCTCAGCATTATTTCATTGTACACATTTCTTAGAGACAAGTCATTGAATGTACAGTTTCTAGAATGAGAGGATTCCATTTCAGAAGGGAAAACAGCACTTGTACAGGTATCCGGGGGGTTACTGTTGCATGATGCTGCAAACCTGTGACCTGAAACAAAGAAACACATTCACTTATAGCCCTGGAGACCGGAAGTCTGCCTACAATGCCTAGCAATCCCCCAGAGGCTGGGGTGCAGATCCCCTTCTTTGTCTTTGCTCAGCTTGAGTTCTTGGGGATTCCTGGTGGATTCACTTTGTCAGTCTCATTTGCTTCCAGTCTTCTCTACTCCCGTGTGCCTCTGTGGCCTTCTCAAAGCCATTTTTATATGACGTAAGGACTAGATAATCCATAATACTCTCCTTATCTCAAGACATTAAACTTGATTCCATCTGTTTCCCAAATATATTTACACCAGCACATCAGGAGCACAATGGGAGGCCTCTCTGGGCACCAGCGCTCAGCTCACTAGAATCCTGTCTTGTTTTGTGTCAGTGTTTCTTGTGAGAGTGGTGAACCAACATAGTTCATGTTAACCAATGAAGAAATACAACCCAAAGAAATTAGGGAAGGGGAAAGGAGGGTGAGAATTAGAGAGAAAAATGTCACTTCTAAATGTACTAATAGGTGCTAGCAAAGTTTAACAAATGGTATTTTGGAGGAGTTTAATACAAAAACTGATAAATTAGAGAAAATGTGTTTAAATATTTGAGTAAATATGTAAGTAAAAAGGAAAAAGAAAATGTCTGTGACTATATGTGTCTCAGTCTAAATCAGTAGGACTTGAAGAGAGTAAAACTTTTCTTTGCTAATAATCTGAATTTTATTTCCCCATTTCATGCTGGATATACTGATTCAAGAAAATGAAAAGTAAATCGTTATTCTAAAACACAATTCTGAGGGAAATCTGAGGGAACAGGTATTTGGCAGTTTGGGACGTCTCTTGACCTTAAAATGGATGCTAAGAATCAGATTGTCCTTTCTCAAAGCATTGCCAACAATATATAATACAGCATCACATAGTAAATGCTGCCCACAGCCCTTTGCGTCCCACACTGAAAATGTAATTGATTCAATTTTATTTCTCTACAGGTATTCATCTCTTGATGGTATTATCAATTGTCATGGTACTATCCATTGACATTGATCCCAACAGTGTAGTCGATTCAGAATTGATTATCTGAATGATCAGTCTGTCTTGAGAAATAAAATAACAAATGAAAACACATTGATATGAAGAACACATCCAAAGTTGTGGCAAGAGTTGTTAGATACCAAAATTGGAGAAAAGAGACCAATACTTAAAAACAAATATTTAGCAACTGCCTTTATTTTTTAATTTATTTAAACAATTTTTTGTTTGTAGTCTACATTATCTGTCAGTGCTGAAGGCTTAATGACTCAAACAAAAGAGGTTTAGCAGACATATCTAGCTACTGATATCTTGTGGGGGGTGTCTAGAGAATAACTGGTTTGATAGTGAAAAAGAGAGCCAAATCAAAAATAAGATCAGGAAAAGGAAGTATCCAACATATTCTTAATTAATATTTTTGTGACGTTAACTAGATTCTAGACTGAAGAGGACTCATATATTAAATCTCACCATGGCTCAAGGATCATTGTGAAAGAGGGGGCAGAAATATTGTAAGATGCAGATTTGGTGCATGAACATAAAGAAATAGGCTTTCACTCCTCTGGAAACTTGCTCATATGAATTTACAACAACAGTGACTGCATGCACAAGACCCATGCCACCTCAATCAGATAAATGTCTAGCATAGAAATGGAGAAATGGGCAGCAGGCCCCAACCTTAGCCAAGGAACTATTGGCAACTGATTACTGTGGGGTGAAGGAGAACAGATCATCTTTAAGGGAGTGGTAGTTGGCTGATGTGGCATGAAAGCAAAGAGTGGTCTTCTCTCTGATATGAGGGATGGACCTCGGCCTGACTGACAACAGAGTAGCCAATAGCTTAAGGGAAACACAGGAGAGGCGGGGAGGGGGCAGAACCAACATGGAGGCTACTCAGAGGAACGGACGGAGATCGTAGCCACACGGGAAGAAAAATGCCCCTTTTTAGGCCCATGCAGACAGCCAGGATCCAGGAGCCAGGGTGGCACGGCCCCACCATCTCACGGATCACGTGAGTGACACGAACTAAGAGACCCGTGCCTGCTGGGCCTGTGACTGGCTATTCGAGGGGTGGAGACAATTTGCATGGCCAGGGCCTCTCCCACCAGCCAGGTGTGGGCAAGGAGAGACCACAGGTGTGGCTAGGATCAGGAATCAGATCCAGGGTCTCCCTGGCCCTAGGAATCAACAGGCACGACAGGGACAAGGAAAACCTTATCTTCCTTGGCCCTATGTAGGATCAGGCAGTTTGGGCCAACACCAACGAGATTGGCAAGGACACGAAAATACATAGAGGCTCCATGGGATGACTCTGGGATACTACATGGGTTTTCTGACAATAAGTAAGGACAGTAAAGAACTGGCTAATTTTTCATGCTATGTTAGACCTTGTATGTGTATGTAATGTTAAGTTTTGAGTGTTTTACAGATATGAAACGCAGTTGGGAGGTGTCAAGTGAAGGACAAGAATAAAATGTAACTAATACAAAGTACCAGGGTGAAGTATAGCTTTGGAATCTTGTGAGTTCTATGGACCTAAGCCTACAAATGTCAAAGAGTAAAGGTATACTTTATGTGATTGTCGACTAGCAATTCCAGTACCAGGCATGGGTTGACCCTCCCTATTAGCTGTCGGCCAATGGGGGCTTGAAGGTCCCCTCTACCAAACAAGAGGCAGTTGCCACTTTATAATGCTGGTTGCGCACTGGAAAGGGATGGTAAGTCCCCAGTACTGAAAATGTGACATGGCTTGAGCATGGAGAAAGAGATCTAGCTGGGACTGAGCTAAAGACTCCCTACAAATGGATGGCTGGCCTTCATAGTGCTAGAGGGCGCTAGGCAGACCACCATGGGAGGATGGTCCTGAAAGAGCTGCAGATCTTGTGTGCTTCACTGTAAGATGCCCTGCAGGGGTGGTGGAGGCTCATCCGAGAAGTGAAATCCCGGCCTATTCACACAATTGGCTTTAAAGACCACTCTTTAGGAATGGAACACATGTCTGATATGGAAAGAAAAAGAATGTCAACCCCCAATGATAAGGGGAGAGTTACAAGCCCCCATAAAGAAACTCCCAGATAAATATGATGTGCCCACTTAGGCATTGCCTAAGCACTTGTGTTTACGCCCATAGGTTAGGTCATTCAGTATTTGTGTGGATGTTACTTTTGCTGTTGTTGTTATTGGGGCTGTTGCTGTTTTACAATTATTGTGTTTTTACAATGAAAGTCCTTCTCCCCAAACCCCTGCTCTTATGGCTCAGGGATTATTGCAGAACACATGGTGGGAAGTATGTGAGAGCCAGAGAGAAGAAGGGGTGGAATGTGGCCTAAAAGCAAAGAGCAGTCTTCTCTCTGATATGAGGGATGGACCTCAGCCTGACTGACAACGGAGTAGCCAATAGCTTAAGGGAAACACAGGGGAGGTGGAGAGGAGGCGGAACCAACATGGCAGCTATTCCGGAGAACGGTAGGAGATCGTAGCCTTGCAGGAAGAAAAATGCCCCGTTCCAGGCCCACACAGACAGGTAGGAGCCAGGAGCCAGCGTGCCACGGCCCCACCATCTCACGGATAAAGTGAGTGACATGAACTAAGAGACCCGCGCCTACTGGGCCTGCGGCAGTAGCAAACCTCAAGGGCCGGCGGCAGTAACAAACTTCAGAGACTTTGGAGCTTTGTCCCAGGTGGGCCACGGGTGCCCGGCAGCTTTGTAAATGCCGCTAAATGAATAAACCTTTCTAAATAGAAAATTAGCTTCCGTTCTATCTAGCTGGGTGAACCAGATCCCACCTGCTAAGGCGTGAAGAATAAATTTATGCAACAGCTGACTAGACTCCAGCTGATGAACTTGCACCAGGAGACAACACCAAACAGGACTTGACATATATAGCAGAATGCATAAAATACGGTGGGAGGCGCTTGGAATCATGGGTCAGGCTGTTGCTAAAATTTCTTTTGGGAGGCCTGAGCTGCATCCAGCTGCCTCCCTCCTCTCTTGGTCCCTAATGAACTAACATTTTTATTTGGGCTTACTATTAGAGCAGTGGTTGAGAGGTTACGTAAAGAAGTGCAGGGGGTGGGAGGAAGAGAGGCTCCCCTACTAAGGCCCTACATCAAACCAGTAAACTCTACATCTGGGTAGCAGGCTAAATAATGAGAGCCCCTGCCTTTCTCTGGCATTTCTTTTTTGCTTAAAATATTAGTCCCTTCCCCACACTCAGCTCAGACCAACTGGTTGGTTGGGAGGCATGAGTGACTCTCTGTTCCTCCTTTGTTGTTGGGCATCAATAGTGAAGTTTGCTGGTGAAGCAAGAGAGCGCAACCAAACTTGGGAAGAAGGCATTTTCCATAGCTTGCCAGTGCAACTTGCCAGGTGGAGGACAATTCTATCTAATAAGCATCTAAATTTTATTAAGGTCTATTATATGAAATGCACAGAAACTCAATAAAAATATATTAAGAAAAAAATACTAATTTTATTTCATGCATATGAGTGTATTGCTTGCATATATGTATGTACAGTCATGTCATACAATGCCTGTGGAGGCCACAAAAGGGTGTTAGATCCCTTGGAACTGAAGTTACAAGTGGTTGTTAGCTATCATTTGGGTGCTGGGAACTAAACCTGGGTCTTCTGCAAGAATGGTCAGTGCTTCTAACTGCTGAGTCATCTCTACAGCCCCTAGTCAGTATTTTAAATCCATTTAAAAGCAATTTGGACTAAGAAATATTCAACATACTATTGTTATTATTCTGTTTTAAAAATTACTAGACATTTTGTAGTTCATCTTTTTCCTTTTAGAAATCAACATGAATCTTCCCTCCTTGTTTGTTTAAACTGAATTGATTCTCAAAATTCACCAAAAATTCCAAAAATATTCATTGTTTGCATGTATGTACTAGACATGATTTTAAATATTAAATTAATCATACCAGAAACCATAATATGTATGTACTTTCTGTATATTTAATGATTAAATTAGCCTTAGAAGACCAAAACACATTGTCACAAAACATGGAGTTATAAATCAGTAGTTAAACCTAAGTAATCTCATTTTGGGGAGATGCCTCCAACATTGAATCTCAGAGTGCCCTCCTGGCTCTTATTTTTGCTAAGAATTTCCCATTGCTTCTCTACCTTGTTATTCATGTTAATTACTTGCCTATTTAGCAACTTATTTAATTTGGATCATTTGAAAGGAAAACATAAAATATTTTACATGTGTCTAATGATTTGTGGTCTAAAGTTTGAAAAGCTAATGTTCTATATGTGTGATACTTTTGGAAAAAGAATATTCAAAGTCCAAATTATTGCTTATTGTAATCTGTTCAAAAATAATCCATTCATTCAATAAATTACACACAAAGAAACCCTGTAATTTAGAAAGTATTTTTGAGCCGGTTGTGAGGGTTTACATCAGTCCCATTTTTCAAAAAGTAGTGAAAGAACATCCTGAGCTACATATTGTGACCCTGTCTCAAAAATTCTCGAAACAAAACACAATAAAAGTGTTTAGGGGCACAATGTTTGTAGTACAGTTGTCCTTTACATTAAAGGTCAGCTGATCTGGTTGATAAATACTATGCTGTCTTTTCAGTCTTAACCTATTTCTCTTTCTGAGAGATGTATTTTTAATTCTTTTTGTGTGAAATATGGACCCTGAAAATAGGCAGAATCTTTAGAACTTCTGGAAGCATCATACTGATGTATTCACTTCTTTTAACATTTTAGAAATAATCTCACATTTTTATAGATATGTCACAAATGCTTTGTGTTTTAAGATAAGTAAAGCTAGAGGTTAGAGAGGAAGAACACACTACCCCACATTTACAAATATGTTTTTCTACAGTATTCCACAGATTAGAATTGTAATCAGTATTTTGGGTTAAAACTGCAATTGGAAGTTCTTTTCATAAATATTTTTGCTCTCTGTTTCTCCTCCTTTGGGCTTATTTCTCTCTTTGTCATTAACTACCTGATTCCAGAAATGGAGCATAGCTTTGAAAGTAAAGTGGATAGCCTTTTAAACTCATATTTAACACATATCCGTTTTAAGCTCATTTCACTAAGTAGCTCATGGCCTGATTCATTATTATCTTAAATGATTATTTCATGCATTAAATGGTCTCATGAAATTTTTTATCATAAGAAGTGGTAGTAAATACATAATGAAAAGTATTAATTCATTCTTCTTGTATTTGTGAACTTCCAAATTATAGAGATAGAGACATATATAATAAAATATAGAGCCAAAAGTCAATTTAGCATCAATCTCTTTGATAAGAAAAAGTTACAAGAAAAAATACATATAGTAAGATGAAAAGAGATTAAAGGGCAAAGTTTTTAATGAGAGAGGAAATGCAGCTGAAGATTGATCAAATTGCTTGATACTGATAAAATTTTAAAGTAGTGGAATTAATGAAATGTTTCTCATAAAAAAAAAAGTACAGTTTGAAAAGACTAACTCAACATTTAGGATCATAATGAATTTCAGTACCATGTTACAGAGGCATAAAAGTGAATAGAGATCTCACTTTGTGATTAAAAAATTTTTTTAATGTAAGAGAAAAATACTGGGAATATTCCAAAAGCACAAAATAATGTGTATGACCTTTGATCCAATAATCTGCTTAGAATTGATCTTTAGAAAGCTGTCCCTTCTGCATTCAATAAATCAGCTATGTCAGCACATCAAACTTTCCTAATACTGGGAAGTAAAACAGAACAAACTCTTTCAAATGAAAGGTCTTATTTAAGTTCATTCACTTATCCATTTATTAATTACTTTTGTTCGCATCTTGAAGAAGGCAGACAGAAATTCACTCTTTGTATTAAGTTTAAATTTTTACTCCATAAAGAAAATTGGCTAGGAATACTTTATAACTACATCATAAATAAAATTCAAATGAAGTGGAATTCATAGTTTTAAAAGAGTATATAAAATATGTATAAAACAAAGCTAAAAATTATGCCATCATATTTATAAGACATTTAAAATTAATTTTAAAGTCTCTTTTCTTTGCTTTCTATTTCCTTAGATCAAATTCTATTACTTTAGGTAAGACTTTATGCTTTTTTCCTCTGCATTAACTTCCTCATAATGAGTGAAAACACACATTTTCAGTAATTTTGTTCTTTAGCTTTAGAAAAGATAATTCAGTGTGTTTAAATAAAAGGAACAGTGTACAGTTTGAGGTGGGGTGTCTGTTTGAATGGTTACCTTAATCTAACCGTGTGGTATTTTTTGTTTGTGAGTTCATTATGACAAAGTGATTTTTATAATAAAGATAAAATGAGCACACTCACTGCATGCTGTAATTATATCACCACCTTTATAATGAAGACAGGGTGTGATGGTTTTCTTACTTTTCTTTTGATTTACACTAAATTGTTTTCTTTACAACAAACGCTAGAGAAATAACAATAAAACTAATATTGAAGGTTTATGAAATACTCATTTATTTAAATGACGCATGAAAAATGAATCAGCAGGCTGAAGTAATTGTCAAGAATTGTTCAGTTGTATGCCATCTGCCTTCGCAGGCACATCTCCTAAGTAATTTTTAATTTTTAACATGTTAAGTGTTAAATGATATCATTTTTATCAATGGAATTTTATATGGAATGTGTAATCAATAAGAGCTCATATCAGTCTTCCACACTACACAAAGTAATGTCTAGAATTTTCATTAAAATATGAGCAAATCAGGACTGGAGAGATGACTCAGCAGTTAAAAGCATTGACTGCTGTTGGAGAGGACTCGGGTTTGCTTCCCAGCACTCACATGGCAGGTAACAAATTCCCGGAACTCCAGTTCCAGGGCATTCAACACCTTCTTCTGATCTCCTCAGGCATTGTTCAACATGGGTGCCCTTACACACACACAGGCAATACACTCATATACACACACACACAAAAAAGATTAAAGAAGAATATGAATAAATCAGGAATCTCAAGTATGATGTGCAAGGAGTGGAAACAACATAATGCAAGATGACATTCCAAGTATCTAATACAATTACTCAAGTCAATTACTTCTCATGCCAGAGTCTTATGCAGAGTGGAGGAGAAAAATATTTATGGGGAAATGGATATGTACTTGATTTCTACATACTAGGCTTCAAAATTAAGTTGAGTAAGGAAAAAATGGTTTGTTATTTTTCCATTTTAAATACTTTCATGCTTTAATAGCATAAAAGAAACTTTGCTTGATAGGTACACTTATTTGTATGACACAAAATATTCTCACAAAGTAACAAGGAGGATAAAAGCTAACACTAATTGGAGGTATCTTGGGAAATAAAATAGAAACTCACCCCTGTTTCATATCTTGAAGTATCATCTCCAACTCCAGGTGTAATGACTAATACAAGAAATGCATGTAATTTGAATTACAAAATGGATTTTAAGATTACCATGTCTTCAGGTAGTTTCTTAGCATTTCACATTGAATAACTATCACTCATGGGAATACAGAGAACCTTCGTTGTCAAAACATCAGCTAAATCATTTGCACATCTGCTTCTTCCCTAGGGTCCAGTATATGTTCCAAGCTTAATTTCTTTTGTGAAAGACTGGATAGAAGGCAAGAAAAAGGAAGCTTAACCAGGGCAGTTTGTAATTTCCAAAACATCGTCAAGCATGTTTCACATAATTCAAACAGTACAAATAAGAAGAATTGTAGTAAGTTGTAATTCAGAGCAAAATCTTAAGTTTGAGAACAGAGGGAGGTAAGAACCACACCAGTGTGTATTTTACTTCCTCCCTCAAATTCAGTTCATTTTTTCTATGAAAACTGAGCATTATTCTACTTAAATGATGGAGCTGTGTATTGACATACTGGAAAATATGCTGACATATACAGGATTTTTCTTATTGGTGTGGTGTGTTTTAATTCTCTGAGGGACAAGCCAAATAAACCGGATGAAGGAACTGTGGACAAACACCTACCTCTCAGGCCAGGTGGTGTTTAGTTATTCAGGATGAATTTAAGCAAAGAGTAGTTGAGAAAGTCTGACTCACCTCCCAACCAGCCCATTGGCCTTGGATGTAAGGCAGGGAGGGGCCAAAGGCATATAAGCTGAGGGTGCCATGAGGTGGGCCCTTTTTCCCCTATTTGCCAATTTTGGTGTGACAGGCCTGAAAATCTCAGGATCCAAGCTTGGTTGTGGATTTACAGGTATAACTTATAGTGCTGGGGAGCACAACCATTCTTCTGTAAGTAACCCCTTACCCACTGCTCTGTTAGTAAACCTAAGTAAGTTAGCTAGAATTTGCCTAACTTTGAGCTGGGAAATTTGTGTCTTTTTTGTTGTAGGACTGAGGAAGGAAGGGACTAAACTTAGTTATCACCTCCCAGGAAGAATTTTAGCAACAATGAATAACAGGATACAGAATTACTGAATTGGTTAATATATTTTTTCCATTTGTGATGTGTTACATAATGTAATCTGGGCCATGGGCCTTAATAGTGACTGCCTGTAATTTACCAGTGGATCACATTCACAGTATTTTCCTGACCTATTCCTGGTCTTTAGTGTCAAGATTCCAGGTGTTACATTTGCCAGTGGTCTGTGGAGGATTCTAATTATCTGTCAAGTTAAGAAACCGCTTATTTGGAAAGGTCTCAACTGTGCTTTCAATCACATTGAAGGAAATGCAATTTTTTAGAAAACTATTTTATTTATTATTTTTTTATTTTATGTGTATAAGTGTATTGATACAGGTATGCTGGAGTACCTTTGAGAGTGATATAGACTTTCTCAGCTCTATTGTACGTACCTTGAGAGGCTAGGAAACTCAACAGCCACAAAAGCCACCTCAAGTCAGAGGCTTTCAGATTCTTCTGTCCCAAATTTGGAGAATGAAATTCATGGAACACAAAGGGTGCATTTTAGAAAGGAGAAGATTCCTAGAGGAAGCTTAGGATAGAGAAAGCAGAGTGTCTGGATAGCAGGAGGTCTGTGGGAATGGGATACCACCTAGTCTCATTACTTAGGAGTTAATAAGCATTTAGTGGAGAGAAGGTAAGTCAAGTTCTTATTCCAGGAGTTCACGTACCTCAAGGTTACAGTCACATACTCTGTCTGTATTACAAGAATAGGGTATTTTACCTCAGGGAAAAAACAGATAAGGAAAAAACTGGGACCACCCCAACCCTGGCTGTAGTAAAACCAGAGACATCTTTAGATTAGATAATTCTGGAAGCTCTAGCCTCAGGTAGGAACAAGTTTACTGGCAGATACAATGACTTTCCATCTCTCTCTTAGCTGAGAAATGAATTGGTCGTTTCTCTTCTGAGGTCTTTACTCTAAACTGCCTAGCCAGTTTCTATCTACTGTTCTCATCATTGTCTATACATGAATAAGTCTACCCATGTTGTACAAGGCCCATAGAGGTTAAAAGAAAGTATCAGATCCCCTGGAAGTAGAGTTACAGATGGTTGTTAGCCTCTCTGTAGTGCTGGGAACTGAACCCAGGTCCTCTGCAAGAGCAGCCAGAGCTCTAACTAGTAAGTCATCTCTCCAATCCCAGGATATGCAAATTTATGTTTAAGATGGGTTATTATCTTTTACATTCAAAGTTTTGTTTTTATGTTGAGGTTTCCCAAAGCATATTTGCAGAACTTTTAAATTGTGGGGCTACTGTAATTAAAAATACAATTTCCTCAGAAGATGGGTGGGTTATCTATCTATCTATCATCTATCTACCTATCTGTCTATCTATCTATCTATTTAATTTATTCATTTTTGGTCTTTTTGAGATAGGGTCTCCCTGTCACACCAGCAGGCCTGGAACTCACTATATAGATCTAACAGAGAGCTCCATGCCTCTGTGGCCTAAGTGCTTAGATTAAATGCATGTACCACCATGCCTGGCTATGGGTTATTTATTTATTTATTTTATCATTCTGATGTTACCTGATAAGATTTAGCCTTCATTAACACAGTTTTCTGTTTTCATAGTGCATTCAAATGTGTTTTATTATTGAATTTCTATGTATTTCATATACAGTATCTCAATCAATCTTAAACACCTTTATATCCTCTTCCCCACCATCCCTCTCCTCGAAGCCCCCAAAGTAGCCCCATATATTATTTCATCTGTGTTAAAGTCTATTTTGTCAAGTTAGTGTCCCCCCCAAATATTTTTCGGTGCAGGTTCATCCACTGACATCTAGGCAGCCTATTTGGAGTCCCTCACTTTAGGAAGATTAGCTCATCTTCACCCAACAGTGATCAGTTGCCAATATTTCTTCAGCAAAGATTGGGGTCTGATCCCCAATTCTCCAGTTCCATGCTGGGTTTTGTCTGCTTGAGTTAGTGGTGTCTTGAGCATGCAGACACTGTTGTTGTAGGTTCATATGAGCAGGGTCCTAGGAGCTTATAGGATTCTGTTTCCATGTGATCACACACCTTCTCACTGGCAATTATAATGTTTCCACTCCTTTTTTTCTGCCATGGCCCCTGAGCCTTGGGTGAGTGAAACTTAATATGAGTCCTGTTCAGGAACCCGCACTCTGAATATTCCTAATCTCCTTCTTTGACCTTTTGTGAGCATTTGTATTACTGGCTCTCCGTTGCATGATGGATATTCATTAATGAGAATTGTGAGATTCATTAGTGTCCGCTTTACTTCTTGTTCTATGTTGCATGAGCCTTGGGTATGAGGCTGCATTGTAGAAGTGTCACATAGGCATGGACTATTCACGGAAAATGTCTGTGTATGATTACCTGTGGTACTCTGTAGTAGTCTCTGTCTGGTGAAACAGAAGCTTCTTTGATAAAGCAATGTATTAGTCATTTTTCTGTGGCTGTAATAGAAAAAACTGATGAAGGGAACTTATAAAGGGAAGAGTTTATTTAGCTTACGGTTCCAAGTGGGGAAGAGTTGTTTGAGTTATCTGAGTTTCCTTTGATCATGCTTAAGATTATTCTTTTAAATTCTGCATCTTGGTGTTCTTGAGGGTTGTTCTCACTGTAGGGTACTTCTGTAAGATTAGTGGGTTTTGTTTGGAATGTATTTTCTTAGTTTCTCTTATTTGTTTTTTTGCACAGACATTTGTGCATATGGATGTTTTTTGTTAGTTTTGTTTCTGGTAGGAACTTCTATTCTGCTTTTGTTTAATTAAATTTTGGTTCTGTATATTGTTTATGTAGCTTGGCTTCTTTGCACTCAGGTATGAAAAATTTATTGATGTGCATTTCAGGTTCTTTCAGGGTAGTAGGTTGCTCTGGATAGTAGGTGGGATAGGTAGTAGGTAGGTTTGTCTGGATAGTAGGATAGCAGCTCTGTGTCAGGCAGATCATGAACCAGGAGAAGATGGGATTGGTGACCACTCGAGGAGGGACTTACTAAACTATGTTCTGGGGGCAGCTAGTCTGGGTTAGGAAGGTAGTCCAGAGATCTAAGGCAGGAGAATTGGAACAGGCCTGAGAACAAAGCAGGCAGGGGACAGTAACTGCTTTTCTTGAATTTATAACTAAGGTTCAGTGCGATTCACAGAAGATTTGTTAGCCTAACCACAGCTGAGAATCTTGAAAACACAATAGACAAAACCACTAGGCAAATAAGGTATAGTTGGAAGAAAAACATAAAGATTTGACATAACTTTGATAATTTTAAAGATTTATTTAAATTGCTTTGTATTTTATGACAATTTCATATATAATATTGTGTTTAAATCATTCTAACCTTGCCCTCTCCTCCCCTAACTCTTCCCTACCCCTCCACATCCCCCACAACATCTCAACTTGAAGAAATATTTCTTAATTACTACTGTTACATGTACAAAGATGTGTAGGTTTGTGTGTATGTATGTGTGAATGTGTGTAAAATATGCTGAGTTTGATATTGGATAATGTACAGACTTGTCCTCTGAGTAAATCTCTCTCTCTCAGCATCTATTGATTCTCTTCATCGCAAGGTGGGAACTTTTGAAATTTCCCCCAACCACATTGGCATATCAACTGGTGTTGTCTTTAGGCAGACTAAGTTTAGCCAACCATATTGTTGAAATTTCATGTGTGCAGATTTTCTGTCTTTCCTAAAATACACTAACAGCAGGGGTACTGGGCCTCTAAATCTTATGATCTTTCCACAGCCCTCGTCTGATACATTCCCTGAGCTTTAGTTGTAGGGGTTGTAAATATTTCATGACCATGCCAAAGTAAATTTTTTAAATTAAATTTACCTATTTAGAAACATACACTTGATAATAACCATAGTAAATAATATCACAGTGCATAGGTTTATAGAGTCTCTTAACCATGGTCTTTGACTCTCTATGCCCACTCTTATACAGCCCCCTGACAAACTTCTGTTTACAAACAGTGGGGGAAGTTAACAGCTTCATTTTATAACCAATGCTTGTGATTTAATGCATCTTCACTTCTGTTTGAACAGATTCATTATTTCAGCATATACTCTGATGAATCTATCTATTCCCCAGCTAGTTGAAGTCATAAACCCCTACCATTAAATTATTCTTTGTCCAGAATTTGTCCTTACTTTATTACAGACTTTCTTATTTTAATCATTACATATGTTTCATCATTTCATTTCTCTGATCCATTGTGTTCTAGTTATATTTCTTTATGCCTCTCTCTGTCTATCATTTCTAAGCCATGTATAGATTTTTGTGTTATGGTTTCATTCTGACATCTATTGATGTTCAGTTTCATGTTTCTTAATTTAACCAATAATTATACAGCAATAAGTTTTTACTCTTTAATGATAGTTTATATATAAATTCTATCATTATTTTCAACAAAGTGCTTCTGTGTACTTATCATTCTAGATGTCAGTATTCCAAAATATGTCATACCTTACATAAGCTCAGAATTTTAAATATAATAATACATATGTCTTCTTACAAAATGCCATCACAACAGTCAGCATTTTTAAAAAGACTTTTTCTGCAAATTACTAAGTTTAGATAAATTTCTATAGAATTCTAAAGTAGGAAATACATCTTAGAAAATAATTTTGTTTAAGCAAGGCTACATTGTCTATAATATGCTTAACACTTGGAAAAATAATTGTGCTATTAGTAAGTTTAAATATTTGTTATACATTAATTACATTTGCAGAATGTTACCTCTTTGTCTATAATAATTTATAGTTCTCCAAAGAAATTTAATATTCTCTTATGCCATAACTAATTGTGAATTTTATGATTACAGTGGAAGATGTCACGTAAAAGATATTGAACTCGTCCCCTTTTCCATACTCCTTGAATTACAGCCTTTTGATATTAAGCTTTATGTACTCATAATTTCACAGCATAAATGATTAATTATACCATTAATTAATGTATGCAAACTATAAAAATAGATGGTACAAGGTAGGTGTTGTCAGTTTTAAAGAATTCAAGGTACTAACTTTTATAAGCCACAAAGTCTGCCAATAATATAGAAAATTCCTTTGAGCTAGTTTTTCTTTCTCATAAGTCCTTAATAAAACTAATTCTCATACAGAAATTTAGAAATAGCAGGGAGCATTGACATTTACCATTTGCAGACCATCAACAAGAAATCTAGAGCATTCTCTTACTGTGTGACCTTGAGCCTCTTCTATAATCCTGTTAATCATATTTCTGTTATCCACAAACAAGTGCCATTAATAATTGAAAACCCTGTTTCATTCAGCTTTTGAAAATTTGAAGGAAACTATCTCCACTGTTCTCTTGTGAAATCATTATTTTGGTTATTCTGATAAAACTGGAAGCAGAATCAGTGGTGGTTCTCAAATGGACAGTAGTGGCATGCTCTCTGCTAATGCCCCAAGTCCAGCTTGAGAATTACATACAGACTAAAAGTAATCCAGATGCATTTCTTGGCAACAGCTGATAATGATAAAGAACTGACTAATATCTAGCTATCCCTTTTCCAGTGCACCATCAGCTTTTACAATAGAGACATGTGGTGATGATGGAAGAGTTTTGATCTTACTAATAACCAAAACTTTCTGAAATTTCAAATTTGCTCCAAATGAGTACTGTATTTTTTGGAGAAATTCTGTATATAAGTAATTGAAATGAATTAATGTTAAAAATAATATTGTACTTTATTAAAATACAGACTCTTATAATTAAATCAATCTAAGAACAAAATGGAAACATATGAAGATAAATTAGAGATGATAGTCCACTTAGGCTCCGATGGGAATTATTGGATTTGCAGCTATTCCTTATCCTCGCAGGAGGATAAGTATTGAATAGAACATTTTTCAAACGTCAATCAATGCACTATACTACCCAAATAAAATCAAGTCAAGGCTGAACAACACTCCATTTTTATAGTTCAGTTGTCTTGATTGCTCTACATTGATTTAGCACATTTTAAAAACTCATGAAAGTTTTATGATTTTGGATACTTGGTCAATTTATACAGTTCACTCATTCAAGCAAAAAATGGTCTTGAGCTACAAAGCTTAAATTGAAGAGAAGAACAGAAAAAAAATGCTTCTAACTGTTTTGTTCCTTTTCAAAACGGATGATATTTTGGATAAATATCCATAATTGTATTTTTATAGACAATTGCAATTGCATGATAGTTTTGAAAAATTAGAAAGTACAAAGTCAAGCAAAACTATTGATTAGATATAACTGTAAAGATTATCATAACATGGTAGGGAGATTTTAAAATTCTTTTTCAAGTACTGTAAATATGGAAAGCATAATTATATCTATATCTTCAATATCTGATACATCAGCAAGTCATATATTCTATTACTGTTTATTGATTTTTGTACTAAAACTGTTGGTGCATGTACATGCACATGTGTGCATACATTCATGTATATGGTATCTGTGTGGATATGCATTTATGATGTGTGTATAAGTGCTATGGATGTCATAGCACATATATAGAATATAGAAAACAACTTTAAGAAGTTGAGTCCCAATTTGGAATCAGAGTCTCTCTTGTTGCATTTGCTCTTTCATGCTTCTCTTGGCTAGATGGCTTCTGAGAGATTCTCCTGCCTCTACCTCCCATCTTCTGATAGTAATATAGCGATTATGGATGAGCAATATTAGATATGGCTTTTTATGTGGATGCTGTGGATCTGAAGTTAAGGTCTCAAACTTGGGTAGCAAGTACTTTAACCCACTGAGTTATCTCTACATCCCTATGAACTTTAAGTTTTGATCCTCTTGCCTCTACTTCCAATATTGGTGTTAGAGGCATGCACAATATGCCTGGTTTATGCAGGGCCAGTTTTCAAACCCATGGCTTCTTATATGCTGGTCAAGCTCTCTACAATCTAAGCTATAGTTCCAGTCCTCTATTTCTAAATAGCTCTCCAATATATTGTTTACTACAAACTTGACTCCTGGGTCTGTGGGGTTTATATTTATAAAATAAACTTGATTTAAAAAGTGTTCATCAGCCTATGATAAGTATTAGGTACTACTATGATGGTTTACAAAAAAAGAGTAGATAATACTGCTTGAGGTTTTTTTTTTTTCATTCAGTACATTTGAAAATTATTCATATTGAAGCATCTTGTCTTTCTCTTTGGGTCTACAAGTGATCAATTTACTCTCATTATTGGCAAATGAATCATTGTCCTTAATGTCCTAATTTCCTCCAGCAAGAGTGTACATTATAAGTGAAATGATTTAATCTTCTATGTGTCTGAAATTACATTGCATCAAATGTTTAATGCTGCTTACAGTATTACATTATTACGCATGATGCCACATCATGCATTTTGCCAGATTTTAAATGTTTGCTTCCATTGATTTTCCACATTGACTAGTGTAGCTAATGCATGTCATTGATAGTGACCTTAAAGGAAAATAGTAAAAAAATAGGCAAGAAAATGTGAGTTACTTACTTTCTGGAAATGTAAACATCCATCATTAAAATGTAAAAGATAAATATATAAAAACACATTTTCCACCTTTGCCCTTGATTGCAATCCTAGAGTGTGATGTCTTTCAATATTAAATTTTCTCTTTACACACAGACCCCAGTAGGTAGAACAGCAGATTTATGTGCAGAATGAGAATAAGTATGTATTTTTACAGGGAATGTCTTCCCTTATCTGACATGATTCATAACTATGTCGCATTGTTAAGTAAGATGTTAACATCATTCTAGAGTCCAACCTCACAAGATACTTTAAGGACATTGTAGGAAGTAGTAATAAGCTAATGACAAGGCTCTTCTCGGAACCAATGCCTTTCCATGGGTCAGTCTCACAATGTAAGTTATTAAGCTTCCCCCTAAAACCTATTCCGTCTCATCCGAAGAGGAAACATAAGTCCCAGAGCACATATTACAAGATTATGACATCCTGCCTAAATCATAAAGTTTCCCTAACCACAGGGACACGGAACATTTTAAAAACGTACTTCAAATTTAAACTCCCAGAGTTCTTTATCTTAGTATCATGTTTCTTTTCTTATTCCTGAAATCCAGTCCTAATATGCACTGACCTCCTTCTAACTGTTCTGTTAGTCACATCTGATGATCCTAGTTTAATTCTTTCCATCTTACAGAGTGAGGTCTCCAAAAAAAGGTTATCATCGAATTCTACTTAATTTGATTTAACAGATTCCCACTATTCTCAGAATAAAAGTCCAAACCCTTAGGTTAATCTAAATATCAACTCTGGTATAGAATTTCAATTTTCTTTGATTTTTTCTTCACCCTCAACCCCCTTCACAGTTCTATGTTTTGTTTGTGTTCTCCAGTCACTCCTACTATATTTTTGGCCAGTTATCTTCTTAGTAGTTGTAACTCCCTCCATCTCCCTGTTTCTTTTTCATATGTTCTTAAGATCAATTTCCCTTTGAATTTCTTCCTGAATTTTTAAAATATTTTCCACCATGTTGAGCTATATACAATTGTCACAGGCATTTTTATCATCTTGTATTTTATTCTCATCCATTATAACTACCTACATATCAATGCCAGTCCCCACAATATCGGCCATGGTCCATTACAGCAAGCATGGAGAGCAGCTGCTCTGTCAGCCAAGCTCATGGTAACCAGAGTGTTAAACAGTTGGAGGCTAAATGGTCAAATGAAATATGTATATTTCTACTTGATTTATATTTAAATAGATTCTAATTGCATGATATCTTTTATTATTAAAACCTCAAAGTATACAGAAATTAGAAAGAAAAAAATATGGTAGACCATGAATTCCCACTACTGTGATCTAATATTTTAAATACACACACACAAAGACACACACACACACACAAAGTATAATTTGTTCTACTACTTTTAAATAAATTCAGTTATTTTTCCTGAAATAATTCACTATAAGTGTCCCCAAACTATTATCCAGTATAGAATAATTAGAATACCCTGTCATGTTACATATAAAGAAAAAAAAATATTTAGCATCATTTTATTTTCTATGCATGACTTAACTAAACACCTTTTTCAGTTTCTATACTCAAGCTAGTATGTGACCAAACACATTAACCTTCAATCCCTTTGATAGAAGCAGTGACTTTCTTTTTGTTTGTTTTATGACACCTACTTACCAAAGGGAATAATCAGTTATCTTCTGGACTGCCCTGCCTTCTGAATTGCACTGATTGATTTCTCATGTAGCATTTGAAGTGTTCTGTTTCCCTCATATTTAATGTGACTTTTAACTTGGCTCTAAAATATTGGCTATATTTACTTTAAACAGTTTTTTTTTGCCAAACAGATCACAGACAATACTGCATATCTCTATTGTAATATGAATGGTGTATCCAGTGGTTCCTTGTTCTATTGTTGGTGCTCAGATATATCAGTGTGCTAAAGAACTTTTCTAATTTTTCGTGTTAGGGAGATGGTTCAGTGGTTGAGAACACTGGCTGCTTTTGCAGAGGACCTGAGTTCGATTCCCAGCACTGACATGGAGGCTAACAATCAATTGTAACTCCTGTTCCAGGGAATCTGATGCCCTCTTCTGACCTCCATGGCATTGCACAACAAAGGTGCAGTTATAAACATGTAAGCAATCACTCACACTTAAAATTTTTTTAAAAAGTAAATAAAATATTTGAAAAAAAGAACTTTCCAATTTTCTCATCATAGAAAAATACAGAAAATAAAAATGAACTATGAAGCTTAATTAAAATAAGGCAATGGAATTCATAACCATATACTGAATAAGTTTTTAGTTTTTGCTTTTTTCTACTATATATATATTTTAAAAATCGTGTTTACTGACATTACTTATGATACAACATTTGAGGAATTTATATAAAAAGACTCATTATGACTGAGGGAAGAATTTTTAAATGCATATGGTATGTAAATAGCCACTTTACATATAAAAAAGGATCATAGTGCACACACCTCTGTCAGCAGGTCTCAAGTCAGCCACTGAATACAAACTATTTTCTTAGGAATACACTAAAAACTCATAAATGTACAACTGTGTTTAGAGACCTCTATAAACTAACACAGCCAAAACAGGATTGTAAACTAATTAGTTAGTGCTCTTAAAATTGCCCCACTCTGATGAAGCAGTTTTTCCTTTGCTTCTTATTCCTGTTTTATACTCAATTCAAAAATAAAACTTGAATTTCAAACAAATTAACCCTCTTACTTACTTGGTTGTTTCAACTCCATTAAACTAATCAAATCACCTCAGTCTTAGAGCTTTAAGAAGATACATTTGAAGTCCTTCAACTGTAAACAGACAGAAGTAATGTTTAGTCGAGAAAAGGGATCTAGCAGTGAAGAATGCACACTGGGATAGAGGGGCAGTGACCATTTAAGTTCTTGAATATCGCAATGATTTCATTCTAAAAACGGTATAGTGTGAAAAGAATTGTTTATGGATAATCTGTGTATGCAAAGGCAAATGCTAATGTTCATTTGTGTTTTATACTGAACTGCAAAAGTTGTCTCTCCTCCATCCTATGTTCTCAATTATGCCTCCTCTGCTTTTGAAATAAAAGCATAACTATATTAAATAATAAAAAGTACTTCTAGGTAGATGCTACAATTTGAAATATATATATATATATATATACACACACATAGATATGAGGTATTTGTAAACCTTAACAGCAGATCTACTATGGATAATCAGAATCCCATGACATTCTTCACAGAGCTAAAAGAAATCATCCTAAAATTTGTATGGAATCACAAAAGACCCTGAATATCCAAAACCATCTTTGGGAAAAAAATAAACACTGTTGGGGGAATCAACATACCATATCTCAGATTTGTTACACATCTATAGTCATAAAAACAGCATGCTACTGACACAAAAATAGACACATAGATCAATGGAACAAAAGAAGACCAAACATGAGTGCATGCAATTCCAGACATTAGATATGTTGCATAGAAAAGTGGTTTTCTCTCTGCTACAAGGGATCGGCTTCCAACTGTGATTGACAGCCAACTAACCAATGACTTAAGTGGGGAGGTTTAGCGGAAACACAGGGAAGACTGGGAAGGAGAGAGTCCATGTTGATCTCCATATGTAAAAGAATGAAATTAAGACCCAAATCTATCATTCTACACAAATGTCAACTTCAAAAGGATCAAAGACTTCAATATGAAACCTGAATCACGGAATCTATTAATAAACATAACATATGCCATACCCTACAAGAAGTAAGTGCAGGAAAGTCCAATAATACACATTGGTAGAAAGACAGCATTGCCAATAAATGGTGCTGGTAAAATAGGATCTCCACCTGTAGAAGAATTAAATTAGACTCTTATCTTTCACCCTGCACAAAAGTCAACTCCAAATGGATCAAAGAACTAAATATAATAGCTGAAACCATGAAACTATTAGAAGAAAACATAGACAGAATGCTACAAAATATAAGTGTAGTAAAGGACTTTGTAAAGGATACATCACTTGCCTGGACTTTAAGGTTGATAACAAACAAGTGGGTCCTCATTGAGGTGTAAAGCTTCTGTACAGCAATAGAATCAACCAAGGAAATGAAGAGTAAACCCACTGAAAGAAAATTTTCACCTGCTACAGATCTGAGAGAGGATTAATATCCAGAATACTCAAAGAACTCAAAAACCAAGAAACAAGCAAATAAATGGCCCAATGAAATGATGGGCTATGAATCTGAACAGAGAGTTCTCAAACAAAGAACAATAAGGGCTAAGAAACACCTTAAAAAGGGCTCAACAGACTTAGTAATTAGAGAGATGCGGATTCCACCTTACCCTAGTGAGACTGGCTAAGATAAAGGGAACAACAAACAACAGATTCTGGAGAGGATGTGGAGAAAGAGGAACGCTCATTCCCTGTTGGTGGGACTGCAAATCTCTGCATCCACTATGTAAAGCAGTGTGGAGAACTCTTAAAAGACCCCGGAAAATGAACTCTCTCTCATCTATATCTGTATATCTATATCTGTATTTATATCCATCTATATAGATATGGATATATAGTATTCATGTATGAAATTCTTAAAAAATGAAAGAACATTTTAAAGAATTATCTCAGTCAGTAACAATTTCAATAGAGAGCACTTCCATGACGGATAGTACGGCACCATGATTGTCTATGAAAGTCAGTGTTCATTTGATGTATTTGCTATTGCATAAGGTTTCCTGCCACTTCACCTATTTTCACTTTCTTTTGATCTTAATATTTGAAAACCACAAAAATTATATCATGTTATAAAAAAAGTAAATCAGAGATTTTAAGAGTCAGGGTTGGAAACAGGCACTCTCAATGTCAGGTCTCTGGAAACTTGCTCCTATGAGCTTGCAACATGGTAACAGCATGCACAAGACCCATGCTGACTCAATCAGACAAAATCCCAGTATAGAACTGAAGAAATGGGCAACCTGAACTGAGGAACTATTAGCAACTGATGACTGCATGGTGAGGGAGAGTTGATCCTCTTTAATGAAGAGATTGTAGATAGGTTGATTAGAATCTATTGGATGAACTTGCACTCAGGGACAGCTAGGTACAATGCTTGACTTGCACTCAGGGACAGCTAGGTACAATGCTTGACTAGGTACAAGTCTTAACATATATGACTTAATGCATGAAATCTAGTGTGGGGGAGCTATAGGAGGTGCAGATGGGGAGAGGATTTAAATTTAATTAATATCTATTATATGAAATACACAAAAACTCAATAAAAAAGTAAATTCATTTTGATTGAAAACAAAAGGTTAGAAATAATGTGGTGGGATTTTTTTTTCCTATCTGTGGTGGATAAAGTTAAGACACTTTCCTAGATATTTATTCTCTTATGTACATATTTTCATAATTTTTGTAGTGGTGACATCATCAATCATTGGCTAAATGTTGCTGCATAGTGCTCTCCTGACTCTCTTACATTGTATAGTACTCCATTTTATTAGATTGCAAACACAATGGATGAAGCTAGTCTCCTATTCTCTATGGGAAAAAAAATTGTCATTGAATTTCTTTAGTAGAGAAAGGCTTAAAGCAGTTCCTAGCAAAGAACTTTCAAGTAAGTGGCAATCCCCACATATATCCACAACGAAGTAAATTCTACAACCAACCTGTGTGAGCTTCATATCAACTCTCTACATACGAACAACAGCATGGTTGTCATCTAGAGTGAAACCTTCTGAGTCTTTAAAGGACCTAGTTGATAGGTCCCCACTTCTTATCTAGGAAAACAATGACATATAAAAATGATTTTCTGTATATTCTTCACACAGCTCCACTAATTATAAATTTGCCTTTATATTCTACAGGTATTGGGACTGGCAATTGAACCTAAGACATCACAAATTCAACCACATATTCTACCACCAAGTTATATCCCTAAATTAATTTCTTATTATGATCATCTTGTTAGTCTAGTATACTGTTACAATAAGTGAATCAATACTGAGAAAGTTTTGCTAAATAAAAATCATATAGCTTTTAAATTTTCTTAATTTTTCCTGTTGACTTTGCTCAACTTCAAGATTCTCTCCTGGGTAACATATCACATTTAGTGATCATATATCCTGGGGATCCTTTGTCTTGGTTATGAAATAAAAAATGTTTTGATTTTCTAGCTCAGACAGTTCTGAGGACTTAAGACCAGGTATCTTGAAAATATTGCTCAATTGAATTTTCTAACATTTTTCTCAAAATACTAGTACTATATATTATTGCAAGAAAGAGTATGGGTGAATATCATTTTCATCATGTCATAGTCATGATACAAACTATCGGGGAAATAGGTATTGGCTCTATGTACCTCTCTAAGAAATACTTGTGTCCCAAAATACGTATACAACATTTTCACTACATGTGCATTATGACTGAGATCTGGTCACATGAAATCATGTGTAGAATTTTCTACTTATAATGTCCAGTCTGTACAAATTTATTTTGAAAATTTTTTATGCCATTGTGAACTTTGAATTTTCAGGTTAGGGATACTCAATCCATAGTAATAATTCTTGATAAAGACATGTGTAACAGAAACTCTGACCATTATTCATCACGGGTTGGAAAACAATAATGTAACTCTGTAAACAGTTATACAGTGCCTGATGAAATTTAACCTAGCTTTATCATAAGATTCAGTAATTCTACCCCTTGGGGGTATACCTATGTTTAAAAACCAAATACATATATTCACACAAAAATTTGTACATAAATATACATAACATCATTTTTTATTATGAGTATAAAGTGGGAATAATTCAAATATCTACCAATTGATACATGAATAAATAAATACGTTATACACATGTAAAAGACTAGTATGCAGGCACAGATTATTGAGGGCTGGTGTATGCTAGTGATTGGAAGGACATTATATATATTGTTGTTTAAAAAGGAACATAATAAAAACTCAAAAATTTTACTATTCCAATTACATGTAACTTTTGTAATGTATAGAATTATAGAAACAAAAGTAAATCACTGGTTGGAAAAATGTGTATGTTAAGACCAGTGACTGAGACCAGGGCTTCTCTTTGAGACAATAAAGGTTTTTAAATGTTAAATCATTGTAATGATTTGCAAAATTCAGTGAATAGAGCCAAACATTTAATGTTTAATTATATATTTGATATTGGTGGCTTCTGAGACATCAAAATTAGGTCACAGGAAAGTTGTTTCTAAGAAAGCTTCAACATGATAAAATGGGTGAAAATGAAGAGGAAGAACTCAGGAAGACAGTTCTCAGACACATTGCGGACCAGACATTATTCAAGGCTTTCTACATGAGTTTTCACTCTGCTCAAGCCAAAGATGTAACAGACTTGGCCTATTGTAAGCTTATCCAAGGAAACAGAATCCCAGAGAATATGAAAACTAATAAAGGCCATCAAATAGCATCTGTAAAACTGAATCACACCAATGTCCAATCGACAGAAAAGCCATGATTTTCTAACTGTAAGCATACATGACTTATTTCACCAAGACATGCAGAATATTAAGAAATTAATTTTTATTACAAATTGTTAACATTAGATTTTCATTTCCTCCATGATAGTACAAATATGATCTATTGACAAATTTTAATCAATAAGATAAACCTTTTGGGAGAGGAGCATATCTACTTGGTCAGCACATGGAGATGCTCTTGTGGCAGGAGCACGTTGATTTAGGGTGATTTAGAGTATGCATAATGGCTGTTTTGTCTACTTTACTCTCAGTCAAAAATATCCAAATGAATTTTTGAGAAGACTGGAACTCCTGCTGACTATGAGAATTGTAGTTATAAAAATCATTCATTTGAAATTCTAAAACTTGCTAATGGTGAGTTAGAAGAGATCTTGGAAATATTATAATTTCAATTGCTTTGACAAGGTGGGGAAATGTAGTATGTCTTATTTTAATTGTGTGGCTCAGGAAAATGAGTGCAGTAAGTACTATTTTTCTTGCAAATTAAATGAAATTGAATTTTTATTTGTTTGCATGCTTGTTTTGGTCTTTTAGGGACAGGGTCTCCCTTTAGCCCCAGCTACCTTTGAACTCCTCACTATGTAGTCCAGGCTGGCTGGCCTTGAACCTGTAGAGATTCACCAGCCTCTGCCTCCTAAGCTCAAGCACTGAGATAAAAGGTGTGCAACACCACACCCAGGGAAAATTAAATGAAAATGAAAATATTATTACTTAAGTCATGCTGCTAGCTTTCAAATATATTTGAGCAAAAAGTCATACTATTAATGACAGACCAGGTGTGAGATAATCATCCAATGAATTTAATTTGCACAGAAACTATAATACAAATTTTGATTATTATTTTTATTGACGTCTTCAAGATTCTCTTTGCCATATCATTTTCACATTAATCACCATGACCTCTACAACCTATTTAATTCAAACTTAAAGAGTAAAAATAATGATTGGGATTTCTGATTTTTAGCTAGAGGTTTTCCTTTACTAAACAGCATTCTTTGAAATACGGGTTCTTGAGCTTGGCTAGATCAACAAGGAGTTAATTTATGAGAACATCTGATTGTTTTTAGCTGCTTAAGGTGGGAAGAAAGAAATTCAGATGCTTAGATAATTCATTTCTACATCTTTCTCTGGTTCAGAGTAAAAATATCTTTGCAGTTGATTCACTAAGCAAAATTCAGTTCTGTTTAAAAACCCGTAAGTCTAATAAATGTATAATAATATATATTTATATTTCCAAATATCTCAACTTGGGGACATGAACAAATATGCTGGAGATGTGTATATGTGTACACTCTTGTTACCATTCTGAAAACTATTACTGTAAGTATGCGAGGATGGGGATATCTCTGTTCTGGCCTCTGCTGCGGATGTCTCTCAGCATCTCCTCCCTATTCATGTTAGTGTGGTCTGTGAACACGATGCATGCCACTCCCATGAAGCAATTCATTCTATAACGTTTTGTAGATGCATTTCACCTCATCAATGTGTTATTTACTTAAAATGGATGGAGCACTGGTCTTAATTT
This sequence comes from Eospalax fontanierii, assembly GCA_035773235.1. Classification (NCBI taxonomy): domain Eukaryota; kingdom Metazoa; phylum Chordata; class Mammalia; order Rodentia; family Spalacidae; genus Eospalax; species Eospalax fontanierii. Next base: position 43,034,534 of record CM069533.1, on the reverse strand, counting down.
GCTGTTTCTGCGATAAAACACCATGATCAAGGCAACTTATGGAAGGAAGAGATAATTTTCTGACGCTCCCAGAGGGCTATGAGTCTATCAGGGCAGTGAGGAATGGCAGAAGGCAGCCAGAGCAGAAAGTTGAACACAGCTATCTTCATACAGGCACAGGAAGCAGAGAGCAGCAGAGTGGAACGGAGGGGACAAGCTATAATCTCTCAAAGCCTTGTTCCAGATAGATACACCTCCCCCAACATGACCGCACCTCCTAAAAGCTCCATGAGCTTCCCCCTAAACCACTACCAACTGATCAAGTGTTCAAACGGGGTATATTCTCATTCAAACCACCACACAGTGTGTGTTCTATATGATCAGCTTAGCCTTTTATAAAGAAGTCAGAGATACTGAGAAGATACATTGTTGGCTCAGAAAGTGAGGCAGCCCTGTAACATAAGGCTGCAACATTTTTATTCTGTTTCTAACCACCTGAGGCAAGAAGAGAACAGTCTCAGGGGCGCTGACACTTCCAGCTGACTCTTTGGTTGTGACCATAACAGGGGCTGGACATAGGACACAAGGATGCTGTGTCCTGAATCCTGAGGTTTCATAGTGATAACACACTAAGTACCTGCTGCTTTAATCATCAAACGCTTGTGAAAGATTGTTGCACACAGAGGGGAAAATGCAATATGAACTACATTTGAATATATTTTGTACCTAGAAGGCATTAATTAATTCTCATACAGTGACTTTTAGTTTAACAAACTAATATTAATTTTAAAATTAAACCATATATTTAGTTTGTTTTCTACCTTGACATTAGCAAAAAATTTATTAATAAACATTTAGTTAAAATTTGACAGAACAAGGTAAATCTTGAGCATACTTGTTCTCAGCTAAAACAGATTTAAGGTGTATCCTTGAATATAAAAGATGTTATTCTACAGACAAGCTGAGAAAGAAAGAGGATTATGGTAATACATTGAAAAATAAAAAAGATTTACTAGTAACCAGCTGAATTGTAACTTTTAATGCTGGGGATATTTTCTAAGTTGACTGGGTTTGTGAAGCAAGGATGAAATATGACTTAAAAATGAAAAAAAGTTTTTTTTAAAGGCATAATTATAGAGAAAATCTATCAATAGTGAGTATAAAAAGATCTATTTTTCTATAAGTACTGTTTACTTCTTCAATAATAATTAAGAAATTCAGAACCCGTGTTTTAAAGAAAAACTAGAAGAAACAAAAGAAATTTTATTTCTACACTATATATATTTATATATGTATAACTTTTACTCCTTATTAAAATAAGAAAATAATTCAACACATAGTTTAACCATCATAAAAATTGCCAATAGGTAACTTAGAAACACAAGATGATAGCAATAATGTAGGCTTAAAAATAATTAGAATCTTTGCAAGAAAGGAATCATAGTCACAGAAAGAACACATATTCAGAAGACCGATTACAGCAAAAATAAGATTCAGAATATATTATCAGGGAGAAGCTTGGTTGCATCCATCCATGGTGGTAAGATAAAGGGGAAATCAGTGGCAAGACAGTCATCACATTCAAATAATTAGAAAATAAACAAAAGTCATGTCATTATGAGTATCCATTAAATATTATAAGCTGTTTTGGAGCATTTAAGCAATGCAATGCCAATGAGTTTACTCTACTCTTCATTGGCAAACTGAGCACAATAAAATATGAAGCCCATGTAATAGAGTTTGTCATCTGCTTACAAAAGTAATCACTTTATTTGTGATTCTGTTCCAAACTTTATGAATAGTGAATGTCACATTAGGCCATGTATTTACCAACATTTTGTTTTCTCTATACTTCTCTATGTTAATACAGCTTCTAACAGTTAAGAAATAAACTTCAGACATTATCCAATCATTGTATATTTAATTCATTACTTTTCAAGAAAAACTGTATTTAAACAAAAAATGTTATTTTTAAATAGGAAACTCAATATAATTTAATTTCACAATGTCATAATTTGATCACTAGACTTTACTAATAGAAATCAATAGTTAAATGCTTATGTCTTACAACATTGTCACTGGGGAATCTTAGTCATTCCTAGCTAAGGCTGTTTGCATAGATAAATGTTTATCCTGAAGAATGCTGCTTGGCTTCCTGCTCACGTGCTTTATATATAAGTCAGTCCTAATTTTTCATTCCATAAAACCCATGTGCAAGTCCCATGTCATAGAGCTAATACCATTTTTATATCATTTTGCAATAGCTATTTTTTTTCTAAAACTCATCCAGGTATACTATGATTAGTTTATATCACTCTTTCTGCATTCTCCCCATCAAACATATCAATTTGGGGATTATATTGGCTCTGTCTATCTCATTCTTTGAACATTTTGATATAGCTAAATAACCATGGAGACTTTCACAGTTATTTAAGAGAATATCTCCCTCCTTTCACCCCAAGATGTGATTTCCCTTTGGTATTAGTTTGGAAATCAGTGTTGAGATCTTTTTCAGATATTCTATTGGAATTCTCTGATTTTGACAATTTTTGTAGCCTAGAAACAATAATAATATAGTGTCCTTTTCTAATAATTTAAATGCAGCTTCAAATTATACAATTAGCTGCAAATTGAAATTTCATTTCAATATCATGTTGCCAGGAAGCAATACTCTCCAATTCTTTTTGAAAATATTTATTTCTTGATTTTTAGTTTTTAATTTGATTTTTTATTGAATTTTGTGATTTTCATAAACATATTTTGATGGTATTTAAATTCCCTCCCCTACCTGCATATCGTCCCACTGACTCCCACTCAATTTAACATACTCATAATTATATGTCATATATATATATATACATATATATATATATAATATAACTTATACAGACTAATTTGTATCTTTAAATGTAGATTCATCCACTGGACCCACATAGAGTCCCATCCACTGGAGACAATATCTCTCCCAATCCCAGTAGCCATAAATTGCCTAAAGTTCCTTAGGTCAGGTTATGATTTCTTACCCACTTCCTATGTCCGTGCTGGGATTTTGTCTGGTTTGAACATACATGGGACATGTGCATACTTTCATCATGCTGTGAGTTCATATGAGTAAATTATCATTTGTCTGGAAGTCTCTGTTTCCTTGTGGTCATTCACATCCTTTGGTTCTTAAAATCATTCTACCTCCTCTTCTGCAATGATCCCTGAGCCTTGGGAGGCAGAGGTTTCAAATGGAAGTCCTATTAAGGGATAAGCATGCTGTGGCCTCTTGTTTGCTCATTAGCTAATTGTGAGTTTCTGTGTCAATCATCATCTACAACAGAAAAATACTTCTTTTGTGAGAACTGGGAAATGCATTCATCTTATGTGTAGAGGTTACTCTGAAGATGTGTCACTTGAGTTTAAGCACCTCACAGATACTTTTTCTGGGCATTTGACCAGTTCTGGAACTCTGATATAGTCTCCATCTTTACAAAAAGAAGCTTCTTTAATGAAGGTTAAGAGATTCACTTGTTTGTGTACATGAGGATGCAAATGGGAAAGGGGAACCCTCATCCACTGTTGGTGGGTTAACAGACTGGTGCAAATACTGGTGGAAATCAGCATGGAATACCATTAAAAAACTAAAAGTAAATCCACCGTCTGATCAGTTCATGCCCTGTGGTGTATATCTCCACAGCCAAGCTTGTTGTTGCCCTTTTCACAATAGTTAAACAAATGGAAAGAACCTCAATGTCTCTCCACTGATGAATGACTAATGAAAATGTGCTACATGTCTGCATTCTTACATCTCTATACATGTCCTTTTCTATTGTTTCCATTATTCTGCTAGTCACAAAGTCCCGATTATAAAGTTAAACAGTGATTCTGTTTGTAAAGTAGTAGGAATTCAATGTTAGATTTTTTTCTGATTTAAATTAATAGAACTTTTTTTTTAATTTCACAGTTGCAATTATGATTATTTCCTTTAGTTTGTCACTATAAATTAAATTTGCTTCTTGATATTCCATTTTTTTAAATGTGCTTTTTGTATCTTGCATATATATGTATGTATGTGTGTATTTGTTCTACATGCATATGCATCCGTATCCCTATACCTATGGGAAAATATGTGTGTGTGTGTGTGTATGTGTGTGTGTGTGTGTGTGTTGTGGGGAGCACATGCAGCTGTGTGCTCTTTTGTATGGAAGACTGTGGTTGATGTTGGCTGTCTTTCTTTTCTTTTACGTTTTTTTATTGAGTTTTATACATTTCACACAACAGTTCTTAATCAAATTTAGACCCCCTCTCCCATTCACCTGCCCCCAATCCTCCCAGACCCCATGTATTCCGTCATACATGTAAAGTCCTATCTAGTCAAGCATTAGTGCCTAGATGCCCTTTAGCACAAACTCATCCACTGGAGTCTGGTCAGGCTAACTAGAGATCGTACATAAGATACACTCTTATCTTGATAGTATCAGTCTCCAGTAGTTCTTAGTTTTAGTCTGGCCTGCCACAAATTCCTGTCTCTCCAATCTGGGTCCTTGTCTAATTTAAGTTGGTATGGGTCCTGTGCTCAATGCCATCATTGCCACAATTTGACATGTGCAAGCTACCAGTAGCCTGAAAGACTCTGCTTCCCTAAGTCCATAAACCAACCCTGGCTCTTACAACTGCCCTGCCCCCTCTACAATGATTTCTGAGCCATAGAAGGGTAAGGTTCAATATAGGAGTCCTGTCCAGGGATACATAATCTGCAGTCTCTTATTTTATGAAATTTGGCTAGTTGTGGCCTTTTGTGTAAACATTACTATGTTGTTTAAGAAAGTTTCAGTGATGAGAGTCGAGGAATTCTTTAGTTTGCTCTCTACTTCTCATTCTGTTGTGCTTCCTGAGCCTTAGGTGTAGAAGTTCAACTGTTGTGTCACCTAGGACTTGGCATCCCTCTGACGTATATTCTCTGTGTCTGACCAGTTGTAGAATTCTGCTGTGGTATCCATCTGTTGCAAAAAGAAGCTTCTTTGATGATGGTGTACTGTATGTCTGTCTGTAATGTAAAGATCTATGTTTAGCATGTGGTAAGAAACTTCATTTCTCTAGAGACAGTACAGAGATAGGGTTCGCTTTAGGATCTATGCCCGCTCCAACTCTCTGTATTTGGTTGAGTCTACAGTGCCACCCATTATTTTGTACCCATTGAGAGGTTTTAAGTCCTCTTAGATAGCTGTTGATTATCCCCCAGGTGAGAGTGCTACTACTGCACCAGTAGAGGCAGTGTGCTGTGCTTGTTGTTATGATAATTAGGTTTTAGGGTTCCGTTTGACCATTGATTTTCTCCCTTAACAGTTTGCATGTTATCATCTGGCATTATGGGAGCTAAACCACAGGTAGAAGGCTTCCAGATCAGTACTGCTCCATTGCTCCCAGTCCTGTATCCCAAATATATCCTGTCTTCAGCAGTAGGGTATTATCTTCTAGTACTGGAAGATAACCAAGAAGTTTGGCAATAGTCTGTATTATCTGGGAGTCTCTTGGCTGTCTTTCTTGCTGACTCTCCACCTTATATATTGAAACATTATCTTTCCTTGAACTCTGTGCTCACTGATTAAGCCAGTCCAATCTTTTTTTCTGGGGAACCTCGTCACTGTAGCTGGCATAGTGATCACAGGTTGACCCCTATAGCCACATGGCTTACTTGAATTCTGGGGATCTGAACACTTGTGTGGTAAGTGCTTTACCGACTGAGCCATGTCTCCAGCTTTTCCATCTGATTTTGGAAAGTGCTACCTTCTTATCCAATAATAGATTCACTGTGCACAAAGTGCACGTGATGTTCTTATCTTCCCAATTCCTCTATTAGGGAAAAAAAAAAGTGTACCGATTGAAGAGCATTTTTCTTTCACCAGCATAATTTATTCTGTATAATCCATGACTGGAAACCAATGCCACAAAACAAGAAGGGGCTACTTGTAGAGTAATTATATTTAAAGCTGTCGAAGTGTTACTACTCACTGTATTTTGTTTCCATAGGCAACATATAGTGATTCCTCTTTTCAGACCCACTTTCTACCTCTCCATCTTTCCCCTGTACTCTACCATAAAAGAAGAGACTACATATGTTCAAGGAATAACTTTCCTGCCTACTGCCTTCAGGTTAGGTTGATATCAGGGCAATGGTAAACACAAACAGAACTATAGGGAAGAGAAAGACTGAGGCCAAGGAAACTTCCAATAGTGCTCTCCCTAACAAATGCCCCAGGTGCTGTGTCCATTCTCTAAGGTCATTGACACTCTCGTAATGCGGGGTCAATGACTCAAGGTCATTCCCATGCAAGGCTGGCACTGTATCACTGAACTATATCCTCATGTCCACGAAATGATCTTTCCCTACAAGGCACTCTTCTTCCAATGCTTGGAAGCCACTATTCCAGGAAGTGAACAATTATTATATTATGTGCTGTGTTGAATTTTACTGCTTTGAATTCCCTACACCCAATCATATCCTTCTACATGGCTCATTTTAAAAACTTCTGATGTTATTCTAATTTTAATGGACAATCCATGTAATACATGTACTCAGGCCTACATGCAAAAACGTTCAAAGAAAGTTCTGATTAACAGAATGTGAATGAGATCGTGGAGAGAAGCCAGAGTGTTTTCTAATATTAGAAAATTAAAAGCTTGAATTGCAAGCTGGTAAAGGGAGATAGACCTTCAGGTACTTTGTTTGAATCAACTGTATGGTAAATAAAGTAGTATTTACCATGTTTTTACAACCATAGAGAAACCTCTGTTACTGAAGTTCTCCTTATAGACAGGCAGTTAAAGGACTTCCAGAGCAAATGTGTGCCCATCCATCTCCATATCTGCCAGGGGAAGGCCTTTTATGAGAGCATTGTGAGTATATCCTTACTGTTGTTTAATCAATACATTTCTACTTGAGAATGCCACCTACTTAACATGTTGATCTTTCTCAATATCCAATGCTAAAGTCTTTTGGAAGGGCCCCAGTACTGTATTAATAAAGTAATTTACAAAAGAGGTTCAAATATGAATTATAATTGAACTAAAAAAGGTGCTGAATTAGTTAACCGATAAATATACAATTGTAGTACTTTCCTGAAAAACAAAATCATCCTGCTTTTCTAAGCCCTGTTCTTTACCTCATGCTAGCAGTCTATTTTCCATATAAACTCTCTAGTTTTATACAGAATATAAACCACATAGGAACAATACTGAAAAAATGTGTTGAACTGAAAAGTGCAATAGCTAAGTCTACTGCAAAGGTTTCTTGTTTGTTTGTTTGTTTGCTTGTTATGTTTTGTTTTTCATAGCTACCTGTGGGGTTTCATGCCTATTTTCATAAAATAAATTCTCTCGAGAATGCGTTTGTTAAAGAAACGGTATTTTGAAATACAAGCAGTACGTCCTTTACATAAAGTCTTCCCAAATTGTGCAAACTCAGGCTGGGCTGAATCTTCGCTCCTTAGGGAACTTCTGATAGTCACAAGTGGGGGAATTCACACTTTTCCCTTACATTTCCTTGTCACTAGATGGCTAAAAAGTAATTTGGATTGAGTATGAACAAACCACAGCTCTTGAAGTCCTTTTTAGAGAGTCCCATTGCTGCAGAGTGGCGAGGAAGCAGAATTCAGGTATATATTTGTCCCTCCAGGAGTCTGCTTTCAAGCCAGAGTCCTTGATAATAAAACACAAGCTAAAGTGCTCCCGAGAAAAGAAGTCTTAGACCTTGGATAAGCTTTTCTACTTTAAAGGAACAATTTTTGGCCTCATGTTAGCCAGTGGGGCAACAAAACCATACAACACTGAGAAGACGTTTTATGAAATCTGGTATTGAAAACAATGTTGACATTTTTCCCAGTCTCACTGACATTCATCAAACAAATACATATGTCTAATTATGGGGTACCTAGAACATAATAGAGAAGAATATTTTGTAGATATGAGTCAATAATTTGAAATGAGTTATTAATGAAGTAAATTGGAAACCATCTTTTGTTCCAGTTTCATTAAACTAGAAAGTAATCAGTGTGAATGGATCAGTTGTTGATCATACAAAAATATTACATATAAATAAGTCATGCATAATTGTCTACGTATTTAAAAGAAACTTTTGTATCAAATCACTACAAAACACAATTAGATATCTCTCTGACTTTAGTTCATCAATGCAAATTAGCACTAGGACTGTTTCAACATTTCAAAAGGGAAAAATTTGTTTTGTTTCTTTGTTTTCATGATCAAGTGCTTCTTGATAAATTCTTATTTCTTCTCTTTGTTCAGTGAGGCATAAGAACAAAAGAATAATGAGATCACATTGGTCTCAAGTAGATGTGAACTTTCTAGAAGTTGCACGAGGTACACCAATGAATACCACAAAGCCATTTTAAAGCAGGCCTCAGGAATTTGGCACTGATTAGTGTCCTGTATAATTTACATAGTTCAATATCATTCATGCACAAAATTTAAAATATATGTATGTAAAGTCACTATTTTCTCTGGATCTTTGGAGCAAAGCGAGAATGATTCTAGACAAAAGTCTAAATTTTGTTTATTTAAAAATATAACACCACCTGCAATGTGTGTGACAATTTCTAGGTGTTCAAACAAAATCTATTAAATGAAAAAAAAGGAAGCTTGAGTCCTTCTGAACTAAAAAAGATAATTCTTCAGTCTATCAAAGCACTCGGTCTTCTGCAGGAATCTGGGGTTCAATTTCCCAGTTGCCATGGTTGCTTATTGCTTAAGCTGCAGTATTGTTAACACTTTCGGCATTAGCAGTAATAGTGTTTGTTTTACAGTCAGTATCGATCTCTCTGTCGGAAGCCTCTGACATCTCTCTGGGAGAGTGGGCATTGTGAGGGCTGCCCAGGAAGACAGATAAAGGATGCTCTGCTCACACCATGCTCCTGTCTGTGTGCCAGGAAATGTCTGCCTTATCTCCTCATCCACTCTGGCTCTTGTTTGGTCATTTCCATCTCCAAACAGCAGTCTAGGCTCACCGGATATTTGAACCTTGGCCTAAGTAAAAAGTCTGCCTTAGGGACCAGCTCACATGTCCTATTTAATGCTGAAGAATTTCTTATTAGTTATTCCTTTTTTTTTTACTTAAACTTATGACATATGTTGTTGCTGTATGGCTTTGAAGGCGCTGATCTTGCACTGTTTTGTTCTAAGCTGCTTCAGTCCACCTGTTAAAAATGCACCTCTGACAAGTGCTTAGGCATGCTTAAACTCTCTTATTCTACCTGGAATCTTGATAAAAACAATAGGAAAGAAATTCACAAATGACCCCAAACTTAATTACATGCATGAACCTATTGTTCCTCATGGAAAAGATTATTCCCTGAGAAACAATGGGTCACAAGAAATCTGACAGGAATTCTCTGTCATTAATATAAGCACTTAGCAAGTATTAATTTAGTTTTTGAGAATTTTCTTGTGAGCGTCGAATGACTACTTGGTATTCTCTTACTTTTTACTGTTACTATCACCTACTATATAGTCCGTTGTTCCCCATAAACCTTCAAAACACAGAAGTGACTTGGAAAGGAATCCTAGGGACCACTATGGAGCCTCCTTGTTGACTGTTGTGTCTTCTAGGATGTTCAGGCGATGGAAGAGAATACTATGCAAAAAAATAAAATAAAACGATAATAATAATAAAACATGAGCACTGATGACTTTGCCAAGCATTTAATCAGATAAGTCAGAACCTTAATGACAATATATTGTAGATATTGTTTAATCAATTAAATTTTAATCAATTATATTATCTATATATCAACCTGCCTTGGATTGCTTATCATATTTGTTTGAATGCCCATGTAAAGTCCCTTAGATATAGATTTGTGTGTACGATGTTTGTTAAGCAGTAACTCTAAGAACAACTAGTGGAGGGCTAAAATAAGTGGGACTGTGCAGATGAGTTAAACTGTGGCTGAAGCAGGTTTCAACTAATCAAACTGTGAGTCTACACAACATGTGTACAGAATTCTGAATTGTCCATAGTTTTCTTCTTTCCCAGAGACCTAGAGGTGAGCTCTCCCAGTACAAACACGTAATCCTGAGTGACCTGGCTCTCTTCTATATTAAAGAATTCCAGAGAATGCCTTTCATTAAATCCAGTAATTGTCTATACTTGAAGGAACAGAATTAATTTCTTCAAACTTCCAAGAACTTTGGGGAAATATACCTTTTATCTGTTTCAATCTACCTGATTCTCATCTTTGATTTACTTGGTGGGAATTTTTCTAAAAGAGTTCCCCAAGGTTGTGGCCATTTTATTGTATAATCTTACAATATAAAAGACATTAAGACAAAATATAATTTGTTACTGCAGTTTGTTTGAAAGTTACCACTGATTTGCATCTCTGTCTGAAGTATCTTTATGGGTAACTGACACACCCAGGTAGCACCTCTGTTAGGGTGACTTACCAACTTCATGGAGTGAACAGCACCTTTATGCCTGTGAGATCTAAAGCTTTCCAGTCGGCCTCAGGTCATCAGTGCTCTCTTAATCCTTCATTACCTGAAGGATTAGAAGGAAATATGAAGAAACATTCCAACTGATCTTAGAATTTCAGAAAGATTCTTTCCTACCCATGTTATAAACCTATAAACTTCTATCTTTTGCTGAGGATCAGGTGACTTATTAATGACAGGGGATTTTCATCCTCCCAATTGAACTCATGATATGAGAATTCAAAAAACAACAGGGCCATACTGAGTCCAGTGAGATTCTTGCTCAGCTGTTTCATGAATGAGTGTCCTTCCTACATCGGATCTCTAAATCAGAGATTTTAGACTTTAAGTTGAAATGATTCAGAGTTTTGTCAATAAGATTCCCCATTCTCTAGGCAAGAAGGATGGTAAGCAAAATCACCCTCATTATGGTTTCAATGTCCTGATTCCTAAAAGGCACACAGTTAGCCTACTGAAAACATAAAGCTGCAGAAATTTATTGAAGTGCTAATTATATGAATTAACAGATATTGTATATAGGCATTTTGATAAATCTTTATATTTTTCGTTCTCCATAGAGTATGTCATTTTTTTTTATAAAGTAATACCTTAATCTATATGTTTAGTTGTACTTTGAAGAAGCCAACTAAGCTGGTAAGATGGCTCAGTGGGTAAAGATGCTTGCCACCAGCATGAAAATTGTAGTTTAATCCTCAGGACCTACATAGTAGAAAGTGAACTGACATTTGCAAGTTGTGCTCTGAACTCCACATACACCACATTGCACAGTCACACCTCCAACACACACACACACACACACACACACACACACAGATAAATGTAATAAAAAATAATAAACATACCAAACCACATCAAGTTGCATTAATCATTCTGATACTTCTGAATCTGAATCTTAGTTTTTCTCCACCAAAGCACTGATCACAGAACAGCAGAATACGTATGAGTGTCACTTTACTAAGTCACTTTGCACTTATACATGATTAAAAAATCATCCCGACACTTACCCTTAATTTTAAGTTTAGAAGTGGGCCTGAACTCTGAGAATTACCTGTTATTTCAGCTGTCTCATGGAGTCATCTCTTGAGTCAGGATTCACTCGTACTTTTATTGATACAGTCTGTCCAGCCATGATTTTGGAAGTTGAAGTTAGGATCCAGCTCTATCATATTAAAGAATCTTTCACTTTTATTCCTACATCTAGAATACCACATACACACATTATCAAGCAGACTTCACAATTATTCTCATTTTGTTCAATGAAGATAGCATGCTGCTTCTAGCATTTTTGTATGTTAAACAAGCATAGCACAGTGGTTCATTATCCTTCGTGGAGAGCAAAGTAGGGTCTTGAGGGATTAAGGTCATATGCTCAAGCCACAAGAGTACATGGGTAATGGAGCTTGCTTATATCATAATATGTTATAAACATATATTAGTGCAAGGTTAAGCAAAGTCATTCTGTAGATTCTGTCCAGATAGTACAAGTTGAGAACTGCACTTTCTCTGGAGTTCTGATAAGCCTATTGTCTTTCTGTGTCTGAAAGAAGATAAATTTCTCTTTGTGTACTCTCAAGTAGTCACTCTGACTTTTAGCCAGCAGATCTAAAACTACTTTATTTGATGACCAATTACCTTCAGTCTTTCATAGTCTTCCGTCAAAGCATCAATTGCATGAAATTAACAAACCTGTTTGATTGTGCTGCACTTAAAATTAGTCATTGTATTTATATTTTTTCCAATTGTCACTGTGATAAAATGCATGAAAATTAAACAACTTAAGGAATAAGACTTAGTTTTGGGCTCCCAGTTTGAACACACAGTCCATTATACCATGGAAATCATGGCAGCTGGAGTTTGAGGCAGGTGGCTATGTCGTCTATGTAATCAGGATACACTGAGCAAAGAATGTTCTTTTGCAGCCAGATTTCTCCTTTTTCATGAAAGTCAGGACCCAAGCGAAGGAATGATGCTGTGCACATTTAGGGTGAGTTTATCCACCTCAGTTAACAAAATCTAGAAAAGCTCTCAAAGAAAACATTTTGAGGATTCCTGGGCTGAAGAGATAGGATTTGGGAGATGGAGTATCTGAACTGTGCGGCAGAATAAAAAGAAAAAAACACCAAAATTTCCACAGGCCAAATACATGAAGAGCTGAGCTGGCCCTTTCTATTAATGCAGCCTGAGGCAAGATTGTCACTCTCTTCCTATTCCAGTCCTTGCTGCATCTTGGCACCAGTCTTTGGATGAATTCAAGAGGAAGAAGAATTGCTTAGCTGATCAGGGTCTCTGAGGCAGGAAGGTTTCTTCTAGAATCCCTGAGTCTGAAGGTTAGTAGCGAGCACACAGAAGCAGAAGAGTGATACACTGATCTGTGCTCTAAGCCAGTCAAGACTGTATTTTCCTTTTTCTCCTTGGGTTTGCCTCATTTGCCGTCTCAGTGTTGACCTTGTTATTATTACCTTTCTCTGGAGTGACATTCCATTTTGCCTAGGGCAATAATCACCTAGCTAAGATGACTCATACCCTCTTCCCCTTGCCCTTACTATCAGATTATGCTGTTCCTCAGACTTGTCCTAAGAGAAATTTATGCGGCGCAACTGCACTTACATTTTCACAATTATAAGCACAAACATTTGAAATCACCGCAGGCAATGCTTTGACAGCTCCCTAGGGTTTTGCTCAGTTGTGGAGAATACTATGAAATAGCTTAAAAAATATGCTTGACTACACAGCAGCAGAATCCACAGTCATAACTAAGCCAAGTCCTCAAGCTAAGTAAATTCCTTCTCCAACAACTTGACAATGTTATGAAATGATAATGAAAGTTATACATAACTAACAAGTTAAAATTCATACCTACTGAAATAGTTCCCAATGGAAAAAAAAAAACAATGTTAAATTCATTGTGTAAAACTACATGAACAAAGACAAGCAAAACGCCAACTTTTATAATCCTTACTTCCTTCTAACCTCAGAAATGTTTCTGAACAGCAGAGTGCTATAAGATATAATTTTAATTAGGAAAATTTAGGGAATATGCACTGTGTACCTAGTCTAGAAATTATAACTATATTGACTTTTCTAGGAATTGGAAACATAGACATGTAAGGATACAGAAGTAACAATAAATCCCTTATAGTGACTAATGCTTGAAAATAAGTTTCAGTCAGCTCTTGCTTTCTCTTCACCATGCCCTTTCTCTTCAGAGGTTGTTCCCTGGTCCCTGCTGCACTCTACCACTTAGGAAAACCTATTTCAGTTCAAAGTAACCTTTTCTGACCCAACTTTATCCTGGAGAAATCCTCCCATCTGTCCTTGAAAACCTTTTCTCAAATCATTTACCACTCTCTTGTTTTCGCATGAGCCTTCCCATCTCAAACATTTAACATGATATATTTTTGAAAATATTTGTCAGATATGTAAAAGAACACATATGCTAATTCATATGCACAAAACATCTTTAATTTGATAATTAGTTGTGAGAAAAAGGAGACCCATCTGTCACTAAGGAGATAAAAGTGGAGCTCCTGTCATAAACAGATGATGGTTTATCACACTTGCTAAGTTCAGTGAGTTCACAATGATTGTCTGGATTTCTGACTTAAAAAGAGGCATATATACTGGGCTAAGTCTAGAAGGAAGGATTACATGGCATACTGTGCTCTGTGCATCTGTGAATGAATGTTGCATAGATGCTATTTGTATTATTAATTCTAAGCATAACACTTGGAGAAAAGATGAGATCTGTGAATATAATTGTCCTTCTGTGAACTATAAAATAATCTGAATTTCCAAGAAGGATCCCAGGAGAACGGTCCTTGGCAACCACTATATGCTTGAAGGGGTCACATATAGTCTAAATTCCTGGAAAATCCATACACTTTTCAGGATGTGTTTCAGGTTCAACTACCAAGACAAACAGTACCCCTCCCCCTAAAGCCTCCTTGTGTTTGCAGGCTCATTAGGCCTGGGACTCCCTGACCCCACATTCACTGGTAGATCTCAAGCACATTGACAAAACAGGGAATGCAAGTGGGAATTCCTATTCAAGTAAAAGAATGAATGAATAGCCCCTGTCTTTGAAATCTAGACAGTTTCATTGAAATTCAATAGATAAAACAAGAAAATAGTTTAACTGAACAAAATCAATAGCCTTTCTACTTTATTTTTTTGAGAATTTCATACTTGAGTCCTACGTTGACATTATTTGCATATATCCTCACCTTCCCACTCTTCCCACATATCCCCACAATTCATCTCAATCAGTATTGTGATTTCTTCTTTTAAAATGATTATTATATACATAGATATGTATATTTGTATTTGTAATAAATACAGTGGTTCCGTTTAGTGGCACTTGTTTGTCCACTTAGTGTTACTACTTGTGTTTAGACAGAGAGCTCATCCCTGGTAGAAACGAATTCTCCCTCTCTCAGCAGCCATTTTTTGCCTGGGACTATTCATATAGAGGTGGGATATTGTGAAATTTCTCCCATCCACATTAATATGTTCACTGATGTTGTCATTGTGCTGGTCTTGTTTAGGCAGTCATATTGCATAGGCGTGTCAGTTACTGTCGTGTCTCATCACTCTGGGCCAGCCCAAGTGGACTTTGGGGGGCCAGCCCGAGGGGTTGGGGGTGAGTAGACTCAGAGTCAAACCGCAGATCTGGGAGTGGATGAGAAGCAGGCCAAGCACGTGGCATTGCATACTCATGTGACACTACAAACTCATTTATTGAACAGGTGCACAAGCTCTTGTAGGTCTGGATAGCCAATGACTTTATGGGGTGAGGGCCCAAATACAGCCAATAGTAAGTTTGTTCGCAAGTAGGCAGGTTCTTTCCAGATGCTGGTCTCACAGCTAGTCAGAGCAGAATGCTAAACCTACAGGAGCCATTCCTCTATTCCTCCTAGCAGGTGGCTTGGCTAGGCCCACCTTACATTATGCCCAACAATATTGTTTAAATTTCATGAGTGCAGCTTCTCTGTCATGTCTGAAAGAAACTGCTTAACAGAAGTGTCCTGCTCCTTTTAGTAAATTTATGCTCTTACATAGGCTATTACCATAGCCCTTGATAACCCAGGACTTGAAGTTAAGACTGCATTCCTGAAGATACTATACACTTTGGACACAGAAATTGGAGAAACTGAGCTAAACTTGATCTGAAAGCCTCCTTCCTGAGGCTGAAGGTGCTGTGCAAAACTGCAGAGGGAGAAAATAATCAATAGTCCTACCCGGATATAAAGCCTGTAGGCCACAACAATAGCCAGCCCTGAAAACTATCCTTATTGATGCAATATTTACATCTTTACCTTGGGGATAACCAACAACTATCTAATTGGATTTATAGCCCATTCAACCAGAGGGAAGCTAAGCCTCGTACTGTTAACTTAGCCAAATATCTGTGGCTAGAAAGCCTGAGAACCTACTATTGCCAGTTTCCTAAACTAGTATAGTTTCTTACTGTATTCTAAAATAAGTATTTTTATTATGCAATTCTAAAATAAATTTGTATTAGGCATTTCTATTTACAGTTTGACAATAGTGAAATGTTAAGAATATATAAATGTGATCTTTAATCTGACCTTCCTTTCTCTCATGTATTCTTCTTTTACATACTTCTGCAACCCCCAACCCACACTAGCTCTCAGATTAACTGTGAGGCCATGAATTCTAAGTTCCCAGATAATTACTTTTCAGTTCCTCCAATTCATATCCTTTCTAGTGGAATTTTGATTTATGCTTCTTTATTCCAAGCAATGTCTACTCTGTTCTTTATTTCTGTTCTGATTCTACTTGGAAACTACATTTTCATAGACACTTAGATCCCATGTGCCATTTAATGATGAGAGTCATGCATCTTTGTGCATTCTTTCCCTTAGGGGGGTGTGTGTGTGTGTGAAGTTTCTTGATGTGTTCTGCTGAGCAACAAAGAAATTCAGTTATAATTCATCTTACCTACTTCACAAATAGTAACTTCTGAGAAAACAAAAAAACAATCACACCCCCTACAAAGATTCCAACCAAGTACTTTCTAATCTTAGTATCTGACACAGAATATGTGTCATTCTGCTTTTAAGAAGGTGAACAGTGCAGATCATATTGTTTCAGGCAGCAACTTCCATTGTGACTCTAACGTGAATCATTTAAGGCACCAATGATACTCATTCTACAAAGATCCAGGTGGTAGAAATTGAATTTGCCTTTTCTAAGAAATGAACTTGAATTGAAAAACACCCTTTTTATTTTGACCTTGAAAATTAGAGGTGAATCTCCAATTTCTCCTAAGCTTGTTCTTAAAATTAAACAAAAAAGTGCTATGAAGTGTACCAGTCCATCTGGAGAGAGGCTGACAGTCTTTACCTTAGACTTTCAAGACTGCTTGTATCAACTGGTGAGCTTATTTCATGGATACTCAAGTGGTGTCTTGCACAATATTGAACCACATTTTTTCCTGTTTCAAATTAAAAACAAAAACAAAAACAAAAACTGGAGCTACAGTAATAACTCAGTGACGGAGAACATCCCTTATGAGAGTGAAGTCATGTGGTTTAACATAGGCACCTCCAAAAGAAAAGCCTTCTCTTGAGATTTAGCATTCTGTTTATATTTTATTTTGTCATAAAGGGAAACTTAATTGCTCTCAATTCTCCTGTCATCTAAAATAGTTAAATTATTTAAATTTTTAATACCTTTATTTGAAACAGTGTGCAATGAAGGAAATTTCATTATTACACTGGGATAGGAATAAATTGTAATAAGATTTTTCAAGATTAACATCATTGAAATTTGGCTTAAATAGTATTTGTTTTCTCATTTTCATTGCAAGAATTTAAATTAATTCCTTGGCTATATGTGCTCTTTAGGATCCCCATCGTCAAAAGTTTTGACAATCAAAAAACTCTGGACATTGCTGAAGCCCTTAGCAGGTTGGAGATCATCCCCGGATTTGAGAACTGACACACATTAAGGCTGCATGTGACTCAACTGTTATCTACTACTCCCTGATAGTTGCAGGAGGAGGAATGCTGGGAACCTCTCAGAAGTCGGGGTTCTTCTGCTCAGACCTGGAATACACTTGTCTCATCTGTGTTAGTGATGTCCTTTGCCTGATGCTAGATCTAGGTTGATAGGTCATAAAATTCACATAAAGCTAAAATAGTTTGTCCTTGGAACACATACCAACATCTGACTTGCTCCTGTTCTCTTCCTTTTCCTTCCCTTCCCTGCCTTAGTTCTTCCTTCCTCTGCCATTCCCCGTTTTTTTCTTTTTATCCTCTTTAGCTCTCTCTTGCTTTATGTCATATATTATTCATAAATATTCAAAATATCTCATTGTATGTCAAAATATTGAGAGTTTTTAAAATCAATTTTATTGGTGCAAGAATTCCATACAAATGATTTTGATCATCTCATGTCTTCTATTAACATTTGTCTTTTTAAAAGTCATTCAGGATAATCTGTACTTCCAAAATGCTCTTTGGTGTGGGCCTACCAAAGGAAAAATTAATTCTGCTGTCTAAGTCTCCAGTGAAGGAAAGAATTAAGGGAACAGAAAAACATTGCAAAAGGTTTCACTATGTCTAAGAATCTAAGCATACCACTGCTTGCCGCAGCTATATAAGCACTTGGTCTGACATATATTTTAATTTTTGTTGTATTTAGAAGGTAAGAATCACGTCGGTGCATAAATATTTATTTTAGCACATGCGTAAGGAGCAGATTGGAATTGGAACAGCAATTCATGTATTTCTCTGTGAATTATATCTAGAAATGCAAAATGTCTCAAAAGGCCATGGCTAGGAGTTCATTTGGGACTGCGGAAAAGATACCTAGGCCTCTTCAAGTGGCTTGAGCATTCTGGGCCAATCTGAAGAAGGAGGAAATAGAGTTTCTGTCCTCATTGAGGTCTGTCCTTCTAGTGGTAGAATGTCATTTCCTCTACCCTGTATTGATCATACACAGTTACAGAGCCTAAAAGATGACTTGATAGAACTATTATTAGCTCTTATTTTAAGAAATCATATATTGAGGGGTAGAGAGATGGCTCAGCAGTTAAGAGTACTGACGGTTCTTGCAGAGAGCCAGGTTCAATTTCCAGCACCCACACGGCAGCTAACAATGGTCCATAACTCCAGTTCCATGTGATCAATGCCTTCTTCTGACCTCCACAGGCATTACATAACACAGATGAACTTACACACATACACACAATGCACTTATACACATAAAATGAAAATACTAAAAATAATTCTTTTTTAAAAAAATTATATATTGAAAAACAATTGTACTCATGAAAAATTAAACTTTAAGATTCAGTTAATGAAATGAAACAAGATAAGGCACTGTGGATGGTTGGACAATGTGTATCACGTAACTGCAGGATTCATTTGACAGTTTTCTGTTGGAGCACTTACTTTGTTTCCAGAGTTTTCCTTTTGTTTATTCTTCAAAGGTTCTCTCTCTCTCTCTCTCTCTCTCTCTCTCTCTCTCTCTCTCTCTCTTTCACTCTGTGTGTTTCTTGTCAGTCATTCCTGGAATTCTGTAGCTTTAATTTCAAATAAAGATAGAAAAAATTTCAAGCTATAATATTTAATATATAAACATTGTATTGTTAAAGATATGAATATTTTCATCAAGGTCACATAATATCGATCCCCAGTGTTACTCTTGGCCTTTGCTCCTATTCCATGACAGGGCAGATGTGTAAAGTTAGAAGATGAAATGTCTCTTGATTACAAATTAAGATTTGCAATGTTCCTACACAGTGAGAACTGTTGATTCATGTGAAATAAGAACTTAATTTCCCTGTCTAGCTAATTCAAAGGGGTTAAGGGCTTATCCAATTTTAAAACATCATGAATTAAACTCATATATTATATTTACAGTGTATTTTTACAAAATAATGGAGGAAAACTCTCAGTCTAATGCAAGTAAAAGATATGTATTTCACATAACTAATTATTTTACCCTGGATTATAACCAATACAGTGGGATACTATTTTCACTGTCATAAATTTTAATACTCAAAAATATATCAATATTTAATATTTGTTACATGAGCTTTAAAAGAGATCATCTTAATACCAACAATTTTAAAGTTGCAGCACATGCTTCAATCACTTTATATTTTTTTATTTTGGTAATATTAATACTTTTTCTAAAAAACAACTAATTTTTACACAAAAAATTAACATCTTACTCATGAACATAATAGTACGTATGAAAGGTCTATGATTGTGTGCTGTTTGCCAACTCACATATTAGACTGCAACAGTTTCATGAATACTAGCAGGGGTCACAAGTCTCTTATATTGGAAACTAAAAGGGACATGGCTATTAGTAAAGTAAGTACCCCGAGCTTCATTCTGCATTGGTTTGCTTTGAATTCCAAGTCCAATGGTATTATGTAATGGACCCAGGTCAATGCTGTGTACCACGCAGGACATATTTGAGGAACAACTTAAAGAACAACTGCCAGACCTTTGTTTTCAAGGGACACATCATCTTCACTACCCTGAAAAATAAAAGTAAATATTGTCATTTACTGAAGTGTGAAACCATACAGCCAACTCTAAGAAAATAGCACAAGCAATATCAGTGCTTCCTCTGATTAGATATAAAGAAACACAAGGGAACCATGAAAATTATCAAGTGGGAATATTAAAATTTTGCTGTTCTTCTTCCTCTGTGTAACATTTTAAATTTTCCAGATTTAAAAATTTTAAATTTAAAAATTTCTTACAAAAGAAATTTTTATCAACCAATTTACTTATTCTTGGTAGTATTTTGTTTACTGAATTATATAAAAACACACAACCACATACTGAAACATCAAGACTTTGCACACATTTCTTCCCACTAAAGCTAGAACTTTGCCCTCATGACATCGATTTCCTTATTTTTTTTACTTAGCCTTGCAAAATAAAAGAGGCCTAAAAAATAAGGCTCTGCCAGGACACGGTGATGAACACTTTTAATCCCAGCACTTGAGAGGCAGAGACAGGTTGATCTCTGATATTCAGGTCAGACTGATCCACACAGTTTATTCCAGGGGCACCCTGTTCAAAAAACTCAAACATCACCCCAATAGTAGTAGTAGTAGTAGTAATAATAATAATAATAATAATTAATAAAGTTTAAGTTAGAGCATGTAGAAAAACAGTGGCTGTAGAATGTAGGATGCCCTGGGCAGCCAGCCTCAGGAACTTGGGAAAACTGGCTCCCACGAGACTGATGTGAAGAATCTTATCACATAAGATGAACATTTACCTAATCATAAGCACTTCTATACTGATCTCAAATTCAGAACCTTACACATGACAAATAAGAAAGAAAAGATTCACTGAGGCAAAAAATTGGCACAGTAGGAGAAACGGGAGCAATGGCAACTCCAGACGCAAACACTTAGACCTCACACTGAACTGCTTCATCTCATTAAGAATCGTGATGTTTCCGTTTTGATCTCAAAATTCTACACTTAAGACTTGGCAAGTAAGAGGAATAATAACTGAGGAACTAAGATGGTAAAGCCATGCACATCAGTTGGATAAAGTTGGCCTGGCCATCTAGATGTCCCAGTGGAGCCTCGCTGCCCACACGAAGAAGCATGACCAGCTACGCACAGTGGTGGAGATGCCCTGAGCTGGTCACAAGAGCACAATTGTAGAGCACTTGCTGGCATGGCTGCTAGTGTGTACTGACAGAACCTAATCACACACATGGACTAGCTGCTAGGGTCAACCTAATGTGATCATTCACAGGCAATACTGAAGCTATGTCATGGCCACCCATTCACAACGGCAGCTCTTAGCACTGCCAGAGTGTTCACCCACATACCCGAAGGCACCCTGTTCAGCAAATCATAAAAATCACCCAGTAACTGTCAAGACCAGACTGCAGCCCTCAGTAATATAAGGAATCTGAGAAAGCCACAGATTCCCAAACAGAAAGAAGAAACTTGTGTAAAATTGTCACTTAAAGCTCTGGAAATTCCCAGCAGCCACCCAGAGACTCTGGGATTGGAGAGCTGTGGGCTAATCACTGCCTGATGTGAGGTCCTAGCTTAAGTGCCACCTACAGTAAAATCCTGAGAGCAACCAATCTGTTGGAGAGCAGTTGGTATACAGTGGGTCATTGTGCTGAGTGAGGACCAGAAACAGCCAAAGTGTAACTTGCATGCTAGCTCTGTGAACAACTAACTAACTTTAATGAATCACATCAAACATTTCTCACTGCTGAGAAAAAGAGAAATCCCTACTTGAAATTCCTGAGCTGTGTGTAAAAGAAACAGTAATTAAGTATGAAAATCACATTCAAGAGAAACCTGGGTGTATTCTGACCCAAAACCACATACAAAGGAGAGTTGACTCTTATGCTAGTTCACCTGAGTGTAAGAATAGAGCACTGATATTTCTGAAACAAAAGTTCTCCAGCATCCAGCTCAAAAGTGTTGTGTAGGATGAATGGAGTTTTCATTTGCTAGTGGAAGACACAGAGTTGGTTGAGGGTTGCAAGGCGATGAAGGAGATAAGGGAGGAGATCTGAAAACAATAAAAAGTCATTGTATGAAATACTTGAGTCAAATTTCTCTTAAAATTACAAAAAGTATTTGAGTGTATGGATTTCAGTGAAAATTAGAATTTGTTATACTATTATTGCATTTGAATAATGAGCTTAATAAAACTCATTTTGGCCCCAATCTTAGCCAAAGAGCTATTGGCAGAGGATTACTGCTAAGCAAAGGAGAGTTGATCTTTAAGGGAGACGCTCTAGATTGGCTGAATAGACTCCAGGTGATGAACGTGCATCAGGGGACACTAACTTCACTAGATAAGCATTAAAATAAATGACAGAATGCATGAAATCTGGAGGAGGATTTCGGGGGTACAAATGGAGGACAGGCTCTAATTATGATTAAGATGTATTTATGAAATGTGCAAAAATTCAATAAAATATACATTAAATACCTTTCATTTTTCATTAATTTTCATTTTGATAAATGCCATAGTAGCTCCCAAAAATAGATCTTCAATAAATGTCAGTTGGCTTTTATTTAAAATTTTTATTGCAAGTCTCTAAGACTTACAATGGATATTAATTTAAAGTAAGAAAATGGCAGAAAATATTTATTGATTACACAGTAAACAAGAAAGTAAGGCAAGGTAGGTCTCTTGCAGTGTTTTGCAATAAAATGGAAGCCAGTGTCATCCCTAGACCATTCTTCCGCAAACTGAGTCAAAAGCACATGGCAGGAAATCTGTTCAGCCTACTGGGAAAGGCTACAAAAATATTAAGAAAAAGCTTAGCAAGGAAAGCAAGATGAAACTCTTCTGAATGATCACACCTACCTGAGCTGAAGTTTGGCAAATGTCTCTTCAGTAATTCACTATTCATGACACAGTAGACAAGGATGGCCAAAATTGTTAATGAGTTCAGTTTTCTCTTAAGGCTGACACTGATGAAGAGAGCCCTGTGGAGTCTGCAATTGTATCCGCAACCTCATGTGTTTTCTGCACTTGATTATATCCAGAGACTGCAACGTTGTTCAGGCTCACTCTAGACACTACTGTGTTCCTATCTGTCTGAACCTACCAGATCTCAAAGGTGACACACACTTCTAATTTATTTGCACAAGACTTACAAGGCTCATCCATCAATGTCATGTCACTTCATTGAGACTGGGAAATGTGACTGCCTTACGAGACAGTCTTTCCTCCTTGTCAATCCACTGGTATGAGGACAAACACAAAGACGCAGCAGTTCCTAGTGAGTAGAATGTAGAAACATCTTTGGCAAGCCCTCATAAGACAAGTATAAGTTAAACAATGTTAACACTCTCTTCAAACTCTTCTGTCATCACTGGACCTTCCACTTTCATGTCATTGGATGTCAAATTCATAGTGAATACTGATTACACAAAGGCAGCAGAGATGGATATTTAGGGAAAACATATACTTTAATTTTTTTAAAGAAATAGTGCTCAAAAATATTGTCATAATTGTTTAGTTGGTAATAAGACTTTGTTAGAAATAATTTGAATTTCCTGACATATGTATATTGGCTCTAAATCCTACTCAAGAACGCCTGATTTTGAATGAATGACATTAAACAATCCTTACTCCTAACATTGGCTTCTGGCCACAGGATTGCCAATCTCATTCTGTTCTTTGTTACACAGAGGAGAAATTCATAATGAGTTTCCCAGTAAGTTAGCTGGCTTCTACTGCTTAAAATCTTGATATATGCCTGGAATCAGTCACACAAAGTCCTAAGGAGTATTTCTAATATTGTTAAACTTAAAAATCAAATTGTATGTCATAAATTTTGCTTGCTTTCTCTTGAAGCCATTCTTACATTTGGTGCATCCGATAGAAGCACTAAAAGAAGTATTGTTAGATGCCGAAACATGGACATCCAGAAAAGTAGACTCATATTACAAATGGCCAGAATTATTTAGTTTGGTTAACAATCCTGACTGTCAAGAAAGATGACTAGAAAGCAGGCTTAGCTGATTGGTGCCCTGGCAGTGCATCTCTCAATATGGAGGACGCCACTTAGAATGAACTGTTTTCTAGGACTCTGACTTGAAGTTTCTAACTGTAGAGGTTAATTTTTCTCTGCATTTTATAAGAAATTTGAATCATAAGCAATTCTAGTGAGTATATATTATCCAATTTTACAAAGGATGGCAAGTGACAGAAATTAAAATTTAGCAATGCACAAAGAGAGAAGCACCCAGATGACTAAAGTATTTAAACCTTATTCTTTACTCAGAGGAAAATTTCATGGTCAGACAAATTACAATCATAAATTGAAAGTTAAAATGGAGAGACAGAAAGGAATAGGTAAGATAAATCCAGAAAATAGTCACACCAAAGTCCACTCAGTGGCCTAATCTAAGCATCTAAGTTCGGTCTTAGGTTTCTTCTCTTCAGAAAATTCTTGAATAGGAACAAGGACGTCATTTTACTCACCCTTTTTCTGTAAGATTATGCAATGAATTTCACACAGAGTATTGTCTGAAGAAGAGATAATACGAATAATTAAATTTTAATAATTATTATCACTTTGAAGTATATAATAGCAAATAAAAGTTCCACAGCACTGATAATTAAGAATATCTATGGGTGATAATTTGACTAAACTCTTGTATTACTTATACATTTACCATATGAATAAATAAGTTTGATCTGTTTAAATGTCACAGTTTATTCAATGTGTTTTTATTCACTTTCTTGGGGGATACCATACAGCTAGTCCACAGCTAACTATAGCATACAACCTAGTTTACAGTGATTTAAAGTACAGAGTCACTTTCTATTTACATCTAGTCCTTCCCCAGGGCTGCTTCTTTTTTCTCACTTTTAAATGTTCTTTCTATTTTCTTATCTACTTGTAGTTTCACAGACATCCTTTAAAGATAAAATGTCACAAGAAAGCAGCATAAGAATTCCTACAATTTGTAGGACACAGATCAGGAAGAAAAACATTTTAATTATTTTCTCTCTGAGAGTCTTCTAGAAAGAATTATAGCAGGAATTGAACTGTTTCTTTCAAGTTTATTTTATATTAAATACATTTATGGTTAACCAGGGCTAAGTATATATTTTTATAAATCCTTTTCACAATGTTTGACCAAATCTGGAGGTACAAAATCAATGAGTGGTCCCACCTTGATGCTTTAAGAAACTACAGAGAACTCATAGCTATCATCTCCTTGCTTTCAATATTCACACTGTCAAGAATGTTTTTAATGTTTTATTAGTGTAGGATTCTTCTGATTGTTAAATGTACATTAGGGTAGACTCTGAGACCACATTTCCTGATGAGTCTCCAACATAGTTTGTCAGGAAAGATGGCCCATACCGCAGTGTTCACAGCAATATGGCAGAGGCCAGGGGGAAACAAATAATAGGCTCCAAAAAGGCCAATTTCAACTTTAAAAAAATCTATAATTCTCATAAAGTAAAAACTCCAGTTCACCATGGATTTTTGAAAAACTAAGGTGAGGAATATGGATTCATTTGCCCTTGAAACTGATTTTAGCCATATCTGCTTTAAAAACAAAGAAAATTGAGAACCATTTTTTGTTGTTGCTTTGGTCTCTTAGCTCTGACAAAAGAAAGAACAGCACATTTCAGAGAGGTAGTTTGCTTTTGAGCCAATTACCAATATCAGTGCTGTGGGGAACTGACCTTTGCAAAGAAATTTTCAAACAACTCATAAAGGTGTCTCATGGTAATCCCTTGTCAGAATCTTAGTAAAGTACAGGATGTTTGGAATTTTCATGCCACATATAAAAGAATATCATGATGCTATGGATGGTTCAGTCAACTGGGACTCATTTATTCTGATCACACCATATTTTAAAATCCTCAAAGCCCAAAGTGACTACAAAACATGTAACTAGTTTCATATACAAATCCCCCATGTTGTACAAAGTATTAAGTATTTCACCCAACTGTGTCAAATTATAAATCTTTCCTTATGTGTATATCATTTTAGCAGTGTTTCATGTCCATTGCTTAGAGTTTAAAAACACTATACAAAACCATTTAAAAATACATGTGGGGACTTGAGAGATTGCTCAGTTTTAAACACTGGTTTCTTTTGCAGAAGACCAGGGTTTAATTCCTAGCACCCAGATGGTAGCTAAGAACCATCAGTAACTCCAGTTCCAGGGAATTCAACACATTCTTCTGGCTTCCACAGACATTGTGTTACACAGTGCACTTATATACATGGAAACATACACTCACACACATAAAAGTTAAACATACACATTCATGTGATTTTTCTTTTAATATTATTTGTGCATCTATTTAAATGTGTTGATGTGTCTGTTTCAGAAGTTAATTAACATTGAAAGAATAAATATTTCCTGTATCATTAAATATTATTATTTTTGTAGTTCTTGGAAATCAGGGTTCTCCACAGTCAGAACTAATAGATCAGATAGGTAGAGATATATTTAGTTATGATAAATAGATGATATATAAATAGATGATTAATAGATAATAGATACATGACTCATTAATTGATATAGATAGATGATAGAAAGATAAGTGATAGTAGATAGTTAAAGATAATTTATGAGGTGATCGGCTAATGCGCTTCTAAAAGTTGAAAGTTCACATTATTATTTGTATAGATGCTGGAGACACTAGGATGCTGGTACTGTTGCTCAATCAGTTCAGTTTCCAAACACTACAAACAGGGGAGTTCATGGGTGTGGCTCTCAGTCTGACACGGATGTTTGAATACCTGTGGGAGTTCCTGGTGCAAATCTTGGAAACCAGAAATGGAGAGCCAAAGATATCATGTTCAAGATCAGAATAATAGTGTTCCAGCTAAAGGAAAGGAAGAAGGAAGTCATTGCTACTCAGTCATTGTTCTGCTATCTTGGCCTCTAACCAATAGCGCAACACTTTGGACACTGAAGTAAGTTTAGTCCTCACCAGTGTGCTAACCTATCAGTTTTCTTGGTAACATCCTTACTGACACATCTGGGAATGATGCATTACAACCAATGCAGGACTACTTTATCTGTTCAAGTTGACACTTCAAACTAATCATTATGTTATATAGTAATATATCTCTATTTTCCTTCGATTTATTTTAGGTCATATTATAATGCCATTAGTAAGAATCTTGCCCCTGGGATCTGATTATGTGACTCTAATCCCTGTTCCATTATTAAGTTCTATATAAATTCTTAAAAGTTACTCACATTTTTGGCCCACTTACTAATCTTCCAGTAATAGTATACATTTCCTGTGAGTTTTATAATCATTTTATTACTCAGTTCATTGTCTAGCATGTAGTATAATCTTATTATTTGAAAGATCTGAAGAGAAAAATTTCCCCAACATTAAAAATACATACCAATACTTCAAGATGAAAAACAATTGATTTCATCCCATTTCATTACCGTCTTTTCTTTTTTTTTTTTTGCAACGAGATTTTTTTAGGCATTAAGTGATCCTTGCTACTATTGTGCATTTACTGCCAGCTCCAAAAACAATACTTCAGGTATTAGGAACGTCCTGTTTTCCATTGCTTCAATAACTGAATTCAGATGCCTCCAATCTCATATCCTACTCTACATTCAATTTACTTTGCTTCTGTTTTTGCTTATTTTTAAAATATTTAATTTATTTTTTATTTTATTTTTTATGTGTGTGAGTATTTTACTTGCATATATATAAGTGCACCACATTGCATGCAGTACCAACGGAAGTAAGAAGAGGGCGTCGGATAACTGGAGTTACAAACAGTTGTTAGCCATCATGTGAGTGCTGGGAAGAAAACCTGAGTCTTCCATAAGAGTAGTTGCTACTCCTAACCACTAAGCCAACTCCCCAGCTCCTTTTTTCCTCTTGACTAATTTTGTTCTATATTTATAGTGTCCAAATCATAGTTGTGTAATTTTATGTTGGCCTTTTTACAAACAAATCAAAAAATATATATACTTTCTTAATATGTGTATTTATTTATATACACATATATAGATAAGGATATGCACACACATCAGATTATATCCACAGGTATCACATCTTCTAATTGACTTTGGTTCAAAAATATCATGAAAAATAATTACATGAAAGCGTTGCATCTATACTGAGTGATTGCATAATTTTTCTTTTAATTACTATTTAAAATAATGTATAAATCTATTTGCATAGCATTAACTGTTTTAAAGCATAGTGAGTAATCTGTAGATGAAACAAAACATTCAGCAGGATGTTGGTAGATGATCTGAAGAACTGAAACATTTTATAAAAGTGTTTTGGATAGCTACAAATTTTAATATCCATGAGGGATCCTAAAATAATCCCCCATGGATCCCAATAATTATTCACTCAGGCACTCAGGTATTGTCTGTAGATTATTCTATTATCTATCTATCTATCTATCTATCTATCTATCCATCATCTATCTATCTACCTGCCATATACATTTATGTGTAGTTTTCTGTGTGTGTAAATGAAATAAGTTAAAAAACTGAAGTAAAGAGCATTTGTTTTAGCATTAATGATAGCTTTAAAAAGTTAAGAGCATACAGCCACACAACCCCTTTTTGTTTCTCTTCCTCCCTTATCCGTCTTTCCTTCCATCCATCCTTCCTTCTTCTTTATATTTTTCTTATTTGTTAGTTTAATTTTAGCATGAGTATTTGGCAAATGAAAACTGTATGTAATGTATGTATATAATGGCAAATGTATGAATCTATTTTGGAAATGACATAGTCATTAAAACTACTAAAAATTTAATCAAGTTCTGTAGAGACCTGGTATTTTAGGTCACATTCAAAAAAATTCCCAGAATATCTCAGTCTCAATATTTAAAATAGAGCTCACAGCAGGTATCTGATTAGCAGTTATAAGTTTTGTCATAGATTGTTTTATTTAATCCCCAATTTAGGATTCTTGTGGAAAAGGTTCTGTATTGAACCTGTAAGCTAAGAATCCATTTTTGGGAATAGTCATATGGAACTTAATGTGTGGTACATGATTGGTCCATAAGACTACCAGTAGACTCAATAATATGGCCAGAAATAACAAATTGAAAATATGAAAATAATTGCAAAAATATTTTACTGGAGAAAACACATGTACAGTAACATGCTAGTGGTAAGTTCAAACCACTTCAAAATCTAACCCTAGAACAACTACATTTTCTTCCCTGAATTTTCAGACAGATGATTAGAGCGAATTAGTTGCTACAAGCTTCATGTTCCTAACTTAATATTTTTCATAAACATTTCATGCTATTATATAAATTGTC
This sequence comes from Eospalax fontanierii, assembly GCA_035773235.1. Classification (NCBI taxonomy): domain Eukaryota; kingdom Metazoa; phylum Chordata; class Mammalia; order Rodentia; family Spalacidae; genus Eospalax; species Eospalax fontanierii. The sequence goes on along the minus strand of CM069533.1, from coordinate 43,005,272 downwards.
AAAATTACCAGATCACACATACCTATCTCTTCACATGTAAGCTACTGAAATTTATATCAGGTTTTATTTATCTTGCAATTACTGTAGATCTAGAATAACTTAGCTGATCACTATACACTTTTACAGTAAATAAATGAACTGTACTAGACATTGGTTAATATAAATATAAAACAGGTCTCCTTTCCTTCTTCCTTTGTTACTTTCATCATTTCTTTCACTCTATTATCATAATTAAATGTATTAAGTGACTGTTTCCTAATACCAATACTTACCTATTTTCACTAGTTTAACATTTATTTGTGATATGGTAGAAAAGATGAGATTAAATACCTAAAGAACAATAACAGGTGAGTCTAGAAAAGAGCCATGTAGAATTTATATTAACTTAACATTCTTTGCAGATTCATAGTAAGTAAAGGGATTTTGATAAATATGTTATAATACAAATAACTTTAATATAGAAAGGTCCCTACATAGGATAGAGGTAGATCTCATATTTCGCTAAAGTTTTCCTAATCGATTTGCCTTTGGGAACAGTGGACATCGTGTATTCTTATTTAGTACTGAAGAGCAGATGGCTCCAATGTGGGTGATCTGTCCTCGGTTTGCCAAGTGTCTGTCTTCTTCATGGCAAATGTAGTTCGCTAAGTGATTGTTAACCTTCCAATGCAGGAAAAAATGTTGAATAGATATTAGAACGAAATGTAAGACACACTGGGTTTTGGGTATGAATGCCATCATTTCTTTATACTGTAATTTTGCCAAAATATAGCAATAAATGAGAGAAATCATTAGTAACTGACAATTTTCTCATTTATTTTAGCTCTTTGCTTATCAGAACAGAACCTTACCACTTCAATGAACTATACAGATGATAAGAGATTAGAATTCCTTTTTGGTTGATGAATTCATTTTTAAGCGAATCAGCTCTAGTTTGGGGAAAATTTTAAATCAGTTGAGGGTACTGATACTAAAGAATTTAACCTAAGATTGTGACATTAATATGAACAATTGCAGAGAAGCTTTGCTAAAAGTTTAATGAAAATATTTCTAGAAGTATTGCAAATATTTCTGGAAGCACATAGAAATAGTCTCCTTTTCATCCATATAGTCACTTTTTGCATTAAAAACATTTGTGCTTGTCTTTTCCACTTCAGTATCTTGCATCTTCTCACAAGTGAAAGATTTTTGCTTTAAAGCTTTAAGTTAAAAGCTTTGTTTTACTACAGTAGACTGGTTTCAGGATAATGGAATCCCCATTTTATTGTATATAGCATTTTAATTATATTGTATTAAAATGCAAGAAGTTAGTAAAAATACTAAAATTGTAAAAAGGACAAAAAGTAATAAATGTCTATAGTGAACATTATAGTATTTTTGCCTTGTCCTCCCCAGATTAGGGCAATCCATATTCAAATATTTAGCTCTTTTGCCTGGGCTTTTTATATTGATATAAATAACATGGTTGTAGTAATTTGATGTAACTGTATTGTACATTTTATATCAAGTTCTTGTACGGAATGTGTGAATTTTTATTATACCTCTACATATTCAATCTCTACAGCTTCCATATGTGTCATATACAGTTCAAGGTCAACAGCTATTTATTTATTATACTGATGACATATTCAGTGTGTCTACTTTTACATAAATGCTAGACCATATTTAATATTTTAATGTTTAAGAACTTACTGACACAGAGTGAATGAACACATCTATTTTGGAGGGTTTTTAAAAAATTTTCCATTCTACGTTAATTGGTTGTCCCTATGCCATGACATTTGATGTGTCTATCTCAATCCGGTTCTTTTTAATTATTTTGCTTTGGTGAGGATCTTTCCTTCCTGCCACAATAAGCTTAGGTCACTCTACTAAGTCAAGTGACAGCTGTCATCCTAATGCTTTTTACTCATAATATAACATGATTTTATCTTTTGCATTAGGTTTTGTGTTTTGTGTGCTGTGCATGTGTAGGAAGGAGCTCATTATTTAAAAAAAGAAAGTATACACTGTAATATTGATAGTGCTCTTTACTGAAAGTATCTTTTTTCCATTCTTAGGCTTGAAGAATATTTAGGTATCTTTATTAGTACAAGGTAAAAATTATTTATTTGAGGAATTGTAATCAGGCTTCGAACAAGAAGCATGCTGTAATCAAATGTCTATTCTCACCTTTGTAACATGAATTTTCTTCACAAGTTCTCCCATTGTTCATGCTGGGACTCCATGTTCAAGTGTCTCGAAATACGTGTTACATATGATTTCTGATGTTGTGTTGAGGATCTAGGTGATTCATAGTTTATATAAGGACTTCTTTAAATAATAAAGGTACTTTAAATACTGGAAATATTTAAAATTTTAATTTAATATTATAATAGTTTGTGAACATATATATTTTTAGATGTTCTTAATTTGCTAGACTTACAGTCACAGATAAGAAGTTATGAAATAAACTCTTATTTGAGCTCTACATGCCTGAATAAAAATAACTGCACCCAAACAATAAAAATATAAGTAGATAGTGATACAATATTTTCGTTGTGGACTTTATTGCCATTCACTTCAATATTTTTACTCTGAAGCTTCATTTTCTTTAACAGAGGCTTAGCTCAATAACCTACACATTGTGCAAATCCTCATGTTGTATCTTTATCATTTATAGAAAATTCCTCCTTTAGGCTTTCGCCTGCCTTGATCAATCATCTGTCTGAGATCTTGGGCCAAGTGCTGCTCTTGATGAGAACTTCACTAAGCAAGCTGTTGGAACTTGACTTTATACTCCATTATCATCATTACTATACATGGTACTGTAACATTCCTTATAATTTCTTGACTTCATTCATTGTCTGTCTTGTCCTGTAGTGTAACTTCTCCTTTAACATAATGGCTTATAGTTCGGGGTAAATAGGACCTGAAACATAATCAAAATTTCACAAGTCACTATTGGATGCAAATACTTAATTTGTAGAGACAATACCGTGATTTGTCTTAGTTTCAGATGAATAGTAATGTTAGGTGTTGTTTTGTGAAACTGTTGGTTATTCACGCATCTCACTATGATAAATATCTGTTCAAGTCTTTGTCTAGTTTTAATTTAATTACATTTTGAGGTCTTTGTATATATTCTGTTTTAAGTATATATCTTTAAATATAAGCTCTTACTGGAACTTTGGAATTATCACTGTAAGTTTACTGTACTACTTTGTCTTCTTACATTTTTCATTTATTATAAGGGAGTCTTTTGTGGTCATGAGATTTGCTCTTCTATTTCAGACTTTTGGACTGCCCTATGATCTCAGCTTTATGAGCGAGAAAAGCTATGATTGTGAGGATTTTATTCCTATCTTTTCTTACTGGAGTGGCAGTGGTACCCTTTCCATATTTCTGCATCTTTAGGAAAAGCTGGAATAGTTTCCATTTCATTCTACATCATTTTACAACATAGCACAATTACTTTGTGTTCATCCTCTTATTTGATTGAGAAGATAGCTGCAGTTCAACAGTATATGAAATGCTCATGTTGCACTCTCAGTGACTCCTATCAAATTACTATCCTGAATTCTCCATTCAGAGGATTAACATGTGACCACTGCATTAAGTCATCATGTAATATTTCCAGACCAGTGTATACTGTTTATTGATCGATTTCTTTGGAGAACCATTGATGTAAGTTTGAAGATTGCATTTTAAGTTTAACTATAAATTATGAATATGTTTGGTAGAGAATTATAAGTTAACATCAAAATTTTTATAAACCTGAATCCATTCACTAAATATATTTACTGTCTTATGTGTACTAATCGCCAAGGAATGTGGTAAATTTAAAGCACTTAAAGAAAATGTTGTTTCATATTAATGATATTCAAATGCTAAAATGAAAGGGATCAGAACCATTAAGTGACAAGGAACCAGTGTGATAGACATGATTGATATGAGGAACACAAACAAGGGAGTAGAGGTGTTTTATGCATCATTTAAGCAAATCTTTGATAAAAATATTACCAACCTTGAGGAGATGACAGCTTATTTAGTGCTAGTGACACGCATGTGGAACCTGTGTTTGGATCCGCAGCATCCACATAAAAAAAAGTACGTACAATGTTGTCTATCAGTAGCCCATTGCTGGGGAATGGAAACATAAATCCCTGGATTTACTGAGCTGAGACATTCCACATTCACTGAGAGACTCTGTCTCAAAAATAATATGGAGATGGATTACAGCAGACACCCCATACTGAGCTCTGACATGCACATTAGCATGTGTACACACATGACCACATAATTACAGTACACACACATACTTAGAAAAATAGCATGATTTTATCTATAATATATAAAAGAAAAATGTATTCCAGGTAAAGGGGGCAGAATATGAAAAGATAAATAAGAACACCATAATTCTGAAGTTGTGAAGAGTCATTGGCCTGAAGCTGAGATAGGCATGAGAGTGTGTCAAAATTTGAGGATGTGGAGAAGCACAAACAGACAAGTCCTATGGATTTGGAGGCTGTGCCAAGACCAAAGGAGCTTCCATTCCACATGGAGGGCGGAGCTTTCTTCTCCTTAGAGCAAATAGAAATCTTTATCTACCTGTAATGTTTTATGAATTGACAAATGTGTCCCACCTTCCCACCGTCCTCAGCCTCAGGGACTGCTCATTCTTATCTCTACTTCTTTCAGATAAACATTTTCATATTTCAGGGTAAACAGTATGTATTAGTTATTTATTGACATTTCCCTATCCTCATCCACTTTGTATACTCCTCTAGGGTCACCATGTTGCCACAAATTATATGATTTCATATTCTTGAGTGGAATCACATTCCAGTTTATATATGAAATTACACATTTCTATATACACTAAATTTTCTATGTTCCTTTTCGTATGGATGCTTTAGCTGATATTTTTTCTTGACTTTTCAGAATATTCATTCAAATAAAAGTAGTATCGTAGATACATCTTCAAGATAATATTTCAAAAACAGAAAGATACTTATTTAATTTTCTTTGTATATGAGCCCACAAAGGAATGCTGTACCACAAAGTGGTACGTTTTGAACATTTTGGAAATTTCCATGACCCACAGTGACTTACTAATTTACACTAAAAGAAATTGTTTAGGTTCCAAATCTAGCATTGTTTTGAACTTTACATACAAATCAACAGATTGGAGTATAACTCAGTAGAGCAAATGAACCTTATATGAGGCCCTTGGTTTAATCACAGAGCTGCAAATGTAGAAATAAAATGGGTGTTGGGAGGGAGTCAATCTCTTTCAAGTCTGTGACTCTTAGTAAGTGATCAGACTTCCAGTGGATGAACCAATACTGAAGATCATTTGGGAACACAAATTATACTACACATACACACACACACACACAAACACACATTAAACTGGGTCAGGGGCCTTAAAGAGAGGTGTAAATGGGGGATATAAATTCCATAAAATTACATTGTATGACAGTTACAAAGATTCAAGAAAGAAAAAACATACTTCCAAAACCACAGGCCATGAGTATTGTAACTTATGTTCCTTTCTTTTTTTTCCATTTATTGTTATGTATTCAATATACATACAAAAAATAGATTTCATAAAGACATTTTCATTCACATACAAGTACATGATGTACTTTGAACATTCTCCCTCTGTCAGAGAAAGGCCAGAGGAGGAAGCTGGTGTCCTGTCTTATCACTTTCCATCTTGCTTGAAACAGCGTTTTTCATTGAACTTGCAGCTCAATTGACAACCCCAATTCTCAGAAACCCATAGTCACCGCAGAACTAGGGTTATGCACATGCCCACCTGTGGCCCTGTCTATAGCCCTGCTGTTTGAGAGTGCCTGAATTAGAGTTCCTTAAGCACTCTCCCCCACTGCGCCATATCCCAATCTCCTCTTCAAATCTATCAGTACGAATTATTGCCCCAAATGCATGTATAGTATCTTGGGTCCCCATTAAAGATGCTGATAGAAAAATCTACGTTAACTTTACAGTCATGCAACTTCTGTTCATCCTGCTGTAAATGAAATAGAATGACTGCTTTGGACAATGAAGTTGTATCTTGTAGTCTTTATAAAGCCATAGATGATGAAATGGCTTCAGGATAAAGGACACTGAAAATGCTTTTAAGGAATTCTTTTTCACAATAGTTACTTAAGCAGTCACTTTCATGGGAGGCTCAGCCAGTCATAAGAAAAGCAATGGCGAGCTCAGCCTCCGGGTTTCCCTTCTGTAGTCACAATGCACACCCTGCTGAACGAAATATCAGGAAACTGAACCATGCCAAGGCAATGAGTGCTGCAATAGGGACTCAGTGGTATAAATGAGGTTAATAACTGGTGAGAAGTCCCCACTTTATTCACAGAACTTTCACTTCCCTGTGATGTGCATCTTTGCAGAAATACCGCCTGTCCTTGGAGAGCTAATGGCTCTCGTCACGAGGCTAATCCACGGAGCTTCGGCTATCTCGAAACTCATTTCTAAAGTCACACTAATCTGCCTTTCCTCCTCTGTTTTGTTTTCTCTCCCGAATGATTTTCTTATTTCCAAAGATCTCAAGCTGAGAGTAAAGCATTTCTGCTGCTACTTATGCTATTTCCAATCAGGGTTGACACTTTTATTTTCCGACGAGCTTTTTTTATCTCGTTTTAATATACAGAGCAGCAACTTGTGAAGGAAATAGTGTTTTCAGAACGTTACAGCTCTGCTTTAATACTGCTGCTTTGTGATCCTCTCCACCTCTCAGCATCCGAGAGGGGAGTTTTCTGTTTGTGGCTTACTTGTTATATTTTGACTAGTTTGAAAGCTATTTTGGGGATATTAAATTTTGAGTCGTGCTCAGGGAGCTGTGCTTGTTTAGTAGTCTTCTGTCTGTCTGTGTATCTATGTATGTAAGTGTTTATTTATCTACCAATAATAAATGTACCAAGTTACCTCGGATCAACTAATTATAGCATGGGTCTTCTGACTATATCCTTCACAAACGACTTTTTCGTATCAACATGACTTTTTGTCCGTTATTTTTTAAGTGTATTTTTAATTTAGTCTTTGAGAATTTCATCACATCTATGTTTTGATCAATCTGCCCCATTCATTGCTTCTACTAATTTCAGCATCCCAAATCATCCCTCCCTCCCAAATTCATGTTCTCTTTTTCATAGCCCAGAGTCCAATTAGTGCTGCCAGTGTGTGCACGGGTGAGGGCCCATGCTCATAGCTTTCCTGTCTTACTCCTACACACAGGAGATCTGTAAGTATCTAGTGAATGAAACTCAAAACAGAAGGAAAATCAACTCACTATTGTAAGGTGTGAATGAGACCCCCAACAGTTTTGGACTCTGGAAGAAACCTGGAGCCAGAGCTTATCTAAGCCTTGCAAACCGGTTCCAGATCCCAAATTCCTTGGCAGATAAGTAAGGAATTCACGAACAGCTCTGGAAAAGGACTACTTCCTGGACAGAAGCTTGCCTGAAACATCAATCAGATGTCATGGCAACCCCCCTCCCCTAAAAGCCAGGAGGGGACTGAAGGTTTAAAAGGTTTTGAGGACTTGGACAACGTGCTTCTGCTTCTGCTGCTTGTGCTTCTGCTTCTGCTGCTGCTTGTGCTTCTGCTGCTGCTGGTGCTGCTAGTGCTGCACGGCCAGCCTGGTTCCCCGGAGCCCCAGCCCCAAGATGGGGGTGAGGGGGCTAGCCTCCCCCATCTCTTCGGAGAGGCTAGCCCCCAAGGGGGGCTAGCATTTCTCCACTCGTGGGTGCGGAGGAGCTAGTTCCATTTGGTCTTCTTTCAATAAAGCCGGGTCCTGTTAGCTGCCAGCAGAGTCTGGTCCCTTCTGTCTGCTGCGTCTCTCGAACCCTGAACCTGACATAATGGTGCCGTGACTTGGATGGAAGAGAGCAGCAGCCCACATGGGGACCACCTTTCATGCAGGACCTGACGTGGTATGATCTGATCCGCTGGTCTGCTGTGAGCTCCTCACCCACAGCCTAGCACCCTACATCATGGGACATGGAGGTACCGGTTCCTTCTCCCCTCTATTGCTCTCTCAGCGTTCTCCCTCTCATTCTCCCATTTCTGAGTGGTCACTGGTGCTCACTCGCCACTCGCCCACTCAGCACCCCTGTCTACCTCTTGCCCAGTTCTGTGTCTCCTCTTTCATTGCCTACAGGACTCCTGCCAGGCCTTCAGTGACAACAAAGGACACTGGGCACAAGCCTGCCCCAACTCAGCAGCCGCTGCCAGGGCCATGCCCACAGTGGGAAAAATGGGGATGCCTGGAGGATGACTGAGAATCGAGGTAGGCCAGTCACGTGGCCCCCCAGATCCCCAACCAGCCTTCAGATCTTCTTCACTGATAGAACTCATCTGCCTGGCCACCGAGGATTGACCTGCACAACAGCAATGGAGGAACCCAGAGCCACTGCCACAGTAGACAAAAGGCCTGTTTGTAGTAGGGGACCACACGGTCTGTCCTCCTCTTCCTACTTGGGTAAGAAACACCCTTAGCAGCTTTCCATGGTGGGAGTCAATGGGCTCCCCACACCCCCAGGGCTACTCTACCTCTTCCCCACATTCTCTAAAATACCCCTAACAGCCCTAACATTTTCTTATTCCTTCATGCCCTGGACACGCCTCCTATTTCAGACAAATTATTAAAGCATTGGGAGATACCCCCCACCCTTCTCAACTACATTTACTATACAGCACTCTTCTGAGCCAAACTGCCATCTCCATAACTTCAACTGTGTCCACTTACAGGTTCGTTAAGCGGAGTCATTGGACTCTCACCTAAATATCCAACCACCCCTCTCAGCTTTAATGTTATTATGTCTCGTGGTATTAAGAAAGAAAATAAGAGGGTAAAAGGAAAGGAAATATTTTATAAAGAAGGATTTATGTAAGATTATGAGGGCTGGATATTTTCAGAACAGAAAGAAAAAAGAAAGTCTATGTAAGTGGTTGAAGGTCTGAGTCTTGAAAGAGGAGTAACTAATTTTATGCAGAACATCTTAAGCAAATAACCATTGTTAATGACCACATCTGTGTCTGTGACTCTGAGTTTGACAGTTTCTGGTGGTCTTCAGGATTGGATATAAGGCTAGGATGTGTCTCAATCAGGAACAAATACTATGTATGAAGCTAACCTTTACACACCTCATTTGTCTGACCTCCGTCATGGGCCAATCTTTCTCCCATCTCTACCCCCTTAAAATTTTTTTTTGCAGAATTGTCTTTGATCTCTACCTGGACCTGATCCCTACAAAGTGTCAACTCTCCCATTTCATTAACCTTTTCAGGTCTGAAACAGTGTTACCAGCAGCTAAGCCTCTAAGGTTTATCCTGTCCTCTTATCCCACCAGGGGGGAGGAAGGGGGGAAGGCCTGTCAAGCTTATCTCCTCACTTGGTCTACAGTCTCTTATGCAGGAGGAAGTGTCTCAGAACCAGTCCCTCTGCTTGCCTACACAAGAGGACTGCCTCCAGCTCTCACCGTTCTGCTCTTCTGCTCACCTTCCCACCAGGAACTATGCAGGGCTGCCTAACTCTGATGAGGACTCGAACCCATTCCAGCCCCATGTGTCATTCCCTACTCCCCTATCATCGCCCAATCTGTCAGCAGGAAGTAGCTAGAGGAGAAACTGTGCCCCAATTCCCTTATGACACAAAAGGCTGGAATGTAAGTTGTGAATGAGACCCCCAACAGTTTCGGACTCTGGAAGAAACCTGGAGCCAGAGCTTATCTAAGCCTTGCAAACCAGTTCCAGATCCCAAATTCCTTGGCAGATAAGCAAGGAATTCACGAACAGCTCTGGAAAAGGACTACTTCCTGGACAGAAGCTTGCCTGAAACATCAATCAGATGTCATGGCAACCCCCCTCCCCTAAAAGCCAGGAGGGGACTGAAGGTTTAAAAGGTTTTGAGGACTTGGACAACGTGCTTCTGCTTCTGCTGCTTGTGCTTCTGCTTCTGCTGCTGCTTGTGCTTCTGCTGCTGCTGGTGCTGCTAGTGCTGCACGGCCAGCCTGGTTCCCCGGAGCCCCAGCCCCAAGATGGGGGTGAGGGGGCTAGCCTCCCCCATCTCTTCGGAGAGGCTAGCCCCCAAGGGGGGCTAGCATTTCTCCACTCGTGGGTGCGGAGGAGCTAGTTCCATTTGGTCTTCTTTCAATAAAGCCGGGTCCTGTTAGCTGCCAGCGGAGTCCGGTCCCTTCTGTCTGCTGCGTCTCTCGAACCCTGAGCCCTGACAACTATGGGTAATTGTGAAAATACAACCCCTCATTCATCATACCTGAAAGAAATCCATCCATTAACAAAACTACTTATAATCACTCTTATCATTTTGTATGCTTTTACCTTTTAATTGTTTTAATTTTAATAATGCCACAATACTGCTGTATTGTATAATAATTCCTATGTGCTTAACACTGTTTTACATGTATTAATTTCTAACAGTATTAAAACCTCTTTGCAAAGAAACAAAAAAAGCATTCACTTAACCTGGTTTAAAATGGTTCAATGATTGTCCTATAGAAATAAACTAAGTTGCTTAAAGCTGGCTCCACAGTTATGAGTTGCAGATCTGAAATGTGAACCAAGATGAAGTAGCTGTATAAATCATGTTCCAAACCACTGTAACAAACATAATGAATTACGGCTATCAATCTTTTATGTGCAGAAGTGTTAATGCAATGTATTGTTAGCTACATCTGGTTAGAAGAACAGTTCTTAGCAGAATTTACCAAAGACTTCTTAAGTCTTGCTATCTTATTGATAAATTAAAAGTAATAGCTTTGTTCATGTTGTGATTTAATAATAATTAAACTTAAAACATACATGATATTTCTAATTTTCTAGTGAAAAAAATAGTAAGCATATAACTTAAATGACATATATGACCATTTATTGGTGACTGTTTATAAAATGCTGTAAAAATGCCAAATAGTAATATGCTATTGCTTGATCTATTTAACATAATGAATGGTAATTTTTCCTTTTGTCATGTGCTCCATGTCTATGATTAATGAGATTGTCCTCTCCATCTAGTTCCATTCTGAAATTAGAAAAACAAGGCCTTTGAACTTGGTCTCTTTTCCTCAAATTACTTTGATCTATTGGGCTGAAAATCTTCACTGGGATTTTGTTGGAGGCTGGCTTGAATCAGCAGAGTTTCTTTTTTTTTTTTTTTAAGACAGAGTAACAGTGCTAAAACATCAATTCCATAACACATGATGGATCAGGATATTTTCATTTCATCTAGTACTTTTTTTCTGATTTCATTTACTAGTTCTAACAGTCTCCTTTTTGGGTGCAGACTTTGAGTTTTAAGGACATAAGACCTTGTTTTGGAAGTGAAAGTCTTCTGGTTCTTCCATTCTGATTTGAATGTCTTTTTACTCATTTTACTTGCCTAGTGAGTCTATGTTGGGATCCCAATTATATGGTGAATAGAAATAGCAAGAATGAGCACCATCGTCTCTTTCACCTACTGCTAAACAAGCTTCCACTCTGCCATTGTTGAGTATAATGCTACCTATGTGGCTTTAACCACTAATTATGGAAATTCCTTCTATAGTTAGTTTAGCAAGTTTTATAATGAGGCCACATTGGGTTTTGTCTATTGCTTTTTCTGCCTCACTAAAACTAAAAATAAAGTCATAGTGGTGTATATCTGCAATCGCAGCTCCCCAAAGGTGGACACCGAGGCAAGTTTAAGGCCAGTCATGTCTCACAAACTATTTAAAACTCAAATCATCATGTGATTTATTGTTATCACTTCTGTGTATGTTCCCACAATAACTGAAGTCAAAATCTCTCAGTCTTTTGCACCCTTTGTACTTGTGAACTTTATCCACATGAGTAAGGAAAAAAAAAAAAACACATAAATATCCATAAGTAGACAGTGGATAAAGAAAAGTGTGATATACAAATATAGTGAAACCTTATTCTGCCTTTATAGAATGGGAACACGGTCAGACCAAAAAGAAAATGGAAAATGAAGAACAGGGAATTACTTTACCTGAAATTAACCAGTAAAAGAAGGAAAAATAATGCATGATCCTTATTTTTTTAGTCTAACACACAGAAATGTGTAGAAGGCTGATTTCCAAAGCCAAGAGTGTGTGAAATTGAGGAGTTGCTACTCATTTGATATATACTTTCAGTAAGAAATTGAAGAAGTTCTAGAGTTTGTCTTAGATAACACCTACATAGTGTGTGCTGAGAAACTCTTATTGGATAGATTTCTTCAACAAAAGAGAAAGAAAAAGAAATGTGGTATTTTCTTCAGCTAAGGATTAGTTTACTTCCGTGTATAGGTATTCATTTAAACTAATCATTAAAAAGGAGAAGACTCACTGATTACTGGTACTGATTACTGATTACAAACTGGCCCAACCACTATGGAATTCAGTGCACAGGTTTCTCATCAAAGATATAAAAATAGATTGACCATATACTCAGCTCTACCACTCGAGTATATTACCAGAAGACTTTATTTGCTACTACAGAGGTACTTGCTCAATTTATTGCTGCTGGATTCACAATATCCAGGAAATAGAATGATCCTAATTGTCTATCTACTGATGAACGGATAGTGAAAATGGGCAAATTTACACGATGGAATATTAATCAGTCTTTAAAAAATAAAACTACAAAACTTTCAAATAGATGAATAGACCTGGGAAACATTATACTGAGTTAGGTAACCCAGACTCAGAAAGACACAGTTTGAATGTTCTCGCATATGTGAATGACAGGTTTGAAAATATTAGCTGTGGGTTTAATTTGGAGTGCCCATAGCATTCAGTAGACTAGGGACTGGAGAGATGGCTCAGTGGTTAACACTGACTATTCTTGCAGAAGACCTGGATATGAGTTCCAGAACCCACAAGGTGATGAACAACTATTAGTAACCTCAGTTCCAGGGTATACAAATGCCTTTTTCTGTCCTCTGTGTGCATTGCATGACATGGGTGCACTTGCACACATGCACCCAACACACGCATACACATAGAATAAAAATAAAGTGGAAAAAAAGAAGTCAGGAAACTAGTAAGGGGTCAGTGAGGAAACTTTCAAGGGAAGGGAAATAGCAGAGGTTTTGGAGGAAGAATGGGAAATAATAGAGCAAAAATAATTAAATGTAGTGAAGGATGGAAGCACAAGGCAGAGCAGGGAGTCTGGGATGGGACAACTAACATGAACGACCTTGAAGAAGACAAACGGAAATTTCCTACTATAGAAGTTTCCTAAATATGTACATGTGCAAAAATAAGAGTTGAAATGGAACTGACCTACAGCAGGGAGATAACACATTTACTAGACACCATAGACTATTAAATAAAAATCAATGCCAGTTTTGGGTAACCTCTTTTGGAGTTATTGGACAGTATGATCCCAGGACTACTAAATATTAGAGGCCACTGCCATTGCTCTTGATTACCCTCTAGATAACTTGTTGGCAACACCAGGTTACAGAAGACATCATATACTTGTGTCACTCTCTCTCATGGCAGAGTGACAGACACCAATCGGTGTACCCCCTTTTCAAGTTCCCTGTCTCCCACCCAGCAGGAGAGAACAACGAGGGGGATCAGGCACACAGCTCGTGTCCCACTTCTCTTGGATTGCCCCGGCCCCCTCCCTGTGGTAGGCGAGGGCTTTTGAGGGGAGCAAAAGATGGTCGGGTGTGACAGCCTGCCTGTTCCCAGCTTCCTGGCTCACTCCAGGAAAGAATCAGACATGACTGGGGTCCCTGTCTGACCAAAGAAGCGTGCAGCTAGCCAGCTCTTTTGATGATACAGCTTTAATGCTGTAACTTCCTCAGTGGTACCGCAGGAAGCCGTTTACTGAACTTAACAGGCACATTATAAAGGCTCAGAGTTACAGGTATTAGCATACAGCAGGATGTTTCTACCAATCATTTTACTGGTCACTTTGATCATGTCTTCACTTTACATAGAGGCTACAGCTGTCCACACGCTGTTCATGAAGGAAGAAGTAATTCTCCTCCAATGGCACTTAAGTTCCTAGTTCACCTAATTATCATGTTGTGTGTGGTATGTACCTATCTCCTCTGGCTGATCTTTGTTTTAGCTCCTCTCAGCACCATCTTGCCCAGGCCACAAGGTGCCAGCCGGTCAATTAGGATTTCTTAAGGCCCAACAACTTGAATCAAAGAATATACAGAATTCAAGCTGATACTTACCTGTAAGCTTCGTCCCTACTAGCTAGCATTTATAGTGTTAGCATTTACTATGCATGCTACTGAGAGAGAAAATTAATCATCAGTCTCACCCAGCTATGAGCCCTGTGAGCTACAATAATGATCAGGCTGGCACAATAGACCCACAAGTTCAATAGTGGCATGGATATTCTGTGAGTAAACAGCCATTATCTTACTGTATTTAAGGACAACTCCATAAATGTAACTCATGACTGGTACAGTTCAGAGGATGGGACCACAGCCCTGGGAGAGAACCAACTACATTTTCTGCTAAATAGACACAGTAGTATAACCAGCTAATGACAGTTTTAGACCCATACATTAGTGCATCTTACAACTCTTATCAGAAAAGCTTAATTTTAGTACATTGTGATTAACACAGAGATCCACATCTGGGAAATTGGAACATAACAAAATAATGAGTGCTCAGTCATAAATGGGACATCTATAGTACATCCTATGCCCAAATATCAGGGATTATTGAGGAAGAGTTGGTAAGAAGAATCTAGTGGTAGTAAATGACTAAGGTAAAACAGTGATTTAAAGATACAGCAGACCAGTGACTCATATGAACTCACAGGACTTGACATAGCATGTATAGGACCTGAGCAAGTTCAAGCCAGAAAAATTACAGCATAGAAGAAGGAAGTGTTCAGGAAGTCCCACGCCTAGCTGAGAAAAGATCAGAAATTGATGGCTGCTGGGAGCATGAAAGTAAGCTTTCTTCCAGGATGGAGCTAATGAAGGACTGGCATGATCCTTCAGGTAGTCCTGTACCACTGCAAATACTGGCAGCACTAAGTGAAATCGGTGGGTTAAAAAAAAAAAGAACAGATTAAATTTGCAGAATGTAGTGCTTTGGGGACAAGGAAAGAATTGAAGAAGAGGGAACAGGGAACGGGGTTGATTAAACACATTATATGCATGTATGAAATTCTCAAACAATAAATAAGAAAAAAGTAAATTGTGAGGAAGACCTAGAGAATTTCAAAGATCATTTTGAATTTGAATATTATTTCAATATAATGCAATTGAAATATGTTACCATAAAAAAAGAAGTGAGAATTTTTGACTTGACAAGGATGACAAACTGGGACACAGAAGAAAACAAATTGCTGTTACTATATGTCTCAGTACCTACCACAAGGGGTTCTTCTCATTGTGCCTTCGTGGAGTGCTCAAAACTAAATTTCAAGCATTTTTTTTTTCAAAATATGTATTAAATTGAACGTTTTCTGAATCTTTTGTCAAAGTATTTGAGGGATGTGGCTTAATTTATAAACATGTCAACATGTTTCTATCATTGTATTCTCCTATTAAGGGCACATTCTGTTCTATTTCAGTTTTGTATATCATGAGAGCTAGTTTCAGGAACGAGGTTTCCAGATCAGTTCCAGCTCAGTTGTACCAAGTCCTGTGTCCAGCTTACGTAGTTCCCTCAGTAATAGGACCTTCCTTTCACGTGCTAGGAGGCAATCAGTGACTGGGGCAATAACATATTATTTTGAGAGTCTCTTGGACTACCCTGCCAACAAGTCAAAGGGAAGTTTCTCCTGCCTGCCACTGTTTTTTTGTTATATAGCCTTCAGGTATGCACATGCTCTCATATATTTATTGTTTGCATATTATTCAATAAGACATTGAACTAATACTTTTACCTCTGACTTTTCATACCATTTAAACATTATTTCTCTCTCCTCTCACTTCCCTGTATAACTCTGCCTACTCCCTTCCCGTTTCTCCTCATTTCTCTATTTCACCCGAATAATTCCTATCTTCTAGTAGTCCCTTCTTATAAGTTCCTTCTTTCCCATTATCCTCATGGTTCATGTCCATGTTCCTGATTCCAGTAGTTACATCAGAATATATACTCACAAGTAGAGATTTACAGCTAAGCTCCACAAATAACAGAGAGCATATATCCTTTGTTTTTCTGAACCCATGTTACTTCACTTAATATAAGTTTCTAGTTCCATCCATTTACATGCATAATTCATGATTTTATTTTCATTTATAATGGAGTAGAAATCCATTGTGAAAATTATCACATTTTCTTTATCTGTTTATCAGTTGAGGGACATTTAGGTTGTTTCCATTTCTTAGCAATTTTGAAAATAGCAGCAACAAACATCGCTGTGCAAGTATCTCTCCAGAGCAACCTGTACATATAGGATGAATGCATCTCTCAGATCTCAACAGAGAAGTTTCCTTATGCAGTAGATGATTAATGCAGAAACAAACAACTGGCCAATGTGTAGGAAACAATAGGCCACAGGACGTGGATCTCTGAATAAAGCACCAATTTCAAACCTTTGTCTCTCAAGGCTCAGGGATCATTGTGGAAGAGGAGGCAGAGAGATTGTAAGACCCAGAGAGTTTGACTGACCACAAAGAGATAGAGTCTTCCAGACAGCTGTTCAGTTACCCCTATGAACTCATAGCAATGGTGACAGCATATGCAAGTTCCATGTAAATTCAGTCCAGACAAAAATCCCAGAATAGAGAGGGGTAAGGAAGAGAGAAATCTCAACCCATCTTAAAGAACTTTTGGCAATTGATGGATGCTGGGAGGAGGATAGACAGGGATGGAACCTTGTGAGTTTAGTGGATTGACCCATAGTGAAGGAAATTTGGAGACACAAATCAGACTCAGACTCTGTAGGGTGCAATATATATATAATTTAATTGGGTGGGGGTGGCAGGAAGATGTGGATAGGGAAAGGAATCTAAATACTATCAAACTATATTGGATGAACATCACAAAATTCATTAAAGAGATAAAATTAAAAAGAAATTGTACTATGGACATGCATTCCCCTTTTGCCTATTATATCCATTATCAGTACACATTGAAATAAAATAGTAAACACAATAAAATTATAAAGTCTATTTCCTGGATTGATTAACTGGGCCCTATGCTAATTAAATGTGTCCCTGCTTCCTGTTTTCAACACATATTCTTGTGTGTATCTTTATATACCTGAACTCATATTTTATTATATCAAAGATTCTAAGGGAGAACACCAATCAATGGTCCAACACCAGCTTCAAGACCAAAATAGCAGCATCAGTGATTGGCACACAGCACTGGTTCAGTAATGACACTTTAATCTTGGGGGCAATCAACAGCTGCCTAATTGGATTAAAGCCCATTCAATGAGAGGAAACTCATGTGTGGTACTGTAAAAATAGCCAAATGCACATGGCTCAATAGGTCATAGATCTTAGAGGAAACCTCAAGGCTGTCACATTCCTAGACTAATATAGTTTCTTACTATGTGCAAAATATAGATCCTCATATTTACAGGCAAATATTTCAGTCACCACTCATCAAAGAAGCTTATTTGACACAAGACAGAGACTATTACATAGTACCACAACTGATCGCACATAGACATTGTCTGTGAATTTCCCAAGTCGAAGTGGCACATCTACACTTCAACCTTTGCACCTAAGGCTCATGGAACATAGAGCAAGGTAGAGAGGACACTAATGAATCTCTCAGTTCTCATTAAGGAAGCTCCCTCATGCAACAGGGTCAAGACACAAAAGGTCACAAATGGCCAAAGCATAGAGATTAAGATTCTGTAGAATGCAGGTCCTCAGACAGGACTCCTATATTAAATTTCACCTACCCAGGGCTCAGGGTCCATTGCAGAAGAGTGAGTGGAAAGATTGAAAGAGCCAGGGAGGAGGCACATGACCATATGAAAATAAGGTCCTACAAGTTCCTGGGATCCTGCTCATGTGAACCTACAGATACAGTGACAGCACACACAAGACCCATGCAAACTCAAGCAGACAAAATCCCAGCATCAAACTGGGGAATAGACAGCAGACCCCAATATTAGATGAAGAAATATTGGCATCTGTTTAGTGCTGAGTGAGGAATAGTTGGTCTTCCTAAAGTTAGAGACTCTAGATAGGCAGACTAGACCTCAGTAGATGAACTTGCACTGAGGAATGTCTGGGGATAATAATTCGACACAATATTCCTGAACACAAATGACAGAATGTATGAATTCCAGTGGGGTACTTGGAAGGTTGTCAGTGGGGAAGTAGGTATGAAGATGATTAAGACTGATTGAGATGTTCTGCATGAAATACACAAAAATGTAATATTTTTAAAGCAAAAACAAGTTCCCCTATACAGATTTATTTTATTGTTTTCTTTTTTCTACTTGTACTTCATAAATACTTATATAGCATGTTATTTTTTATATTATATTAAACCTTTGTATTATTTAGTATTTGATTCCGCGAGTAACACATCATTTGATGAGAATTTATTTGACACTCAGAATGTTTTTACACATATACTAAATATATAATACTAAATTATAGAGATGCTTATAGCCTAATTGAGAGAAAAATACGATATAAGCCTCTGAAAATAATCTTAGCAGTATATAACAGAGCAGTCCAAGCCAAAACATAATCAACATACTATCCATATTTTTTGTGATGAACTTCTCTATCGTTGCAAAAAATAAAGAGGATAAATCTTGTATGAGTTACTAAAACATGGGAATATTAAAGGCTGCTTTCAGGAATGCCATGCCAATTACAGAAAAGAAAGAGTCAAACATACCTCATTTGATGTTCATTCTCAAGCAGGAGTGACAGACTCAGTGCAAACGCTTTCTCATGGCAAGTGCAGGAATAAATACAGATACTTCTTTTGATGGAAGCATAAAGGAAGGAGGATTTGACCTTGTCAGTGTAAATAGGTTAGAAAGACCTTCTTCAGACAGATAATTGCATCCAGATAACAGATTGAAAGAAAAGCACTCAGGTAGAAAATATGAGGTTCCAACTGCAAGCAAATTCTAACATCATCACTACCACCATCCCGTTCACAATGATAACATGTAAGACGAGGAATATAGAATAGGAAAAGTCTCTGACATTTAGAGACCAGAATAAATATCATGTTAATCACGGAGTATATTAAACCATACTTGCATATAATGGTAGGCCAGTAAGGAGGCTTTGTAAATCATCCACACTCTGGACAGATATATTCTGGGTAATTTTAAGATCGTTTTTGAAGGTAAGGACACAATCTATACATCTAGCCAATGTGATAAACTAGAAAACACACAGTTGTCCTTACTTCTTAAGTACCTTAAAATTTGTACCTTTAAACCTACTTCCCCATGAACATGGAAAGATTGAAAGTAAAAGGAGAGAGTGGGAGCACCCTAGACATCTCAACAATTCCATTATGCTTTCATGACTATGATAGGCTTCCCGAGACAAGTGACCAGTTTTAGCAAAAAATAATAATAATAATAATAATAATTCATATATCAAAACTTTCACATCCAAGCTATAAGTGAAATGCAAAGTGCAGTTTTGCTAATACTTGATCATTCATCTTTTATGACATAATTGTAGAGTTTTAAAAATTGTAGCTTTTTATATTGTATCTTACGAATTGTGACAGTGTAATTCTAATTTCACTATGCACAAATACATTTCCTTTCATTAAAAATATTTATATGCCATATAGCATAATATTTATACGTTAGTTTCCTAATATTGGTTACTAAAGACCTCTAGCTACAGATCTATATTTCACGATAGGCATTACAGAGTTTGCTGTGTTACTGGTACTCCCTTCAAAAGAAACAGCAAAATTCAAACCAATTTTATTTGGTCAGCAGATGGCAGTGGAGAAGAGTACAGCATCCTGTTTGTTACCTATCAGATCTGAAGGGCTTGCCTGAATACTTCTTCTGTTCAGAATTCTGATATTATAGGACTAAACTAGAAACTATACTCCTTTATTTGGAAAGATTGGACATAATGAATCCTTAAAATTCAGAGCTCCGATGCAGACTCGTTCCTTGCAATGTTTTCACCCACATTTTCTAACTGAAAACATGCCTCCCTCCCCTGACTTCTTCCCTTCCTCCCTCTGCCCTCCTTCCTCCATTCCTCCCTCCCTTCCATATCCATGTACTCTTTCCTTAGCTCTTCCTGTTTTCTTCTCTCTTTCCCTTTAAAACGGTTATAAAGTTTTATTTAGTCAGTTTAACAATACATATCAGCACAGCATCTAAAGAGCAATCTTGCAAATCAAATGAGCCTTAGTGGAAGCCGTCTTCTACAGAGCATGTGGAAAATAACTTTACTATGAGAACAATGCTTTGAAAAGTCAGAGGAACTGATGGATTATGCTGTACTGACTTATTTAAATAACACATCATCTAATTTTTAGTGCATGAATAGAATTTTCCTTAAATTTGCATAGTGATTTCCACTGTTTAAAGCAGGAAATGACATTTAAGACATTGAAGATGCTTGAATTTCTCCATATTTTCAAGAGCTATGAAGTGAATTTACTGAGTTAGTTTACAGCACTTTAAGATGCATTTCTTTTTTCTGTTGTCAAATGATTTCATTGCCATGTCTAAGATAAAACCTAAAAGGAAAAATTTGACTATTCTTCAGCAGGGCTTGCTTTAAAGTGGAAAACTTCTATATAGAACAAAGTCTTTTTCATTGATATTTCATTGCTGTGATCAAATTTTGAATAATGTTTGAAATAAGAACAATGATAACTTATTTAATAAATAAGTGATTGTTTTGCTTTTCTTTGTAGGGAGCACCCATTAATCAAAGACTTAACAGTTACTAAAAAATAAAATATATTTTTGAAAGTCTATGTAATTTTTGTAGTTCTGTGTTTCTTAAGGTACTAAACTCAATGAGATTCTCTTTATACAGGTGTATAAACCCTCTGCCCCTGTTCATGCTTGCATTGGTTTTAAGGCCAGGACTTTCCTTTCTTATCACTTGCATCAAGGGAATCCCCGAGAATCTTTCAGTTAGTTACTCTTTGAAGAAGAACAGTAGGACGCCATCTGATCAGAGTCTCAGCCTACTTCATATGCAACATTCCTGAGGAACCTTAGATACACAATAGAGGACCTTGGCAGCCTTTGCATAAATCTCTGATAGGCACTTGGAAGAGACATCTGAACACAATCCAGACTTGAACAAAACTTTGACCCCAGTGTCTGGAGAAAATCTGAACACAGTTCTCTTATTTTAACAGCTATTTTATTTTTACCATTAATATTACTATACTACATATTTTGTAATTTTTGTGCTAATTTTTTGAGAATTTCATACATTGTATTTTAATTATACTCACTCTTCAAATTCTCCCAAGTATATTCTCCATTTCCTACCCACTTAACTTTGTTTCCTTATATTTTAAAGACCTGTTGAAACTTGTTCCTGCTCCACAAATGCTCTTGGGTGTGTGGCCATCCACTGGAGTGTTGTCACTCTACCAAAGACCTTGAAGAAGACAAATCTTAAGGAAAACTAACTATCCCTCTCTCAGAAACTACCCATGGCCAAAATCTGAGGAGACAGGCGGCTTTCGAGGATAAGAGACAGAACCCAAGTGGTATGGAGGGAGAATGGGAAATAAGGGAAAAATTGTTAAAAGAGTGGGGAATGGGGGGGAAGTGTAGCAGGAAGTACATGGAGCAGTAACTAACACTAAAATCCTTTAAAAACGTTAAATGAAGATCTACCACTGTAGAAGTTTTATAAAATATATAAATATATAAAAAAGTGTTTAAGTGGAATTGCCATATGACAAGGCAGCATTGCGCCTACTAACTAGTCAACAACAACTGGAAAATAAAAATCCCAGACCCAGGATGGTGGCCTTTATTGGAATGCTTGACTAGAGAGGTCTCATAGACCCACATACATTACAGGCTGTTTCCATTTTTTCTTGGTTACTTGACAGAACTTGACAGTAAGATTCTATGTCTTAAACAGGGAGAAATCAAGTTGGTACTGACCTTAAAGCTTCCTCCCTTCTGGCTAGTTTTGATGGTGCTAGAAAGTGCTGTGCACACTATTGAATAAAAATGTAATCATTTTTCCTACCCAGCTATGAACCCTGTGAGCTACAATAAACACTGACTTGGCAAGATATGCCCACCACTACAACAGTAGAATGAATACTACAGGCATAACCAACCTCCTGACTGGATTTAGGGTCCACTTTGCAATATGGAGCCCATTCCTGGGTCTGTTATCAAAGTCAAGAATCTGTAGTTTTGCAAATCACAGGCCATACTGGAAAATCTAACTACTGTTATTCTGCTGTATGGACCTGGTATTAAACTAACTTTAACTTCTAATGACTTATTGTTATACCCATAGATTAGTTCATCTTTCAGTTCTCCCCAGAGAAGCTTCTTCTTGTAGGAGATGGTGCATAATGAGGACCCCAAACTCCACAATTTGCAGAGAATAAGAAATAGTGGAGTGCTTGGCCCTAAATGGGACACCTGTATAACACCCTCTCATCCTAATTCTCAGGGGTCATTGTGGAAAGTTGGAAATATTCTAGGAGCCAGAGGTAGATGAAGACTACAATGAAAATATTTTCTAGACATAGCAGGGCAGTTTTACATATGAATTCACAACAATTGTTACAGTCTGTATAAGATATGAGAGAGGTCAAGTCAGACAAAATACTAGAATGGAGAGATGAGCTGCACTCTGTTTTGCATTATCTGTGAGCATGTTGTTATATGGCATAAAGATTTCTGACCAGTGTATCAGGAATTCTAGGATTAAGCAAATTGAAACCCAGGAGATTTAGAAAGCCAGATATTAGTTTGTGCTTTAGAGAATGAGGACACCTGGAGAGCCTTAAAAACCCAAATGACCAGCTACTGAATGAACACAAGAGAGAAAAAGCAATATATGAGCTGTGACAAAGAGGTAGGTCTGAGAGCATTGCAGAAGAAGTTTGATAAGACAGCATGCTGAGGGCATAGGTGGTCCAAATAGAAGCGGGTAATTTTGTTCTGGGCATTGTCAGTATTACTGAAGATTTGCTAGTATGCGTAGATATAAAGAATAACTAAAGTAGGGTTTGACATAATTGATTTGTGTTGAGAGCTAAAGAAAATAGAATACGCTTAACTCAAGAAAACTCTTTGAAGCTTTTTTTTTTTTTTAATGTTAACTCTGACTTTTACATAACAGGTCAGGGAGCTCAGTGAGTATAAATATATTGATGCGTAGTTGCTTTTAACACTTCAAAATTTTTATGTGGCTTTTGACTTTTGTAATTGTATAAGATGGATGTAATTAACAAATGTGCATTGATTTAATTTTAAATGGATAACATTTGCTTCCCTTGTGGCTTTATAGAGACATGAAATCAGAATTCACTAAGGTAGTCATGAGAACAATCAAATAGCACTCTTTATTTCTGAACTGAGAAGTACATGGGAATAAAAAATATACTAGAGTATACCCATTCCCTCTCAAAAGCAAGATGAAACAAAGATGATATGACTAAATATGGGAGCATGCCATGGAGAAAAATACGTTTGTCTTAAAAAAAAAAAAAAAAAAAAAAACAACTGTACTCTTCATACTCATGATAAAAAACAAACACTTGAACAGAAAGCATCCTTCATGTGGTCAGTTACCTGACCAAACTGGTCTCCTCTTGAATTTCTTGGGTGTGTTTACAAAGCTTCACATAGATATTTTCACAGGATTTCTTCAAATGGGAAACTTGAGACAAAGAACTTGGGGAAAGAAATGTCTTCCTCCACCAAATATATTTTTTGTCCTAAAAGAATTTAAAAGTTAATATTTGGGCTTGTAAGTCATTAGAATTTTGCATTTGAAAAACAGGGAAAATACAGATGCTTAGAAACAGAAGACTCTTTACTAAATTTTTTCATGGACCCTGTACTTTGTAGTATTTTCTGTCATGCATTTTATTATTATCATATCTTCATGTTTCATATGAGGAAACCGACACTGGAAGAAATTAAATAACATTCACAGATATTAATTAATTTGCCATCAAATCCTACATTTACAATGATGCTACTCTTTGTATATTTCATTTCTTTAATATCAATATTCGATGGTTAGGATATGTTTCTGATGCCAATATTTCCCATACCATAAAACAATTATGATGTTATAAAAATATGTATATAGGAATTTACATTTCAGAGTAATTACAAAGAAACTATAAAAGGCAAAGCATTGGCTACATGTATCTGTATTTTCATGAAAGTAATTGTGTTTTAAGCTTTCACTAGTCTTTCATATTGCTGAAAAACAAAAGTGCTGCTAAATTCCCAGCTGGTCACTAATATTTGTAAGTCTATAAATAATTGTTATGCTTCAAATCTATCAGGGCAATTATTTTTGAAATCATAAATGACAGGTTGATTAGTACATTGTTATTTGTATTATAGATCAATGACAACTGCACATTTTTAAAACACAGAACACTTCGATTTTAATTTTATTAATTTAAAAACAATCTTTTTGAGCTTCTGTACATTTCACACAACAGTTCATAATCAATTTAGACACTCTCTCCTATCCATGCCCTATTGCCACCAGAACGAATGAGCAGTGGGCTGGCCTTAGCCTGGGAACAGCTAGATACTGATAACAACTGGATGAGGGAGAGTAGTCCTTACTAAGATCTCTGTATAGTCTGACTAGACTCCAGTGGATGAACTTGAACTGAAGGACATCTAGGTATAAATGCTTATTTTCTTTTTCTTTCTTTCTTTCACTTTTTAAGAGGTCTTGCTACACTTTGTAGACAAACTGGGATAAGAATAAATAAAAACAAGATTCAAATTGATTTTCAGGGAGCTCAGTGTACTCAAGATACAAAAATTTAATCTTCTTATTTTTACATAAATGGCAATGATTTCTTCTACCATAGAATTTTTTATTGAAATGAAGATTTCAGAAAAAGTGTCCTTTCTGAAATGTTGATCTGACACAGCGAGTCTGCACCCACATCCCCTAGGTGATGTTTTATCACATTTGTTCAATCAGCCTTTCTTATTCACTGCATATAGATGTCAAGATCTGTGAAGGGTCTGGGCTTTTATGCTGGGTGGAAGATAACAAGTTAGCTTGTCACAGTTTCATAGATTCTGGCAGGAGTCAAGAGCATTCAGGTTAGGTGTCAAAGACTTTATTACTCACGACAGAACAGGGAGCTTAGCTGCATGTTCCCATTGGTTCTTCTTGTTCTCAGTGGTAATGGGGATGACATGAAGGGGAGGCTCAGGTGCATGAGTCATATAAACAGTGGACTTCATTATGACCAAATTGTTCTAAACTTCCAGAAGTTCATTCTCTAAAGGGATGAAAACCTTTTCCTTGATGGAGATATTAACTTTATTAAGGTGATGATAAGCAAATCTGTTCTCTTGAGTGAAAGAAAATTCTGCTTTGCTTCTACTGTCCATGACATGATTGAGATACAAACAGTCATATGGAAACGTCTCTCAACAATAAATGCTCATTACCAAGCTTCTTTTTGTTAATGAACCTTTGCCAGTAATTTCAGACACACTGATTGTCAAGTGTTTTTTGTTTTTGTTTTTGTCTTTGTCTTTTTTTTCTTTCTAAGCTGACCTGGAAATTACTGTGTAGACCAGGTTGCTCTTGGTCTCACAGAGATCTGCCTAACTGTGGCTACTGAGTGCTGGGATTAAAAAAAATGCACCACCACACTGGATAACTGGTTCTTTTTAAGATATATAATTTTATTTTTTAATTAACATGTTAGGTTTCATGTAAGAATTTCCAAACCCTCAAAATTTGATTCTCGTTCCCAGTCTTTTCTCTCCCCTCTCTGACCTCCCTCTTGCATTATTCCTAGTCTCCTCCATAATCTCCTTTCCACCGAATTAGTTCAAACATGCATATTTTAGTGATTTGAGGATAATATCTTACATACCGTTAGCATAAACATGTAAATTTGAAAATTGGTAAAGTACTACTGTGAAATTTCTGAATTCTAACCAAAATTAGCCAATGGTCCAATGGTTTTTCTTGCCCAAGATTTAACATGAGATTATACATTGCATGACCTTTGTCTTTGTTCTTTAATGTGCAATTTTTCTCCAGTGTTGCATTGTGTGTCCTGACCTCAACTCTTTGAGATTCAACTTTCCATATGAAGAATTTCTCTCAGTTTGTTGCTGTTTTAATCCCTCACATGCAGGCCTTTTTCATGACTCTTAAGAGAAATATCAAAGAATAATGCTGTCTTTTACAGTGAACCACCTCATGAGGCAGTAGCTCCCTACCCATCCTTCGACTACTCTGATTAGCTGCTTAACTTGTAAACTTGTCTTCAGAATTCTATATTCAATATCTGAGATATTTCCTTGTATAGGTTTGTTAGTTAATTTGATTTTGGCATGGTTTCCCTGTAGTTCCAGCTGGCCTAGAATTCTTAATTTGTTCTGTAGATGAGATGGACTTTGATTGCAGAGAGATATGCCTGCCTCTACCTCAGGTTGGTATGGCCATTGACAGCTGATTACTGTTGGGTAAGGATGAGGTAGTCTTTCTAAAGTGAAGAACTCTGAGTAGACAACTAGACTTCAGTGAATGAACCTGAATTGAGGTCACTTGGGAACACTAACTTGACATAATATACCTTAACACAGATGAAAGAATGTATGGATTCCAGTTGGGGGCAATAGGAAGTGCTTTGGGAAAATGGACATAAAAATGGTTAAACTGATTTAGATGTTCTGTATGAAACACACAATGATTCAATAAAAATATTTTTAAGATATTCTAAATGAAATTCAAAAAATTTCAATTAAAAATATCATCTGATCAAATCTAATACTTTTTCCTCTATTAATTCATATTTTCCCTCCATTATAGTGAGAATTTCAGCTTCTGTAATTTCAATATATTACATCTTTTCTCTTCCTTCCAAGCTGTCCCCAATCTGATGTTATCTGATGTGTCCTAGAGGATTTCCCACATTGTTATTTCCTTGTATCTACAACCTCCTAAACCAATAATGAAAGTCTTAACTTTACTGAAAATTTTTTTTAATGTATTCTACTGGTAAAGTAAAGGAAATGGAGATGAAAGAAACTATTAGGAAACCACTTTTAATTGTTAATGTTTAGATAGAAAAACATCATTTTATATTTAAATGAATATATTTGTTTTAAATAACATTTACAGAGTAGCAGCTTAAAACTGGTGAGAGGAAAGAGTTATAATGTCTCACCTTGCCTAGTATTGCCTCATTAAGATTGTGTGCATATTAAAATAAAAGCATCATTTTATTCAACTGTAGCCAGTGTCAAAATATTTTTGTCTTCTAGTTTTATTGTGTTAGAGATGGCATTCTACCAAATCAATGAAATGCTGTTCAAGATAATCCCAGTAGTACTGAGTTTCTCAGAAAAAGCAAAAACCAGTGACTTATCAGAAATAGTGTTTTTGAACCATGACAGGTCATCATATACTTTCAGCAGACCTGGGACAGTTGAGTCCCAAAAGTTGTAGATAAAACTCTGAGTAACATAGAGTTATCACAAAAAGAAATGTTGGAAGTGGTTCGATATCTCTTCAGGATACTAGCATGATTTTCTGAAGACATGTGCACTAACAAAGAAATAAACATCCCTTCTGAAATGACTGTAAAACATTCTTCATACCATATCCAATGTCATTGAATTATTTAAGAAAGATATCCATTGGCATACTTTTAAACCATTAATATAGCAGCCCTTTACTGCCTTACATTTGTGTTCTAAGGAATTTAGGCATACTCAAACCATTGTTTTATAAATACATTTTAATTTATTCTTTGAGGATTTCCTACCCATATACACTTTGATTTGTTTAAATCCATCTGCCAACCTGTACCCTCCAACTCCAAGTCCTATATCACATTTCTCTTTCAATTTCATACAGTCTTTATAAAAAGATTTTATATTTTATATTTATATTTTATGCATATGAATGTTTTGCATGCATGTACATAAGTGCACCATGTGTGCGCAGTGCATGTGGAACCCAGAAGGAGTTAGATCATCTAGAACTGGAGTTATATATGAGGGTGAGCCACCACATGGATCCTCTGAAACAATATAAGTACTTTTAATGGCTAAGGCATCTCTCCAACCCAATGTACTCTTCTCTTGACCCACTGAATTTCAGTTGGTGCTGCTTGTCTGTACATAAGTGTAGGACCATCCACTCGAACACTGGAAACCTTTCGGCAGCACACCTGAAGAAAACTGATTTTCCTACTCCAGGTGCTGTCAGTTGTCAATAGCTGATCAGCCAGGAGTTTGACATCTTCCCACATTCATGTTGGAATTTTGACTGGCTTAATATTATGACGGTCTTGTGCATGCAGTCACAGTTGCTAAGAGTTCATATTCACAAGGGACCTGGAATGTCCAGAAAGCACTATTTCACCACAGTGCCCCACAACCTCTGGCTCTTACTCATAGTATTTTTTAAAATAAAAATATACAGAAGCAGGATTTTAAGACCACAATGAAACCGTGGTAATTTGTAAGTTATTGGCATTGTCACATTGTCACCATAACAAAATCCTTTTGAATGGGTGTGGTTAATGAATAAGGCTGCAGTGACTTTCCGGGGAGAATGTTCTTGAAGTAACAAATATTTGAAAATATTTAATGTTCTTATAGTAAGATGAGAGATGGGTATCAGTCTTCCCAAAATTTTAGTATTATTTTTTTAACTTTTAGTTAAATTTTAATATTATTTTTTTTCTAAACTTTTGAAAGTTCCATACACATATCTAAAGACTTTAGTGCATTTTCATCTTTCATCTCCATCCCTCTCATCCTTATTTATTCTATGAAAACAATTCTCAATAAGTTACTTTCTGATTTTCTTACCTTCTTTTCTAAGAGACCCACTGAGTGTAATTATTTTTTCTTGCCTGGGCTTTTTTTTAAAATTCTTATTTTATTTCATAAAACAGGTCTTGAACAAATTCAGATCCCCTCCCCATCCGTATCCCCACCCACCACCACCAGATCTTCTGTATTTTATGTATTCCACCACGCATATTAAGTTCCATCCAGTCAAGTATTTGTACCCAGATGTCCTCTGATGCAAATTCATGCACTGGAGCTTAGTCATCCCATCTAGAGATGGTAGGTAATGTCTGCTCTCTCCCTCTCCCAGTAATAATCAGTCATAAACAGTTCTCAGTCTACAACCACCCCACCTCCCAATTCACTTGCTCTACTCTGTGCCCTTGTCTGATAGAGTTGTCACAGGTCATGCACTCGATGCCACTATTACCACAAATTCACATGTGCAAGCTTCCAGTGACCGAAAGCCCATGCTTCCTTGTGTTTATAAATAAACTTTGGCTCCTATAATCTTTCTGTCCCTCCCTCTTCCACAAAGATCCTTGAGCCTTGAGTGGGTGATTTTTTTATAGGAGTCCTATCCAGGGACACACACACTCTTCAGTTTCTTATTCTTTAAAACTTAGCCAGTTATGGACTTCTGTTGTATAAGACAATTTGGCTTGTGAGAGTCGAGGATGCATTAGCTTTCTCTCCACTCCTCATTCCACCATGATCCATGAGCCTTGGGTGTAGAGGTTCAACTGTAGACGTAACATCTAGGACTTGGCGTCTCTCAGACGTATGTTTTCTGTATGTGACCAGTTGAGGGATTTTGCAGTAGCCTCCATGTGTTGCAAAAAGAAGCTTCTTTGATGAAAGGTTTATGTTATACTTTTCTGTAAATATAAGAATCCTGATTTAGCATATGATAAAAAAATTTTCATTTTTTTAGAAATATGACAGAGATAGGATTTTTCCCTAGAATTTGTGACCTTTTCAGCCATCTGTATTTGGCTGTGTTTACAGTGACACTCATGAGGTTACTCCCATTGGAAGGGCTTTAAGTCAAATTAGGTAGCTGTAGATTATCCCCCAGTTAACAGTGACACTGTAGCACCAACAGACACAGATTGCTGCACCGCTTGTGGTTGTTAGGTTTTAGGGCTGGGTTGGATCATTGATTGATTTTCTCTCTTAGCAGCTTACATAGTATCCTCTAGAACTTGGAGAGCTAAACTTCAGTTAGAAGGTTTCCAGGCCAGTTCCCAGTCCATTGTTCTAAGGCCTGTGTCTGCAGCATGTCCTGACTTCAGTGGTAGGGTCTTATCTTCCAGTTTTGGAAGATAAGCAAGAGCTGAGCTATTATTTCTTTTTGAAGACACTGACAATACATTTTGAAGGAAAGCATTATCTATTCTTTCTTACTTTATACATCTCAATTAAGCAAGAGTCTGACTGTGCAGTTTTATTGCAGCCAAATCCATACAAAATCCAAAATCCTGACATATATGCTGAGTAGTCCTATACTCGTGTATCTTGAAAGAAAATCACAATACATGTTTATTATTCTAAAAATATTTAAACTTTTATAGTGAAACTGAAAATAACTATTATAAATACAATCTTAGCTATTAACTTTGGAAAGAACTCAAACATTGTATAATTAAACTTTCACACATCACATAATTGCATAGATTTTAATCTAAATGTTTCTTAGCAATATGTGTATCAGGAAATCCTTACTGTCCTTAAACTTATTCTTTGACATTTTCTGTTTTCTTCTCTTCACTGAATATATTTGTCATGGTTCAGGTTTACTTCTAAAACTATTTATTTTTTGTACATATATCAAAATAATTTTTCTTATTTCTAATGACTTATTTGTGGAAAGTTACATGTATAACTTGCCTTCTCACCATCTTTGTTGCTGTTGTTTTTTCCCTCAACTTCGTATATGTAATTTTCAAAGTAGGGAACTCTATTATCCTAGTAAGCTACTGTTAGAATATTTATTGGAAAAATATAAACAAATAATTAATAGTAATCATGTATTCTTGATACAATGATATTATAAAGAATTAGTGTTAATAAGTGAGATATATTCTCTTAAAAATACAAAGGGCCACTATTTACAGATTCTTATTAAAATTATTTTATTGCATGTATTTTATGTGTATGAATATTTTGCTTGTGTGAATAGTAGGACACTCCTGTCCTGCAATGCCTATGGAAGCTGAAGAGAGTGTCAGATCCCCTGTCACTGGAATTACCAACAGTTTCTAGCCATCACGTGGGTTCTGAGAGTGGAACACAGGTCCTCTGCAAGAGTAGCCAGTGCTCTTAACTTCTGAGCTCTCTCTCCAGCCTTGATTTACATACTATTAATGAGCTTGTTTTCTATACCTTTTAATGAGTCAATTCATGCATAAACAAATACTAAAGAATATTTTAAATATACTGAAGAATATAAGACTAAATTATAAAGGAATGGTACTTGTTAGATGTGACTGAAAGAAAATCCCCCAGCAGTTCCAGGACGGACAACTTGGTGACTCCAGCCAAACTCCCAGAGTGCACAAATATCTGAGAAAGGAACTCACTTTTACAGCTTCTTGGTCAGATGAAATTCCTGACCCCAAATTCCTGACCCAAAGTTCACAAACATCTGTAAAAGGGACTGATTTTTACAGCTCCTGGGCCAGATAGAGTCCCTGACCCCAGGGATGGCCTCATGGCCAAATGTTCACTATCTCCCTTGAACATCAATCAGATGTCATGGGGACTCCCTGCCCATTAGGGAGGGACCAGCTAGGCAGAGCTCTCTCATTCTCTCATTCTTTCTCCCTGAGCTTCCTCATCCCGATCTGGATCCAGGCACGACAGCCCAGTCCCCCAGCCGGAGCCCCCAAGATGAGGGAGCTAGTCTCCCTGGGGTGGCTAGCCCCAGGGGGGCTAGAATTTCTCCACTCCCAAGTGTGGAGAAGCTAGTCTCTGCTGGTCTCTCTCCGACTTGGGAAGCCAGTACTGTGCCTTTTATAAAGTGGTCCTGCTAACTTCCTAACTGTGGAGTCTCTGGTCCATTTCTGCTGCGTCTCTTGAACTCAAACCTTACAGTACTAAGCATTACAAATGTTCTCGGGGGGTGGGGATGTGAAATTATCCTTTGGATTTCTGTGTCCAAAAATACATTACTTAGAAGAAACTCAGAAGTTTGTTAAGGAGTCAATAGGATGAGGTGGGGCCCAGTTTCTATCCGTAGATTCTGTAGTTGTAAAAATGTATTTGGTAAAGTTGTCTTAGCATGCCAAATACTCTTTCAATTGCATAACCTCCAGCTGTAGAGCATCTAGGGGGATATTACAGTCAAATTGACTCTGTGGTAATAAGTACTGAACTGAAGCAAATTGTGTGGAATTTGATTTCTTGGCCATGGAACTATCATCGGTTTCTTCATCAGTATCAAAGTAACTTTTGTTGCTTTCCTGATAAAAACAGAATTTCTATCTTCATGTTGTTTGGAAAGCATACTATAGCACCAACACCTAGTAAGAAATGATATAATAACAGTCCATTTGTAACAAAATGTGCCTGATTTCACCATAAATAACAATCCTTTGATTATTATTGAAATGCAAAGTATAGATAATAGTGGAATTGAAATGTTTTCTTTGTTGATTGAGAACATGAATCATAAAAAATGTGTAAGAAATTATCTGAGATGAATATATGCTTACATTATAAAGTTCCTTTTTTGTTTTTTATTTTTCTATTTACTATGTGATGGTTTCTGTAAAACTGTCAAAATTGTCCAAGCCAAATGGCACAGAACTGTAATCCCAGCTACTTGAGTAACAGAAGAATCCAGATCATAAGAAGTTCCTGGTCTATAAAGTGATTTTTGAATCAGCCTAGGAAACTAAGCCAGACTCTGTCTCCAAATAAAAAGTAACAAAGAATCCAAAAGAGTTCTAGGGATACAGAAGAAAAATACTTGCATATCAGGCTTAATCACCATTATTACAAAATAAATAGATGAATTAATGAACAATTGAAATTACTCAAATTAAGACAAAGTTATATTTTGATAAATACCATGAATTTTTATTACAACAAGTAAATGTTTTTCATATGTAATTATGTTTACTTATACAAATTATTATTATTCTGGTGTTAGGTTTTCTGTATAATCATTTCCCTCTAAATACTAAGAACTTGATTTGATTTGAAAATTATCAACATTTAAATCAGGTTCTTTGAAACAACTTAAGATACATTCTCATCCTCTTTCATATACAAGACACTACACCAGACAAGTCTGCTGGGTAGATTGTTTCAGACTAGTTTGTATGTTATGTCCATATTCATAGAGTTAAAAGCAGAAAACTTCAAAATTCATTTTATTTCCTGACAAGCTCCATGAAGTTTGCAATATTTCTGTACATAAAATTCATATTCATTATCATAGATTAACAGAAGGAAACATTTTTAGTGTAGCTTAAATTTATAGAGCATTATCTCTATGCATATGTTCCTAATCTCAATTTATCCCAAAGAGTGAAAGGAAAAGAAAGACTGATGATCATCTACAAGCCAAGGACAACAGACATTAAGGAATTCTTCTTCCTCCCTCAGAACACAGTAAAAGTTGCAATCCCCGACACCGTCTACCTTCTAGTCTCCAGAAAATGAGACAGTAGATTTCCTGGGTTTAAGACATAGTGCTGTCCACCACTGTGAGTAGAAAGCTCCCGGGGGGGGGAGTATGGGTCAGATATAATAGCTTTTTTGTTTAACAGGCATTTCCAGATTGCACAGTGAAAGGCAAGAAAGTCCTGTAAAATCTCAATATTCATGTTCATTGAACAATGGAAAATACAGTCAGTGTTAAACCAAGTATTAGAAAATACCGTGCTCGTGCTGGCTGTCAAACATGGTGGCAGTACCTTGAATCCTAGGACTCAGGAGGCAGAAGCTGGTGGACTTCCATCAGACTGAGGACAGCCAGGTCTACTTAGTGAGTTCCAGGACAGCTGGGGCTTTCAGGAGATGGGATCTCCTCCCTCAAAGGAAAGATAAAATGTTAAACTACACAGGGTACTGCCACAGCCTTTGATTGTCTCCCAGAATTATAAGGCCCTATTGCAGAAGGTAGAACAGGACTTGGACCAATGAAGCTGGAACTGACCTGAAAGCCTCCTCTATGAAGACTAGCTTTCATAGTTTTGGAAGACACTATGCAAGCTGCTAAGGAAGACAAATCAGTCAGTGGTCCAACTCCAGTTTTAGAGCCTAGCAACCACAACAGTGATGATAAAAGCAGACTACATTGGTGCAGAAATGATATTTATATGCTAAGCTGTATGTGTAATCTAGATATTCTGAAACAGTTTTCTTATTAATTCTGAAGGCCACTAGAAAGTTCAGATGATCAAATTTTGAATTGTGTTCAGTGAATATCTAGATAGTGAATCAGTGGCCAATTCTGTTTCAGAGTCTAATTTCCAAGGACCTTGAAACTACTCTTTCTGCAAAATGAGTCAAAAATCATAACTCTCTAGGCATAGTATTTTTCATTTATTTACTTTCTTCACTTTTTACATCCAATTTATTTTTATTAATCATCCAAAATAAACAGCAATCATATGAGTTTATCAGTTATACACATTTAAACCCACTGTAATAAAAAAACAACATAGAAGATCCAGTTAACAGAATTGAATATGTTATGGGGAGGGAGGAAAAGTCACTTTTCTTCAGGTTACCCCTGTTGCAATAGGCAGTCCTATACCCACTTGCACACAGGTAGCATTATTAGAGTCAATGGGTCATAAATTATTTTTTAATCATGAAAAATCATTAATTTAGTGTCAAAAGATATCAGAATAATTGCACAGACGTATCTTAAATCTAAGAAATTCTGAATTTGTGATTAATTTTTTAGTCTGTTTTTTGAGCTGCTGTTATTTAATTTTCATCTTTGTTGAATTTTTGCTATTTTTATACAATATAATTTGATGGTACTTAGATCCACTCCTCTCTTTGAAACCTTCCCACAGCCCCAGGCCAATTAGTGCATTCTTATAAATATTATATGATTTATAGAGTCTGAATTGTATCCTCACCCACTGGATACACTAAGAGTCCCATCTCTGTAAAACATTGACTTACCCTCTCCCAGCAGTCATTAACTGACAAAACTTCCTTAGGTTTGGTTGGAATTTCTTACCCACTCACGTGCATTATGTTAAACATAGACAAATACACATGACTGGAGAGGTCATGAATCCTGGAGAAAAATCTATTTTTGTCGAATTTCTAAACCAGCAGTAATTTCTCACTTTATTCTAAATATGCATTCTCATATTGACTAACAAGTATATCTTTCACTCCTGATCAAAGAACTTTCTTTTTGCAACAGATGGAGACTATTACAGAGTTCCAGAAGAGATCAAACACAAAGAATAAGTGTCTGTGAGACACTTAACATTAAGTGACATATCTTCAATGAAACTGCTACACTTAGGATGAATGCATTTATTAACTCTCATCAGAGATGTTTAAATATGCTGCAGATGGTGATTAACATGGTGACCCACAATTGGCCAATACAGAGAGAATAAGAGACTACAGAGTGCTTATCCATGATTAGGACACCTGTTTAAAATCTATGCCTCTCAAGACTCAGGGATCATTGCAGAAGAAGACTCAGAAAGATAGCAAAAGCCAGAATGGATGGAGAAGCAAAAGGAAACCAGCAGAATCTTCTCGTCAGCTGGTCAGTCACTCATATGAACTCACAGCAATGATGACAACATTGCACAACTCCTGTGCAAGCTCAAACCAGACACAATCTCAGTATAGACATGGGAAGTGGGTAAGAATTCTCAGCCCAACATAAGGAACTTCTGGCAATTTATGGTTGCTTGGAGGCTTGAAAAAAGGCAGTAGCTTACAGGGTTGGGACTCTTGGTGGGTTCAGAGGATGGAAAGTGGGGAACACAAATCATACTCTACATGTCATTTTATATATATATATATATATATAAGAAAGTACATTAAATTGGGCAGGGTAGTGGGGGAGGTATGAATATAGAGCAAAACTAAAATCCTTAAAAATGTTTTGTATGAAAATCACAAAAATTCAATAAAAAGTTAAATACAAACCTTTATTTTTTGTAATAAAAATCTTTAAAATAGCTAAATGTCCATCAAGAGGTGACTAAATAAATAATATTAAGAAATGTAATAATACAGTGTCATAGTCACATACATAACAGTATTATTGAATATCAAAGTAATTATTCAGTACCTATTTATGATTTTAATGATATGGAATTTTTGGATGCAGCCTTATAAATCCTGACAGAAGAAAATTCAGATTTTACTTACTGATGAAACAGAAGTTAAAGCAGTTGAGGCAGGATAGAGTTGCAAAAAGTATGTGAGGTAATAAATACAGAAAGTGGAAGAACCTTGACAGTGGGTCTCTTCTTGATATTTATATGTATATCTGAAATTTCTTCATTTCAGTTAAAGATATTCTGTTTACTGTTTGCTAATTTAATTCAGTTTCATCATTTAAAGTAATTATTAATCATATCTCTTATTTATTTACATATTACTGTATGGAAGTCCTTTTAACTTTTTTTTTGTTTTGTAAATTTTATATTGTACATCTTGAACATACTTAGACCTCCACTCCATCTACACTCCCCCATGAGATTTCATGCATTGTATCATAGATGTTAAGACTTACCAAGCCACTTTGGGTCCCTATGGTACCCTTTTTGTAAATCCATGCACAAGAAATTGGGCCACCTATTAACATCACTCCTAAACTCACCCTCTATCAGTAGTCTTCAGTTGCCAGTAGGTCTCCAGCTAGTTTCAGACTTTTTACCCATTTGCCCACTTACATTCTGGGTTGTGGTTTGGTTTGAGCTTACATGGGTCTTTTGAATACTGTCATCATTGCAGTAAGTCCATATGAGCAAATTCCTGACCCTCCCCAGTCCCCCCCCCCAAATTCTGTTTCCTTGTGATCATTCACAACCGCTGTCTCTTCTTCTCATTCCCCAATAGTCTCTGATATAGAAGCCCTCCAGGAACAAGCATTTTGTAGTCTATTATTCTCTAAACTTTGGCCAGTTGTGCCATTCTGGGTTAATCCCCATCTATTTCAAGAAGAATCTTGGCTAGTGAGTATTGAGAAATGCATTAATATTCCTTTTGCACCCTGTTGTACTATGTTACCTGAACATTATGTGTAGAGGTTGCATTGTAGATGTGTCACTTTGGAATATTATCTCTCACACACTTATTCTCTGCTTTGAACAACTGTAGAATTGTTTTTGACTCCAACTGTTGTAATTTTTTTTTTGCAAGTGGTGTTATGGAAACATATAGTATAGTAATTAATAAATTAAAGTGATATAATGATTTATCAAAATTCGTTTTTTTGTTTATTTTTTTCTTTAGGATCTATGTCTATGACCATTAGCCATTTGCTGATATTTTCACACATGAGATTATATTATCACACAGGAGTTCCTTCCCATTGTTCAAGTCTAATTCCAACTGAACACAATTGATTAACTCCAATTCATTCTTTTAAAATACAAACCACACATTTAATCTAGTTATCCTTAAAATTAAAATTCTATGGGCTGGAGAGGTGGCTCAGTGGTTAAGAGCCCTGGATCCTCTTCCAGAGTAGACGGGTTTGGTTCCCAGAAACCACAGGGCATCTAACAACTGTCCTTAAATCCAGTTCCAGGAGACCAATGTTCTCTTCTGGCTTCTGTGGGCAATGAACTTGTGGTGTACTTACACTTGTGCAGGCAAAACATTCATAACATAAAATATAAAGATAACTTAAAATTTAAAAATTTAAAGATACAAATTAGACAGATGTGCTGCAACAGCCCTTTAGTCCCAGCACTCAGGAAGCAAGGGCAGGTGGATTTCTGTGAATTCCAGACCAACATGTTCTACATTGGAAGTTTCAGTTTCCAAAAAATTGAATCTTGAAATCTTACTAGTATTTAAATTTTAGTTCTCTTAAATGTTTATAGCTTGTTTAATGTTCAAAGTCCTATCTTTAATTCATCTTGGTTTCTTTTGTATTTATTGTATTAATTGCCTTATTCTGTGAGAGGCAGTAATGAGAGCTATATTAAGTTAACATAATTTCAAATTAGACTTTAAGGGTAAGATATCCATTTATGAATTTTATGAAGTCTGACATGGTAAATTTAGGAAAACAAACAAGTGATTTTGAGTGTGTAAACATTTTATGATAAAGACAGGAACATAAGAGGGATAGCATATTTGTTTGCTTCCCAAGGCTCTGCAGGCAGGAGACCTGATGAAGATATGATAAAAAAAAGAGTGGCAGAAAGATATATCAGACCCATTAGAAAAATTTAAAATAGATAAAATAAAATTTAATACATCAGACTTAGATAAGGATTCATTTATTCATGTACTTATTCTTTACCTTATCATTTATTTGTTCTATGTATGTGTATGCTTGCATTAGTCAGAATTCCTCAGAGGGGGGAAGACAGGATATATTTTATCCCATGATATTTACTATACACACATACATGCCTAAAGTAAGTAATATGTATAAAAGGGACCTCATAACATGAACACACACAGATCTATCTATCATCTCGAGAGAGAGATGATAGATAGATCTGAGATAGATAGATAGATAGAGAGAGAGAGAGAGATAGAGAGAGAGATGGGTGGGGGGAAGCTGACAAGTTGCAAGGTTTGCAGAATGGTTTGACTAAGAAATGTGAAAGAAGTACCTTCTGCCCAAATATGAAAATTTGAGTATCAGGAGTATTTCAAAATTGTTAAGCTGTTTCATAGCCAGGTAGAAGTAATGCCTAAGCTTTACATTAAAGAGACAGAGAGAGAGAGAGAGAGAGAGAGAGAGAGAGAGAGAGAGAGAGAGAGAAACAAAACTGCATTAGGTTGCTTTCTAATTACTGTGATGAAAACACTTCCACCAAAAACAGCTTGGGGAGGCAAAGATTTATTTGACTTATCACTCACTGTCCATCATGGAGGGAAACCAAGGTAAGAACTCAGGACAGGGATTGGAGGCAAGCACTGGAACACAGGCCATGGGGAATTGCTACTTCCTGGCTTGATGGTCTGGCCTGTTCCCAGCTTGCATTCTTATACAACTTGCTAGCAACACCCACCATGGGATAGGTCTTTCCACATCACTCTACAATCAAGAAAATGCCTCACAGACATGTCTACAGGTCATTTCTATGGAGGAAGTTCCCCAATTGAGGCTGCCTCTTTTCAGGTATATCAAGTTGAGCACTGAAGCTATCCAGCACAAAAACTGATGCTTCAGTTTGAAAGCTAGCAGTCAAGAAGAATCCTTCCAGATTAGAGTCAGACTTTCATCTCAAAGAAGGAAAATTGCAGATCCTAGTGAGAATAAAATGTTGCAAAGAGTTTGTTTCTCTTTATGTAGATATTAATCTCACCCATCTATACCATAACAGAAAACACAAAACACTTTTGGCTAAAACTCTGGTGCCTCTGTTGCTCACCTACAGCTAACTATTACAAATCCATCCATGGTCAAGTTGACGTATACTCACATGCCATTAATTCATAGTTAATCTCTCAAAGAAGATAATAGCAAAGTTGGCTCTGAGAAGCATAATGTATCTGCCCTCTGTACAATTGAAGATACATTTTCTCTTTTCCAAGAAGAGATGGGCTGCCTGAGTTATACTTGCTCTTTGGTTTGATATCCTGTAATTAAAATAACATGATGTAAAATTTGTAATTCTAATACTATAATATAAAGTAATTATACCTCACAGTGTATGGAAAGGGATAGACAGACACAAAAACATGCTATTGATTAGAAGCAATAATGCATGAAATTCCATAACGCTGGATCATTAGTCAGTCACCACGAAAAGTGCCAACTCTACCATTATTTGACACTGAGAGCTGTGGTTAGGAGAGGAAACATTTAGAAAAGGAAGACTTTTGTCATTGTTTGAGACTATTGCCATGTTGCTGTATTGCTTTTTGGCCTGTAATGAGATACAGCTTCATACAGGAGAGGATGATGCTGAAAAGATCTGTTAAATTTGTGGAGAGAGAGAAAGAGAGAGAGAGAGAGAGAGAGAGAGAGAGAGAGAGAGAGAGAGAGAGAACAAAGTGTCCTCTTCCATGTGTGCCTTGCCTTGTTTACCTACTTCCTCCAGTAGGTAAACTTTCTCTAATTCCTAATACTTCTGCCACATCAAATGGCACCACTTTGGAGATCAAACTTAACACCTGAGTCTTTGAGGGGTGGTTCTGATCCAAACTATAGAAGTGCAAAAAAGTATTCAATTAAGTGTATGGATGTCAAGGGCAGACAAGTTTCCAATCAGGGCAAGCATAGAATTTCAAGAACAAAACTTTGCCTTTTCCATAATGGTATCTGATAATGTAAACAATGGCAGTAAGTAACTAGATCATCACTTTTGGCAATGGTGCCATATACGGGTTTGTTTTTGGTCCTAGATATCTAGCCATTGAGCAGTGATAGCCAAGATAGCCTTAGAGAGAGTCAGCACAGGGTACTGAGTCTATATAAAATGTCCAACACTGTCTCCTTCACCACTATTTTGTGGTGCCATTGGTTACTAATAGGATAACTTGGAAAAGAGGTCAGTGTACCAAGAATGAGTCTCTCTAACTCTCTAATTAAAATTCCTCTCTGTTGAGGTCCTTCGATAATTATTCATATGAGACATACACACCTGTACATTTTATCCTTTGTCTATTTTCACACTTATTTTTCATGTTTTTTTTTAAATTATTGTTATTGTTTTAGTTTTCCAGACAGGGTCTCCCTATAGCCTCAACTGGTCTAGAACTCACTCTGTTAACCAGGCTGGCCTCAGTACCACAGAGACTGACCTCCACCTGCCTCTCCTGTGTTGGCATTAAGGTATTTGCCACTACATCTGGCCCTTTCAATTTTTGTTTTTGTTTTTGATTTTCTTTTTGTTTTTAAATCAAGACTTGTTTATTCTTACTGAAGTTCTTTCTTACCAGTTTTATAATAATGCTCCTTCTAAGTCTCTAACCACTCTTTCAAACCACTAGCTATTGCCCCCAAATCAGGACATTTCACATTTGATGAAAACTACACAGATAGGAACATACCACCTGAGTTCTCTTACTTGAGAGTTCTCTTTATCACTGTCATTCTGCCCTTTCTCAGAATGGGACCGTGCTACAGTGTCCACTTTCCAAACCTCGGGGTAGCACAGTGATGCTGTAGCTATCCATATTGTTCGTATTTCTACATTATGCAGAACCATCAGCAAACTAAGCCTGAGTCTTCTTTTCCTCTGTGAAATGACAGATAATGGAAAAATCTCCATGAGGTCATAAGTACAAGTTAGGCAGTGTTGTTAAGAAAATGTATTTAGCAAGAAAGAGCATGAACTTTTGAGTTCCCTCTTCACAGAAGGTATGTCTCAGGCTCTGCATAGCTCCTCTCACATATGAACTGCCTGCCTCCTGACTTTTGACGATACAAAGATAGAAGGATGCTTCTCTTCAGTTAGGGCTTGGTGACTCAGGAACACCTGGATCAAGTAACAACATGGATAAGTGTTTGTTCTCTAGTAGAAATAGAAGATAACTTTAAGTTATTTCTCTCCTATCTTCTGGAGAATAATTTCATCTATGTACTGCCTCCTGTTTACAAAATGGATTCATAGGTAAGGGAGAAATAATACATATGAACAAATAACCCCTAGTAGGTCAATTTGAACAATCTAAGCAGAAGGTTTTCATTCAAAATTTTCACTAAAATTAAAATTTAAACATATGTAAATTACATATATGGCACATATGTAATTAAAATTTTTAATTACACAAATACATTTTCATATTTGAGTTTATCTTCATAGGTACTAGATGTGATTTTGATCGTTTTATTCCATTATTATAGCTTTACTTTGAGAGGAAAAATCACACATTAATTATTAATTGCAAGAAGGTGACAAATTGCAAAGAAAATTTGACCTTATATATCACTGCACAATGAAATAAAATAAAAAGAAACAAATATACTAAGCAAGTGAATAGAAATTATCTCTTACAGGATTAATACAAAGGACATAATTAAACAAGAATAACAAAAGTAATAATATATATGAGTCACATAATAAGATTCCACAGTCCTTATAAGTTTACTTTACCAATCACAGTTCTTTGGAAGGCAGGCATCCTCTCATTCTTATGGGATATGACATGTACTCAAAGGTTGGTTTATATTCATTCTAAGACAGTTCAGGCCTCATTTTCATGCACCTAGAATGTTTCATTCCTATATAGTACCACAGGACATTTCATAGATTAAAAAATATACTTCTTTATCCTCCTCTTCAATTCTTAGCAAACAGAGTTCATTTTATTTTTCTCTCTGTAAATTATTCTAATTATTACATTCAGGAAGGAAGGAAGGGATAAAGGGTTTTAAACATATTTTACTGAAAACTTTTCTGACACTATATGGTTTGGGCAGCTTTTTCAGAATTATCATAATAAAGGTCATCCTTAATCTTATGTAGGGTGGTAGCATAGTAATAAATATGTACTTCGATCTACATAATTTCATTTCAAAAATTTCCCAAGCTTGGAACCAGTATATTACTTGTTAGTAACACTAGACCTCAGCTTAGGACCCAAGGCAACATTTTTAGTGATGTAATAAATATCTATTGTTACTATTACCTGCACCTAATAATTATCAGAGAAAAAACTTATATTGCTTTAATATGCAGCAGTATACAAAGATATGATTTAAACTAATATCAAGTCTTTTAAAAGCTGTTTCTAATAGAGATACTCAGACTGATACGCTATTTGAAGTGAAATTAGTTTTCTTTTTTTAAAAACTTGCATTTCAATCAGTTGCTCAAAGGTCATGTTTAATGTCACATTAGCACTTTCTGCAAAAGATGTATTTTTGTTTAGGCTTCATGTGATAAGATAAAATTCCTTTTCTGTGTGTTGAATTCAAATGTAACTCTTAAGTCCCATTCAGCATAACTCCAATAAGGTATGCATCTGCAATCAGTGACATTTATGTGCTGTAAAACTTTATAACAACAGTACACAGTGACATTCCTTGGATGATCTCCATGGGTTTTGGATTTCCTACACACTCATAACAATAGATGTGAATACAGGAAATTCAAATACCTAGTTTTTTGCTATGAGTTTTAATTTGGTTACTCTGCTATAGCTTGTCTCCATTGTTATGTGTGTTTTGTTTTTTAATTATATTCCAAAGGTCTTGACTATTACACTCATAATTAGAGTTTTCTTTAACCATTATTTCCTGTAT
Source organism: Eospalax fontanierii (assembly GCA_035773235.1). Taxonomy (NCBI): domain Eukaryota; kingdom Metazoa; phylum Chordata; class Mammalia; order Rodentia; family Spalacidae; genus Eospalax; species Eospalax fontanierii. Next base: position 42,961,942 of record CM069533.1, on the reverse strand, counting down.
ATGATTTTTCATCTATCTTTATCTTTAGTCCACAGTATTCTTTCTCCTGTCTCCTCTATTCTACTGGTGATATTTTGAATTAACATTTTATTTAATTTGATGAGTTTTCATGTCCAAGTTTTTCCATTATGTGAAGTTAAATATTAAATATAAAAGTCATGATGATAACAGGAAGCAGAAATTGGCTAGGAAGTTTAGGGGGAAAAAAAAACCTTAAAAAGAATGTAACAAGTATATTTCTTGAATAAAAGCCAAAATTAACTTGGTTTTTTATAAATAAATAAATATCCCTAGTCTTTGCAAGAGGGCAAAAATGCTAGACATGTGTATGCCAAAGATGTTTCTGGTTGTGTCATGGCCAGAGGCTGGAGATTCCAGAAAGGCAGCATAGTTTTTCCTTTTTTCTTATCTCTTTTCCCTAAAGGAATACCCTGTTCTTGGAAATTACACTGCGGATAGACTGAAACCAGCATGGCTCCAGGCAAGTGGAATGTAACTAGACTGACCAATCAGTTCATCTCTCACCTCCTCCTGCAACTACTACAGCCTGGTCAACTCTACAACTGAGAGACAGGATGGTATCTAACTCCAGGGGATCCTCCCTGCTGTACAGGAGCTCTGTCTTCTCTTTCTCTCCTAAGTTCACTTTGACAAATGCTTCTTTCTAAAATCATCCTCTGTGGTCTGTGAATGAAATAAAGATGTAGTTCAGGGAAAGGCAACAGAGAAAAAGAAATGAAAGGAAAGGAAAAGAACACAAGGAAGTAGAACAGCAGAAGCAAAAACTCTGATTATAAAAAAGGGAAAAATATGACTTGCTCCTGCACATGGAGTTATAGTAGTAAGTACTGCCTGGTTAGAATCTCCATATTACAGTAGAGCCAGAACAAGAATCACCCCTAAGAAGACAGTTATACTTTAACGCATACTAAAGAGACAGGTCAAATATCTAGTGTGTTAATGAGATGGTGAACTTTTCCTGTCCCAAACCGCTATTCCTTGGTGCAGACAATGATTGGCTCTCTCTCTCCCTCCCTTACTCCCTCTCCTTTCTCTCCCCCTCCTGTTCTCTCTCTCCTTCTCCTGTTTTTCTATTCTAGTAGAAGACAGAGCTCCTGTAGAGCAGGAGTTAGATACGATCTCTAGCCATGGGTAGCGTTGTAAGAATTCTTCAGAAATGTGGTTCTTTAGAAATGTAGTTTCCCAGTGATACTGAGGTAACCTGGGATTAAAGCACTTCTTCACTCATGCAGAGGACGCCAAGAGAGAGACTGGAAATAGGGTGAGGCTTAAAGATTCCCGAAGCTGACCTCCATTCCAACCCCCTCAGTTATTACACCAATCTGTTCATTTATTTCTTTTATCTTTCTTGATGATATTGAAAGTCAAATACAAACCATTGCCTACAAAATTTGTGCTATCTTTTTAGCAACCAATTTTAGCCCATTACAAAAAATAAAGGAGCACTTTATACTTCAAATTCCAAATCCTCATTTTGTCATATTAAGAGCTTGACTGACATCATTTTTCAATGTATTATTTAATGCATTTTTCCTTTGTTTATTTTATATTCCAACTCCTAGTTACGCTTTAAATTTTTACGCATGCTGTTAAATGTGTCATTTTTCTCCTGTCAGTCAATACCGGAACTTTTCAACACATGCATATTTGGTGTGTAGTTTGCAGAATGGATGTCTGATATGATGGAATACTGACTGAAACAAATTGGAAAGGAAAAGGGTTTATTTGACTTACACCTCACATTCTATCATCAAGGGCAGCTAAGCTGAGAACTTGCGGCAGGAACCCGGAGGTGGGATCTGAAGCATAGACCATGGAGAAACACTGTTTACTGCCTTGTTCTGCTGGCCTACTCAGCCATCTCTCCTACACTGCCCAGGCCCACCTGCCCAAGGATGGCTCTGATTACAGTGGTCTGAACGTTCCTCCAGCAACTAATAATTATGAAAATGACCCACAAACTGGCCCATAGGCCAATCTGAGGGAGACTATTTTTCAACTGAGGTTCCTTCTTCCCAGCTGTGTCAAAATAACAACTGAAGCTAACCAGGACAAGGCCGTGATACTACTTGAGATTCTGGTATAATGTGCCTCATAGAAATTGTTTCATCATTATCTGTGTTCCAAAAAAGTAAGCCTTTTTGCTTATTACTTAAATATACACTTAGATATGCCTTGATAATTTCTCATTGAAAACGACTTTCTTGGAGAGTCCCCAAGTTCTATCTGAGAAAAAGACATTGTCTGTTAGGCTATTGCAGTTTTTTTTCTGGTTCTAAAAGGCTTGTTATACTTATACATTAATAATTCTTTTCAAAGTATGATTGGATGATTAAATGAATTTTTTGTAGGAAATCATATAATAATATGAGCCAATGTTCTTGAGATATGTCAAAGAAATTCCTTCACAAAATCTACAAATCTTGAAAATATCAAACAAATGCCAAAAGTATTCAATTTATGCAACAATAAGATAGTCAAAGGATAGAAAATAAATTTGTTTATTGCCACGGAGGAGAAGGAGTCATTATTTATTAAATGTGTGAATAGTTGCAGCTATAAGTCTGATTAGACAGGCATCGGGCACATTGTCAGTCACCTAAAAATTCTACATATGTCAGTTTCTACTTGGCTGTAGTCCCATTTATATCTGTTCAAAACCCATTCTTTTTCCATCACCCATGGAAAGTTTCAGTTTGAAAATAGTATTTTGTTCACTGTTTTAGGAAAATGGAAGGGAAAGATATATTAGCTATTTCTCGGTTGCTGTAACAAGACACCATGATCAAATTAACTTCTAGAAGGAAGAGTTTATTTGGCTTGTAGTTCAGAGGATTCCAGTTCAGAATGGAGGGGCTAGGCATGGCAGCAGAGTAGCCAGAGCAGAAAGTCCTGTGATCACTTCTTCAGACAGGTACAGGAAGCAAAGGAGCAAATGGAAAGCTGGCAGACTTCAAGACCTCTCAAAGCCCACCCCCAACGGCATGCTTCCTCCAGCAATGTGTCCTAAAACTTCCCCACACAGAGCACCAACTGTGTTAACAAATGTCCAAATATTTGAAAGCTATGGGCACCATTCTTCTTAAAATAATCTTGAAAGGGAAATTGAAGTCTTTTCTCCACTCTTTCATTTGTTTTTGTTATTTATTGTATTCAACTCTCTGAATGATCAAACCAAAATTTCCAGCATTTTAAGATAAGTACATTAAGAATTCTATTAAGTTCTACTGGCATCTATTTTCCCTCACAAGATTATTATTATTATTCATTTCCTTTAGCCATGCATTAAATTAGTCATTTTCAATATCTTAATACTTTAATATGTAAATTATGCTTTACTTTAGAGATATCTCCCCTACTTAAACATTTGTGCTGTAAATAGACATATTCCAATATTTTCAAAACCCGCATAAATATAGCCAGGTGATTTTCAATGAAAAAATAAAAAATATGCTAGAGAAAATGAAGCTGTTTGATCACTGTGAGGAAGAAGAATGAATTAAGATCCTTAACTCTCATCTTGTCAAATCTAACAAAATAGATCAAAGATCTCAATGAAATTACTAGAGAAAACAATAGGGAAAACACTTAAGTTATAGACAAAATATATATACATAGGTAATAACCTTCTGAGTGGGACTCCATTTTCTCTCAAATAATGGGAAATCTGACAATTGGAATGACATCAAGTTAGAAACTTCTACACAGCAAAGAAATAAATACTAGTTCAAAGTGACAGCCCACCAATGGGAGAAAATTTGATCAATTATTCAACAGACAGGCTTAATATTTATAATATATAAACAATTGTGTTAATGAAACAAAGGACAAAACCATCTTATCAATAAACTATCTGATGTATGGAGCAGGAATTTCTAAAGGGAACTACAAACCTGGGTTTGGTGGCTCTTACCTATAATCCTTCACTTAGGCAGTTGAATCAAGAAGCTTGTTATCACTGTGCGGCCAGATGCTGCTACCTACTGAGTTTCTGGCCAGACTCAAGTCACAAAGTGATATCTAGTCATAAAAGCACACACTCACAAAAAAATGGACCTAGTCTAATAAATGCATTAAAAGTTGTTGATGTTTTGGTTGTGGTCCTTAGGCATAAACTACTGAGCTATCTCTCCAGAGAATAAGACATTTCAGAGAGCATGTCCCTGGATAGGACTTCTATATTAATCTTCAAAAACTCATGGCTCAGAGACCACTGAAGAAGAGGGAGCAGAAAGATTTTAAGAGTCAGGCTTGGTTCACGATCCCAAAGAAACAGAGACTTCCAGGTCTCTAGGAATTTGCTCATATGAATTTAAAACAATGGTGTCAGTATAGCCAAAACTCGTACAAGCTCAGTCAGATGAAAACCAAGTATAGAACTGGGGAAATGGACAGTAGGCCCCTACCTTAGTTAAAGAACAAATTGCAGCTAATTACTACTGAATGAAGGAGAGTTGATCTTCCTTAAGGGAAAAGACTGTAAATAGGCTGACTAAACTCCGGTGCATGGAGATGTACTGAAAGACATCATAGTACACAAATGTGACTCCATAGTCCTTAACATATATGACAGAATGTATGAAACTAGAGAAAAGAGTGGGGCAGGGTAAAAGACGATTAAGATGTTTTATGTGAAATGCACAGAAATGCAATAAAAATATGCATTGATAAAAGAAAGTATAAATATTACTAAAGATCTTCCATGTTTGAGAAGATGTTGAACATACTTAACCATCAGAGAAGTGTTAATCAAACTATTCAGTTTCTATTTCTTAAAATGGTTATTACCCAAATCAAACTAAAAATGTTCATGAGGCTAAGGGAAAACACATCTTGTAGACAATTTAGTTCATTGTAAATTTGTCTAGTCGCTATGTAAATCAATATGGGTGTATGGGGTTCCTAATATGCTAAATTTAGAAGTACCCTGTAGTTCAATTATACTGCTTCTGTGTTCATCAGAAGGCATCTAAGTCAGCATCATATACCAGCACATTCATTCTAATTCCACTATATACAATTGTCAAGTTTCTCAATCATAGTTACCTATTACTATGTGAATGGCTAAATAGAAAGCAATGTACATACATGCATATCAAGAAAATCAAGATGCTTGAAAGAAAATAATTATAATTAGAAATAATCATGTTTATGAAACAAACAAACCTCAGGAAGGTTCTCTGTAACATAGCAAAATTCATGAAAGCAAAAAGAAACTTAGGAAGATGATGGGCATCAGCACAATAAAAAATGGGGATTATGAGGAAGGGTAAGATAAATATAAAGTACATAATTTATTTAATAAAAATGATTGCATAGTTCATTTAATGCAAATGTTATAAAGAAACCCATTATTTTATACAATTATTATATAGTAATAAAAGTGATTGGAGTACATTGAATGCACATATGGAATTCTCTCTATATGCATACATATATATTATAATATATAAATAATAAATATATGTTTATATAATAAATATATATGCATATATATTTCAATACAAAATATAAATGAGGGGATGAGATACGGCTCAGCTGTTAAGAGCACTGGCAACTCTTGCAGAGAAATCGGGTTTGATTCTCAGCATCTTCGTGGTGGTAAACAACCACCTGTAACTCCAGTTCCAGAGGAATGTAACTACTTCTGACCTGCTCAGGAATTGAACAACACAGGTGCACTTTCATACATACAGCCAATACAGTCAAACACATAAAATAAAAATAGCAAATGAAATAACAAAAAAGAAATGAATGTGTATTTCTCTGAATGCAAGATTGATATTATTTAGATTTGATATCATTCATCGGAGAAACGTGATCTAAATTTGTATATTTTTACTGGTATTTTATTTCACAGTAATTACAATGATCATAAATGTTAAATCCCTCAGACTTATGAGAAACATGAGTGTTAGGGAAATAGTCCCTACATAGGAAAGATGATTCTGTAATCATTGGGGTTTGTGTCAAAAAATATATTACATGTCTCTGTTTGTAACGTTTTCCAAAATAGACATTTAATTAAATAAAGTGGTCAATCAATTTTAATTGAAGAATAAGACAGAGAAAATAAGGCTACCTTCACATAATGGACTGCAGAAAGTTTTAATCTCTGAGATTCAATAATTTCCTGTTGCTCTTCAAAACTCATTTCTAATATACAATTATAACTTTTCAAACCAAATAAGGATATCAAACTTTCTCATTATTCATATTTCCAGTAGTTAAATAAAATTCCCTAATAATGATTAATACTTTGTTTTCAAAGAGTTATATATTATATTTAGAGAAATGCATGGAGATTAAATTTTTTATATAACAAATCCAATTCATTTACATATTAAATTGTTTTCATTATATTTTTACAGTATTTTATGCTTGAATATTTAGTAGTTGACACTTTTAAACAATGTCCACAATCTATATTCTCTTTAATATAGGGTATCAAGGAATTAAGTCTTCAAGGTAACCTACTATCAGCACAACATCATATAAAAATATAAAACATATTACAAGAAATCAGTGATGCATCAAGATATATGCTTAGAATTCAAGTCAGAAAATCTTGAAATGGAACTGAAGGTTAACATACTGCTTTTATGAAAACAGAATTGTTTGAGAACACATCTGCAACATAAGAAAATTATTTAGCTTTGAAGTTTCATTTCTAAATTATGCTTTAATTTTAAAACTATAAAGAAATGTCATTATAGGTATAATGCCATATAATTCTAAGAAAAAAGAAAGAAAATAATTTCTTTAAGATTATAATATGTTCAGGGGACACTCCATGTCCACAATTTTCCCTAGTTATAAACTGAAGCACAACTCTGGTTGTGTTTGTGATGATGTTTTCAGAGAGGCTTGCAGAAGAGAGAAGACAATCTTGGATAAGGGTAGCACTATTCAATGAGCTGGGGTCATAAAATCAGAGAAAAGGGGGGAAGCACCAAAGGTTAACCAAGAAGACACTGACAGCTTCAACAGACCCATGGCATATAAAGAAACTGAGACAGTAATATGAAACCTCCTGACAAAAAAAAAAATAAAAAATAAAAAAGCAAAACAGGCCCAGATTCACAGCTGGATTATACCAGACATTCAAAGAAGATCTATATCCACTAATACTCTAATTATTCAAAAAGATACAAACAGAGGGAGAACTCCCAAATTTCTTTGATGAAGCCAGCACCACCATAATTCCAAAGTCAGGTAAAGATACTATCAAAAAAGGACACTGCAGACCCATATCCTGAAGGAACACTGATGTAAAAATTTGCAGCAAAACACTTGCAACTCTCATACAGACACATATCACAAAGATCATCCACCATGATCAAGACGGTTTTATTCCAGAGATGCAGGGATTGTTCAATACATATAAGTCAATAAATGTCATAAAGCACATAAAAAGACTCAAACACAAAAATCATATGGTCATCTCAATAGTTGCAGAAAAGGCCTTTGACAAGATTCAAAATGCCTGTATGTGAAAAGTCCTGGAGGGAATTAGACTGGAGGGAACAGACCTCAACATAACTAAAACTATATACAAAAAAGCCCTCAGCCAACATCATTCTAAATGGAGAAAAATCTGGAAGCGTTCCCATTAAAATCAGGAGCCAGAAAAGGCTGTCCACTGTTTTCATTCATTTTTTACTATAGTGCATGAACCTCTTTCTAGAACAATATGATAAAAGTTAAAGGAGTACTCATCGGAATACATAGAGTCAAATTATCCCTTTTTGCAGATGATGTGATATTATACCTAAGAGATGCCAAAAAGTCCACCAGAAAACTCCTAGAAAGGATTAACACGTTCAATACGGTGGCAGGTTACAAAATTAATGTACAAAAATAAGTAGCCTTTCGATATACCAATAATCAACAATTGGAGAAAGAGTGCAAGGAAATCTTTCCATTTACAATAGCCTTGAAAAAAGAAAAATGTCAGAATAAACCTGATGAAAGACATTAAAGATCTCTACCCTGATAATTTTACATATTTAAAGAAACAGATTGATGAGGATACCAGAGGATGGAAGGACATCCCATACTCATAGACTGGAAGAATTAATATTATAAAAATGACTGTCCTACCAAAAGAAAGAAATACATAGATTCAATGAAATTATAATCAGAATCCCCATGACCTTCTTTGCAGAATTGGAAAAAAAAATCTTAAAATTCATATGGAAGCACAAAAGACCTTAGATAGCCAAAGCAACCCTGGGAACAAAGAGCAAATCAGGGAGATTAGTATAGCAGATTTCAAACTATATTACAGAGCTGTAGTCATAAAACAGCATGGTAATGGCATAAAAATAGATCCATAGACCAACTGAATATAAACAAAGACTCAAACATGAGTGGTGCCATTTCAATCACCTGATACTTGACAAAGAGGCCAAAAACACTCACACTGGAAGAAAGATACTATCTTCAGCAATGATGCTGGCAAAACTAGAGCTCTGTGTGTAGAAGAATGAAACTAGGTCTTTGTCTTTCGTGTAGTAAAAGTCAACTCCAAGTGAGTCAAAGACCTCAAGATGAAACCTGAAACTCTGAAACTGTTTCAAGAAAACATTGTAAGTAACCTACAAGACATAGGTTTAGGAAAGGACATTCTAAATCTGACATCAATTGCTTAGAATTAAGGTTTAACAAGTGGGATCTTGTTAAACAAATGTTTCTGTACATCAGATGAAACAACAAAGGGTGTGAAGAGAAAAACCATAGAATGAAAGAACATCTCTACTGACACATCTGACAGAGGTTTAACATCCAGAATATATAACTCAAATAAACAAAGAATCAAGAAAACAAGTAACTCAGTTAAAAGACGGACTAAGGATCTGAGCAGAGAGTTATTAAAAGAAGAAATAAAGATAGCTGAAAAGCATCTTAAAAAGAGCTTAACATTGTTAATAATTAGGGAAATGCAAATGAAAACCACTTTCAAATTTCATCTTACCACAGTCAAACTTGCTAAGATCAAGATGTGCTGGAATAGATGTGGGGAAAGGGGAATGCTCATTCACTACCGGTCCGATTGTAAACTCATGCAACCCCTATGGAAAGCAGTGTGGAGAACTCTTAAAAAACTAAAGTTGAACTTACCATTTGACCCAGTTATACCACTTCTTGGCATATACCTACAGAACTTATCATATTACAAAGATATGTGTACACACGTTTGTTGCCCCTCCTTTCACAATAGCTAGGGGATGGAAGCAACCTAAGTGTCCCTCAACTGACAAGTGGGTAATAAAAATGTGGTACATTTACACAATGGAATCCTACTTAGTGGTAAAGACAGATGAAATTACGGCATTTGCAACTACATAGATGGAACTAAGTGAAATATCACACAATCAGAAAAACAAATGATGTATGTTCTCTCTTTCTCACTTGTGGTTCTTAGCACCAAACCCTTATGTGTGAGTATCCTAATGTAACTGCAAAGAACCAGGAAGAAGGAAAGGAAACATGGAGGTAAAGGGAAAGAAGGAACATAAGACAGAAGAATAGTAAGAGACAGGTGTTAATAATGTAGACATAGATAAAAGGAAGGTATTTAAATGGAAGGGAGAGGGAGAATTATATAAGAAACTATGGGGATAAAGGAAAATAGGAGCAGAGGTGGGGCCTTAGGAGACTGGTATTATCAAGGGAGGAATGGGGAAAATTTGGGGGTACTTTAAATGGGAAAGGCATGGATGGAAGGTAAGATAGGGAGACTGAGAAAGAGTAAGAAAGAAACCTAATGAAAAAAATCCAGATACAGTATCTCTTCATGAGCACATGTGCATAAGTGAAAGTTACTTAGCCAGAAACACTGCCAGACAAGAGAAACCTTCCTATGAGTTGTTGGCCATGGAAGTCCAAGAGACTCCCAAAATTAAGTGGGCTATTGCCACAGCCTTTGATTTCCTTCAAGAACTTGAAGGTAATACCCTATTGCTGAAGACAGGACATACTTCAGAGACCAGATTTGGCGTAATGGAGCTGTAACTAACCTGGAAGCCACTTCCCCTGAAGGCTAGCACTCACAGCCTTGGAGGACACTATACAAGCAGCCAAAAGAGAATATCAGTCAATGGTCCAACACCAGCTTCATGATCAAATGATCATATTGATGACTGGCAGAGCATTCAGCACTGGTGGCATTTTTTTTCTCTTGGGGCCAAACAACAACTGCCTAATTATTCTGAAAGCTCACACAATGGGAGGAAACTCATGTTTGGTACTCTAATCATAGACAAATACACACGGCTGAGGTGTATTTGTAAGAGGTCATAGATCTTAGAGATCCCTAGGGCTGTCACATCCCTAGACTAACATAACTTCTTACTAAATGCAAAATATGTATCCTCATATAAAGTCAAGTATTCCAGTCACTATTCATCAAAAAAGCTTCTTTTGCACCAGAAGGAGACTGATACAGAGTACAGCAGCTGGTCACACACACACATTGTCTGTGATTTTCCCATGTCTAAGGTCACTTTCAAAATGCAGCCTCTATACCCAAGGCTCATGCAATATAGAACAAGGAGTACACAAGATACTAGTGAATCTTTCAACTCATTAATGAAACTTCTACATGCAATAAAGGGTCAGTAATATAAAAGGTCATAAATGGCTAAATCATGGAGATTAGGAGTCTACAGATTGTGCATTCCTGAACAGTAAGTTTCACTCACACAAGTTCAGCGACCATTGCAACAGAGGGGGCAAAAATATTTTAAGAGCCACTGAGGAGGTTTGTGACAGTATGGAAATAGAATCCAATATGCTCCTTGGACCCTGATGATGTAATCCTAAAGCAATAGTTTCAGCATGCTCAAGATCCACACAAACTATAGCAGACAAAAGCACAGCGTGACACTCAGAAAATTGGTAGCAGACACTGATATTTATTTAAGAATTACTGGCTACTTGTTACTTTGGGTTGATGATGAGATAGTCTTCCTAAATTGAGGAATTCTGGGTAGGCTGAGTAGGCCTCAATGGATGAATCTTCCCTGAGGTCACTTGGGAATACTAACTGGACACAATAGATCTTCTCATAGATGAAGGAATGTATGGGTTCCAGCTGGGGGGGGGGGGGAGGGTGCTTGTGTAGATAGGAAAACAAAGATGATTAAGACTGATTAAGTTGTTCTGTATGAAACACACAATGATTCAACAAAAATATTTTTTTTTAAAAAATCATAGAAAGGAGAAAAGAATAGATTCAGCCACCCTTGGCATTCCTCTTTCTTCACTTCTTGTTCAGCAGCAAAGACCAAGCTCTCCAGATCCCATTCCTTCTCTACTGAGATGGACTGTATCTCTTTGTACTTGAGTAAAAATAAACTCTTCTTTTAAGTCTTTTCTGCGCAAGTGTTTGGCCACATCAAAGCAAAAGTAAATAACACCTTCAGTCAATGTGAACCATTACAAATAAAAGATAACACTGTTGCTTAAAATACCATAAGCAGAGAAAAGAGCATTCAATTATGGGTGGATTATTTTTAAAAACTCAACTGATTGATATTATAGTTGAAGGATGTCCTTCACTCTTCCTTGATCCATTTCTTACCCTAGAATGAATATAAACAGTGGGATCTAGCCTATGGCTGGGAAGCTGTGGGGCCATAAATGTTCTGAATATCTGTCTTGAGTTTTATTTCAGTTGCTCATTCAGAAAAATCTGTCAGAGGTTTCCATGTCATCCGTAATACAGAAAGGCAGAGACAGCTACAGTTAATGGTGTCTAATATAAAATGTGTTCTATTAATGGATATATGCATGCTATTTATGAACACTCAGGAAATAAATCCAGTACCCCATATGGAAGTTTTAAAGAAAATTTCAGATTTAAACTAGAAATGAAAAAAAGAAATAATGATGAGATATCCAGGAAATGAAAGGTACGTATAAACAGGAAGATGGCAAGGTAGTCATCATGAATGATGGCAGAGATTCAAAACCCCACAGTTTGTATTTGGAAAACTAATTTGACTGAGATTAATGTAGCACCAAGTGTCAGAGAGTAAATAAACAGTTTTAAAGAAGATCAAGTTGGTCTTATCTGACGGGTTAAAGAGGTAAAAGATTTGCTTACAGGAGTGACTGAGAGTTTCCATTAGGTCACATCTCACTTGTATAGAAATAGCTCTCATTAGTAGGTTACCTGCACTACAAACTGAAGATGTTAAGAGATTTGTTTGCTTGAAAAACAGCAAATTAAAAAATATTATAAATGCCTAGGAGTTTGATTGACGGCATATATTTTAGGAAAAGTTTCCTAAACAAAATTTACTCAGGGAATTATGTGACTGTTTGTAACAATTTTGGAAAACCTGATTCTCTACATTATTCCCAGCTTATCAAGGTCGTAGTGGCAGGAAATTTCACTTTACTTGAGAGCAGACTTGACCATAGAACTGTCCTTTCCCACAGTTCTAAAACAAATGGGTGTTCTGTCTTTTCAGTGGTGAAATGTGCCTTAGAATTTGTCATCCTATCCCTGGTTCATATGGTAGAGGACAATTGCACATGAGTGGAGCTTAGAGCTGAAGAGCTCAGGCCTCATATATCCCTGGCATACAGTCTGTGTTTGGTGCTACCCAAGAAGAATGCTGAAGCCTCGCTTGTCATTGTCAAATTCCAAACCAAAAGAATCAAATGAAGCAGATGTAAGTCTTGCCCAATTCCTTGTGTAATATAAGAATCATTCAGAAAAATGATGCCATTATCTTTGTTTAAGCCCTAGCATTCTGTCAATAGGATTTGGTCCAGGGAGAAAAGCAGCACATGGAGAGAGAGAGAGAGAGAGAGAGAGAGAGAAAAATCTGTTATTTATGCTGAGAGAACTGAGTGCATGTTGGAGCAGTGTGTGGGATGATGAACCAACACCAAGCAACTTCTCAGCAGCAATACAAACGTAGATGAAAAGCCTTTATCATCATATGAGTTTGGTCATTAGTGATATAATCAGAGCTTTAGACAGACTAGTCTACTAAATAGATGTAAGGATATGTACCACTCAGAAAAGAAATTTCAAATGTTTACCTTAGAAAGTAGAGAAATTATCCTAAATTTGATATGAGAAGAATTACTGTCTAAGCACAAGGACTTTAGTTTGAATATTGAGCAACTACAGAGAAAGCTTAGTGTACAGAGTATGTCTGGAATCTCAGCTTTTTGAGAATCTTGTGACAGACAGATCCCTGGGACTATTAGGCAACCAGTTAAGCAAAGCATGACCTTAGGTTCAGTGAGAGAAACACTGTCTCAAAAAAACAGCATTTGTATACCACCCCCTCTAAGGCTCAGGGAACACTGAGGAAGAAGGGACAGAAAGCCCATAAAAGCCAGAATAAAGGGACGACTATGAAATGTTGTCTTCTGTGTACAGCTAATCTGGTCTCAATACAAGAGCAGCCACAACTCCCTGCAATGCGCCTGGGCAAAACTGGATCTGTCAACAATCATCAATCATGGGGAGGCCCAAAGGGCCTCATCCCTTCCAGCTGAACTACTGATAAAGGGGCAATTATTGTCTTTAGGTTTTAACTCTCTGAGGGATCCCACAGAGCTCTAATGGATAGCAGAAAACACTTGGATATACAACAAGCCTAGTTAGATTTAGTGGCATTGAAAACAACACAGCATGAATGTCGGTAAAGGATGTTTGGGTGGGTAGGTAATAGGGGCAGAAGGAAGACTGATGTGGTGGGGGAAGTTATACCAATCAGAATGTTCTATATAAATGTATGAATTTGCCAAAGAACAAATTTATGGAAATTAAGAAATATAGTGTATCCTAAACATGGAGAGTCAATCCTGATTAGGGGTGAAATTGTTTGGTTGGTAGGTTGACCAGGTTCCAGGGGATTAATTCATACCAAAGCGCATTTGTGGCCACAAATTTGACTCTCTATATATTATATAATGACATTTATATATGTACATACATATATATGTTAGAGTATGTGGAAGTGGTTGTACGGTACTTGGGGGGGGTGCAGATGAGGTACGTTACCTAAATATGATTTAATATACTATATAAAATTTTCAAACTTCAATAAAAAGTCAAAAATGTTACATATATAAAAAACAAAGTTGAGAATGATTGAGAAAGCATTCAACATTGGCTTAAATCCTTAACGCATCCATGTACACATGTGCATGGACACTCACACAAAACACACACACAGTTTGACAAAGATACATACACTCAAAAATAAAACAGAGAAAATATCCCTTAATTTAACTGAATTAGTCCATCGTGTAAAAACAGTATTCAGTAACTGAGCTTAAAACAAGATATGAAGGTGCTGGAGAAATGGCTCAGTGGTTAAAAGCACTTGCTGCTCTTGCAGAGAACCCAAGTACTATTCCTAGCACCCACATAGCTGCTAACAGCTGTCCTTAACTCCAGTTCCAGGGGAATCTGATGCCTTCTTCGGAAGGGTATTATACAACATTTGTACACTTACAAACATGCTGGCAGTTCACTCATCATATACACATAAAACAAAAATAATAAATAAATATTCAAAAAAATAAGATGTGACCCAGACTAAGTGGCAACCACTTTAATTCTAGCACTTGAAAAGCAGAGACAGGCTGATTTCTGTGAGACCAAAGCCAGCTTGTTCTGCATAGTGAGTGCCAGGCCAACTTTGCTACAGGGAGACCCTGTTCAAAACAAAACAAAACAAAAGACAAACCTAAAATTTTTAGAAAGCAAACAAATAAAAGAAAACATGATGTAATCTGAGAAGCAGTTAGGAAGATCTTACAGAAACAATAGAGTCTTAAAAACGTTCACATGCTCAAAGCTATGCTTTATTGGTGGAATTACTTTGTGTGTAAAGGGAATGGTTATAGACAGAAGAGAATTGTATTATAAGAGAATAGACATTCCCTAACCAAATTAACACACAGTAGTAACAACTCTAAGGGGAAAGTATCAGTTCACAGGCTTGCTGAAATAGGAACAATAACGAATTACTGTTGTGTGACAGATGTTTCTTGGGGAAATACAAGATATGCATCTATTCACTGACAATAAACCAAAGTAAGGATTGCTACAAAGAGCAACTTGGTGAACCAGATAGTGTTTACTAAAGTTATTGGCAGGAATATGGATGTTCATGTAAGTAACAAGTATGACTCAGAAAAGCATAGAACTTGGGAAATGGGTAAGAAGCCCCAAACTTAGCTGAGTGAATATAGGCATCTGATCCTTGCTCAGGGAGGGAGATTTGGTCTTCTTTAAGGGACTGATACTAGACAGGCTAAACAAGCTCCAGTGGATGAACTCACACAGAAGGACACCTGGGGACACAAACTTGACTCAGTAGGCTTTAACATTTATAATAGAAACACATGAAATGTGGAGGAAGGATTGTTGGAGGGTGAGATAGGGGAAGGGTATAAATATGATTAAAATGTATGAAATGCACAAAATTCAATAAAATGAATATTGTTAAAAGTAAACATACAGACAAAGAAACAAAAGCAGCTGATTCACCAAAAGGCCCACTCCAACAGGGGTAATAACTCACAAATGCAGCAACCTTAGAGCTCTCTATGAACTCCCAGGCTAATTGGTAGTAGGAGAATATTCTCTTCTCAGTTCAGCTGATCAGTCTCATCTCCCAGTAGGGACTTACTGCTACTATAAAGCTATCATCTTGCAAAATTCCACTATTCCACAAAAGTGATATTTTCTGTTTCAATTTTCATGACACTGCTATACAATATTTTATATAGATATATACAATATATATACAATATTTTATATATACTATATATAGATTTTCAAAAGTGGGAACAAACAAACAACAGCAAAGGAACAGGCTGCAGAAACCACAGGCAAAAACGAGATGCCAGATTTCATAAAAATGTCAAACCATTACAAAATACATCAAATGCCTTACAAAAGTATGTACTTAGACAGTAAAGAAAGAAAACATGACAATGTATAATACAGTAAGAACATCAGTAAAGACAGAGAATCTATAAAACAAAACCTAATGGAAGCTTTTCTCTAGACTGGAGCATGTAAGAAGTCTTTGATTATGCCCTCACAATGTAAGAAAGGAGGAGCAAAGTGAACATGAACTTTTCATATGTACAGCGTAGACTTGACAACATAGGATGAATTATTACAAAGAATGGATGCACATATGGTAGGTTATTAAGGTTATTACAAACTCTCGTTATCACACCACTCCTATATGTATACTTGAAGGAATCAAAATCATTGGAAGAATCAAAGGTCGCTGAAGGGCAAAGAATCTCTATCTCAGAGTCTCTTCTCTGATTTTTGTTCTAATAGATGAAAGAATCCACAAACTGACACAAAAGTGAACTCTCAGATATTTTTATTGGATTTAGAGAGGGGAAAATGGATCGGCAAGGACTCAGCAGTTTCTGAGACAAAAGAGATTAAAAGGTGGAAGAGTAAAGAATAGACTTCCTAAGTTCAAACTCAGAAGGGGAAGAAGCCTCAGCAATGGACGTATCAAAGTAGTTTCCTGGAGAAATGCACACTTCCTTAAGGGATAACTATGTCTCCCATTTCTGTATCTGCATCTCGGGTGCACCGTATCCTGTTTCAACTTTGAGCTTTATGTCGGTCTTCTTTAAGGACTTCCTCCATAGTACAAGAGGTCTCTGTCATAGTCTGGGCAAAGAAACCACCTATTCCCCAAATCAAAAAAATATGGTCAACTACTGACCAAACCATTTGTAAAGGAATTACGGTCCATCAGACATTCTTTTCCTGTCAAAGGGTATCAACATAGTCCTGTTCATATGTTCCAGTTGGTGCCCAGGAAGCCACAACTGCAGTGGGCTGGTCTCTTTCTTTCTGCCTAGAATCCCCTATCAAGCAGATAATAGAGATGCCTGGGCATCCATTTTTATAACAGTGA
Organism: Eospalax fontanierii; assembly: GCA_035773235.1. Classification (NCBI taxonomy): domain Eukaryota; kingdom Metazoa; phylum Chordata; class Mammalia; order Rodentia; family Spalacidae; genus Eospalax; species Eospalax fontanierii. The sequence goes on along the minus strand of CM069533.1, from coordinate 42,944,981 downwards.
TACTGAGAGTTGATAATTCATGGGATCAGCCTCAGCAATTATCAACTGATCGACGGAGAAGGAAAAGGTGGTAGATAACTAGAACAGAATACTCGATTTGAAAAAACAAAAAAAACTGAAACCATATCAACTTCAGGGACATCAGTGGAACTGAAGAGTCACGTGCTGAGAGAAATCAGACAGAATTAGGAAACTTGCTGCTACAAGCTTTCTGTCACACCTGCAATCTAGTAGTGGGAGAATAAAATCAAAATAAAATCCTCTGGTAAAGGAAGTGCATCACAGGGAATGGGATAATGACGGTAATGGAAAGATGAGTATGATCAAAGCACCTTATATACATATATGGAATATACTCATTATGTATGATTAAAATACACCGATAAAAACAATTGGGGAAGTCTAAAATTCAAGCAGAAATACAAAATCAAGTACTTCATCAAAAAATAAAAATAGTATTCCCCAAAAATTCACATGGAATTTTCACCAAAACAGATAATATTCATATAGGAAAATGGAACCAATGACAGCATATGTAGCATGCTTATATTTACTCCTAAATCATGATCTAACTTGCAAAACAGAAAAGAAACTTATAGTTCTCAGAACTAGAAAAACATTGCAAATCTTATATTTTAGAAAAACTCTCACTTCATTTCATTTTAAAGATATAATATTAGTCAAAGTTTATGAACAGATATTTTTTCAGAGAAGAAGCACAAATATAAAAAATGCATAGAAGTTTTCTTGAAATCTTCAGTGAGAAAACACCATGAGATGTGAATTTATGCCAATTTGAGAGTCTAATAAAAACAGATAATATAAGTGCTGTCAAGGATAGGAAAAAATTGTAACCCATATATGTTGACTGTAGGAGCTTGCAAGATTGAAGTACAGAATTTATCATGTGATTTAGAAGTTCACAACCTGAATGTTTATATAAATGAATTCACACAAGCCCATAAATAAACATGTATGCAAATAATAAATAGTATCATTATTGTAAAAAACAAAATATAAAAGATCATCAGCTGGTCAATATGCAAATCAAACCTCATATATTCACAAGACAATATATTACAGCCATAAATAAATATCTGTAATACTGATACATGCTGTTTCCTAACTGGCAGGCCTAAAATTATCTGAAAGTGATAGCTAAAGGGTAGGTTGCCTTTTCAGTTTAATCTTAAAAATATTTTACATAATAAATGACACCAAACAGAAAGAGCACATACTGAGATTCCATCTACAAAAAATATCTATAATAAATACATTCATATGTTCATAATACATCAAAATGATTATGGTAGGATTAACAACTTGTCTTGACCATTACAAGTCCAAAAGGCCTATAATTTCTATGAAATCTTTAAATATCTTCTGCATTTTGATAGTACCTAGATGATATTCAGAATCCTTCTTTGACCCACATTAGATGGGTTGAATCAGCAGGTATACGCTGGTTCTAATCCCTCTTTTTTGACCTTTGCAGTGGAGTCATAGTCATTTACAGTGATATTCTTAGACCCACAGCATATATTTGGCATCAAGCTGCATACTAAATACTCTTTCCTAAATCAGCATTAAGGCTTTTTACTCCATTTAAAATTCACTTCATTTTTTGTGACTCTACCAAATTATACAGTTTTTAGCAATATTAAGTGTTCCCTTTATTCAAATGATTTAATTAGTGTTAATAGTAACAACATTTATTGATCTTTTGGGTCATATACAGTGGGAAATAATTTAAATAATCACTTATTTTAATACCCTTATTAAATCCATTTATTGATATGTATCTAGACTATCAAAACCCTAAGATCTCACAATAAAATTGTCTTTTAATTCTCTATCATTCAGAAATAAATTTTTATGAAGGCAGGCCATAGATACTGTTGCTCAAGTTATATTTTGTCCTTAAGAATCATGTGCATGGAAAAAAGAAAGTGATCTTCTCCCTTTTATTTCCAATGAGACAAGATTAAGGTTTGGAATTGATTTTCCATGTACTTACACTGAATTTTAATAAATACTCAAAAATTTGTGGAATAAATAAAAGTATATGCAGAAAATATCTTCAGTTATTACTATTTATTTAAAGGGTAATAATGTTGGTTATTTTATTCTGTTTTGATTAATCCAAATGAACCAATAAAATTTTAGATGTGATATTACATAAATTAATTTTAATTAGGCTTCACAATGGAAAGCATACAATAACATATTGCTCTACTGAGGCCAGCAGGTTTTCTGGTGAAACAGCAAGTACAGGAATGAACATTTCACTTCCTTCTGGGTGCTGGGTACCAACCGAGGTGCTAAAATTTTCAGACAGTCATTCTGAAAATATGCTCTACTGCATAGTGTAAATTTCTTGACTGCAGAGGCTTCCTAAACAGAAGTCATTTTGCATATGGTGTGATCAAACTTTAACCAAGATCTGTTTTGCTTTATATTATATAAAAACAAGTTTTTAATTTAAATTTTTATGAGCCCCAAATGAGATACATGTGTCTGTATCTATTATTATTATAATTTGGTAATAGTCATACTATCTAGTCATCTGACTTTGGGAAAATAATTTAGTGATTCCAAGACTTAGTTTTTCTTTTGTAAACTAAAAATAATAATAATCTGTTTAGTAGGCATCTGGTGGGGTAATATGAGGTAATAAAAGGAATTCTTTACTGTTTTTTTTTCTCCAATGTAGTTTAAGGTAGTAACTCTAACTCTAGACTATGATATTTCTCATTATTATAAAATTAGTCCCAAACTATAACAGGTTTTTATTATAAATACAAGCATTAGAGAAAAGTTGAAGATATGTTTAAGTCATTATTCAGTCTAGCGTAGTGAAGAATTGGACTCCAGTATATTCTTCAATCATTTGCTACTGGGATTAGCTATACTTTCCAATCAGAATGTCCTGATAAATAAAATAAAAATTCCAATTCTTTTACAGAGTCCATCAAAACAGTATACGCCTTGATTGTTTTAATTTTTATTTTCCCATTGAGATGATAATAAATGTTTGGATTACCTACCCAGAAAGATTTTGTTTGAGGAAAAACTGGAGGAGTCATATAAAATTTCACTTGGTACTATGCTAGAGAGAGAATAGTTTTACTCTTGGGTTGGCTATCAATAAATGAACTAGCTTTTCTTTTTCTTTCTCTCTGCCTCATCCCCCAGCCTATTACTCATACATTTTGTAATGTTCTACACTAGCATTGTTCAATTGCATTGTTTGACAGTGAAGGTACATACAAGTGCATATTTTGTCTAAGTGAATGACCAGAACCAGTTTACTATACCAAACACTGTGTCACCACAAGAAACAGCATGGCTCTGTTTTATTCCTTTATTGCAACTCCTGAAGTCTTACAAGTCTTAAAAATCCCCTTTAATCTCATAACCATTCCACATACTATCCTTCTGTTTTATTCAAGCAGGCACTTTCCTTTTTGGGGATATCCGTTTCTGAACAGTTGTGCTGTCTGATATTGATAGCTATGTCTCAAATCCTTTAATGCTGCTATCTTTTTGGATACAATTATCGTTAAACCTTAAGATGTTTATTTATAATTTGTTTATTAATTCTTATAACATGTCAGTTTAGGGAGCTGAATCAATAGTTAAAAGGAATGGCTGTTCGCAGAAGACCTGGGTTCAAATCCTAGAACCCACATGGTGGTTCACAACTATTTGTAATTCCAGTTTCAGAGGATCTTACAGGTCTTCTGACCTCCATGGGCACTGCATGACAGTGGTGCACTTACATACATGCACACAAAAAATACATAAATACATACAAACAAAAAAATAAATAAATAATAAAATAGAATGTCAGTCTTATGTAGAATTTTGTCAGTAAAAAAAAAAAAAAAGGAATCCTCCCAGTTTCTACACCTCCCGCCTCCCCCGCCCCAACATCTGTTTCCTACTGTCTCCCTCTTTCTGGCTCTCTCTTTCCCTTTACTTCCCTTGTTTTCTTTCCATTTTCCTGACTCCTAGTGTTACATAATGATATATATTGACATTTACGGGACTGAGAGAGCTAGGTTGGAAGGGGAGGAGGGAGAGATAAGCAAGGGGCCATGGTGGTGAAGGAAGAGGGAACTCAAGAGAAGGGGGATGGTGGGAGGTGGGTGTTATTGGGGGACAGTGGGGATAATCAGGGTTTCTTGGCCTTGGGAGGGAGGAGGGAGGTTGGATGGGGGAGAGAAAGTAGAGATAAATGGAACTTGTGAGACTAGAGGAACCAGAGGGAAATGTGTGGGCTCCGGAATCCTCTGAGAAATGCGTAGACATTGTCTGAACATCAATGTGCATGTATCCCTGAGGGATGTTTGTCAGGGCACAGTGTCAGAAAGGAGAGACTTCCCTTCCACTGGTACTGCAGAGTAGTCCAAGAGACTCCCAAAACGATGCAGGCTCATGCCTGACCTCTTGATTATCTTCCAGAACTGGAAGATAAGACCCTACTTCTCAAAGCAAGATGTACTTCCTGCAAAGAACTTGGAGTAGGGGCGCAGGAACTGACCTGGAAGCCTCCTACTTGTATCATGGAATTCATGAGTTCCACCAGTGGGTTGTGGGGAGGGATGGATGTGGGTGTGTGTGCTTGTGTATTTGGGCATGAATGTGGGAGGAGTTATAAATTTCATTAGGAACTGTTGTATGAAATGTAAAAAAGCAAAATATTTTTTTAATATAATTCTGCTTTTATCAGTCTATCATTCAAGTTTTCAATTGTTTTTGTGATGTAAGATCGCTTATTTAAATTTCATTATATATATTTTACATGTTTACTATTTTTAACTAAAAGAAAATTGAATCAGTACGTTATTTAAATTCTACAAAATAAACCACGATTATTTGTTAATATATGTACAAAATACTTAGAGTAACCCAAGTTAATATTTGACCAGAAATAACAATATAAAATGTATTAATAGAGTTAGAACAATTTAATATTTAGTAGAAACTATGAATCTAGAAAATGGCCTAATTTTTGATATCATCATATATCTATGTTAAAATCTCTCTTTCCTTCCTTCCTTCCTTTCTCTCTCTCTCTTTCTTTCTATCTCTCTTTCTCTCTCTCTCTCTTTCTCTCTTCCTTTCTTTCTTCCTTTCTTTCTTCCTTTCTTTCTTTCTTTCTTTCTTTCTTTCTTTCTTTCTTTCTTTCTTTCTTTCTTTCTTTCTTTCTTTCGTCTTTTTGAGACAGGGCCACTCTGTAGCCCCAGCTGGCCTAGAACTCACTATATAGACCAGGCTGGCCTTGAACTCACATGGATCTGCCTGTCTCTGTCTCCTGAATGCTGCTACTAAAGGTGTGTGCCATCCTTTCTGCTTCAAAATCTGCTATATTTAGATTTAACACAGCAGCATGTCTTGAGATAAGTTTTGTTATGTAAAGAGTTCATTTGAAAAAGAATGCTCAAAAATCTTTTAGGGGACTATAATCATAACATATTGAAATGACAGTGAAATGTTCATTATTCGGCAGTTTGTTCTGTCGGTCAAAGACACATAATCCTGTTCAGAATCTGGCATTAGGGTGAGCATATGACTGAGAGTTATCTTCCCAAGTGGAGAGGGGATGAGGTTACACAGCCTTCCTTTTGTCATTTAATGGCATCTCTCTGCTAGAATTGCTACCTCTGAGTACCTCTAGATTCAACAGAGTAAAACAGGACTCCCAGATTCATAGGTGTTCCTTAAGAAAAGCCAGATAGTTAAGTATACAAAGTTTATTATAAGTAACCAGTAAAGTAGGCATAATATTCAGAAGAAAGGCAACTAAAGGAAACTACTAATATTAATATTAGTAAATCATAATTATTACCCCCTCCCTTAACATTATGAGCTGCAATGACAATTTTCCAATTAGAATTTATTATTTTTATTCTTTATTGTAATATTTCCTCTTCTATGAAATTAGCCTTATCACCAGAAGCCCAGAATACATTCTGTTTACTGCCATCCCAATAATTTACAGAAAGCTCAACACCACATTTTTTGTTGTTTTTAATGCATAGTCAAATAGTAGACCAGTAATGCCAAAAATTTTTTTTTGAATGAAAATTTTAAATAATATAAGGAGCCTGGGGAAGTGGCTCAGTGTCTAAGAGCACTGACTACTTTTGAAGATGTCTCTGGTTTGATTCCCAGTACCCACATGGCAGTTAGTAACTGACTTTCCCTTCAGTTTCAAGGGTATGACTCCCTCTTCTGACCTTCGTGGGCACTGCATCACACAGGTGCGCTTACACATGTGCAGGCAATACACTCATCCATACAAAATAAAAAATAATAAAAACTTAAAACCTGATGTAGGATAGATATCTATATTTCAACAAGATTGCATGTATTCTTATACATTCAAATGTGTATATGCACACATATGTACTTCATTCATACATAGCACACACATTGAAGAAATACTCTTAAAATTGCTTATATAACATTTATACCTTATAATGAGTCAATAGAAAGTATTTGTTTTATTATTTTAATATGCATTCCATATTTGGCTACTGAACATACTTTTATCACTTTATAGTTTTACAATATACTGGATTTTTAGACTATAACATAGTTTATCGGGACAACTTCAGGCCTGAATACTATTATAGCTAATATCATGCCTTTTGATATAAATTTTCTCTCCAATAGATACAGAATATTTTGGAATGCACAAGAACAAAATATATAAACATCAAATACAGTAACATACTATGTTTATCTTACTTTGAAAGGATAATAATCCTCAAAGAAAAGTAAATGTAGTAGTAGTCATAGCTTATTAAGGATATTTAGGGTCTTATTATCTGTACCATATGCTGTATTTTAAAAGAAAAAATGAAAGTACTTTGATTTGATTAAAATATCTAAATAAATGTACATAAAAAGAAATTTCCTGTTTGGCTGACATATCTATCTTATATTTTTGGAAACTGAATAATCTTAATTTTTGATGATTATGAACAATGAGTCTTCTGCCTTATTAGAAACACAATATTAAAGCAGTTTGAAACTTGGGGCTCAGTGTGCACATAACCATGCATGGGAGCTGGAAAAATGATTAAGAGTCCTGCTATTCTTGCAGAGGACCTGCATTCAGTTTCCAGCAACCACACCAGGCGGCCTCCAGAAGTGCGCTTACATACATTCTAGCAAATCATCCATATACATAAGAAAAGGCAAGGCATAGCTACAGTTATGACAGAGAGAAAGGTAGAAGACACAAGGGCATCTTTCTCTTCTCAGTGCAGATTCAGTCAGATGTTGGTAATTATTGGTTATATCTGTGGCATTTCTCTTGAAGCAGACCAATTTGCTCCAATCTCAAAAAACATTCACCAAAATAAGCCCATTGTCCTAGAGAAGTATGACACAAAATGATCAGTATATTGCAGGAAGATAAATCTTATAATGATGCATTTCGTCTCACATCATCTTTAATATTACCAAGTTGTGTCTTTAAATGTCCAACATTATAGTTTAATACATATTTATATTTACAGATAAGTATAATCATTATTGTTCTTAGTTTTCAAATAAAATATATAAATTCAGAAGTCAGAAATCCTATTTATGGAAGCTCCATAGCACCTCAAATTAAATCTCACCATCTCAAAAGATCTTCAACAGACATAGAGGATTGACTAATCAGAGAATGAATGACAAGCTAAAGTCCCTTGGCTCTCACTGAATGTTTGATCACTCTCCTTGATAACTGCCTTACATCATTGATGAGGAACTATAAAATCAATTGCTGATCCAGAATATCAAAGTGGAAAGATTAATCAAACTGCACAAACCTACACAGACTGTGAGAAGACCAATGACTTTTCCTGACCTTTAGGACTAGTCTAAATTTAGTGGATGAAATCAATATGATGAGGAAGTAGGTAGCTGTTTAATTGTGTGCAGGATGGTGTTGCTAAAGTTTAAAGAATAAATGTCTCTGTATAAAAGCTACACACTTTAGCTTTAACATTTTAAGTTGATTGACATGACCATCCTGTCTTATCACAGATCAGTTATTTTTATCAATTGTGACAACTAGAGCAGAATGAAACCTATAACAAAGGATTAGCACAGGACACTGCAGTAGGGAAAAGTAAATTACAACTTCTAATTTGATGTCAAAAAAAGAGAAAGGATTAAATGGTTCCCATACTAGCAACGTTCGTTTTTTGATAAAAATGTTAGCAAATAATGAGAAAGATCAAATATAAGATCAATGTGAATATATACATAGTTTGCTGTGTTCATGGCAACACGGTTCCTCTTAAATGTTCTAAAGTTTTGTAATAGCTTAAAAATGTTATAAATACCATGCATTTCACATTTATAAATAGAAACTAAGACATTTATAAGAAGTGTAAGTCAGTGAACTCCCGCAGTGGATATGTTTTCATTTTTGTTTCGTTTTAAATGTATGGACATTACCAGTCATTGTTAGCATTGATATATCTCAATTAAAAAAAGTGAGTGAGTTCATTTTTCCATTGTACAGAAAATATCATCTCCCCCTCTATTCCATGGATTAGGAATTTATTCATTTACTTCAGAATCCAAAACTCCTGGGTATCTTATATTCTCATTTGGTCAATATTTTCTGAATTCATTAGAGACTTTTGTTTTGATTTTTTTCTTTCTGAGAATGTGCTGCCCATATTTCTACATGAGAAAGACAATCATCAACTTTACCCAGCTGTGAATGCTGGGATTAAAATAAAAACAGTCATGGCTGGCTGGGGCAATAGGGACAAAAGCATCACAGGAGTAATCAAACATCTTCTAATTGGATATAAGGCCCAATTCTCAAGATGGAATACATATCTTTTACTTGTATCAGGGATAGCCTAGCTACAGAACCTGTGGCTAGCCAGAACCCAGGCTATATGGGAGAATCCATCATTATAATTTTATAAAATAACGATAGTACTACACTGACTCTTAATGGCTTATTGTTATACCCATAGATTAGTACATCTCTCAGTTCTCACCAGAGAAGGTTCTACTTGATGTAGATGGCAGTTAACACAGAGAGCCATGACTGGTGAACGTGCAGAGAATAAGATACTATAAAGTACTCAACCCTAATGGGACACCTTTGTCATATCTTCTCCTCCCAAGACTTAGGAATCATTGCAGAAGGGGGAGAGAAAGATTTTAAGAGTCAGACGTGGCAGATAAATCCAGAACAACTGTGCTGTATGGACACAACAGGGTACTAGCACATTTGAACCCACAGTTCTTATTGCAGCATGCTTAATACTTGTGTAAATCCAAACTAGACAGAAGCCCAGAAAGGATGGCAAAGATGGACAAGAAACCCCGGAATAACTAAGGACCTACTGGCAACAGATGGATGCTGAGAGTAGGATAGTAAGTTTTCCTTGAAGTTGTGATACCTGGTAGGTTGACCAGACTTCATGACTAAACCCACATCCAAGAGCATTTAGGAAACAGATTAGACTCAAATGACCTTTAAAAAAATAGAAATAATAATAGAGGACAGGAAATCCGGGAAGAGGGTTCATAATATGATGGTGAATTGGAGGAAATTGGTCTGAATATGATCAAAATACATTGTAAGAAATTATCAAATCAATAAAAATATTGAAAGATAATAATCAAAGATGAAACATAATGTCACCAAGCAAGTGGTGTGGACTTACTGTGCTTGCATTTTCTTCTACATGTTTTTTTTGTTTGTTTGTTTGCTTTTGTTTTTTTTATCTTTTCTCTTGTAAAGAAACCCTAATGGAACAAGAATGAGAAAGGACAAATGGAATTTCTGGGTCTCATCTGACTTAGTGGAACTTTCACAAAGCATAGGTCAACATATGTGTTATTTCCACCTTAAATCTGAGCTTCAGGAATTTACTCCTCATGAATAGAACATTTTACATAGAAAATGTTTCTTCAGAAACACAGATAGGCTTGTATGACAACAAGCCATATTATTAGAATTGAGAAAATCTTAAATGAGTAATTATGTCACAGGTTCATTGTCACTGAAATCTTGACATTTAATATTTTATTTATTTATTTTTATTTTATCTTATGTGTATGAGTGTATGGCCTGACTCTATGTAATCTCACCCATGTTGTGCAATGCTCACAGGGGTCAGAAGAGGGAGTCAGATTTCCTGGAACTGGAGTAAGACCTATTGCTAACCACTTTGTGTGTGCTGGGAATCGAACCTAGGTTCTCCATAAAAGCAGCAAGTTCTGTTAACCACTGAGCCATCTCTCCAGCCCTAACATTTAATGATATTATTAAAGCATGTGACCTTGGAAGATAAAATGTAATTAAGGTACAATTTTTCAGTTTTGAAATGATAGTTTTCAATAATTTAGTAGAAAATTATGTAAAATAAAAACATTAAAATATAGTAGAAATGTACTTGAAAATTTTAAAAAAGTTATCACTAGATATAGAAATTCTTCAGAAT